>CM030367.1:55985739-58385739 GCA_017893485.1 Hemerocallis citrina | reverse complement strand
GGCAAACAACACCTCAACCTGCCACCGAACAACCGTTCTAACCGAACCGAGGTGCCGAGGTACCGACCTCCATATATGGAGAAAAATTCTGCCGAGGTCGAATCACCGTCGGATCGTTCCAAAAATCGTGTCAAAACTCGATGGACGGTTCAGATAGCGCCATGCTCACAAAATGACAAAATAACGTTTTCTCGTGATCTGAACCCCGTCCTCGTGATTCACGCCGTGATGGACCCTCAGGATCGCGCCACGTAGCTCGGCAGATCCTGAGGCTCCGAGCCAAGCTGCGAAAAAAGCCGAACCGAGGTGTTGAGGAACCGACCCCCACATATGGAGAAAAATTCCGCCGACCCTCCTCAGCCGTTGGATCTTGTCAAAAAACGTGCTCGACGTGATGGACGGCCCAGATCTTGCCACGTTCACTAAAAGACAAGGTAGCATTTTTTGGGGATCCGCGCTGAGATGGACGCTTAGGATCTTGCCACGTAGTTCGGTAGATTTCGAGCTAAATTTGAGCTACCGAACAGCTGGGCTGGACCACCGAGCCCTAAATACAGTAGACAAGGAATTGAGCCACCGGAGCGCTTAGCCGAGCTAACGAACAACTTGGTCGAGCCTTCGAGCTACTGGGTCGAACCGAACGTCCTGTCGGAGTACTTATTCGGCCTACAATGCCGAACTGCCGAGCCGAGGGGACGAGGAACCGACCCCCACATATGGAGAAATAACTCGCCAACCCTCCTCAGCCGTTGGATCTTGTCAAAAAACATGTTCGACGCGATGGACGGCTCAGATCTTACCACGTTCACTAAACGACAAGATAGCATTTTTTGGGATCTGCGCTGAGATGGACGCTCAGGATCTTGCTACAAAGTTCGACAGATTCTGAGGTTCCGAGTCGAGCTGCCGAGGAGGCGAGTCGAACGACCGAGGCACCGACCCTCTCATACGGAGAAACTATCTGCCGAGCAACATCGATCGTCCGATCGCCCAGAAAAATGCTCTCGACGCTGATGTAGGGCTCAGATCGCACCACGCCATAAATCGGTATTAAAAATTAGTTTTTATTTATTTTGATCGTTTTATTTATTTAAAAATTGCAAAAAAATTACTAAAAATTCGGAAAAATTAACTAAAAATTCTAGAAAATAATTATAAATTCGGGGGTATATTTTTGAGCCCCTGAACGAATAATTATTGCCTAAAACGTGTTGTTAAGACCCCCGAACGACCGAGTAACACTTCGCAAAATTAAATAAATAATCCGAAAAAATAGATAAAAATCACCAAACATCTAGTAAAGCTCAAGAACAACTTAGAGTGCAAACAACTTGAAAAATCACCATACTCCCTCCTTCAAAGATTCAAAACTTTCCATTTGGACTCCGATACAACTCCACTAGCCATTAAAATAGTAAAACTACTCCTCAAAGGCTGATCAAACTCAGTCTTCGGGAGTGGAGGGCTCGTGATATGGCTAAAAATAGGGTTAAATCGGAACCGTCCAAATCGGACACGAATCTTGAAGCCCAGGGGTAAAACGGTAATTTCACCTACTAATAGGTCTGAAGCGGGTACTGATTCTCCTCCTCAGAGACCCACTAACCCGCGAACAGATCCACCTCAACTGGGTGTGGGTTTCAACCCGCAGCAAACCCAGTCCAGAAAGGATAGAATTAGGGTTTCTGATTAATCCTAATCAACGGCCCTGATTCATATCTATCCTTTCACTGGGGATTAGGGATTACATTCCTTATCTAACCACAGGGATTACATTCCTAATCTGATCCCAGCGGCGCCTATAAATACCCCCCACCCATCTCCATTAAGAGGTAATTAATCTTTTGCCAAGTTACGCTCTTTCATAATCATTCCTGATTACTGACTTGAGCGTCGGAGGGTGCGTGGACGGGATCAACCCCGGTGTCTCGCACTTTTTATAGGTGAATGGCGGGAGTCAACAGTCAAACTCCGGCGGAACAGGTTTCAGGTTTGCTATTCAAGTTTTCCAAGAATCCACAAATACTGTCTGTTTACCCCCACACCAGATTTAGCGGTAACAGGTAGCAAACCATTACAACCAATTCAGATATTTAAAGAGTAATTCAAATTCATGGTTATCTCTAAGAGACGGTTTAAACCAAATCTCTTATCATGAAACGATTTAAACTTTACATCTTATCCAAAAACACCGGTACATAGGAATAAATGATTATCTCTAAACTGTCTCTAAAGACGATTATAAATACCCTTTTCCCCCCACCATAAAGAAAGTAATCAATTTTTTTCCACATAAAGCTCTTTCATAATCTTCCTGATTACTGACAATAGCGTCGAAGGGTTCGACGCCAGGATCCATCCCGGTGTATCGAACTTTTTGTAGGTTCACGGTAGTGGCAAGAAACCAGCCAAAACTCCGGTGAAAGTTAACAGGTTTGCTTTATTCGTTTCTTCAAGAATCCACAAATTAATCTGTTTGCTTCCACACTAAAATCAGTAGCAACACCTATGATGTGGCACTTAGCTCAATGTGGCACTTAGTTCCACCATTCAAAATAATAGCGATGACTATAACAATAACGATGCATATAGACGGTAATCAAGAAAGTATCAAGAGCAGTAATAATTAATGTATCAAGTGGTATATGCAAATGAATGATATAAAGGCAATCTATCAATCTACTGTATTGGTGTAATTTAATTATTTAACACGAATAACAATATATACATAGCTCAAGAATATAAAATACAAATATGAACAACAATACATATCAACACTAAAACTCATTTTTTCGTTGCTACAAGCAAAACCAATGTCGTCAGGGGTTTCAGAACATAGACTCTCTTACGAATCCAACGCCTATTCTACCACAAAATAAGTTCACCAGCTACGCCTACCGGTCAGTTCTTTACATGTGTAATGTTCAGACAGTAACATAGACTCAAAAATCTCATGCTTATCAACAGAAAAATCATTATTAAATCTAAAAAAATCATATTCTGATCCCTAACATTGTTCATTAACACTCAGGTTTATATCATGTTAGAATTTTACCAAAAAATTGTTATTTCATGTAATTTACCAGACGATACACTTCATACAGTAATATAAAATTTATGGCATATTAGTACTAAAACCTCAATGTCTCACAATCTACAATTCGGATTTCAAAACCGCAAGAAGCTCTAGATTCTACACTTAAAGAGCTACATCATGCATATATAAAACTCTAAATTTGATTACAGAAACTAGGTCTAATCTCAGTACAAAGTCAAGCCTCGAAAATAAATCAGTATAACCAGAAATACACTCCTACTCATGATCGGTCATTAAAGTCAGAGTCATCAAATAACCTGTCTAGAAAGTCATTGCTCGCATCATTAAAATCATGAATCTAATTACACAATAATACACATGTACAATAATACAATCTAAATTAGAATTTATAACATAATATACATATATGTTCGTGATTATAAGTGGTGTGTTTAACATCATGATCATGGCAATAAAATTTTAGGGGTTCTCTTACAGATATCAATTTTGGTTACAACGAAAAAAAGGACAGAACAAATGTTAGCATGTCAATCGATTCAAGATTTATGTAAATTAACATGACATGAATGGATATATGAATAAAAATTTGATAACATAATGATTTGGTACGAAAAAGATTAACCGTTAAAGATTTGAATCAATAACATGGCACAAGAAAATTACAAATAGAGTTTGACGATAAAATTTGATGATAACGAAAACTACGTGCTAAGAGTTCAATGAATGCTTGCCTCTTATACGAAAATTTCAAATGGGGAAAGAACACAAGGAAGAAGGGAGGCCGCGGTGGTAGCAAGCAGCAACAACGACAACAACAAGACAGTGAGGACCGCAACAAACGACAACAACAATGGCAATGACAACGACAACAACAATAGCAAGAACAACAACAACAACGACAAAAAGAATGACAGCGAGGACAGCAACAACAACAAGGAGTTCGGGTATGGAGTTGCTGTTTGGGTTTCAATGGAAGTCGGGATTGAAATGGGGTGGTTGTTCGGTGGAAATGGAAGGAGTGGGTGGCAGTGTTGGCTGATGGTGGGGCTGATGGGTTTGGAGGGATGAAGCTCGGAATGAAGGAGATGGTGATGGAGTAGTGGATGTCGAGTTGAAGGATGGAAGTAAGGGGGGAGTTGGAGATGAAGAAGGAGATTGTTGATTAGGGAAGGAGATTACGGTGATTAGGGTTCGAGATTGTATTTTATAGGTTTGAATAGATGGGTAGGTTAGCGAATTATGATTTGGGTTTAGGCATGAGTTTAGGTTTCAGGTTTGAATTTAAACTCAATTAAAATATCACAATAATTTAGAATGGATCAAAAAGTATTTGGGCATTAACAAAAATTAAATAGTTACAATGCATGATAAAGAGTCCAAAACTAAAGAGAAAAAATGGTATGATATACAAGTTTCACGTAATAAAATACGTACATATAAAAGAGGGTTACAAATGCAATGTAGAACATTGCTGAGTTGTATGTAGATAATGTCTTGAAGTCTTGGTAGTGAAAATTGATCCATTCGTTCCTCACTGATGGGAGGATGACGGTTTTCTGGTGGTCATATCTATCCTTCAGGGATTTCCACAGAGTTTTTGGATCCCTTATGGTGAGATACTCATTCTTCAAATCTACATGAAAATGCCTATGTAAAAAATCGTACGCTTTAGTCTTGCCTGCAGGACTAACAGACTTCTCTGCTGGAGGAGTAATCAGTGTGTGTACCAGGTCCAGGGAGCTAAGATGAAGCTTAATATCCAACTTCCAGGCGACGTAATTATTTTCGCTCACATCTAGGGTAGAGAACTCCAACTTGGTAAGGTTTGACATCTGGGAATAGAAAAATATTATATTTGGGAACTTTTATATTTATTACAAGTTATTTAGACATAGGGCTTCAGGCTTCAGGTCTATGATAGTCGGATATGAAAACCTTATTGCACCAACTATATAAATGTTTTTTTTTTTTGGGGGGGGGGGGGGGGGGGGGGGGGGGGGGGGCGGTATTGAACCAACTATATATATGCAACTTTGTTATTGGAATACCATCATTCAGGTTGGTGTTTTTCACTTTTGGTCTTCCGAGGGCCAGCGAACTCGCTGCTACATGTAAAAATGTTTAGTTTGCGGGCAACTAGTTTCCCCTAGGCATGTGATGCAACATCTGTCATATAGGAACCCATTTGGGTGGTACAAAACTCAAGCAGGCAACAAGTATAAAACAAGCAGGAAAACTGGTTTCCCCTAGGCATGCGATGCAACATCTGTCCTATACGCACCCATTTGGGGTGGTACAAAAGTCAAGCAAGCAACAAGTATAAAACAAGCAAAAAGAAAATATTTTCAGAATTCACAAGATTAATGTGCATAATGATTTCATACTAATAAATGACTTCTTTTCATGGAAGGATGATGATTCCTTACTATGTAGTTAATAAAAGAGAACAACTAATTTGAAGATTACAGGGTAAATTTAAAACTATCAAATAAAGCATTAGATAAAAGAATAGAATCTATATCTTATGTTAAATTCAAGTTAATCAAATCCTACATCCACAAAATTACCACAAAATTACATCATAATTCAAAGTTTGTCAGATTAAAAAAAAAAATTCAAAGGGCAACAAACCATACATCCATAAAATCACATCGCAAAACACTAATATGTTAGATTAATGAAAAACGATGCATAAATCCATCAAATTACAACCTAAAGCTAAGAAAATACGATTAAGGAAATGAAAAGCATCAAATGAACAAAGAAAAACTACCTATATCCAGTAACTTGCATCATATATCATAAAACTCAATCTATATTTAGGCCTAAAATCAAGAAACTCTAAGGAGAAAGAAAAAAAAATTAATGGAGAAAAGAAAACTAACAAATTATACGATCTGTGTCATATCAACGACCTAGGCCTTTCAATTACACAGTAACAAATCATTAAGTAACAACGATCTAACATTGAGTATGCGAAATAAAGAGAACTAAACACGATAGTGGGCGAATCTTGTCTACATCTTCGCATATAATATCTTAAATATTTAATATATATAATCCAGATCATATCATCTGATATTTAATAAACTGAAAAGTTGCATAAATTATAAAAGACTAATAACAGAGTGTACCAAAATTTGATAACCAGTCACGGGGTTCTAAAACAGAATTGTTGTATATACGATTAAGGCATAAACGCTATTAAACATACTGCAATTTAGTATAGATAATCAAATAATAGCAAAAGGTCTGTAAGAAAACAAGAACAGTTGCCATTGAGGCGTAAGAGATAATACAACGTTCCAGATTTTAGTAAGAAAAAAAAACAATCATAATAATAGCATGATATCAAGTAAATCTTGTCTGTCATGGTATTTATGAGCTGTCTGATATGAGCCAAGATGAATATTCAACTTAGAGGAATGTGGCTGAGAACTTAATAAGACTAATGAGAATAGGATTTGACACTACCAATTCAAAATTTGAAATGTTAAGTTTCAAAAGAACCGAAGGTGAGGGTTCCTAAAAACAGTCAGCCAAATAAAGCTAGTTTTCATTTATTAATTCACTGTCCTCGTTGATTAACCATTAGAAACCTTCTTCTGTATGCTTTAACTAAATAACTATCTGCTGGGAGAAAATGTCCATGTGTCTCAAGAGTATCCTGTACACCTCGTTGCAATTCTTTATTATTTCGAATATTAAAACAGAATGGACAGAGAAAAAAATAATCTAGAAAATTACCCAATAGAAATTAACAAGCAACCAAGCTATAACGAAGCAAAGAAATAAATAAATAAAAGGGACACCTTTTATAATACAAAACGTTGAAAAAATTGATTGTTACGATGAACTCGAAAAATCATAGATATTAGATCCAAATTAAAAATAAAAGATAAAGAACAATATCCAGGAGAGGGCTTACATGGTAATATGATTCAAAAGAGGTGCGATTTCGATGAAGAAACCCTAGAATCCCAAACTCTTCTTCTCTTCCCCAACGAATAGGGATACAACTTTCTTGTCGTGGTTAAACCAGCGACCTAGAGCTTCTTGAGGCGTCGTGCTGATAACGTGTTAAAAAAGAGAGAGATAGAAAAGTGTAGCCGAATCAAGTACTGTGATTTTTAATTCATAACATATATATAGAGGTGGAGGTAGGGTTAGAGTTTGGTAGTTTGGTTGGGACACCACCTAAATAGGTAGTCGCGTTTTTACAACACTAGCTTCAAATTCAAAAATTCAAATTATAAATTTTATAGTGTACACGAGCATATATAAAAATAAATGAACTTTCCCAAGTCATAATTATAATAATAAATAAAATATCATTACCATACAGTAATAAACATGGTAACAAATAACAACTTCAATCTCACCATTTCTTTCTCTGTCCACTTCTCACAATTTTGCACCAAAATATATAGAAACAAATAAACCTCTCAATCTCTAATACTATAATGGCAGAGTTAGGGTTGTCATTTATAGACAACCTGTAATTTCTAGACAATCAACCATCAAATCTCATCCATTCATTTTTAAGTGAGTTATATTAACAATTCATTTACTTAATTGTTGTAAGTTACCATAATACCCTCAAAAGTTCAAATTTATTTACGATATAATTATTTACAAAAGTGTCACTCATATAAAATAAAAGTTTGAGCCACTAAGAGCATCGTAATCGTTCCCTGTATTTCCAAAATTTGGAAATTGTTCCCCATATTTCAAAATTTTGGAAAAAATGGAACAGTAACCGTCTATATTGGAGAGAAGATATAGGAAATTCTCAAATATAGGAATCGAAAGATCATCTTGCGTCCGATCGAAATAAATTATCTCGGACAGAAGATAATCTTGTGTTTGCAGAATAAAAATAATAATAAAAGAACATTTTGCTTCCGATCAATTTTCTTAAAAATAATGTGTCGGACACAAAATTATTTTGCATCTGACTAAAAAAAAAAATCGCTGAATCAATCGGACGCAAGATCAGGATCAACGCAAGATGATCTTGCGTCCGATCGAAATTAGAATAAAAAATAAAAAATCACGGACACAACATCATTTTGCGTCCCAAAATTTTTCCCCCCATTTTGACATTTTAATTTCTATGGAATAGAGCATATAGAATTATTTATGCATATAAAATTAAATTGAGATTGGTTTGATTATTTTATCAAGGGATGAGATGGAATGGGCATACGTACAATCTTTTTTGTAACTTTTTTGGACTGGTTTTTTTTTTTTTTTTTTAATCAACGGCTTAGATTCAAAATTAAAATGATCATCCACCATTGGATCAAATTTTCTGTTTCAACGTCTACAAGCCAAACTCAAAATTTCTATTTCTGAAAGCCAAATATAGGAAATTTTGAGTCTAACGACTAAAGATGCTCTAAGGAAAATTTGTAAATAGTATGTATGAGTAAAAGAAGGTCTTAGGTTCGAAGCCAGATTACGTCTTATTATTTACTCTATAAAAAAAAATGATTAGAATATACATCGCACATGTAGATTTCTAGTAATATATAGGGGGCCACTAATTGTTTTTTTTTTATCGTAAGGGCCACTAATTGTTATAACAAGTAATTCATGAATTGTAGATAAATTAATAAAAGGCGTTTATTGCGTGCGAGTTAAACTATAAATAAATAAACTACATAGAGAAATATAAAAATAAATAAACTTGCATTATACATAAAAAAACCATGAATTGTTATAATAACTATTTCTTGAGTAGTAGATAAATTAAGAAAATATCGTGCATTATTGCATCAAAATTTCAACAAAGAATCTATAACTTCTATTACTACATTAAAAAATACGTGTTTTGTGTATTCCCAGAAAATTCCTTCGGTCAATAGAAACCTTCACGGCCGACCTGAGTTCCCAGGGCCCGAGGCGAAAGGCCTAATAATTATTTTTGAGGACCCCTAATTACAATATATTTTTTAATGCACAAAATACGTACCTATATTTAGAAAGGGAATACATATTTGGGGCCCCTAAAATTGTTAAAAATTTGGGGGCCAGATGTGGCCGCCTCACCTACCTAAAGGTGGGGGCTGGCCCTGGCAACGTTCAACCATTTATTAATCTTCATTAAAATATTAAATTCAATGGACGAGATTTTAAACATTTAAAAAAGAATAATAATGATAATGAGATTTTAAAAAGAGTGATTAAAATGGTAATACATGTCATACATGTGAAAAATAAGCCATAACTACAAAATTTAAGAAAAATGTAAACAAATCAATTAGTTTCAAGATAGCTATCTGATATGGATTGGATGACGTGGCCCCTCCTGGGCCACAGGATCCCCTCAGAATACGCGCACCCCTAGATTATCCAGATCCGCCACGTCAGCATCGGAAAACCGCCCAGGCCTCTGCCACGTCAGCTTGGAAAATGCCCTGGCCTTTGACATGTCAGCCCTATACCGCCCGCAGTTTGTTTTTGGGAGACGTGTGGATGCACCAGGTGTGAGTTCTTACTCGATTTGTATTGGTGGAGGAAGCTCCTTCTCAGCCGACCCTCAGCCGGGCGAACGGTACGGAAGTAGGCGGTAGTGAGGTGGAGGCTGGATGCTCGGCTCGGATCAGGGGGCTCGGATCCGAGGTCTCGTGTACCTGCAGACGGTCTCGGAACACTGGGGTTGGTCCCGGTGGCAGACCCTCCGACGATTTAATCAGTCACTGAGAGAGAGTAACAGTAAGTAACTAGGGTTTTTAGAGGGAAAAGATCGATTACCTGGATAAGGGGTAGGGGTCTGGTATTTATAGGAGAAGCCAACCGGGTCTGGACCCGTTTGGGGCCGGGTCTGGACCCGGTTGCCCGTGGGGTTGAAGCGGTGGAAACAGAATTGATTTGGGAGATTTTTTTACGGGGGATCGATTTAGATGATAAAGCGAAGTTTTAGGGATTTGAGTGTATTAGAGCGGGTCGGGTTGGAATAAGTCGGGCCGCTTTTTGAAAAAAAAATAAGTCTTAAGCCGGTCTAGCCCACCTAAACCCGCTTACACCGATTATGCATCGCCTAGACCCGCTTTTAACCGTCTCGAATCATTAACTGATTTTCTTAAATGCCTGGCCCTTAAGTGAGGTGTTAGAGGGCCGCCTAGAGCCTAGGCACCGCCTAGGCGGCCACCTAGGCCTCTTTTTAGAACACTGGTCTAGATACAAATGTATTGTATCAAATTGGTACTGAAATCTTTCGAGTCGGTTATTTTTATTATTATATCTAAATTAAAATATTTTTGTTAGAGATTATTCGTTTTAACTAATAAAAATTATCTGTATATATAGATGTATGTACTTATATGTACTGTATTGATTCCGTATGTTTATACGAAATCATGTAGTATGTGATTTTGAAAAAATACCTTTTATTTTTGATCCATCATGATCAAATGGAAGGTTAGAAATGAGTTGGGTGTAGATTGCAATATATATTTGCAAATTGATTTCTAAATGTTTTAAACCACAAAGAGAGAGAGAGAGAGAGAGAGAGAGAAGTAGCTCTCTCTCTCTACCACACCTCTCTCTCTCCCTCTCCTATAAGTGGCCGGCCACACCCAGGAGGGCCAAGCCCCTTTTAATTTGTTCCTTCATCTCATCTCATCTCTTCTCATTTCATCTTTTCTCTTAAATTTTCTTTATCTTCTTTTACTTGTTTTTACTTAGAAAAAATTGAGAAGAAAGAAAATAAAGAGAGAATCAAAAGATAGGTTAGAGTTTCATGGGTTCTCTTTTCATGAGGAGCAAGAACGAGGAGCAAGGAGGAGACGGCTAAGCAAGTCCTTCCTACACTTTTGGGTGGGGGTTTCTCACCTCATGCTTGTTAATTTTTGTTTACTATTATTATAAGTTATTGTGTGAACAACTTGGAATAAATGATATGCATATGTTGATGATGGACTAGAATAAATGGCATATAAGAGATTGAAGTGGTAGAACATAATAAGAACCCTAAAGATCCAATCTTAAACTAGTTGTAGTTTTGATAATTAGGAATTAATTACTTCTGATAAAATTGGAATTTTGACTCCAAATTAATATGGGAGGCTCTCTTACTTGTTCTTACCATGCTCTAATTTTTGTAGAATTTTCTGGATTAATTTACTAGGCTAAACAAATTGTTTCTCCAAAAAGCGAGCATAAAAAAGAAATTTCTATTTTGGTTTATTCGACTTGTATTCAAGGGGCTGGATTTTGAGTTTCACAAGGAATCTGAAAAAGTGTTCAACTAGAAAGTTATAGTAGACGTTCTCCCCTTTCCAAAATTTTCAATTTTGTTAGATTCCGATAAGTATGGCAAAAGTTGTGAGCTTTACAAGTTTCAACTTTTGCTGTCAAAATCTGCTATTTTGTTAATTTTACTTGTGTTTAAGGAGCTAGATTTTGAGTTCCATAAGGAATATGAGAAAGTTGTTAACTAGGAAGTTGTAGTAGATGTTCTGAGCTTTCTAAAAAGTCTAATTTTGTTAGATTCCGATAAGTATAGCAAAAGTTGAGCTTTACAAGTTTCAGGCTTTGTTGTCCTTTTTATCATTCTTAAAATGTGTTCAAAGAGCTGGATTTTGAGCTCTAGAAGGAATCTGGAAATGTGGTAAACTAGAAAGTTGTAGTAGATGTTCTCCCTTTTCCGAAAAGCCCAATTTTATTAGATTCCGACAAGTATAGCAAAAGTTGTGAGCTTTACAAGTTTCAACTTTGTGCTGTCTTTTTTTGTTCTTGAATTTTGTTCAAAGAGCAGGAATTTGAATTTCATAAGGAATCTGAGAAAGTTGTTAACTAGGAAATTGTAGTAGATGTTCTTAGCTTTCAAAAAGTCTAATTTTGTTAGATTCCGACATGTATAGCACTGGCTGTGACCTTTACAAGTTTCAGCTTTGTGCTGTCTTTTGTTGTTCTTGAATTTTGATTCAAAGAGTAGGAAATTGAATTCCGTAAGGAATCTGAGAAAGTTGTTAACTAGGATGTTGTACTAGATGTTCTTAGCTTTCCAAAAAGTCCGATTTTGTTAGATTCTGACAAGTATAGCACTGTCTGTGACCTTTACAAATTTCAGCTTTGTGCTGTCTTTTGTCGTTCTTAAATTTTGATTCAAAGAGCAGGGAATTGAATTCCGTAAGGAATATGAGAAAGTTGTTAACTAGGAAGTTGTAGTTGATGTTCTTAGTGTAACACCCCAAATTCCAAAACAGGCTGAATTCGAAGTTCCACAGGATCTTTACACTTCTTTCGTATAATTTTACAAGGAAATAAAAACTTTTTGTTACATCAGAGTTCACAATTACATTACATATTTACAGCGGAAGCAATTTACAACAATTTACATGAATTGAAATGTACAACTCTTGAATAAATCTTTAATCAGCATGCATTATTTTAGTCTTGTTAATCACTTTACCCTGCATAGAAACTGTGGGGGCGTCAGTTGCTTATAACTGACGAAATATTATACACGGCTATCCTCTCTATGCCGAAACTGTATAAAAATTCTCAAATACTTAAACAATCACAAACTTGATCACAAACAGAACTACAATGGACTATCCTATAGATATCGTGTCGTGCGGTGCACTTAGTCCTTAATGTAGTTGTTTATATTAGATGACACTAATGTGCACTTGTTCAGATTCTATGCATCCCATACTACATAGGTCTGAAGGCAAGCCCTTAACCGTTCTTCATCATGTAGGGTTCAATCCCTTACCATGACTTAAACTACTACTGTAACTACGATAAGTATCCTAAATGTTCTATGAGTTACGAGCTCATGTCCAGACAGCCTGGAGGGGAATCCCACATCATGTCACGATGCATCGTGAAGAACCTATGGACAATTCAGCCTCCGTCATGGGACATGACACCACCCATAGTCACCAAACACCCCACGAGCATCGTCTGCGGTGCGGAATCCTGGAAACATATCCACGTCATGTCATGACGCATCGTGAAGACAGCATGTGAATACTCTCACACCGTAGCTCCGAGACCCTCATACTTGTGTTTTTCTTTTATTTTCATCACGTCTTCACTACGAATCTAATCCTTAGTTATTTGAATTATGAACAAAATAAATTCTCTAGAGTTAGCCCTTCTACTATACCGGTCTTAACCATTTATTCAACATGACCCAAATCTTGGTCTTTTCATCTCAAATTTCATTTCAATACATTTCTTTTCAATGCCGGTATGAGGCTTAACTACACTCTAGTTCTCAATTTCAATTTATAATCACAAAAATTGAGTCTTTATACTCATAAGTTCTTTTCTCACAATTAACACGATTTCTTTTCATTTCTATGAATCAAAACTCACATATCAAGTTCACTTTCAAATCTTATACTTCATGCTCATAAATTTCTTTTTCATAAGCACAATAAATTCTCATACTATAGTTTCTTTCCTTACTGGATTCCATAATGACAAAACAGCATTTTTCAACATTCACAATAGGCAATAAAATTCATAGATAACCTACTTAAATTTTTCTTTCATTCAAAATTCCTATTTTATAACTTAGTGTAATCTTTTCATGAAAAAATAATCACCTTTCATTTTATACGAATATCATCTTTATGTAATTTTACTTCTAAACCATCTTTATTTTAGTCAAATCTTATCCCAAATATTTTTCATCAAGTCCATATAATTTTAGAATAAGTATAGTATTTTTTTTCCATTTTTTTTCCAAGTCAAAAAAAATCACTTTAAACTAAAAAACCCAAAAATCTATTTTTAATTGCCGAAGCCCAGCATCGAACCCACAACCCGAGAGTAGCCAACCGCCACCGAAAGCCAGGAAGGCTTAGGCGTCAACACGTCAAACTTGGGGGGTTAATTAAAGATAAAGTAAGTCTCGGTTTTCGGTCTTCTTTTGAAAAAGAAACAAAAGCTCACGCCCAATTTCGAACCCAAGACCACCAAGGTCACCCGCAAGCTACAGTAACGCCAAGCGCCGACTAACCAGTATGGCCAAGTGGCCTATGTTTTGGGCTACGGGGGTTATAATCGAGGTTTTTGTTCTTTTCGAATTTTTACAAAAAAAAATATTTTTGAGTTCTTTTCTTCTCTAAATTCATTCAAGAACTCCAAATTTTATTTTTCATCTTATTACAATATTTCAGTAAAATAAAATTTGATTTTTGATACAAAACAACATAATTTGCTCTCTACTTCATTTTATTCTTCAATTTCGAATTTAGGGGAAAATAAGCATAATCTCCGTATAAATTACACTTAAAATTTCCCTATATTATTTATAATATTTTTATTAACATTGTACAATTATCTTAGTAATAAATTTCATTTTTCATGTCATTTAACAACACATTAATCAAAATCACCTATATCCATAGTTCTCTATTCAATTGTTCAACATACAAGCATGTATTTGTTTATCTAGCACATCACAACAAAATTGAGCATGGTAATATGGTAATCATTTAACAAATCATAATTTGGCAATCAACTTAACACTCTTTTAACATATAATCAAACTAATAGCAGTTTGTCTCATTTTCATAATGCATGGCTATATTAGTTAGAGTTTCTCTTTAATTTGTCAATTACATCTTAACATGATGTCTAATTAGAAGTTTAAGAGAAACACCCATCTTAAAATGGAGAGAAAAATCAAAAGAACTCCTAGAGAATCTCCTACAACGAATGAACGAAGCCTTCTCCTCCTAGATCAAGCCACCAAGTTGTGCCTCTCCTTGTTGCAACTTGAACCCGAGCCTCCCCCTAGTGCACTTCCGGCCTCCTCTCCTTGGGTTGAAGAACACACACAACACTCACTCTTTTCAACTCACAAAACTCCTCAATTTTTGCCTTACAACTTGTATTTTTTTTTTCTCTTTCTTTTCTTTACAAAAATTTCTTAGTGTTGTATGCATACAAGTGAGGGGTATTTATACTAGTTTTAGAGTGAAATGGAAGGCTAGGATTGCATTGGGAAGTTGTAGCAACCACCCATCCACTAAGCCATATCCCCACTCTCCTTGACTCCATTTCCGGCGGAATGAGAAGGGTGTGCAATGCACACTCTTGTGCATGCACGTGCCAAAAATGTAGCACCCCTAACTACTAGTTGTGCACGATCATTTAATTAATTGTCTAAAAAAAATGATCTACACAACAATTCATGTTATTTAAAAGAGAAAATAATTAGTGGGCTCAAAATTCAATGGGTTAAATAAAATAAATTAAATAATTAGGATGGGCTTTTAAAATAAACAACTAGGCTTTCAAAAAAATAAAAAAAATAAATGAGAGATGGAAAGATATTTACTCATACAAAATAAATAATTTTTTTATAAAAATGAAACTGAATTAATACATGCAATGCACGTAAAATTCACAAAATCTCATAAATGAAAACTAAGGTGTTACACTTAACTTTTCAAAAAGTTTAATTTTGTTAGATTCTGATAAGTATAGCAAAAGTTGTGAGCTAGGGGATGGACCCCGGAACTCCGTCATGCTTCATATCAAGAAAAGAGAACAAGCCATTGACTACGGTCTATAAGCTAGGGGGCCACAGGGGATTCTTTGAGCTAACCTGTGTTGTAGTTAATTCCAAGGGTTCGTCAGATTTTTGAGTGAAGTCCGGTACGCCGGGCAAAGTGGCAAACAGAAACACCACTATATGACTGCGAGTGGTGGGATTAGACCGTTTCAGAGCAACCTCATCAGTCACTCTATATCTTCAGAAACAGGTTGAGTACAAGAGTAGAATTCATGGCGTGGGTTCAAATTCCTATATATGAAGAAACAGCTTGTTATGGGTGTATGTAGTATGGGCTGCATACTGTTCCGGAGACTTGCTTGCATTAGAATAAGAGCATCATTGCATTAGAGTTTGAAAAATATACGAGCATGAAATTTAGTTAGAAGTATAAACAATATAAGATAAAAGAAATTTTTGTATATCAAGGTAATATCAAAAAATAATTTGTAAATGAAATGCAATAACTATATATACGATTAAAAAGTAAATATATGAGATACCGGTTGGTATATATATCAAAATATTTGCAAATTGTCAAGTATTGCAAGAAACTAGCATATAGTGTTATATACACAATTAAGCGTAAAAGCAACGATATTATAAATACGAAATCATTAAGCATCCGGAGAAACAAAAAGTAAAAGTAAGACGACATTATTGAAATAATACATAATATTAATTCCATAGAAATAAAATGTAAATAATAAATAAAAGAACAAATAAACAAAGCCATATCACATGAGTAGCACCAAATACAAGATGAGTTAGTAATAAAATAAAAATAAGGTAATGTGGTATAAAAATACAAGAAGGCTAACATATGCAAAGATATAGTATATATACAAAATAGTAATAAGAAGATAGCAAAACAGTTAATAGTAAACACCAATTATATAGAAAATGAAATAATGGATATAGGATAGATATAGAAATAGGTATAAACAATAAGGTAATTAATTAAAAATGTGTATGTGTTATAAATATTAAAGTTGAAGTAGTATAGGCTAAGTTTTAAAACATTTAAAATGGTAAAACTAAAATGGTAAAAACTAGTACAAAATAATGGCATAGTGGTAAGTAATATAAAACTAAAAGTGGGAGATATTAAAGTAGAAAAATCTCTTTTGTTGTGGGTTCGCCTCGTTCGTGTCCAACTGCCAACTTGCCTCCTTGACATCAAGTTGCAGTTTTGCTTCCACAACATCCGATTGTAGTTTTCCTTCTGGACATTCGGTTGTAGATTTTACCTCCCCGACATCCAGTTGTAGTTTTCCTCCATTGATGTCTAGTTGCATATTTGCCCTCTCGACATCTGGTTGCACCAAAACGGTGAATGGAAAGATTTAATCTTTCATTTGTACTTGTGTAACACCCAGTAATTTCGAGGAGTATATATAGATATAAAAATAGTAGTATATATTAATATATATAATGGAAAATTGTAATAATGAATTGCCATGTATACTGTTGAAAATGAATGGCAGCATAGTGGCAAGTGGGCCCGGGATGGCACTTGGTCTTGCGGCTGCACATGAGCAAAAAAGGAGAAGAATAAGTGAATTGGAGCCATTGGATTGTAATGATGAGATAAAGATGGCTTGATGGAGGGTTGAGATAAGAGACGAGTATGTGTGTTTGTGTGCGGTATTGTGGGGATCGGGATTTAAAAAGTCTCATATCGAAATTTAACAAGAGTAATTAAAATAATAAATATAATTTCCTATGACCAAGAGTCACCAAAATTGGTTAACCACCTTTTGAGAGGCAGCCTGTGGTGGGCAATTGTACTAATAAATAAATAAATTTATGAGTTTAGTGCCGGGGCGTTACAAATGGTATCAGAGTCGACTTTCGACACCTATTGTGGGTAAGAGTGTGTTAGAGGTCTCCTGAGAAGGACTGGTCACTGGTGCGGCCAGCGGCCAGGGCATATTGCTAGCTGAATCAGGGTATGCCTGAGAGGGAGCGGTCACTGATGCGGTCAGTGGCCAGGGTAATATGCTAGCTGAATCAGGGTACTCAACTCCACATCGACTAGAAAGGGCAATCCTGTGCATGTTGTAGTTTCTGTACTCAGTGAGGACGCTGATTTCTTAAGGGGCTGTATGTAACACCCCATAATTTTGGATAGTATATATAGATATAAAAATAGTAGTATATATTAATACTAGATTTGCCCGTGGGCACGTGCCTACGGCACGTCTTCGGAACGATACAACACACGAAAAGCCCTGTAAACAGTAAAACAACAATTATGTAGTTGAAGTTTGAATAGTATGATAATAGTTAGTTGTAAATAAAAGTCCATGTTTCTATTAGTATATGTTGAAAAATAATTATAAATGAGGGTGTAAAATCCAACTTCTTAGAACTTTAAGTATGGAAAACGATGAAATTTAACTATTAAAGAGATACTTGCTACTTTCAATATAACATGTGCAATAAAAAAAAGATAAAAATTCTGAAAATTTTGCAAATCTGAAATATTAAAATCTAAATTTGTAAGTAATAAAGAAAGAATGGGAGAGAGAGGGAGAGAGAGAGAGAGAGAGAGAGAAATATGAAAAAGTGAAGAGAGAAAAGAGAGATAGTAATAAGTAATGAGTTTTTTAGTTTTGGGGAAAAATTTTTGCCCATCTATTCTGACTCACTACTCTATAAGTATAAGTGAAGTTATAATCTTTTTTTTTTTCCTTTTGGGGTTTGAAATTTTGGGCGGGAAAATATGTTTTGTGAGAATCAATCTGGGCCATTGATTTTAGGGGAGATTGAATGAGAGCGACTTGATAGCTTTCTTTGTAATTTATTACATAGATATATAATGGCATAATTGTAATAAAGTATACTATTGAAAATGAATGGCAGCATAGTGGCATGTGGGCCCGGGGTGGCACTTGGTCTTGCGGTTGCATGTGAGAAAAAAAGGGGAAGAATAAGTGAATTGGAGCCATTGGATTGTAATGATGAGATAAAGATGGCTTGATGGATGGTTGAGATAAGAGACGGGTATGTGTGTTTGTGTGCGGTATTGTAGGGCTCGGGATTTAAAAAGTCTCATATCGAAATTTAACAAGAGTAATTAAAATAATATATATAATTTCCTATGACCAAGAGTCACCAAAATTGGTTAACCACCTTTTGAGAGGCAACCTGTGGTGGGCAGTTGTACTAATAAATAAATAAATTTATGAGTTTGGTGCCGGGGTGTTACAAATGGTATTAAAGCGACTTTCGACACCGATTGTGGGTAAGAGTGGATTAGAGGTCTCCTGAGAGGGACTGGTCACTGGTGCGGCCAGCGGCCAGGGCATATTGCTAGCTGAATCGGGGTATGCCTGAGAGGGAGCGGTCACTGATGCGGTCAGCGGCCAGGGCAATATGCTAGCTGAATCAGGATACTCAACTCCACATCGACTAGAAAGGGCGATCCTATGCATGTTGTAGTTTCTGTATTCAGTGAGGACGCTGATTTCTTAAGGAGGGGTATGTAACACCCCGTAATTTTGGATAGTATATATAGATATAAAAATAGTAGTATATATTAATATATATAATGGCATAATTGTAATAAAGTATACTATTGAAAATGAACGGCAGCATAGTGGCATGTGGGCCCGGGGTGGCACTTGGTCATGTGGCAGCATGTGAGAAAAAAGGGGAAGAAGAAGTGAATTGGAGCCATTGGATTGTAATGATTAGATAAAGATGGCTTGATGGATGGTTGAGATAAGAGACGGGTATGTGTGTTTGTGTGCGGTATAGTGGGGCTCGGGATTTAAAAATCCCCATATCGGAATTTAACAAGAGTAATTAAAATAGTAAATATAATTGCCTTTGACCAAGAGTCACCAAAATTGTTTAACCACCTTTTGAGAGACAGCCTGTGGTGAGCAGTTGTACTAATAAATAAATAAATTATTTGAGTTTGGGGTTGGGGCATTACAACATGGATATGATATGTTTAATAAAGTATGATGTTATGTTTTTGAAATTTGTGATATAAAAATAGAAGTAAAAGTAGGGAATGAAGTAGGAAATTACAATGATAAAATATTAAAATAAAAGTATAGATTTTAAATATTGAATATATAAAATTAATAGTAATGAAAAGGATTTATAGCATTAAGAAAAATTATTATAAAGTATATGCATGAGCTTAAATACAAATGAGAATAATAATTATATAATGTAGTAAATTAGGATAATAAACATAAATAATTATATTAAAAAAAATATGGTAATGTAGTAATTGGATAAGTGTAGAATGATATGTATAGTAAGTAGGTTGAAGTATATGATATATATATGGAAATCAGTCGAAAGTATAGGTAGTAACCAAGAATGTAAAAATATAAATATTGAGTGTACATAGTACGTTAGAGAAGTATAAAGTGACAACATTAATAAGTAACTATTAATTGTGAAAAGTAAATATAACTAAACAAACTAGCAAATAATATGTAATAACCATAGTATCGAATAGGCTATAAAACAAGAATAGTAGGAAAAAAAGATTTATAATGTGTAGAAGTATGTCATATTTATATAAGTAAAAAATAATACAATCTTGTTAAAATATATTGAAAAATATAAGACAATATAAGATAATGGGGAAATATAGTATCGCAAAATCAAATCATATATAAAATGAATGTACACGATCTAAAAATCAAACTTTTAAAAATATAATAGAAATAATAAATGAAGAAAATAATACTTTCAATAATAATTTAATAAGTGGTTATTTAAAACTTAATAAAAACGTAAAAAGTAATAGCAAATGTAAACGAGTAACGTAAAAGCACATAAAAATATTAAGGACAAAATTTTAAGGCTGAAAAATAAGTAAGACAAAACTAAATATTAAGATCAAAGAATGTATATAAAATAATAAATATCGAAGTGGATTAATAGTACAAGAAAATAAATCTTTGAAAAAATATTAACTTTAATGATGAAAAGTACTACGATGAAAATCCACGAAGAAAAATTAAAGAGGAAAGTGTGTCTACATATAAGGTATCATGAATGTGGGTTCAAGCCAACCATACCACTCGTGATACCAAGGAAAAACATGCTCGCATACAATCTCACGTCAATGTATACGAGGAGAGTATCATGAAAGTAAGTTCAATAACTTTATCATGACTCCAAATAGACACTCACACTTCTAATGTCCACCCTAATGTGTTTTTCTTATAATTTGTACAAATTATTGAAGTCAGCTCTGATACCGCTCTATAACGCCCCGAATTCCAAACGCTCCAAATTCGTACAAATTTACAAGGAATTTAAAACTTCTTATTACAACAATGTTCTTTACATCAATAAAGCGGAAATAAATGAATGTAATACAACTTATGATAATAACAATTCTTTAATCTTGTAACATCTCATCATAGTAATTTCAAGTCCGCACCAAGTCCAAATCCTGTAGCTAGAAAACTATGGGCACGTCAGTTGCATACAACTGACGCAATGCTATAATACAGCGATTCTTTAATTTAGCAAACACAAACTTGAATGCAAAAAAATAATATGTGACTATCCTAAACGTGCCAGTGTATGATATGACTTAATGCCTAATGCAGACTACACTACGATGACACTAATGCATACTTGTTTGGATTCTATGCATCTCATACTACATAGGTCCGAGGGCAATCACTTACGTACTCCACATTATAGGGTTCAATCCCTCGCCATGCAACCTACTGCTATGACTACTATGAGATTTAGATACTTTGCAAGTATTGGTTCTCGCCCTGAAATACTGGAGATCAATCTCACTCCGCAGATCATTCTGTGGCCCATTTCATTCATCGTCAGGGAATACTGGGAATTGTCTCACTCCGCGAGCCATCCTGGAACCCTCATTACATAAATACCCTGTGAGCATCGCTCTCGCCTCGGAATACTGGAGATCAATCCCACTCCGCGGATCATCCTGGGGCCTATTTCATTCATCGTCCGGGAATACTGGAGATTTTCTATAACACCCCGCAATATTGGGTAATAACAATTTTGCCCTCGTGTGTTACGCAAGTATATTTTATATCGTTACGAGTAATATTCGTAACGTATTTTTATAAAAATATCATATTCTAATTATTTATATGTTTACCATTTTCTCAAAACTCATTTCAATCCTATTTTTAGCCAACTCAAAATATTTATTATAATCTTCGTGTTTTACGTACACTGCACGTGCATTCAATGCACGTGTCGATTACGTATATATTCTGTTACGTGAAATATCTGTAACATTATTAAATATACATGTTTTGTATTTTTGACAACTTTTCGTTCTCTGAAATAAATTTTTAATATTTAGCACGTGCATCGCACATAAATTTTTATGTGCATTTTTACTTATAAAATTTTCTAAGATGACAAGCACATTTTTATTCTCATTTAATTTGTCACAAATATTATTATTTATTTTCTAATTAAAAACCAATGGGTCTAAAGTCCATCTTAAAGCTCATTAGAAAATTCATTTAAAAGAAAAAGTCCATAATTTATTCTATATTTTAAATGTACACTTTTTAAACATATACACTTGTCATGTAACAAATATATACGTTTAGGCTATGAACAAATGAATGTGAAAGTGTGCACATGTAGGAAATCTAAAGGTTGGCCAATTCATGAAGGAGATGAAGGGATGGGGTTTGTGGTTTTGTTTTTTTGAGTGGATATTTATTCATGATAATGAGTATTTATTCTGGGTAGTGGGTGTCTCTTCATTCACCCATTTAGCCCTATAAATACCACATCTTGTTCATGAAAAAATGCACACTAGAATCAAAAGAAAAGAAAAGAAAAGAAAAGATAAGAAAGAATGAGAGAAAAGAAAGAAAGCGAGTGCTTGGATTTCTTCAAGGAGGAGGGCTTGAACGTTTTGCTTTGCTAGAAGGAGAAGGCTAGCATCTTGTTGGAGTTAGAAGCTATCTACTAGGAATTTATTTTCTCTCTTCAAATACTGCGGGTGACTTCTTGAACTTTCTAAAATGTAGTATCATGCATGTGTAGGAAAATGATATTTAAAATTGATTATACATATGAGTAGTGGTTAATTTGTAATAATGATATTTAGAATGAAAGTGCATGATAATTAAAAGATTTTTATCTAGATAAGTTGAAATGATGTTGTTTGGATGCATGGTAATATATTATGATTATATTGAATCAATTGGATATGAATTTACACACAAAGTTGCTAAATCAAGCAAAGAATTTCTGTTTTCAGTTTTGTTTGCACATCAGAAAATCATGTTTAATAAAATATTTGGAATCTAGACCTAAAACGTTTTTGGTAGCATCTTGTATGTGTGGGGAACATCCCTTTAAAATTTCATAAGATTTGGAGGTCGTTTACTATTTTAATAAAATCTAAACTTAGAACTTGTTAGTAGTTGACTGGTTGCTGCAAATCTGTACACATTTCGGTTTTTGAATTCAGCATTGTAAATGAAATAATTTGAGAATAGTCAGAACTAAAAAATTGTAGTAGACTCGTTAATCTTCATAACAAGTCTAAGAAATCAAATTTTCACAAAGAACTGAATTTATAATGAATTTTTCAAGACTGTACAATTGACAGTATTTCAGTATTTCGACCCTACTGTATATTTCGAAGAATTCAGGGTTATAGATACAGTATTTTGAGGAAACTTATAACCAGGAAATTGTAGTAGACTTGTATACCTGTATTTTGATATAAATAACACAAAGTTTCATAAAGTATATGATTTTATATGATTTTTACAAATAGCATGAAATGCAGTTTCTGACTTTGAACTTACTATTTTTACAAATGATACTTAAATGAAGTGATTCAGAATATTTCTCACTTTTTTAAGTTATATTTTTGGGAAAATAAAGATCATATTCATACTTAGATAAGATGCGAACTTAAGATATATATATATATATATATATATATATATATATATATATATATATATATATATATATATATATAAGATTAAAGATGGTACTTATTGATGAATAAATAAGAATGAATAAAATAATATGAATAAAATACGAATACGTGAAAATGGAGAACATAAGTAATAAGGGGATGAGTACCACAAGTTGTTGAAGAGAAAAAGATGTTGATTCTAGAGGCTTAGTGAGACCCAAGTAGTGGCAAAGAAATGAAAATGAATAATTGATTTTGAGAAAGGGCCAGTATGGGCTATCGTTCTCGGTGTATGGTTTAAGACTAGTAGTAGGGTAAGCTAGCTCTAGGTAGTATTATTCATTCATGTTCCAAACGTAAGGACATGCACTAGTTGGAGATATGAAGAAATGAGTGCAAACGTGAGTTATGGACTCCAGAATGATCCTTTGAGAGAGACGGTCCTCAATATTCAGGAGCGATGGACTTAAGGGCCACAGAATGATCCATGGAGTAGAAACGATCTCCAATATTTCGGGACGAGAGCGACGCTCATAGGATGCTTGTGCAGTGATGGCTCCAGAATGACCTACGGAGTGAGACGATCCCCAGTATTCCGGGACGATGGGCGTAAGGGCCACAAAATGATCCACAGAGAGGGATTGGTCTCCAGTATTGTAACCCCTGTTTTCCCAAAAATTTATTTTCTGTATATTTTTGAATTTTTGATTTTAGTAAATTATTTTTTCTGTTCTTAAATTCTTTTTCCCTAAATGTATTCTTGGATCTTCTTTTAAAATCTTTTTTTTAATCAATAATTGTAACTAGTTTCTGATGGTTCTTATATTTTATTACAAATCTTATTATTATTATTATTATTATTATTATTATTATTATTATTATTATTATTATTATTATTATTATTATTACTTTGATTGGTTATTAAAAACCTAGTTCTATGTATTAATTATATTTGTACTTATTTCAAATAAATTCTATGTTTTAATGCAAATTATATTTTGTTTATAAATCCTATTTTTCCTTATTGGATTTTATTAAAACCCATTTACCCTATATACCCATTAACCCCTTAACCCAATATACCCAAACCCTATAACCTTAAACAACCCCAGACCCGTTATCCAATTCCACCCGAAACCCAATACCCACCAACCTCACCTAACCCTAAACTATGCCCCATATATAAACCTACCTATATCCTGTGTGCCTGTTCATGTACCCCATGCTATCCCTACAGCCGCCTCTTCCTTCACCTGCACCCTGACTCTTCAGCTTCTAAACCCTCCGCCATGTCTCTTCCTCTCCCTGGTGTTCGATCCCCGTCCCCCGCTGCACTCCCCTGCTCTCATCCGCCCTGTCGTCTAACCCGCACCCTGCCACCTCCTCAGCGCAAACCTGCCTCGACGCAGCGCCTCTCCTTCCCCGTGCGTCTCATCGACGCGCCAGCACCTCCCAGTCACCTCCGCGACAACAACAGCCAGCACTCCATGACTCCGCTTCTCCCTGTGCGGTGCCACCCTGCGGTGCCACTGTCCCCTGCTGTCCAGTCACGGCACCGGTGTCCGTCATTCCCGTGTGCCTCCCGGTGCGTCGCCGTGCACCTCCTGCAGTGCACCGCTCCGGCGCCCTGTCCCTTCGACACGCAACAGTAGCCGAACCCCATTGCTTGTGTGTTGTTCTCCCGAAGCCAGTGCCCCATTGCCTTGATGTTGCTGTCTATGTTGGGTTTTGATCATGTTGATTGTGGGTCGTCGATCGCCCATGATCTTAATCCCTCGATCTTGGCTATCGGATCTCATCATCATCATCTATCTTGGTTTTGATCTCGTCTTCGATTGTGGGCCGTCCGTTGATTTGATCTCTTGATCTCGATGGTTTGAATTCTGGCCGTCCGTTGGATCTTGATCATCATGCATGATTGGATGTGGACCGTCGATCTCCTCTTGATCGTCCGATTAGATCATAGCCATCTGATCTCTTCTTGATCGCCACGATCATGAGATCATCAATTTCCTTTGATCGCAGCCGTTCGATCGATCGATCTTGATCTTCGTCGTTATCTTCATCATCAGGGAAATATGACCGTCTGATCTGATCTGATCATCTTGATCTTGATCTTCGATCTCATCCGTCCGATTGGTTTGTGATCTGTTCGTTGTGTTCGTGCCGGGAATCTGTTCCCGTTATTCTTGCTTTTGCTTCGTTCAGTCGTCGTCTCTCAGGTAAGTAACTTGTACTCAAATTTCTTTGTATGATACAAGTCCAAAATACCACCTATGATGTAGTTGGGTTCTAGAGACGACTCTTGTGTGTTATTCTTGTTGGGTTTAGTCTCTATAGTGCTATTTGACCATAGGTGACTTACGACACAAATTTGATATGAAACAACTAGGTTTTCGCCCGTTCTTGACTTCATCATGTATGTGAACTATTTGTGAGAATTTGACTATTTGTTGAGATCCATATGTTAGACTTGTTTTGGAGATGTTAATTACCCTATTTCATGTTGTTTGGACACTTGGTAGACTCGATTTCATGTTTGGTTGTGTTTGGATCAAGTTTCGTTTGAATTATGTTGATTTTGGTTTTTGAGGAAATTCGGTATTTTGCCAATAATCTGTCTTGATCAGTAATTTAGACCATATTAAGGTCAGAATCTTAATTTCAGTATAAAACATGAATTGTACAGAAATTCGTCTTTCCAACCCCTCTGACCTTGCTCGATTTCGTATTCGTATGTGTAAGATATGACTGTTTTATTACAGAGGTGTAGATAAATTCCAGATTTCGTTTCTTGATGATTTTGATGACTTAATTATTTTGAT
Organism: Hemerocallis citrina; assembly: GCA_017893485.1. Taxonomy (NCBI): domain Eukaryota; kingdom Viridiplantae; phylum Streptophyta; class Magnoliopsida; order Asparagales; family Asphodelaceae; genus Hemerocallis; species Hemerocallis citrina. The sequence goes on along the minus strand of CM030367.1, from coordinate 58,359,400 downwards.
ACTTGTGCTACACATATTATTTTGATCTGAAACTGTCACGCCCCGCTTCCCAAAAATACAGAATACGGGCACGTAACACAAGCCCAGCGAATGAATATAATCATCCTTAAGCTGTTTCAGAAATCTTACAATATATATCACAGGCAGTATATCAGAGTCAACATATATCAGAGTCAATATATATCACAGTCAATATATATCACAGTCGGAAGCAAAGAGTGGAACCAACATGCATCATTGAGATAATTTTACCAACAGGAATTAATTGAAACCAAATATCTTGTTCTCAAATAAAAACAGAGTCTGGAACAAATATTCTGGGTCACATCGCCCAAATACAAATAATACTCAAGTCTCAAGTACAGGAATAATCAAGTTCACGAATACAGAATAAAGTTCTAACAGGAAAAAAAAATAATAATCAGCAACTAATACTGCGAACCACCAGTACCTTCTTGAATCTGTCCACCGTAATCTGCAATCATCGAATGCAGGAAAAAGGAAAAGAAGAAAACACAGTACCCGTCAATGGCAAGTCCGGGTCACAAATAGAATAGGATACAAGCACATGGACACTATCTAATCACAGGATATACTAACAGGTATAGGTAAACATATGTCAACAGTTAAACAGGCAACATGTATAATTATCAGGTGTTCAGGTAATCAGGTAAATCTGTATCAAGTATCAGGAAAACAGGTAACAGGAATATCAGGTACAGGGAACAGGTATACAGGTAACAGGTAATCAAGTTAAGTCAAGTCTAATCTTGTTAATTTACTATCTAGGAAGCACGACATGCATCCCAGTTTTTACTACATGGTTGCTACAGTCAAAACAATTTCGTTTTAGATTTCATAGTGGACCATAGAGGGCAGTATACTCAGGTACAGGAAAATAGGTTCATGAATCAAAACAGGTACACGAATCATCCGATTCATGCAGCAACAGGTTCATGAAGCAACAGGTACACGACCAACAGGTACGTGCAGCAACAGGTAACAGGTACATGAACCAAAGGTCCATGCAGCAACAGGTAACAGGTACACGACCAAAAGGTACGTGCAGCAACAGATAACAGGTACATGAACCAACAGGTCCATGCAACAAAATGGGAAACACGGGCCCCCTTCCGAGTACACGTTTCTGAATTATCCACTATTAGATCTTTCCCTTAAACCCCGGCTTAGTTACTTTTATTATTAAGATCATCAACAGGCATGAGAGTGTACTAAATAATGTCAAACTAACAAGTTATAATCAGGTTTAGACTTAGGGAATTAGATCAGTAAGTATAGGTACCAAACATTCACAAATACGAGCAAAATGGCATATGTTTATAAACAGGACAGCAAGACCAGTCTGTACAAAATCAGTGATCCAAAGATCTACAGGTGTGAAAATCATGATCCGTCGAAGGAGTTGGAAACTAGACTTCCACACGCTTCTAACGGGTATAATAAATCCATATACTAGTTTACAACATCTCGACTCCAAACACAATTCAACACAGTTTTCATGTACAGCCAGAAAACAGGGGAATAACTTAAACGGTTTAACTTAAACGGTTTAATTAAACCACATGGAAACAGCATACAAAGTCATTAATTAAACCCACAAAAATTCTGGGGTAATCCCCTATATGTATAGTCTCAAAATATAAATTTTCATATTTTTCCAGAAAGTATAGATATGTTTTCAAAAATAGAAAGTAACACATAACACAGTTTTGATGGATCTGGAATTCTTTAACACCGCTGTACAAAATCATGCATATCTTGCACACAGCACATCAAAATCCACTTCCGCCAAAACGGGATGAAAGTATACACAATTACCCAACTTTCATATCTCACATAAAATATTCATACAGTAATTAGAAATAAGGTGAACACGGCATTCAACATACAATCACACGCAGTTTACAGCAAAAGCGATCTATAGAAAAGGATGTAAGGCATCACTCAAAACTCATCTTTTAATTACCACAAAAATCAGAGAACTACCTAACATCATATTGAAACACTGGACAAAATCCTGTGGCAAGAAATTATGTCTAACTTGGATCTTGAAAATAAATTGGTGATAAAATCAACCCCGAAATGAATCTGGGAACTACCGGCATACAGTTACTAAAATAATCATAACTAATTCATACAAACTCCAAACAGGGTGAAATCAGTGAGATTAGAAATTAGATTCAATTCTCTACAAATTACTCAGAAATAGCTATGTAGGGATTCGGAATCTAATCCAGGTAAAAACAACAATCAATTCAGTACAACCCAAATTTCCAGATTTCTCACATCATCTTCAAAATGTCATAACTTCCTCAAAAATCATCCAAACTCTTCCAAATTCAAAACGCTGTCTACCCATGGTCCAAATGTCATAATGGAGGGTATCTAACATGTCAAAATCTAGTATTTCTCATATGGGTGTTCAACATACATCGGGTATACAATATGTCGCATACGCGATCAAATCGCGTTTGGGTGAATCCTAAGGCACAAACCTATCAAACTTTGTGTTCTAAGTCGTCTATGGCCTGTTTTGAACAATAGAGACTAAACCCACAATTAAAAACATGATCTTTGTCCGTCTCTAGTCTCAACCTATCCTATGTGTGAACTTTCTACTTGTATCAACCTAAGAAATTTAAGTACAAGTTACTTGCCTTTTGTGATGACGAACGTGACGAATCCAAGCCTTTCAAAGAAAACCCACGAGCAAGACGCCTTCTAACGCGATTTCGAGCGAAACCCACGAATAAAACGTGCCAACGGTTGATCTCTTTGACACACGAACCAAAGTGGGAGGTGCCCACAATACAAAACAGCGAGGAGAGGTGTAAAGGTGCTGTTTTGTGGAGGGTGGAGCTGGTTTGGTGCTTGCCGGCCACAAGAAGAAGGAGAGACGAGGTAGAATCGAGGCGAAGTAGTATAGAAAGATGGAGAGGGAAGGTATGGGTGATCGGCCAAGGCAAGAGAGATCAAGGGAATGTTGGCCTAGGGTTGAAGAAGGCAGGCCGGGATTGGTTCAAGTGGAGGCCGGTTTGGAATAGGAGAGGGAGAGAGAAAAATATTAGGGTTAGGGATTAATTAGTATTAGGGGTATATATAGGAGATCAAATGTGGGTTAATGGGTAGTGGATATCAATAGAAAATAATAGGTATACAATTGGGTAATGGATATTGGGTAGATTTCAAATGGAGTTACAAAATACAATGAATCCTATGGCTCCTAAAAATCTCCTTAAGGCAAAAAAATCTCAAATTGGTCAAAACTCTCCTAAAAATTCACCATGACCCAAAAATAATATTTATACATGAACGAGATCAAGAAATTGAGAAAAAGAGCTCAAAATGTCGAAAAACGGCCAAACGGCGCACAATCAACAAAATGAGGTCAAAACTGCCAGAAAAATATTATAGAATAAAGATAATTAATTTTATTGTTCCGAAAAATACAGTGGAAATAATAATTCACAAAAATGAAAAATACGCTCAAAAATACCAAAAGTGAAAAACAGGGGTTACAATTCTACCCCCCTACAAGAAAATTTCGTCCTCGAAATTAAAAAGAAAGGTACATAGGATAACCCCAAGCAAAACCAAACAGCCAAAAGCAAAACAAACAACTACTCAAACAAATGAGGAAACTTTTGCTGAATTTCCTCCTCCAACTCCCGTGTCGACTCACCAGGCTCGTGGTGATTCGTCCCTTTCTCAGCGGACTGTACCGCATTCTACTACTAGCTCTGATACCACTAAAAACCCTGTCACGCCCTGCTTCCCAAAAATACAGAATACGGGCACGTAACACAAGCCCAGCGAATGAATATAATCATCCTTAAGCTGTTTCAGAAATCTTACAATATATATCACAGGTAGTATATCAGAGTCAACATATATCAGAGTCAATATATATCACAGTCAATATATATCACAGTCGGAAGCAAAGAGTGGAACCAACATGCATCATTGAGATAATTTTACCAACAGGAATTAATTGAAACCAAATATCTTGTTCTCAAATAAAACAGAGTCTGGAACAAATATTCTGGGTCACATCGCCCAAATACAAATAATACTCAAGTCTCAAGTACAGGAATAATCAAGTTCACGAATACAGAATAAAGTTCTAACAGGAAACAAAAATAATAATCAGCAAATAATACTGCGAACCACCAGTACCTTCTTGAATCTGTCCACCATAATCTGCAATCATCGAATGGAGGAAAAAGGTAAAGAAGAAAACACAGTACCCGTCAATGGCAAGTCCGGATCACAAATAGAATAGGATACAAGCACATGGACACTATCTAATCACAGGATATACTAACAGGTATAGGTAAACATATGTCCACAGTTAAACAGGCAACATGTATAATTATCAGGTATTCAGGTAATCAGGTAAATCTGTATCAAGTATCAGGAAAACAGGTAACAGGAATATCAGGTACAGGGAACAGGTATATAGGTAACAGGTAATCATGTTAAGTCAAGTCTAATCTTGTTAATTTACTATCTAGGTAGCACGACATGCATCCCAGTTTTTACTACATAGTTGCTACAGTCAAAGTAATTTCATTTTAGATTTCATAGTGGACCATAGAGGGCAGTGTTACCGCTAAATCTGGTGTGGGGGTAAACAGATAGAATTTATGGATTCGTGAAAAACCTGAATAGCAAACCTCTAACCTGTTCCGCCGGGGTTTGACCGTTGACTCCTGCCGTACACCTGCAAAAAGTGCAAGACACCGGGGTTGATCCCGGCGACGCACCCTCCGACGCTCAAGTCAGTAACCAGAAATGATTATGAAAGAGCGTAAATTGGAAAAGTATTGATTACCTCTCAAAGGAGATGGATGGGGGTATTTATAGGCGTCTTAGGGACTGGATTTAGGAATGTAATCCCCGTGGTTTGATAAGGAATATTCCCCGTAACCAGATAAGGAATGTAATCCCTAATTCCCAGTGAAAAGATAGATGTGAATCAGGGCCATTGATTAAGATCTAATCAGGGACCTTGATTGTATCTTGCTGGACCGGGTGTGCAGCGGGTTGGAACCCGTACCCAGTTGACGTGGATCTGTTTATTGGTTATTGGCTTTGAATAAAGACCCAGTTCCCATTTCAGACCCGTTTGTAGGCGAAATTACCGTTTTACTCCTGAGCTTTAAGATTCGTGTCCGATGTGAACGGTCCCGATTTAATCCTATTTTTAGCCATATCACGAGCCCCCCACTCCTAAAGACTGAGTTTTTCAGTCATTGAGGAGTAGTTTTGTTGTTCTAATGGCATACGGGATTTTATCGGTATTCTTAAGGGAGTTTGGATCTTGCTCGGGGGTGTAACGGTGTTATTCTGGGCTTGTAAAATACCCAAAAATATTCTCAGATTTTTCTGGATTTTTGGTGATTTTTCCAGATTTTTCTGAATTTTTTCTCATTTTTTTGAATTTTTTATTCATTTTCCGAATTAAATAATTAATTATCAAAAATATTAAATAATTATTCTAATTAAATAATTATATTTTTCAGAATTTTAAAATAATTTTTCTGAATTTATAATTATTTTTAGAATTTTTATTTAATTTTTTTCGATTTTTAAATATTTTTCAGATTTTTTTAAATAATTAAAACAAATAAATAACTAAAGAAATAAATAAATTAAATATTACCTGGACACGTGGCGCGATCGTACGTGGTGATCACGATCAAGCGAGCGTGCATCGGGAGGAGGGAGAGGAGGCCATTTTTTTAGGTGTAACAAGGTCGGTTCCGAGAACGCTCGGCAAAAAGTGGCCGAGGTCCACGTGTACGCCACGTGGCAGTCAACTGTTGACTTTTTTTTTTTTATCTCTGCTGTTCTTCTCCTCTGCTTCTTTCACCTTCGCTGCTGCTCTTTCTCCTCGTTCATTCGCCTTCTACGTCAACTCCTTCTCCTTCGTCTTCTCTGTTCTCGAAGCGCCTAAAGCTCGCGAAGCAGAGATCGATGGGGGAGCTCGTCATTGACGGTCGACAAGGAGTAGAGCTTGGTCGCGAGCTCAACAGATGACGATGAGGGGACTCGAGCTCGGTTGTCGTTCGAGTTCGGAGAGGGGGAAGTTTGGCAGTGAAGGCAGCTCGCTCGAGGTGGGAGCTCGACGGAGCTTGAGGAGATGACGGAGCTCGGCATCGTGGTTAGCCATGGCAGAGCTCGAGGAGGGAGCTGATGGCGAGTGGAGACGAGCTCGGCAGATAAGCTCAGTGACGAAGCGAGCTCGGCAGATGAGCTCGGTGGCGAAGCTTCGTGATGAGTTCGAAGTTCTTGCAGGTGGCAGAGACTTTGTGAGCTCGACGATGACTGCGGTCGATGAGGTCTGGAGCTCGGAGGTAGGTTGCGCTCGATGAGTTCGATGGAAGTAATGGGCTCGGCGACGAGGGAGTGGAGCTCGGGAGCTTGGCGTGGCAAGGAGATGGCCGACGTTAGCGTCGTTGGCCATGGCGGAGCTCATTGGAGGAACGAGAGTGGAGCTCGGCAAGCCAGGTGAGGAGGAGAGCTCGGCACCACGGAGCTCGTCGAAGCATTCTCGTGAAGGATGGAGCTTGTCGACGCCATGGCAATGGGTTCGAGCTCGGCATGGGGAGCTCGGCGGTCGGCGAGGTCTGGAGCTCGGAGGTTTGAGACGAGTTTTTGGAGCTTCGAGAGCGGAAGCTTGAACTCGGAGTCGGGGACAGTCGGCGACGGAGCTAGAAGACGGAGGAGACTCGTCGGAAGTGGATGGGGTCGAGCTTGGTGACGGGGCTTGATGATGAAGTGGAGCTCGTGGAAGCCGTGGCGATGGGTTCGAGCTCGGGATGGGGAGCTCGGCGATGTGGATTTGAAGTTTGACGAAGCTTCGAGATAGGCATCGAAGCTTCGATGGCGTTCGGCAACGAGCTTGGCCATGATGGCGAAGGCGGAGCTCGGGGAGATGACGAAGCTCGGAGCTCGACGTCGTGGTCAGCCATGGCGGAGCTCGAGGAGGGAGCTGATGGCGAGTGGAGATGAGCTCGGTGTCAAGTTTGGTGTCGACGAGGTCAGAGGTTGACGGAGGTGTTTGCGAGCTCGGGATGGAGAGCTCGACGCCGGAGCTAGACGACGGAGGGGGTGAGTTCGGCAACGAAGGTGGAGCTCGACCATGGCGATGGAGCTCGACGACGGAGTCAGAAGAAGGAGGAGGCTCGTCGGAAGTGGTTCGGCAAGGTTGGGAGCTCGGAAGTGGAGGCGTGGAGGTGATGCTCGGCCACGGAGGTGGCGAAGTCGGAGCTCGGTTGTTCGAAGAAGGTGGGTTTTTCTTTCTCTGTTTTTGGTGGGAAAGGTGGAGAAGACGAAGTGAAACGGTATGGGGTTCGGGTTTGGATCCTTTAAAGGGTTCAAACCGACCCGTTTAGCCCTCTTTTCTCTTTTTTTTTGTGTGTGTTGATTGTGGGTCGGTGCTGAGAGCGTTCGGCGAAGGGGTGCCGAGGTCCGATTTTTTCCCGTAATAGGGTCGGTGTCAAGAGCGCTCGGCAGCTGGTGCCGAACTTGATTTTTTCCCCCGTAACGGGGTCAGTTCTGAGAACGCTCGGCAGCTGGTGCCGAACTTGATTTCCCCCCCGTAACGAGGTTGGTGCCGAGAACGCTCTGCAGCTGGTGCCGAACTCGAATTTTTCCCCCGTAACGGGGTCGGTTCCGAGAACGCTCGGCAGCTGGTGCCGAACTCGATTTTTCCCCCGTAACAGGGTCGGTTCCGAGAACGCTCGGCAGCTTGTGCCGAACTTGATTTTTCCCCTGTAACGAGGTCGGTGCCGAGAACGCTCGACAGCTGGTGCCGAACTCGAATTTTCCCCCCGTAACGGGGTCGGTTCCGAGAACGCTCGGCAGCTGGTGCCGAACTCGATTTTTCCCCCGTAACGGGGTCGGTTCCGAGAACGCTCGGCAGCTTGTGCCGAACTCGAATTTTTTCCCCGTAACGGGGTCGGTTCCGAGAACGCTCGGCAGCTTGTGCCAAGCTTGAATTTTTCCCCGTAATGGGGTTGGTTCCGAGAACGCTCGGCAGCTTGTGCCGAGCTTGAATTTTCCCCCGTAATGGGGTCGGTTCCGAGAACGCTCAGCAGCTGGTGGCGAACTCAACTGGTGCCGAACTCAAGCCCGTAAAACGGTCGGCGTCAAGAACGCTCGGCAGCTGGTGCCGAACTCAACTGGTGCCGAACTCATGCCCGTAAAACGGTCGGTGTCAAGAACGCTCGGCAGCTGGTGCGGAACCCCAATTTTTCCTGCAGAATTCTTCTTGATGTTCCCGGTGCTACGGAGGTCGGCTCGGGGCGTGCGACCCCTTGTTTCGAAGCTAATTCGAAGATCTACAACTTCTCTTTAGGAGTGAGACGAAGATTCACCCTCCTTCATGGTCAAAATAGTCCCGCAACATCCTTGTCTTCATGAAGTTGAGGAGTGTTTTGGTCTTGGGGATTTTGGAAGAGGAGCTCCACTCCTCGGGGCGGAGAAGCTGTGCTAGGAAGACCCTTATGCTAGGAAGGCCCTTGTAAGAGACGTGGGAAGGCCCATCCTTTGAGGTGAGCAAAGCGAAGATCTTGGCTTTAGGAGAGAGCCATTTGGAAGACAAGTTTGAGGAGCAACTCTAGGAGAGGGTTGTGAGCTCCGATCTTGTTGAGAAGAGGTCCGCTTCGGAGGCGAGCGGAGCAAAGAGCTCGGCTCTAGGAGAGAGCCATTTGGGAGACGAGTGTGAGGAGGAACTCAGTTGTGAGCTCCGAACTCGTGGAGAAGAGGTCCGCTTTGGAGGCGAGCGGAGCGAAGAGCTTGACTCTAGGAGAGAGCCATTTAGGAGACAAGTTTGAGGAGGAACTCTAGGAGAGAGTTGTGAGCTCCCGAACTCGTCGAGAAGAGGTCCGCTTCGAAGGCGAGCGGAGCGAAGAGCTTGACTCTAGGAGAGAGCCATTTGGGAGACGAGTGTGAGGAGGAACTCTAGGAGAGAGTTGTGAGCTCCGAACTCGTTGATAAGAGGTCCGCTTTGGAGGCGAGCGGAGCGAAGAGCTTGACTCTAGGAGAGAGCCATTTGGGAGACAAGTTTGAGGAGGAACTCTAGGAGAGAGTTGTGAGCTCCGAACACGTCGAGAAAAGGTCCGCTTCGGAGGCGAGCGGAGCGAAGAGCTTGACTCTAAGAGAGAGCCATTTGGGAGACGAGTGTGAGGAGCAACTCTAGGAGAGAATTGTGAGCTCCGAACTTGTTTTTTAAGTGGGAGATTCAACGGTTGTGGGAGTAATTCCGAATGGCGAACCACTTCTAACTCGCCTAAGAGCAGGTTATTTGAAGCAGAATCGAGCCAAGTGTTGGACTCCGAACTCGTCGTTAGAGTGATTCAACGGTTGGGGGAGCAATTCCGAATGGTGAACCACTTCTAACTCGCTTAGGAGCGAGCTTGCGAAGCAGAATCGAACCAAGTGTTGGACTCCGAACCATCGTTTGGTTTGTTCAACGGTTGTGGGAGCAATTCCGAATGGTGAACCACTTCTAACTCGCTTAGGAGCGAGCTTGCGAAGCAGAATCGAACCAAGTGTTGGACTCCGAACCATCGTTTGGTTTGTTCAACGGTTGTGGGAGCAATTCCGAATGGTGAACCACTTCTAACTCGCTTAGGAGCGAGCTTGTGAAGCAGAATCGAACCAAGTGTTGGACTCCGAACCATCGTTTGGTTTGTTCAACGGTTGTGGGAGCAATTCCGAATGGCGAACCACTTCTAACTCGCTTAGGAGCGAGCTTGCGAAGCAGAATCGAACCAAGTGTTGGACTCCGAAACCATCGTTAGAGTTATTCAACGGCTGTGAGAGCAATTTCGAATGGCGAACCACTTCTAACCCGCTTAAGAGCAAGTTATTCGAAGCAGAATCGAACCAAGTGTTGGACTCCGGAACCATCGTTAGAGTTATTCAACGGCTTAGTGAGTTGCGGGAGGAGCCATGTAGAAGAAGCTGGACTCCGAAATCACCATTTAACGAGTCGTGACTCGGAGAGATTGAGTTGAAGCAAGAGCAACAATTTCTAATGAAAAAACGTAAAGTTTTATTGAAATAAACTAAGTGGCTGCTTCAATAGGGCGAGCCATTATTACATGCTATTGGCCGGGTTACAAGCATCGGCCTTATTGAAAATCAAAATCCTACTTCTACGATTAGGTGAAGACCTCTTAGGAGGAGCTGGGAGGTTCTGAGTCTTGAAGCTCGGCGAGCCTTTCTGTTCGTTTGTTGGTTCCTCAAAGGGGGGAAGCTAGGCCCCATCTTTTTGGATGAACTTGGTCAGGTGTCCCCGCTGTATGAGTTCTTCGATCTCCTCCTTGAGAGCCCGACAACCATCCGTGTCGTGGCCGTGGTCCCTGTGAAAGCGGCACCACTTATCTTTGTCCCTCTTCTTACTAGGGGTATTCATTCTAGGGGGAGCGCGGAGTAGTCCTTCCTTGTCCACCTCCATAAGGACTTCTGATATATTAGCAATGAGGGGGGTGAACTTCTCAAAACGTGGAGTCGAACGGTGCTGGCCATTACTGTCCTTCTGGGATTTTTGGGACCCCTCTTCGCTTGTGCTCTTCCGTTTGTTCCCGAAAGATGTCTCCTCAAGAGTAGGGGGGTTGAGAGCCTCTTCGGCCCGAATGTACTTTTCACACCTGAGAAGGAGGTCGGCAAAGTTCTGTGGAGGCTTCTTAGCAAAAGAGGAACGAAGGCTGGAATTGAAGACATTGGATTGGAAGGCGGCCGTTGCGACAGATTGGTCGACGGAGGCCATGGACCTGACCTCCGCAGTGAACCTCTTCACATAGTCTCTTAACTTCTCACCTTTCTCTTGCCTGAGCTGGAGGAGTGAGATGCTGGTCTTCTCCGTGCTCCTGCTACTCACGAAGTGGGTGATGAAGAGTGTTTCGAACTGCTCGAAGGAGAATATGGAAGACGGGGCGAGGCGGGAGTACCATTCCCGAGCCGAGCCCTTGAGAGTAGCAGGAAATGTCTTGCACAGCAGGGCATCAGAAGCTTGGTGGATGAGCATGAGAGTCTTGAAGCTCTCAATGTGGTCAACGGGGTCAGTCTCCCCGGTGTAGGTCTCGAATTAAGGAGTTTTAAAGCCGATTGGCACTGGCGCATCCATTATGGTTCGGGAAAAAGGAGGTCGGCTTGGACGGAGGGTCCTTTCCCTCTGTTCTTCATCTCGATCGATCTGGCCGATGCGCCTCTCCACCTCGTGGAGACGGCGGTAGAGGGCATCGTCCCTCCGATAGGAGTCGAACGAGCCCCTGGACTCGTCTTCATAGGAAGGGGAGCAGGGACTGCGGCGACGGTGACCTTGGGAGCGGTGAGGATTATGGACATGTTGCTGGTGGCTCGGAGCCGGAGGAGGAGTTATGGACCGGGGGCGAGGACTTGGAATCCGTAGGGGAGTAGGAACCCGTCGGGCATTGTTGTTGTGAGGACGGAGATTGAGAGCTTGTTGCACCATTGCCTGGAATTGCTGGAACTCGGCACGGGTGATGGGTGCCTCATCGTTCCTTGGACATTGTCGACCGGCAGGGGAATGACGTCTCCTTCTGTAGTGCTCGGGGGATTCCTTCCTCCCTCTTCGGGTAGGGGATCTTCTGTAATCTCGGCGGTGAGGGGATCGCCCACCCGGACGTTGTTGGCGGGAGGCTCCCTCTCGGGCCCGCTTTTCGTCCAGACGGTGGCGTAGGTCCTCTTCCTTCTGCTGATTTTGAGGATTATGGGAGGCCATGGAATCCGTAGAGGCGTTGTGTATGGAGACGCGGTCTTGGTGGAGAGGTTGTTTCATGCGGGAGCCCCCCGCACCGGCATTTTGAAGGCCGGTGGGACCCTTGGGGGGTTGCTGATTCTGAAGAGGAGGCTGATCTTGTTGAAGAGGGTCCCCCACTTGAAGCGGGGGTTGTCCCTGCCGCGGAGCGGGTTGGACGGGGACTACCTCTTGCTGATCAGCAGGGTTGGGCCCACGGTTGGACCCTCTGGATCTTGTTTTCCTAGGAGGCATGGCTGGAGAAGATCGGACCAATAGGAAGAGGGAAGGTTGCTATTCGTTTGGTCTTCCCACAGACGGCGCCAATCTGTTACCGCTAAATCTGGTGTGGGGGTAAACAGATAGAATTTGTGGATTCGTGAAAAACCTGAATAGCAAACCTCTAACCTGTTCTGCCGGGGTTTGACCGTTGACTCCTTCCGTACACCTGCAAAAAGTGCAAGACACCGGGGTTGATCCCGGCGACGCACCCTCCGACGCTCAAGTCAGTAACCAGAAATGATTATGAAAGAGCGTAAATTGGAAAAGTATTGATTACCTCTCAAAGGAGATGGATGGGGGTATTTATAGGCGTCTTAGGGACTGGATTTAGGAATGTAATCCCCGTGGTTTGAAAAGGAATATTCCCCATAACCAGATAAGGAATGTAATCCCTAATTTCCAGTGAAAAGATAGATGTGAATCAGGGCCATTGATTAAGATCTAATCAGGGACCTTGATTGTATCTTGCTGGACCGGGTGTGCAGCGGGTTGGAACCCGTACCCAGTTGACGTGGATCTGTTTATTGGTTATTGGGCTTTGAATAAAGACCCAGTTCCCATTTCAGACCCGTTTGTAGGCGAAATTACCGTTTTACTCCTGAGCTTTAAGATTCGTGTCCGATGTGAACGGTCCCGATTTAATCCTATTTTTAGCCATATCACGAGCCCCCCACTCCTAAAGACTGAGTTTTTCAGTCATTGAGGAGTAGTTTTGTTGTTCTAATGGCATACGGGATTTTATCGGTATCTTAAGGGAGTTTGGATCTTGCTCGGGGGTGTAACGGTGTTATTCTGGGCTTGTAAAATACCCAAAAATATTCTCAGATTTTTCTGGATTTTTGGTGATTTTTCCAGATTTTTCTGAATTTTTTCTCATTTTTTTGAATTTTTTATTCATTTTCCGAATTAAATAATTAATTATCAAAAATATTAAATAATTATTCTAATTAAATAATTATATTTTTCAGAATTTTAAAATAATTTTTCTGAATTTATAATTATTTTTAGAATTTTTATTTAATTTTTTTCGATTTTAAAATATTTTTCAGATTTTTTTAAATAATTAAAACAAATAAATAACTAAAGAAATAAATAAATTAAATATTACCTGGACACGTGGCGCGATAGTACGTGTTGATCACGATCAAGCGAGCGCGCATCGGGAGGAGGGAGAGGAGGCCATTTTTTTGGGTGTAACAAGGTCGGTTCCGAGAACGCTCGGCAAAAAGTGGCCGAGGTCCACGTGTACGCCACGTGGCAGTCAACTGTTGACTTTTTTTTTATCTCTACTGTTCTTCTCCTCTGCTTCTTTCACCTTCGCTGCTGCTCTTTCTCCTCGTTCATTCGCCTTCTACGTCAACTCCTTCTCCTTCGTCTTCTCTGTTCTCGAAGCGCCTAAAGCTCGCGAAGCGGAGATCGATGGGGGAGCTCGTCATTGACGGTCGACAAGGAGTAGAGCTTGGTCGCGAGCTCGACAGATGACGATGAAGGGACTCGAGCTCAGCTGTCGTTCGAGTTCGGAGAGGGGGAAGTTTGGTAGTGAAGGCAGCTCGCTCGAGGTGGGAGCTCGACGGAGCTTGAGGAGATGACAGAGCTCGGCATCGTGGTTAGCCATGGCGGAGCTCGAGGAGGGAGCTGATGGCGAGTGGAGACGAGCTTGGCAGATAAGCTCAGTGACGAAGCGAGCTCGGCAGATGAGCTCGGTGGCGAAGCTTCGTGATGAGTTCGAAGTTCTTGCAGGTGGCAGAGACTTTGTGAGCTCGGCGATGACTGCGGTCGATGAGGTCTGGAGCTCGGAGGTAGGTTGCGCTCGATGAGTTCGATGGAAGTAATGGGCTCGGCGACGAGGGAGTGGAGCTCGGGAGCTTGGCGTGGCGAGGAGATGGCCGACGTTAGCGTCGTTGGCCATGGCAGAGCTCATTGGAGGAACGAGAGTGGAGCTCGGCGAGCCAGGTGAGGAGGAGAGCTCGGCACCGCGGAGCTCGTCGAAGCATTCTCGTGAAGGATGGAGCTTGTCGACGCCATGGCGATGGGTTCGAGCTCGGCATGGGGAGCTCGGCGATGACGGCGGTCGACGAGGTCTGGAGCTCGGAGGTTTGAGACGAGTTTTTGGAGCTTCGAGAGCGGAATCTTGAACTCGGAGTCAAGGACAGTCGGCGACGGAGCTAGAAGACAGAGGAGACTCGTCAGAAGTGGATGGGGTCGAGCTTGGTGACGGGGCTTGATGATGAAGTGGAGCTCGTGGAAGCCGTGGCGATGGGTTCGAGCTCGGGATGGGGAGCTCGGCGATGTGGATTTGAAGTTCGACGAAGCTTCGAGATAGGCATCGAAGCTTCGATGGCGTTCGGCAACAAGCTTGGCCATGATGGCGAAGGCGGAGCTCGGGGAGATGACGAAGCTCGGAGCTCGACGTCGTGGTCAGCCATGGTGGAGCTCGAGGAGGGAGCTGATGGCGAGTGGAGACGAGCTCGGGAGATGAGCTCGGTGTCAAGTTTGGTGTCGACGAGGTCAGAGGTTGACGGAGGTGTTTGCGAGCTCGGGATGGAGAGCTCGACGCCGGAGCTAGACGACGGAGGGGGTGAGTTCGGCAACGAAGGTGGAGCTCGACCATGGCGATGGAGCTCGACATGTGTTGGGTTTGGAAGCTCGACGACGGAGTCAGAAGAAGGAGGAGGCTCGTCGGAAGTGGTTCGGCAAGGTTGGGAGCTCGGAAGTGGAGGCGTGGAGGTGATGCTCGGCCACGGAGGTGGCAAAGTCGGAGCTCGGTTGTTCGAAGAAGGTGGGTTTTTCTTTCTCTGTTTTTGGCGGGAAAGGTGGAGAAGAAGAAGTGAAACGGTATGGGGTTCGGGTTTGGATCCTTTAACGGGTTCAAACCGACCCGTTTAGCCCTCTTTTCTCTTTTTTTTTTGTGTGTTGTTTGTGGGTCGGTGCTGAGAGCGTTCGGCGAAGGGGTGCCGAGGTCCGATTTTTTCCCGTAATAGGGTCGGTGTCAAGAGCGCTCGGCAGCTGGTGCCGAACTTGATTTTTTCCCCCGTAACGGGGTCAGTTCCGAGAACGCTCGGCAGCTGGTGCCGAACTTGATTTCCCCCCCGTAACGAGGTTGGTGCCGAGAACGCTCTGCAGCTGGTGCCGAACTCGAATTTTTCCCCCGTAACGGGGTCGGTTCCGAGAATGCTCGGCAGCTGGTGCCGAACTCGATTTTTCCCCCGTAACAGGGTCGGTTCCGAGAACGCTCGGCAGCTTGTGCCGAACTTGATTTTTCCCCTGTAACGAGGTCGGTGCCGAGAACGCTCGACAGCTGGTGCCGAACTCGAATTTTCCCCCCGTAACGGGGTCGGTTCCGAGAACGCTCGGCAGCTGGTGCCGAACTCGATTTTTCCCCCGTAACGGGGTCGGTTCTGAGAACGCTCGGCAGCTTGTGCCGAACTCGAATTTTTCCTCCGTAACGGGGTCGGTTCCAAGAACGCTCGGCAGCTTGTGCCGAGCTTGAATTTTCCCCCGTAATGGGGTCGGTTCCGAGAATGCTCGGCAGCTGGTGCCGAACTCAACTGGTGCCGAACTCAAGCCCGTAAAACGGTCGGCGTTAAGAACGCTCGGCAGCTGGTGCCGAACTCAACTGGTGCCGAACTCATGCCCGTAAAATGGTCGGTGTCAAGAACGCTCGGCAGCTGGTGCGGAACCCCAATTTTTCCTGCAGAATTCTTCTTGATGTTCCCGGTGCTACGGAGGTCGGCTCGGGGCGTGCGACCCCTTGTTTCGAAGCTAATTCGAAGATCTACAACTTCTCTTTGGGAGTGAGATGAAGATTCACCCTCCTTCATGGTCAAAATAGCGAGACAATATCCTTGTATATGAGGTTGAGGAGAGTTTTCGATGTTCCCGGTGCTACGGAGGTCGGCTCGGGGCGTGCGACCCCTTGTTTCGAAGCTAATTCGAAGATCTACAACTTCTCTTTAGGAGTGAGACGAAGATTCACCCTCCTTCATGGTCAAAATAGTCCCGCAACATCCTTGTCTTCATGAAGTTGAGGAGTGTTTTGGTCTTGGGGATTTTGGCAGAGGAGCTCCACTCCTCGGGGCGGAGAAGCTGTGCTAGGAAGACCCTTATGCTAGGAAGGCCCTTGTAAGAGACGTGGGAAGGCCCATCCTTTGAGGTGAGCAAAGCGAAGATCTTGGCTTTAGGAGAGAGCCATTTGGAAGACAAGTTTGAGGAGCAACTCTAGGAGAGGGTTGTGAGCTCCGATCTTGTTGAGAAGAGGTCCGCTTCGAAGGCGAGCGGAGCAAAGAGCTCGGCTCTAGGAGAGAGCCATTTGGGAGACGAGTGTGAGGAGGAACTCAGTTGTGAGCTCCGAACTCGTGGAGAAGAGGTCCGCTTTGGAGGCGAGCGGAGCGAAGAGCTTGACTCTAGGAGAGAGCCATTTAGGAGACAAGTTTGAGGAGGAACTCTAGGAGAGAGTTGTGAGCTCCGAGCTCGTCGAGAAGAGGTCCGCTTCGAAGGCGAGCGGAGCGAAGAGCTTGACTCTAGGAGAGAGCCATTTGGGAGACGAGTGTGAGGAGGAACTCTAGGAGAGAGTTGTGAGCTCCGAACTCGTTGATAAGAGGTCCGCTTTGGAGGCGAGCGGAGCGAAGAGCTTGACTCTAGGAGAGAGCCATTTGGGAGACAAGTTTGAGGAGGAACTCTAGGAGAGAGTTGTGAGCTCCGAACACGTCGAGAAAAGGTCCGCTTCGGAGGCGAGCGGAGCGAAGAGCTTGACTCTAAGAGAGAGCCATTTGGGAGACGAGTGTGAGGAGCAACTCTAGGAGAGAATTGTGAGCTCCGAACTTGTTTTTTAAGTGGGAGATTCAACGGTTGTAGGAGCAATTCCGAATGGCGAACCACTTCTAACTCGCCTAAGAGCAGGTTATTTGAAGCAGAATCGAGCCAAGTGTTGGACTCCGAACTCGTCGTTAGAGTGATTCAACGGTTGGGGGAGCAATTCCGAATGGTGAACCACTTCTAACTCGCTTAGGAGCGAGCTTGCGAAGCAGAATCGAACCAAGTGTTGGACTCCGAACCATCGTTTGGTTTGTTCAACGGTTGTGGGAGCAATTCCGAATGGTGAACCACTTCTAACTCGCTTAGGAGCGAGCTTGCGAAGCAGAATCGAACCAAGTGTTGGACTCCGAACCACCGTTTGGTTTGTTCAACGGTTGTGGGAGCAATTCCGAATGGTGAACCACTTCTAACTCGCTTAGGAGCGAGCTTGCGAAGCAGAATCGAACCAAGTGTTGGACTCCGAACCATCGTTTGGTTTGTTCAACGGTTGTGGGAGCAATTCCGAATGGCGAACCACTTCTAACTCGCTTAGGAGCGAGCTTGCGAAGCAGAATCGAACCAAGTGTTGGACTCCGAAACCATCGTTAGAGTTATTCAACGGCTGTGGGAGCAATTTCGAATGGCGAACCACTTCTAACCCGCTTAAGAGCAAGTTATTCGAAGCAGAATCGAACCAAGTGTTGGACTCCGGAACCATCGTTAGAGTTATTCAACGGCTTAGTGAGTTGCGGGAGGAGCCATGTAGAAGAAGCTGGACTCCGAAATCACCATTTAACGAGTCGTGACTCGGAGAGATTGAGATGAAGCAAGAGCAACAATTTCTAATGAAAAAACGTAAAGTTTTATTGAAATAAACTAAGTGGCTGCTTCAATAGGGCGAGCCATTATTACATGCTATTGGCCGGGTTACAAGCATCGGCCTTATTGAAAATCAAAATCCTACTTCTACGATTAGGTGAAGACCTCTTAGGAGGAGCTGGGAGGTTCTGAGTCTTGAAGCTCGGCGAGCCTTTCTGTTCGTTTGTTGGTTCCTCAAAGAGGGGAAGCTAGGCCCCATCTTTTTGGATGAACTTGGTCAGGTGTCCCAGCTGTATGAGTTCTTCGATCTCCTCCTTGAGAGCCCGACAACCATCCGTGTCGTGGCCGTGGTCCCTGTGAAAGCGGCACCACTTATCTTTGTCCCTCTTCTTACTAGGGGTATTCATTCTAGGGGGAGCGCGGAGTAGTCCTTCCTTGTCCACCTCCATAAGGACTTCTGATATATTAGCAATGAGGGGGGTGAACTTCTCAAAACGTGGAGTCGAACGGTGCTGGCCATTACTGTCCTTCTGGGATTTTTGGGACCCCTCTTCGCTTGTGCTCTTCCGTTTGTTCCCGGAAGATGTCTCCTCAAGAGTAGGGGGGTTGAGAGCCTCTTCGGCCCGAATGTACTTTTCACACCTGAGAAGGAGGTCGGCAAAGTTCTGTGGAGGCTTCTTAGCAAAAGAGGAACGAAGGCTGGAATTGAAGACATTGGATTGGAAGGCGGCCGTTGCGACAGATTGGTCGACGGAGGCCATGGACCTGACCTCCGCAGTGAACCTCTTCACATAGTCTCTTAACTTCTCACCTTTCTCTTGCCTGAGCTGGAGGAGTGAGATGCTGGTCTTCTCCGTGCTCCTGCTACTCACGAAGTGGGTGATGAAGAGTGTTTCGAACTGCTCGAAGGAGAATATGGAAGACGGGGCGAGGCGGGAGTACCATTCCCGAGCCGAGCCCTTGAGAGTAGCAGGAAATGTCTTGCACAGCAGGGCATCAGAAGCTTGGTGGATGAGCATGAGAGTCTTGAAGCTCTCAATGTGGTCAACGGGGTCAGTCTCCCCGGTGTAGGTCTCGAATTAAGGAGTTTTAAAGCCGATTGGCACTGGCGCATCCATTATGGTTCGGGAAAAAGGAGGTCGGCTTGGACGGAGGGTCCTTTCCCTCTGTTCTTCATCTCGATCGATCTGGCCGATGCGCCTCTCCACCTCGTGGAGACGGCGGTAGAGGGCATCGTCCCTCCGATAGGAGTCGAACGAGCCCCTGGACTCGTCTTCATAGGAAGGGGAGCGGGGACTGCGGCGACGGTGACCTTGGGAGCGGTGAGGATTATGGACATGTTGCTGGTGGCTCGGAGCCGGAGGAGGAGTTATGGACCGGGGGCGAGGACTTGGAATCCGTAGGGGAGTAGGAACCCGTCGGGCATTGTTGTTGTGAGGACGGAGATTGAGAGCTTGTTGCACCATTGCCTGGAATTGCTGGAACTCGGCACGGGTGATGGGTGCCTCATCGTTCCTTGGACATTGTCGACCGGCAGGGGAATGACGTCTCCTTCTGTAGTGCTCGGGGGATTCCTTCCTCCCTCTTCGGGTAGGGGATCTTCTGTAATCTCGGCGGTGAGGGGATCGCCCACCCGGACGTTGTTGGCGGGAGGCTCCCTCTCGGGCCCGCTTTTCGTCCAGACGGTGGCGTAGGTCCTCTTCCTTCTGCTGATTTTGAGGATTATGGGAGGCCATGGAATCCGTAGAGGCGTTGTGTATGGAGACGCGGTCTTGGTGGAGAGGTTGTTTCATGCGGGAGCCCCCCGCACCGGCATTTTGAAGGCCGGTGGGACCCTTGGGGGGTTGCTGATTCTGAAGAGGAGGCTGATCTTGTTGAAGAGGGTCCCCCACTTGAAGCGGGGGTTGTCCCTGCCGCAGAGCGGGTTGGACGGGGACTACCTCTTGCTGATCAGCAGGGTTGGGCCCACGGTTGGACCCTCTGGATCTTGTTTTCCTAGGAGGCATGGCTGGAGAAGATCGGACCAACAGGAAGAGGGAAGGTTGCTATTCGTTTGGTCTTCCCACAGACGGCGCCAATCTGTTACCGCTAAATCTGGTGTGGGGGTAAACAGATAGAATTTGTGGATTCGTGAAAAACCTGAATAGCAAACCTCTAACCTGTTCCGCCGGGGTTTGACCGTTGACTCCTGCCGTACACCTGCAAAAAGTGCAAGACACCGGGGTTGATCCCGGCGACGCACCCTCCGACGCTCAAGTCAGTAACCAGAAATGATTATGAAAGAGCGTAAATTGGAAAAGTATTGATTACCTCTCAAAGGAGATGGATGGGGGTATTTATAGGCGTCTTAGGGACTGGATTTAGGAATGTAATCCCCGTGGTTTGATAAGGAATATTCCCCGTAACTAGATAAGGAATGTAACCCCTAATTTCCAGTGAAAAGATAGATGTGAATCAGGGCCATTGATTAAGATCTAATCAGGGACCTTGATTGTATCTTGCTGGACCGGGTGTGCAGCGGGTTGGAACCCGTACCCAGTTGACGTGGATCCGTTTATGGGTTATTGGGCTTTGAATAAAGACCCAGTTCCCATTTTAGACCCGTTTGTAGGCGAAATTACCATTTTACCCCTGAGCTTTAAGATTCGTGTCCAATGTGAACGGTCCAGATTTAATCCTATTTTTAGCCATATCAGGCAGTATACTCAGGTACAGGAAAACAGGTTCATGAATCAAAACAGGTACACGAATCATCCGATTCATGCAGCAACAGGTTCATGAAGCAACAGGTACACGACCAACAGGTACGTGCAGCAACAGGTAACAGGTACATGAACCAAAGGTCCATGCAGCAACAGGTAACAGGTACACGACCAAAAGGTACGTGCTGCAATAGGTAACAGGTACATGAACCAACAGGTCCATGCAGCAAAATGGGAAACACGGGCCCCCTTCCGAGTACACGTTTCTGAATTATCCACTATTAGATCTTTCCCTTAAACCCCGGCTTAGTTACTTTTATTATTAAGATCATCAACAGGCATGAGAGTGTACTAAATAATGTCAAACTAGCAGGTTATAATCAGGTTTAGACTCAGGGAATTAGATCAGTAAGTATAGGTACCAAACATTCACAAATACGAGCAAAATGGTATATGTTTATAAACATGACAGCAAGACCAGTCTGTACAAAATCAGTGATCCAAAGATCTACAGGTGTGAAAATCATGATCCGTCGAAGGAACTGGAAACTAGACTTCCACACGCTTCTAACGGGTGTAATAAATTCATATACTAGTTCACAACATCTCGACTCCAAACACAATTCAACACAGTTTTCATGTACAGCCAGAAAACAGGGGAATAACTTAAACCACATGGAAACAGCATACAAAATCATCAATTAAACCCACGAAAATTCTGGGGTAATCCCCTATATGTATAGTCTCAAAATATAAATTTTCATATTTTTCCAGAAAGTATAGATATGTTTTCAAAAATAGAAAGTAACACATAACACAGTTTTGATGGATCTGGAATTCTTTAACACCGCTGTACAAAATCATGCATATCTTGCACACAGCGCATCAAAATCCACTTCCACCAAAACGGGATGAAAGTATACACAATTACCCAACTTTCATATCACAAAATATTCATACAGTAATTAGAAATAAGGTGAACACGGCATTCAACATACAATCACACGCAGTTTACAGCAAAAGCGATCTATAGAAAAGGATGTAAGGCATCACTCAAAACTCATCTTTTAATTACCACAAAAATCAGAGAACTACCTAACATCATATTGAAACACTGGACAAAATCCTGTGGCAAGAAATTATGTCTAACTTGGATCTTGAAAATAAATTGGTGATAAAATCAACCCCGAAATGAATCTGGGAACTACCGGCATACAGTTACTAAAATAATCATAACTAATTCATACAAACTCCAAACGGGGTGAAATCAGTGGGATTAGAAATTAGATTCAATTCTCTACAAATTACTCAGAAATAGCCATGTAGGGATTCGGACTCTAATCTAGGTAAAAACAACAATCAATTCAGTACAACCCAAATTTCCAGATTTCTCACATCATCTTCAAAATGTCATAACTTCCTCAAAAATCATCCAAACTCTTCCAAATTCAAAACGCTGTCTACCCATGGTCCAAATGTCATAATGGAGGGTATCTAACATGTCAAAATCTAGTATTTCTCATATGGGTGTTCAACATACATCGGGTATACAATATGTCGCATACGCGATCAAATCGCATTTGGGTGAATCCTAAGGCACAAACCTATCAAACTTCGTGTCCTAAGTCGTCTATGGCCTGTTTTGAACAATAGAGACGAAACCCACAATTAAAAACATGATCTTTGTCCGTCTCTAGTCTCAACCTATCCTATGTGTGAACTTTCTACTTGTATCAACCTAAGAAATTTAAGTACAAGTTACTTGCCTTTTGTGATGACGAACGCGACGAATCCAAGCCTTTCAAAGAAAACCCACGAGCAAGACGCCTTCTAACACGATTTCGAGCGAAATCCACGAATAAAACGCGCCAACGGTTGATCTCTTTGACACACGAACCAAAGTGGGAGGTGCCCACAATACAAAACAGCAGGGAGAGGTGTAAAGGTGCTGTTTTGTGGAGGGTGGTGCTGGTTTGGTGCTTGCCGGCCACAAGAAGAAGGAGAGACGAGGTAGAATCGAGGCGAAGTAGTATAGAAAGATGGAGAGGGAAGGTATGGGTGATCGGCCAAGGCAAGAGAGATCAAGGGGATGTCGGCCTAGGGTTGAAGAAGGCAGGCCGGGATTGATTCAAGTGGAGGCCGGTTTGGAATAGGAGAGGGAGAGAGAGAAATATTAGGGTTAGGGATTAATTAGTATTAGGGGTATATATAGGAGATCAAATGTGTGTTAATGGGTAGTGAATATCAATAGGAAACAATAGGTATACAATTGGGTAATGGATATTGGGTAGATTTCAAACGGAGATACAAAATACAATGAATCCTATGGCTCCTAAAAATCTTCTTAAGGCAAAAAAATCTCAAATTAGTCAAAACTCTCCTAAAAATTCACCTTGACCCAAAAATAATATTTATACATGAACGAGATCAAGAAATTGAGAAAAAGAGCTCAAAATGTCGAAAAACGGCCAAACTGCGCACAATCAACAAAAGGATGTCAAAACTGCCAGAAAAATATTATAGAATAAAGATAATTAATTTTATTGTTCCGAAAAATACAGTGGAAAATAATAATTCACAAAAATGAAAAATACCCTCAAAATTACCAAAAGTTAAAAACAAGGGGTTACAGAAACTTTGGTCAGTATTTCTATATCTGTCTAGGAATTATCCAGAGTTTTGGTGGATTTTATTGATAAGTTTTATACTCCGTTTCATGCTTGTTTATGAATGCTATACTTGCTGTATTTTGCTCGCGGTTCTGTAAATAATCGTATTTTTACCCTATTTCCTGTTACTGTATGAAAAATATTTATGAAATATGAAAGTTAGAATAATTTGTCTATTTTCATCTCTCTTTTGGCGGATTTGGATTTCGTTTTACGGCTTGCGAGATATTTCTGTTTCGTACAGCAGTGTTGGGACTTCCAGATTTGCCAAACTATCATTTCTTGCTGTTTTCTGATTTTGGTTGACTAAACTAAGCTTTTTGGAAAATTATAAAACTTTATATTTTGAAGCTAGACATGTAGGGGAACACCCAACATTTTTCCTGGAATTTATTATTATGATTTCTTGCTGTTTTCCTGTATTTGAATATAATTTACTGATTTCTGGCTGAACGCATTTCCTGGTTTAGATTCAGTTTTGAGTTATGGTTTTCCGAAACACTATATGACTTATATATGCTTGCTGGATTCGGTTGGAAGTCTATTTTCCATATTCTTTGACGGATCCAGATTTGGATGTTTGGACTAGCAGGAATCACTGTTTTAGTATAACACTGTATTGCTGTCCTAAATTAGAAAACTAGTTGTTTTACCCTGTTATGTGTTATCTTGTACCTGTACTTGTTTATCCTGCACCCTGAACCTGATACATGTTTATACCCTATTATCCTTGCTTTGTTTTGTGACACATACTTGCATGCCTGATTATAATAATAAATAACCAAGCAGGGATTAAGGGAAAGATCTAGTAGTGGAAAATATAGAAGCATGTACTGAGAAGAGGACCTGTGTCCTGCCTGTCTGTTACGTGTTCATGAATACATGATTCACGATCCTGTTACCTGTACCTTACTGCATGCTTTCCTATAGGAAGATGTACTCAGAAGATAACCACTAGGTTATGCCTGTTCCTGTACCTGACTGCATACTTCCCTATAGAAAGATGTACTCGGAAGAGAACCACTAGGTTCTACCTATTTTCCTGTACCTGACTGCATGCTTCCCTATAGGAAGATGTACTCGGAAGAGAGCTGCTAGGTTCTACCTGTTCCTGTTCCTATATCCTGATCCCTGAGTACACTGCCCTATGGACACAACTACGAAATCTAAAGCGAAACTGTTTGTTGTAGCAACCATGTGTTATGTTTTTGGGGGCACATGAAGTGCTACCTAGATAGTAATAACACAAGACTTGACATGACATAACCTGATTTCCTGATTACCTATTTTCCTGATTACTTATTCCTGATCACCTGATACCTGATTATCCTGTTACATGATTACCTGTTCCTATTTACCTGTTACATGATACATGATTACCTGTTTACCTGATCACCTATTTGCATGATATATGACACTTAAAACATGTTACCTGTACTTGTTAGTATAACATGCTACCTGAGTTCATTTCTTGATTCATGTTAAATATTTTATTCTGTTATCATGCTTATACCATGCTAGGCTTGTTACTTAAATTTATTCATCCCATGTACTTGTATCCTACATTATAAGTGGCACATAACTTGCAATTGACGGGTACTTACTTTCTTTTTTCCTTCTCCTGCAATTCATTAATTGCATATCAGGATGGTCGGCTGCCAAATGGTATTGGCGAGATGATGTATTAGTGTTAGATTTTCTGCTTTATGATTATTATTATTTATTGCTTGATTTGAATAAAATGTACTTGATTACTTGGATATTTATTTTGTATTTGGGCGATGTGACCCAGGATATTATTAACTTGTCCAGATTCTGATTTATTTGAGATTTATATATTTTTGGTTTCAAGTAAATTCCTGTTGGTATCTTATTTCAATTATGCATGCCTGGTTGTTTCTTTGCTTCCGACTCTGATTAGCCCTGTGATATGTTGTAAAGTTTCCTGAACAGCTTATGGATGATGAAAATCATTTACTTGACTTTTGTTACATGCTCGTATTCTGTATTTTTGGGAAGCGGGGCGTGACAAGTATTCCAAAGGTGAGAGCCAATACTTCCAAATTGTCTGAAGCTTGTACTAGTCATCTTAGTAGGCTGCATAGCGAGGGATCTAACCTTACAATGTAGAGTACGTAGGTGCTTGCCCTCGGACCTATGTAGTATGGGATGCATAGAATCTGAACAAGTATGTATTAGTGTCATTATAGTATAAGTTCTGCATTAGGCATTAAGTCATATTATATACTGACATGTTTAGGATAGTCACTCTTAACACTTTTATATGCATTCAAGTTTGTGTTCGTTAAAGTATTAAAGAATCGTTATATTACGGTATAGAGAGGATCGCCGTTTATAATATTTTCGTTGGTTGTAAGCAACTGACGTACCCACAGATTTCCAGTGCAGGGCTTAATTGGATTGGCAAGGACTTAAAGATGGTTGATGATAAAGATTATATTCATGACTAAAGCTTCTGTTATTAGAGTTTTATTTCATGTTGTATTTTATTTTAACTTCCGATGTATACCTCTATAATAAATATTGTTATGTAATAAAAAGTTTCAATTTCCTTGTAAAATTGTACGAAATGAAGTAAAATATCCTGTTGTACTACGAATTACATGTAAATCGAATTCGGGGTGTTACATTGTCTCACTCCGTGAGTCATCCTGAAATGCATAACTCACGTTTGCTCTTGTTTCATCATATCTCCAACTAGTGCATGACCGTAAGTTTAAATTGTAATTATTAAAACCCAGAGCTAGCTTACCCACCGACTTAAACCAAACCACTGAGAATGTTAGCCCACACTGGCTACTTCTCAAAGAAAAAAGTCAACCCACACTGGTTCATTCTCGAATTTTATTTATCAGAACTACAGGTATTTATGGGTCTCACTTAGCCTCTAGAATCTACACATTTCATGTTCACAACATCCTGGGTTATTCATACACTCTTTATTCACATTTTGAAATTTCTTTCATTCGCATATTCAAATATTCCCTTATTCACACAACTTAGTTATTTGTATAACTAGTTTCATAGTCTTGTCCCACATTTCAAATCAACATTCTCTATGTGAAATAGATGGTTTATTGACCCACTTCTAATAGGATCTCAATGAGTATGTAATTACATTCAATAGATTCTTTTTCAAAACAACATGATGTTCAACTTCAATTTTATTCTTTAACAAACTCAAATTAACTCTAGATGGAATTTAATCCAAAAGATATATTTTTTATAATACCTTTAATCAAAACTTGTTTCCTAATAAAAATGTAAATTAGAATTTATTTTGTTCCAAACTCATTTTCTTTTAATATTCAACTCAATCCCCAAATTTTATCCTTAGTTCACAATTTTAATCTCATGATATAATTCTAGTTCAAATACTCAGATTTATTTCCTAATTTCAAACATATATCAACAATTATTTCTTTTGCAAATAACCTCAATCTTCATAATCAACCCAATTTCAATTATTCTCTTTAATTCCCATTTTAAATCCAATAATACAACTCTAGTCAAAATAAAAATGTCTTTTATCCAATTAAATTGCCATTTATTTTATCCCAAAAATATCTCAACTTTGTATTTAACTCATTCCTAATATTTTTCCAATAATCCCTACTTTAAATCTCTTAATAGATCCCATTTTATTAATAAAAAGAAGGGGAAAAAAAATGCCTCCCCAAATTTTCTCCTTAGTTCATATTTTTAATCTCATGATATAATTCTAGTTCAAATACTCAGATTTATTTCCTAATTTCAAACATATATCACCAATTATTTCTTTTGCAAATAACCTCAATCTTCATAATCAACCCAATTTCAATTATTCTCTTTAATTCCCCTTTTAAATCCAATAATACAACTCTAGTCAAAATAAAAATGTCTCTTATCCAATTAAATTACTATTTATTTTATCCCAAAAATATCTCAGCTTTGTATTTAACTCATTCCTAATACTTTTCCAATAATCCCTACTTTAAATCTCTTAATAAAGCCCATTTTACTATAAAAAAAAACTTGACCACCCCCTTGGCTTGAACCCGAGCACAACCCAGCGGCGCCAGCCCCACACGCGCTAACCAAGAAGTCGTGCATCACTAACTGATCTAATCTCTATTAAGTTCTTTTTATACCAACTACCTGTTTCCCCAATTATTTTTAATCTAATCGTATAACTTCAAGTTTTCTTCTTCTTTGAATATTTTTAAGATCATTGCTATACACAACACCTTTAAAATTTCTAGAAAGAAAAATCTCTCTAATTTAATATATTTTAACCTGGAAATTATTCAAAATTAATTTAGATAAAGTAATCTTAACCTTTACATTCATGCCCCTTATTTATTCAGTATACTACAATTCATATAATTAACATGAATACCCTACCAATTATTATAAGGTTAGGAAAAATACCCATACCCCAACCTACATGCAATCTACATGCCATTCTAACATAAATTACTCAACTTTGCAAATTGCGATGCATTCTCAATTTCACATATACAATTTAATCATGGTGTAGAAAAATCTAACATGAACCACTAATCATGAATTAATGTACATGAGGAAACACACGTGATATTAATACACAAAAATTCTTATGCACATTTATTTTAGAAACATGACAAATCAATTTCTATGTTGTATCTTCATCTATTCATCTAGTTTATTTAATCTAGCATGCATTCATATTCAAATTAATTCACCAATCACATTCTAGATTACACTAAGCATTCTTCTAACAATTTCATGCATCAAAATAACTAAATTAGAAATTAAAGACACCCACATCAAAAGTGAGAATTCCAAGCAAATATGAACTCCTAAAGAAGCCCCAAAGCCTCCTCGAAATCTGTGCCCAAGAGGAGAACCAATAGAGAGCATTTTGGTAGCAAGCAACATGAACAGATTTTTTTTATTTTTGTTTGTTTTGGAAATTAGAAGTGGGATGAGGTAATAGAGGAATTAATCAATTAATGGGTTTTTAATTAATCTCCCACTAACTCAATTAACTACCTACTAACACCTACTCACACCCCCACTCTCTCAAGCAGTCCCGGCCAACCATCCAAGAGTGAGAAAGCACGTCCACGTGCGTGCTATGTGTGTGCACACAATTCATTAATAGTTTTCATTTAAATTGAATACTTATGTTATAATATGTAACATGTATTTAATAGAACTTGTTTAATTAAATTATAATTAGAGTTTTCATGCAAAAATAAAAATAAGCACACACACTTCATAAATTTTATTTTGAAAGAGAATACAACCAACACATGCACTGCAAACACGTGCGTCGCACTTAAATAAATATTTAAATACAAAATAGATTTGATCAATGGAAAAATATTTATAAATAATCGAAATACAACATACGAAAAATACATTTCATTAATTTTATACATACACAATAATGTAATCAACACGTATATAGAAAATACGTACCTCTCACGTATAAAATATATTTGAGTGAAAATAGGAGGAAAATGAAGTTCAACTTATAAAAAGAATTTGAAAAAGTTATAAAAATAAATAATTAAAATACGTAGAAATTTTGTAATATTACATGTAATGGTAGAATATACGTATTCGACACGTGCATTGAAAACACGTGCAATGCACATAAAAATACAAAGATTAAAATAAATATTTAAGTTGCCTCAGAATAGGATAAAAATGAATTTTGAGAAGATGAAAAATATATCAATAATTGAAATGCAGAAATACATAGGACGTTTATATTAAAGTACGTTACGGATATTACTCGTAACAGTACAAAATACACGTGCGTAACACACGAGGGGCACAATTGTCATCACTCAATTTTGTGGGTGTTACACGTTGTGTTGGTAAGAGAAGAAGATTGGGTGTAGAAGCTGATCTGCTACGTGAGCAAGGTTCTCCATGATGTCGAGCTTCAATACTCGAAGATGGAGAAGATGGTATATGCTCTAGTAACAACCGTCCAAAAGCTTAGACCCTACTTTCAAGCACACTCCATTTGGGTCATCACCGATCAACCGTTCAAGCAAGTCCTCTACAAGCCCAAAAGCTCCAGGAGACTCATGAAGTGGTCCATTGAGTTAAGCCAACACGATATCACATATCGCCCCAAAACCGCAATGAAGGCCCAAGCCTTAGCCAAATTCATCACCAAGAGCACAATTCGTGATCCTCCTAAGGAAGGAGACAACCCACCACTTTGGAATGTCTATGTGGACGGGTCCTCTTGTCTCGAAGTGAACGAAGCCGGGGTTATTTTGATCGGACCCGATGAATTCACTCTCCAATACTCGCTCCGCCTCAATTTTTCAGCTTCCAACAACGAGACCGAGTATGAAGCCTTGATCGCCAGGCTCTTCCTAGCAAAGAAGGCATGGGCACAAAGAGTCAGGGTATTCAGTGACTCCCAATTAGTAGAAAAATAAATCTGAGGAGAATACGAGGCTAGGGATGATCGTATGGTCAAGTACTTGGTGTATGTGAAGAAGATTGTGTCCCCCTTCAAAGAAGCCGAAGTCACTCGCATTCCGCGCGAAGAAAACGAGCAAGCAGAAGCCCTCTCCATGCTTGCCTCCTCATCATTTAACGGACTCGACCACACTGTGTTGATTGAAGTCCCACTCAAACCAAGCATTGAAGAAGAGACATTGGAACTTATGCCTATAACCCCTCAAGCACCCGAAGATTATTGGATGAAACCCCTAGTCGATTTCCTCGATAGAGGGATCCTCCCTGTGGACACCAACGAATTGAGAAAGATCCTGGTAAGGGCTAAAAGGTACACACTCGTAGAAGGGGTTTTCTACAAGCTTTCCTACACTAAAGTTGATTGTCGACCTTAGCTTAAGTGCCTTTCTCCCGAAGAGGCCGACTATGCTATAAAAGAAGTTCATGAAGGAATAGGCGGCAACCATCTAGGCACGAGACCTCTTGCACAAAAAATTCCTTAATCATGATTACTATTGGCCCACTCCCCTCAGTGATGCTGAAGCCTATGTCCGCCGATGCATCCCCTGTAAGAAAAACTCCTTCATCAAGCGGATCTCCCCAGCCAAACTCAGCTCCATGTCAAGCCCCATCTCCTTCGCAGTTGGGGAATGGATTTGCTCGGTCCGTTCCTTCCTACCACAAGACAACAGTCCTTCTTAGCAGTCGCTATCGATTACTTTACAAAATGGATAGAGGCAGAACCACTTCCAACCATTACCGAGCATAAAGTCCAACAATTTTTCTGGAAGAACGTAGTTTGATGGTTCGGGATGCCTCGCATGCTAGTCACCGATAATGAAACTCAATTCATTGGCAAGGGGTTCCGCAAATTTTGCACCAATCTGGGGATTAAGCAACATTTCTCTTCAATTTTGCATCCCCAAACTAATTGTAAAGCCGAGAACGCCAATCGGTAAATCTTGGATGGCATCAAGAAGAGGCTTCGTGAAGCCCCGAACGGATAGTGGGTCAAAAAAGTCTCGACTGTGCTCTTGTCTTATAGAACCACAAAGGGAATCCCCATGGGAGAATCCCCATTCAACCTAACCTTCAGCACAGATGCTCTCATCCCTCTAGAAGTGGGAATACCTTCTCCTCGCCTCCTTTCATTCAATGAAGAGAAAAACTCAAATGACAACCGAGCCAATCTAGACCAACTCGAAAAAGATCGAGAGAATTCCGTCCTCCGAAGAAACATCTTCCAGCACAGGGTAGAGAGATTCTACAATAAGAGAGTTTATCCAGCCAACATTCAGGAAAGAGACATCGTCCTCCGAAATCTCGAGATATCGAACCCCCGAATGAAGGGAAAGTTGTCCCCTAACTGGGAAGGACCATACAAAGTCTCACAAGTTGTTTCCCCATGAGCTTACCAACTTGATGACTTTGGGGGAAAGAAGATATCAAGGATTTGGAATGCTTAGTACCTCATGAAATACAAAGAGAGTGCTTAATGCCCTCGCCTAGTAGTTAGCTTCAAACATGTAATAAAGGCCGATAATTATAACTATTACAGCATGTAATAAAGGCTAGCATCAAAGCAGCCGCTTAGTTTCATTTTTCAATAATTTTTCAGTCTTTTCCATTGCCAAATTCTTGTACAATTCCATCGGATGCAAACAATGAATTTGACACATGGTACACCCCGAAGCAACACCATCCATTCACTAAGCACTCCAATGGACAAGTGCGAGATCCATTCACGATTCATAGATCGCACGGGCACACTTGCCCTCGAGCAAGTATGTGGAGTATGTATCACCGTACGAGTGCTCAACCTTGGACAAGTGCGGAGTCCATTCAAGGTTCAGAGAGTCGCTCTAGCCATATGCTCCCGAGCAAGTGTGCAGGGTTCGGCTCGCCAATCGAGTGTTCCCAAAAATTCTCGCCACCTTGTTCAGAGTATACTCACGGTTCATAGGGTAGCTTTAGCCACTTGCTCCCAACAAAGTATGCGGAGTTCGGCTCGCCATTCGAGTGCTCCCGAAACAACCCTAGACAAGCGCGAAGACCATTCATGATTCATAGAACGGCTCTAGCCACATGCTCCCGAGCAAGTGAGCTGGGTTCGGCTCGCCATTCAAGTGCTCCTAAAACTCGTAGTCACCTTGTTCGGAGTCCACTCACGGTTTATAGGGCCGCTTTAGCCACTTGCTCCGAAGCAAATATGCGGAGTTCGACTCGCCATTCGAGTGCTCCTGAAACAACCCCAGACAAGTGAGGAGTCCATTCATGGTTCATGGAGCTGCTCTAGCCACATGCTCCTGAGCAAGTGTACGAGGATCGGCTCAGCTTTTGAGTTCTCCAAAAACTCGTCGTCATGTTGTTCGGAGTCCACTCACGGTTCATAATGTCGCTATAGCCACTTGCCCCAAGTAAGTATCCGGAATATGGCTCGCCGTTTGAGTGCTCCTGAAATAACCGCAAGTTTAAAGAGACGTAATTCAAAGAGATAATGCTCAAATGCTGAGGAAAATTTTATTTCACAAGAAGAACCTGATTACAAGTTTTATTGAAGAACAAGTCTTTACAAGATTACAAAATCTCACTAGGTGTCATCTTTACTCCTTTGTCAAAGGGATATTCCTCTTAAGGGACATACGCGGTTTACGGTTTCCAACATGCACCCTAGCACTATCTCGTTCCCTCGAAATAGTTGGAGGAATGTCCAAACCCGCGGATCGAGTCATACCTTCAAGGCCTACTACATGTTCCGCCCTTCCAACCGACGCTGTAACACCCCGAATTCCAAAATATAACTGAATTCGAAGCTCCACAGGATCTTTAAACTTCTTTCGTACAATTTTACAAAGAAATAAAAACTTTTCTTTCATCAGAGTTACATTACACTTGTACATTGTCACAGCGGAAGCAATTTTACAATAATTTACATGAACAACATTTAAATCAATCTTGCGCAGCATGTATACTTCAATTATCAAGCATCTTTACCCTGCATATAAAACTGTGGGCACGTCAGTTCATTCAACTGATGAAATATTATACACGGCCATCCTCTCTATACCGAAAATAGTATAACGATTCTCATTTCTTAACAATCCACAAACTTGTTCACAAACAAAGTTAAAGGAAACTATCCTATTGACGTCGTGTTGTGAATGTGCACTTAGTCCTCAATGCAATTATTTGTATTATATGACACTAATGTGCACTTGTTCAGAGTCTATGCAGTCCATACTACATAGGTCCGAGGGCAAGCCTTTAACCGTTCTTCATCTTGTAGGGTTCAATCCCTCGCCATGACTTAATCTACTACTGTAACTATGGTAAGTATCTAAGATGTTTTCTGACCTACGAACTCATGTCTAGGCGCCCTGGAGGGAATCCCAATGCACTGACACATGACTCATCATGTAGGCATCCTGTGGTAATTCAGCTCCTACCAATGACATGACACCACCCGCAGTCGTCAAACACCCCACGAGCGTCGCCATCCGGACGGTACTCTGGAGAAATATCCATGCCCTATCATGACGCATCATGGGACATCCTGTGAATACTCTCACGCTGTCAATCCAATGGCCCTCATACTCACTATTTTTCTCATACTTTTATCACATCTTCACTATGTATCTAATCCTTAGTTTAATTGAATCATGAATAAAACTAACTCTTAGAATGTAGCACTCCCACTATACCGATCTTATTCATTTAATTCACATGACCCCACCTTGGTCTTCTCATTTCAAATATCATTTCCCAATTCTTTCATTGCCGGTATAAGGCTTAGCTATACCCTAATTCTCAATTTCAACTCATAATTACAATATCGAGCTTTTCATACTCATAAGCTCTTTTAATGATTAATCACAATTCACATTTCATACTCATAACATTCATGTATTCATATTCATGGTACTCTTCCTAACTCATCATGTCAACTAATTTCAATTTCTCAAGTAAAATATCATGCATAACGATAAAAATGCAACATGCCACAATCGCTAGTTTATAACCCACATAATTCTATTTTAATCCATGCTAATTCCACAGTTCACAATTTCACTAAGTTCACACTTCACCCTTTTCTAATTTCTCATTACCAAAATCTCATTTTAAACTTCTTAAACAATCCATTCGAACTTCAAAAGAAAACAATTTAAGTTAATAATTAAAATAAGTTCAGGAAAAAAGGATTCCCTCACAAAATATAGATATTATTTGAAGCTTCAGGGCAGTCGACTGTTAATCATGGCCAGTCGGCTGTTCTGCAAGGTTCTAAAGCTCGAAAATAAAGTAATCAGAGAAGTCGACTGTCACATATGACCAGTCGGCTGTTCTGTGATGATCTTTAAACTCAAAAATAAAACGATCAGGGCAGTCGACTGTTACAAAAGTCGGTCAACTGTTCTGTAAAAGATTCGAACTATATATATTTTTTATTTTCTCAGACCAGTCGACTGTTTCATCGTGATCAGTCGACTATACTACTGGGTTTTTCAATTTCTCAAAAAAATGTTTTTTTTTAGTTCTTTTTCTTCTCTTTTTGAAACATAACTTTTCGGATTATAGCACACATAAAATTACAGCAACTCAGTATTTTTATGAGTATTTTTACTCTTTAAAACATGCATTTTAGCCTTAATTTGTATTCCATGATCATAATTTCGACATTCGAGAACTAAAGCTTAATTCTTCATAACTAAAGATAGATTCCCACAAAAATCACTACAAAAATGTTTTCTTTCTCACGATGTTTTTAGAACACAAAAATCATTCTTCTTAATGAATAAAACTCATATTTTTTCCACTAATTTACACATAATGCATTCAATCTTTTGTTTGCAAAAAATACAATCTTTTCATTTATTCTAATACTCATATGGCACATATAACAATGGAAAATTCTACTACAACAATTAACAATCATCTCTTAGCAAATTATTCCATCAATTCATCTCTAGCATAACATTCTACTTTAATACTTTAATCAACAAACATGGTTCTAATCTTTTTACTAGTTAATCCACATAGTTTGCATTTAGAACATACTTAGCATGCATACTGACATTAGAAACAATGAGAACATTCACTTTTACTCATAATTAATAAATCTAGTAATCAAAATAACACACATTTACTAATTTATCAATTCTCTTCTAATTAGGCAAGCATGCAGTTCATTTCAACTAGTGGCTTTATAATAACAATTCAATTTCATTCCTAGCATGATTTCTACTTTAGAAGTCATAAGAAACACCCACCTTTTAAAGAAAACCCAATTAAGAAAAAAATCCCCTAGAGTCTCCTAGATTACGAGCGAGTGCCTTCTCCTCCTAGATTGCAATGCACGACTCCTCCTCCTTGCTCCCTGCCAAAACCGAGAGCTCCTAGAGTGGGGTGAATAGCCGGCCTCCAAGGGAGAACACAACACACAACTCACACACTAATATGTATATATCTCTTATATAATGTCTCCTTTAATATTTGCTTTAGTGTAGAATACAAGTAGGAAGGGGGGGTATTTATACTATGTTTAGATTAGCTTGGAGGGCTAGGATTGGTTGGATAGTTGTAGAATGGAGGGCTAGGATAGGAGTAGAAGTTATAGCAACCACCCACACACAAATAAACTACCTATGCACACAACCCACTCTCCCATGTCTCCATACACCATCCGGCCACCAATATAGTGTGCATTGCACACTACGTGCTTCGCA
Source organism: Hemerocallis citrina (assembly GCA_017893485.1). NCBI lineage: Eukaryota > Viridiplantae > Streptophyta > Magnoliopsida > Asparagales > Asphodelaceae > Hemerocallis > Hemerocallis citrina. The sequence continues at coordinate 58,324,146 of CM030367.1, read as the reverse complement.
CGTGCCACCTAGTACCCCTATGTAGAAGTTTGTACAATTTAATTAATCAAAATGTTCACTATTTGTCTCTACATGACATGTGTGACCATTTAATTGATTTATTAAATTGGTGGACTTCACAATTAGTGGGCTTAGGCTCGTGGGCCAAGACAACCAAAATAATAATCAATTAAAGTGGGCTAAAACAAATAAATAGTGTTTTAGGCTTTAGAAATAGGCTTTTAGAAAAATAAAGGAAAATAATTGTTCATACTAAAATGAGATCTTATATAAAATAAAATAAAATAAATAATATACACATGAAGTTTGCCTGTGCACAACACGTGAAAAATAATATTTTATTTAAAAATAAAATTTTAGGATATTACAACACTCCCTCCTTATAATAGTTCTGTCCCCAGGAACTACAATTAAATAGTGAGAAAACAAAACACAATAAGAAAAATACAATCAAGCAAACAGCTCAGGATGATCCTTCATCATCCTTTCCTCAGATTCCAAGTAGTCTCTTCAACCAACTGGTTTCTCCAGACTACCTTGACCATCGGTATCGTCTTATTCCTCAAGACTTTCTCTCGACGATCAACAATCTCAACTGGAAGCTCAATGTAACTCAGGTCCAACTGCAAACCCTCTGGCACTTCGGGCAAATGATGACTTGGAGGTGGAATGTAACCTCTCAGCATAGACACATGAAAGACATTGTGCACCTGAGACAATTCTTCCGGTAACTCAAGCCGGTAAGCAGTTTTCCCTATCCTTTTCTGTAATGCCCCGATTTTTCATTTGTGAAAAATTATTTTATTTTGCACGTAGTGTGCACGTGCAATATTTTGGTTGAATTAAATGTTATGATTATTTTCATTATGATGAGTATAGATTTTTTTTAAAAATATGTGCTTGTAATTATTTTTATAAAGCCTTCTTTCAATTAGATACAAAAGCCTTTTCTTTTTTTAAAAAAAGCCCAAAGTTAATTTAATTTATTATTTTTATAATAATTATTTTGGCCCACAAACTAAATCCCATGAGTCAATTTAATTTTAAATACAACTTGTCATGTAGGATACAATTTAAAAATTATTTTTATACAAAATTTAATGTACAAATTTTTGGAGGCAAATGCTTGCACGTGCATTGCACGTACACGTGCAAAGTGCACCTTCCCAAAGCATGGCCGGATTGCATCTTGGAGGGAAATGAAATTTTTGAGTGGGATCATGGTGGAGATGGTTACTCATCATGGGTAGTTAGTGTAACTCCTCCTTAAATCTAAGCCATTTGTTCCTAACTCCTACTTCAATCTTAGCCATCCATTTTCCTAGATTTTTAGTATAAATACCCCCCTCCCATGGCTAGTATTCTTGTGCAAATTAATTCTTCCCAAACCTATAGCTAATACAAGTATCTAGTAGTTATTTTAGTGAGTTAAAAGATTGAGCTGTGTGTGGGAGTTGTGCTTGCAACAAGAAGAGGAGAGGCCGGCTATCAAGGGAGTGCTCTCGGTTTGGCTTAGGAGCTCTCGGGTTGGGTGTTCTTGGAGGCTCGGTTGCGCGCTTCAAGGAGGAGGATCGCTCTCGTTTGCAAGGACATTGTTTAGGAGGTGTCGCTAGTTGTATTTTTCTCTCCATTTAAGGTGGGTAAATTTTCTATATTTCTAAATAGGAATACATGCTAGATTGAATTGAATGAATGAAGCATGAAAAATATTAATAAGAGTACGCATTTAATTGATAAAAATGACCTATGGATTGATTGAAATGTGGATGTGAAATTGTATGTGGTTCTATTAGTAAAGGCCAAATTGTGAGTGAATTAATTATGGCCATGGATTATTGAAGATAGTTTCATTATCTACATCACAAATTATATACAAAAAGTTAGTAGATTGACAATGCTACTTTGTGTGTTTAAATGAATCTTTGTGTTACATTGAAATAAATGAATTAAGATATAATTTTGTATGTTTGGTAAAAGATTAAAAATAGAGAATTAATGTGAAGTTTGCTAATAAAGGGATTAGTAGTGTTAATTGTTAAGAAATGTCGAAATGAAGAAATGTGGTCGTTATAATGTAGAATTCAAATTAATTGTATGAAAAATATATTTTAATTATTGAAAAAATTATTTTTTTCATACTGGATATAATTTATGATGATATTAGTCAATCTGGACATTTGCAGTAAATTTTTATAAAAGCAAAATGAAATGAGGACTAGTTAAACATCGAAACGTTTTAATAACAGAGAGAATTGGTTTAAATAAATTTTTAGTTGCGTTATTGACAACCTGAGCGCGTAGCTCAAGTGGTTGGGACAACTTTTATCGCTACAGTGGTCTGAGGTCGCTGGTTCGAATCCCCTGGGCAACACACTTTGTTTCATAAATTTTTAAAATAAAAGAGAACAGCAGCCGAGAGCATATAATGCTCTCAGTCCTCCTTACAACGTGTGTAGCATCTGGCCTATTGGCCTGTGCCTTGGGCGGTTTTCTTTGTGGTCCTGGGTTCGATCCTTGGCTTCGGCAGTTTAGAAAAAAACATTTTTTTTGAGTGTTTTGGTGATCCAAAAATTATGAAAAAAATATGGTTATTCCTCTAAAAATATATGGGACGGGAGCCCTTCGGTTGAGAACTAATTTGGGTGAGAACTCCGTGAGAACTCCGTGAGAACTCATGAAGTAGACCCCCCATGAAAAATCCGAACCGACCATCTCGTTCTACATGCCTTAGATAGCATAACATAAAGAATTCAAATAATTTGAAGTTCATTTGCTCATCCATCAAATGGAGTAGAATTTTCAGCCATACAATTTTGCGATGATGTAAATCATGGAAAAATGAACTTCAAATTATGTGATTTCTTTATGTTATGCTATCTAAGGCGTGTAGAACGAGATGGTCGGTTCGGAATTTTCATGGGGGGTATACTCCTTGAGTTCTCACGGAGTTCTCACCAAATTAGTTCTCAACCGAAGGGCCACCTATATGGGACTTATGAAAAATAATTTGGGGATTAATTACATAGAATAAAATATGATTTGCGAATAAAATGTATAATTGAGACTTATGGTTATATATGGTATAAAAGTTGCACTTTGAAGAAAGGCTTGAAATAAAATATTAGAAAAGAAGAAATTATATGTAGTGATGCATTGTGAATTATTCTCATTTGAGAATAGTGTGAAATTTATGGTATGTGAATATCCATTTAGTGAAGTGATTTAAATGTGGAATTGATATTTGATGAAACACATAATTCCATGTGCGATTATGGACTATTGAATAATTTAGAGATCATGCTAATGAAAGAGAAATCTGTTATGATTATGAAAATGAATTTATGAGTTGGAAATGCTCAATTTAGAAATTGTGAATTGGAATTGAAACAAAAGAGTAGCTAAGTCTCCCCCGGCATTTGGAAAGAAATGAAATGAAATATTGAAATGAAAGACCAAGGTTGGTCATATTTGAATAAATGAATAAGTCCGGTTTAGTGGATAGGCTAACTCAGCTTTGATTTTGTTCATGATTCTAATAAAAACTAAGGATTAGTACATAGTGAAGACGTGATGAAAGTGAGAGAAAAATACGAGTATGAGAACTAGAGTTACGGTGCGGGTGTGTGAGCCACAGAATGCATGCTTGATGAGTCAAGACATGACGTGGGCACAACTCAGTAATGATTGGACTTTAGCCACGCTTGTGGGATGTTCGGTGACTGCAAGAGGATCGTGTGCCATGAAGGAGGCTGAATTGCCACAGAATGCATGCTTGACGAGTCAAGACATGGCGTAGGGTTCCCCTCCAGGTTTTCTGTACACGTGCTTGTACTCATAGATCATCTAGGATACTCACCGTAGTTACAGTAGTAGATTAAGTCATGGCGAGAGATTGAACCCTACAAAGTTGAAGAACGATTAAGAGGCTTGTCCTCGGACCTATGTAGTATGGGATGCATAGAATCCGAACAAGTGCGTATTAGTGTCATCTAATATAAATAATTGCATTAAGGATTAAGTGCACAATCACAACACGACATCAATACGGTAGTCCCTTTAGTTTGATTTGTGACAAATTTGTGTTTGCTAAATATGGAAAATAAGTTATACTATTTCCGGCATAGAGAGAATGGCCGTGTATAATGTTCGTTGGTTGAATAAACTGACGTACCCACAGTCTTATATGCAGGTAAATGACATGATAAAGATTAAAGAGGAACAGATGCTTAAAGATTATACAATGTTGTTGTACATTTATTTAATTGTTGTAAATTTTACTTCCGCTGTGCAATGTAAAGTGTAATATTTTTATGTAACTCTGATGTAAAGTGAAAAGTTCAAATTTCCTTGTAAAATTGTACTAAATGAAGTGGAAAGATCCTGTAGAACATCTCGAATTCAGTTTTATTTGGGATTCGGGGCGTTACATTTTCAATATCTTATACGGGCCTATGAACCTCGGGACTAACTTTCCACCCTTGCCGAATCGGATCACGCATTTGCTGGTCGATACCTTCAGAAAGACAAAGTCACCAACCTCAAACTCAAGGTCCATTCTCCGATTGTCTGCATAGCTATTCTGCCTACTCTGAGCTTCCACCAACCTCTTCCTGATCAGATCAATCTTTTCAGAGGTCTGGTGCACAATCTCAGACCCAAACATCTGACTCTTACCAACTTCGAACAGCCAGGTGTCCTGCACTTCCTGCCATACAGAGCTTCGTACGGTGCCATCCCAATGCTAGTTTGAAAACTGTTGTTGTAGGCAAACTCCACTAAAGGTAAATGCCTTTCCCAACTGGCTCCAAAGTCTAGTACACAACACCGAAGCATATCCTCAAGAATACGGTTGACTCTCTCGGTTTGTCCATCGGTCTGGGGATGAAAAGCAGTGCTAAAATCTGTCTTGGTACCCAAGGCTGTCTGAAGACTCCTCTAGAAATGCGAAGTAAACCGCGTATCTCGATCAGACACAATGGTCAACGGAACACCATGAAGCCTGACAATCTCACCAACATACATCTCAGCTAACTTGTCCATCGAAGCAGTGAGCTTCATTGCCAAAAAAGTGAACAGACTTGGTTAGTCGATTGACTATAAACCAAATCGCATCATTGCCTTTAGGACTCTTAGGCAAACCGGTGATGAAATCCATACTGATGTTATCCCACTTCCATTCCGGAATAGGTAACGGTTTCAATAGACCTCCGGGTTTCTGATTCTCGGCTTTGACTTGTTGACAAATCTCACACCTCAACACAAATTCAGCCACATCCCGCTTCAAACCTAACCACCAGAAATGCTGTTTAATGTCTTTATACATCTTGGTACTCCCAGGATGTACAAACAAAAGAGTAGCATGTGCCTTCTGAAGAATACTTTCTTTGAAGTCCGACTGATCCGGAACACAAAGCCTCTCTCCAAACCACAGCACTTCATCCCTGATTTGAAATCCGGGCAACTTGCCAGCACCAACTTGCTCCTTCATCTTCTGAATCTCTGCATCTTCCTTCTGACTTGCAATAATCCTTTCGTTCAGCATCGGTTGAAGCCTCAACTGAGCTAAAGATATCCCAACCCTTGCAGAACAACTTCATACCAGCCCGATCCAACTCCTCTGCCAGCTGCCTCTGAGTTATAATCAGTCTGCCAGACTGCTCTTGCGGCTAAGTGCATCAGTAACAACATTAGCCTTCCCAGGATGATACTTAATCTCCGGACGAATGTCTTCAAGTACCTCCAGCCATCTCCTTTACCTCAGGTTCAAATCCTTCTGCTGATAGATGTACTTCAAGCTTTTATGGTCTGTATACATGTTCAGCTTCTCGCCATACACATAATGTCTCCATTGCTTTAAGGCGAAGATAATCGCAGCCAACTCCAGAGCATGAGTCGGATAATTTTCTCATGCGTTCTTAGTTGCCTAGACCCATAAGCGATCACTTTTCCTTCTTGCATTAAGACACAACCAAGTCCACGATGTGAAGCATCGCTGTAGACATCATATTCAATACCTGCTCTAGGCAAAGTCAAAATGGGTGCAATAGTCAGCCTCTCTTTCCACTCCTAAAAGCTTGCCTCGCATTGCTCAGTCCACTTGAAGTTCCCATTCTTCTTGGTCAGACCAGTGAGCTGCACGGCTATCTGAGCGTAGCCCTGGATAAATATCCTGTAATATCCAGTTAGCCTAATGAAACTCCTGATTTCCTTCACTGTAGTAGGCCTTGCCCAATCTCTCACTGCCTCTATCTTCTGAGGATCAGTTGCTACTCCCTCCTTAGAAAGGATGTGACCTAGGAATGCCACTTCAGATTTCCAGAAATCACACTTGGACAACTTGGCATACAACTCCTGCTCCTGCAGCTTTCTCAAAACTGCTGCCAGATGCTCCGTGTGCTCCTCCTCCAACTTGGAGTACACGAGAATATCGTCGATAAACACCACGACGAAAGAATCAATGAACGGCCTCAGAACTCTGTTCATCATGTCCATAAAGATTGCAGGTGCATTCGTCACTCCAAACGGCATAACTAAGAATTCGTAATGCCCGTGTCGAGTTCTGAATGCAGTCTTATGCACGTCTTCAGCTTTCACTCGAATTTGATGATATCCTGATCGAAGATCTATTTTGGAGAAAACAGCTGCTCCTTGTAGACGATCGAATAAGTATCAATTCGTGGAATCGAATATTTATTCTGAACAGTGACCTTATTCAGCTCTCGGTAATCGATGCACATTCTCATCGAACCACCCTTCTTCTTTACCAAAAGTACTGGCGCTCCCCAAGGTGACGCACTCGATTGAATAAAGCCTTTCTCCAACAGTTCCTCAATCTACCGTTTGGTCTCATCCTGCTCCACAGGTGCCATCCTATATGGTACCTTGGAAATAGGTGCACTCCCTGGCTAAATGGTGATGCTGAACTCCACATCACGATGTGGGGGTAACCCTAGGCAAATCTTCCAAGAACACAGTCAGATAATCCCGAACCATTGCTGCACCTCTGCAGGAATCCCTCTCTTCTGGCTGATAGCACCAACCAAATCTGAACATCTTCTCTTCCCTTGGAAAATGACTTCAGGTCTACCTGGAGCCTTCACTGTTACTGTCTTGGTCTTGCACTCGATGTTTGCACTGTACAACGACATCCAATCAATGCCAATGATAACATCGACTCCCAAAACATTCAGCTCGATCAGATCAATCCCGAAAATTTGATCTCCAATCACGATCTCACAGTCAGCATAGTACCGATCAATGGTTAGAGTCTCCCCTAACGGAGTAGCTACTGCTAAAACCTTGCCTGGAAATATCTTCGGTTCGACTCCCAGAACTTTAGCAAATTTAGGTGATACAAAAGTATAAGAGGACCCAGTATCGAACAAAATAATAGCTTTCTTTCCATTCAAAATAAGTTCTCCTGTTACCCAATATATACTCGTTACATAATAGTTCACTAATTAACGGGAAAAAGAGACAACAGAAGACATTCCTAAACATCCTTCCTCGTACCAGTGATGACGTGATCCACCTCATCAGCGTCAGCTTCAATCAAGGCAAATACTTGCCCCTGCTGGTACAGCTTCTTCCTGGCCTGCTGAGTTGGTCCATTGCAGGCGACATCCTGCACTTTGGGGCAACGAGACTTGTAGTGGTCTGTCTCTCCACAGTTGAAACAAGTCACTGGAGGTCTCGCCCAAGTATTCCTGGGTCTTCCTGCCACTTGAACAGCGTTCACACCCGCAGGCTTGAACCTTTGAGCCGGTGGCTGTCCCCTGACATTGCTAGCAACTGCGGGCCTCTTCCCCGCATTCTAGTTGTTCCTCCGATTTTGAACAGCGTGGAACTGCTCCATGTCTGCCTCTGTGGCTGCCGCTCGTTTGACCAGCTTGTCAAACCTCCTGATACCGAGGGGTATCATCCTGGATCTCAAACTTGGCCTCAACCCATGCTCAAACTTACGAGCCTTCTTCGCTTCATCCATCACTAATTTGGGCGCATACCGTGAGAGGTGAGTGAATCTCATTTCATACTCCCTAACCGACATGCCACCCTGCTGCAGCGACAGAAACTCTATGGCCTTCTTCTCCTGGACGTCTGAGGGAAAATAATGACTGCGGAATTCCTCCCAGCCAAGAACCAAGCCTCCCATCGTCCGCTTCATCGACTGCCACCACACAGATGCATCCTTCTCGAATTGCAGAGTCGCCAACTTCACCTTGCTGCCTTCCGGGGTCTCCAGGATTTCGAAGATAGTCTCTACCTGCCGGATCCAATTGTCAGCCGTGTCAGGATCTGACTTCCCCTCAAACACCGGTGGTTTCATCCGTTTAAATGATTCCATAAGTTTGATTGCTTCGGGTACTGGATTTGTAGGCACCCTTCCTTGATTCTGATTCATGGCAACGACATTGAGTGTCTGATAGACCCTCGCTAGCTCCGTTTCCAAGTCCAGGCCTTCACCATTTCGAGCTCGTCTTCCAGCCATATTCTGATGCAAAGATCTATTAAATTCGAAGTATAAAACACAAATTTTAAATCAACTTTTCCTTTCATTGAATTTCAAACTTTATACATTCGAATTTAAAATATTTCTGACATCAAAATGAAAGCAGTAGATGATACAACAGTCTAACTCCTACGATTCCTCTTGGTTTCACGAAGCTCTCCCTGTAGTTCTTCAACTTCCTCCTTCAATATATCGGTCATGTTTTTCCTCTTCTCGAGTTTCCAAACACGATGACTGAGAACTGCAAAATCATCCTTGCGCTTTTCCAACTGAGCCTCTAGTAGCCTGCCTCTCTCTCTCTCAGAGTCTCTACCTGCCTCTGAAGAGACATAATGAGATTACCGTGAACTGGTTCCTCTTCGTCAGAAGAATCATCAGATGAATCCGGAGGTGGGGTGATCTCTCGGGACTCAGGCCATTCCTCTTCCACTTCTTCCGGATCTTTCTCATCTGAATCAGCTTGCCCGGGGTAGTAATCTTCCTCAATAATATGCCAATGGTCATCACCAGCTGGGTCGAAGTGGTTCGCCATCTTAAAGATAGAGATGAAGAAGAAGCATAAATCATAGAGCAAGACAAATGTAAGTGACTTACATTTAAATCTCTAGACTCAACACACACTCTAATGTCCACTTCTAGGGTGTCGTTCCTTATAAATTTGTACTACTTAGAAGCGTGCTCTGTAACACCCTGAATTCGAAGTTGCACAGGATCTTTACACTTCTTTCGTATAATTTTACAAGGAAATAAAAACTTTTCTTTCATCAGAGTTACATTACACTTGTACATTGTCACAGCGGAAGCCATTTTACAATAATTTACATGAAACAACATTTAAATCAATCTTGCACAGCATGTATACTTCAATTGTCAAGCATCTTTATCTTGCATATAAAACTGTGGGCGCGTCAGTTCATTTAACTGACGAAATATTATACATGGCCATCCTCTTTATGCCGGAAACAGTATAACGATTCTCATTTCTTAACAATCCACAAACTTGTTCACAAACAAAGCTAAAGGGACTATCCTATTGATGTCGTATTGTGAATGTGCACTTAGTCCTTAATGCAATTATTTGTATTATATGACACTAATGTGCACTTGTTCAGAGTCAATGCAGCCTATACTACATATGTCCGAGGGCAAGCCCTTAACCGTTCTTCATCTTGTAGGGTTCAATCCCTCGCTATGACTTAATCTACTACTGTAACTATGGAAAGTATCCTAGATATTTTCTGACCTACGAACTCATGTCTAGGCACCCTGGAGTGTATCCCAACGCACTGACACATGATTCATCATGCAGAAATCTCGTGGTAATTCAGCTCCTACCATAGACATGACACCACTTGCAGTCGTCAAACACCCCACGAGCGTCGCTACCGGGACGGTACTCTGAAGCAGTATCCACGTCCTATCATGATGCATCATGGGACATCCTGTGAATACTCTCACGCCGCCAATCCAATGGCCCTCATACTCAATATTTTTCTCTTACTTTCATCACATCTTCACTATGTATCTAATCCTTAGTTTAATTGAATCATGAATAAAATCAACTCTTAGAATGTAGCACTTCCACTATACCGGTCTTATTCATTTAATTCACATGACCCCACCTTGGTCTTCTCATTTCAAATATCATTTCACAATTCTTTCATTGCCGGTATAAGGCTTGGCTATACCCTAATTCTCAATTTCAACTCATAATTACAATATCGAGCTTTTTCATACTCATAAGATCTTTTAATGATTAATCACAATTCACATTTCATATACATAACATTCATGTATTTATATTCATGGTACTCTTCCTAATTCATCATGTCAACTAATTTCAATTTCTCAAGTAAAATATCATGCATAACTGTCACGCCCCGCTTCCCAAAAAGGAATACAAGCACGTAACAAAAGCCCAGCGAATGATTTTTATTATCCATAAGCTGTTCAGGAATTCTTTACATTGTATCACAATATAATCAGAGTCGGAAGCTAAAAAAATCAACCACATGCACATATGAACCAAATACCAACAAGAATACTTGAAATAAAATATATTAATCTCAAATAGTCATGATCTGAAATACTCAAATAATCTTGGGTCACATTGCCCAAATACAAGAATAAATCCAAGTCTCAAAATACAATTATTGTCTAAATTAAGCAACAAGAATAATCATAGCAAAATTCCAGCATCTAGTACATCATGTCGCCAATCCCGTCTGGAACCTGTCCTCCAAAATCTGCAATACAACGAATACAGGAAAGAGAAAAAGAGAAAACACAAGTACCCGTCAATTGCAAGTCACGGGTCACAAATAGAGTGTGATACAAGCACATAGGAAAACTAACTAGTAACATGGTATACTAACAGGTACAGGTAACATGAGTCAAGTGTCAGGTAAACAGGTAAATATGTATCTAGTAACAGGTAAATCAGGTAACAGGTAATCATGTATCAGGTAAATAGGTATCAGGTTATATTATGTAACATGTCTCAAGTATCATATCTCATGTATCATGCAAGCAAGTATCATGTCAAGTCTCTTATTCAAGATTATCATATTTAGGTATCATGTATCATATATTAAATATCTTGTATTATTACTATCTAGGTAACACTTCATGTGCCATCCTTTTATCACATGGTTGTTACAGTCAATGCAGTTTCGCTTTAGATTTCGTAGGGGACCATACAGGACAGTGTACTCAGGTATTCACAGAATCACAAAACTTGGTCGGTAAACTTGGTCGGTAAACTTGATCGGTAACTTGATCGGTAAACTTGATCGGTAAACTTGATCGGTAACTTGATCGGTAACAGAATATTAACTTGATCGGTAACTTGATCGGTAAACTTGCTCGGTAACATGTCATACAGGAAACACAAGTCTTCTTTCGAGTGCACGTTTCTGCACTATCCACTACTAGATCTGTTCCATAAACCCCGGCTTGATTACTTTTATTATGGTTACTAACAGACATGAATGTGTGCGAAATAGTGTAAAAATAACACGATATAATCAGGTTTAGGTTCAGGAAATCAAATCAGCATGCATGGGTGGTATACATTCACATATACGAGCAACATAGTTTATGTTCATAATCAGGACAGCAAGACCAAACAGTACTAAAATAGTGATTCTAAGAACAACAGGCATGCAAATTAAGATCCGTCAAAGGTTCTGGAAACTAAACATCCACACTCATCCAACGAATATAATAAAGTCACATACTAGTTCACAAAATCTCAGTTCAAAACTGAATTGAACACAGATTTTGGGTTCAGCCAGAAAACAGGGGAACAACTTTAAAAGCATGAAAACCACATGAAAACATATCAAATAATTCCCCGAAAAATCTGGGGTAATCCCTTATAGGTATAGACTCAAAATAACAAGTTTCATAATATTCCTGTAAGTATAGATAAGTCATCAAAAATAAGAAGCAACACAAAAACATGGTTTGACGAATCTGGAATTTCTCAACACTGCTGTACGAAAAAACGGATATCTCGCAATTAGCGAATCGAAATCCAATTCCACCAAAACGAAGTGAAAATAGATAGATTTTTCCAACTTTCATATCTCACAATTAATTTTCATAAAACATAAGGAATTAGGGTGAAAACTGGGTTCTATACTGAACAGCACGCATATTACAGCACAAGGTAAATTTAGAAAAGAACATGAAACACTACATAAAACACATCTTTAAAATACAACAAAAATTTGGATAGTCCCTAGTATCATAAGGAAACACTGAGCAAAATATTATACCAAGATATTATGTATAGCATAGTTCTTGAAAATAAATTGTTAACAAATTTACACAAAACATAATCTGGAAATCTATCGACACGTCTGTACCAAAACATACATAACTCAGTCATACGAAATCCAAATCAACTAAAACCAGTGGGGTTTGAAAATAGACAAAATTATCTACAATTCACTTTTAATTTTGAAGTTCAAATTGGGACTTTAGCATGGGTGAAAACAGCAAACCAAACAGAACAAACTGCACACACTGATTTCACATCTCTATACAAAAGCATCATAACTTACACAATTTTAATCCAAACTTACCAAACTTGAAACACAACCTACTAATCATCTAAACATCATGTTTTAGGGACTCTAACATGTCCAAGACTAATAATTCTCACATGGGCAATCAATCAAAAACATACCATGTAATATGTCACATACACGAACAAAATCAAGTTTGGGTAAAACCTTGGGCATGAACCTATCAAGCTTCATGTCATAAGTCCGCCAAATTCAACACAATAGAGACAAACCCATCAACAAAATACAATTTTTGGTTCTCTAGACCCAACTACTCTAGGTGTGAACTTTTTGACTTGTATCAACCTAATGAAATTATGTACAAGTTACTTGCCTCTTAATGATGATGAACGCGAAGAAACGAGTCCTAGCAACGAAACCCACAAGCGAAAAGTCTTCCAACTCGATTCCAAGCGAACCCACGAATCAAAAACACCCTACGATCAACTCCTTAATGCGACAAGCCAAAGTGGACGATAACCCACTTCAAGGAACACCAAAGAGAGGAGTTTGTGATGATTTTTGGATGGTGGTGGTGCTGGTTTGGGATGGTGGCCGGCCACAAGGAAAGTTGTTAGGGTTTTGGATGGAGGTTTAAGTATGGATGGATGGAGGGATTTGAGTGGAGTTGATGGCCGGATGGTGGATGGATGTGCTGGTCGGTTTTTGGAAGGAAGGGGCAGCCGGAAGTACAAGAGAGAGGGGGCCGGGATTGCAAGAGGAGAGGGAGAGAGATTAATTAGATATTAGGGTTAGGGTTAAAAGAGTATTAGGGTATATTTATATGGGAATTAATTGGGCTAATGGGTAGTGGGTATCAATATGTAGTAATAGGTATACAAATGGGTAATGGGTATTTGGTAGGTTTCAAATGGAGATACTATATATAGAGAAATCTGTGGCTCCTAAAAATCTCCTTAAGGGTCAAAAATCACAATTTTAGGAAAACACCACCAAAAATCGATCACAACACGAAAATAAATAATAATGAAGAACGAGGCCAAGAAAATGAGAAAAAGAACTCAAAATGGCAAAAATGAACAAAACGACGAACAATCAGCACTAAGAGGTCAAAAATGAAAGAAAAAGAATATATATTGAAAATAGTCCAATATACGGTTCCGAAAAATACAAGAGGGATGAAAAAAAATACACAAAATGAAAAAATACACTCAAAATACATAAAATGAAAAACAGGGGTTACAATCCTACCCACCTTACAACAAAATTTCGTCCTCAAAATTTGCTTAGGCGGTACATAGGATAAGGCAACCAAACAAACTGGGGGAAGGGTAAAAAAAAGCAGAGGGCTAAAGGAAAGGTACACAGCAGAGGGCTAAGGGTAAGGAACAAAGCAAAGGCAACACCAGAAAAAGAAAGGAGATGGATAACAATGAGGTCAAAAGGAATGCAAGAAAGAGAACAAACAGTATCTAAAAGAGAGAAATAGTTCAAGATAACAATGCAAGATAGGGAGTGGCAGAACTGAAATCAAAGAGAGAAAAGACAGGGAAGAATTGAATCAAACACAAGTCAGCGGATGAAAACAACTGCAAGAGATAGGGAAAACCAAAACAATGCAAGGAAGGAGAAGCAAAAATATGATCCTGGGACCTATGGATTATGGGCTCACCATGCTTCTGCTGTGCCACTCTGATCGGGAAGACTCCGTTCGAAGCATCTATCAGCTCCCTCAAGAATCGGCAAGAAGAAAAGAAGGGATAGCACCGAAATTTAAGGAGAACATGATAGGGGAGAAACAACAAGTATGATGCCCAAAATGAACCAACCATTGAAGATGAATGCAAGGCACGGCCAGTAATGAACGACACCTGGCTAAAACAAGAAGGAATCAACGAGGTAAGCGGAAATAAGAGATTTCTTGCACCGAACTCAAAAGAGAACATGAGCAGGGAAAACAATTAAGGACCAAACCTAAGATATAATCAAAAGCAATAGAAAAGAATTGATGATCAAGGGGGCGGAAAAACACAGTGCAGAATATAACATGAAAGAATAGTGCGAGACAGAATGAAGAAAGTAAAAGAGAACAACAAAACAACAAATGCCAAATATACCTGGAGCATCCACCTCATTAAACTCAGCATCTGAAGCAGTCAGGTTGAAAGCCTGGCCTCGTGCTTCCCCCGGAGCAGATCCTCTTGCAGGTACAGTAATCCTTCTCTGCGGACTGTCCCGAACCATGTGATCACTTGCTCCGAATGCAAGGCAAAGACGATTGGCCCCCCGACAGTCCCTCCGTATATGCCCAAACTTGTGGCAATAGTTGCAAGTCTGATCCTTCCTCAAGGTGGCAAGTGAGTAGGGTAGTGTCCTCGCCAGAATAGCCGGGGCTGGCCTCCGAATCAGCCCACCAGAAGGCCTAACAGGAGCAGCGGGAATAGCCTGCTGGGGAGAAGCCAACCCGCCACGAGCCTGCTCCTGAGCTCTGGCTGCCTCAAGAGCCTCAGCATAAGTACGCAAGCGAAGGGTGACGAGATGCCTCTTGATATCTTGCTCAAGTCCTAATGTGAATCTACGAGCCCTATCCTCTTTGTTTGCCACAAAAACGGCTGTGAAGCAGCTAAGTCTGGTAAACTCAGCTGCGTACTCATCTACAGACCTGGAGCCCTGTTTCAAAAAAATCTCATGTTACAACATTGCTTAGACAATATGTAACAAAATTCCATTACTAGAAATAACGACCAACCTGTTTTAGGGCCAGAAATTGCTGCTCTATTTCAACCCGAGTACTGCTGGGGAAAAACTTCTCCAAGAAGCTCCTAGTGAACGTGGCCCAAGCAATAGGCCACACAAGCCTCTCAGACTCGGCTAACCACCAGATGTGGGTAAGATCCACCAGCTGGATGCTCACAACATCCATACGTTATGCATCAACAATCCTAACTGCCTGTAACAGACTCTCTGTCTAGATTAGCCACTGCTCAGCCTCAAGTGGCATCTCATTGCCGAAGTACTTGTCAGGGTGCAGCCTCATGAAATTTGTAATTGTACCCGGATGAGGAGGGAGAGCTGCATGTGCAAGCACAGCGGGAGTCGAAACCCGAGCAGCTTCCAAAGCAGCCATCACCAAGTCACTGTGGTTCTGCTGCATATTAATTAGTTGTTCCAACACATTGGTGATAGCCTGAAATTCGGGATGATCATCTTGAAGATGAGAAGTAGAACCCCTACGAGCTATAGTCTGCAAAAAACCAAAAACAATTAGCATCCAGATCATGGTTGATAGTAATTAATTTATTTATGCATGAATGGTTGGTGAAATGTTGCGCAGATCCCAGATCGAGCCAAGCTTGTCTAATATATTAGTCAACTAATACATTAGCCAAACCTGATGTTCTGATACCACTAAGAATCCTGTCACGTCCAGCTTCCCAAAAAGGAATACAAGTACGTAACAAAAGTTCTGCGAATGATTTTCATCATCCATAAGCTGTTCAGGATTTCTTTACAACATATAACAATATAATCAGAGTCGGAAGCCAGAAAAATCAACCACATGCACATATGAACCAAATACGAACAAGAATACTTGAAATAAAATATATTAATCTCAGATAGTCATGATCTGAAATACACAAATAATCTTGGGTCGTATTGCCCAAATACAAGAATAAATCCAAGTCTCAAAATACAATTATTGTCCAAATAAAGCAACAAGAATAATCATAGCAAAATTTCAGCATCTAGTACATCATGTCGCTAATCCCGTCTGGAACCTGTCCTCCAAAATCTGCAATACAACGAATGCAGGAAAGAGGAAAAGAGAAAACACAAGTACCTGTCAATTACAAGTCGCGAGTCACAAATAGAGTAGGATACAAGCACATGAGAAAACTAACTAGCAAGGTATACTAACAGGTACAGGTAACATGTATCAAGTGTCAGGTAAACAGGTAAACATGTATCTAGTAACAGGTAAATTAGGTAACAGGTATACAGGTAACAGGTAATCATATATCAGGTAAACAGGTATCAGGTTATATTATGTAACATGTCTCAAGTATCAAATCTCATGTATCATGCAAGCAAGTATCATGTCAAGTCTCTTATTTAAGTATCAGGTTCGAGTATCATATTTAGGTATCATGTATCATATACTAAATATTTTGTATTATTACTATCTAGGTAACACTTCATGTGCCATTCTTTTATCACATGCTTGTTTAGATTTAGTAGGGGACCATACAGGGCAGTATACTCAGGTATTCACAGAATCACAGAACTTGGTCGGTAAACTTGGTCGGTAAACTTGATCGGTAACTTGATCGGTAAACTTGATTAGTAAACTTGATCGGTAACTTGATCGGTAAACTTGATCGGTAACATATCATACAGGAAACACAAGTCTCCTTCCGAGCACACGTTTCTGCACTATCCACTACTAGATCTGTCCCATAAACTCCGGCTTGATTACTTTTATTATGGTTACTAACAGACATGAATGTGTGCGAAATAGTGTTAAAATAACACGATATAATCAGGTTTAGGTTCAGGAAATCTAATCAGCATGCATGGGTGGTATACATTCACATATACGAGCAAAATAGTTTATGTTCATAATCAGGACAGTAAGACCAAACAGTACTAAAATAGTGATTCTAAGAACTACAGGCATGCAAATTAAGATCCGTCAAAGGATCTGAAAACTAGACATCCACACGCATCCAACGAGTATAATAAAGTCACATACTAGTTCATAACATCTCAGCTCAAAACTTAATTGAACACAGATTTTAGGTTCAGCCAGAAAACAGGGGAACAACTTCAAAAGCATGAAAACCGCATGGAAACCGCATGAAAACATATCAAATAATTCCACAAAAAATCTGGGGTAATTCCCTATAGGTATAGACTCAAAATAACAAGTTTCATAATATTCTAGTAAGTATAGATAAGTCATCTAAAATAAGATGCGACACAAAAACATGGTTTGACGAATCTGGAATTTCTCAACACTGCTGTACGAAAACAAGGATATCTCGCAATCAGCGAATCGAAATCCAATTCTGCCCAAAACTACGTGAAAATAGATTGATTTTTCCAACTTTCATATCTCACAATTAATTTTCATAAAACATAAGGAATTAGGGTGAAAACTGGGTTCTATACTGAACAGCACGCATATTACAGCACAAGGTGAATTTAGAAAAGAACATGAAACACTACATAAAACTCATCTTTAAAATACAACAAAAATTTGGGTAGTCCCTAGTATCATAAGGAAACACTGAACGAAATATTACACCAGGATATTATGTATAGCATAGTTCTTGAAAATAAATTGTTAACAAATTTACACAAAACAGAATCTGGAAACCTATCGACACGTCTGTACCAAAACATACATAACCCAGTCATACGAAATCCAAATCATGTAAAACCAGCGGGGTTCGAAAATAGACAAAATTATCTACAATTCACTTTTAATTTTGAAGTTCAAATTCGGACTTTAGCATGGGTGAAAACAGCAAACCAAACAGAACAAACTGCACACATAGATTTCACATCTCTATACAAAAGCATCATAACTTACACAATTTTAATCCAAACTTAACCAAATTTGAATCACAACCTACTAATCATCTAAACATCATGTTTTAGGGATTCTAACATGTCCAAGCCTAATAATTCTCACATGGGCAATCAATCAAACACATACCATGCAATATGTCACATACACGAACAAAATCAAGTTTGGGTGAAACCTAGGGCATTAATCTATCAAGCTTCATGTCATAAGTCCTCTATGGCCAAATTCAACACAATAGAGACAAAACCATCAACAAAAATACAATTTTTGGTTGTCTCTAGACCCAACTACTCTAGGTGTAAACTTTTTGACTTGTATCAACCTAATGAAATTATGTACAAGTTACTTGCCTCTTAATGATGATGAACGCAGAAGAAACGAGTCCTAGCAACGAAACCCACGAGCAAAAAGTCTTCCAATGCGATTCTAAGCGAACCCACGAACCAAAAATGCCTTACGATCAACTCCTTAATGCGACAAGCCGAAGTGGATGATAACCCACTTCAAGGAACACCAAAGAGAGGAGTTTGTGATGATTTCTGGATGGTGGTGGTGCTAGTTTGGGATGGTGGCCGGCCACAAGGAAAGGTGTTAAGGTTTTGGATGTAGGTTGAAGTATGGATGGATGGAGGGGTTTGAGTGGAGTTGATGGCCGGATGGTGGATGGATGTGCTGGTCAGTTTTTGGAAGGAAGGGGCAGCCGGAAGTACAAGAGAGAGGGGGCCGGGATTGCAAGAGGAGAGGGAGAGAGATTAATTAGATATTAGGGTTAGGGTTAAAGAGTATTAGGGTATATTTATATGGGGATTAATTGGGCTAATGGGTAGTGGGTATCAATATGTAGTAATAGGTATACAAATGGGTAATGGGTATTTGGTAGGTTTCAAATGGAGATACTACATATAGAGAAATCTATGGCTCCTAAAAATCTCCTTAAGGGTCAAAAATCACAATTTTGGGAAAACACCACCAAAAATCCATCACAACACCAAAATAAATAATAATGAAGAAAGAGGCCAAGAAAATAAGAAAAATAACTCAAAATGGCAAAAATGAACAAAACGATGAACAATCAGCAGAAGAGGGTCAAAAATGAAAGAAAAAGAATATATATTGAAAACAATCCAATATACGGTTCCGAAAAATACAAGGGGGATAAAAAAATACACAAAATGAAAAAATGCACTCCAAAATATATAAAATGAAAAACAGGGGTTACAATAACGATAAAAATGCAACATGCCACAATCGCTAGTTTATAACCCGTATAATTCTATTTTAATCCTTGCTAATTCCACAGTTCACAGTTTCACTTAGTTCACACTTCACACTTTTCAAATTTCTCATTACCAAAATCTCATTTTAAACTTCTTAAACAATCCATTCGAACTTCAAAAGAAAACAATTTAAGTTAATAATTAAAATAAGTTCCTTCTTGTGAAAACGTTCTCACTTATACAAGGCCACCGGAAAAAGGGATTTCCTCACAAAATATAGATATTATTTGAAACTTCAGGGCAGTCGACTGTTAATCATGGCCAGTCGGCTGTTCTGCAAGGTTCTAAAGCTCGAAAATAAAGTAATCAGAGAAGTCGACTGTCACATATGACCAGTTGGCTGTTCTGCGATGATCTTTAAACTCAAAAATAAAACGATCAAGGCAGTCGACTGTTACAAAAGTCGGTCGACTGTTCTGTATAAGATTCGAACTATATATATTTTTTATTTTCTCAGACCAGTCGACTGTTTCATCGTGATTGGTCGACTATGCTACTGGGTTTTTCAATTTCTCAATTTTTTTTCCTATAGTTCTTTTTCATCTCTTTTTGAAACATAACTTTCCGGATTATAGCACACATAAAATTACAGCAACTCAGTATTTTTATGAGTATTTTTACTCTTTAAAACATGCATTTTAGCCTTAGTCTGTATTCCATGATCATAATTTCGACATTCGAGAACCAAAGCTTAATTTTTCATAATTAAAGATAGATTCCTACAAAAATCACTATAAAATTAATTTCTTTCTCACGATGTTTTTAGAACACAAAAATCATCATTCTTAATGAATAAAACTCATATTTTTATCCACTAATTTACACATAATGCATTCAATCTTTTGTTTGCAAAAAATACAATCTTTTCATTTATTCTAATACTCATATGGCACATATAACAATGGAAAATTCTACTAGAACAATTAACAATCATCTTTTAGCAAATTATTCCATCAATTCATCTCTAGCGTAACATTCTACTTTAATACTTTAATCAACAAACATGGTTCTAATCTTTTTACTAGTTAATCCACATAGTTTGCATTTAGAACATACTTAGCATGCATACTGACATTAGAAACAATGAGAACATTCACTTTTACTCATAATTAATTAATCTAGTAATCAAAATAACACACATTTACTAATTTATCAATTCTCTTCTAATTAGGCAAGCATGCAGTTCATTTCAACTAGTGGCTTTATAATAACAATTCAATTTCATTCCTAGCATGATTTCTACTTTATAAGTCATGAGAAATACCCACCTTTTGAAGAAAACCCAATTAAGAAAAAATCCCCTAGAGTCTCCTAGATTGCGAGCGAGTGCCTTCTCCTCTTAGATTTCAATGCACAACTCCTCCTCCTTGCTCCTTGCCAAAACAGAGAGCTCCTAGAGTGGGGTGAATAGCCGGCCTCCAAAGGGGAACACAACACACAACTCACACACTAATATGTATATATCTCCTATATAATGTCTCTTTTAATATTTGCTTTAGTGTAGAATACAAGTAGGAAGGGGGC
Source organism: Hemerocallis citrina (assembly GCA_017893485.1). Classification (NCBI taxonomy): domain Eukaryota; kingdom Viridiplantae; phylum Streptophyta; class Magnoliopsida; order Asparagales; family Asphodelaceae; genus Hemerocallis; species Hemerocallis citrina. Next base: position 58,303,209 of record CM030367.1, on the reverse strand, counting down.
GTATTTATACTATTTTTAGAGGAGATTGGAGGGCTAGGATTGGTTGGATAGTTGTAGAATGGAGGTCTAGGATAGGAGTAGAAGTTATAGCAACCACCCACACACAAATAAACTACCCATGCACACAACCCACTCTCCCATGTCTCCATACACCATCCGGCCACCAATATAGTGTGCATTGCACACTACGTGCTTCGCACGTGCCACCTAGTATCCCTATGTAGAAGTTTGTACAATTAAATTAATCAAAATATTCACTATTTGTCTCTACATGACAAGTGTGACCATTTAATTGATTTATTCAATTAGTGGGCTTCACAATTAGTGGGCTTAGGCTCGTGGGCCAAGACAACCAAAATAATAATCAATTAAAGTGGGCTAAAACAAATAAATAGTGTTTTAGGCTTTAGAAATAGGCTTTTAGAAAAATAAAGGAAAATAATTGTTCATACTAAAATGAGATCTTATATAAAATAAAATAAAATAAATAATATACACATGAAGTTTGCACGCGCACAACACGTGAAAAATAATATTTTATTTAAAAATGAAATTTTAGGATATTACAACACTCCCTGCTAGATGAATCGGCCACCCCGCTTTGGGCATATCCCAGATTCTGCGGAACCCCAGGCGAACGTAAAGCCAGTTCATGAAATGGTCTCCCCTGAGCGCGCTCTTCCAGATAGCAAGAATTTCTCCTAATATTGCCTCCCTCGAGAAGTCGTTTCAATCGATGAATCTATACCTTTTGTTCAACGAGCCTCTCTTTGATAGAGTCATCCTTTACCTTAAATCCAACGAGGCACACTAGCATACGCCGAACCACTCGGTTGAGTTCCCTCTGATGACTCGAGAATAGTTCTTCTCAGATGAGCTGCTTCTAAGCTCCTCTCAAGCACCATGTTCTTCAACTCGTCTCTTTCAGTGGTAGCCTAAAGCATAGAACGACGAAGGACTTTTAGCCCTGAAGACATTTTAGCGTTCGCTTTTCCTGAAGAATGATCTTTCATACCAACTCAAGGTACCTTTTGGAGGATCTCATCGTTACGCCTCGCTTCGGTATCCCTTCAGGTCAACACTCTCCTCAAGTGGCCAAGCTCCGTCTCCACCTTAAAAAGCTTCTCCCATGAACACGTGAGCCCTAGCTCCATCACCTAGAGCTTGGTACGGAGATGGGCAATCTCGCGGTGGCGAAAGTCACGTGCATCATACACAACAACCTACTAACGGAAAAGAACAATAGATCACTCTACCGGATTTAACCAAGGTCACAGAATACAAACTCATGAGCTGAAATCCAACACAAGATGCGAAAGACTAAAAGAGATTTCATTGCAATAGGATACATCAAGCAGTGACCAGTCCGCTATTAGACATCCATACAAAATCAAAAGCAAAAACAAAGTAATAGAAACAAGCTAAGAGAGGAGTTAAGGATCCACCTCAGTCGACGGCCCCACAGGAAGGGAAGACTCACCACCAGTTCCATCAACCGCCCCCGCACTATCTACAATCGCGGTCAGGGGATCCGCTACAACGTCCTCCTCTTCATCTTCCTCCTTTGCAGCCTCCTCTTCCTCCTCGGTTGTGAGGATTGCATCGTACAAGGAGTACCCCGAACTATCGAAGCCGAAGAATCGTGCACTGACATGTCGAAGAGCCCTAGTGTACACTTTCTCCATGTTGAAGGCCATGTACCCCTCCACATTGGCCTTCGCCTGCTCCACCACAACCTTTCTTTCCTTCACGGCATTCTTCTTCTCCTTGGCTGCCTGCTCCCTCTCCTGGGCCACCTGCTTCTTCTCCTTGGCCAGGGTTGTCTCTAGTAGCGCAGTCTATGTCGCCTGGGTCTCCGCTAGGTTCATCACCGCCTTAACTCCTTAGCGATCTTTGCCCGCTTCGCTCTGGCTCTGTCACTTCCCGCCTTCAGCTCCTTCTCCTGATACGCTACTTGTTTCAACAAGTAGCTAAAGTGATAAGTGATCTGCAAAAAGAAAATGATTCAAAGTCACGAAGAGGAGAACAACTGCTATCACTTTATAGAAAGACTAATGCAGAAAGAAAATTATAAAAGCATACCACCAAGTTTGCCCCGGCTATCTCCAAGGCAGACTTACCAACTGACCCCGCAGCCATCGCAGCTCTGTCCTTGGGGGTTGTGAGGTGGTGGACTGCTTGCATATAACTCGCCAAATTCCAAAGGAACCCGTCATGCTTCATGACCCGCTAATCCGAAATGAAGATCTTCTTGTGCTCGTCTGTATGGATCGCCCCAGCCTCCGCAGTAAGGGGAGCCTCGAGCGCGCCGCAGCCTCCACAGTAAGGGGAGGAGCCTCAAGTGCGAGAGCTGCAACTAAGGAAAATCCACTGGCAGTCGTGGTAGTTGAAGAAGCGAGTGGAGACTCTAAGTTCACCACCGGGGCGACGCTCGCCGCTCCCTTCGCAACCTTCGCCACTGTAGGTCTAGTGGTCGTCTTCTTCCTCTTCTTCTCTTCAGGGACTTTGCCACTCAATCCCACACATTTGGAAATGATTATGTGAAAATCCCTGCCGATTGCTCCCGCCAAACAAAACATCATGTGTTTTGAAAAGAAAAAAAGGAGAGATAACTAAAACCACAAAAGTAAATGTGCAAAGAGAGCAAAGATGCGTACTAGGGTTGATTGGATTGAGACCCCCCTGAAGAGAAATTCCCCAGTCACCTCTCTCCAACTCAGAGCTGGCCGATCCAAAATAACTATAACCATCTCATCCTCCTCGGTGCTCAAAATCGGATCAACTTTCGCTCTCTTCAGCACATCCTCTCTCCACCTCGTGGGAATCCCCCACGGCTCACAACTACAAATAATGAAATACTTATCCCTCCAATACTTGATCGAGTCAGGGTTTTCAATCAACTTCACCCCCCGACGTGGAGTGAGATAGTATCTAAACTCCTACTTGTTCTTCTGGTGGATCTTGTAGAACGTCCTTAACACACATTCACGGCTCAATTTCCACTGCTTAGCAATGCAACACGAAGCGGTTCATATGTTTTCACATGTTTGACATTTACTGAATGAGACTCAAAGAATAGGATGGGGGATACGGAGCCCCGAAAGAAAAGCATCAAACGGAAAGAAGCACATATCGGGGGAGGTGGGTGAACAAGCTCTGACACCAGGGCCTGGCAACACATGATCAAACTCCCTCGGAATCATAAAGCACTCCCGTATGCTACCCAAGTCCTCTTCCGTAAGCATTAAAGATATGTCGTCAACCTCCGAATGCTCACGAGGCTCATTATCTTCATATAACGTCGCCATCCCATGCTCGACTCGCCATAATAGATCGGCGAAGTAATCTCGAATGCCACCAAGATGCAAAAATGGGATAGGAAGCCTACCCAATTCCCCCGCCACTTTCAGGCTCTCTAAAATCGTATCCACAACAACCGATTCTGCAACTCTATTCCCCTTGTCTGCTCTAGAAGGCGGAGCTGATGATTGATCTCCAACATGGATAGAAGGGGAGGTCTCATCTCTCAAAGTAACCCTATACATCTTGATAAATAATATATATATGTATCTAAATATATATATATATATATATATTACCTTCAAAGTGACTGCTACGGTTGGAATGTTCGCCAGAAAAAGAAAACAACCACCGGAGCGCTCTGACTACCTCGCTGAAAAGAAAAGTTTTGACGATGACAAAATAAGAGCTTGAGGAAGAAGTGGAGGGGGGGTTATAGAAAGAGGGAAGCGACAGTTGGACTCCCGAAGCCAATGGGCCTCCAATCAATTAGGAAGCCCAAAAGATAGGGGAGTCTAACAGGCGGGAAGGCCAAACGACAAACCTCGTTGACTAGTCAATGGTCAATGGTCAAAGAGGGACACGTGGTGCCCAGCCAAACCATCACTAATGCTCGATGGTGCACGCCGAACAAACGTGTCCTCGATCAAAAAATGAAGCAAAGCCTGCTGACTTGTCAATAGTCAACAGTCAAAGAGGGGCGCGTGGCTCCCAGCCGAACCATCACTAACGTTCGGTGGCGCGCGCCAAAGAAATGTGTCCCCAATAAAGAAATGAAGCAAAATCCGTTCACCGGTCAATAGGACACGTGGAGCACAACCGAACCATCACTAACATTCAGTGGCATGTGCCAAATAAACGTGTTCCCAATCGAAAAATAAAGCAGCACTCGTTGTGTAACTCCTATTTTCTGTATCGGTATTTTTGTACTATATTTTGCCCCATTGTACTCTTTCATCTATTTGAGATCCTGTATTTTGTTTCAGATTGAATAAAACCATTAATTTGTTTTCGACTCAATTTTTGGTCCTTTCATCTAATTCAATTGTGTGTGCTCTTTGTGTCGTTCTTCATGTAGAATGAACTATTCTATGTCAATCATCTCTTTATTCTCCATTTTAGTACATTTTGACCTATTCTCTAGTTGGATCCCTCTCAAAACGGATACCCTAATACCCGTTAACTCAAAACCCACGCTATTTAAACCCCTAACCCTAACCTCTAAACCTAGTTACTGTATTAACCCAAAACCCCCACTACTAATCTTCTTCTTCCTCCGATTCTTTCTCAAATCCTTCGATCCCTTCGTCCACGCCCAGACCCTTTCCCCAGCGCCAGTCGCCTCTGATCGTCTCCTTCACCCTCGCCAACCATCACCACCGCAGCACCAATCCACTGACGTCTTCACCATCGAACCAACTCCCGAAACCCATCCTCCTGCCATTAACCAACTTCGCCATTACCCAAATTTTCGACAACCACCCCATCGCCATTGCCGTCGTCGCTCTCCTCTCCTCTCCACCATCATCGCCAGTCACTCCCGAACCACCGCCGAACCCAGCCCTCATCCGCTCATCCCCTGTTTCGAACCCAGAGCAGAGCCGCCACGCGCTGCGTCGCTTCTTGACGTCGCGTCGTTGATTCTGCCACCGTCGTCCTCCTCGTCGTTACAGTCACCGCCGTCGAAGACCCCGCCGGCGCTGCTCTCCCTCGCTCTCTATTTCGACGAAGAAGAAAGAAGAAGCCGCTGAATTTGGCGGGATTCGATTTCAGGCCGTTGGATCGCATCAAGATTCGAGCCCATCTATCCGATCTGATCGCTGTTCTGAGTTCAGCCACAACAGATCCAGACTTGCCGTTCCCTGTTCGGTCCAGATCCGGTGTAAAGAAGGAGCCCTATTAGTATGTTTCGGTGTCCCGTGTGTTGGCGCAGTGAATCCCGATCGCTGTTTGCTGTTCGGGACGGGATCTGGTGTGGGGATTTTTCTCACTTGCGGTCGACTTCTCGCACAGTCTTCGCACGTACTTTTGGGAGTTTTTCCCGGGGTTTTTTTATCCCGATTTCTTCAACTAACGGATCTATTCGTCGTCAATCAAGGCAAGTATTCCTCTTGTACACATTTTTGTTCTAGTACAAGCATTCCTTGAAAATACTACAAATAGTTAGAAATTGTGACTCCTTCTTGACTGTCGTTGTTGATCAAATATTACACCTACTCAATTTCATAATCTTAAGAGTCACAATAAATTTATTGTATTATATACAACTACTTGGACTCATTTTACCCCCTGAACACATGGACACATGAATTAAGGAGCACTAGATGTGTAGACATATGTTATATCTTGTACTTGATGATCTTGCAACCATTTTGGCTTAAAAAAAAATTATTACTTGCTGTTTTGATAACCATTTTCCTGTATTTATATCACACGTTAACCTAGACGCCTAATAACAAATTTCATGTAATCTATACTAGTAAGAGATTCCCACATGTTGCTGTCCTGAATCTTTTTATGTTGTTTTGACCCCTTTAGCATCAGAATCAGAACCCAAGCCCTGAATAGAAAATGTAGCTCTATATGTCTAGATGTCGATAGCCTCCGGAATTTTCGAATTTGGAGTTGCGGTCTAGGAGTTATTACAGTTTTACTGCAGCTGTGTCGGTAGACGCAGATTCACAAAACTGCTGCACACCTTTACTTTGTGAATTAATTTAACTACGTCAACAGCAAGAGTATAACTAGAAATTTTATATGCGATTGCTGGACACCCTATAGGATATCTCCAATTTTTCTTAGAATTAATTAACGATATTTCGACCCTGTTGCACATGTTTAAACTAAGAATTAATAAAAGTAACAAGTCGGGGTTTAAGGGAAAGACCATAGTAGTGGACAACATAGGTAAGTGTACTCGGAAGGGGGCCCTATATTTCCCATAATTTTATATTAAATGGAACTAAGTGCCACGTCATGATGACGGGAGCCACCTCTAGAGCCTACAGGAGCCACCTCTAGAGCCCATTATATGATTACATGATATATATTTGAGATCACATGGAACTAAGTGCCACGTAGAACTAAGTGCGACGTCATGGTGATGGGGGCCACCTCTAGAGCCTACGGGAGCCACCTCTAGAGTCCATGGTTGATCGCTTGCTTAATACTTGATACCTGAGTACACCGCCCTATAGACTCCATTACTAGACCTAAACGAAATTGCATTGTCTGTAGCAACCATGTAGTAAAAAGATGGATGCATGAAGTGCAACCTAGATAGTAATAACTGCAAGACTTGAACATGATACCTGTTTACTAGATACTTGATTACATGATACATGAAACTTGATACATAAAACCTGATACATGAAACTCGAACTTGATACATGTTTACTTAAAACTTGATGACTTGTTACCTGAGACTTGATACTTGAATAATAACATTTGACATTTATAACTTGATACTTGAGACCTGACACTTGAAATTAATATTTGACACTAGACTTGAGACTTGACACCTGACACTTGTACTAGATGCCGGTCACTTGATGTTAGATACCTCTACAGGTCCACTTGTCATGTGTTTTACCATTAGCATTTGTTATCCATTCTGATTACTAGGATGTCCCTCTTGCTAGCTAGTTCTTGGTTTTTCCATTACTTATTATATCTCTATTACATTCTTGATTCCAATTCTTGTTCCCCATTACTTGTACTCGTTTTTACTATTTGTGGCCCTAGCTTGCACTAAGGACATTTTCTCTTGTTCTTCCATGTTTTTTTTTTATATTTATTAAGTAGACTTTGAAGACATGCTACCTGCTGGAATCGGTGAGCAGATGTTCTAGGTCCTTGCTTGGGAAAATCTATATTTAATCATTTCATTTGTAATTGAGTTACTTCTTTTGTTGTTGCATAAGACTTGTAACGGGCTTACGTTCCCGAGTTTTACATTTGATCCAGACTTGAAAACTATGTGGACATTATTATTTGTTTCCAATCATTTCCTGTTGCTTAATGAATTATTCATGCATGCTTGGTTGTATATATATATTGTTATATTCTTGTCGTGATGCTGAGTCGATCATACAGCTTATGGATGATTTTAAAATCATTCGCTGGGCTTCATCACGCGCTCGTATCCCATGTTTTTGGGAAGCGAGGCGTGACACGTTGACCGGTCATTGGTCAATGGGACACATGGCACCCATTAGAACTATCACTAACGTTCGGTGGTGGGAGTCGAACAAACGTGTCCCCGATCGAAAAATGAAGCAAAATATGTTGACCGGTCAAAAGTCAATAGGACAGACACGTGTCGCGCGGCCGAAGCATCAAAGTAGTTCGGAACCGTGCACCGAGCAAATGTGCCCCCCGATCGAAAAATTAAGCAAATCTGGTTTATCAGTCAACTGCCAATGGTCAACGGAACACGTGTCGCGCAGCCGAAGCATCGAAATAGTTCGGAACCGTTCGTCGAACAAACATGTCCCCGATGGAAGTTGGAGCAAAATCTCGTTGACTAGCCAACAGTTAAAGTACATGTGTCCATTAGTCGAAGCATCAAAGTGGTTCGGTGGCGCACGCTGAGCAAACATGCCCCAATCTAAAATGGAGCGTTTTGTGTTGACTGGTCAACGTGCCCCAACCACTCAATTTTCTCACGCACGCCATGATCAACGTTCTAGGTTTCTCCGCCACATCAGATATTTAATTACTTTCTTTATTTAATTATTAAATCGAAATAATTATTTAAAAAATTTTGAAAAAATAATTCAGATCATAAAAAGTTAATTAAAAATCTAAATAGACATTAATTCGAATTTTTTTTAATTTTTGAAAAAATAATTATTAATTTAGAATAACCAATTAAAATTTTTGAAAATTAATTATTAAAATTAAGAAATTGAATAAAAATTTGAAAAATTATTAAAATTGGATAAAAAATCAAAAATATTTGGAAAAATCACAAAAGTTCTAGTAAATTCTAAAATTAACTCTGGGTTTTTTTACAAACTCAGAATAACATCGTTATACCTCAAGCAAGATTCAAGCATTCCCAAAAACTCCGATAAGTTTTGAAAACCATTAAAAACGGGCGAACTATTCCTAAAAGGTTGTGAAACATAGTCTTCGGGAGTGGAGGGCTTGTGATATGGGTAAAAATAGAACTAAATCAGGGCCATCTAACTCGGGCATGAATCTTAAAGCTCTCATGGGCAAAGCGGTAATTTCACTATAAATAGGTTCATAAAAATGGGAACTGGGCCTCTTTCAGGTCCAAGAACCCAAGAACGGATCTGTAATTGATTGGTTGTCATAACATCCCAATTAAAATGAGTCCACATTATTTAATGCGATTTAAACTCATAATCATCCATAAGAGACAGGTTAAAAACTATATCTCTTATCATGAGGGGAGTTTAAACTCAACTACTCTTATCTCTTCATGCAAAAGAGAAAAAATTTAATCAAAAAACACAGCAAATTAGAGATAAATTATTATCTTGAAACTGACCAAAGTGACTATAAATACCCCCTACCTCCACCTGAAATAGGTAATCAATATTTTTTCCACAAAAAGCTCCCTCATAATCTCCTTGATTTCTGACTTGAGCGTTTGAGGCTCTGTCACTGAGATCAATCCCAGTGTTTTAGACTTTTTGCAGGTCAGCAGAGGCTATCATCACCAAACAATCAGATCTGATGACGCAAACGATTTAGATCGAGAAGTCAATTGTAGCCAAAGGTAGTCAATACCGTTGAAAGTCAAAAAGTCAGTTCTTGATTGTTCCTTAAAAGAATCCACATCATCTATTTGTTCCCACACCGAAAAAAACAACAACAGATAGGATTCTCATGTAAGGAAATTTACTTGAGTAATCAAAGTTAAATCAATGAAATACAATACTATATTTTTAGTGGAAGGTTCTCGCCCACTGTATATCTCTCCAAGCAATGGACTCCTCCAAACACTGGCTCCCTTCCTTTTATTAATATACAAACTTTATCCTCACTATTTTATGCTTTTCTTTTTTGAACATATCTGGTCTTGACTAGGAATACATATTACTTAGAAAGCTTTTTTTTTGTTGTTGAAATAATACCGAGAGAGCTTTCATATGTTGAATGAGATGAATTTAATTCTCTAATTAGATTCTTTGTTAAAGCATCAAGTGTGTGATCATATTACTATTGGATACTTTTTCTTCAATCTACATATATCTTGATATGCAAATGGTCACTATGCGTTTTCTTATGTAGATTTGTATTACAGGCTACAAGTGCTTTTGTAAACAATTTATTGTGTTTTTATTTTTAAGTTTGTTATAATGCTCCTCTCTTCAGCAGTTTTAGAGATTTAGACTTAAAATTTTCTTTGTTTGTAGAGATAGACCATATGAAATTTTAATTGAAGTAATCAAGCTATACATAAGAAACTTTTTGCAATCAAAACTCATACATGAAGGCTTGTTCTCCTATATTGAGTCTGCGATATTTTAGTATTTTCTTTTACAAATGGAATCTTGTATGCAAGCCATATCCACTTCATTTTAATTTAAATTTTATCAATTTCTGAACTTTACTATTGATTAATACCGGGAATGTGTATGTATTCGATACATACTCGGTTTCCATTTCTTTTCTTATTTATCTTCCGGTAAAATTCGTTGATCTTGTTCTTAGGTATGAAGATTACAACTCATATGGTGCAACTGAAGATTCTAACTTCTCCATCTTTCCTTTTGGTTAGTACAAAGTCCAGTTCTATCTTAAAAAGGTCTTGACAAGCAAATACCCAATCCAAAAGTACAACATATATAAGCGAATTACATCACTGCAGAAGAGCACAAACCAATACATCAGCACAAAAACTTTTAAAAATGTTGATCCTGAGCAAGATTTGTTGAGCTTTCATAATATACACCACCAGGGCTCTATCTTATACATGTATTTGAAGAATTTAACATACTGATATTGTGTACGTCATATATGGAGGAATTTGTCCTTTGTATTAATCAGGTTCCCCTCAAATTCTTTGTATGCACCTGCTGAGAGGTTTCATGTCATGCTCCACTGAGCTTGTAGAAGTTGAAGGTGGTTTTGAAATATTTTGTTTGGCTTTGGAAGGTTTTCGTTAATGGTGTCGCCACAAAGTGTTTCTTAGCTTTAAGGGGCATGTGGATCTGGAAGATGTTCTTATATCAATGTGCATTTGGTGTAGGACATTTTTTAGGCCGGTTGTGGATCTTCAGTTTCGGTATGTGAGTCAATCCTTTTTGTAGATATAATCGAGTTCTTTGGATCGGTTAAGGTGATCCAGGAACTTCACTTTTTTAAAGCCTTCCATATTATTACTCTTTATTTGGTAGAATTACTTACTTCAAGATAATTTAAGAGAGAATCGCCTCAGGTGGTTTGGACATGTCACACGTAGACCGAGTAGTGCCCTTATTAGAAAGAGTGATTTGATAAGTATTGAGGCTAGAGTTAGGGGTAGAAGAAGAACTAAACTAACTTGGATGGAAACGGTAAAAAAAGATATGATATCCTATGACCTTACAGAAGATATTGCGCTAAACTGAGCAGAATGGAAAACTAGGATTCATGTAGCCCACCCCAACTAGTTGGGAAAAATGATTTGTTGTTGTTGTTGTTGTAGTTGTTGTTGTTGTTGTTTTATTTGGTAGAATTACTTAAATATGCTAATCTGTACAAGGGGACAGTTACAAGATTACATATTACAGGGCGTACTTGAAAAGTCAAGTGCTTAGTGATATTTTTCATTCATAATTTTTCTTATTTCACTTTTGTTTGGGAAAGGTTATTTGGTATTTATTTGTAGGAAAAATGTAGATCCGATACAACAATTGAGTCTCTGTATTCACGATATTTACAAATTATGTGAACATGGAGGCGTTAATTAGATAATGCATAGATAGATACTTAGCAACAAAGGGGACCTATGATATTGATGTATCCCTCAGTTTCACATAACATGTTAAGTACCTTAAACTTTCATGGATAAAATTGGTTGCATAATTCATATTGCCAAGTTATATATCAGATTTGCTGCTTGGGTATGGAAAAATTTGTTACTAGGATATATATAGTAGAGTAATATTCATATAATACAACATGAAACTATTGGGCTGAACAAAAGTTGCTCAACCCATAGAATTTGAAGGCATAATATATTAAGTTGTAGAACGTATTACGGATAAGGTATAATATGTTATTTCCATAGTGTTAAAAATAATCAAGAGCAAGAAATGCTTTGGAGATGAGTATACTTCTTTTGATAAAATCATAAGATGTTACGTATGGAAGAACAACCACAAAAACATTAACTGGATGAAAAATAAAATAAGATGGACAAGATGTTACGAGTAGTGTTAAGTTCAATAAAGTTATAGTCGAAGATGATGATTGATATTGTGAAAATTACGATGGTATGAGTTCAGGATTTACTATATTTTTTAATATCTTTTTAAATATTTTTTCTATTTTAGATGAGACGATTATTTACATGTTATTTTGTATTTATTCAAACTAGATATAATATGTAGAGTCATTAATATTAAAATTTTGATGGTTATGTGTATATAATTAATATATAGTGATCTATATATTCATTTGAGTTCATTTATTTTTCTGAACTATTTAATCAACAGTGGGTAGCGATTTCAGATTATATTTATTTATTTATCCCAAATCTGCTCCTCTGCCTCAGAGAATCAAATTTTTTCTTGCTTCTCCTTGTTGCCTTTGCCATCTTCTTATCTATGCATGTAACAAAAAAGAAAATCGTATCTCTCTCAATCGCTCTTATTCAACTGGCACATTTACCAAGCTATGTGCACTTGATGCACGGAAAATTTCAACTAGTCGCCTTGAAAACAGCAACTGTACAGATGTTGTCATTAAACATGAATCAATAACATGTGGAACATAAGATAACATATGAGTTTTATGCATGAGTTGTCATTGATCATAGCATAATTTTATTTCTTAACTTTAATTAGTTTAAACAAAATATGTATATTTTTATGTTATTATTTGATAGAAGATACAATTCTAATATTAACTAATTTAATGTTGTACTTTTATTTATTTTAAATTTAAACTTTACTATTATCTATTATTTTTCTATTTGAAGAAAAATTAAAGTGTATTGTAGCATGTGCTTCTAATGCATGGATACTCATTGATATTGGGTTAATATTTCTTATTTTCAATTAATTTAATTTAATTTAATTTTTAAAAATTTAAATTCTTTAACCAAAATTTTAAATTTAAATTTATGGAGAAACATAAATTAAATTTGAATTTTAAATTAAATGTCATATCCATTGTAAATTTTAAATTTCCTTTTTTTAATCTATCTTGTTTAAATGCAATATATGACAACATGTGGGTCTTACGCATGCATTGGTTTTTATCATATTTTCAATTAATTTAATTTAATTTAATTTTAGTTTTAAATTTAAATTTCCTTAATATGTATTTTAAATATAATTTTATTATGAGACAAGATGAATCCTTTTTCTCTTAGTTTTCATATCTAAATAGTTTCAACTGAATTTATTTTTATCTATATAATTTAAATTGTATTTACATATGTATCTTTCGTTATCAATGATTCTAAAAATTTTCGGAACTTTTTTAATTTGAACTTACAATTATGTCTATTGTCATCAGATAGTTGAAAATATTATTTGTCCTATATAGACGTTGTCATTAAACATGGGTCAATAACATGTGAAAGTTTTATGCATGGATTGCCATTGATCATAGCTTAATTTTATCTCTTATCTTTAATTAGTTTAAATAAAATATGTACATTTATATGTTATCAAAATATTATATGACAGAATGTACAATTCTAATTTGAAGTAATTTAATATTATAATTTTTATTTATTTTAATTTTAAATTTTACTATTATCTTTTATTTTTCTATATGAAGAAAAGTTTTAAAACAATTGTAGAGTATCGTAACACGTGCGTCTAATGCATGGATTGTCATTGATCTTTGGTTAATATTTCTTATTTTCTATAAATTTAAAGTAATTTAAGTTTTAAATTTTAGATTCTTTAACCTAAAATTAAAATTTAGTTTTATGGTGAGACATAAATTAAATATGAATTCTAACTTAAATGTCCTATCTTAAAACATTTTAAATTTCCTATTTTTAAAAATCTATCTTGCCTAGGTTAAATCTATTTGTATACTTATAGCATGCGATTCAAACTCTTAATAGTCCTGTGCATAAAAGATTGAATTATATATAAAAAATTATCTCCTAATTAGATATTTAAATATAATCTTATTTTATGTACTTGGTCATAAGATGACATACAAGTTTTATTCATGGTTTGCCATTGATCATAGCTTAATTTTATCTCTTATCTTTAACTAGTTTAAATAAAATATGTATATTTATATGTTATCATAATCTATTTCTATTATAAAGTCACAATAAAAAAAATCTGTCAGGAAACGATCGATCTTAACCGTTCATATATTCTATTGATCAGATGATTAAAGGCTGAGATTAAATAACTTAATGGGAACGTGTATTACACGTGCAATTGCTTTCTTTCTCTATTCTTTATATGATTTCCGTCTTCTCCAACGTCTCCCCCAATTTTGCAAACCCTAATTTCCTCCGCTCGCCGCTAAGCCGCAATGAGATCCTCCAGCCGCAGAGTCAAGCTCGATCTCACTTAATGGTAACTCAGATTTTTCGATCGCTTTCATAAATCTATCATCTTTCTTCCTTCTCAATCCAACTGGATCTCAGATTCTCGACCAAGGTCTTATCTTGATGTGATCTGTGCAAATCAGGAGGAGTTCGCGATGTCGGTCGACTTCGAGGAGAGTCGGCGGATGTGCGGTCGATCGGGAATGGTGAATTTGCAGAAATTGAGTTCGTTTGTGAGGGAGATTCGAAAACCATGCTTGCATCACTCTCCTACTAAGGTATATTTTTTTTGATTTTTTTTTTGTTTTTTAAATTATAGGTGGGATCTGTGAGGTTTTAAATTATATGTGGGATCTCTTACATTAATAAAATGAGTGCCTTGTATTCACTAAAAATCTGTTTGCGGTAATAATTTTCTTTAAGAAGTTAACTAGAATTTATAATCGTATTGTTCAGAAGGATAGTTAATGATTTTGTGAATCTTGGTCATTGTCCTATAATGTTATCTTCAATGCTACATGCCTTGTAAGCTCAAGAAATATGCCTCTGAGCAGAAACTATGGGGGAAGCTTGCATTTTACCGTTTTGAGTTAATGAAAGAAATAATTGAAATTGAGAAGTTGCATATGCGATTTATGATCCGATCTTACTTCTACTTGTTTTAGTACTTTTGAGGTTCTCTAAAATGGAACAGCACATTATTTAATCTTTTACCTAGCTAATTGTTTTGACTTTTCCTGCGTCTGGTAAATCCCGAAACCTTTATGTACAGAGTAAATGGCAAGTAAATATTCCGGATTCTGTAAAGGTAAGTCATAACAAACACAATTGTTTATATGGTCATTACAGCATAATAGGACATAATATAGACAACTAAAAAAGTAGTTTATGATAGACAATCAAGATTCAGCTAATCAAGATCATCGTCACTTTATGAAGTAACTTCTTGAAAGTGATGACCATGATTCAAATTGGATCCTTTAACAGGCATCAGAAAGACCTGCTCAAACACCAAGCACTATTTATACATCGCAGAGCTTCACCAAATTTTCATAGATTGTTCGTGAGAAATTGTAAGAGAGATCAAGAATCGCAATAAACAAAACCAATCATGACTAGCATGCGACAGATACTTAACTGGAAGGATATCGGTGTAGAATCTATACTTTCATACAAATACAGCTTCACAACTTGTAGATTAGCATTGCTGATCATGATCTCTTGTGTTCCAGGCACAAGGGATTAAGCGTTCTGATTATGGACCGCTACCGACTATGCTTCAAATTCTTTTATGGTACACACCCATGACGTGTCTTATCGTATTGAATGCAAAGGACCAACATATAAGAGACCTAGCCCACGCGATTTTAGTCCTTTAGAGAAAAAAAAGAGTGCTATAATTTTAATGAAATTTTTTTAAAAAAATCTACAACATAAAGTTATGGAACCAAATCTGAATCAAAGAACAAAGCAATGAGAAACAAAATTTAGAGTTTTGTTACATTAAAATTAAAAGATTCAAATTTATTTTGTCCATTAGAAGCTGAACACTGAAAATTGCATACTGACTGCTTTTTTTTCTTTTCTTGGAAAACATTTTCTGCAAAGACAATATCCACTTCAGAGACGAGAGGCTACATCCATAGTGAACCATCATTGGAAAATCGAGTAGCTATCAGTTTGATAGGCCCGCTGGTCAGTTTTAAGGGCTGAGTAATACCTAGAACAGATCCTTTTTTACCCAATGCCAAATAGATCTGTTTCCTCCTTCTCTTCCTCCTTCCAAATCGACTGCACCAGTTCTCGTTGTGGAGATAGGAATTGTAACCCCCGTTCCCGTAAATATATATTTTCTGAATAATTTTCTGTATTTTGAATTATTTTTAAATTTAGTTGTGTTAAATTCATTTTAAATTTTCTATTAAAATATTTTCTAAACGGGAATTATGGTTATTTCGAATAAGGGTATATTTTACTTTACTTTCTATTTTATAATTGATCGACTATTTACATTTTAGCCAAATCAAAAATATTCGGATTTACTTTAATAAATTGTTAAACTCAAATTCCTATATTTTTATATAACCTTGTTACCATCATTTTATTATTTTGTTATTACTATTATTATTATTGTGAGTATTATTGTTATTACTATTATTATTATTATTGGTAGTACTATTATTGCTACTATCATTATTATTAATTTTCATGTTTTCATTATTGGTGTTATTATTATTATTTTTATTAAAGCCCAGTTTTGATCTATAATATATTATCTCATTATTTAAATTAAAGCCCATTGATTTGATTTACATTGTATTATTTACTATTTAATTTGAAGCCCAAAATTTAGTCTATCTCCTATTGTTTTAAACCCAAACCCATTAACCAAATTCCCCTCCTATTTGTGTGTTTACTTGATCAATTCTACTCCAACAATCAATCCAAAAAATCTCTCCTAAATCACGTAACCCCCAATTAATATCCCTAATAATCAGCATTCCCATAACCCCCTCCTCTCAATAACTTCCCTCTTTATTGTTATATTACTATATACATTTTAATTTAATCCCTCCCCCATTCTACTCTCTCCCTGTCTCCCTCACTCTCTGTTTTCCCATAAAACCAAAACAGAGATACCCCCTCAGCCTCATTGACTTCCATCTCAGTCCCTCGATCCCCCTCGTCGACTGCATCGCTCGAACCCCTACAACCACCCTCGCCCCCTCAACAGTAACAACCCACTTCCATCCTACCCTCTGTTTGCCATCGAAACCCATTGCCACTCTCATAACCAAGCCGCCATCCCGAAGCTCTACCATCACCCATCATCTACACACAGTCGACCACCTTCTCCCCTGTTTCTTTGCCATCGAAACCCATTCCCCTGCGGTGCCACCTACGCTGCTGCCACCCTCTGCCTCCGGCACCCATTTCCTTGTCGACCATCCACCGTCTGCAACCCCGTCGAGCCACCCTGACCTCACCCTCGACCATCGCAACCAACTCCGCAGTCGACCACTATTCACCCTGAGTCGTCCTCCCCTATTTCCGAGCGAAAGCAGAGCCACCGTTCCAGCCTGTCGTTGCATCGCTTCCCGACTGCAGCGGCCTTGTCACCGTCGGTCGTAGTCCCTCGCCGCAGAACAATGCCATCTCCATCCGCCGAAGTCGTCGAAATCCTGCTCTTCCTCTCTCTGTCGACGTTAAGGAAGAAGATGTGATCCTATTGGTGGGAATTGGTGTTTCATGTTCTGGCCACCTTGGATCTTGATTGTCGTTCTGTGTTTGGATCAGATCCGGTGTGTGGGAGCTGCGAAGTAGCTGTGATTACTTTGTTTACTGGTTGTTTCTTCGCCGCTCTTTGCACGTAGTTCACACATGATTTTGGGAGTTCACCGATTATTTTCTTTTGAATCATCAAATCAGGCAAGTATCTATTGTACAATTTCGTTGTTCTAGTAAAAGCTTCTTTGCATAAATACCACAAGTATATTCCTTGATTCTAATTCGCATTCATAAGTCGAATTGAAATTTTTTGCTATACTTAATCCGTCGATCCCGTATTCGCATATGATCGCGAACACTTTATTGTCATATGCATTACACGAACACGATGATATAAACATATGTACGTTTAGGGTTATACATGATAGCGTGAATGATTATTTTACCTATGATAATAGTTTGAATGTTGTTGTGATATCTTTTTATACTTGATTAAGTTTTATACATGTAATCAATCACTTTATAGTTGCATCATTGTTTTATATAACTCGAAAATATTATTGACCCAGACTAGTAATAAAAAATTGACCCAAATAGGACATTAAAACAACAAGCTTTGTATCTTATGACTTAGAACATATTTCATGCATAATTCCTTGATGTTCCTTGTCCATATCTTGACATCGTTCTCATTGCATTATGATCATGTTAAATTGAAATAAAAGTAACAAACCGGGGTATAAGAAAAAAGATTTAAGTAGTGGGCAATATAGAAGAGCGTACTCAGACGGGAGCTCGTGGTTTCTCGATACAAGTTGCACGTTACAAGTTGCAAGTTTGTAAATTACAAGTTTACATGTTCACGTTACAAGTTCACATTCTACATATTCCACATTGCACGTATCTCGATACAATATTGAATGTACATATTTTTCCGAGTACGTGACCTATAGAACCCACCACTAAGTCTAAATGCAACTAATTATAGGTAGCAACCATGTAGTAAAAAGATGGATGTATGAAGTGTTACCTAGATAGAATCAAACATTAGACTTAAGATTAATACGTGCACTTGCATGATCCAATTACATGTTACATGTTCAAGTTGACTTGATATTTGTTTACTTGATTACTTGTTTACATGCCACTTGTTCCATAATGCTTTGTTCATAATCATGTTTACACATTGCATTTCCCCTATTTTATGACCTCTTGATTTCTTGCTCTTTTCTTGTTTTCTTTTTGTTTAGTTTTGTACATGTCCCCTTAGCTTGTACCACTTGCGGCCCGTGACTTGTATTAATGGGCGTTTTCTTGTCTTCTTTTTCTTCTTTTTGTAATAATGTACTTGCAGACCCTAATGGAGAGTTACCAGAAGGTGTTGCTGATTAAATGTTTTAGCCTTGTTGTTTATCATGTTATCTTTAGTTTATGTTTTATTTCATACAACTCTTTATTGTAATCCGGGCTTGTTTGACCCGTAACTATTGTATTCTCCAGTTGTTGGTTATGTTATGGACTATGTCATGAACTTTCATTATTATATTGTAATTTTACATGCATGCATGGTTTATTTTGTTATCTTGTTGTTGAGTTGCCTGTACAGCTTATGAATGGTGTATTCACACCATTTTCTGGGCCTTAGTCATGGACTCGTATTCCCATATTTTGGAAAGCGGGACGTGACAGGAATAGATACTCTCAACCAATTTTCTCTCTTTTCATCTGCCTTATAAACTCTGAAATGATATGCGTAATCTTTAACATAGATGATAACTGCCAGAATCTCTCCAGAAGACTCTACATGATACAAATAAATCACAAGACTCGCATACATAATCTGAACAACCTGGTGAACACAGAGGATGCAACCAAGTCACTACTTCTGGCCATCTACTTCCCAAAAGATCGTAAGCCATGCCATACTTGTGCCACAAAGGTTCGGTATAATATGGTGAGGGATGACGATGACTGAGAAAGTAAACACTCCTTCCACATGAAACCATGTTATTGTAACCAAAATAACTATCGCTAAATTCTGTTTCAGGACCGGAGTTGCCAGACCAGTCGGTGTCGACACCTGGTTGACAGAACATGAAGTTAAAATCTTTGGAACTAGCCGTCATGAAGAATACAGAGTTAGGATCAGTTGGTGGGGCCAAGAGAAGAAAGGATGTGTAATCTCTACGATTGTAGGAAAGGAAATCAATTCGGGTGTCGGTGACAGGATTGTTGGTGGGGCTGAGAGAAGAAAGGATGTGTAATCTCTACGATTGCAAGAAAGGAAATCAATTCGGGTGTCGGTGACAGGATTGAATAGGAACATGTTGAATACCTCGTTGTTCTTCGTCATTTGCTTTCTTCTTTTTTTTTCTGCATATAATACCTAAGAAATATAAAAGAATTGTTCTTCTCAGACAAACTGCTACTAAAGTTTGGATCATCCAATTTGGGGTAGAAAAGATCATATAGTCATTCCAAAGTTAATTGACATTTCCATAGATCAATGTGATAAGGTTAAGACGACGGTAAAATGTTCGTGCTTGTACTTTAGTGAAAGGTTAGGATGACATGGATTGGATACTGTCAGTATATGCCTAGCTACATTTCTAATGTGATTGATTATGATTAGTTGAGTTCCAACACTCTGAGACTTAAGTTTTCATATCTTTGGTTTTATGCTGAAGCGAGTTCTATAGTATTAGTGTTCCATGTTTTCTCATCTCACAAATAACTTAATTTTTAATAATGATGATTAAGTTCTCATCGATCTTAAAAGGAGTCAAGTTTCATTGTGGAAATTAAAGTACGAGAAACCTTTCTCTTTTTAAATTTGTTTGATTTTCTATTGGTTTTGAAAACCTTGTTCAGTCATGCAATTTTTTAAGCTTTGACTGTTTTGGATTTT
Source organism: Hemerocallis citrina (assembly GCA_017893485.1). NCBI lineage: Eukaryota > Viridiplantae > Streptophyta > Magnoliopsida > Asparagales > Asphodelaceae > Hemerocallis > Hemerocallis citrina. The sequence continues at coordinate 58,283,062 of CM030367.1, read as the reverse complement.
TTCAGTAAATTTTAGTTTGAACATATTGCTTACCAAAACGATGTAGAAATTATAACTATTTCAACTACGTTGAGTGTGGTTAGAGAGTATTATGTGTTATAATGTGTATCTCTTATAATTTGCCTATCATACTCTATCTAGCTGATATTTGATTTTGTGCTGACGGAAGATCTTATTTTATTATTTGGTTGACTTTTTTGTTAAAAAGTTAGAAACTTCAAGAAATATATGACCAGATTGTTCACATTGCCGATTCTACCATATGGCTAAAGGATCGAGACATGTTTATTTAGGAGGTTGCAAGGCAATGAATTTTGAGATCTTATGTAGCTTCCATATTCTTACAGCTAAGAGAATATGCATATTGGTACATGATTAGCTGAACTAATCATGTTTATTTGGCATTTTTCTTACATATTTGAAGTTATCTTTGCTTAATGTATTAGTGGAATTATGTTACTTAAACTATACCTGAATTATCAAGAGAATTAAAAGGAATCTGAAAGTATATAGCTATTCGTTATGGTAAACAACTTTTCCGATTAAAGAAATATTGTCCACACTGATTAAACTTGAGAATTCAAAAAAAAATGAAATTTATTGCCATTGAATATCATTGTGTAGGAGCAGATTGATTCTATTGATTACACTTAAAGTTGATATTTCACTGCTTCATAAAATTGCTAAAGATATAGTAGCACCATGAACAACTATGAACTAATTTGTAAATTCTGCTCACCAAACCAATGAGATAAACTCAACTTACTGGAGGAGTTACCAGTATTGACCATTTAAATTGACATTATGTTGAATTTGGATTATCTCCTAAAGAGGCATTATGTAAGCAATATTCTTAATATTTTTTCAGTCAAACTCTTATCTACTATGTTATTATGCCTTCTTCAGCCTGATAATTCTCATATTATAGTTTTCTGTTCCTGATCTGGTTTATTTGAGATAAAGTATTTTGTTGCAAGTAAATTCTGTTGATTTATAAATTTGTTCATGCATGCGTGGTTGATTATTTCCTGTCTATTCTTGTTTATTCCTGTGCATTGTTGTAAAGATCCTTACAGCTCATGAATGGTGAAAAGCATTCGCTGGACTTTTATTGCGTATCCGTATTTCGTATTACTTTTTGGGAAGCGGGGCGTGATAAAGTTTTTTTGACTTAACTTGACTTAGAATAACTCCAAATATATATCTGGCTAACTCGTAATCTACTACATCACTTAGGTGGTCGTAAGAGGTGCTGAGGTCTATAATGAAGCTCTTCTTATAAAAATGAGGTCTGGGCTCTTTTGATGTGGTCTTTTAAAGCAGCGTACCAGCAAATTTATGTAAAAAGTACATTTCTTTTGTCAAGCTTTGTTATTTTTTTGTTATTTTATTTACCACAGGAATAGAACACCACAGTACATTATTTTTAAAAGCAAGTGTTCTACACCAGTATATATTATGACATTCTGTGGTTAAATGAAAACTGTGACATCGAAGCCATGTCCTTTGAGTGAAAATAAACTATATTTCATGTGTACTTGTCATTATGATTACTTTTTCCTTTCTCATTTGAACAAGTTCCTCAAGTGTCTCATTCTACATTTATAGGAGTACCTGATTGCTTCTGATTGATTGTATTTACAAGATATAATCTTGTTAAAATATTAATTAGTATAAACATGTAAAGAGTTCAGTATCAGATGCAAATCCAAACAAGTCAAACGAGGATAAGGTCATGATCCTCAACACCCACAAGCTACTCGGTGCCTCCGATGAGGCTGGAGATTGGTAAAAGATGATGGTTTAATGGGTCAAAATCATCATATTTTTTTAACAATGTGGTGCAACCATGGCTACCACCACAAAAGACCCTCGGCTTGCCGTGATACGCGACCCGCTTCCTCGCCTCATCGTTTCGAGAGATCTGAAACTTGCATTGAGTGCTCTACACTTCGCAGATTCAGGTAATTTACATTGACTGGTCTATTTAATTTTGAATAGGGAAGGTTGATTTTTTCTTTCCAGAAGTATATCTGAACGACTATTTTGGATATCATCAATTTTTTAGTTTACCAAGTGGGAAACAGTGTAATCATGTGGGTGACTAATGAGGCAATGTGTTGGATTCTATTGGTTAGTTGGAGGAGAGTGATCATAGAGAAATTTTTATGGATTTCTCTCTAAGATGTCAATGTGTTGGGACTCAATAGTGTTGTAAGAGTCATACAAATACAAATGCCTGATATTGAGTATCACAATTTACTTGAAATATAATGCTTAACATATGCAGGTAGAACTAACGAGTGGGGAGATATAAGCAAACTTTAACTGTGTTTTTGGCAAGTAACAGTTGGAGCGAAAGCTAGAAAAAAGTGTGGAACTCAAGTAATCTCACACATGAGATTATATAAGAATTGAATTTGAGATTTTAAGACTTTCCCACCTTCCCATCCAAATGCCATTTTGCCAAACACAGACTTTGTGCAATTAGAACTTTATGCTTGATATTGAAATCTTTTTGGATGTGAGGCACACCCATAGTTACACGAACCGTTTTATTGAACAGTGATACATCTATAGTTCTAACAAGGAAAAAGCTATTTCGGTAGAAAACTATTGATCCGTAGTATGTTCCCTATGAATCACTGAATACATATTTGTCCATTATCTATTTTGGTTGAATTTGTATAACTTGCCTAAATCTTATTTCGGATAATTTTTTCTACAGGGTACCCAGATTCAAGCTACCATGTTCAATGAAGCTGCAAATAAGTTTTTTCCTAAGTTTGAATTGGGAAAAGTATACTACATTTCTAAAGGAACTCTAAGGGTTGCAAACAAACAGTTTAAAACTGCAAAATGATTACGAGATGACATTAAACGAGAACTCTGTAGTTGAAGAGGCCGTTGGAGAAGGATCTTTCATGCCAAATTTTAGTCTAAGTAGCCCTTTGGGTAGTGAAAGAGTTTTATATTTTGACAAATTAGCTGTATGCACTTGGTGCACGGTCAATTTCCACTATTTTTAAATATTATTTTTTGGCATTCGGCCGTAGCTGCCCATATTGGGGAGAGATGTATTTTCTAATCCCAAATTAATTTTATTGAAGGTTGATATCAGACATGTGATCTCTAATTAAAAGTGGGAAACCTTGCTACTTACACTACAAGTTCTTGGAAATATTTAATAGAATGACCAAGAAATGTATATGAGATGAGTATACTTTTTTTTAATATTAAATCACAAGGTATCACATATGAAAGAACAACTACAAGTACATTGACTATATGCATAATTGGAAAAAAGATGAACAGAAAACTACGATTAGTTTTAAATTCAAGAAAGTTAAAGTCGAAAATGATGATTGGTCTTATGAAAAATCCGATGATATGAGTACAGGATGTACTAATTTATTCCTTTCCTATTATCTTTTTTTATATTTTAATGTTTTAGATAAGATAATTATTTATGTTATTTTGTATTTAATCAAGACTAAGTTTTTATGTAATTAATTTATAGTGATCATACTATATATTCATTTGAATTCTTAATGAGATTTATTCTAAGATTGATTTTATCAACAATATAAAAATATTGTTAAAATATTCAACTAACACGTCTTCCAAGTCACGTGCACTTAGTGCACGGTAAATTTCAACTAGTATTATATATGACAAAATGTACCATTATAATTTTAAGTAATTTAATGTTATAATTTTTATTTATTTTAATTTTAAATTTTACTATTATCTTTTACTTTTCTATATAAAGAAAAAATTTAAAACAATTGTAGAATCGTAACATACTTCTAATGCATGGATTGTCATTGATCTTGGGTTATTATTCCTTATTTTCTATAAATTTAAAGTAATTTAAGTTTTAAATTTTAGAATTCTTTAACCTAAATTTTAATTAAATTTAATTTTATGGTGAGACATAAATTAAATATGAATTCTAACTTAAATGTCCTATCTAAATACATTTTAAATTTCCTATTTTTAAAATCTATCTTGTCTAGGTTAATTCTATTTGTATACTTATAGCAGGCGATTAAAACACTTAATAGTCCTATTCATAAAAGATTGAATTATATAAAAAGTTTATATCCTAATTAGATATCATATTTAAATGTAGTCTTATTTTATTTTACTTGGTTTATTTTACTTATTTAATCCAAATTAGATATTATCTTAAATTTTCAAAAGAAATGATACTGCTGAATTTATCTCATTTTCATTAAAATTTAAATCACGCAAATAAAAGTATTTAAATAAATAGTTTGTCTATAAAAAAATAATTAATTAATTGCAATGCTTATCCAAAATTATGAAAAAAGGGTTAGCTATTTAAACTACAGTAGATGGTAATAGGTATTACTTATGCATAGATTTCCTTTGCTCTCGGGTTAATTTCTCTTATTTTCCAATAATTTCATTTGATTTTAGTTTTTACAATTGATTATTTTTTTAATCTAAGTTTTGAATTTAGTTTTATAATGAGACAATATAAGTTCAATTTAATTATAAACTTTATATCTATTTTTTTTAAAAAAATTACCTACTTTATTTTTTTTATCATTGTCAAGGTTAATTGTATTTTCATACTTATCTCTTATTATATGTGATTCAAAACTTTGTTTCAAAATACTTGTCATATATGTCTCACGTACACAGTTTGGTTCACAACAAATGTCAAAAACTGTTTATAAATCTTAGTAGTTCTATGCATAATCTTTGGTGCATAAAGCTTTTATCTCCTAATTACATATCATGTTTAAATAGATTTTAATTTTACCTACCCAATTTAGTTTCCTTAGAGCATCTCCAACAATGCTAGCTATTTTGGCTAGCTAAAATAGCCAAAATAGATAATAAATGGATAATTTGGCTAGCGAAAAAAACTCACACTCCAACCATGCTATCTATTTTGGCTAGTCATAAATATTTTAATTTTTATTTACTCATAAATAGTTACAATAATATTTTTTAAAAAGACTATGAACTCAATCTAATAATTTTATTCATTCAATTAATTTCATTTCATTCGCAACCTTTGGGAAATAAAACAAAAATACCAGTGTTTATTGTCCGTGTCGCTGCCACAAGTGTTCTACAAGATCCAACTGAAGTTGGGAATGCATCCGTTTATCTCTGATTCGATGATAAGTTTGAATAAATGTAAGTAGTTCAGGCGTATAATCATGTGATACTTCTATGGACGGACATGAAGTGCATATTATAAATATAGATGGCAATGCAAGTCTAACAGGGTGTCAGGTATACTTGTAAATTCTCAAGTAAACTTACTTCCAAATTGTCTGTTTACCTATCAAATGGAGTTAAGCATATATAATGCAGTAGTATCTATAATATGTACTTCATGTCAGGTATACTTACTTCAAAATTTCATGATATGCACTTCATGTCTGGTATACTAACTTCTAAATTTCATGATATGCACTTCTAAATTTCATGATATGCACTTCATGTCAGATATGCATTTCATGATAAACCATAGAACTCAGGAGAGTTCCAACCTGTTATATATATATACACAAAAAAACATAAACAAGAGTTTGAGTTTCCTAAATATATATAATGTATTGTATGGGATTATATCAATAATGACTCTGTTTTGTGCTTCCTAAATAGTCCGACTTTGTTGAAGCAATCTAATTATTCGATGTGATATTATAAGAACTTGTAGTTCATGATCTGAAAGCAATTCTGATGAATCCTTCACAGACTAATTTTTTGTTTGGAATTGCTGTATGTTAAGTTCTACACAAACTTTCCTACCTTCCCTGTGGGTACTAGTTAACCGAAATGTGCAAAGTTCATGCAATATCTTTATCTGTATATCTAATGTAGATGTTAATGCTAAAAAAAGGGTAGCTGTTATTATCATAACCCAATCTTATGGCCAAAACCCAAAAGATTTGTAATTTTTTCATTATTTGTAAGGTAAGTAAATGCTAGAAGATGTCCTGGTGGTGAGGTGAGCTTATTCTGATACTAGTTGAAAGAATTCATGCATTGATTTGAGGAGAGAAGGAATGTCTATAATCAGTATCCTTGAGTAATTTTCGAAGTATCTCACATCTGGAGCAATTTCCTAGTTATTATCTCTGTTATATATTTTTATCAAGAGTTTGTATATACACAGTGACTTCATAATCACTTAAGTATAACACAGTGAATCAAAACTTTGGTATCATACCTGACATGAAGTGATTAAAACCATAATGAAGTGATTAAAACCATACAAATTTTGGTTAAAACCATACAATTAGATATCAGTATGTCAGGTTGAAGTGATTAAAACCATATCATACCTGACAGGTTGAGGTGATTATAACACAGTAAATTCATAATCACTTCATGTCAGGTTTCAACAGTGTATTTTGTTAACAGTAAATTCATAACACACTAAAACTTAAACAACAGTGTATTTTGTTCTACCTACCTATAGTCTGATTCTCAAGTTTCACCTACAAGTCATAATGCTCATGTCACAAAATCTAAACAAACCCCACCAACCTTAAAATCTTTTCTCTTTGGATTCACCCATAAGTCTCAAGTCTCTTTAGATACCAATTATGACATAGCTAATTTTCTTAATTTGCCTCTCCCAAATCACCAGTACACAACCAAAGCCACAAAGATGAAACTGAATCACAGAAGATTCAATGGTCTTTTCACACACACTATACCATGCATAGATGCATTAGATCATGACAGGTACACATACTACAAAATCAACAGTAACAATATGAAGAAGATGAACAAGATGAACAAGATGAAGAAGCAGCAATCTACTAAAGACAAATTGTAATTTAGATAAAATTTTAAACATGAAATTGTCCACATAACAAAAACAAAAAAAAATTCAAAATAAAAATTTTTACCTAATGAAGAAGAAGAAGAACCCAATCAACAAGAACCCAATGAACAAGAAGAAAAACCCAATGAATGACCAATCTACCAAGAACAAATTGGAGAAATTGAAGAAATTGAAGAAAACCGGTGTCGATTTAAATAAGCGGGAAAAAAATCTTACCGTTTTAGACCATCTTGATCTTCGGCATAAGCTATATGGCGAGCGGATCCCGCTCGCCAGATTTGGCGAGCGGATTACGAGGGAAATTCAGATCGCTAGGATAGCGATCTATTTGGCGATTCCGTTGGAGAGGATATTTGGGGATTTAGGTCGCTATTTTGGCTAATTGGAAGAATAGAGATTACGGTTGGAGATGGTCTTAGTCCAAATTAAATGTTAGCATAAAATTTTTAAAAATATTAAAATAAAAATTTCATCTATATTAATAATAAATTAATTGTCCAAGCTTAGCCTTATCCAAAATTTTAAAAAAGGGACATTAGTTTTCTTGAAAAGAATGTTATTTAAAAGGCTCTTTATCTTGATAGTACAGTTAATCACTTTTACGAAAAAGTTTAAAACTAATTAGAATTTTTGTGACATTAATATGATAACTAGTGATCTGCACGTGCTTTGCACGTCCTAATATATATATATATATATATATATATATATATATATATATATATATATATATATTTAAAGTAATTACTAAGACATAATTTGGCATCAAACCTGAGACTTTCATTTATTTATCACATACTTTTTACAAATTATCTTTAATGGCACCAACTTTTATTTTATATGAGTAACGCTTTTGTAAATAATTATGTCGTAAATAAATTTAAACTTTGAAGGTATTATGGTAACTATCAATAATTAAGTAACTGAATGGTTTATGGTTGATATGGTTAAAAATAGGATTAAATCGGGACCGTTCACATCGGACACGAATCTTAAAGCTCATGGGTAAAACGGTAATTTCACCTACTAACGGGTCTGAAATGGGAACTGGGTCTTTCTTCAAGACCCTAATAACCCACAAACGGATCCACCTAAACTGAGTACGGGTCCCAACCCGAAATGAACCTGGTCCAGCAGGATAGAATTAGGGTTCCTGATTAGTCCTAATCAACGGCCCTGATTCATATCTATCATTTCACTGGGAATTAGGGATTACATTCCTAATCTGATCACAGGGATTACATTCCTTATCAGATCATAGGGATTACATCCCTAATCTGATCCCCTAAGGTGACTATAAATACCCCCCATCTACGACCATTATGAGATAATCAATCTTTTGCCAATTTACGCTCTTTCATAATCATTCCTGACTACTAAATTGAGCGTCGGAGGGTGCGTCGCCGGGATCAACTCCGGTGTCTCGCACTTTTTGCAGGTGAATGGTAGGAGTCAGCAGTCAAACTCCGGCGGAACAGGTTCAGGTTTGCTATTCAAGTTTTCCAAGAATCCACAAATACTGTATGTTTACCCCCGCACCAGATTTAGCGGTAACAGATTGGCACCGTCAATGGGAAACACCACGAATAGTAGCCATCCTCTTCCCGTAGGTCAGACCTTCCCTCGTCATGCCTCCAAGGAAACTCAGATCTAGGGGGTCCAATCGTGGGCCTACCCCTCCTCAACCACAACAGGAGGTCCCCTTCCAACCCGTTCAGCAGCAGGGGCAACTTCTTCCTCAGGCAGAAGACCCCCTGCGGCTGGACCAACTCCCTCCTCAGAATCTTCAACCCCCCAGGATCCAACCGGGCCTCAGAATGCCGGCGCGGGGGGCTCGCGTCCCAATCCTCAGAAGCAACCTCTCCAACAGGTCTGCATCCCAATACACAACCCCTCTTCCGACTCTATGGCATCCCATAATCCCCGAGCTTCTGACCTTCGAAATATCATCCTCAATCGGCAGAAGGAAGAGGATCTTCGCCGCCGTTTGGATGAAAGGCAGGGCCCGAGAGGGAGCCTTGATCTCCTCATCGCCGAGACTATAGAATGTCCCCTACTCGAAGAGGCGAAGGGAGTCCCCTCAGCATCATCGGCGGAGAACTCATTCTCCAGTAAGCCGAGCCACACATAGGGACCGCCAAGCTGGAGAGGCACCAGTCACAAGGGCAGATCTTCAAGGCTTCCAAGCGACAGTCTTACGGGCCCTCAATATCACTCCAAAGAATGACCAGAGGCCACCTACTCATGAGCCAACTAGGAGCCATCACCTTCACACTTTCAGTCCTCGTCCATCTCCAAGCTACCATCGCCGCAGCCCCTGTAGCTCCCCGAATTTCTAATAAGATATCTTAGAAAATACGTGGCACATTCCCAGCGATCCACTTCAATACAATATTAAACATAACCAACACCACTAAAATTTTCAACATTTATTTCAACAAACTTTTACAAAACACAGCGGAATTCAAAAACAACTCAACTCATAATTTTTTTTATTTACAACCCAAATTTATCTCAAAGCTGCTATTACAATTTTACACAAATCACTTAAGAATCAATTTATCTCAAATATGCCTCTAGCATCCAAACCTCCATCACTAAGCAACAACCTGCAACATGTGAGGCTAGAGATGATCCCTAACCCCCAAACTAAAGGGGTTAGCCATAAATGGTGTGAGAGATATAAAAACAACATACAACATAAAGATCATACCCCATAACTTCTTAAACAACAGGTACTAAATAAGAACATGGGATATACGAAATGACAGATAACATAAAACATCAAGTGGAACTAAACTAAGTGTCGGGTGTAGAAAAAAATAGAAGACCACATGCATAAAACCAAGTCAAGGAAACACAATTTCTATATGCAGACTCTCTAATGCGTACTTGTCGAAGTCTATGCATCCCATTCTACATAGGTTCGGTGCAAGCCCTTAACGTCTCCACTTCGTAGGGTTCAATCCCCGCGTTATGAACTAATCCTAACATGATGACTACTACGAGATAAAGATAAACTATGGATAGTATCTCATGCCCGATAATTCTGGAGATGGATCCCACACCCAAGTATTTCACTTGAATAATTCCGGAGATCATCCCACACCGAAACATTGACACGTCACCACATGAATACAACATGTGCTTCACCTCGACTACGATAATTCCGGAGATCAATCCCACACCACAAGTAGTTACCGTGATAATTCCGGAGATTGTCCCACACCACAAGACTGTGATAATTCCGGAGACATATCCCACACCACTAATAATCTACTGTGATAATTCCGGAGATTAAATCCCACACTGAAAGCCATACTGAGGTTCTTAACTCATGTTCTCGTTCATCATATCACCACTAGTGCCTGTCCTTATCATTTTGGGTTATTTAATTACTTAACGAATCTCCTAGAGTGGTATACCCTACCGGCCTAAATTCAAAACTAGATAACTGAAATGCCTCACTGGGCCTCAACAAGCAACTCAACACCGGTATACTAGGGTCACACACCTCTAGAGACTCATACTCAAAAAGTCTAAACCAAAGTCCCACTAAACAAAGTGGCTCAACTGAAAGTCTTAAATCAAATAGTTAACTGAATATCTTAGAATAGACTGAATTTTCTGGGAACCAAACACTCAAGGAACACTCAAGTTACAAAAGATCCTTCAGTACCAGTCAACTTATACTGTAGTAAGTCGACTGTCCAGAGGACAATTATCCAAAGTTTTACAAAAATAAACTAAGTCATATAACAGTCGACTTAAAAGGGGATCAGTCGACTTACCCGAGGTAAATTCCAATAATTTCTCAAAATATATTCTAAGTATATGAGTCGACTTAAAGGATTCATAGGTCGACTGTCCAGAAAGGAGTAATAATTTTACAAAATAAATTTCTCAGTGGACCAGTCGACTGCCTAGGAGCTAGGTCGACTGTCTAGAACGACTATTTCAAAGATTCTAAAAATACAGTGTCAGGCTCGTACCAGTCGACTGCACAGTAGGCCAGTCGACTGTCGGCCTACAGACTTCAAAAATTTAGGTCTGATTACAAAATCAAGTCTTAAGCTTTCTAATGATTCAATGTTTATGAAAAATAGTTTGTATTCAGGAGAAATGATAAATCTCAACAAATCCTCATCATATATGTGTATTTATATTACTCCAAACCTCAAATATATCAAAATCAAGTTCTCATGTTCTAAATCACAAATTCTTTCATTAGGGTTTTACAAGATCTAACTTTCTTTCACAAATCTAAATCAAAATTTGATTTATAAATCTAATGTCCAGATGTTCATACTCAATTCTCAGCATGCTTTTAGTAACACAATTTTAATAATAAAGATCTACTATTTCATCCACAATTATTCCCATGATTCATACCACAATACAAGATTTATATCGTTCACAACATCAAATCAATACATCAATGATACTTGCACACATAGATCAACAACAAGACAAATTCCTTTCATTCATAACATCAAATCATACAACAAAACAAATTTTTATATCACTCACATGAATCAAACAACAAAAACAATTTTTATATATCTCACCTTAAATTGAGAAAAGTCCACGAAAAAGTCCTCCTCCTTGCTAGATCCAAAAACTCCTTTCTCCACCAAACAAATCTCCAAAAATTCTGTATTTTAGAAATGACGACTGGAGAAAAATCCTTTAAATATCCGGGATTGAATATTAGGGTTTTACCCACACTTTTGCAAAACAATCCTTTCCAAAACACAATTTACATATATAGTTCTATCCTTGGAAATTCCATCAAAACTCATTTAAATTAGGATTTTAAAGAAAATATACATTCTAAATCTCAATCAATACTGTTCAAAACGTCCAGAATGTACATTTTGCACTTTAACCCCTAAAAATGTCAATTTTGTAAAAAGGTCCTTCTTTTCTCAAAAATTGCAAATAGTTCCAATTAATTTCAGAAAAATCTGGAAAAATACTAAATAAATCTCAAATATTAAATAATGATTTTTCATAAAGAAAAATAAATTTTCAAAATTCTCATAAAAGTATTTGCACGTGTTTTGCACGTGTACAAAAGATAAATTTTTCTGAAAATATTCATTAAATTATCCAAAAATCAATTTAAATTCATTTTCAAATATAAAAATAATATTTGAAAATATGGGGTTCTACATCACTCCCTCCTTAGAAGAGTTATGTCCTCAGAACTACCACTAATGAGTCCAAACAATATATCAACAAAGAAATCAACATCTCATAATGGAAACATAGTTCAAACAATTGCATATGAAAATTCAATCAAAATAAGAGAAATACAACTCAAATCAAAGTACTATCATTCAAAGAATAACAATCACATAACAGAAATACACTCATACAAAAAGTTCAGGAAAATCCTTCTGCATGCGATCCTCTGGCTCCCAAGTAGCCTCATCGAACTGTTGATTCCTCCATAACACCTTGACCATAGGTATCACCTTGCTCCTGAGAACTTTCTTTCTACTGTCAACGATCTCAACAGGCTGTTCCTTATAACTCAAGTTCACCTGTAGTCCTTCAGGAATCTCTACCAACTGATGATTCTGATCTGACACATACTTCCTCAACAATGACACGTGGAATACATCATGTACTTGTGCCAACTCCTCTGGAAGCTTCAATCTATATGCTGTCTTGCCAATCCGCTCCATGATCCTGTATGGACCAATAAACCTTGGCGCTAACTTGCCTCCCTTACCAAACCTGATCACTCCCTTGGTCGGAGAAACCTTGAGGAAAACTGCATCCCCAACTTCAAACTCCAAGTCTCTTCGTCGAGTATCAGCATAACTCTTCTACCGACTCTGAGCCTCAACTAACCTCTTGCGAATCAGCTCAATCTGCTCTGACGTCTGCTGTACGATCTCAGGACCATACATCTGCCTCTCGCCAACCTCATACCAACAAACAGGTGTCCTGCACCTCCGCCCGTACAAAGCCTCATACGGTGCCATCCCAATACTTGCATGGTAACTGTTGTTATAAGCAAACTCAACCAATGCCAAGTATCTCTCCCAACTACCACCGAAATCCATAACACAAGCGCTCAACATATCTTCCAGCACTCGATTCACCCTCTCAGTCTGACCATCGGTCTGTGGATGAAAAGCTGTACTGAAATCAGTTCTGGTGACCCAATACAGCGGGGACACCTGACCAAGTTCGTCCAAAAAGATGGGGCCTAGCTTCCCCCTTGAGGAGCCAACAAACGAACAGAAAAGGCCCGCTGAGCTTCAAGACTCAGAACCTCCCAGCTCCTCCCAAGAGGTCTTCACCTTGTCGTAGAAATAGGATTTTGATTTTCAATAAGGCCGATTCTTGTAACCCGACCAATAGCATGTAATAATGGCTTGCCCTATTGAAGCGGCCACTTAGTTTATCTCAATAAAACCTTACATTTTTTCATTGAAAATTATTGCTCTTGCTTCTCTATTTTTTCGAGTCGTGACTCGCTAAATGGTAAGTTCGGTGACCCAGCTTCTCTTACATGGCTGCCCCCACAACTTATTAAGATCTAACAACGAGGTCGGAGTCCAACACTTGGCTCGATTCCGCTTCAAATTACTCGCTCATAAGCGGGTACGAAGTGGTTCGCCATTCGGAATTGCTCCTACACCTCGTTAACCCCCCTTAAACGACGAGTTCGGAGTCCAACACTTGGCTCGATTCTGCTTCAAATAACTTGCTCGTAAGCGAGTTAGAAGTGGTTCGCCATTCGGAATTGCTCCCACAACCGTTGAACCTCTCTTAAACGACGAGTTCAGAGTCCAACACTTTGCTCAATTCTGCTTCAAATTACTTGCTCATAAGCGGGTAAGAAGTGGTTCGCCATTCGGAATTGCTCCCACAATCGTTGAATCCCTCTAACGACGAGTTCGGAGTCCAACACTTGGCTCGATTCCGCTTCAAATAACTTGCTCGTAAGCGATTTAGAAGCGGTTCGCCATTCGGAACTGCTCCCACAATCGTTGATTCTCTCACTTAAACAGCGAGTTTGGGGCACAACTCTCTCCTAGAGTTCCTCCTCACGCTCGTCTCTCAAATGGCTCTCTTCTAGAGTCAAGCTCTTCGCTTCGCCCACCTCCAAAGCGGACCTCTTCTCAACAAGTTCGGAGCTCGCAACTCTCTCCTGGAGTTGCTCCTCAAACTCGTCTCCCAAACGGCTCTCTTCCAGAGCCAAGCTCTTCGCTCCGCTCACCTCCAGGGCGGACCTCTTCTCAACGAGTTCGGAGCTCACAACTCACTCCTAGTGTTGCTCCTCAAACTCGTCTCCCAAATGGCTCTCTCCTAGAGTCAAGCCCTTCGCTCCGCTCATCTCCAAAGCGGACCTCTTCTCAACGAGTTCGGAGCACAACTCTCTCCTAGAGTTCCTCCTCAAACTCGTCTACCAAATGGCTCTCTCCTAGAGTCAAGCGCTTCGCTCCGCTCATCTCCAAAGCGGACCTCTTCTCAACGAGTTCGGAGCACAACTCTCTCCTAGAGTTCCTCCTCAAACTCATCTCCCAAATGGCTCTCTCCTAGAGTCAAGTTTTTCGCTCCGCTCACCTCCAAGGCGGACCTCCTCTCAACGAGTTCGGAGCTCACAACTCTCTCCTAGAGTTGCTCTTCAAACTCGTCTCCCAAATGACTCTCTAGTCCCTCGGAACCAAAACCCGAGCGACAGGCAATCCGACCTCAACAACCAAGAGGATAGCTCGGATTCCGAGCAAGTGCCAATCCGAGCTGCGAATTGGAGAAAAACGATTTTCCCCTCAAAATTTGCGTAAGATTTCGATCGGATGGCCCAGATCGTGCCAGCACCACTGCACAACAAGATAGTGTTTTCTTGGGAACCGTGCCCGCCTCGAGATTCGTGCCAAGATCCAACGGCTCAGATCGCTCCACGATGCTCGGCAGTCCGAGCCGAGCAACTGGCGATCCGAGCCAACAGTTCGGCCACCGAGCTATACGCTCGGCCACCGAGCTAACAGTTCGGCCACCGAGCTATACGATCGGCTACCAAGCTACATCGCTTGGAGACCGAGCAAGTGCCAATCCAACCCGCAAAAGTGAGGAAAAACGCTGCCGAGCGTCTCCAACCGTTGGATCATTGCAAAAATTGCGCCTGAGATGATGGACGGTCCAGATTACGCCACGTCCACTAAACGACAAGATAGCGTTTTCTTGGGAACCGAGCCTACCTCGAGATCCGTGTCGAGATCCAATGGTTCAAATCGAGCTCACAACTCTCTCCTAGAGTTGCTCCTCAAACTCGTCTCCCAAATGACTCTCTCCTAGAGCCAAGCTCTTCGCTCCGCTCACCTCGAAGGCGGACCCCTTATCAACAAGTTTGGAGCACAACTCTCTCCTAGAGTTCCTCCTCACACTTGTCTCACAAATGGCTCTGTCCTAGAGCCAAGCTCTTCGCTCCGCTCACCTCGAAGGCGAACCTCTTCTCAACAAGTTCAGAGCGCGACTCTTTCCTAGAGTTCCTCCTCACACTTGTCTCACAAATGGCTCTCTCTTAGAGCCAATCTCTTCGCTCCTCTCACCTCCAAGGCGGACCTCTTCTCAACAAGTTCGGAGCGCGGCTCTCTCCTAGAGTTCCTCCTCACACTTGTCTCACAAATGGCTCTCTCTTAGAGCCAATCTCTTCGCTCCGCTCACCTCCAAGGCGGACCTCTTCTCAACAAGTTCGGAGCGCGACTCTCTCCTAGAGTTCCTTCTCACACTTGTCTTACAAATGGCTCTCTCTTAGAGCCAATCAATCTCTTCGCTCCACTCACCTCCAAGGCGGACCTCTTCTCAACAAGTTCGGAGCGCGACTCTCTCTTAGAGTTCCTCCTCACACTTGTCTCACAAATGGCTCTCTCTTAGAGCCAATCTCTTCGCTCTGCTCACCTCCAAGGCGGACATCTTCTCAACAAGTTCGGAGCCCGACTCTCTCCTAGAGTTCCTCCTCACACTTGTCTCACAAATGGCTCTATCTTAGAGCCAATCTCTTCGCTCCGCTCACCTCCAAGGCAGACCTCTTCTCAACAAGTTCGGAGCTCACAACTCTCTCCTAGAATTGCTCCTCAAACTCGTCTCACAAATGACTCTCTCCCAGAGCCGAGCCCTTCACTCCGCTCGCCTCCAAAGCAGGCCTCTTCTAAGCAAGATCGGAGCTCAAAACTCTCCTACAGAGTTGCTCCTTGCACTCATCTCAAAGAATGGGTCTTCCCATGGCTCTTACGAGGGTCTTCCTAGCACATCTTCTCCGCCCCTAGGAGTGGAGCTCCTATTTAAAAATCCCCAAGACCAAAACACTCCTAAATTTCATGAAGACAAGGATGTTGCGGGGATATTTTGACCATGAAAGAGAAGCTGTAGATCTTCGAGTTAGCTTCAAAACGAGGGGTCACACGCCCCGATCGGACCTCCGTAGCACCGGGAAAGTGGATCGCAATACAGCTGCGCCGAATGACTAGCAACCCGAACCGACCCACTCAAGTAAGATGCTCGGAATCCGAGCAAAAGGCAATCCGAACTCCACACTTGAAGAAAAACGATACCGAGCAACTCCAACCGTTGGATCTTTGCGAAAATCGCGCAAAAGGTGATGAACGGCTCAAATCGCGCCACGTCTCCACAAAACGACAAGACAACGTTTTCTCAAAATTTGAGCCTCTTGTCTCGTAATTCGCGCCACGATCGTGATCAACCGTCTAGATCGAGCCACGTAGCTCAGATCTACAATCCGAGCTACTGTCCTACCAAGCTACAAAATAAGAGAAAATTCTACCTCAAAATTCGTGCTCGGATTTGCCGAACAAGCAAGCAAAACATAAAGAAAAACGGGAGAGAATTCAATTGAGTTTAAGGGGTTAACAAGTCGGATTCCGACCTGTTACCCAAAACCCGAACACAATGTCTCCTCCCCATTCTTCTTCTTCAGCCATTTTGGCGCCAAACCCAAGCAAGAACCAAACTCCTTCCATGCTCGAGCGACCTCTTCGTCAACCATGAGCTCCACGCCTCCACTACCGAGCTCCAGCTCCAGTGGCGAGCTCCTCCACGGCACGAGCTCCGATCTCAACCAAGCTCCGTCGAGCTCCCACCTCGAGCGAGCTCCGCCATGACCAACATCTTCAACGTTTGAGCGCCGAAGCCGAGCTCCCCTACGGGAGCTCCGTCTCCATCGAACCCATAGGCGAGCTCCAAGCTTTACGCCGAACCCATCGAACCGAGCGCTATTTCCTCCCCGCCATCGACCTGTAGCGCCCCGAATTTCTAATATGATATCTTAGAAAATACATGGCACTATCCCAGCATCAACTTCAATGTAACATTAAACACAACCAACTCCACTAAAAATTTTTAACTTTTATTACAACAAACTTTTACATAGCACAGCGGAACTCAAAACATCTCAACTCAAAATTTTCTTTTATTTACAACCCAAAACTATCTCAAATCTGCTTTTACAATTTTACACAAAACTCTTATTAAATCACTTTTTCTCAAAACCAACTCAAGCATCCACACCTCCAAACTCTAAGCAACAACCTGCAACACATGAGGCTAGAGATGATCCCTAACCCCAAAACTAAAGGGGTCAGCCATAAATGGTGTGAGTGAGATAAAACAAACAACATAAATAATCATTAAGCAAAGATTCTTAAACAACAGGTAGTAAACATGAATACTTAAAATACGATGTAGCAAGTAAGGTAAACAACAAGTGATACTAAACCAAGTGTCAAGTGTAGAAAACAGAAACCACATGCATAAAAACCAAGTCAAGAAAACACCAATTCTATATGCGGACTCTCTAATGCGTACTTGTCAAAGTCTATGCATCCCACTCTACATAGGTTCGGTGCAAGCCCTTAACGTCTCCACACTATAGGGTTCAATCCCCCGCTATGCAACTAATCCTAACACGATGACTACTACGAGATAAAGATAAGCTGTGAATAGTAGTCCATGCCCGATAATTCCGGAGATCAATCCCACACCACAAGTAACTACCGTGATAATTTCGGAGATAAATCCCACACCACAAGTATTCTACCGTGATAATTCCGGAGATATATCCCACACCACAACTAACTACCGTGATAATTCCGGAGATTAAATCCCACACCGAAACATTGACACATCATCACACGAATACCACATGTGCTTCGCCTCGACCCCGATAATTCCGGAGATCAATCCCACACCGAAAGCAACTACTTGGATAATTCCGGAGATATATCTCACACCCAAAGTAAAATACTTGGATAATTCCGGAGATAGATCCCACACCCAGAGTAAGATACTTCGATATTTCCGGAGATTAAATCCCACACCGAAAGCCATACTGAGGTACTTGACTCATGTTCCCGTTCAACATATCACCACTAGTGCCTGTCCTTATTATTTTTGGGTTACTTAATTACTCAACGAATCTCCTAGAGTGGTGTATCCTACCTGACTTAACTCAAAACTGAATAACTGAAATGCCTCAACAGGCCTCAACAAAATAACTCAACACCGGTATACTAGGTCACACACATCCTCTAGAGACTCAAACTCAAAAAGTCTAAACCAACTTTCCACTAAACAAAATAGCTCAACTGACTATCTTAAAGTCATATGCTCAACTGAATATCTCAAATTCATATGCTTAACTGAAGACAAAGTATAATCTTAGAATATCTGAAGACTAACCATTCAAAAGAACACTCAAGTTACGAAAACTCATCAGCACCAGTCGACTTATACTATAGTAAGTCGACTGTCCAGAGGACAAATATTCATGATTTTAAGAAAATAGACTAAATCTTATAAGTCGACTTAAGAAGTCATCGGTCGACTTACTCAAGACAAATTCCAATAATTTTCACAAAAATATTCTAAGTACCAACAGTCGACTTAAGGAGTTATAGGTCGACTGTCCAGAGAAGAAACTGCAATAACTTTACAAAATATTTTCTAAGTATACCAGTCGACTGAATAATGGTCTAAGTCGACTGTCCAGAACGGATTTTCAAAAGAACTGAAGATACAGCAGCAGGGTCGTACCAGTCGGTTGAATAGTAGACCAGTCGACTGTCGGCCTACTGTTTTCAAAACTTAGGTCTAAATACAATAATCAAAACTGGAGTTTTTTCTAAAGATTCGTTGTTTATGAAAATAATTCGTATTCAGGTAAAAATGACCAATCTAAAATAATCCTCATTATGGATACATTAATCAAAACATCCAGTATCTCAAAACTCAATTCTCATATTCTAAATTCGTAATTCTTCCATTAGGGTTTCTCAATACTAAATTTCTTTCACAACTCAAAACCCAAGATTTGATTTGTAAACACAAGATCCAGATGCTCACCATCCGATCAGAACCATGCTCAAATCTTAACATGCTTTTTAGCAATACAATTTCATAAACCAAGATCTACTCAACATTTTTTTTAGATTTCACATACATGGTATAAACAACAACATTTGCATCTTCTCATGCAAAAATACTAAACGACATACATGCCAAACCAACAATATAACAATCAATCACATTAATCAAACCACAATACAAGATTCATATCATTCACAACATCAAAACAAAACAAGACATTGTCACTCACATAAATCAAAACAACAAAACAAATTTATATCACTCACCTTTGAATTGAAAAGATCCAACGAAAAACCTTCCTTTTTGCGAGATCCAAATCTTCCTCTTGCTCCACCAAAATAAATCACAAAATTCTGTATATTCCAGTAAATGACGGCTGGAAAAATCCTTTTAAATACCCGGGATGAAGTTTAGGGTTTTACCCCACTTTTGCAAAATAATCCCTTCAAAATACCACTTTACATATATAGTTCTATACTTGGAAATTCAACAAAAATTCATTTAAATTAAGATTTAACAGTAAAATATAATCCTAGATCTCAACCACTACTGTTCAAAACGTCCAGAAATTATATTTTGCATTTTAGCCCCTATAAATGACAGATTTGCAAAAAGGTCCTTCTTTTCTCAAAGTTTGCAAATAGCTCCAATTAATTTTCAGAAAAATCTGGAAAAATACTAAATAAATCCCAAATATTAAATAATAATTTTTCATGAAGAAAACTTGACTTTCAAACTTCTCAAGAAAGTATTTGCACGTGTTTTGCACGTATAAAAAGATAAATCTTTTAGAAAAGATTAATTAAATCTCCAGAAAATCATCTAAATTCATTTTCAAACATTTAAAATAATATTTGAAAGTACGGGGTTCTACATCACTCCCTCCTTAGAAGAGTTTCGTCCTCAGAACTACTGCTGAGTCCAAACCACATACCAACAAAGGGAACAATATCTCATAAATAGAACATAGTCCAAACAATTGCATACGACAACACAATCATAGTAGAAGGAATACAACTTAACTCAATCAATGGTACAATCATTCAAAAGAATCACAATCACATAAAAGAAATACACTCATACAAAAAGCTCCGGGAAATCCTTCTACATGCGATCCTCTGGCTCCCAAGTAGCCTCCTCGAACTGCTGATTCCTCCACAATACCTTGACCATAGGTATCACCTTGTTTCTAAGAACTTTCTCCCTACGATCAACGATCTCAACAGGCCGTTCCTTGTAACTCAAGTTCACCTGTAGATCTTCAGGAACCTCTACCAACTGATGATTCTGATCTGGCACATACTTTCTCAGCAATGACACATGGAATACATCATGCACCTATGCCAACTCCTCTAGAAGCTTCAACCTATATGCTGTCTTGCCAATCCGCTCCATGATCCTGTATGGCCCAATATACCTTGGCGCCAACTTGCCTCCCTTACCAAACCTGATCACTCCTTTGGTCGGAGAAACCTTGAGAAAAACTGCATCCCCAACCTTAAACTCCAAGTCTCTTCGTCGAGTATCAGCATAACTCTTCTGCCGACTCTGAGCCTCGACCAACCTCTTGCGAATCAGCTCAATCTGCTCCGATGTATGCTGCACGATCTCAGGACCATACATCTGCCTCTCGCCAACCTCGTACCAACAAACTGGTGTCCTGCACCTCCTCCCGTACAAAGCCTCATACTGTGCCATCCCGTACGGAGCCTTAGAAATCGGTGCACTCCTCGGCTGAACATTGATGCAAAACTCCACATCACTTCGCGGCGGTAATCCTGGAAAATCATCCAAGAACACCTTAGGAAAATCTCGAACAACCGGAATGCCCTTGACTTCATCTGAAATAACCATCTTGGATACCATTGTAGCCACCTTCGGAATCTTCTTCTTCCCTTGGAAAGTCACTACGGGTCCACCTGGTGCTTTTACCAACACCTCTTTCTGCTTGCATTCAATTGTGGCATCATATATTGCCATCCAATCAATGCCCACGATGACATCCACTCCCAAGACTTGAAGCTCGATCAAATCAATGCCGAACAACCTCCCACCAATCTCGATATCACAACCCTCGTAATATCGATCCGCAATCAACTCTTTACCTGACGGCGTTGCCACCGACAAAACCCTGCCTGGAAACAACTTAGGTTCCACACCTAAGATCCTTGCAAAGTTTGGCGATACAAAAGTATGCGATGAACCAGTATCAAATAAAACCCTTGCCTTTATTCCATTAATTAAAATAATTCCTGTTACAAGAAGAGTGATACTCAATCTCCCATTGTTCTCAAATAAAGGTTTTACTTATTACATTGATTTAAAATAAAAATCAAAATTCTTGCATACCCTGTATTACATCTTCCGAGTTACCCGCGTCCTCCTCGGTTAATGTAAATACTCGCCCTTGCCTCTGGAATTTGCTTCCACCTGAACCATCCTTCCTCAATTGTGGACAATGAGACTTAGAATGTCCAGTCTGCCCACATTGGGAACAAGTCTGCTTCTCCAACTTCGGACACGCTGACCTGTAGTGTCCTGCCTCCTTGCAGTAATAACAAGTCACTCCCTGAGTTGCAGGTGCCTTCTGCACCAGATCACTGAACTTGATCTGCTTCGCGGGGAATCCCATCCCACTCTGACCTGATGCAGGCCTCTTGTTCCGGTTCCATGTATCTTGCCTCTTCTGGAACTGGTCCGTGTCCTCCTTAGTCATAGCTACTCTCCTGACCAGCTTGTCGAACCTTCTGATACCCAACGGGATCATCCTCGACCTCAAGTTTGGCCTCAAGCCCTGCTCAAACTTTTTGGCCTTCTTCGCCTCGTCAACGACCAACTCTGGTGCATACCTCGAAAGCTGAGCAAACTTGGTCTCATACCCCCGCACGGTCATGCTGCCCTGCTGAAGGTTCAAGAACTCGGTCGCCTTCTTCTCCTGAACATCTAGGGAAAAGAAGCGATCCCTGAACTCCTCCAGAAAAGCTTCCCAAGTCATCGGCTGGTTTCCCAAAGTCCTCTTCAGCGATTCCCACTAGACACCAGCATCCTTTTCCAGCTGCATCGTAGCCAACTTCACCTTGCTGGCTACTGGGGTCTCCGATACCTCGAAGATTGTCTCCATCCTTCTAATCCAATCATCAGCTGCGGTTGGATCAGATTGCCCCATAAAAAACTGGCGGCCTCATCCTTTTAAAGGATTCGATCTGCTTGATAGGATCAGCGTTAACCAATCCCTGTCCAGCTCCATGATTTTGCTGCTGATTCTGCTGTTGATTCTAACTTTGCGCCAAATTAAATGCCATTAGCGCATTCAGAGTCTGATACACCTTGGCGAATTTAGCCTCAAGATCAATTCCCGTTCCTCGAGAACTACCAGATCCATCCTCATTGATACCACCATTCCTGGCCCTGGGTGCAACCATTCTGAATACTGCAAAACGAGGGAAAAGTTAGAGCATCACACACAATTCAAACTCACATCAATATCCTTTGGCAAAACCTCAATTATATCCCAAAGGTAAAACATCATATTTCAGTTCTATGTGATACTAACTCTTTAATGTTCATACCTAGGTACTCACACTCTAGTGTCCACACCTAGGTTATTTTATGCCATGTTTATTATTACTATTGAAGCATGCACTGATACCAATCTCTGTAGCGCCTCGAATTTCTAATATGATATCTTAGAAAATACGTGGCACTATCCCAGCATCAACTTCAATGTAACATTAAACACAACCAACTCCACTAAAAATTTTCAACTTTTATTACAACAAACTTTTACATAGCACAGCGGAACTCAAAACATCTCAACTCAAAATTTTCTTTTATTTACAACCCAAAACTATCTCAGATTTGCTTTTACAATTTTACACAAAACTCTTATTAAATCACTTTTTCTCAAAACCAACTCAAGCATCCACACCTCCAAACTCTAAGCAACAACCTGCAACACATGAGGCTAGAGATGATCCCTAACCCCCAAAACTAAAGGGGTCAGCCATAAATGGTGTGAG
The DNA here is from genome assembly GCA_017893485.1 of Hemerocallis citrina. Lineage (NCBI taxonomy): Eukaryota > Viridiplantae > Streptophyta > Magnoliopsida > Asparagales > Asphodelaceae > Hemerocallis > Hemerocallis citrina. The sequence goes on along the minus strand of CM030367.1, from coordinate 58,259,794 downwards.
TGACAAAAAACAAACAACATAAATAATCATTAAGCAAGGATTCTTAAACAACATGTAGTAAACATGAATACTTAAAATACGATGTAGCAAGTAAGGTAAACAACAAGTGATACTAAACCAAGTATCAAGTGTAGAAAACAGGAAACCACATGCATAAAAACCAAGTCAAGAAAACACCAATTCTATATGCGGACTCTCTAATGCGTACTTGTCGAAGTCTATGCATCCCACTCTACATAGGTTCAGTGCAAGCCCTTAACGTCTCCACATTATAGGGTTCAATCCCCCGCTATGCAACTAATCCTAACACGATGACTACTACGAGATAAAGATAAGCTGTGAATTGTAGTCCATGCCCGATAATTCCGGAGATCAATCCCACACCACAAGTAACTACCGTGATAATTTCGGAGATAAATCCCACACCACAAGTATTCTACCGTGATAATTCCGGAGATATATCCCACACCATAAGTAACTACCGTGATAATTCCGGAGATTAAATCCCACACCGAAATATTGACACATCATCACACGAATACCACATGTGCTTCGCCTCGACTCCGATAATTCCGGAGATCAATTCCATACCGAAAGCAACTACTTGGATAATTCCGGAGATATATCTCACACCCAAAGTAAAATACTTGGATAATTCCGGAGATAGATCCCACACCCAAAGTTAGATACTTCGATAATTCCGGAGATTAAATCCCACACCGAAAGCCATACTGAGGTACTTGACTCATGTTCCCGTTCATCATATCACCACTAGTGTCTGTCCTTATTATTTTTGGGTTACTTAATTACTCAACGAATCTCCTAGAATGGTGTACCCTACCGGACTTAACTCAAAACTGAATAACTGAAATGCCTCAACAGGCCTCAACAAAATAACTCAACACCGGTATACTAGGGTCACACACATCCTCTAGAGACTCAAACTCAAAAAGTCTAAACCAACTTTCCACTAAACAAAATAGCTCAACTGACTATCTTAAAGTCATATGCTCAACTGAATATCTCAAATTCTTATGCTTAACTGAAGACAAAGTATAATCTTAAAATATCTGAAGACTAACCATTCAAAAGAACACTCAAGTTACGAAAACTCATCAGTACCAGTCGACTTATACTGTAGTAAGTCGACTGTCCAGAGGACAAATATTCATGATTTTAAGAAAATAGACTAAGTCTTATAAGTCGACTTAAGAAGTCATCGGTCGACTTACCCAAGACAAATTCCAATAATTTTCTCAAAAATATTCTAAGTACCAACAGTCGACTTAAGGAGTTATAGGTCGACTGTCCAGAGAAGAAACTGTAATAACTTTACAAAATATTTTCTAAGAATAACAGTCGACTGAATAATGGTCTAAGTCGACTGTCCAGAACGGATTTTCAAAAGAACTGAAGATACAGCAGCAGGGTCGTACCAGTCGGCTGAACAGTAGACCAGTCGACTGTCGGCCTACTGTTTTCAAAACATAGGTCTAAATACAATAATCAAAACTGGAGTTTTTTCTAAAGATTCGTTGTTTATGAAAATAATTCGTATTCAGGTAAAAATGACCAATCTAAAATAATCCTCATTATGGATATATTACTCAAAACATCCAATATCTCAAAACTCAATTCTCATGTTCTAAATTCCTAATTCTTCCATTAGGGTTTCTCAATACTAAATTTCTTTCACAACTCAAAACCCAAGATTTGATTAGTAAACACAAGATCCAGATGCTCACCATCCGATCAGAACCATGCTCAAATCTTAACATGCTTTTTAGCAATATAATTTCATAAACCAAGATCTACTCAACATTTTTTTTAGATTTCACATACATGGTACAAACAACAACATTTGCATCATTCTCATGCAAAAATACTAAACGACATACATGCCAAACCAATAATATAGCAATCGATCACATTAATCAAACCACAATACAAGATTCATATCATTCACAACATCAAAACAAAACAAGACATTGTCACTCACATAAATCAAAACAACAAAACAAATTTATATCACTCACCTTTGAATTGAAAAGATCCAACGAAAAACCTTCCTTTTTGCGAGATCCAAATCTTCCTCTAGATCCACCAAAATAAATCACAAATTTCTGTATATTCCAGTAAATGACGGCTGGAAAAATCCTTTTAAATACTCGGGATGAAGTTTAGGGTTTTACCCCACTTTTGCAAAATAATCCCTTCAAAATACCACTTTACATATATAGTTCTATACTTGGAAATTCAACAAAAATTCATTTAAATTAAGATTTAACAGTAAAATATAATCCTAGATCTCAACCACTACTGTTCAAAACGTCCAGAAATTACATTTTGCATTTTAGCTTGTCTCCCCGTCGAGGAGACCCCCTCGCCGAGCTCCTCCCATCGAGCTCTACAGACGCCCTTGACGAAGAAGGGGTCGAAGGAGGGAGACGAAGGCGAAAAACAGAGCTGGGCGCGAAGTGGTAAAGAAAGATATATATATATATATATATATATATATATATATATATATATATATATATATATATATATTATATGTGCCACATGGCTTCACCTCCCAGGTCGGGTTCCGAGCAACGCGAAAACTGGGCGAAGTTGCTCGGATTCCGAGCAACATGCAATCCGAGCTCAAAATTGGAGAAAAATGCTGCCGACCTACACGCACCGTCAGATCGTTTCAAAAATCGCGTCACGACACGATCGACGCTCAGAAACGCGCCACGTGTCCAGAACGTGATCTGCTTTGCGATGCGCACACATCTGATCACGATCAACGCTCAGAAACACGCCACGTGTCCAGGTAATATTTAATAATTTATTTAATTTTTTTAATTATTTAAAAAATCCAAAAAATTATTTAAAAATTCGAAAAAAATTAATTAAAAATTCTAAAAATAATTATTAATTCAGAAAAGTTATTTTTAAATTCTGAAAAAATAATTATTAAATTAGAATAATTAATTAATATTTTCGATAATTAATTATTTAATTCAAAAAAATGAGAAAAAATTCAGAAAAATCTGGAAAAAAATGAGAAAAAATTCAGAAAAATCCAGAAAATTCCGAGGATATTTTTGGGCATTTTACAAGCCCAGAATAACATCGTTACACCCCGAGAAAGATTCCAAACTCCTTTAAGAACACCGATAAAATCTCGTATGCCATTAGAACAACAAAACTACTCATCGAAGACTGTAAAACTCAGTCTCCATGAGTGGGGGGCTCGTGATATGGCTAAAAATAGGATTAAATTGGGACCGTTCACATCGGACACGAATCTTAAAGCTCAGGGTTAAAACAGTAATTTCACCTACTAACGGGTCTGAAATGAGAACTGGGTCTTTCTTCAAGACCCAATAACTCACGAACGGATCCACCTCAACTGGGTACGGGTCCCAATCCGAAATGAACTCGGTCCAGCAGGATAGAATTAGGATTCCTGATTAGTCCTAATCAACGGCCCTGATTCACATTTATCCTTTCACTGGAAATTAGGAATTACATTCTTAATCTGATCACAGGGATTACATTCCTTATCTGATCACATAGATTACATTCCTAATCTGATCCCCTAAGGCGACTATAAATATCCCACATTCCTTATCTGATCACATAGATTACATTCCTAATCTGATCCCCTAAGGCGACTATAAATATCCCACATTCCTTATCTGATCACATAGATTGCATTCCTAATCTGATCCCCTAAGGCGACTATAAATATCCCTCATCTACCACCATTATGAGGTAATCAATCTTTTGCCAATTTACGCTCTTTCATAATCATTCCTGATTACTGACTTGAGCGTCGGAGGGTGCGTCGCCGGGATCAACCCCAGTGTCTCGCACTTTTTGCAGGTGAACGACGGGAGTCAGCGGTCAAACTCCGGCGGAACTGGTTCAGGTTTGCTATTCAAGTTTTCTAAGAATCCACAAATACTGTCTGTTTACCTACACACCAGATTTAGCGGTAACAATGACAACTAACAACAATTGATTAAATGAATAGTTAATATAATTCTCACTTAAAAATGAATGGTTGAGATGGGATGATTGATTGTCTACAAATTACAATTTGCTACAAATTACACAATCTCAACTCAAAGATTATAGTATTAGAGATAATCAAAGAAAAAGACCGTAACAAATCTAGAAAAGAAATCAATATTTCAACATTAATTTTGTAAGATTATCTAGTGAAAAGGAAATTCCTATCTATATTGACTAATAGTCTAATACGATGTAAACTAATTAAAAGTTTTTACGAACATATAATGCTATTAAAAAGTTAACAATACTTCACATATGTTTCATCGTGCATCAAAAATAAAGATTAGAAAAGATTAAAGAAAAATAGGATAATCCTCAGCATTATGAATTAAAACAAATAAAGATAATGAAAGATATTAGAAAAGAGACTTATCAATCTCTCTAAAAAAAGTGTAAGGGATTTGCTGACAACAAATCCTAATAGAATTTGCAAAATTTTATTTCTATTTTTAGTAGTTAGTTAGTTTTAAATTTTCCCTCGTAGAAAATAAAAAGGATATGAGATATTTTAGAGATAAAAAAAGAGACATTAAAATTATTCATATAATATCTTCTGCTGAAAAATTTCAAGGACGGAAAAAAAAACAATCAATATTATATTTCTACAACCGTTACCATCATTATCCTCATCTCCATCAACATCACCATCACTATCATCATGAAGAAAAAAGTATTCTGTGCTTACATCAATATGAAAAAACCCATTTATTATCTGAAATAAGTAATCGAAACATGATTAAAATGCATAAATTGGCAAATTTAGCTATAATAAAAAAAGTCTCCTAATGTCGCAGACTTGTTAACCAAAAAAAACAATAATAGTAATCGTGAAATCTCAATTAAAAAAAAGACAATACTTAAAGAGGAGTTGATGATTATATGAGATATCTGAATAAATCATATTAAACAAATAAGTTATGATAACACAATTAAATTGAAACTCAACAAATCAAATAGTAAATCTCAGCATTAAAAAAGAAAAATGAAAAAAAGAAGCGAACATAATTACATAATAGATTTAATCGTAAACGATATATTTTATTGAACACATGAAATTGTATATAGAGAAAAAAATATTCAAAATTACGGAAAATAAGAGGGGAGAGGGTTCACGAGAAGAAAATATTCTTATTCTTATTTATTAAATTATTCTTTACATGTTATATACACACACACACACACACACACACACAGAGAGAGAGAGAGAGAGAGAGAGAGAGAGAGAGAGAGAGAGAGAGAGAAGTAATGCTCTATTGCAAACGAGTCTGTTTGCACAGACCCGTTGCAAACCGAGCTCCTGGCCGTTAGATCATTTCGATCATCCAACGGCTAGGATCGATCCCGCCCATCGGCCCCCTCTCTTACTAAAGTGAGGATGGTTATTTTGGGTATTTTACCCACAAGTAACTCTTCGACTTAGCCCATCAGCCAATCTCTCGCACTTGCTCTTTGTCGAAGTTGATCAAGTCCTAATTTTTTTGGCCAAATTTTAACCTAGACCGTTATTGAGAACAACGGTCTAAGTAGTTCAAAATATTTTGTGAACCTTAGTTGTTGTTTCCAACAACGGCCTATGTATAACCTAGGCTGTTGTTGGGAACAACGGATTAGGTTATACAACCTTTTCAAAACACTTGTACAAATTCTGTCAAATTTCTACCTCACCATTTTTTACTTGCTCGAACTTTCTTGCTCATTTCAGAACCCAACAACACTAAACCCTAGCTCCTCCTTCACTTAATCCACCCCCTACTCAACCTCTCTCTCTCACTCACTCTCTCCCTCTTCTTGAGCTCTCTCTCTCTTCCTGAAGAATCACCCAAACAACAACAACCCCACCTCTAACGAAATCTCCCAAACCCTACTCCTCCTCCGTCTACTACAGTGCCTCCACCTCCTTTCTCTCATTCTCAAAAACCCACATTGTGCAAGGTATTTAGTTTATTCTAGCTTCGTAGATATACCTATGTTGATTGATTGAAGTAATTTTGCAAATTCTGGACTCTACAATTTGTGTGTAATGCATAGTGAGTTATTTGTGTGTATTGGATATAGTTGTTTGATAATTGTAGACGCCTGAGCCTGAATTGTAGAAGTAGTTGTTTTTCCAAATTATAGTTGTATTTGTAAATTTCATTGTTTGTTATTTGTAAAAGCACATAAACATGGTCCAAAAATTTCAAATATTTTCAAGTAGGTCGGACTCACCACCTACAAGCCAACGCAACTTGTAGAAGTGAGTTTCGATTCACGGTGTGCGAGATACGGCCGTGTATCCCTTTCGGCCTTTTTTCGTAAATGAAAGCAATACATTGTCGTATATTGCAAACCGTGAGCCGAAACTCACTTCTACAAGTTGTGTTGGCTCGTGCGTGGTGAGTCCGACCTACTCGCAAAATTTTGAAATTTTTTGATGCAATTAGTGTGGATTGTCCTGTATATCAAACAACTAAACAATTTTGATTTTTTTTGAGTGACTTTTTCACTAGAAACCCGCACAAACGACAGACCAAAAATACGAAATTTTGCTAGTAGGTCAGACTTACCACACACTAGTCAACAACTTGTAGAAGCGAATTTTGACTCATCGTTTGCAATATACGGCCATGTATCGCTTTGTTTGATTTTAATTTGAAATAAAGTGATACATTGCCGTATCTCGCAAACAGTGAGTCCAAAATAACTTCCAGAAGTTGTGTTGGCTTGTTTGTATTGAGTCCGACCTACTCAAAAGTTTGGAAGTTTTTGGATCCTTACGTGCAAACAAATGCTCTTTTTCGAAAGTGCTAGTGGGGGTCATGATAAAATTGAGGTCACAAAAAAGATGCTAGAAATCTACTTCAAAACTCGCACGAAGCGATGAAAGGACACGACGGGAACACTCTCATTGATTTTTTTGAGTCGAAAAAATTGACAGATCCTTCATTTGTTTATGATTTCCTATTAGATCCCGAAGGCTGGTTGTCTCATTGTATTTGGGTGGATGGTACTTGTAGGATGAACTATGAAGAACTTAGGGATATACTTTACTTTGATGCCACATACAACACATACTGATATGGAATGTTATTTGTTCCATTTGTTGGTATCAGTCATCATTGACAATCAACGTTCTTAGGTGTAACCATTGTTTTTGTAAATACGTATTTTCTGTATTTAAAATTTGTGTAAATTATTTTTTCGTTTTCAAATTCTTTTGTTAAAATATATTGTTGGATCTTCTGTTAAAGTCTATTTTTAATCAATAATTTTAATTGTAGCTATTTTTCCAATGATTTTTATATCGAATTACAAACCTATTAGTATTGTTGTTATTACTATTCTTTAGTATTATTATTATTATAGTTATTTTTATTTTTATTTTTATTATTATGATTATTTATTGTTATTATTATTTTAACTTTGATTGTCTATTTAAAAATCCATTTATATTGTTAATTGTATTAGTAGTTATTTCAAATTATTTCCATATTGTAGTACAAAATATATTTTTGTTATATAAACCTACTTTTTATTGGTTATTTTAATTTTCCTATTGGATTTTAAACCCAAACCCAAAACCCAAAACCCAAACCCATTTTCTTGTTGGAGTGATACCCCTAAACCCAATAATCCTAAAACCTTATTTCGTGTTGGGTCCAACCTGAAACCCATATATCCAATAACCTAGAACCCATTACCCATTTTCCCCTAAAACCCTACCTGAAACCCATATGCACCCTAAACCCTATCCAACTCCTATATAAACCTACCTGTATATCTCCCTACCCATCTAAAACCCTAGCCTCCACCTTCTGAATCCTGATCACCCTTCTCATCCCCTCTCTCTCTCTGACGTGCCCTAGTTTCGTGCCGCTGCCTCACCCGGTTGCCTACAGCCAGCGACGCTAGTGCCAGCAGCCGCATCCTCGCCAGTCCCTACCATCTTTAGCCCCAGTGCTCCCCTGTACGTCATATCCTTCTCTCTCCCGACGACCGCAACAGCCAGGGCGACGCCGTGATAACCCCCGGTCTGTAATGCCCTGATTTTTCATTTAATGAAAAATTATTTTTTTTGCACGTAGTGTGCACGTGCAATATTTTGGTTGAATTAAGTGTTATGATTATTTCCATTATGATGAGTATGGATTTTTAAATATGTGCTTTTAGATTATTTTCAGCAAGCTTTCTTTCAATTAGACAAAAAGCCTTTTTCTTTTAAAAGCCCAAAGTTAATTTAATTTATTATTTTATAATAATTATTTTGGCCCATTAAACTAAAGCCCATTAGTTAATTTATTTTTTTAATATGACTTGTAATGTAGAATACAAAATTAAAGTTTATTTTTATAAATAAAATGTACAATTTTTGGACCTAGTTGCATGCACGTGCACTACACGTACACGTGCAATATGCACTCCTATGATGGCCGGTTTTGATCTTTTTGGGAGGGAAACCAAAAATTTGAGTGGAGATCATGCTTGGTGGTTACTTGGTTGTGGGTAGTTAATGTAACTCCTACTTTCATCTTAGCCCTCCATCTTATAACCACTTACTTGATCCTAGCCCTCCATTCCATCAAGATTTTAGTATAAATACCCCCTTCATGGCTAGTCATTCTTGTGCCCATTACCTTCTACAACCTATAGTCTAAATTATATTATCTAGTAGTGATTTTGTGAGTTAAAAGATTGAGAGTGTGTGGGATTTTTGCTTGCAACTAGAAGAGGGAGAGGCCAGCATCAAGGAAGGAGGAGCTCGGTTTGCTTGGGTGTGCTTGGAGGCTTGTGTGCACGTGTTCAAGGAGGAGCAATTCGTCGCATGGACATTCATCTAGGGATTGCTAGTTGTATTTTTTCTCTCCATACAAGGTGGGTAAATTTTCTATATTCTAATTAGGGATGCATGCTAGATTAAATTGAATGAATGAGGCATGGAAAATATTAATAAGAGTACGCTTTAATGGAAAAATTGACCTATGAATTGATTGGAATATGGGTGTGCAATTGTATGTGATTGATTAGTAAAATTCTAAGTTTGTATGGATTAATTATAACCATGGTTTGTTAAAGAAGGTCTCATTATCTACATCACGAATTATATACACAAAGTTAGTAGATTGGCAATGCTACTTCATGTGATTAAATAGGATCATTGTGTGATATTGAAATAAATGAATTAAGATATAGATTAGTATGTTTGGTAAAAGGTTAAAAACATAGAATTAATGTGAAGTTTGCTAATAACGGGATTAGTGGTATTATTTGTTAATAAATGTCGAAATGAAGAATGTGGTAGTTATAATATAGAATTCGAATTAATTGTATGAAAATGTGTTTTAATTGTTGAAAAAACTATTTTTTTCATACTGATATGTAAATTAGACAAAAAATAATCAATCTGGAAGTTTACAGTATTTTTTTTATAAAAGTAAAGTAAAATGAGGACTAGTTGAACATCGAGACGTTTTAATAACAGAGAGAATTGGTTCAAATGAGTTTTGAGTTGCGTTCTTGACAACTTGAGTGCGTAGCTCAAGTGGTCGGGACGGCTCTGATCGCTACAGTAACCTTGGGTTCCCTGTAGTGACCGGTTCGAATTGGCGGTGTGAGAGTGATCCACAGGCTGCCTGCTTGATGCATCAAGACATGGCGTGGGCACTACTCCAGAATTATCGTCCCGGCGGCGATGCTTGTGGGGTGTTTGAGTGGCTACGGGTGGTGCCATTGTTCCATGGTGGAGGCTGAATTGTCCATAGATTGCCTGCTCGATGCGTCGTGTCAGTGCGTGGGATTCTTCTCCAGGCTGTCTGGACATGGGCTCGTAGATCATAGAACATCTAGGATACCTACCGTAATTACAGTAGTAGATTAAGTCATGGCGAGGGATTGAACCCTACAAAGATGAAGAACGATTAAGGGCTTGCCCTCGGACCTATGTAGTATGGGATGCATAGAATCCGAACAAGTGCGCATTAGTGTCATGTAATAAAAATAAATGCATTAAGGACTAAGTGCACAATCACAACACGACATCAATAGGGTAGTCCCTTTAGTTTGATATGTGACAAGTTTGTGTTTGCTAAATATGGAAAATAAGTTATACTATTTTCGGTATAGAGAGGATGGCCGTGTATAATGATCGTCGGTTGAATAAACTGACGTACCCACAGTCTTATATGCAGGTAAATGGCTTGATACAGATTAAAGAGGAACAAATGCTTAAAGATTATTCAATGTTGTTGTACATTTATTTCATTGTTGTAAAGTTTACTTTCGTTGTGCAATGTAAAGTGTAATGTAATCATGTAAACTCTGATGTAAAGTGAAAAATTCAAATTTCCTTGTAAAATTGTACTAAAGGAAGCAGAAAGATCCTGTAGAACATCTCGAATTCAGTGTATTTGGGATTCGGGGCGTTACAGAGTGGTATCAGAGCCACGCTTTCCACACTTGTACAAATTTATAAGGAATGACACCCTAGTAGTGGACATTAGAGTGTGTGTTTGAGTCTAGAGATTTAAATGTAAGTGACGTACATTTGTGTTGTTCTATTACTTATGCTTCTTCCTCCCTATTTTCTAAGATGGCTGACCACTTCGACCCTGCTGGAGACGACGACTGGCATATCATTGAGGAAGAGTACCATCCTGGACAAGTAGATTCCGAGGACGAGTACTATCCAGGGCAAGCAGATTCTGACGGAGAAGAATGGCCTGAATCCCGAGAGATCACCCCACATCCGGATTCATTTGATGACTCTTCTTCTGACGAAGAAGAAGAACCAGTTCCGAATAGTCTTGTGACTTCTCTTCAGAGGCAGGTAGAAACACTGCGAGAGAGAGTCGGATTATTGGAGGCTCAGCTGGCAAAGCGCAAGGACGACTTTTCTGTTCTCAGTCATCGTGTATAGGAACTCGAGAAGAGGATGAATCTGACCGATGTGCTGAAGGATGAAGTTGATGAACTACGGGGAGAACTTCGAGAAGCAAAGAGGAACCGTAGGAGTTAGACTGTTGTAGCTTCTACTGTTTTCGTTCTGATGTCAAGAAATGTTTTTCAATTCGAATGTATAAAGTTTAGAATTCAATAAAATCAAGTTGATTTAAAATTCATGTCTTATACTTCGAATTTAATGGATATTTTGCATTCAGAATATGGCTAGAAGAGGAACTAGAAAACGGTGAAGGTCTGGATCTGGAAACGGAACTTGCGAGGGTCTATCAGACGCTCAACGCCGTGGCCATGAACCAAGGAAGAGGACCTTGCGAATCCGGTGCCCGAAGCGATTAAACTAGTGGAATCGTTCAAACGAATGAAACCACCGGTATTCGAAGGGAAGTCAGACCCTGATGCGGCTGACAACTGGATTCGTCAAGTAGAGACAATCTTTGAAGTGCTGGAGACCCCTAAAGGCAGTAAGGTGAAGTTGGCGACTCTACAATTTGAGTAGGACACGGCTGTGTGGTGGCAGTCGATGAAGAGGACAATGGGAGGCATAGTGCTTGGCTGGGAGGAATTTCTGAAAGAATTCTGCAGTCACTATTTTCCCCTCCGATGTTCAAGAGAAGAAGGCTATGGAGTTTCTATCACTACAGCAAGGTAGCATGTCAGTGAGAGAGTACGAGACCAAGTTTACTCAGCTCTCTAAGTATGTTCCTGAATTAGTGATGGATGAAGCTAAGAAGGTTCGTATGTTCGAGCATGGATTGAGGCCGAGTTTGAGGTTCCGGATGATACCTCTTGGTATCAGAAGATTTGACAAGTTGGTCAAGAGAGCAGCAGCGACGGAAGCAGATATGGAACAGTTTCATGTTGTTCAGAACCGGAGGAACAACTGGCAGTCTGGAAAGAGGCCCGCCAATTCTGGGAGTTTCAAGGGGTAACCATCTGCACAAAGGTTCAAACCGACAGGGGCGAACGCTATTAGTGTGGCTGGAGGACCTGGGAACAATGTGGTGAGATCTCCTGTGGTAACTTGCTACAACTGTGGTGAAACAGGACATTACCGATCTCAATGTCTCAAACCACGGAATGGTGATCGCAATGTACCAACTCAGCAGAATGGGAAGAGACCGTACCAACCAGGGCGAGTATTTGCCTTGACGGAAGCTGATGCTGGTGAGGTTGATCATGTCATCACTGGTACGAGGACCGATGTTTAGTAGTTTTTGTCATTTCTTTTTCCCGTTTATTAAGTGAACTGTTACATAATGAGTGTGTATTATGTAACAGGAGAACTTTATCTTAATGGAATGAAAGCTGTTGTGTTGTTTGATACTGGATCCTCTCATACTTTTGTGTCTCCTAAATTTGCTAAAGTGTTGGGAGTTGAACCGAAGATTTTTCCAGGCAAGATCTTGGCAGTAGCTACTCCATCAGGAGAAACTCTAACCACTGATCGGTATTACGCTGATTGCGAGATTGTGATTGGAGATCGAATCTTTGGGATTGATCTCATCGAGCTGACTATCTTGGGAGTCGATGTTATCATTGACATTGATTGGATGTCGGTGTACAGTGCAAGCATCGAGTGTAAGACCAAGACGGTAACAGTGAAGGCTCCAGGTGGACCTGAAGTCACTTTCCAAGGAAGAAGAAGTGTTCTAAGCTGGTGGCAGCTATCCGCAAGGAAGAGACTCCTGTGGAAGTGCAAGGGATTCCTGTAGTTCGGGACTATCCGACTGTGTTCTTGGATGATTTTCCTGGGTTACCCCCACATCGTGATGTAGAGTTCATCATCACTGTTCAACCAGGAAGTGCACCCATTTCTAAGGCACCGTATAGGATGGCTCCAGTGGAACAGGATGAGGTAAAACCTGCAGATTGAGGAACTGTTGGAGAAAGGCTTTATTCAACCGAGTGCGTCACCTTGGAGAGCACCAGTGCTTTTGGTAAAGAAGAAGGATGGATCGATGATAATGTGTATCGATTACCGGGAGCTGAATAAGGTCACTGTTCAGAATAAGTATCCTATTCCCCGAATTGATGATTTGTTCGATCGTCTACAAGGAGCAGCTGTATTCTCCAAAATAGATTTTCGATCAGGATATCACCAAGTTCGAGTGAAAGCTGAAGATGTGCACAAAACTGCATTTAGAACTCGACATGGGCATTACAAATTCTTAGTAATGCCATTTGGAGTGACGAATGCACCCGCAATCTTCATGGATTTGATGAACAGAGTTCTGAGGCCGTTCATTGATTCTTTCGTCGTGGTGTTTATCGACGATATCCTCGTGTACTCTAAGTCAGAGGAGGAGTAAACCGAGCATCTGGCAGCAGTTTTGAAGAAGTTGGAAGAGCAGAAGTTGTATGCTAAGTTATCCAAGTGTGATTTCTAGAAATCTGAAGTGGCATTCCTAGGTCACATCCTTTCTAAGGAGGGAGTGGCAACTGACCCTCAGAAGATAGAGGCAGTGAGAGATTGGGCTAGGCCTACTACAGTGAAGGAAGTCAGAAGTTTTCTTGGAATGACTGGATACTACAGGAGATTCATTCAAGGTTATGCTCAGATAGCCGTGCCGCTAACTGGTCTGACCAAGAAGAATATGAACTTCAAATGAACTGAGCAATGTGAGGCAAGCTTTCAGGAGTTGAAAGAGAAGCTGACTACTGCACCTATTTTGGCTTTGCCTAGAGTAGGTGTTGAGTACGATGTTTATAGCGATGCTTCACATCGTGGGCTTGGTTGTGTCTTAATGCAAGAAGGAAGAGTAATCGCATATGGGTCTAGGCAACTACGACCGCATGAGAAGAATTACCCGACTCATGATCTGGAGTTGGTTGCGATTATCTTTGCCCTAAAGCAATGGAGACACTACGTGTACGGTGAGAAATTGAACATGTACACGGACCACAAGAGTTTGAAGTATATTTATCAGTAGAAGGATTTGAATTTGAGGCAGTGAAGATGGTTGGTAGTTCTTGAGGACATGCGACCTGAGATCAAGTATCATCCTGGGAAGGCTAATGTTGTTGCTGATGCACTTAGTCACAAGAGCAGTTTAGCCAGTTCGATTACAACTCAGAAGCATCTGATTGAAGAATTAGATCGAGCAGGTATTGAGGTTGTCTTGCAAGGATTGGGAGCATCTTTGGCTCAGTTAAGGCTTCAGCCTACACTGAATGGAAGGATCATTGCAAGTCAGGAGGTTGATGCTGATATTTTGGAGATGAAGGAGCAGGTTGGTGCTGGCAGGTTGCCCGGATTTCAAATCAGGGATGGAGTGCTGTGGTTTGGAGATAGACTATGCGTTCCAAATCAGGCGGACTTGAAAGAGAGTATTCTTCAGGAGGTGCATGCTACTCTTTTGTCGGTACATCCTGGGAGTACTAAGATGTACAAAGACATCAAACAGTATTTCTGGTGGTCAGGTTTGAAGCGGGATGTGACTGAATTTGTGGCGAAGTGTGAGGTTTGTCAGCAAGTCAAAGCCGACAATCAGAGACCCGGAGGTCTATTACAACCGTTACCTATTCCGGAATGGAAGTGGGATAACATCAGTATGGATTTCATTACGGGATTGCCTAAGAGTCCTAAAGGCAATGATGCGATTTGGGTTATAGTCGATCGACTAACCAAGTCCGCTCACTTTTTGGCGATGAAAATCACTGCTTCGATGGACAAGTTGGCTGAGTTGTATGTTGGCAAGATCGTCCGGCTTCATGGTGTTCCGTCAACTATTGTGTCTGATCGAGATGCGCGGTTTACTTCGCATTTTTGGAGGAGTCTTCAGACAGCTTTGGGTACCAAGACGGATTTCAGCACTGCTTTTCATCCGCAAACCGATGGGCAGACCGAGAGAGTCAACCGTATTCTTGAGGATATGCTTCGGTGTTGTATACTAGATTTTGGAGGCAGTTGGGAAAGGCATTTACCTTTGGTAGAGTTTGCCTACAACAACAGTTTTTAGACTAGCATCGGGATGGCGCCGTACGAAGCTTTGTATGGCAGGAAGTGCAGAACACCTATTTGTTGGTTTGAAGTTGGGGAGCGTCAGTTGTTTGGTCCTGAGCTTGTGCAGCAAACCTCTGAGAAGATTGTTCTGATCAGGAAAAGGTTGGTAGAAGCTCAGAGCAGACAGAAAAGCTATGCAGACAACCAGAGAAGGGACCTTGAATTTGAGGTTGGTGACTTCGTCTTTCTGAAAGTATCACCCAGTAAAGGTGGGGTTCGATTTGGCAAAGGCGGGAAGTTAGCCCCGAGGTTTATAGCCCCGTATAAGATATTGAAAAGGATCGGGAAAACTGCTTACCGGCTTGAATTACCGGAAGAGTTATCTCAGGTGCACAATGTCTTCCATGTGTCTATGCTGAGAGGTTATATTCCAGATCCGAGTCATCATTTGCCTGAAGTGCTGGAAGGTTTGCAGTTGGATCTGAATTACTTCGAGTCTCCTGTCGAGATTGTTGATCGTCGAGAGAGAGTCTTGAGGAATAAGACGATACCGATGGTCAAGGTAGTCAGGAGAAACCATTTGGTTGAAGAGGCTACTTGGGAGTCTGAGGAGAGGATGCTGAAGGACTATCCTGAGCTTTTTGCTTGAGTTGTATCTTTGTATCTTTTTGTTCTTGTTGTGAGTGTTGTTTGTTTTCTCGCTCTTGACTGTAGTTCCGGGGACGGAACTATTCTAAGGAGGGAGTGTTGTAATGCCCTGATTTTTGATTTAATGAAAAATTATTTATTTTGCACGTAGTGTGCACGTGCAATATTTTGGTTGAATTAAGTGTGATGATTATTTCCATTATGATGAGTATGGATTTTTAAATATGTGCTTTTAGATTATTTTCACAAAGCTTTCTTTCAATTAGACAAAAAGCCTTTTTCTTTTAAAAGCCCAAAGTTAATTTAATTTATTATTTTATAATAATTATTTTGGCCCATTAAACTAAAGCCCATTAGTTAATTTATTTTTTTAATATGACTTGTAATGTAGAATACAAAATTAAAGTTTATTTTTATAAATAAAATGTACAATTTTTGGACCTAGTTGCATGCACGTGCACTACACGTACACGTGCAATATGCACTCCTATGATGGCCGGTTTTGATCTTTTTGGGAGGGAAACCAAAAATTTGAGTGGAAATCATGCTTGGTGGTTACTTGGTTGTGGGTAGTAAATGTAACTCCTACTTTCATCTTAGCCCTCCATCTTATAACCACTTACTTGATCCTAGCCCTCCATTCCATCAAGATTTTAGTATAAATACCCCCTTCATGGCTAGTCATTCTTGTGCCCATTACCATCTACAACCTATAGTCTAAATTATATTATCTAGTAGTGATTTTGTGAGTTAAAAGATTGAGAGTGTGTGGGATTTTTGCTTGCAACTAGAAGAGGGAGAGGCCGGCATCAAGGAAGGAGGAGCTCGGTTTGCTTGGGTGTGCTTGGAGGCTTGTGTGCACGTGTTCAAGGAGGAGCAATTCGTCGCAAGGACATTCGTCTAGGGATTGCTAGTTGTATTTTTTCTCTCCATACAAGGTGGGCATGCTAGATTAAATTGAATGAATGAGGCATGGAAAATATTAATAAGAGTACGCTTTAATGGGAAAATTGACCTATGAATTGATTGGAATATGGGTGTGCAATTGTATGTGATTGATTAGTAAAATTCTAAGTTTGTACGGATTAATTATAACCATGGTTTGTTAAAGAAGGTCTCATTATCTACATCACGAATTATATACACAAAGTTAGTAGATTGGCAATGCTACTTCATGTGATTAAATGGATCATTGTGTGATATTGAAGTAAATGAATTAAGATATAGATTAGTATGTTTGGTAAAAGGTTAAAAACAAAGAATTAATGTGAAGTTTGCTAATAACAGGATTAGTGGTATTATTTGTTAATAAATGTCGAAATGAAGAATGTGGTAGTTATAATGTAGAATTCGAATTAATTGTATGAAAATGTGTTTTAATTGTTGAAAAAATTATTTTTTTCATACTGATATGTAAATTATACAAAAAATAATCAATCTGGAAGTTTACAGTATTTTTTTATAAAAGCAAAGTAAAATGAGGACTAGTTGAACATCGAGACGTTTTAATAACAGAGAGAATTGGTTCAAATGAGTTTTGAGTTGCGTTCTTGACAACTTGAGCGCGTAGCTCAAGTGGTCGAGACGGCTCTGATCGCTAAAGTAGCCTTGGGTTCCCTGTGGTGGCCGGTTCGAATCCCTGTGGCACCATATTTTATTTCATAAATTTTTAAAACAAAGAATCAGTGACCGAGAGCATTAAATACTCTCTGTTTTCCTTTGATACTGCTGGCACAGTTGGCTTGGTGGCCATTGCCCTTGGCTGTGTTCTCTGCGTGCTGGGTTCGAATCTTGCCCTCGGCAAGATTGGGAAAAACTTATTTTTTAACGTTTTAGTGATCTAAAAATTATGGAAAAAATATGGTTATTTTTCTAAAAATGTGTAGGCCTTATGAAAAATAATTTGGGAATTATTTGCATGAAATAAAATATGATTTGAGAATAAAATGTGTAAATAGAACTATAGTTTTATATTTATATTTTTGTGAAATTATATCTTGCAAAAAAAGAATGAAGGATTAGAAAATTAATTTGGCAAAAAGAAATTATACTGTGTGATGTGATGCAAATTATTCTCATTTGAGAATAGTGTGGAAATTATGAAGTGTAAATGTTCACCTTTGATTGGATAATTAATGATGTGGGTTTTTATGTGAAAATAACATTTCATGAGTTACATGATGAATAGTTGAATTTCATGTATAGTTATGGACTATTTGAACGAATTAGAAATCATGATTGGAAAAAGAAATACTTTGGAGTATGATAACTCAACATGAGAATTTATGAGTTGGAAATGCTCAAATTGGAAATTGTGAATTGAAAATTGAAACAAAAAGAGTTGCTAAGTCTCCCCCGGCATTTGGGAATAAATGAAATGAAAATTGAAAAGAAAGACCAAGGTTAGTCATGTTTGAATGAATGAATAAGTCCGGTTTAGTGGAGAGGCTAACTCTAGAGCTTTGATTTTTGTTCATGATTTTGATAAAAAAGTAAGGATTAGTACATAGTGGAGATGTGATGAAAGTAAGAGAAAAACACGAGTATGAGGGCCATCGGATTGGCGGTGTGAGAGTGAGACACAGGCTGCCTGCTTGATGCGTCAAGACATGGCGTGGGCACTACTCCAGAATTATCGTCCCGGCGGCGACGCTTGTGGGGTGTTTGAGTGGCTATGGGTGGTGCCATTGTTCCATGGCGGATGCTAAATTGTCCATAGATTGCCTGCTCGATGCGTCGGGTCAGTGCATGGGATTCCCCTCCAGGCTGCCTGGACATGGGCTCGTAGATCATAAAACATCTAGGATACCTACCGTAATTACAGTAGTAGATTAAGTCATGGCGAGGGATTGAACCCTACGAAGATGAAGAACGATTAAGGGCTTGCCCTTGGACCTATGTAGTATGGGATGCATAGAATCCAAACAAGTGCGCATTAGTGTCATGTAATATAAATGAATGCATTAAGGACTAACTGCACAATCACAACACGACATCAATAGGGTAGTCCCTTTAGTTTGATATGTGACAAGTTTGTGTTTGCTAAATATAGAAAATAAATTATACTATTTCCGACATAGAGAGGATGGCCGTGTATAATGATCGTCGGTTGAATAAACTGACGTACCCACAGTCTTATATGCAGGTAAATGGCTTGATACAGATTAAAGAGGAACAAATGCTTAAAGATTATTCAATGTTGTTGTACATTTGTTTCATTGTTGTAAAGTTTACTTCCGCTGTGCAATGTAAAGTGTAATGTAATCATGTAAACTCTGATGTAAAGTGAAAAGTTCAAATTTCCTTGTAAAATTGTACTAAAGGAAGCGGAAAGATCCTGTAGAACATCTCGAATTCAGTGTATTTGGGATTCGGGGCGTTACACCGTCTCCTCTCCTCCTTTTTGAAAAGCAGCAGCACCTAGACGACGGACGAAGATCCCACTGTGCGCATCCCCCCTGTCGTGCCCTCTCAGCAACTTCATCTCCTCCTAACGCTCCAGACCGTGACTCCCTGCCTTCGCTTTCCCTGTCGCGATGCGATTTCGACAACAACCGCTCGGCAGCCCTATCTCGTTGTCGCCATCCGCCGTCAGCCTCGCCCTGAGTGCCGACACCCGCCGTCGGAACCAAGCCAGTGCACCCCATTGATGGGTGTGCTATTTGATCAAGGTTTTGATCATCTTTGATTTTGGTCCGTCGGATCTTCGTTGATCATCTTGATCATCATGATCTCCATCATGTGATCTGGACCATCCGATTGATTTTGATCATCATCAACATTAGGATCAATCTGAACCGTCGGATTGTCGATCGATCTTGATCATCATCATCTTCATCATCAGGGAGATCTGGACCATCTGATTTGATCGTGATCATCTTGTGCATCTTGTTCGTGATCTTGTTCGTGTCCGCTTGCTCGTGTTATTGTGATCGTGTCCGGAAGTATGTTCCCATTATTCTCTTTCTCTCAGTCGTTTTTTTCGTCTCTCAGGCAAGTAACTTGTATTCTTTTCTTTGTGTAATACAAGTATTAAATACCCCTATAGTGTAGTTGTGTTAGAGACAATTCTTGTGCAAAACTCCTGTTATATGTTGTCTCTATTGTGTTGACCCGCTTGTAGTTTCCTCATTACATGTATGACATAAAATAACTTGGGAATGACCACTTCCTGTTGTGTACATGCATGTTGTTCGTATGATATCGTGTGCTTTATTATGTTAGTTGTAGTATACTTGTTGTAGATTTGTGAAATACTTTATACCATGTTGCTTGGACATCTAGTACACCATATTTCACGTTTGGTTATGTTTTGGATGAGTTTCATATGAACTAGTTGATTTTGTTCATGTAGGATATTTTCTGTTTTGTCGATTCTCCATTTTTTATCAGTATTTTAGACCCTATTAAGTTCAGTATATGAAATTTTTTATGAATATGAATTATAGATAATCCTGACTGCTTTCCAGATTTTTTGACAGATCTCAGTTTCGATTTGTGAGTTGCAAGTTATGACTATTTTACTACAGATGTGCTTAAAATTCTATGTCCAGTTTTATATGAATTCTGCATGGTAATTTAATTTTCTACTGAGGTTAAAGATAATATTTTGATCCAATATTTTGCTGAATACAACTAGACTTGATTAGGATTAACCCCTAATTTTTGTGGATTTAATTGATGACTTTTACAAACTATTCTATGCTTGCAAACAACTACTATAGTTGCGGAATTTTCAGACTATTCAGTAAAGAACCTTAATTTTGACCTGATTCTATTTGCTTTATGTAAAAACTTTGTGAATATGAATTATAGCCTACTATATCTATTTTATCACCCTTTTGACGGATGTAGGTTTCGATTTATATTTTGTGAGATATTACCATTTTAGTACTGCTGTGTTTATGATTCCAGATTTACAAAACTACAGTATCTTGTTGCTTTGAAATTTTACTTGACTATTCTATCTATGTAGGAAAATTATGAAACTTTATTTTCTGTTACTAAACATACTAGGAAATACTCCAGATTTTTTCGTGGATTTAATCAGTCTGTTTTGATATTGTTTTCCTGTTTATGAATACAAACTTCTGATTTATGGCTGAACATGTTTTCTGGATATAACTCTGTTTTGAGACTTGTTTTTGTGAAATACCATATGACTTATATATATTGGCTGGATTTGGCCTGAGAGTATATTTTCCAGATTTTCTGAAGGATAGAGATTTGCATGTTTGTAGCAACTGGAATTCTATATTTAGTGCAGTACTGTCTTGCTGTCCTGAACTAGAATTTTCGTTGTTCTAACATATATGAGGTGTCTTTGACCTGTACATGTTTATCTTTCAATCTGAACCTGTTACTTGTTTATACCATGTTATTCTTGCCCTGTTTTGTGCATGTATATGTCTGTTTGATAATAATAACAAGTAATCAAGCCGGGGTTAAGGGAAATACCATAGTAGTGGACAATATAGGTATTTGTAGTCAGAAGGGGTCCCGTGTTTCCTATTTTATGTTTGATTTATGTTGATACATGAATCTATTGATGCATGGACCTGTTGGTTCGTGTACCTGTTACCTGTTGATGCATGGACCTATTGGTTCGTGTACCTATTACCTGTTGATGCATGACCCTGTTGGTTTGTGTACCTGTTACCTGTTGATTCATGAACCTATTGATGCATGAATCGGTTGATTCGTGTACCTGTTTGATTCATGAACCTGTTCCTCTTACTTGTTACATGATGCCTGAGTACACGGCCCTATAGAAACCCACCACTAGATCTAAACCTAATTTGCATGTATATAGCAATCATGTGGTAAAAACCTGGGATGCATGAAGTGCTACCTACACAGTAATAAATTCAAGACTTGACATAATATGATACCTGTTACATGCTCACCTGTTACATGATTACATGTACGTGCTTACCTATTACATGATTACCTTTACATGCTACTTGACACCTGATACATGTTTACCTGCTTGCATGATACTTGACACCTGATACATGTTACCTGTACCCTGTTAGTATATCATGTTACTTGATTGTGTTTCCTGATTCATGTTAGTTATCCTATTTTGTTGCCATGCCTATTCCATGCTATTTGTTTACCTTTTTCTGTACTTGTGCTTGCACTACAAGCGGCCCGTAACTTGCATTGATGGGTGTTTTGTTTTCTTTTTCCTCTTCCTGTAATTTATTAAATTGCGGATCATGGAGATCAGCTGTCCGATGGAGTAGGTGATCTGAGATACTAATTGCTGGAGTTTTTTACTATTATTATTTCCTGTTGCTTATTTGAATAATGTATATGTTACTTGGATTATTTTTTATTGGGCAATGTGACCCAGAATTATTGACTTGTTCAGATCTGGTTTATTTGAAATTATTAAATTTTGTTTCAAGTAAATTCTGTTGGTATATTGATCCATATATGCATGCGTGATTGACTTCTCTTGCTTCCTACTCCGAATATTCCTATGAAATGTTGTAAAGATCCTGATAGCTTATGGATGATGAAAATCATTCGCTGTACTTAGTCGCGTATCTGTATTCCGTATTCTCCTTTTTGGGAAGCGGGGCGTGACATTAGGAGATGAGTTCATTCCAAATGAGAATGCCTCTTCTTTTGTGTAGATCTTTGAAAAGTGCCTAGGAGTAATGGATCGTGCTCCATTCGGCATTGTGACAGACCAGGATCGTGAGATTGCTGTCATAGTGAAGAAAGTTTTTCCCGAGATTTGACATCAGGTTGCATTTGGCACATATTAGACTAGTTACTACAGGAGGTCCGTATGTCGAACGATGTCGATAAGTTTAAAGATGATTTGAAAACTGTCATCTATGATTCTGAATATGTACATGATATCGAAGAGAAATGGAAATTAGTACTTCTGAAGTATGGAGTTAAGATTAACAAATGGTTGAACGATCTTTTTGAAATTCATGATAAATGAGCACCCATCTATGCAAGAGATCCATTTTGGGCCGATATGATGAGCAGCCAACGGGTTGAGTCTATGCATTCTTCCTTGAAGCATCATACAGAGAAGAAGTACTCCTTACATGAATTTTCCATGATCTTTGATTGATTTTTAGCAAAGCAAAGACACGATGAACTTAAAGAAAATCATTGTAACTATGAGAAGAGACTGAAATTGAAGACCCAATGAGTTTTGGAAGAACATATGGCACGAATATACACTTTCAAAATTTTCTACAAAGTCCAATATGAATTTATAAAAAGCTTATTATATAATCTGACTTTCGTTACCAATCTTGACACACCGATAGTTCAACCTTCTATGTGATGCTTTGTGGAGAATCGGAACCGGGGAGGTTGATTGAATTATGCAAACTCCGTCAAATTATTACTTGTGGTTGTTTAATGTTCGAGTTCGTAGGCATTCCCTGCAAACATATTTTGGCGGTTCTTCAGTTCAGTTATCACACTTCTCTACTGGATGTATATATTAATAAAAAATGGACACAGGATGTAATGAGAAGAAGCTATACATCTGTTCCATATGAAGGCAGTAACCAGAATTTAGCTATTCACTATTGTGAATTAAGTAATCACATAAAACAAATGGTCGATCATGGTTGTTTCTCCGATGATAATAACAAATACATGCTCGATCTTATGCTCAAAGGCATTGACGTCATTTCTCGTCTACAAATACATCCTGAAGGTAGTGCACAACCCATGAAGAAGGACATGCACATGTACGTGTGAAGGACCCTTGATAGTGTATTACAAAGGGAAGACCTAGAGGGAAGAGATTAAAGCCGATAAGAGTGCAACTTCACAAAAAACCTAGACGGTGCAAAACACGCAGCATGCATGTACTAGGACATGATTCAAGAAATTGTCCAACCTTATTTTGGGTGTTATATTTCTTCCTTTTGTTTACATATATTAAAAAAATTAAATCTTGCTTTGTAACATGAAGTTGATATATAAAATATTGAGTAACTCAAACTTGTCATTTATTTAGGGCAACCAATTCAACTGAAGAAGGGATTCCAACTGATGAAGAGAGTTCCAACGAGGATTTTGATGAACCATTGTGAGGTAAAATTTTAACGGGGTGAAGTATTCAAAGTTTGTAGACTTACAATACTAATGTCCTATGTTTGAATTTTAAAAATATTGCAGGTATTTATTGGAGTAAACTCCCTTGTCTTTTGTTGCATCATATTCTTAATTAGTCCCAATGTATATATTTATATGTAATCAGTTCAAGTTATGTGTCTTGGTTGTTATTGTTGGTTTGATGATAATATAAGTCTTATTTGAATTCGGATGGATGAGTGTGGATGTAGTGTGTTTGTCGATAATGTTTTTGTTGTTTTAGTTGATATTCATCATGTTTTTACCAATTGGTGTTGATTGTTGAAGACGAAGAATGTGAAGGTTGATATACACTTTGAAATTGTGTATAAAGTTTATGATAGTAGCTTCTGATTAGAAATGTGGTGTTGTAGCAGGTGATGCTAAGGTTTGAACAACAGTTGTAATTTAATTTTTTTTTTGCCTAAGCCATTGTTGCAAACAACGACTTCACACTTAAATTGAAATGTTTTAAAATTTTTGGTCCAAGTCAGAGAAGCTGATGCTGGTTTGAACAACAATTGTAATTCGAATTTTCTTTTTTTGCGTAAGCGGTTGTTTCAAACAACTACTTCAGACTTAAATAAGGGATCCAAGTCAGAGAAGAAAAACTGGTATAAAAAATAGTTGTAAATTTTAAAAAAAAGGTTTGCCTAAGCCGTTGTTTGCAGGCTTAAATAGAAATGTCCTAAAGTAATGGGGTCCAAGTAAGAAAGTAATGCTACTTATTTAAAAATGGGGAAAAAACTGTAGTCGCTATTGGAAACAACAGGCTAAGTTTACTTAGGCCGTTGTCCCAAACAACAGTCTAAGCTAAAAAAAAATATTTGGTATGCTCTCTGACTTGAACTTGCCAATATTCTAAAAAAAAACCAAAATTTTTAAAACATAATTGAATCTATTTTCTCAAACAACAACCAACATTAACATTAGCCGTTATCTCAAACCACGGCTCACGCTGAATAAGAAATTGAAAAAAATAAAATAAAATCTTTCTCTCTGACCTCTCGTCTTATTTGGAGGGTTGAAGTCATACAGCAAGCCAACTTGCTCAAATTTAAACTATTAACCAAAGTCGTTGTTAAAAATAACGGCCTAGGGTTAGGGAACTTGCCAATTTTTGTGAGTGAACTTCACTTACAACTAAAGTCGTTGTTCCACTCAACGACTTTATTATTTTCAATTTTCTCTTATTTTTTTCCATGAAAAATTCAAAGGCAAAAACAAAAAAAACCAAAAAATAACCAAGAGTTCACTGAATTGGCAATGGTAAAAACGTTATTTTAATACTAGTAATTCTATCTATGTGATATAAGGATAAATTCATGCATATAGTTTAGCAAACAACTCAATTCTACTCAAGAACATACTAATGTTTAAGAAACTATTATAGATAAAATAGAAGAACAAATTAAAGTGGGACTTATAGGAGAGAGAAAGGATCATACCGGAGAACAAATTTACATGAAATTTTCCGTACACATCCCCCTAGAAACTTACTTTTCCTAAAATTATTTTAACTATAGCCGTTGTCTTCAACAATGACTTATGTTATACTTAGTTGTTGTCTCTAACAACGGCTGTAGTTCAAGCAAGAGAATTCACAATGGCCTATGTTGCAAATCAGAGAGCAAGGCAAATTTCACAAATATTTTCATTTTAACTATACCCGTTGTCTCCAACCACGGCCTAAGTTATACTAAGTCGTTGTCTCTAACAACGACTTTAGTTCAAGCAAGGAAATTCATAAATGCCTTTGCTGCAAGTCAGAGAGCAAGACAAATTTCACAAATGTTTCATTTTAACTGTAGCCATTGTCTCCAAAAACGGTCTAAGTTATACTAAGTCGTTCAAGCAAAGAAATTTCCAAATCGCTAGTATTCAAGACAGAGAGAAAGCAACAAACTTCATATTTGTGATATTAACTGAAGCCGTTTTCTCCAGCAACGATTTAGGTTATATTAGGCCGTTGTTTTGAACAACGACTTAAGTTCATATAAAATAGCAATATCAAGTCAGGGTCGAACTTTTGTTTTCTTCATTTTACAATCGAGCTTAGGCCGATGTGTGCTTCAACAGCCTAGGTTAATGAAAAAAAAAATTAACACATACATCAACAACAGCAATAACTGCTTCATTTTCAACTGCATTGATGATTTTCAAACTTCAAAATTCTGCTGCCAGATTTCAAACATTCAACTCATTCAAGCGTCATATACTTGTCCCAACTCCACATAAAAACTAACAACAATGAAAATATAATCAACAACAAAAAGTGCAACAATTTCCAAACTTAACTAACAACAACAACAATAACATTACCAATAAGATTAACATCAACATTAAGAATAACACAAACAAAGTTCAACATACAACATTAATCACAAAAAACGCTCAACCTAACCCGGAGAGTAATGTTGTGGCTTTCGCCTCTTCGGATCGGTTGTTGCCGAGTACGCCTAACTTGGGTTACTTGTGATGGGCCGGTCTCTTTTTCTTGCTCGTCTTTGTCTTCTTCTTATTCTTCGTGTTCTTCTTGAATTTCTTCCTGATGCTTATCTTCTTGTGATGGAGGTTGATGTTGCTATTGTTGCCTCGGTCGAGATGGCCTAGTACTCACGCCCTTACTCCGTTGTGAACGTACGGTCGTATCTATATAATGGGTGAGTAGTTCGCCATCTCCTATCTCTTCTAGTGAGCCCTAGCAGGAAGTAAGCATCTTTCGAGCGAAAGCTTTCATCTCCTTGGCGGCATTACTCTTAAGTACACGTGCACATTTCTTTGCCATATCCCATGTATTCTCGATCAAAATAAAGTTGAAAATATAGTACCACAATTCCATGATAAATCATCAATTTAAAAACAATTAATGTGAATACCAAAAAATTATATGAAACAAGTTTGACTTACTAACAACCGAAATGATGATGCCTTCAGTTGGTACATGGCTTGCAACGTAGAATACGCCGGTGGTGGTTCTCTCTCTATATCCGGAATTGGTACTTGAATGCCAACTGATATTTCGATCTTCGGAGATATGTAAAAACGTGTTATTGCCTGGTAACAAATCATGTACTTTGTAAGTGGCGTGCCACCGTACGGCTTGACATCATCAAATACCATTTCAAATCTTCGCTCATTCCACATTGTGACCTAACCATTGTGAAAATTTGTCCAGTCATAATTGTGCATACGACCCATACCTCTAATGGCATGCAAATCAGCATTGTATGAGCGGCCCTGAATAAGGAATTTCCTACTCCAACCCAAATTGGAGAATGACTCTATCCGGCCAATGGTGCTTCATCGTACCAAAATTGATGAGTGCGGCCAGCGTCAACCACAACTGCAAACTAGCCGAACACGCAGGTGGTAGTCTTTCCACACTCTTGGGGGTATACGGGAACCAAATTACCAATTCATCTCGCAGCTGGTCGAGCTCATCCCTGTAGTATAATAGAACTCCTTTGGCATTGTCTTTGTAGCTTCGTCTACCGACCAAATACACTCCTAAAGTTGGTAGCATCTCAACGATGGGTGCAGGGGCTACCCAACCCTCCGTGGGTCGTGTAATATGGGGACAACCCAAGTGTATATGTTCCCATGCCCAAATGTGAAGCAAGACCATCGGCCCAGTCATCTCAACTCCTTCAAGAGCAACTGCACACAATGTTCTGTACAGGATGGCTAATGTGCAACTTTTCCAACTATACTGGTCGGCTAAGCTTAGGTCGGTGAGCAATCGTAGATACATAAGCAGGACGGTATCTCCGGTGGAGTTAGGCAAGAGAACACCTCCAAACACAGTTAGAATATATACCCTAGTGTAGCATTGCACGTCGTAGTCGCTCGATGCAACGGTCAATTTCCCTTTAAAGTTTTTCTTCAACCATGACAGTGGGATTGATTGTTCGAAAAAAATAGCTGTATCATCCTCTTCATCATCATCAAACTACCGAGGAGCTCATTACACAACTTTATTTACTGGAAATTCATATTACCCGTCACAACCATCCCATTTATGGGAAGACCGAAAATCATGGCGATATCTTGCAATGTCACCGTCATCTCCCCCACCGGTAGATGGAAACTGTCTCTGGCCTCCATCGCTCCAAGAGGGCTACAAGAAGTGCTCGGTCTAGTTTCACCTTACCCATCAAACCAACTCCGTAAAAACCGGCTTGTACAAAGTACTCATGGGTATGCAGGTGCAACGTCAATGTCTCGTGCGTACGGAAATTACAATTCCGCGTCGTCCCTCTCCACACTTCCTCGGATTTGTGGAGGTCTTGCAAAGTGAGTATGTGTGGCTCTAGAGGTCCTGGACCGCGATGTTCACCTGAAGACGACGTACCAACCTAGAACAATGTTTAAAATTTCATTATTGTACATACAATATTACGTATACAAAACTCACAATGAAAACTTATAATACACTTACTTTTATGGATGGTTTGCCCATTACCACTACTAGACGGCCTTCCGGTTTCCCTTGTTCTAACCATTTCTAAAAAAAAATAAAATTCAATTGGTCAATACATTATTCATATATATAGATACGAAACAAAATACGTGAGAAAACCGCACAAATGATATCTAAAAACTCCACACTTTTGTGAGTAGGTCAGACTCACTATACACTAAATAACGCAACCTTTAGAAGTGTGTTTCGACTCACGGTTTGCAAGATACGGCAATGTATCACTTTCACTCATGAAAATGAGTGAAAAGAGATACATTGCCATATCATGCAAACCGTGAGTCGAAACTCACTTGTAGAAGTTGTGTTGGCTTGTGTGTGGTGATTTTGACCTACTCACAAAATTTCGTATTTTTGGGATGTTGTTTGTGCGATATTCTAGTGAAAACTCACTCAAAAAATATCAAAGTTTATTTGTTGTTTTATATACGGGACAAACCGCACAAATGGCATCGAAATTTTTTGAAACATTGCAAGTAGGTCGGACTCACCACATACAAGGCAACACAACTTGTAGAAGCGAGTTTCTTCTCACGGTTTGCAAGATATGGCAATGTATCGCTTTCACTCTTATAAAATGAGTGAAAAGCGATGCACAACCGTATCTTGCAAACCATGAATCGAAACTTGCTTTTACAAGTTGCTTTGAGTTGTGTGTGGTGAGTCAAACCTACTCGCAAAAATTTGTATTTTTTAAAGTCATTTGTGCGGTTTTCTATTGAAAATTCACTAAAAACATAAGGGGGTATAATTGTTTTATTGTTTGATATACGGGAATCTACACAAATGGCTTCAAAAAATTCTAAAATTTTGCGAATAGGTCGGACTCACCACGCACGAGCCAACACAACTTGTAGAAGTGAGTTTCGACTCACGGTTTGCAATATACGACAATGTATTACTTTCATTCGCGAAAAGAGTCGAAATCAATACACGGCCATATCTCGCAAACCGTGAATCTAAACTCACTTCTACAAGTTGCGTTGACTTGTGCATGGTGAGTCCGACCTACTCGGAAAATTTTGAAATTTTTGGATATTGTTTATGTGCTTTTACAAATAAAGAACAATAAAATCTACAACTACAACTATAATTTGGAAAAACAACTACTTCTACAATTCAAGCATCTACAATTATCAAACAACTATATACAATCACATCAAACAACTAACTATGCATCACACACAAATTTTAGAGTCCAAAATTTACAAAATGAATTCAATCAATCAACGAAGCTACATCTACGAAGCTAGAATAGACTGAATACCGTGCACAATGTGGGTTTTTGAGAAGGAAAGAAAGGAGGTGGAGGCGTTGCTGTATATGGAGAAGGAGGAGTAGGGTTTGGGAGATTTAGTTAGAGCTAAGGTTGTCGTTGTTCGGGTGATTCTTCAGGAAGAGAGAGAGAGAGTTCGAGAAGAGGGAGAGAGTGAGTGAGAGAGTGAGGTGGAGTAGGGGTGGATTGAGTGAAGGAGGAGCTAGGGTTTAGTTTTGTTGGGATCTGAAATAAGCAAGAAAGTTTGAGCAAGGCAAAAGAGAGTGAGGGATAGCAGTAGAAATTTGAGCGAATTTGTACAAGTGTTTTGAAAAAGTTGTATAACCTAAGCTATTGTTCCCAACAATGGCCTATGTTCAACTATTATTTTGAACTACTTAGGTCGTTGTTGTCAACAACGACCTAAATTAAAATTTTGCCAAAAGAATTAGGACTTGATCAGCTTCGACAAAGAGCAAGTGTGAGAGATTGGCTGATGGGCTAAGTCGAAGAATTATTTGGGGGTAAAATACCCAAAATAACCCTCCTCACTTAAGTGAGAGAGGGCCGATGGATGTGATTGATCTTGGCCGTTAGATCATGATCGAAACGATCCAACGACTAGGAGCGTGTTTTGCAACGGCTCTATGCGAATAGATCCGTTTGCAATAGAGCATTACTTATATATATATATATATATATATATATATATATATATATATATATATATATATATATATATATATATAAAGTCGAGCATGTGCGAACCAGTTTACACGGATCACGTGTGAACTTGCTCATGCAGCTATCCACACATGATCATGTTCGAACGGTTCGAACCTGATCACCCCCATCATATAGTTGTGTGTGCAAGTTCGCGTGTGGTCATGTTGCGAACGGTTCGCACCTAATCGCCCCTATATATAGAGAGAGAGAGAGAGAAAGAAAGAAAGAAAGAGAGTCCCCTTCCGTTGTGCACTAGGCCGCCGTGCGCAGTCTGTGCACTCGACCTTCCCACCTTCGTATTGATGATCCAAATCGTTCGCATTGATATACAAATCTAAAGTAGTCTAAATATGTAAAACCAAATTATTTGAAATTCATTTGCGCATCCATCATGTGAGTATAAAAAACAAAGATTTTCAACCATACAATTTTGTAGCACTCTAATGGATGGACAAATGAATTTCAAATAATTTGATTTTAAGTATTTAGACTAATTTAGATGTGTAGATCAATGTGAACGGTTCGGATCGTCAATATGAAGGCAAGATGGCGAAGTGCACACGAGGGCCTAGTGCTCAACGGAACGGTACTATATATATATATATATATATATATATATATATATATATATATATATATATATATAGCCGATCATGTGCGAACTAGTTTGCACGGAACATGTGTGAACTCGTGCGCGCAGCTGTCCGATTGATTATGATCATGATTGGATGGTTGTGCGCACGAGTTCACACTTGTTCTATGCGCGCGAACTGGTTCGCACATGATCGACTATATATATATATATATATATATATATATATATATATTCGATCATGTGCGAACCAGTTCGCGCGCATAGAACAAGTGTGAACTCGTGTGCACAGCAATCCGATCATGTGCGAACCAGTTCGCTTAGATTAAGTGTGAACTCGTGCGCGCAGCAATCCGATCATATATATATACTAAGTATGCCCGTGGACACGTGCCTACGGCACGTTTCTGAGAACGATGCAGTATATAAAAGCCCTGTAAAAAGTTAAATATATGCACGTCTTTGTGAAGAAAGATTTATATAGATGTGTATTTGGCAGTAGACATTGATGTATTCTGAATTAAGTTTTTTATTGGTTTATATATTGCAGGATCATTTGTCAAGAACTCGGGATTTGAAAAAAGTATTGTGAATATACAACAATACTGGATCAAAATCACTTGCTATGTGTGACTTCAACATAAGAGATTTCATATTTGATTTGTAGCCTCAAACTGCATGAGTTAATTTTCCATTGTCATATTTTCATGTAGTTAACCATGTATGATTTTAGAAGAGGTTAAAAAAGAGAGAGGGAGAGAGAGAGAAATCTTGTTGTGATGTACATGTGAATACCCTTTGTTAAATGTGATCAAGTACAATTACGTCTCCATATTAATGCATATCTATATCCATATACTGGACAACGTGCAAATTTGATCTGAAACGACTTGTTAGCCCCAATTTTTATATATTTCAGTGTATGAGATATTTTACAATTTTTATATATTTCAGTGTACTACAAATTTGATTTTAAAAAAAGAGGTGCATGCTAGTAGAACTAACATTGGCCCCAACCCCTCAAAATAATTACGGAGTGATTCACACAAAATACATAAGCCAAACTATCAGGCATAACAAACATTCTGAGAACATGAAAATTGCAGCTGGATAGACGACTAAACCGACCATAATGAAGAGGCCTGAAAAATTATTTTAATGTAAAATGAATCAATCAAGTCAAAACCAATGAGAACTTAATAAAACCAACACTAGTAGTTTGTAAGAAAAGGCATTTTCAAACCAATACATTTCAAAATGACAGATGTACAAAAAAGATTGCCTTCAAACTCGATGGTTCGAATCCAAAATGCTCTTCATCATATAAAATAAAGCTTACTATTAGTTATTTTTTTATTTTTTCTACACCTACGCAATTAAATCCTTATTTCTATTCTAGAATACTAATAGGATTTTAGTAAAAATTTCGGCAAAATCTCCCCTAAAATATTAGCCCTTTTACAGCAATTCCTTATAGAATTTTGCTAACAATTAAAAATATTACATCACAGACAATTAATATCAATCCTCCCATGTCAATCCAAGCAACATCACACAGACATCATATATATAGGGCTCTGGGGGCAAATATCTTCACATGATGCAAGATACAAAATAAAAAAAAAGATTTCGTTTCAAAACGTAATGGACCTTTAGAAAAATCTTTGAAAAATCACACACAGAGCCCAATACTCCACAACTTTGTGGGTACGAGTTTTAACATACTATATATCATCATCACATACAATACTTACAAAATCTCCCAAAATACTAAATATTACACAGATTTTCTTAACTACCCTCATTCTACATAACTGAAGTTACCTACCAGAAAAGTAACACTACGAAAAAAAGATTCTCCATTCATTTTCCATTCTCTTTCCTTTGCCAAAAACTCGTTGCTTCCATTCTCTACATTGGTTGGTTAAAAAGTAGGAATTAAAAAAATATCAATAATGAGCATCTAATACACATAAGGGGTTAAGCATTCCTTGCGAAGGGATATCAGACTAAGCACGCGTTCATCTGGAATGGTAACCCTACATTTTTTTGTCGCAGGAATTGCACCTGTAATGGAAAAAAAACAATTTTGAATGTAATTAGAGCATACGAATATAGTCACTCCAACAGAATGATCATCAAAAGTTGAAGCACTGAATGTTAATGGATCATCTTGATTAACAGGAATGCGGGAAAAGTATAATCTTCTTGTGCTTGCTATACTATCGTTCTGCCGAGGTGGTGGAAAAACAAAGAATATAATATCATCTAAAATGAACGAATCGTAAGCAGGAACAACACAACAAATTCCTATTCAAAAAAATAAGGATTATAAAGTGAAATGAATCACAAATTTATATCAAAAAAAAGGCTCAGATGAGGTTCAAGTTAACGTATAATCACTGCTCTTATTTCTAATATAGTCTCTCCCCTATGCCTGAATCAACTACAAATATTACTACTGCCTCGCCAGTGTTATAGATTAAGTAGCAGCAGAAAGAACTAAACAGGCAATAAGATTGTATTGACATGTTTGAACAAATAACCAAAAATTCAATCAGACCTTAGCAGTGGACATATATGCACCATCATCATCATCTCCAAGAACGAAAAACATAGTACCACAAAAAATGCAGAATTATCTATAAAACAATCCGTCTTTTTTCGCTTGAAGTTTCAAAAATACAATCACTGTCACAATGAATTAATAGGTTACTACATACATCTATCTATGTTGCTTCTACTAAAAATACTATCACTATCACAATGAATTCATAGGTTACTACATACATCTATCTATTCAATTAGTCTTTTTCCAGAATGGACTAAGAATTAGTTTGCCTAAAATGGCAAATGTTCTGAAATTTGCTGAAGAACAAAAACTATTTAATTTTCCTAGCCCACCTTATCTAAAAATGGACAAAAGTAATTTAGGCTGCGCTGAAGAAAATACTCAAATTCGAACAACAACTGGGTGTAAATAAAAAACTGCAAGTGGATATTCAACAATCAAAGGAGAAGTTGAAGGAGTTCACCATTCTTTTGTACAGTTAAGGTTTGAAATATTGTACCTATGAAAACAGCTTCTTTTGCTGGTGTTTGAGGAATGACAATACATTTAGCGGTTATTTTTGTTATTCATCATGCATGCTGGAGTACATGTTTTCCTCTATGATTAGTTGAGATATAATGAAAGCTTTCACCCAAAGGAGAAACCAGTTGAGTGTTTTCAGTTTTAACATCTAGTCCAGAAAAATCTAGTTTAGCACATTCTCCACAGAAATGTTCTTTATCGAGTTCAGTATTGCTTAGTGCTTTCCCAAAATAGTCTGAATCCACTCTGAAATCAGTATAAACGAATGTAGGATCAGATGTGTACGCAAGTTTATTCGTGAATGCCAAAAAGTAATTAAAGATTTAAATATTGAAAACATTCTAAAGAAAATAGTCCAACAAATTTATCAGTATAGTATACTGTGTCTGATATACAATAACTTTGTAAACAGACTTGGTTGCACGCATAACAGGAAACATTATTCATCATAACGTAGAATAAGTAAAGGACCTAAACATAAAAGATTGATGCAAGAAAAAGATTGATCTATCAAGAATATATATATCAGTCTTTGATATAAATTGTTTTTTTTTTTTCAACCTATCTGTATAATTGTGAGGGCTGTTTGTTTGCGTTTCTAATTTTATAAATTTTGATTGTGTGATTTTTCTTATAAACTAAACTTATCTGTATTATTGTGAGGGCTGTTTATCTGCCTTTCTAATTTTATTAACTTTTGTTGTCCATAATTATCATTGTCATCAGTGAAGCCTCTTCTCCCCATCTAAATTAGGAAAATTATGGAGGTCAGGGCGTCATTAGAGGTAGTATTTAGTGACAGTAAAATGAAGGAGAAGTTTGAAATAGTAGCTTTCAGAAGAAAACCATGATTTAAACAACCTGTACATAATTATGCATATGGGAACTTGAGTAGGTGTGCAATGCCCTGTCCTACTTTTGACTGAGACCTTGGACAATAGCATTAACAAAAATAAAGTACAAATTAGGCAGTGGTAGGTTTCCATGGATTCTAGCCTACTTAGTAAATTGTTAAGAGTATATTGTTTACATATTTTCCTTTTATTATGTTTTAACAACTTTTTGTCTCGTGGTGGAACTATACACAATGTGGTACTGAACACAACAAAAGAAAAACATCCATACAATATATTATATAAACAAAGTCATACTATGCAACAGTGTGACCAATAACTCTTTTGCATTCATCTCCACTTTTTTAATGAATCTGTGATAAAAGGAAGTTCACCGTTTTGTCACTTGTAGTTTATTTTTACCCATGAAATGTTTGAACATATTCATGTTCATTAAACTTCTGAGATTTGCCTCTTCACAAATTGTGCATAGGTGCTTTGGCCTGAATGTGGTTGGACTGCTGTATCTTTGACTGACTTGATCACTGGTGCTGCTGTTAAAAAGCTGATAGGAAAGGGACATTATGTATTTATCCAGATAAGGTTCAACAAAAAGGAGCAAATCTTCAACAGAAGTATATTGCAGAAAAGGTTTTTGATCTCCTCAAGGTATGCTTTTAGTTATACAGGAGCAAGTAATTTTCGAAATTCTATTTCAGTATACACGTTATATCCAGATTGTATTTTTTTAAATATTTTTTATTCTTTTTATTTTGTTATAAATGCATGGCATTAGTGGAAGAGTAAAAAGTATATTTTTGATGGATTTTTACCACTATGAAGAACTCAACTAAATGATTTCTTCCAAACTACTAGAATGCAATTACTACCGTAACTTCAATGAATTTTGAAACGACAACTGTAGTTGAGAATTTACAGATATAGTCATAGACAAATGTTTGTGTAATTCCAATAATGGGTAAGCTCGTATACAAAGCCTGAATCCATCATGAACTTGAATGGGATCAAAGAGATTTATAAAAAAATAAAGCTATTTTAAAAATCTGTTGAAGCTAAAATATTAAATATTATACTGTATGTGTGGATATTTCAAAACCTAATCCGGTTAAGCGTATTTCTAACTTAAATGCAACGGGAAAATGTAGGGATAATATTTTATACACATTTGATTGAACCCTTTCTCCTAATGAGAATGTAGATGACTGTTATATCTAGTTTGTTCATCTGTTAAGAGGGGGTGCGAACTATATGATTGTAAAAATTCCCACCACAACTCTATCATTCTTCTATTATGGTTGTTAAAATTAGTCTTGAACAATGAGGCTAATCAGTTGTCCTATAATAGAATAAGTGGGAACCTTGAGCAAATACAAAAATGTTGTGCAGAAAAAAAAGGATTAAATATTGATAGTTGAAATATATTGAATTTGACTTCATTTGAAATCCCTCTCTGTAGGTCAAAACATATTATTTGGAGGATGTACTTTCTCTCTTAAAACCTGCAAACAATGGTAATCAGAATCTTGTTTTAAGCACTGTGGAGGACAATGTTCCACTAACAGAAGATTATAGAGATGCACTGGATGAGTCAATTGACTTGGCTTTATCAAGTGATGAATTTTAACCTTTGCTAGAACTTATTTCCTCTGAGTGAACCCCAAAAGTGTACAACTACCAGCATTCTTTGACTGGTGTAAAGTAAAATATCTACTAAATTTATTGATGTGTAGATTTTGTTACGTGTTGTGCTATAAAATTTATATGTAAATTTTGTGCACAAAGCATCATTCAAAAAATATCTACCAAATAATAAGAGTTAGTATTATTTAGAGGTTAAAGAAGGTGGGTGAAACACCAATTTATGATCTTCTTTAAATTTGAATAGATCATATACAAAATTGTTAATCGATCAGAATTGCTAAGATTGATCTAACCTATTGTGTATGTTAAACGTAGAGTTGTCATGCCATTGCTGCAAATAAGATTAATGCAAGAAAAAAAACATAAAGTTTTGCCACTCTTTTGAACATTAAACCCAACTTATTTCTGAACCACTTAATTTGGACTCTTAGATTTCGCTCATCATCGCGTCAATTACACAGACAGAAGAGAAACAGAGTATAATGGGAAAAGAAAAGAAGAGAAGAAGGTGATTGCCATACTGGGCAGCGAAAACTCCAACGCTAAATCCAAATTATTAAGAATTCATGTACGCGAAAACATGTATTAAGCATTCCCGTTCACAATAATGTATAGGCAAATTCAAATTCACTCAAAAACAAATAATCAATTGCAAGCGAAAATACTTTGATGCATAATTACCATTATTGTACAGTCAATAATATCCTAGAAAAATAAAATAAGGGTAATGATAAAACAACTGTAAATGAAATCAAATAACATTTTTCTTCTATCTATTCCATAATGAGATCAAATAACATTTTCCCACTATTAAAAAGAGCATCAACAGCATCAATAGCCTTACTTGAGTAAGAGTAGGAGAGGTAACAGTTTCAGAGTAGGAGAGGCAACAGTTTCGGGATTTTGGGGATTTCGGGGGAGAGAGAGAGAGAGAGAGAGAGAGATAGAGAGATATTCCAAAATGTATTATCTTTTACCCTCTAAAATGACAATTAATTGTTTTTGAATATCTCAGATTCACTAAAAAAGAAAATAAATAAATGAATGAAGAATTAATGTATGTAAGCAATCGTTCGGATTAAAGTGCAGGAAATAAAATTTCATCACAAATGACTACTAATTAGAAGAAACTTAATCGGAGCCAATTGCAAGTATCAGGAAAAATAAAATTGAATAAAAAAGAATCTGATTCGATTAGAATTTTCAACAAAATAATTAAATGTGAGGGAATAATATCGGAGAAATTCGAATGATTTAGATGAGATTTAATCTTCTTCTTCTTCCTCCTCCTCTTCCTCTTCTTCTTGTCTTTAGTTGGAATTATGGAGAATAGTAGTGCCTTTCTTGACATAAAAAGAGAACTTGCTACCATCGATAACTTGTCTCAATTATGGAGAATAGTAGTGGTTTAGAGAACTTGTCTCGATGCCACTGTAGTCCATGGGATTGCAAAGCTTCTGATACTTGGCCACTTCCTATTCAATTAATATAAAAGAAAACACTCTTAGTTCCCTATAATCCATAACGGGAAATAAAATTTTATGTTCAATCATATTTCATTGTTGGTGCTGTGGATGGATGAAATGGCAAGCTCCATATTTGAGATACAGTTCAATATAGTGGATTCTTTAATGAAATGGAAAGCTCCATGTTTGCCTTTGGAAGTTTTATAACCCATTAGGATAGGTTTTATTGATGAAGTAATGCACTCTTTTTGTAATCATAACTTTCCATATACATTTTTGTATTTTAGTAGGCAATAATCATCTATTGACTGGTGTTACAGTTGTCAAATTATATAAATTAGCTCCTCTTTATACTTGCAAACATCAATCTTATGAATCCTTTTTCTTCCTTGCTAACCTCAGTATATTTCTTAATGCAATATTTTGTAGGTCATCCGTACCATACTGATGGACTGACTTGCTTGTCAGTGAAGTCTGATTCTACAATTGTTATTACAGTCTCTATGTTCACCATCCACATGGAGAACATAGAGATTGCGAGGGTACGTTTTAGTTTCTCACCTATTTATTTGAAGATCTTTTATTCTTTTCCCAAAGTTCAAGATAATCTCCATACTCTATTATTGTTGTGCAAGTTAATTAAATCATTGTTATCTGAAAATTTATCACATAGAAAGCAGTGGAATATATATTATATTAATTTTTTGATTTGATGAAGATTCCAAGTCGTATCCACAATTTTAAACTAAGATATCTATCAGATTCATACAAGATACATACAGACTGTAGCTTGCACAATGTGATCTTTTCCCAGAAAAATTAAAAGAAAAACCACCAGTTTTCTTTCATGTTCTTGAGTTTTTCCCCATTTATATATCAATCTATTTTTTTCCCTCCTAAAGGTTTGTAAATATTTGGAATGAGATAGTCTATGGTTTGGAGTTATCCTTGACTAACTGCATGCATGTTCTAGATTTTCTGGTGGGCACATGCCTACGGCACGTCTTGAGAACGATACAGCATATGAAAAGCCTTGTAAACAGTAAATCAACAATTATGTAGCTCAAGTTTGAATAGTATGACAATAATTAGTTGTAAATAAAAGTCCAAGTTTCCATAAGTGTGTATATATATATAGCGGAGATCTGACAGTGCACAACAACATATTAATCTTTTAAATTCTGCATTTACTATGCATACCCACTGGGATTCAAACCTGGTTTGATCTGGTATGTCTTTCCTGCGATGAAACCATAGACTCCTAAATTGTGGAGAGGGTTGAGGGCTTTCTACACTTATATTGTAACCCCTGTTTTTCCAAAAAAAAAAAAGTATTTTTGTGTATTTTCTGTATTTAAAATTTTTGCAAATTATTTTTTTTCGGTTTTCAAGTTCTTTTGTCAAATGTATTGTTAGATCTTCTTTTAAAATCTGTTTTCGATCAATAAATTTATTTGCAACTATTTTCTATGATTTTTTATATTATAATAAAAATTCTTATTTTTGTTACTATTACTCTTATTATTATTATTTTTATTAGTATTATTGTTATTATTGTTATTTTTGACTAGTTGTTAAAAATCCATTTTATCTACTAATTGTATAAATTA
The DNA here is from genome assembly GCA_017893485.1 of Hemerocallis citrina. Lineage (NCBI taxonomy): Eukaryota > Viridiplantae > Streptophyta > Magnoliopsida > Asparagales > Asphodelaceae > Hemerocallis > Hemerocallis citrina. The sequence goes on along the minus strand of CM030367.1, from coordinate 58,220,360 downwards.
TATTTTGTAATGCAAATTACTTTTTATTAGAGACAATATTTTTTTTTGTCATTTATTGAATTTATATGCCCATTTTTCCTATTGGATTTTTGTTTAAAAACCCATTTCCTGTTTTATTACCCTAACTATCCATTAACCCATTTTAAATACCCATATAAACCCTTCATACCCAGTTAACTACCTATTAGTAAACCATTTATTAACCTTCCTATTAAATCCTACCAACACCAAACCGAAATGCCCTCTTTTTTGAAAATAATTAGTGACTTGCCCTACTTTTCAAAACAATTAGCGAGATGCCCTTGTTTATGACATGTTAGCAACAAACGTTATTGGGAATAACGGCATCAGTTATTTCGATGCCGTTCTTCCCAATAACGGCATCTCTTTTTGAAAAAATTGTCATGCCGTTATTGGGAATATCGACATATGTTATTTTTGTATAAAGATCTCTAAAGTATCAATCGTGAATCGAGAGAGAAATGCAAAATTTAAAATAACTGATGCCGTTCTCTAAGAGAACGGCATAGATTATACTGATGCCGTTTTTCACAATAATGGCATCAGTTATTATCGTTTTACACAGGTTACTATAATCGAAAAACCCCTTCTTCTTCCCCATTCTCCCTTGCTATTTTTCCTTTCTCCATTCTGACTCCGAAAACCCTCAACCCCCTCCCCCCCCCCCAAAAAAAAAATTCTTAAAATCCCAAGTATTTAATTGATTTGTACTCAGAGTTTACTCTTCACTCTCTAATTGAGAGTGCCAAATCAATCCGAATCCGAAATTATTGTAAGTATCCAAAAACCCTAATTTTATTTTGTAAAGTTGATTTTGATAGTATGATAGATGTGTGCATTGGTAGTATAGTACAAGTGATGTAGATTTGTGTTATTGAAGTAGTAATTTTGGAAATAATATTATGGATTCTTAGTGATATAGGGTTTACAAGATATTGAATTGTTGAGAAAGGTGGAATTGTTCAATTTGTTAGGAAAATAAAGAATATGGAGAGATATTGGGCGGGGGGGGGGGGGGGGTTGTCATTATAATGATTGCAAGTAGTTCAAAATTCATACTTAGGTTATAAAATCCATTTTTTTACAATGTTATGAACGATTCGGATTTAAGGAATAACGCGTTTGTGATTATACCATACTTAGTTTATTTTGAAAATTCTTTTACAAAAATTGTTGTTGATTAGTGTTTGTTATTGTTGGCAGGCCAATGGATCGTACACAACCATCTTCTTCCCATGGGGTTGGTGCTTCTTCTAGTTCTTCGTTTGGACCACGGGGACATCTGGGTCCATTAGATCCTACCGTTCTATATTTGCAAGAAGACCACAAATCACAGGCCGTTTGGATTGGAGATGTAGAGAAGATGAGTTTCCGAACGCACAACATAATGCCGACGATCCCCCGTATTGAAAATTACTTGGTTAGCAGCGGATTCAACGGGATGTCAAAGCTGGCGAAAATCAAGTGTGACCACGCCTTACTTACCGCACTTGTGGAGCGATGGAGGCCGGAGACACACACGTTTCACTTACCGGTTGGAGAGATGACTGTCACCCTACAAGATGTAGTCGTGATTGCGAGTCTTCCAATTGATGGGGTGGCCGTCACCGGCAACTTGATGTTCAACAAGGTTACATTGGTACGAGATTATCTTGGCTTGGAGGTGCCTGAAAAGGACCACGGAATATTCGTTGGGGAATCCATTAAATGTTCATACCTTGACGATCAGTTCACTAATCGATTGCTAAATGTGCCGACGGACATCCAACTCCAGAACTATACGCGCGCATATCTACTGTCGATGATTGGTATAATCACAAACGCATTATTTCGAAAATTACTACTTCAATAACACAAATCTACATTAGTTGTACTATACTACCAATGCACACATCTATCATACTATCAAAATCAACTTTACAAAATAAAATTAGGGTTTTTGGATACTTACAATAATTTCGGATTCGGATTGATTTGGCACTCTCAATTAGAGATTGAAGAGTAGACTTTGAGTACAAATCAATTAAATACTTGGGATTTTAAGAATTTTCTTTTTAGGGGTTTAGGGTTTTCGGAGTCGGAATGGAGAAGGGAAAAATAGCAAGGGAGAATGGGGAAGAAGAAGGGGTTTTTCGATTATAACCTGTGCAAAACGATAATAACTGATGCCGTTATTGTGAAAAAGGCATGTGTATAATCTATGTCGTTCTCTTAGAGAACGGCATCAGTTATTTTCAATTTTGCATTTCTCTTTCGATTCACGATTGATACTTTAGAGATCTTTATACAAAAATAACATATGTCGTTATTCCCAATAACGGCATGACAATTTTTTCAAAAAGAGATGTCGTTATTGGGAAGAACGACATCGAAATAACTGATGCCATTTTCCCCAATAACGTTTGTTGCTGACGTGTCATAAACAAGGGCATCTTGCTAATTGTTTTGGAAAGTAGGGCAAGTCACTAATTATTTTCAAAAAAGAGGGCAGTACGGCAAATTTTTCCACCAAACCATGATCTTATTCAGAATCCATATTAGCCATATAAACTCACCACCTTATACATATACCCATTATTTTCTTCCTAACTACACCTAATACTACCCGGATATCTACCCAAAGAAATCAACCAACCCATTAATTATTCATTACCTTATAACTATCGCCTATTAATTATATCCTACCTCCCTAATAAAAAATCCTTCCTTAGAATACCCCACCGTGAGCATCATCCCCCTACTCAACCAAATACTACCCCAGGCCGGATGTAACCAAGAGCAACCCGACCCTTTTTTTCCCTTGTTTACCTAGCCGGCTGATGTATGCACTCTCCCATTCTTCAAACCCTAACACTTTTACATCCCTATATATATATCCTTATATATAGTTTCAATCCTTGTTGCTTTTATTTTTCCCAAACCATTAAACCCTATTTTCGTGCTTCATCTCTCCCGCTTACTCTCCATCCACCGTCGAGTGCACGTGTGGATCGTTCGTGAGTTCGTGGATTTTCGTTCGTGGGATTTGCTCCACTTTTGATTTGCATCGTTCTTCATCTACAAATTAAGGCAAGTAACTTATACTACAATTCATTTTGTTTGATACAACTCAAAAAGTTCACCTATAGTGTAGGTGGGTCTAGAGACAACCAAAGATTGTGTTTTCCTTGATGGGTTTTGTCTCTATTGTGATAATTTGGCCATAGATGATATATGACACCAATCTTGATAGGAGATAACCTAGGATTTGCCCAAATCTTAATTCTTAATTATGTATGTGATTATTTGTGTGAATTTGTGTTTGGACTAAGATCCATGTGAAATAATAGGCGTGGACATGTTAGTAACCCTAAATATTGATGATTAGATGCTTGGTATGTTGTATTTCAAGTTTGGATGTGTTTGCATCAATATTCTTGAAGTTATGATGTTCTTGATTAGAAGTGTGAAATCTGTATTTACTGGGTGCTCTGTCTTGATTGTTGTTTTCGTCCATGCTACAGTCGGTATTTGAATTCCTATATTAAAGATAAATTTCAGATAATTTTTTCTATTTTCAAACCCCACTGGTTTTTCTTGATTTGGATTTCGTATGACTGAGTTATGAGTGTTTTTGTTTGATTTTGTTAACAAATTATTTTCAAGAACTATTCTATACATATTATCTTGATCTAATATTTTGGTCAGTGTTTCTATATGATGTTAGGGACTATCCAGATTTTTGGTGAATTTTAAAGACAAGTTTTGTGTGGTGTTTCATGTTATTTTCTAAATTCCTCTCATGCTGTATTTTGCTTACTGTTCAGTAAAGAACTCTGTTTTCACTATAATTCCTTATATTGTATGAAAATTCTTTGTGAAATGTGAAAGTTAGTAAAATCTATCTATTTTCATATCCTTTTGGTGGAATTGGATTTCGATTGATTGGTTGCGAGATATCTTAGTTTTTATACAACAGTGTTGGGATTTCCAGATTCGCTAAACTATGTTTTCATGGTGCTTTCTTATTTTTGATGACTCATCTATTTTTTCTGAAAAATTATGAAACTCTATATTTTGATTCTGAACATATAAGGAAATACCCCAGATTTTTCATGGATTTATTTAATGTGTTTTCATGCTATTTTTATGCTCTTGAATTCGGTTTCCTAATTTTTGATTGAACATGTTTTCTGTCATCAAACTTTTTTTGAATTGAGATGTTGTGAATCACTATATGGCTTAATTATACTCGTTCGATTTGTGTGGATGTCTAGTTTTTAGATCCTTCGACGGATCCATATTTTCATTTCTGTAGAGACGTGAATCCCTATTTTAGTACTGATTTGTCATGTTGTCCTGATTATGAACATACGCTATTTTACTCGTTATGTGAATGTATATTATCCATGCATGCTGATTTGTTTCCCTGAACCTAAATCTGATTATACCATGTTAACTTGAAACTATTTTTTACACATTCATATCTGTTTGATAACCATAATAAAAGTAACCAAGTCGGGGTTTAAGGGAAAGATCTAATAGTGGATAATTCAGAAACGTATACTCGGAAGGGGGCCCGTGTTTTCCATTACTTGTGCCATGTTTCATGAATACATGATTCATGCTTGATATTACTTGTTTCCATGATTCATGACGATTCATGCTTGATACTACCTGTTGCCACGTGATCATGACTACATGACTCGTGCTTGATAATACTTGTTGCCACATGATCATGACTACATGACTCGTGCTTGATACTTGCTGCAATTTGTTCACGATTACGTGACTCATGCTTGATACTTGATACTTGACTTGTCCCCGAGTATACGGCCCTCTATGGTCCACTATGAAATCTAAAGCGAAACTGTTTGTTGTAGCAACCATGTGATAAAAGTTGGGCCGCATGAAGTGCTACCTAGATAGTAATCACTACAAGACTTGAACATGATTACCTGTACATGAGACCTGAACATGACACTTGACTACATGATACTTGAGATTTGATATTTGGTACATGTTACATGATTACCAGTTACCTGATTATCATAATTAACCTGATTACCTGATACTCGATACATGTTTACCTGTTGACCTGTTTACTTAACACTGGACATATGTTAGTATGTCATTCTAGTTGATTCTGCCATACCATGCTAGGCCTGTTTCTGTTATTTTTAGTTTCCCCATATGCTTGTATCCTATATTATTTGTGACCCGCGACTTGCAATTGACGGGTACTTATTTTCTTCTTTTTCTCCTTTTCCTGCAAATTTACTAATTGCAGATCAGGTCGGTCAGCTGCTTGATGGTAATGGCGAAAGGATGTATTAAGTTGGAAATTTCTGCATTATTATTATTATTAGTTGTGCTTGAACAATGAATAAGTTGTATTTGGTTTATTTGTATATTATTTGTATTTGGGCGATGTAACCCAGGATATTTGTTTTCTATAGACTTTGGTTTATTTGAGAATATTGTATTTGGTTTCAAGTAAATTTCTGTTGGTGTTTTGTTTCAATATTGTATGTTGGTTCCACCTTTTGCTTCCGACTCTGATAAATTCTGTGATGTGTTTTAAAGATTCTGAAACAGTTTAAGGATGATAATAATCATTCGCTGGGATTTTGTTACGTACTCGTATTCCGTATTTTTGGGAAGCGGGGTGTGACATATATTGTAACACTAAGAAAACTCAAGCAGCACTAAGCTGGCTTCTCATAGCCTCACTAGCCTCCATCCTAATCCGTATCAAATTATTAATAACTAATAACCAAGCTACAAAACATTGTACAATTACAGAAAACCATAATAATCAATCATTTGGAAAGCATCCAAATTTCACTCAAGACAATGTTTAATCATAATCAAGCAATTCAGTACCTTTCTAGTCAAAAGAAGCCACATAAGACCCTCAGGTAATGGCTCCTCACCATTGTCTGCAGCAGGAAATTCTTTTTGACATTCAAGAACAGACAGCCCCCTGAACCAAATTCCCTAGAAAGTACAGATCAACTTATCTAGTCATAAAAGTTTGGCCTGGATCCAAAATTTTATAAGAAAGAAAATGAACTTTTCCTTACATAATTTGAATTCCATTCTCTTACAGAGATCTTTAATATATATTACATCTAGAATAAACAGAAACTCACCTCATCTGAATCAAGTAATGATGGTTCCCACAACAATCCAGTCATTCCTCTCATTCCACCAATTACCTACCAAAATGCAATAAGCAAAGAGTTTAACAGTATCAGTTTATTGCTCGCTTTGTAACAGTAACATTTCAACCTTTCTCAGCTATTGTTGCTGCTAATTTTGGTGTGGGAGCAAACAGATAAAATTTGTGGATTCTTGAACAAACGAAAAAGGCAAACCTGTTGACCTGTTGACCTTCACCGACTTGTTGACTTAGTCTCTTGCCGCCGCCGCGAACCTGCAAAAAGTGCGAGACACCGGGATGGATCCCGACGACGCACCCTCCGACACTCTTGTCAGTAATCTGAATGATTAAGCAAGAACTTAAACTGGAAAAGTATTAATTACCTGGTAACAGTGGGCGGAGAGGGGTATTTATACTCGCCTTAGAGATCCATTTCGAGATATGAACATATCTCTACTTCCCGGTGTGAATGGATAGAAGCGGTTATGTAGTGCCCCGTATTTTTAAATATAATTTTAAAAATTTATAAATGGATTAAAATGATTTTCTGGAGATTTAATAAATATTTTTCTGAAGAATTATCTTTTTACACGTGCAAAACATGTACAAATATTTTTGGTGTAAATATCAAATTTTTCATTTTTAATAAATTCTCCTACTTATAATGGAGTATATTCTAAAATTTGGAATTTTTCTGAGTAAAGAAACTATTTTTTATAAATATTTCGAAAGAGAGGGATTTTTATGTAAAAAGCCATTTGGAGCTCAAATAAATAATAAAAATTCGTTTTTATTAATTTTTGGGCTTTCCATGGTCATCATTGAAATTAAAATATATTTAAATTTTATTTAGAGTCGATTTGGTAAAGATTTAAACAAATATGGTGTTTTTGCAAATATAGAATTTATGTTAGATCTTTTGCAAATTTTTTTCCTGGAATGTAAAAGTCATATATTTTAATTGGAAAATATAATATGTATTATTAGATATTATTTCTGAATTTTCTGGATTTTAACTAATATTTTATGATGTATTTGCAAATGTTACAAAAATATTGACTTTTGTGCAAAATTGCCTCCCTGAGTACAAATCCGAATTTCCTTTATTTCTGGGCTGTACTGGATTGTTGGACAACTCAGTAGTAAAAGAATTTGATTTGGTTTTAATTTATTTAACTTATTTTAACTACTTTATAAAGAAAGCTTTATATATGTAAAGTAATGATTTGTTAAAGGATTATTTTGCAAATATGTTTAAAACCCTAATCCTTCAATTCCGGTCTATATAAAAGATGGAGTGCAGCCGTCTTTCGCAGCACAACACAAGGTTTTATTGTTTTTATTTGTCTTGGAGATTGAAAGAGAAAATCTCGGATTTCGCAAAAGGAGGGTTTTGCTTATTCTCCATTAATTCGATTAGATTCTTCATTTGAGGTGAATGACTTGTTTTGTTTTGCTTTTTGTATGTGGCATGTGAATGATGTAAAATTGTTTTGTTGTTTTGTTTTGTGAATGTTGTATGTGGTGTTTCATCTATTAGAAAGCATGCTAGGGTTTGGTATGAATATGTATGATGGATGAATAAAAAGTTGGATCTTTTGTGAACCCTAGTTATTTGTGAGTAGAATTTACATGTGGATTATTTTAGATTGTTGGAGAACATAATATACATTGTGAGTAGGCTATTTCTTTTGGATTTATTGCTGATTTGATTGAGTATGATGTATGTTATGCATTAATTGATTTAAAGATGAGATTTTGGACTATTGGTGAGTTGGATGAACGCAACTTGGCCATATTGATGATAAATTTGTTTTGTTCATGAATCAACTATTGAAATTAGTTGAGATTGAGTTTAAGGAATTTTGAGAAGGAGTAATGGAATAAAAGACCATGTTTTGAGGATTTGAGTTATGATGACTAAAATTAGAGATTTAGTTGAATTTGAGGAAATATATCCGAATTGGGGATTTTCTTTTGAGATTTGGTATTGATGTGGTTTGGATCTGAATACGAAGCTATTTCAACGAACAATTAATTTTTTAGAAACTCTATTTTGATTATATGTACAATTTATGTTTATTTGAAAGAGATTTACAAATCACTACTTTTATAAATTCAAGTAGTTTGATTTAGTTTTATGGCCTATTACGTATCCTACAAGTTGTATTTGATCATATAAGAAATGTGCTTTTGTGGAAATCGTTGTCATAAAGTGAAACTACGTATCGGTTGAAATGTGCACAACCAAAGGTCTGCAGTCTGTAGGTCAACAGTCGACTGGTATGACTTCTCAATCGACCGACACGACCCGGCTGCTATGTTCTCTAGTTTTCTTGAAATTTCGTTCTGAACAGTCGACTGGGGACTTTTACAGTCGACTGGTACCCCTTAGAATTATTTCTTAAAAGATTATTGGATTTTTCTCTGGACAGTCGACCGATAGTTTTGTAGTCGACTTATAAAACTTAGATTATTTTCTTAAAATCATGGAATTCTCTTTCTGGACAGTCGACTGGTGACATTTATAGTAGACCGTCAACACTTAGATTTATTTTCTTGAAAATATTGGATTTTCACTCTGGACAGTCGACTAGTGACTATTAGCAGTCGAATGCTACTACTTAGAATTTATTTTCCTAAAGATGTTGGTTTTTCGCTCTGGACAGTCGACTGATACCTTCTACAGTCGACTGATACTGATGCTTTCTTGAGTTATTCTGAGGTTCTTTAAACGATTAATTCATTAAATGTTTTTGGATCTATAACTTACTATTCTAAATATTATTGTTTCTACAGAACATATGTTTTCAAGATATTTTATTGTTGGAGTTGGATTCTGAAATTTTATAAAGATTTGGGTTTTATTAATTGGATAGGTTTCTCCCTAAGATCATTTTGACGATGGATTAGTGAGTTTTGGTCTTGTTGAGATCTCTAGGAGTTGAGTGGGAGTCCTGTGAACCGGCAGTTGAGATTTGTTGAGTTAGACCTGAGGGGTCTTGGTTTAGTTGTTGTTGAGTATTTAAGTCCGGCAGGATACACTAACTCTAGAGATGGAGATTTGGTATTTTAATAATAATCAACTTAAGGACAAACACTAGTGGGGATGTGATGGAACTTGGAAAACGTAAGTATAGGTTCATGGTTTGGTTAGTCCAATGGATGCGTTCCAGGACTGTTTGCTGTTCTGTCTCGAGAGGACATTTGTGTGTTCGCATGTCGAGGGTCTGCAGGCCTATTCATGGAGTATGCAGGGTGCATTCGCGTGTCGAGAGTCAGTATGCCTATTCACGAAATGTACTTGGTGTATCTGCACATCGAGGGCTTTACAAGCCTATTCGTGGGGTACACGGGTTTGGGAGATGATTCTCCGGTTGTTTTGGAGCTATCATACATGATGCTTGCGCGTCGAGGGCTGTGGTGCCTATTCGCAAAGTATTCTGGATCTTGTTTTCCATCACTGTAGTAGGATTAGTTGCATAACGCGAGGGGTTATCCCTATAAAGTGGAGATCGTTAAGGGCTTGCACCGGACCTATGTACTATAGAATGCATAGAATTCGACAAGTATGCATTAAAGAGTCAGCATATAGAGCTTGTGTTTTTTTTTTGACTTGGTTTTATGCTTGGGTTTTCCTATTTTTCCTACACTTGACACTTAGTCTAGAATCACTTGACGTTTTCATGAATTTACTATTTACTATCTTATATTCCTTGATGTTTTCATGCTTTACTTATTTGTTATTTCTCATTTCATTTACTCTTGCTGATGATACATGTTGTGGATGACTCTATGTTTTATGATTTAATTATGTTGCTTTATTTTTATGTCACTCACACCATTATGGCTGACCCCTACAGGTTGTTGTTGCTTAGAGCTTGGGATTTGGATGCTTGAGATAAATTGGTGTAATAGAGCTTTTGTGTAAATTTTGTAAAAGAAGTGTTGTAAAAAGAAAGTTTGTAATTCAAGGTGTTTTGTATTCCACTGTGTTTGTAAAGATGGATGTATTAAAAGTTGAAATAAAAATTATTGGTGTTTTTGGGTTATGTGTACTATTACATTGAAGTTGACGCTGGGAATTGTGCTACGTATTTTCTAAGATATCATATTAGAAATTCGGGGCGCTACAGGTTAAGATCACTTTTTAGGGATAATTATGAATCTGAATTCTTTTTTATCCTTTTGAACTGGTTTGTAACAGGTTGGAACCCGTACCCAGTAAGACAGATCTGTTTATGGGTTATTGGGCTTTGAAGAAAGACCCAGTTCCCATTTCAGACCTGTTTGTAGGTAAAATTACCGTTTTACGGATACGAACGGCCCCGGTTTAATCCCATTTTTAGCCATATCACGAGCCCTCCACTCCTAGAGACTGAGTTCTACAGTCTTTAAGAGCATCTGTAGTCGTTTGCTATTTATGGATAATATGCATATTTGAGTTAAAAAGTCGCTGCAGTCGTTTGCTATTTATCCATATTATCGATAAATCGCTACAGTAGATTGCTATATTTGAGAATCCGCATAGAGCGTATGCATATTTGGGTAACGGCACATGATGTGCCGTCCCAAAAAAAAAATTATTTTTTTTTTCGTCAGACGGCACATAATGTGCCGTTCCATTCGTAAATTATATATTTTATTCAATTTTAAATCCCAAAACGCATTAAAAAAAATCCAAAAATCCCCCTCCGGACGGCACATTATGTGCCGTCTCATGCCTTCCCAAATTGTCGGACGGCACATTATGTGCCGTCCCATTGTTTTAATTAAAAAAAAAAAATTAAATGTTTGACGATTATGCCCCCAAGTGCAACGGCTTAAGTTGGTTTGGTTTGAGAATAATAGCTAGTTGATACACATATATATATATATATAGAGTAAGGGTATTTTGGGAAAAAAATACTTTAAAAAGGCCTGAAAATGGGGATTGAATTCCGGAAAAGCAAAAAGGGCAAAATTTTTTTGGATGACTGTCGGACGGCACATTATGTGCCGTCCAGGATTTACGGGGCAATTTTTTTTTGTTTTTTCTGGTCAGACGGCACATCATGTGCCGTCTCTCCTATAAAACAAAAAATTATTTCAGCGTTCGGACGGCACATTATGTGCCGTCCCACCTGATTTTTAATTTTTTTAGTATTTTTTTATCTTCAGACGGCACATCATGTGCCGTCGGGTATTTTAATATTAATAGAAAGCTAAAATATAGCTTTCAACGACTGCAGCAAAACTACGATATCTATATCTATTTATCCATATATCCATATTTTACCATTCAACGACTACAGATGCTCTAAGGAGTAGTTTTGTTATTCTAACGGCGTACGGGATTTTATCGGTGTCCTTAAGGGAGTTCGGATCTTGCTCGAGGTGTAACGGTGTTATTTTGGGCTTGTAAAATGCCCAAAAATATCCTCAGAATTTTTTAGATTTTTGGTGATTTTTCCAGAATTTTCTGAATTTTTTCTCACTTTTTTGAATTTTTTATTCATTTTCCGAATTAAATAATTAATTATCGAAAATATTAATTAATTATTCTAATTTAATAATTATATTTTTAAGAAATTTAAAATAATTTTCCGAATTAATAATTATTTTTAGAATTTTTAATTAATTTTTCGGATTTTTTAAATAATTAATTCAAATAAATAAATAAATAAATAAATTAAATATTACCTGGACATGTGGCGCATTTCTGGACGTCGATCGTGATCAGATGGCGTGCATCGCAAAGCAGATCATGCTCTGGACACGTGGCACATTTCTAGACGTCGATCATGATCAGATGGCGCGCATCGCAAAGTGGATCATTTTCTGGACACGTGGTGCATTTCTGAGCGTTGATCGTGTCGTGGAACGAATTTTGAGATGATCGGACGGCACGTGTAGGTCGGCAGTGTTTTTCTTCAATTTCGAGCTCGGTGGGTCGGTAGCTCGGCAACCAGTGCCAACCCCTCAGAAGACGCCACGTGGCGTGGTCAACGGAGGCATTGACCGCCACGTGGCACACCTTTTAATTTTTTTTTTCTTCTTCCCGCCCAGCTCTTTCTCCATCTTTCTCTGTTTCTTTTTCTTCTTCATCTCGTCTCTCTTCTTCGACCATCGTCAGCTCGCGAGAGAATGGGCTCAGAGTTGGTGAAGAGATGGCCGCGAGTTCGAGCTCGGAGCTCGTGGAGCTCGGTAGCGGAGCTGAACGGAGGGGACTCGATGTCGGAGCTCGCGAGGGAGGTCGACAAGGAGAGCTCGAGCTTCGACTGTGGAGGCTCGACGCCGTGGAGTGAGGTCGACGATGGGTTTTGGAGCTCTGGATGAGGATCTCGGCGGAGACTGAGGTTGGAGCTCGGCCATGGCGGAGTTGGCGAGTTCAAGCTTCGACTGTGGTGGCTCGACGCAGTGGAGGAGACACAGCTCGAGCTCGGCAATGGCAGAGGAGAGCTTTTGCGTAGGGGAGAGCTCTGGTTGAAGGAGGCGAGCTCGACGATAATGGAGAGGAGCTCGACTAGAATAGAGCTCGGTAATGGTGGAGGCGTGCTCGCAGTGTTGGGTTAGAGCAGCTGTGCTTCGCCGGCGGAGGGGGAGAGCTTCGGCAAAGCTGGAGAAGGAGCTTGGGGAGTAGTCTAGGCAGAGCTCGATGAAGTGGAGCTCAACCATGGCGGAACTCATCGAGGTGGGCTCGACGACGGAGGAGGGGTCAGAACCTTGGAGCTCGGTGAGGAATGGGGTCGGCATATTGGAGCTCGGCGACGAATGGAGGTGAGCTCGGTGTTGAAGGAGATGGGGTCGAGCTCGGTGAGGGGTGAGCTCGACATTGGGTTTGGTGATGCCATGGTGAGCTCGACGATGGAGGTGGCGAGGACTCTGAGCTTTGAAGCAGAGGTTGGCTTTTAGTTCCCTTGGTTTTGGCGGGAAAATGCTGAAGAAGAAGGAGAAGAATGAAGAGGGTACGGGTCGGATTGTGGGTATCGGATCCAAACCCGACCCGTTAGCCTCTTTTTCTTTCTTCCTCTTTATCTGCTTGCTTGTTCAGCAAATCCGAGCATGGATTTTGAGGTACATTTTTGGCCATTTTGCAGTTCGGTAGATCGGTAGCTCGGATTTCAGATCCGAGCTACGTGGCTCCATCTGGACGGTTGATCATGATCATGGTGCGAATCACAAGGCAAGAGGCCCAGATCATGAGAAAATGTGATGTTTTCATTTTGTGGAGATGTGGCAAAATCTGAGTCATCCATCAGCCATGGCACGAATATCTAGACAATCTGATGGTCCAAGGAGCTCGGGGGTGTTTTTTCCCCAATACGGAGATCGGTGCCCCGGTAGCTCGGCGTTTTTGCTCGGTAGCTCGGCGAAGCTGTGTTGCGATCCACTTTCTCGGTGCTATGGAGGTCCGATCGGGGCAAGTGACCCCTCGTTTCGAAGCTAACTCGAAGGTCTACAAGTCCTCTTTAGGAGTGGGCTGAACAATCACCATTCTTCATGGTCAAAATAGCCCCGTAAAATTCTTTTCTTCATGAAGTTGAGGAATGTTTTGGTCTTCAAAATCTTCGAAGAGGAGCTCCACTCCTAAGGGTGGAGAAGATGTGCTAGGAAGATCCTCGTAAGAGCCATGGGAAGACCCATTCTTTGAGGTGAGTGCAAGGAGCAACTCTATAGGAGAGTTTTGAGCTCCGAACTCGCTTAGAAGAGGCCCGCTTTGGAGGCGAGCGAAGTGAAGAGCATGGCTCTAGGAGAGAGCAATTTGGGAGATGGGTTTGAGGAGCAACTCTAGGGGAGAGTTTTGAGCTCCGAACTCGCTTAGAAGAGGTCCGCTTGGAGGTGAGCGGAGCGAAGAGCTTGACTCTAGGAGAGACCCATTTGGGAGACAAGTTTGAGGAGCAACTCAAGGAGAGAGTTGTGAGCTCCGAACTTGTTGTTTAAGTGAGATTCAACGGTTATGGGAGTAGTTCCGAATTGCGAACCACTTCTTACCTGCTTATGAGCGAGTAATTTGAAGCGGAATCGAGCCAAGTGTTGGACTCCGAACTCGTCGTTTAAGAGAGATTCAACGGTTGTGGGAGCAGTTCCGAATGGCGAACCACTTCTTACCCGCTTATGAGCGAGTAATTTGTAGCGGAATTGAGACAAGTGTTGGACTCCGAACTCGTCGTTTAAGAGAGATTCAACGGTTGTGGGAGCAGTTCCGAATGGCGAACCACTTCTTATCCGCTTATGAGCGAGTAATTTGAAGCGGAATCGAGCCAAGTGTTGGACTCCGAACTCGTTGTTAGAGGGGGTTAACGAGTTGTGGGAGCAGTTTCGAATGGCGAACCACTTCTTACCCGCTTATGAGCGAGTAATTTGAAGCGGAATCGAGCCAAGTGTTGGACTCCGAACTCGTTGTTAGAGGGGGTTAACGAGTTGTGGGAGCAGTTCCGAATGGCGAACCACTTCTTACCCGCTTATGAGCGAGTAATTTAAAGCAGAATCGAGCCAAGTGTTGGACCCCGAACTCGTTGTTAGAGCTTAGTAAGTTGTGGGAGCAGCCATGTAGGAGAAGCTGGACTCTAACTCACCATTTTACGAGTCGTAGATGTGACTCGAAGAGATAGAGATGAAGCAAGAGCAATAATTTTCAATGAAAAAATGTAAAGTTTTATTGAGATGAACTAAGTGGCCGCTTCAATAGGGCGAGCCATTATTACATGCTATTGGCCAAGTTACAAGCATCAGCCTTATTGAAAATCAAGATCCTACTTCTACGATAAGGTGAAGACCTTTTGGGAGGAGCTGGGTTCTTCCTCCATTGGACCTCCTTGGATGAGGTGGAAGACGGACCCAGGTTCTGAGTCTTGAAGCTCGGAGGGCCTTTCTGTTCATTTGTAGGCTCCTCAGGGGGGAAGCTCGGCCCCATCTTTTTGGACGTACTTGGTCAGGTGTCCCCCTGTATGAGTTCTTCGATCTCCTCATTGAGAGCCCGACAACCATCCATGTCGTGGCCGTGGTCCCTGTGAAAGTGGCACCACTTATCCTTGTTCCCCTTCTTGCCAGGCATATTCATTCTAGGGGGAGCGCGGAGTAGCCCTTCCTTGTCCACCTCCATAAGAACTTCTGATATATTAGCAATGAGGGGGTGAACTTCTCAAAAAGAGGAGTCGGGTGGCGCTGGCCATGCCGTCCTTCTGGGATTTTTGGGACCCCTCTTCGCTCGTATTCTTCTGTTTGTTCCCGGAAGATGATTCTTCATGAGTAGGGGGGGTTGAGAGCCTCTTCCACCCATATGTACTTTTCCACCCTAAGTAGGAGTTCTGAGAAGTCCCGAGGAGGCTTCTTGGTAAGGGACGCCTTGAGGTGAGCGTTAGTGACGTTGCGCTCGAATGCGGCTGAGGCTACTAATTGGTTGAGGGAGGGAATGGACCTGGCTTCAGCGGTGAAGCGTCGAACATAATCCCTTAGGCGTTTAACCTTTTCTTGGTTGAGGGTCACCAGAGATACACTTATTTTCTCGGCCCGAAGGCTACTCACGAAATGAGTAAGGAAGAGCCCTTCGAACAGATCAAATGAGAAGATGGAGGCCAGGGCGAGTCGAGAGTACCATTCTCTCGCAGGCCCCTTCAACGTAGCAGAGAAGATCTTGCAGAGGAGGGTGTCTGAAGCATGGTGGATCATCATGAGAGTTTTGAAACTTTCTATGTGATCCGCGGGGTCCGACTCCCCGGTATACGACTCGAAGTGAGGCAGCTTGAAGTTCTCTGGGATGGGAGCCTCCATGATGGTGCGGGAGAATGGAGGTCTGCTCAGGCAGAGGTTTATCGCCCGTTGCTCTTCTTTCGTTTCAATTCGGCCGAGGCGCCTCTCCATCTCGTGGAGACCGCGGTAGACCGAGTCTTCTCTTTGATCATATCTTGCTGAGCCCCGGGTCTCTTCTTCGTACGAGGGTGGACTGGGGCTGCTGCGATGGTAGCTTGCAGATGGACGAGGACTGGGAGTGTGAAGGCGGTGGCTCCTGGTTGGCTCATGGGTAGGTGGCCTCTGGCCGTTCTTTGGGGCGATATTGAGGGCCCGTAAGACTGTCGCTTGGAAGTCTTAAAGATCTGCCCTTGTGACTGGTGCCTCTCCAGCTTGGTGGTCCCTATGTATGGCTCGGCTTACTGGAGAATGAGTTCTCTGCCAATGATGCTGAGGGGACTCTCTTCGCCTCCTCGGGGGAGGAGATCTTCTAGTCCTCGGTCGGTTGGGGGTCCGGACTCTCGAGGACCCTGGGTGCTCAGGTTAATGGACTCCCCCAAAGGCTTGCCATCCATTCAGGCGAGTTCTGAGATCAACCCCCTTTTGGCGGTCGGCAATCACTTGACGAAAATCCCGTTCGGGAGGGCTTTGAGAAGCCATAGATTCAACTGAAGGATTGGGACCCGCGACATGGTCATGAGGAGGATGTTGCTTCGGACGACTCCGACGGGAGCCCCCCTGGGCAGCCCCCGAGACCCTGGAGGGGCCTGTTGAGGAGGAGCACCTTGAGCTGGAGGAAGGGGAGGAGAAAGAGAAGTGGTTTTTTGGCTGGAGACCGCTGCCTTCCCCTTCTGTTTTGGATGCATGGCTTGAAACTAGTCTCGCAGATGATGTTAGGTCAGGTTGCTTTTTCGGTTTCCCACAGATGGCGCCAATCTGTTGCTGCTAATTTTGGTGTGGGAGCAAACAGATAGAATTTGTGGATTCTTGAGAAAACGAACAAGGCAAACCTGTTGACCTGTTGACCTTCACCGATTTGTTGACTTAGTCTCTTGCTGCCACTGCGAACCTGCAAAAAGTGCGAGATCCCGGCGACGCACCCTCTGACGCTCTTGTCAGTAATCTGAATGATTAAGCAAGAACTTAAACTGGAAAAGTATTGATTACCTGGTATGTAATACCCTAAACTTTCATTCTAATAAGATATTGATTTTCACGTGTTGTGCACGTGCAAATTTCATGTGTATATTATTTATCTATTTTTATATACAAAATTTCTCTTGGTAGTATGAACAATTATTTTTCCTTTCCTTTATTTTTATAAAAGCCAAATTCTAAAGCCTAACACACTATTTTATTTGTGTTAGCCCACTTTAATTAATTATTAATTTATTGTCTTGGCCCACAAGCCTAAGCCCACTAATTGTGAATCCCACAAATTTAATAAATCAATTAAATTGTCACACTTGTCATGTAGAGACAAATGGTGAACATTTTGATTAATTAAATTGTACAAACTTCTACATAGGGGTACTAGGTGGCACGTGCAATGCACGTAGTGTGCAATGCACACCCTTTTGTTGGCCGGATGGTGTGTGGAGGCATGGGAGAGTGGGTTGTGTGTATGGGTAGTTTATTTGTGTGTGGGTGGTTGCTATAACTTCCACTCCTATCCTAGCCCTCCATTCTACAACTATCTAATCAATCCTAGCCCTCCAATCTAGTTTAAAAATAGTATAAATACCCCCCTTCCTACTTGTATTCTATACTAAAGCAAATATTAAAGGAGACCTTATATAGGAGATATATACATATTAGTGTGGGAGTTTTGTGTTGTGTTTTCCCTTGGAGGCCGACTATTCAAACCCCAATCTTGGAGCTTTCGGTTTTGGCAAGGAGCAAGGAGGAGGAGTCGTGCATTGCAATCTAGGAGGAGAAGGCACCTGCTCGCAATCTAGGAGGCTCTAGGGGATTTTTCTTAATTGGGTTTTCTTCAAAAGGTGGGTGTTTCTCATGACTTCTAGACTAGAAAGCATGCTAGAAAATGAAATTGAATTATTATTATAAGCTACTAGTTGGAATAAAATACATACTTGTTTAATTAGAAGAAAATTGTTAATTAGCTAATGTGTTGATCGATTACTAGAGTTATTGTGTATGAGTAAAAGTGTATGTTTCTCATTATTATAAATATTAGAATGCATGTTGTTTTTATTAAATTACATTTATGTGAAATTCGCTATTGAACCATGCTTATTGATTAAAAATGCCAAGTAGATTAGTGTGTTAAAATTGAATTGATCGATTTGTTTGTTAATAGATGTAGTGAATTTCCCTATTGTGATATTTATCATGTGGAAGATTTGAGTAAATGAAAAAGAATGTCTTTTTGCATACACATAATTAAATATATCATGTGTAGATTAATTAATAAAATGGAAGTTTTACTCTCTTATAATGTTGGTTTTGTGCTCTAAAATATCATAGTGTCAAAACATAGTAGTAGTGAAAATTTTGGTGTGAGAAACTATCTCCCTTTGTGAACAAATGTGTAATAGTTTTCAATGTCGAATTGGTGTTCAAATATGCACTCTAAGGCTAAATACATGTTTTAAAAAGAGGAAAAATAGTTTTAAATATACTGGTTATGGCTAAAATAAATGTGGATTTATTCTGGGTAATTTTGTTTTCAAAAGAGGACAAAAAGATACAAATTCGTTTTGAAAACTTTGAAAATGTACTTTTGAACAGAGAGTGAAAACAAAACCTATTTTATTTATTATCATATGGATATGTTCACTTAGTCCAACTGGTCGGAATGGGTTTGGGTCGCTACAGTAGCGGAGGTCTCTCGGGTTCGATACCGCCGCTCTGGTTTTAATTATTTTTGGTTGAAAACCAAATTCGCCGAGAACAGAATATAGGGCTTTTAACCCTTAGTTATATCGATGGGCGGCTGTGGTGCTTTGATCTTGTGCGCTGTCTGCCTCTCCGCTGGTCGCTGGTTCGAATCTTGGTGGGTTTGGTGTTTAGAAAAAATAATTTTTTTGGAAATTTTTTTTGATTAAAATGGATTTTTTAAACAGAATAAAAATCAGAAAAATTATGGGTTAATTCTGAAGAATCATTGGAACTTATTAGGAAGTATTTATATAACTTTTGGTGAAGTGTGAATAAGAAATTGGAGTTTTGCAAGAAACGACTCACTTTTGGAATTAAATTATTTTTTTTAAACAAAGGGAAATAAATGAAAATTTTTGAGTTATAAAAGATGAAAATTTGAAGTTTGTGACTAGCATGATTAAATGGAATTATAGAAAAATGTGTTGTAGTAAAATTGTGAATTTGTGAATAATTGATTTGTGGAGTACATGAAATTGTTGGTGACTATTAAGTGAAATTTATTCTTGCACATGGATTGCACGCGAAATTGAATTATTGATCGTGATGAATTATGAAAGGTATGAATACATGAATACTATGCTATTGGAATATAAATTGTGATTAATCATGAAAAGATCTTATGAGTATGACATTGTAATTATGAGTTGAAATTGAGAATTAGGGTATGGCCAAGCCTTATACCGGCAATGAAAGAAATGAGAAAATGATATTTTGAAATGAGAAGACCAATGTTTGGGTAATGTGAATTAAGTAAATAAGACCGGTATAGTGGAAATGCTACACTCTAAGAGTTGGTTTTATTCATGATTTAATTAAACTAAGGATTAGATACATAGTGGAGATGTGATGAAAGTAAGAGAAAAACATTGAGTATGAGGGCCATTAGATTGGCGGCGTGAGAGTATTCACAGGATGTCCCATTATGAGTCATGATAGGGCGTGGATACTGCTCCAGAGTACCGTCCCGGTGGCGACGCTCGTGGGATATTGACGACTGCGGGTGGTGTCATGTCTATGGTAGGAGCTGAATTACCACAGGATGCCTGCATGATGAGTCATGTGTCAGTGCATTGGGATTCCCTCCAGGGCGCCTAGACATGAGTTCGTATGTCAGAAAACATCTAGGATACTTACCGTAGTTACAGTAGTAGATTAAGTCATGGCGAGGGATTGAACCCTACAACATGAAGAACGGTTAAGGGCTTGCTCTCGGACCTATGTAGTATGGGCTGCATAGACTCTGAACAAGTGCGCATTAGTGTCATATAATATAAATAATTGCATTAAGGACTAAGTGCACATTCACGACACGACATCAAT
Organism: Hemerocallis citrina; assembly: GCA_017893485.1. NCBI lineage: Eukaryota > Viridiplantae > Streptophyta > Magnoliopsida > Asparagales > Asphodelaceae > Hemerocallis > Hemerocallis citrina. Next base: position 58,200,259 of record CM030367.1, on the reverse strand, counting down.
AGGATAATCCCTTTAGCTTTGTTTGTGACAAGTTTGTGTTTGTAAGAAATGAGAATCGTTATACTGTTTTCGGCATAGAGAGGATGGCCGGGTATAATATTTCGTCAGTTGAATGAACTGACGCACCCACAGTTTTATATGCAGGGTGAAAATGCTTGACTATTGAAGTATACGTGCTGCGCAAGACTATTTTAAATGTTGTTTCTTATAATTTATTGAAATATTGCTTCCGCTGTGATAATGTACAAGTGTAAATGTAACTCTGATAAAAGAAAAGTTTTTATTTCCTTGTAAAATTGTACGAAAGAAGTGTAAAGATCCTGTGGAATCTCGAATTCAGTTGTATTTTGGAATTCGGGGTGTTACATGGTAACAGTAGGGGGAGAGGGGTATTTATAGTCGCCTTAGGGATCCGTTTCGAGATATGAACATATCTTTACTTTCCAGTGTGAATGGATAGAAGCGGTTAAGATCACTTCATAGGGATAATTATGAATCTGAATTCTTTTTTATCCTTCTGAACTGGTTTGTAATGGGTTGGGACCTGTACCCAGTAAGACAGATCCGTTTATGGGTTATTGGGCTTTGAAGAAAGAACCAGTACCCATTTTAGACCCGTTTGTAGGTGAAATTGCCGTTTTACCCCTGAGCTTTAAGATTTGTGTCCGATTCGAACGGCCCAGATTTAATCCCATTTTTAGCCATATTAGCTACCAACGCTTACACATGTAGGCTAGACAAAGGCATAGCATATGTAAACAATGTGTCACACATACCATATCGACAGTGATGTTCTCAAGCTGAACCTTTCCATGTTCTGATTTCAGTTTCTTCAAGCGCTCCTGTAAGAGATAGTGTGTTATAACTGAGAAAAGTTTTGATAGTTATGCAGTGAGAACAGCAAAGGAAGTGAGATAGCAAGAGATGCTAAATCTTAACATTATTGTAAGGTGAACAAAAAAAAATTAAGTCCTCAAAAATAACCCCCATCGGCTGCAAAATTCCACAAAATTCACAAAAAAATAAAATCTCAAATTTTCCAAAATTTAGTACAACAAAAGATCGGACCGCACCAATACAGGATTACTGATCAGACTATTGAGAACAACTGATTTCCCACGGGCATTGTTTTTTGATAGTTGCATGGAGTGAATTAAGAAAATTATTGACACATGAAATGCCCTATCAAATCCCAAATTAACAGTTACCCGAATTTCAATCAACAATCAAGAATTTCAATCCCAAATTATAAGAACAACATGAAACTACAATAAAGAACCCGACTTTATACCATGAAACGCAGTCGAGGAAGGCAGTCGAGAGGGAAGCGCCAGGAGGTGGGGCATCGGGGCTAGCTTCAGGAGGCGGGGCATCGAAAGACGGGGGGCTTCAGGGCGTCGCGAGAGAGAGGGGGGGCGGGGCAGGTGGGGTGTCGAGAGAGATAGAGGGGGGGTAGCGCAGGTGGGGCGTCGAGAGAGATAAAGAGGGGGGGGGAGGGCGGGGCTTCAGGGCGTTGTGAGAGAGAGAGGGGGGGGTGGGGCTTTAGGGCGTCGAGAGAGAGCATCGAGGCGTCGAGAGAGAGGGAGGGGGTCGGTAAGTGAGGAGAGAGAGAGGGGGTTGGGGAAAAGAGCTGAGAGAGATAGAGAGAGGGTTTTGAAATGTTTGGGTTTGAAATTTTGGGCAGAAAAATATGTTTTGTGAGAATCAATCTGGACCATTGATTTTAGGGGAGATTGAATGAGAGCCGCTTGATGGATTTCTTTGTAATTTATTATATATATATATATATATATATATATCTATATATATATATATCTATATATATATATATATATTTGGGGGGGGGGGGGGGGGTGGGGCTTCAATTGCAAACAGTTTGCATTTGCAAACCAATCAAACTCAGCCCCCCGCTGTTGGATCAAGAGGCCTCTTCCAGCTCTTCAAATAGCCTCAACCTCCTCGTCCTTCAAACTCCTCATGCTCCTCTTCCTCCTCCAATCCCTCGCCTCCTCGAACGTGAAGCTCCCTCATAAAAACCCCAAACCCGCTCATCCTCCTCCAATATTAGAAACCCAATCACAAAATTGAAACAAATTTCGCCGTTAAACTCCGTATTTTTGTAGGTAATCCAAAACCCTAGCTTTGTATGTTAATAATTACTTGCAAAATTGAAATCTATGTAGAATGTTAATTGTTGTGAGATTTTCGGACTAGAATATGGATTGATCGGTAATTGTTGTTATTGGTAAGTTTTTTGGTTTGGTTAATACGGTTTGGTCAAATTGAAGAAGATTGTTGTAGTGTATTCCAGTTTCGTTAATATTGTTTGCTTAATTTTTTTAGTGGAGGTACATGTTCACAACCTATAAGAACATTCTCCAGTGTATAGAGAGGACCTCACCATTCATGAAGTAACCAGTGTATTGCCAATAGTTGTCGAGGTTGATATGAGTAGTGTATTAAGATGATTTGAAGGCACAATTAGGTTTTGTTTGAACAAGTAGGGTATTGAGATATTTTGTTAATTGCTTCTGTTTGGTTAAAATGTCTACTTTATGAAGATTATGATCAGATTGGATAATTATTTGTCAACTTTAAGAAGATTGTTGTATATGTATGCATGGATATACGTAGTGTATTGAGATGTTGTCGAGATTGATATGAGTAGTGTAATTAGGTGAGTTAAATTACGATTCGGTTTTGTTTGAACTAGAAGTGTTCATATCCATATTTTACACTAGCTAACTTACCGTTTGTATAGATGTTTGATCTTAGGCATTGTAAATTATTTTTTACTTACCGCTTGTTAGGTATGGAGATTGATGAAGGTATTTTTTTGGCGGCGACAATTTTTTGATACAAGAAGGTGAAGGTGAATTTACGTCGATAGTTGAAGAGCACCTAAAACCACAGAAAGGTATGACGTTTGATACTCTAAAGCAAATAGAGAATTTTTATTTCAATTATGCTAGATGTGGTGGTTTTCAAATGTGTAAGGGTGATAATAAATTAAAGGGAACCAAGGTAGTGGATAAGACATATACTTATAATAAATCTAGGGCTTCACCTAGTCAGCCTAATGATGTTAGGCGAAATACTACAAGTAGAACAAATTGCAAAGCTTTCGTTCATGTCAAACTAAACGAAGAAACTAATTCATGGGTTTTTTATTCATTTCATGAGTTACACAATCATGTATTTACTTTACCCGGTAGAAGACATTTGTTGCTCCGAAATAGTTGTGTGCCATAATCCAATAAAATAATAATTGATCAACTTTTGCAAACTAGTATTCCTACGTGCAAACAAATTTTTTTATTTGGAATTTCTAGTGGAGGTCATAGTAAAATGGGATTCACCGAAACTGATGCAAGAAATCATAAAAGAGACTTGATGGAAGTTATGAAATGTCACAGTGGACAAATGTTGATTGTTTTTTTCACATCGCAAAAACAAAAACATCATTTATGTTTTGTATGATTTCTAGCAAGATGACAAGGGCCGATTGTCTCAATGTATTTGGGTGGATGGTATTGTTGTGATGAATGATGAAGAGTTTGGTGATGTAGTTTCCTTTGATGCCACACATAGTACGTACCACTATGGAATGTTATTTGTTCCATTTGTTGGAATAAATCATCATTGGCAATCAGTTTTTCTTGGATGTGGATTCATTTCAAATGAGAATGCTTCATCATTTGTGTGGTAATTTGAAGAATGGTTGGGAGTAATGAAACATGCTCTATCGGGAATTGTGACAGATCAAGATCGTAGGATAGGTGCTGCAATCCAAAAAAAATTCCATCGAACTCGCCATAGGTATTGCATTTAGCATATTTTGGATAATTTGCCACATGAGATGCATATAACGAATCAACCCGATAAATTTAGGGAAGCTTTAAGGAGTAATATCTGGAAGACTTATTTTATGGATGATTTTGTAGTGAAATGAAAATAATTGCAAATGGAATATGAAGTTGAAAATAATAAATGGTCCAATGATCTATTTGAAATTCATGAGTAATGGGCCCCCGTCTATGAAAGATCTGAATTTAGGGCCACCATGTTGAGTAGCCAACGGAGTTAGGGGATGCATTTTTTCTTGAAGCTTCATACTCAAAAGAAGTACTCGTTACATGAATTTTCCGTAATCTTCGATAGAGTCTTATCAAAGCCAAGAGAAGAGGAACTTAAAAAATCATCATAATCGTGAGAAGAGACCAAAATTGAGACTCAATGGCCTATGGAGAAACAAATGGCATGAGTCTACACACCGAAGATGTTCTATAAATTCCAAGAGGAAATACATTCAAGCTTATTATATAATATGAATCCGTTGGGAGAATTCGAGACAGAGGCAAACACATATTATTTTGTGAAGCTTTGTGATAATTCATTAACGGAGAACATGGTAACTTATTTCAGAAGCCGTCAAATGGATAGTAATCCATGCAACTTGTCTGAATTCATAGACATTTCTGATAAACATATTTTGACAGTTCTTAGGTACAACAATCATACTGAACTACCAAAGCAATATATTAAAAGAAGATGGACCCGAGATGTCATGAGAAGAAGTTATACCTGCATTGATGATGACACTAACGTGAATTATGCTTCTCGCTATTGTGAGGTGAGTAATTACTCAAAACAAATGGTTGATCTCAGGTTAGCTTCAAATGAAAGATACAAATGCATGCTCGATCACATGCTCAAGGGCATTTAAGGCGTTCATCTTGTGCACCCCAAATATAGTGGACAACCTGAAGGTAGTAGAATACAAATCGAAGGCGGTGCACAACCCAGAGGTAGCAGACATGCATATGGAAAAGATGTGGATATGTCTCAAGTTGCCGTGGGGGAGCCTTGTTAATGTAATACAAAGGGGATGCCTAGTGCGAACAGATTGAAACCGATAAGAGAGAAGTTAAAACGAAAACCTAGATGGTGCAACACTTGCGGTATGCGGGGACAAAAGCACGATTCAAGAAATTGTCCAAACAAAGTTGAGAGGTAAAATATCGCTTTTTTGTTGAAATATTTATAACATGACTATTGACTAACTCAATCTTGCTTTTTTAGTAGAAGTTGATAGGTAAAACTTGACTAACTCAATCTTGTGATTTATTTAGCACTACCATTGCACAAGAATTGGATCTAACCGATGAAGAGACTTCTGAAGATACATCTGAAGATACTTTTGATGATATGAACTGAGGCATGGAGATAAAATTGTAGTAAACCATACTTATACTTTTTATAGTGTATGTAATTGTTATTGTATATGTTAAATTCTGTAAATAGACTTATAATAATTTTTTCCTTTGTTTGAGGATTAATATTTTTGATATTTTAAGTGTATGTTGTAGGTTTTGATTAAAACATGATCAGATAGAAGGAAGCTTGGTCATGGTCTTGAAAAAGAATTATAATGCTAAATGTGTATATTGTGTATGTAATTATTTTTGAACTTTTTTTGTTGGAATTGTAATTGAAGTATTTGGCATAGTATTTTTGTTATTGTTGTTATTGTTCTTTTTGTTAGTTGATTAGGGAATTGATTATGGACTTGCAATTGAAGTATTGGGTGTTTATATTTTTAGAACTTGATTGCGAGTTTGCTGTGAGTTGATTGGAAGTTAAATGAGATGAGAATATGATGTATATGAACATGAATGTCATTATTGCTGTTATTGTTGTTGCAACTGTTGATGCTACTGAATTCATGTTTGAATTTTTTATTCAATTCTCAACCTATACTGTTATTGGAGATAACATGTTATATTAGCTTAACTCGTTATCCCCAATAGCAGGTTAAGTTGAAAATTTCAAACAGAGACTGGATTTTTTTAAACAAATTTGAACAATTCATCTTCAACTTAACCTGTTATCAGAAACAATGGGTTAAGTTAACTTAACCCGTTATTCCCAATAACAGGTTAAATTGAGGATTTCAAATAGAGAACTTGAATTTCTTCTAAAAATTCACATAACCTAATCCATTATTGGAGATAACAGGTTAAATTAACTAACCCCGTTATTCCCTACAATGGGTTAAGTTGAAGAATTCAAACGATGAACTGGAATTTCTTTAAAAAGAATCACATAACCTATCCCATCATCCCCTACAATGGGTTAAGTTGAAGAATTCAAATAGAGAACATGAATTTCTTTAAAAAATTCACATTAACCTAACCCGTTATTGGAAACGGGTTAAGTTAACTAAACCTGGTATCTCCTACAATGGATTAAGTTAAAGAATTCACATAGAGAACTTGAATTTCTTTAAAAATTCATCATAACCTAACCCGTTATTGGAGATAACGGGTTAAATTAACTAAACTTGTTATCTTCTACAACAGGTTAAGTTGAATTTGTTCTAAAGTGAACTTGAACCTAACCCTCCCAACTCATACTCCACTTCCAACCCTAACCCTACCCCGACCCCTAACCCTTGCATCTTAACTTTAACGAACACAACTTCAATTTAACTCTCTCTGAATTTCACTTTAACGAACATAACTTATCTTTAACCCTCCCAACTCATACTCCTTGCATCCTAACTTTAACGGACACAACTTCGCTCTAACTCTCCGAATTTCACTTTAACGAACACAATTGCGCTTTAACCCATCCAAATCATCCTTCTGCAATAGAAAGTTTACATGTAAGTAGCTATAGTGGCGTTATTTGCTCTGAACTCTCTGTAACACTCTTAATACATTTTTTAGGCTGCAAGTGACTGTCTATCTCTCTTAACACTCTTAATTGTTAACTTAAACCATTGTCTCCAAACCCAAGAAGATTTATTATTATTATCTCCATAACTATCTCTTCTCTATAACTTTTTTATTATTTACTTTCGGTTATTATCTCTATAACTATAACTCCCTTATAGTTTTTTTTTAATTTTTTATTATTATATCTATAACTATCTCTTCCATGTATATTTTTACTTTATATATTTCAACAAATTATATATTTATAAAAAAATTTTAAATTTTTTTAAAAAATTTAAAATTTTTTAAATTTATTTTTTAATTTCTTTGTATTTAATTAAAAAATTATAACGAGTTTAATAAAAAAAAATTAAAATATACAAAATTTTTAAAAATTTTTCAAAAAAATTATAAACGGTAAAAAGTAGAAAATAAAATATAAAAATAAAAAATTTTAGAAAAATAAAAATTAAAAATATTAAAATATTAAAAAATCTTTAAAAGGTACTAATAAAAAATAAAAAACTAAATAAAATAAACTATAATTCATTGAAATATATGAAATAAAAGTATATAGGAAAGAGATAGTTATATACATAATAATAAAAAATAAAAAATAAAAAAGTTACAGGGGAAAAGATATTTATAGAGATAATAAAATAAATAAAAATTATAAAGAAAATATAGTTATAGAGATAATAATAAAAAATAAAAAAGATAAACCTTCTCTGGTTTGGCGACAATAGTTATGTTAACAGTGAAGAGAGTGTTATAGAGATATATAGAGTCACTTGTAGCCCAAAAAGGTATTAAGAGAGTGTTACATATAGTACATAGTCCAGTAATGCCACTATAGCTACTTTCATGTAAACTTTCTATTGCAGGAGGATCAGTTGGAAGGGTTAAAGTGAAATTGTGTTCGTTAAAGTGAAATTCAGAGGGTTAGAGATGAAGTTGTGTTTGTTAAAGTTAAGATGCAAGGATTAGGGTTAGGGTTAGAGTTTAGATTAGGGTTGGAGGTGGAGTATGAGCTGGGAGGGTTAATGATAAGTTGTGCTAGTTGAAGTAAATTCAGAGATAGTTAAATCGAAGTTGTATTTGTTAAAGTTAAGATGCAAGGGTTATGGGTAGGGGTAAGGTTAGGGTTGGAGGTGGAGTATGAGTAGGGAGGGTTAAGTTCAAGTTCTCTATTTGAAAAAATTCAACTTAACCTGTTGTAGGAAATAACGAGTTTAGTTAACCTAACCTGTTATCTCCAATTAGGTTATGTGAATTTTTTGAATAAATTCAAGTTCTCTGTTTGAATTCTTCAACTTAACCCATTGTAGGAGATATCAGGTTTAGTGAACTTAACCTGTTATCTCCAATAACTAGTTAGGTTATGTGACTTTTTTTTGATAAAAAATGCAAGTTCTCTGTTTGAATTCTTCAACTTAACTCGTTGTAGGGGATAACAGGTTTTGTTAACATAACTTGTTGTTTCCAATAACATGTTGGGTTATGTGAAAATTTTGATGAAATTCAAGTTCTCTGTTTGAATTCTTCAACTTAACCTGTTGTAGGAGATAACAGGTATAGTTAACTTAATCATTTATCTCCAATAATGGGTTAAGTAGAAGATGAATTTGTTCAAACTTGTTGAAAACAATCAAGTCTCTGTTAGAAATCCTCAACTTAACCGATTATTGGAGATAACGAGTTATGTTAACTTAACCTATTGTTTCAGATAATGAGTTAAGTAGAAGATGAATTTGTTTAATTTTTTTAAAAAAAAAAATCAAGTCTCTATTTGAAATCTTCAACATAGTCCGTTATTGGGGAATAACAGGTAGGTTAACTTAACCCGTTGTTCCAGATAACAGGTTAAGTAGAAGATGAATTTTTTAAATTTGTTAAAAACAATCAAGTCTCTGTTTGAAATCTTCCATTTAACCTATTATTGGGGATAATAGGTTAACATAACCCGTTATCTCCAAAAATGGGTTAGGTTGAGAATTAAAAAAAATATATTCAAACACAGATTCAGTAGCATCAACAACTGCAACAACAATAACTGCAACAATGACATTCAAGTTCATATAGATTCTCATTCAATCATCACATTCTCATCTCATTTTAGCAATTTCCATAACCAACAATCATCACATTCTCGTTCAATCATCTCATTGAAGCATAATTTATTCAATAACCAACATTAACAACAATAACAACAATAATAACAACAACAACAATATACAAACATTGCATCTCCAATTTTACAACAACTATAACTATACATACATTTCAAACATAGTTAACACTACCTAAAAAAAAACAATAAAACATTTCATACACCAACAAAATTCAATCAAATAACACCTACCTACACCAACATACATACACTTTACAGAAAAAATACATACATCGACCAAGGTCACAACCACGCCGTCTTCCTCGCATGACCTCCAAATCAACTACAAAATTTGTTAAATTTAAAAACAAGATATATTAGTAAACTAAGAGATGAAATAATATATAGAAACTTGAACTTAACTACTAAAAAATTATTCTAAAGCGAACTATATCAAACAAAATTGATATAGTATTAGCTACTACCTCTTCCGATATGGCGGTTTGTGTCCACTCGGTGAGAGTTGATGGGGCTTGTTCCTCTTCCGAGGGGGATTTTTGCATCTACTAAGACCTTTCATCAATTGTGATACTAGCTCATCCGGATCTTGCTCTTCTTCCTCCGATACCTCCGGTTCCTGTTGTTGTAGTTGTTGTGGCTCGGAGATGCGAAGTAGTCCCTAGTCATGCTCTTAGGTCTTGGCTGGCGTACTTTCAAATTTAGAAAAGCTTCAAGTCTCACCCCATCACCTGCCTCATCAAGATTGTGGCAACATGGTTTCAGGATCTCTCGCATAACCTCCTTGAAGCTCTCAGAACGGTACTCGATAACGTACGAGAAAGTATTCCTGCAATATCCCTTGTGTTATCAATCTACGATGATCATTGTAACCCCCGTTTCCGACTATACGAATTTTTTGTGTTTGGATTCTTTATAAAATTTTCCATTTTCTTTAATTCGTTTTGTTTATTTTGGATGTCCTATTAAAGTCCATTTTTATTCATTAGTTGTATTTGTAGTTATTTTCAAATAATTTTTATATTGTAATACAATCCTATTTTGTTATATGATCTTATTATTATTATTATTATTATTATTATTATTATTATTATTATTATTATTATTCTCTGTTTGATTGTTTATTAATTTGTGAAAGCCCATATTTTTAATCCATATATTATTATTATTATTGGTTAATATGAAGCCCATTAAGTTAACCCAAACTTCAAGTTTAAACCATATTACATATGTTATTGGATTTATTATTTTGAAAATGCAAACCCAAATTCTAATTCAGACTATTATATTATTATTTGATCAATTGATTTTATTTGTGGGTAGCCCAACTCTTAACCCAAACCCAATATCCCATTCTTATTTAATTATTTATATGAAAACCCAAACCCATTTCTTGTGGATCCTAACCCAAACCCGTTAACCCAATAACCCTAATCCAAACCCACATCCTAATTCCCCTATATATACTAATTAACCTAACCCCTAATTAATTAACCGTAATTATCTATTTTTATCAGCCACTTTACTCCTTTCCTTCCTTTCTCCTTCCTCTGATCGATCCGAACCCATCCCGCAGTCCCTTCACCACCTCGCCCTTGCTCCACCATCGTTAGCCTCGCCCTTGCTCCACCATCGTCAGCAACGTCCATCCCCTATGCACCACTGCCTCACCATCCCATAGTCCCCTGCCTCCTTCCACTGCGAGCCCGACACTGCAAACACCTCGCCACCCTTCTCATCGCTAGCAAGCCCCCACTGCTCCATCATCGCCATCTCCATCCCATAACACCGTTGCAACCGAAGCTCTCGCTCGTCGCCTGAACCTTGCCTTCACTGTCTCCATCTCCTCCCTGGCGTCTGTCGCTCCCGACTTCCTCCTTCCTCTTCTTCTTTTTCGATCCCGCAGCCACCGTCGCATCCCCTGAACACCATCCTCCACGCTGCCTTTCCCCAGCACCCATCGACTTCAACACCATCCTCATTGATGCTCCTCCTCTACAGCACCGATCATCACCATCATTGTTGTTGCACTCCCGGGCAATAATCCCCACCACTGGCTCCCAATCCTGTGGCCTCCACCGCAACCTCCTCATCACCCTCTCGACCTCCATCTCCCCCAGCACCCATTGCGACCTCGACTGCCTCTCACCCATCGAAGCCACCGATTGCATCTCCTCCAATCAACGCGCAACCAACCCATCGACCAAGAACCACCACCACTACGTCCCTCGATAGCCTCCCGTGCTCGCTACCTCCATCGCAGCCCCGAATGCAGTGCTGAAGTAGACCTTGCTGTGTGTTGCTGCTGTCTCTTGCTATTGTGGTTGCTGTTCTTGTTGCGCTGCCGTGTGTTGCCACTGTTTGGCTTATGTTGCTGCTGTCTCTTGCTGTTTCTGCTATGTGTTGCTGTCCCACTGCTATGAACTTCCACCGTAGTCGTTGCTGCATCTCGTTGTACTGTAGCCGCTCTTTTGTTTGTTGTCTCGTAGCAATCATCTCGTCAAAAGACAAGTTTCTCTTGAACCAAGTTGTTCTAGTTCAAGAATTCCTTTTGGTCTCCGCAAGAAGTTCCTATATCGTTATCGTATCTTTATTTGTTTGATACCCTTCAAAGTGACTATTACGGATTCATCGGCAAAACCAAGTAGTAGTTTTCTTTTCGTGCCATTCACTTGATTCAAACCCAAGCCTTGTTATACATCATCATATGCATACACTACACGAATACATAGATTAGAAACATGTTATATAGAAGAATGATGATTTGAATTCTTTTCGCTTGGATATGATATTATACCTAGATTCATGAATTTAATGTTGTGGAAATAATGGTTTGTCTTGTTAATAGTAGAATTCAACCATAATGACTGATTATAATTTCATATTAATTATTTGCTATAAGGTTATATGCTTGTGTACTTCGTTTGTTGCTAATTAATAATAATCAACTTGCTAGATTGCTGTTTATTCCATGTTGTGATGAGATTGTGACCCAGTTGTTGTTATAATTAGGTAGAACTTTCTAAATGACATTTGTAGTCCTCTGAATCTATTTTTCAAAACTTTTTATGCATTTAAATTCCAATTTATAAACTGCAAGTTATCATATTCTTAGTACTGTTAGGTTTTCAATTCTTTGATTGCTGTCTAGAGACACACCGACATGACTCTCTAATTAAAATAAAATGTTAACATTAGAATTAGAACTTGACATTAATTAAGTTGTTGCTAGACATGATTATAAGTCACCTTGAAATTTTTATATGATGTTTAAATGAATTTACAATCAACTTTTATAAATAAGAATTTGACCCTAACATACTGCCTGAACATGAAACCAGTAAAGAATGAAAATATACACCTAGCTACTATAGTTATATTATATCGTGTGAATATGCGTTGGAACCGGTAGGAAGTCTAGTTTACGGAACTCCTAAAGGAACCTTATTTGCTCTCCCTTAGCGGCGGAAAAGTTATTTTTTGTACAACAACGTATTGCTGTCCAGAATTTGTATCTTCAGGTATATAAATTTAAATATTATTGTTTCACGCATTTCATAAATTGAATTCTATATCCTGCATTGAATGTCCCATGATAGCTTCTTGATCTTGACCTGATACCCGTTCTCATTGTTGCATGTTCAAGTTTAATTATCATAAAAGAATAACACGTCAGGGTAACAAGGAAAAGACCTAATAGTGGATAATATTGGAGAGTATACTCTGAAGGAGGCCCGTGTTTCTCGTAATAGTGACTTTTGTTTACATGATACTCGATTATAAGTTATATGGAACTAAGTGCCACGTCTTGAGATGACTTGGGCCACCTCTAGACTCCATACATGATTACATGATTAAACAATTTTCTATTACGCGTTCTTGTTTACATGATATGACTCCTGTTATGGTCACTACAAGACCCGAGTACAAGACCCTATAGAATTCACCACTAGAGTCTAAACGTTACTTGATTGTATACACTTGAACCTGTGGTATGGGACGCGGGATTGCGTGCATTAGACAGGATTGATAAAATATTAATAGACTTAAGGTTAACACCGAGCACATGCATCATTCTTGTTCATAAGTTACAGGATTCCCGTTTACAAGTTACATGATCCCTATTACATGTTACATGCTTTCCCATTACTCGTTTACATGTTATACTTGTTACTTGTTCCATATTTGATCATATGATTCCTTGTCCCTATTGCTTGTTTCTTGTTTTGTCCTATTTAGTTATTCATTGTTTGTTACTACTTGCTGTCCGTAACATGTTCTAACGGACATTTTCCCCTCAAACTCAAGAAGTTGCGATTTCAGGTACAAAAGATGAACTGATTGAAGGACTTGGTGAAAAAATATTCTAAATGACGAAGCTGGATGTTAAGCCACATTTATTTTCTATTTTCATGCTTTCGTAGTTACCATTACTATATTTCATACATTTTTTTTCTTGCATTTTTGACTCGAAGTTTATTTCTTTTCTTCCAGATGTTAGATATTATTTTATGGATTTATTTCATGGATCTTTTGGAGTTTATTCATTGTTTATGTGATTATTTATTCTTGTTTGATTGTGATCTTTTATATTGTTGAGTTAATCTGTTACAACTTATGGATGATGTACACATCATTCGCTGGGCCTTTGTTACGAGCACGTATTCCTGTATTTTGAGAAGCGGGGCATGACAATCACAAACATATAAAGTAGAAACCATAGTTAGGAAATCATATATACATCAAATGCATACATCCCTACAATAATTATATAAGATATCAAATTGATATGAGATAAGACATGCATTCATGAAAATGAAATTTGTTCAGTATACTAACCATGGCTCGATACGACGATGCCTTCGGCTGGTACATCTGTTGAGAAGATGAGTACGCCGGTGGTGGTTCCTCCTTTGTCATGGGAATCGGTATTTACATCACTGATACAACGATATACGAAGATATATACAATCTTGCAATGTGCTTGTACCACGTCATATAAACATCCTACCTCGAGCCATGGTACGGTGCTTGATGTCCTAGTACCATATGAAATCTTCAATTCCAATTTACCATGTCATCGATGAAAATCCACCCAGTTAAAATTAGCCATGCTACCAGTCCCTTTCACTTCATATAATTTTTGGTCGTACGAGCGAGATTCGGGAATTATTTGCTACAATACAAACTGTCGAAGTACTCTATTTCCACAACACCAAAGTTGACGAGTGGGGTTGTCGTCAACCAAAGCTTGCTCGTTACACGCGAGTGGAAGTTGTTCCAACCGATCAAGGGTGTACGACACCGAATGGACACACTTCTTGCACAACGCATCCAACTAGTCTCTATATTATTTCAGAGATGTGCATGGGTTATCGACCCATGTGTGTCGCCCTGCCCAATACACTCCTAAAGGAGGCAACATCTCTGGAATTGGCCCAATGGCCAACCAAGATAGTTATGGCTCAACCATCCGGGGACGGCCGATGTATGTACGCTCCCAACTCCAAATATATAACAACACCATCAACCCCAACATATGCTGGAATTCAATACACATGCACACAATGACTTTTACAATGAAGCTAACACAGCACTTCCCCAACTATACCGACCAACCATACTTAATTCATCCAACAACTGTAAATACATAAGTTGCACGAGATCACCAGAGGAGTTTGGAAAGAGCACAACTCCAACTAGACTTACAAGCAGGCACGTGTGCACTACTGGACATCTTCGTCAGTGGAGTTTTCTTTCAAGTACCCTATGAACCTTCAATTCAGCCATACCAGCTGGAGGGATTTGCCGTAAAAAACTTCTTTATAAAATTCATCTTCTTCTTTAGTTTCAGCTATAGCTGGAGCTTCATCTTCAGCTTCAGCTACAACTTCAGCTTTCTTTGTAGCTCATTCAACTTCTAAATCGATACCGAAGTAATCACGTACAACTGATACTCAGTCGAAGTCCATAGTTCCGTCACGACCACCTTATCTATCGGAAGCCTGAAAATCATCGCTACATCTTGGAGAATGACTGCCATCTCTCCTACCGGTAGATGGAATGTGTGTCTCCGGCCTCCATCGCTTGACAGAGCTATAAGTAAGTACAAATCGAGCTTCACACCCCCCATCAATCCAACTCCGTATAAACCAACTTGGATGAAGTACGCATGGGTACGGGGGTCCATGGGAAGAGTCACGTGCGTCCAGAAGTTAAATTTCTTACTGACCCATCCCACACGATTTGAGATATGTGTTTGTGTTGCAACGCAGGTAGGCTAGGGTCTTTCGGTCCTTGAGGTGTACGTTCAACCGAAGATGACCCACTGGCGTCGGTGGAAGTGGAATTACAGCCACCAACCTACACGAACATATAAAAACATTGTTATTACTGATACATTTTTACATATTTAAATTCAAAACTAACACTAATAATCCTCTTACGCCCGTAAATGGTTGACCATACCACTACCAGATGGCCTTGATGATCCCTTCGCTCTGCCCATTTCTCTATCAACAATAATACCATAATTTTCAGTAATAAACATCTATTCATATATATATCAAATAAAATTTACATAATTTAACAAACATCTATCACCAATAATAAAGAAATTATATGGTTATGTTTTTTTTATTCTTTACTTTTCTATTGTATTGCTAGTTATTATCTACGATTGTCTCCACAATAAACAATATAGTAATCAACATCATTTGCAAACCCCATATAGAACTATATGTGATTTGATAACTACCTACATTATACAAAGCACTACTTGATGTCTTCTTTTGACAAAGACAAGAAGTAAATAAAGTTTTTGAGTCGTCAAGACATTAATTATTCAAGGCAAATAAAACTCATGATTCAATCACTAACCATTCAAACAACAATAACATTCACTAACCAACTCATGATTCATTTAGCCAATTCATCAAATCAATTATCCTCCAAAATGAAGTCAAAATAATTCCTAACACATTGAATTCACCCAATACTTAACCACACCTCAATAAGTTTTTAACTTAAGAATTTTTAAAACTGATTCAAAGAGCCTGAAATACGTTAAGTTCGTGTAAATGTACCTCCACTAACAACAATTAACACAACCGTATTAACCAAACCGAAATACACTACAACAATCTTCTTCATTTTGACCAAACCGTATTAACCAAATCGAAAAAATTACCAGTAACAACAATATCGATCAATCCATATTCTAGTCCTATATTCTCACAACGGTTAACATTTCTATATACATTTTAATTTTGCAAGTAACAATTAACAATCATACAAAGTTAGGATTTTTGATTACCTTGCAAAATAAGAAGTTTAACTAGTGAAATTAGGTTTCGATTTTCTGATGGGTTTCTAAGGTGGAGAGGCGTCGGCCGAGCAGTATTGGAGGAGGCATAGGATTGGAGGAGGATGGGGAGCTTGATGTGATTGGGGGAGGAGGATCTTAAGCCAATTTGATGAAGAGGCGCTGCAGGGGTTTGGATTTGAAGAGAGAGATAAGGAGAGATTCGAGAGAGGAGGAGCTTGAGAAGGAGAGGGATTGTTTGAGGGTGTCGTTGGGAGAGAGAGGTCAGAGGAGCTTGAGAGGAAGCTTGAGGAGTTTGGGTTTTGTGGGTTGTGGGAGAGATAGAAGGATATGAGAGGGAGAGTGAGTTTGGAGGTCGGAGGGAGAGCAGTCAGAGGTCGGAGGTCGGAAGGAGAGCAGTCGGAGGTCGGAGGTCGAGAGATCAGAGATTTATGGGTTGGGTTTTTTGTGGGTTTCGGAAGAGAGAGAGAGAGGGAGGGATAGGATAGGGAGAGTGAGAGAGCGAGAGAGGGAGATTTGTTTGAGTGAATTAGTGAAGGGGTATTTTGGGCGATTTCCTGAAAATACCCTTGACTTAAGTGAAGAAGAGGGGAAGACGAGGTGATGAATCATGGTCATTGGATCAAGATGACAGAGATAGTGTTTGTAAGGTTTTCAATTGACCCCCTATCACCCCCACACCACACACACACATGAAATTTAAACTTTTTTATTTATTTATAGTTTTTACAAAATCAAATTTACTTCAGGGGTTCAAATCTTAGGATATTTATGGAAAGAAATCTCAAAATTATTATAAGAAAGTCAAAAAAGGAAACAAATATATTATTCACCTAAAGTTATAAGATTATTATAAAAACAATTTTGAGATACAGTGTTCATATTTACCTTAAAGTTTAAATCGTAATGCATGACTGAAGAATAAATAGTGAATAATTCTTCAGAGGTTAATGATTATATTTGTAACTCAATTTTGTAACCCTAAAAACATCAATCTATATAATAAAACACAAAGAAAGTTATCAAGTGGCTCTCATTCAATAGGGTCGAAATCATTGCTTCAGATCTAACCTCACAAAACATATTTTCCGTCCAAAAGTTCCTCCAAAACTCAAATTCAAATCCCCCCCAAAACAAATCCTTTATTTATTTATTTATTTATTTATTTATCTCTCTCTCTCTCTCTCTCTCTCTCTCATTCTCTCTCTATTTATTTATTTATTTATTTATTTTCAAATTTCAGATTCGTAAATTTTTAGATTTTTTATGCATTTTTTATTGCTCATGTTACTTTGAAAATAGCAAATATCTCATCAACAGTTAAATTTCATCACTTTCCACACTCAAAGTTCTAAGAAGTAGGATTTTACACCCCCATTTAATTAGTTTTCAACATATACTAATGGAAACATGGACTTTTACTTACAACTAATTATTGTTTTACTATTCAAACTTGAGCTACATAATTGTTGTTTTACTGTTTACAAGACTTTCATATGCTGTATCATTCCGAAGACGTGTCATAGGCACGTACCCATGGGCAAATCTAGTCAATATATAAAATACATAGAAAATTATTTTTCCGAATCGATATAGATATTTTTTGGGTGAAAAATCGGTAATCCTTTTACAGTGGAGTACTTTTAAAATTTACAAATAGATCAAAAAATAACTAATATATTTTTCTGTTAGTTTTATCGATATAAAGTTTTATTTATTATTTTTACAGTATTCAGATTTACTTTAAATTTCAAATCTTAGAATAATTTACAAAGCAATCTCAAGATAACTATAAGATAATTATAAAACGAAAAAAATATAGTGCTCACTTAAAACTATAAGATAACTATAAAAAACTATCTTGAGTTATAGTATTCAGAGTTACTTAGAAGTTTAAATCTTTATACATGGCTAACGAAAACATAGTGAATAATTCCATGGTAGGTTAATAGTTATACATACTCCTCAGTGTAACTCAATTTTGTAACCCTAAAGAATATCTGATATGGGTAAAAATCAGAGCCACACGATCTCAGCATGTATCTCAAAGCTTCCAATGGCATTACATTAATTTATAGCAACATGCTACTAAAAGAATGTGGGCCATCTATTAGCACAACCCAATATACAATTATGGCTTATTTACAATCCAAGAATAAGGGGATTTTTAGCTAATCACAGCTTTCAGTTAAATCCCCCCTAATCAGGGATTAGAGGCTAAATCTACCCCTTCATTATGGGAATCTCCAACCAAATCTTAAATAATAACTTTTCAGGTCTATATTCGATTGATTCCTAGCCTAAAAAAACCCTTTTCCTTCATTTAATCAAAGGAATCCTGTCACACCCCGCTTCCCAAAAGAATATGGAATACGGTACGCGACTAATTCCAGCGAATGGTTTTCACCATCCATAAGCTGTAAGGATCTACTTAACTCAACATAACAGTAAATATAGCAACATACTCAATCCCGCATGCATGAACAATTATTAACCAATAGTATTCATTTGCAAATATATATTATTCTAAAACAAATACAAGATCTGAATCAAAACAAACTTTGGGACTACAAGCTCATTACAAATATCAATGTATCAACATGAATGAAATAATTCAAAACAGATCACTGAGCAAAACTTTTTCAAAACGAAGCCTAAAAATTTTGCTCTCCAACTCCCTTGGGTAGTTGATCACCAAAATCTGCTCATATGGCAATTACAAGAAAATAGGAAGACATGAAAATAGAATGCCCATTAGTTGCAAGTTCCGGGCCGCAAGTAGTACAAGCAGGAAAAGTGGAAATGGAAAATATGAAACAAAAACAGGAAGTACTAACAGGAAGGAAATCAACGGTAGATGACAGTTTACAAATAACAAAAAATAGTAACAGATAAATAGTGAAGGGTAACAGTAACAGTAACAGTACAGTAAGGGATAACGGTAACAGTAATAGTAGAGGGTATCAGTAACGGGATGTGTCAGTGAAACAGTTATTCTTATGTCTATTGTTCATTACTATCTAGGTAGCACTTTATGCGTCCCATTTATTTACCACATTGTTGCTACATTCAAACAGTTTCGTTTAGATCTCGTAGTGGATCCTATAGGGCTATGTACACAGAAAAACAGTAACAGTAATAGTAAACGATGCCATTGATCATGTAGTCATGAATCCATAGATCAACTGTTGAGACCCTTGGGTCCCCTTCGGAGTACACCTTCCTATAAGGAAGTATGTAGTCAGGTAAACAGTAAAAAGTGTCATGGATCATGTAATCATGCATCCAGAGAATAACAGTTGAGACCTATGAGTCTCTTACTGGTACACATTTCTATATTGTCCACTACTAGATATTTTCTTTGAACCCCCGACTTGATTACTTGTCATTATTATTAAAATGGTGTGAGCGAACACAAACAGGCAAAAAGACATGGCAAGAACAAGGAACAATTCTAAGTCAAATAGGAAACACAAATGGGTGACAAAAACAACCTATAACAGTTGGAACAACGAAACTTCCTGTTCTGGATAACAAGACGTTACTGCACCGAAATTGAGATCCATAGTGAAAATATTGATCCGTCAGAAAATCTAGAAACTAGACTCTTTTCCGAATCCAGCGCATATACACAAGTCATACATCAGCTATAGTAAAAGAGTCCAAAACTGTGTTTTATATAGAACCTACGTTCAGCCAGAACATGCAAAATCTTCTTTATAAGCATGAACAAGAGTCAAAAAACATCATAATTAAATCTAAGAAAATTCTGGAAGGTTCCCTAGCATGTCTAGTCTCAACATATAAAATTTTATGAAATTCCATTTCAGATATTATAGTCAACATAATTTGGAAAACAGAGTGATTCATCATAATTGTAATTATGAAAGTTCAGACACAGTTGTACCAAAACAGTGATAATTTGCAAAATACAATTCGAAATCCCAATCCATCAAAACGGTATTAAAATAGAAAAATTAGGTGTAATATCCCAGACAGATATTATATTTTGATAATTGCTATTTTTAAATTAAAATATTTTTAATGGGAATTACTTGGCTTTTCAAATAAAAAGTTATCTGGACATATATAGTAATAAGTATATACAGGTATTGTATCAGTTTTGTACACTTGTACAAAATCTTGAAAAATACGTTTTTGAGAAAAACATCTGGAAAATACCGGACAGATATAAAAAAATTTATTATTTTATTATTTTTTTAGAATTGAAATATTTTTGGTAGACATCACCTGGTTTTGTTAATAAACATTATATATGTATATATACTAGTCGGTATACGACTGTTTTGTATCAAATTGATAATGGAATCTTCCGAGCCAGTAATAAAATTATTTTATTTTATTTCTCGGAATTAAAATATTTTTGTACTGATTTGTTCGTTTTCACAAACAAAAATTATCTGTATAATCAGATTTATGCACGGATTTGATTCACGTCGATTTCAGGCGTTTATACAAATCGTGTAGTATGTGATTTGACAAAATTATATTTACATTTTGATCCATCATGATGAGATGGAGGGTTAGGATGAGTTAGGGGGGTGATTGCAATATATATTTGCAAATTGATTTATCAATTGTTCAAGCCATGAGAACTTGGACATGTGGCTTCATTTCTACCCACACAAAATTAACCCTTGTGTTATAAAAACACACCCCAACCCCTTCTCTTCCCATTTTGTCCGGCCAGACCCCATTCTCCTTCCCATTTCATTTCCCTAGTGTTTCCATTCCCTTCTCATTCCAATATCATCTCATCCTCCAACTCCTTCTTCCACTTGTTCTTATTTTAGAAAAAGAAATAGAGGAAAAAGAAAGAGAGATTGAATTAAAAGAAAAAGAAAACGAGAGGCATTTCATGGGTTCATTTCTTCATGGTGGAGTTCTTAAGGTACAAGAACAAGGAGCAAGGAGGAGGAAGCAAGCTAGTCCTTCCAACCAAGTTTAAGGTGGGGTTTTCTCATACTCATGGTTGTTTTAACTATTTTAGGGTTTTGCTTTGGGGTATGATATTGTATGGAGTTCATTTCATGTGCAAATGGACTAGATAAGAGCATGTAAAAGTTTTAGTGGTTGAACACAAATTAGAGGCATAAAGAATCGATTTTTAGGGTTGTAAGTTTGATTTTAATTAACCATGTAAACGATAGAATCTCAACCCGAAACTCATTGGAGATTTTCTTAGGGGTGTTATTAGTATGCTAGAATTTTTGAGGATTTTTCGGAGTAGTTTTGATGGGTGAAACAAGTCGTTTCCCCAAAATAGCGAGATTTGAGCCAAAATAGTGGACTCAATGTTTTGGGATTGTGTCGCAGTGTGTTCGGCAGGGCTGGAAAGTGGTCTTCCTTACAGAAATTGAGGTGGATACCCAGAAGAGAAGTTGTAGTAGACATTCTCCCCTTTCCGAATCGTTCTCTCGGGCTAAATTTCGATAAGAGACGCGAAAGTTACGGTCATTACAAAAACAGGACAGCAACTTGACTGAGTTGCTCACTGTTTGGGTTGATTGCTGTTTTTGAGCCTCTTAATGGTCGAATCTGAGGTAGAGACCCATTAGAGAAATTGTAGTAGACATTCTCCCCTTTCCGAATTGGCCTCTCAGGTTAAATCCAAACAAGCGGAGTAGGAGTTATTGCCTTTGGAAAATACAACAAAAAGCTGTCTGACTGAGCGCTTACTGTTTTGACTCTTCTTAGTTTTTGAGTGTCTTAATGGATGAATCTGAGGTAGAGACCCATTAGAGAAGTTGTAGTAGACATTCTCACCTTTCCGAATTGACCTCTCGGGCTAAATTTCGATAAGCGGAGTAGAAGTTTTGCCGTTTACAAAGTACAGCAACTGGCTGTCTTTACCAGACTCTTGCTATTTTGCTTCTTGAGATTTTAGAGTGTCTTAGTGGCTGAATCTGAGGTTCGGACCAACTAGAGTGTTACAGGTAGACGTTCTCCCCTTTCTGAATTGACCTCTCGGGTTAAATTCCAATAAGCGGAGTAGAAGTTATAGGCTCCCAAAGTTTCAGCTTTGATGGATTAAGTCTGCTATTTTTTGTTACTGTTTGTGTATGTTCGACGGGTAGGAAATTGGATTTCCTTATGGAATCTGAGCAACTGGTCAACTGGGAAGTTTTAGTAGATGTTCCCACCTTTTCAAATTGTGCAGTTTTGTTAGATTCCAAAAATTGGAGCAAAAGTTACAAGCTACGGAAGTTTCAACTTTTTGTTGAAAATCGGTACTTTGGTAACTGTTTGCGTATGTTCGATGGGTAGAAACTTGGATTTCCTTATGGAATCTGAGCGACTGGTCAACTGGAAAGTTTTAATAGGTGTTCCAACCTTTTCAAATTGTCCAATTTATTAGATTCCGATAAGTGGAGCAAAAGTTACAAGCTACGGAAGTTTCAACTTTTTGTTGAAAATCGGTAGTTTGGTAACTGTTTGCGTATGTTCGACGGGTAGAAACTTGGATTTTCTTACGAAATCTGAGCGACTGGTCAAATGGGAAGTTTTAGTAGGTGTTCCCACCTTTTCAAATTGTCCAGTTTTGTTAGATTCCGATAAGTAGAGCAAAAGTTACAAGCTACGTAATTTTCAACTTTTTGTTGAAAATCTGTAGTTTGGTAACTATTTGCGTATGTTCGACTGGTAGAAACTTGGATTTCCTTACGGAATCTGAGCTACTGGTCAACTGGGAAGTTTTAATAGGTTTTCCCACCTTTTCAAATTGTCCAATTTTGTTAGATTCCGATAAGTGGAGCAAAAGTTACAAGCTATGGAAGTTTCGACTTTTTGTTGAAAATCAGTAGTTTGGTAACTGTTTGCGTATATTCGATGGGTAGAAACTTGGAATTCCTTACGAAATCTGAGCGACTAGTCAACTGGGAAGTTTTAGTAGGTGTTCCCACCTTTTCAAATTGTCCAATTTTGCTAGATTCCGATAAGTGGAGCAAAAGTTACAAGCTACGGAAGTTTCGACTTTTTGTTGAAAATCGGTAGTTTGGTAACTGTTTGCGTATGTTCGACGAGTGGAAACTTGGAATTCCTTATGGAATCTGAGCGACTGGTCAACTGAAAAGTTTTAGTAGGTTTTCCCACCATTTCAAATCGTCCACTTTTGTTAGATTTCGATAAGTGGAGCAAAAGTTACAAGCTACGGATGTTTCCACTTTTTGTTGAAAATCAGTAGTTTGGTAACTGTTTGCATATGTTCGACGGGTAGAAACTTGAATTTCCTTGCGGAATCTGAGCAACTGGTCAACTGATAAGTTATAGTAGATGTCCCCACCTTTTCAAATTGTCTGGTTTCGTTAGATTTTGACGAGTGGAGCAAAATTTATCAGCTTGTGAAGTTTCAACTTTTTGTTGAAAATCTGCTGTTGGGTTAAACTGTTTGCGTGTGTTCGATGGACCGGATCTTGGATTCCTCACAAAATCTGAAATAATGTTCCACTAGAGAGTTGTGGCAGATGTTTTAACTATTCTAAAAAGTATATTTCTGTTAAAATCTGATAAGCGTAGCACTGGTTGCTTCTAGGCTGTCGGAAGGCTTTTATGTCGCTTTTTGAGCTTCTCATTGGTAGAATGCCTATTTTAGATTGTTAGTAGATTCTTCTGTTGCTTCTACTCATAGAAGATAAAGTTTTTCTAGAAGCACGTTTGGTTGCTTCTAGGTTGATTACCTGTATGGTTGTTCTTATGTGTGGTTTTGCTCATACGCGGCTCGGTTGGCCCGTATGTAGCTGTGGTATTATACGTAGCTTATTTTTCTCGTATGTATGTTGTTGTCTCATACGCGGCTTGACTGGTCCGTATGTAGTTGTTGGTCCCATATGTACCTTGTTTAGCTCATATGTGTTTTTGGTTACTCGTATGTAGCTTCTTAGCTAATACGCAGTTTGTTGTGCTCATCTAGGGTGATATCATTGCCCTAAGGCTATCGATCATCAAGACGTGTGTTTACCTTACTCCTAAGGGACTGTGGATGAGTCACTCCTTGTGTACCGTCGGATCTTAACCGGTGTTGGTTAATCGCAGACCGGAGTATGACGAAATTCAAGTTTAGGGTAGTAGCATGCGAATACGTTCATGTTGCCGAGGTCTTGGATCGATAGGTCATGAACCAGATCCTTAGGATTCTGGTAAGTCTAGGTTGAGCAGCCTAGTAGTGTTATCTGCGAAGTCTAAGTTAAGACCTAGCATGTCGTGTTTATAATATTGTCATCCCTAGGATTGTTCAGGGTTAGTGACATCGTTAGGGTAGTAACTGATGGCTATTACTACTTAACCTCTACTTATTATCATTTTTCGCCGAAGGGAAAAGAGTTGGTATTAAGGGTGATACCTTATGATCCGACCTATCCTATAGGCCGGCACTAGGCGGTGTTATTGGGTTGTACCCTTCTTCTCAAAGGGATATGGTCTGTGCCTTCTCACGAGTTGGGAGCACGGGATCCGTATCTCATCTGTTAATTTCTGAAGTACCTTGATAAGGCAGGAGCGATCCTGTCGGAGCTAAGGGGATTGACCACCGGAACTCCGTCTTGTCTTATATCTATGGGCGATACAGGATGCTACATGCAATCCTACGCTTGCGAGACCCCAGGGGTGCCACAGGGGATGCTTCGAGCTAACCTGCGCTTGCGAGACTCCAAGAATTCGTCAAGGATATTTGACTGAGGTCGGGCAATAGTGGCAAACCTGGACACCACTATATGACCGCAGTAACGAAAATAGACAGTACCTGCAACCTCATCAGTCACGTTGTATCTTCAGAAACAAGTCGAGTACAAGAGTAGAATTCATGGCGCGGGTTCAAATCCCTATATATGAAGAAACGACTTGAGAAGGGGCGTATGTAGTATGGGCTGCACACTATTCCAGAGACTTGCTTGCATTAGAGTAAGAGCATCCTTGTATTAGTAATCTTGCATTAGAGTCTAAGTCATAACATACACTGACACATCAAATATATATACACGTTTCTCTTTTCATCAATCTGTTTGCTATAGTTGAGATTCGCTGCTAGTTATCGGCCTTAAAGCGTCAGTGAATAGTGACGTCCCCACTTCAATAGGTACTGGATTGCAAAAGTACAGGTCTTAGATTGCAGAGGTACAGGTATTGGATTGCAGAAGTACAGGTACAGGTACAGATATAGGTACAGGATTCAGGAGGACTCAAGGCGAGAGAGCAAGGAGTCGATTTTATTAAAGTTTTCCGCTGTAAATATGTTATAATTTCATTTGTAATAATTGTTGTAAATTATTTATTTGTTGGAATGCATCCAAGTGGAATACCAAGTGTTGTTCTTTATTCATTGTACTCTGATGTAATATGTTGAAAGTTGTAACACTTGGGATTGTAAAGGTATTATTGTAACACTATTGTAATGTATTGCAATTTTGTAACATTCGGATTTGTAATACATTTGTGTTGAATAAAAAGTTTTAAATTTTCCTGTTTTTCTGTGTATTGTGGCTAATTGAAGAAAAGATTCTGGCTTATGTCACGGTTTTCCAGTTACCGAAAATCGGGGCGTTACATCAGGCTACATTTCATATTCACAAAGTTTTCATTAAAAATGATTAGAATTAGGTTGAAAACATAATTCTTTACTGAACAGCAATATATTGATTGGTTTCACAAACATGTAATGAGTTACAAAAGCCATTAAATTATTCTACAAAAATTAGGGATGGATCCCAGTCATATCTAAACATACTCAGAAAAAAATCAAGTCCAAATTTTACTTTTATCATCAGTTTTAAAATATTAATTCATACAGAAATTTGAAAATTATGAATCTGAAATTTTCGATACAACTGCAGTAAAACAGCAATAACTCATCCCTCAAAAATTGGAATTCAGATCCGTCAAAAATTCTGAAAACTTGAAAACAAGGCCCATAAATTATGTTCACAAATTTATTTATTTTACTGAGATTAACAGAGTCGAAATTACCTGTATTAAATAGGGCAGCAGTAAAAAGAAACTTCTTTTATGTATTTCATCAAACAATTTAATTATAATTGATCCAAATTAAGATATAATGCAGAGCATCGTATCTAGGTTGCTCAAATCAGCATGGCATGTGTATTAACAGTTTATAATGAGGTATACATCTAACAAAGCATTCATGTAACAATTATCTACAACATGCGGTATGTCACAAACAAGAATATACATATCAAGATCTCTTCCTAGATCTAATTTATTTTTGTGTAATGTGTGTCAACTTATTGTGGGTAATCATGATCATGAGATGAAGGAACGGATCAACGAACAAGATATGATTTCGTGGATTAACATGGGAGTGCAAAACAAAGAAACATGCAAGACTACTTACGGTATTTAACTTGTATGAAGAACAAATAGCATACAAGCTACTTGCCTTAACATGACGATGAAGATGATGAAAGAACAATAGGAACGGATCCCGACACACGAACACGAAACACGTGCACAAAAGACAGCACGTACAACAGCAAGAGAAGCCAATAACACGTGCACTGTACGTGTTCTTCACGTACACAACGACGACAGCAACAACAAGTGCGATGGCGACTAGGAGCATCAGGATTGGCGCTCGGGACGACGACAGGGAAAAACCACGACGGCGGAGCAACGGAGGGGTCGAGGGGATGGTGGTTGTCGAACACAACAGCAGCGACAGGGATGGAGGGATCGGTGGTGGAGTCGACGGCAAGAGGAAGAAGAAGACGGGGACAGCGGCAGGCGGTGGGTGCGGCAACGATGACGACAGCGTCGAGGGAAGCTCGACGTAAGGAAGAAAATGATGGGGGTGCTCGATTGATGGCAGCACGAGCAAGATAGCGACGACACGGGGTGAGGAAATCAGGAGTGAGAGAAGAGGGCACGACGGTGTCGAGGGTGGCATCGACGGGGGTTGAGGGGGTCAATGGGTGCAGGGGGTGAGAGAGAGAGAAGAAGACGGGAGGTAGGGGGTGACGACTGTAGAAGAGAATTAGGTTTAGGGTTTAGATAATTAGGGTTTGGGTGAGATTAGATAGGTTATATATATCAAAGTGGGTTTGGGTTATTGGGTAGTAACCAATAGGAAGGGAAAAGTCATAATAATAAAATAAATAAGCCATGAATTAGATTTAGTCAACACAAAAGAAGAAAAATCAAATTTTTAGATCCATCAGATTGGGGAAAAAGCTGAATCAAGGCAACAATGAATTTTTAGGAGTGGAACAACAACACACGGTTCAAAAGGGACAAAAGAATACGATCAAGAATAAAATAACCAGGAAAATAATTAAATACACACAAAATACAATAATGAGTTACAGGGGTTACAAATCCTACCCACCTAATAAGAAGAATTTTGTCGTCGAAATTCAACAAGAAGTACATAGGGTAACCCCGAAAAGAAGAAGAAAATTGAACAATAACAAAATCAAGAACTATACAAACAAAAGAGGAAAACTTCCGCTGGAGGTCCTTTTCCAGCTCCCAAGTCGACTCACCCGGCGAGTGAGGATTCCAAGAAACTCGAACTAGTTTGATGACCTTGTTCTTCAGCACCTTCTCCTGTCGGTCCAAAATGGCAACTAGCGGAATCTCACAAGACAGATTCGACCTCACGGATAACTGTGAGTAGTCAATCACAAGGTTCTCATCATAGATATACGTCCTGAGTTGTGAGACATGGAAGACGTCATGCACTCCAGATAAAGCCGGTGGCAATCAAAGACAATAGGCTACCTTTCTTACTTGTTCCACGATGTCAAACGGCCCGATGAACCTAGGGTTCTGCTTGCCTCCATCACCAAAACAAATGACGCCTCTCCACGGCGATACCTTAAGGAAAGCATGGTCTCCAACCTCAAACTCCAAGGCTCTCCTATGGACATCTGCCTAACTCTTTTGTTTGTTTTGCGTTGTCTGAAGATACTTCCTGATCTGAGTCACCGCATCCACAGTGCTGGTGATCAACTCCGGACCCAACAACTTCCTCTCACCAATGTCATCCCAGCACAATGTGCGATCTGCGCTTCGACCATATAGTGTCTTGTACGGAGCAGCTTTAAGACTGGCCTGATAGCTGTTATTGTACGAGAACTCTACAAGATGCAAGTGGTCCTCCCAAGAACCTCCAAACTGCAGCACATAGGACCTCAACATCCTCTAGAGTCTGGATAGTCCTCTTTGACTGTCCATTGGTCTGAGGGTGAAAAGCTGTGTTGTACTTCAACTTACTTCCCAAACTACTCTTAAGAATCTCCCAAAACTGAGACCTGAACCTTGTATCCCTGTCGGATACAATACTGACTGGAACCCCATGAAGCCTGACGATCTCTTGCATGTACTTCTCTGCTAGGCTCTTAGTCGACTGTCCAACTCTGAAGGGAACAAAGTGAGCACTCTTCGTTAGCCTGTCCACAATCACCAAAATGGCATTATGAACCTTGGGACTCCTCTGCAAAGCAGTCACAAAATTCATCATGATGTGCTCCCACTTCCACTCCGGAATGGAAAGAGGCTGAAGAAGTTCGGCAGTTCTCTGATGCTCTGCCTTCACCTACTGGTAGATCAAGCACTGAGATACAAATCTCGCTAAGGCCCTCTTCATACCATGCCACCCAAAGTGAAGCTTCAAGTCCCGGTACATATTAGTACCACTGGGATGAATAGAGTACGACGACTGGTGGGCTTCCTCAAGCAACTTCTGACGAACCTCACTCTTCGGAACACACAATCTGGACCCAAAAAAGAAGCAATCCATCTGAGTGAACAACCATATAGGTCCTCGTACCTGCCTCAACTTCGGCTCTGTATCCTTGCAATTGCTCATCACCTGCCTGAGCCTCTTTAATCTGCTCTTCAAGAGACGACTGTAACTGAAGCATCATGCAGCTCCGATCAGAACTCGGCAAGATCACATTCAAGTCCAACCTCCTCATTTGCTCAATAAGCTCTCTCTGCTTAGTCAGGACATGGCGACTGGTTCCTACTCAAAGCATCTGGCACCAAGTTCACTTTACCAGGGTGGTATTGTAAACTGATGTCATAGTCAGCCATTAACTCCAACCAGCACCTCTGCCTCATGTTCAGTTCTTCCTGAGTGAAGACATACTCGAGACTTTTGTGGACTATAAAAATTTGCCCTTGGTCTCCTAAGTAGATAGTGTCTTCACAGCTTCAGAACAAAGATCACTGCTGCCAACTCTAAATCATGGGTAGGGTAGTTCTTCTCGAGCGGCCTCAACTGTCTGGATGCATAAGCAACAACTCGGCCCTTCTGCATCAACACTGCACCTAGGCCCTTGGCAGAAGCGTTACAGTGAACTACAAATCCACCCGAACCATTCAGAATAGTCAACACTGGCACTGACATCAATCGGCTCTTCAACTCTGCAAAAGCTCCACTGTAGGCCCCATCCTAGACGAATTTCTGATCCTTCCCTGCCAGCTTAGTCAACGGCCTAGCTATCTTCGAAAAGTCTTGGACAAACTTTCGATAACACCCGGCCAATCCAAGGAAACTTCTCACCTCTGAAACTGACTTAGGGACTGGTCAATCCTTCACCGCAGCAATCTTGGATGAATCAACTGAGATTCCCTCACCTGAGATAATGTGCCCCAAGAAGTTAACTCGTTCGAGCCAGAACTCATACAAACTGAGTTTTCCATAGAGCTGATTCTCCCTCAGAGTTTGTAGAACCAACCTCAGATATTCAGCATGATCCTTCCGGTTCCGAGAATACACCATAATGTCGTCTATGAAGACCACCACGAATCTTTCTAGAAATGGAAAGAAGACTTGGTTCATCAGACTCATAAATACTGCTGGTGCATTCATGACTCCGAAAGGCATCACTAGGAACTCGTAGTTCCCGTATCTGGTACTGAATGCATTCTTCAACACATCTGCTGCCTTCACCTTCACCTGATGATATCCTGAGCGAAGGTCCAACTTTGAAAAGACAGCCGCTCCACCCAGCTGATCAAACAAATCATCGATCCTGGGCAGCGGATAACTATTCTTCCCTGTAGCACTATTTAGCTCACGGTAATCCACGCATAGTCGACGACTCCCGACCTTTTTACTAACAAACAAAACTGGATCGCCTTACGGTGAAACACTGGGCCTGATGAAACCTAGATCCAGCAATCCTTGAACCTGCACCTTCAACTCTGCTTGCTCAACTGGTGCCATCCTGTAGGGACTCTTCGATATCGGCGCAGTACCTAGCTAAACCTCAATACCAAATTCCACTTCCCTATCAGGGAGTAGCCCAAGAAAATCCTCTAGAAACACATCCAGAAATTCCCGATTACTAGAGGCGTAGCCTCACAGCCTGTGTGCAACTCCATTGCGCAACCTGCATCGTCAACCACTTCCTTACCACACCCAAGGGGTGTCTCCCCAACATGGAACTCAAACTCTACACGGCCCGGCATCCTGAATACAACCTTCTTCGCTCGGCAATCAATAATAGCGTGTGACTCGCCCAGCCAATCCATGCCGAGAATCACATCAAACCCTGAACTTCTGATCACAATCAGATATGCTCTAAAATTTGCACCTCCAATCACCACTGGACTCTGCTTACACTCTCGGGAATAGATGACAACACCGCCACCTGTGGTGATGTTCCAAGCTGCCGGCATGACACTACACTCCAACTGATGCTGATCCACAAAGCAGGAGGAGACGAAGGAATGGGTTGTCCCGGAATCAAAAAGGACACGGGCAGGAAAGGAATGGACTAGAATCATACCTACTATAGAGTCAAAACAAGGGAAAAAATTGAACAGATGAATAGTGAAAGATAACTAACGGATATGGAAAATGGTGCAGGAAAGACAACATTAATGAATGATGCAGGAGAAATAAATAAAATAAGGAACAAATAATAGAAAAAAAAAAGAAAACACCAAAGAATACTTGCAACAACCTCTTCCACGGTCTCGGCTTCCTCCGCTGTCAAGTTGAAGGCCTAACCTCTCCCTGGAGAAGCGGTCCTCTGACTGACAATCTGACACTGAGGGGGAAGTGGTAGCCTGACCTTATCAGGGACTGGCACGACTGCAGCCTGGTCGAGCCTCCTCCGAGGACAATTTTGGACCAAGTGATCGGTAGCACCACACCCGAGACACCAGCGGTTGGCCTTCCAGCAGTCCTTGTGCAAATGCCAGGGGTTTGGCATATGTCGCAAACAACATCCTTCCGTGGAGGAGCAGAATGGTAAGGAGCTATCCTGACGGCATGGACTGGAGCTGGCCTCCTGATCAAGAATCTAGTGGGCCTGACAGCAACAGCAGTGGGGTACTAAACAACCCGCTGAGAAGGGGTTTCCCGAGCTCGAGTCTGCTGCTTTGCTCGAGCTGCCTCTAAGGCATCCGCATAGGTATGGAGACGGTGGGTGGCCAGGTGCACCTGAATTCTATGGTCAAGACCCACAAGGAACCTCCGAGCACGATCCTCCTCATTTGGCACCAAGGTGGTGGTGAAGCGACTAAGCCTGGTGAACACCGTGGCATACTCGTCCATGGATCTAGTGCCCTGTTCCAAGAAAATTTGGTGTTACAATACTACATATATAATATGTAAAAAAGTTTCAAAACATGGCACTAACCAACCAACCAACCAACCTACTACAGAGCAAGAAACTGATGCTCCATTTCTACCCAGGTTATGCGGGGGAAGAATTTCTCCAGGAAGCTCTGAGCGAAAGTGGCCTAAGTAATAGGTCGCTCTAGCCTATCAGATTCTGCCCTCCACCAGATGTGGGCCAAGTCCACCAACTAGATCCACACCACATCCACACGGTCGGCATCGACAACCCTAGCTGCTTGTAGTACACTTTCCGTTCGAATTAGCCACTGCTCGGCCTCAAGCAGCATCTCAGTATCAGCGAACTTATCAAAGTGCAGCCTCATGAAGTCTGCAATGGTACCCGAACAAGGGGTCAAAGCTACCTAGGCAGGCACAACGAGGGTGGGGTAGCAGCGTTCCGGTTAGTAGCATCTAATGCTGCCTCTACCAGTTTGCTGTGCTCCTACTGCATCTGAGCAATCTGCTGCAACACCTCAGTAACAGCTGCCAACTCAGGATGGTCATCTTGCGAGCGAGAATACGGTATGCGACTAAGTCTAGCAATTGTTTTCACCATCCATAAGCTGTAAGCATTACAGTAAATATTGCAATATACTCAACCACGCAAGCATGAACAATTATTAACCAACAGTATTCATTTGCAACAATATAATATTCCAAAACAAATACAAGATCTGAATCAAAACAAACTCCTGGACTACAAGCCCAGTACAAATCTCGATGTATCAACATGAATGAAATAATTCGAAACAAATCACAGACCAGAATTTTCCAAAACGAAGCCTAAAACTTTTGCTCTCCAACTCCCTCGGGTAGTTGATCACCAAAACCTGCTCATATAGCAATTACAAGAAAATAGGAAGACATGAAAACAGAATCACCATTAGTTGCAAGTTCCGGGCCGCAAGTAGTACAAGCAGGAAAAGTGGAAATGGAAAATATGAAACAAAAACAGGAAGTACTAACAGGAAGGAAATCAACGGTAGATGACAGTTTACAAATAACAAAAAACAGTAGCAGATACAGTAACAGTAACAGTACGGGATAACGGTAATGGTAACAGTGACAGTAGAGGGTAACGGTAACAGGATGTGTCAGTGAAACAGTTATTCTTATGTCTATTATTCATTACAATCTAGGTAGTACTTCATGCGTCCCATTTATTTACCACATGGTTGCTACATTCAAATAGTTTCGTCTAGATCTCGTAGTGGAACCAATAGCGCCATGTACAGAGACAAATAGTAACAGTAATAGTAAACGGTGTCATGGATCATGTAGTCATGTATCCAAAGATAAACAGTTGAGACTTATGGGTCCCCTTACAAGTACACCTTCCTATAGGGAAGTATGTGCAATGCCCCGGATCCCCGTTACCAGACATCCGTGACGCAACCAGAATCTTTGCCTTCAAATGCATCTCAACAAGGTAATAACACTGAAATTTAAAAATATTTTATTGCCAAATAAGTCATTATATCATCAATTACAACCAATATCTTGTTCTTGAACAAGAATACAAATTACATTAACTCATTACATCTTATTACAAATATTTACCTACTCCTTTTGTAAAGTTATCAGCTGTCTCCCGGAATGATAATCGACAGATCACCGGCCAAAGCTCCACTGAGTGGTCAATCTGCTTCCCTGGAACTTGCCTCTCGGCTTGAGCCTTCAGCTGCGCGACTCTGATATTTCTGCACCTGCTCGAATGGTAGGACCGGTACCTAAAAGGTGGGGAACATCAATAATTCTACTGACGCAATGCTGAAAAGAAACAGCAATCTCCAAACTGGCAACCACAAACCATCTTGAATGGGAAAAGAAACGTGCATCCTAATTTCCTAGTGTTCGTGTATGCCATGATCTAACAATTAAAATGCACCAGTCACATGCCTTATTCTAATGCAAGCAAGACTTTGGGATTCTTGATCCGCATGCATTCCATACTACATACGTTCCAGACCAATGCATGACATGACCTTATCTAATGCACAAAAACAAAGGATGCACACAATGCGCCTACTCTAATGCAATTCATTTGGGAACGTATGCATCCGATACTACATACTTCCCCAAAATCAACTTCAATAGAAACATATGCATCCCATACTACATACTTTCCAAAGAGTTTGCTTCTCCTGATTGTAGGGTTCAATCTCTCGCCATGCATCCTACTCTTGTACTCATCATGTTCCTAATAGATATCCATGTCTGAGGAGGTTGCAGTATTTCGGTCTAGTCCCTTACTGCAGTCCCTAAAGTGGTGGTCGCGTTTGCCACTTAGTACCCACGCATGGACCTCCCTCAAAAAGTCGTGAAAAACCATCCAGTACAAAACCATTTACCCATGACGTCAAGATAATATATGTAAAAACAACACCCATGCGCATAGGAACACGACGGCCTCGAGGATCAAATCCCCCTATCCGCAGGAGTTTCTCTCCCCGTTCCTTATCCCGGCTCTTTGGTACGAGACCCGTGAACTCAAACCTGAGAACCAAATCCATATCCCTACGACAGGAAAAGTACAACACCCGACTATGGTCTTCTAGTACTAATGCAATGTCCATAAACCTATTACATCACTCTAATCCAAGACTCACTCTAAACATCCAGGTAAAATAAGGGGTTCCTTTCAAATTCCTGCCCATCGACTCGCGGCCCCTGCGACACAATGTCCTGCCGCCACTTCCCGCAGCTAGGAATTCATCCATCACCACCGCCCGCATTCATCCTCAATCGGCATGAATACAACTCGACAGCACCAATTCGGACGTCCAATACCTCGGCAGAAGTTCTAATCTTAGAGTCGATAGACGTAGCATAGCACCCTACCCTTGTGACTAACTTGAGTCACAACATCCACAATAAGAGTCAAACACCATCAAGACCAGTAATAAACACCAATCATCTCTAGTAACAGGTAATCAACTCTCATTTATAAGAGGGAAAAGATACTTTCGACACTTAGTCAAAAACCATGACTAATCAAAACTATGGTGTTTCTGCCCGAAACTTTAAAAGGTCATAATTCCCACAATACAACTTAGATTTTGGTGTTCTAGCCCATTTTGAAAAGCTAAGAACCTAGGCTACAACTCTCTATTTGATCATCACCTCAGATCCAATCATCTAATTGCTCAAAATAGCCTCACAACCCTCAGGCTGTGTACTTCCTGTACATTGGCTTCACCTTACCGATAACATAAAAATCTACTCGCTCATCAGAATGATACAAATCTAGGTTCTATAAAAAGATGTAGATGTCCTCTACAACTTTCTAGTTGATCACCAGTCCCAATTTTTCCATTTGGTCACCCTAAACCGTTCATCTTCCTTAGGTATACAGAACCACACATAATGCATTACTCAAACAGAGCCTATAACTCAAAATCTGGAATTTCTTGACATCAGACTTTTTGGAAAGCTCAGGATGTCTACTACAACTTCGTAGGTGTACACTTCCTCAAATTCTTCTCTTACAGATCCATAAATCAGGGTGTCAATACTGACTGTTATACACAGTACACTCTTAAATATTCATAATAAATCACATGCATAACCAATGGTCATAAAATATGTATTTTCAGAAACTAGACATCATCATGTATAATATGCAAAAAAGATCACATCCAGATTCCAAGTATTCAATGAGTTCTACCTATTACAAACATGCATAAAAGTTCTACTGTTCTTCAGTCACTATCTTGAATACTTTTACTTGATTAATTTTCAAAATGCATTCAATTTCATCCAAATAATTCCAATATTTTTATGTAGGGTATAGATTCATGCATGATATCATGGTAAAAATTTCAGAAATC
Organism: Hemerocallis citrina; assembly: GCA_017893485.1. Taxonomy (NCBI): domain Eukaryota; kingdom Viridiplantae; phylum Streptophyta; class Magnoliopsida; order Asparagales; family Asphodelaceae; genus Hemerocallis; species Hemerocallis citrina. The sequence continues at coordinate 58,164,651 of CM030367.1, read as the reverse complement.
GATCATGTATCAATTAATTCTAAAATTTTCCACAAGTTCAGGTTCTACAATAGACCCAGTCATCAAGAATGATTTCATTAAAATACCAAACAATATCAGAAAAATCCAAAATAAATCATGTAGCTTCTAGACATAAAAAAGGTCATTCTGTAAAAATTGCATGATCAAATTCCATTTATTTTGATCTATGGAAATTCGGGAACATAGCATGCAGATCATGTTTTTCTGTTTTAGTTCCAGATTCTAAACATACTACTTCTAATCAATCATCCTCATACTAATATTACTCATTTCATGCAAGAAATCAAACAAGAAGAACAAGAAAAAGTTTAGAGAACTCCCCACCCGTTCGGATGGTTGAGAAGATGAGAGTAGCTTGGCCTTCTCCTCCAATTCCTCCTCTAAAAGCTCTTGATCACCTTCCTTCCTTGTCTTCTTCCACTCTCTCCTTTTCTCTTTCTTTGGAAAAGTTTAGCAAATTCTGAAATGAGAGTGAGAGAGAGGGGTTTTAAGAAGTGAGAAGAGATAGGGGGGGGGGGGGGTGTAATAGGGGTGGCCAGCCTAGAGGGGTTTAGGGGTGAGGTGGAGTCCATGTGGCAAAGGGGTTTTCTCAAAACCAAGTCCCCTTGCCCATGGTTTTGAGAGAGGAATTTTGCATGGCTTGATCTTAACCATAGATCAAGATGGATGAGGGATGAGAGGTTGGATTTGTGTGCATAGCAAAATATTTCCAATGTTGCTTTACACAAATAAATATTTGCATATGTATCGTACATACATACTAGTGTATCTACTAGTACCAATTCTCTCATCCATGTGCACAATCATGAAACAGCCATTCATATCCATATATAAATCAATTATTATTTGAAAAAATACATAATTGCGTACAATTCTTAATTGTACACGAATTATAATGCAAAATAGTTATATGCTATTTTGCAAGGTGTTACAGTATGTAGTCCGGTCAACAGTAAACAGTGTCATGGATCATGAAATCATGCATCCAGAGAATAACAGTTGAGACCTATGAGTCTCCTTTCGGTACACATTTCTATATGTCCACTACTAGATCTTTCTCTTAAACCCCGACTTGATTACTTTTCATTATAATTAAAATGGTGTGAATGAACACAAATAGGAAAAAGGACATGGCAAGAACAAGGAACAAGTCTAAGTCAAATAGGAAACACAAACGGGTGACAAAAACAACCTATAACAGTCGGCACAACAAAACTCCAGTTCTTGATAGCAAGACATTACTGCACTGAAACTGAGATTCCCATTGCTACGATAGTACAAATATGGACCTGTAAGAAAATCTAGAAACTAGACACTTTTCCGAATCCAGTGCATATACATAAGTCATACATTAGCTACAGTAACAGAGTCCAAAATAGTGTTTTATACAGAACTTACGTTCAGCCTGAACATGCAAAATCTTGTCCCTAGCATGTCTAGTCTCAACATATAAAATTTTATGAAATTCCATTACAGATAGTATAGTTAACATAATTTGGAAAACAGAGTGATGCTTTAGAATTGTAATTCTGAAAGTTCAGACAAAGCAGTACCAAAATAGTCATAATTCGCAAAATACAATTCAAAATCCCAATTCGTAAAAATGGTAGTAAAATGGACAAATCAGGATACATTTCATATTCACAAAGTTTTCATTAAAAATGATTAGAATTAGGTTGAAAACAGAATTCTTTACTGAATATCATGCAGTTTGGAAATATATAGATTGGTTTCACAAACATGAAATGAGTTACAAAGCCATTAAATAATTCTACAAAAATTAGGGGTGGATCCCAGTCATAGCTAAACATACTCAGAAAGTATCAAGTCCAAATTTTACTTTTATCATCAGTTTTAAAATATTAATTCATACAGAAATCTTAAAATTCAGAATATGAAATTTTCGATACAAATGCTGTAAAACAGCGATAACTCATGCCTCAAAAATCGGAATTCAGATCCTTCGAAATTTTTGAAAACTAGAAAACAAGGCCTACAAATCATGTTCACAAGTTTATTTATTTTAACGACATTAACAGAGTCAAAATTACTGTATTAAAATAGGGCAGCAGTAAAATAAAACTTCTTTTATGCATTTCATCAGCATGGCATGGTATCTAGGTTACTAAAATCAGCTTGGCATGTGTATTAACAGTCTATAATGAGGAATTACATCTAACAAAACATTCATGTAACAATTATCTACATCATATGGTATGTCACAAACAAGCATATACATATCAAGATCTCTTCCTAGATCTAATTTATTTTTGTGTAATGTGTGTCAAATTATTGTGGGTAATCATGATCATGAGATGAAGGAACGGATCAAAGAACAAAATATGATTTCGGGGATTAACATGGGAGTACAAAACAAAGAAACATGTAAGACTACTTACAGTATTTAACTTGTATGAAGAACAAATAACATACAAGCTACTTGCCTTAAAACGATGACGAAGATGATGAAAGAATAACGGGATCGTACCCCAACACACGAAAACGAAACCGTGCACAAGAGACAGCATGTACAACAGCAAGAGCAGCCAATAACACGTGCGCTGCACGTGTTCTTCACGTACATAGCGACGACAACAACAACAAGTGCGGCAACAACTAGGAGCGTCGGGGCTGGCACTCGGGATGGCGATACGGAAAGACGACGGCAGAGGGATCGGTGGTGGAGTCTACGACAAGAGGAAGAAGAAGATGGGGACAGCGGTAGGCGGTGGGTGCGGCGATGATGGCGATAGCATCGAAGGAAGCTCGATGCACGGAGGAAGAAGACAGAGGTGCTCGGTTGACGGTGGCTCGAGCGAGACAGCGACGACACAGGGCGAGGGGATTGGGAGTGAGAGAAGAGGGCGCGACGACGTCGAGGGTGGTCCCGGCGGGGGTTGAGGGGGTCGACGGGTGCAGGGGTGAGAGAGAGAAGAAGACGGGAGGTAGGGGGTGACGGCTGTAGAAGAGTAATTCGGTTTAAGGTTTAGATAATTTGGGTTTGGGTGAGATTAGATAGGTTATATAGATGCAAAGCAGGTTTGGGTTATTGGGTAGTAACCAATAGGAAGGGAAAAAGTCAAATAATAAAATACATAGGGACAAAAGAATACAACAACACACAGTTCAAAAGGGACAAAAGAATACAATCAGGAATAAAATAACCAGGAAAATAATTAAATACACACAAAATATAATAATGAGTTACAGGGGTTACAAATCCATATTTCTTAACTAAAAAACCCTAATCTTTATTCTGGGTTGCTGACTTGAGTGTCGGAGGCCCATACGCCGGAGCAAACTCTGATGTGAGACTTTTTGCAGATTCCCAGAGATTTTCGGCCATCCTGATCCAGATTCAGACGATCTCTACCATTCATATCTAGGTTATTCAAGCCGTCCTGATCCAGATCCATATGATCCCTACCATCCAAATCAAGATCCAGGCGTTTCCTATCCTGGCAAAATAGTATATAACTATTTTGTACATTAGTCCGTACACAATTCAGAGTCGCATGTATTAATGGATTCTTATTCATTTTAATTGAGTAAATATTGAGACATATCTATATAATAAAACACAAAGAAAGCTATCAAGTGGCTCTCCTTCAATCCCCCCAAAATCAAAGGCTCAGATCTAACCTCAAAAAAACACATTTCCCCCTCAAAAGTTTCCCCCCAAGACTCAAATTTAAATCCCACCACCCAAAACAACCCCTTTTTATTTAATTATCTCTCTCTCTCTCTCTCTCTCTCTCTCTTCTCTCTCTACCCTATTCACAAAATTAAAAAATAAAAATTTTAAAACTTAAAAAAAATAATAAAAAACTCAATAACTAAAAAAAATTAAAAATTTAAGAACTTTAAAAATAATTCAAAAAAATCTAACATATCAAAAACTTATAAATTTTTTTAAAATATTAAAAATATTAAAAAAAATTTAAAAATTTTAAAGAATAAAAGAAATAAAAAATAAACTTTTTTAAGAAAACAAAATTTTAAAAAAATTAAAATTTTTTAAAAAATAAACTTTTTAGAAAAATAATTTTTTAAAAAAAATTAAAATTTTGTAAAAAAAAAAATTTAAAAAAAAATTACAAATTTAAAAAAAAAAGTTTCAAAATAAAAAATTTAAAATTTTTAAAATTTGAAATTTGAAAATTTGAAAATCTCAAAGCAAATCCAAATCCAAATCAATGTAGAACCTCAATCAAGAGGTCGTCATCGATATCTGATCTGCTGTTGATTCCGTATCGGTGACTCCCCTCCACCAAATCGAGTGCGAATATCAAGTGACTCCGTATCGGCAACTCTCCTCCACCGAATCGAGAGCCTTTATATGCGATGCGACGACTCTAATTTCATCTCATTAACCGAATTCTCATTCTAATTTTAATTTTCTGTGTGCAGGGGATTACTCAGTTTTTTGCTGACTCGAATTTTGTGTGTGCATGAGATCTAAGGTCAGCGAGGTATGATTATTTTATTTTTGGGTTTAAAAAATTTTAATTTAGTGATTTATTTCATGAGTTTTTTATTGGTTTTGATTTAAGGTGTACGCAAGTGAGAGAAGAATTATTTGGTGGCCTCAATTTGGGCTTCCAAACCATAATAGGGCAGGTAAGCTGACAAACAAATTAAAATAACTTGGCAAATATGCAACATTAATTTCTTTACTATAAGAGAAAGCACTATCGTAAAGTGTTCCCTTCACTGTTTATTAGAAACCATGGATAATATAACATATAAGAATTTTTAGTGAATGTTTGGATATATAGAATTGGGATAACTGGAGTTTACCAGTGAATGGTGCAAACTCTCCACTCAAGAAAGATAGCTAAAGTAAATTTGTTATTTATCCATTTCGATTTTTTTTATAAAGGTGCAATGGTGAGACAAAGTGGAGATAAAAGAAATGATTAGCTTGGATTGGAGTTTTGCCAACTTCTTGTATTTCATTTTGGTTGAAATAATAATAAGAGGTATTTTAATTGCAAACTGAGTCTCAGACAAACAAATGTTTAGATTATTGGTATTGTAGATACCTTCACACCTACACTTGAGTTACCATTGTATTTAGACATGCTTATAGTGGTTATGGGCTTAGAGTAAGATCTATAAAATCTAGAAGATAATGTCCTTGCATAGCTATTACAAGCATCTAAACGTGATGCTGAAGTTAAAAAAAACTCTATGCAGTGTTTCTAACAAACTATATGCATTCTAAGTAAGTTCAAACTAATGATCAAGAAGGCGATGGTTGAGCTTAAAGGTAGATATACTGCTTCCTCATATAATATGTTTTCTACTTCAATTAATTTTCTCGACCTCCAAAACTATTTTATATAATCAAACCAGGTGCACCGTTCTGAAGACGTGTCATAGGCACGTGTCAACGGGCAAACCTAGTTATTTAATATATTTTGAACCCGACAATAGTACAATTGTTGAACTGGAGTTGGAATAATTTTTCAATTAAATTGTACGTTTGTCTCAACTATTGTAATACCCTAAACTTTCATTTTAATAAAAATATTGATTTTCATGTGTTGTGCACGTGCAGATTTCATGTGTATATTTATTTATTTATTTTTATATATAAAACTTCATTTTTATAGTATGAACAATTATTTTTCCTTTCCTTTATTTTTCTAAAAGCCTATTTTGTAACGCCTAAAACACTATTTTCTTAGTTTGAGCCCACTTTAATAATTTATTATTTTTATTTTGGCCCACAACTCTAAGCCCACTATTTGTGAAGTCCACAAATTTAATTAATCATTTAAATAGTCACACTTGTCATGTAGACACAAAATGTGAACAATTGATTAATTAAAAATTGTACAAACTTCAAATAGGGGGTACTAGGGGGCACGTGCAAGCACGTAGTGTGCAATGCACACCATTCGGAGGCCTGGGTATGCATGGGAGTCATGGAGAGTAGGTGTGTGTGTGTGTGCGTGGGTAGTTATGTGAGTGTGGGTGGTTGCTACAACTTCCCCTCCTATCCTAGCCATCCATCGTTTAACTATCTAATGAATCCTAGCCGTCCAATCCATCCTAGAATTAGTATAAATACCCCCTACCTACTTGTATTCTACACTAAGAAACTATTGAAAGAAAGAAAATTATATAGGAGAAATATATTAGAGTGAGTGTGAGTAGTGTGTGTGTCCCTACCATTGGAAGCCGGCCCATTCTTTCCCCAAGGAGCTCTCGGTTTGGCAAGGAAGCAAGGAGAAGGAGAGCTTTTGCATCGCAATCTAGGAGGAGAAGCCACTCTCTCGCATTCTAGGGGATTCTAGGAGATTCTAATTGACTTTTTCTTCAAAGCGGTGGGTGTTTCTCATGACTTCTAAAGTAGAAATCAGGTTAGGAATGAATTGAATTGTTATTATAAAGCAACTAGTTGAAATGAAATGCATGTTTGCCTAATTTGAGGAGAATTGATAAACTATTAAATGTGTGTTAATTTGGTTGCTAGATTTGTTGATTATGAGTAAAAGTGAATGTTCTCATTGCTTCTAATGATAGTATGCATGCTAAGTAGTTTTAAATGCAATTGTGTGAATTAACTAGTAAAAGATTAGAACCATGTTTGTTAATGAAAGTATTAAAGTAGAATAACATATTAGAGATAAATTGATGGAATGAATCACTAAGAAATAATTGCAAATTGTTGTAGGAGAATTATCCATTTATATGTGCCCTATGAATGTTAGATCAAATGAAAAGATTGTTTTTGCAAACAAATGATTGAATGCATTATGTGTAAATTAATTGATAAAATATAAGTTTTATTCATTAAGAAAGATGACTTTGTGTTCTAAAAATATTTTAGTTGTCAATAAGTAAGAGAATATTACTGTAGTGCAAATTTTGTGTGGGAAACTATCTTTAATTATGAAGTAGTATGCTTTAATTTTCAAATGTCGAAATTGTGATTATGAAATACAAACTAAGGCTATAACATATGTTTTAAAGAGTTAAAAATACCCTTAAAAATACTGGTTACTGTAGAATTAAATGTATTTTTATTTTGGAAATTTTGTTTTCAAAAGAGGAGGAAAAAAAGAGACAATTTTGTTTGAGATTTCATGAATTAAAATTATGAACAGAAAGTAGAATTAAAATCCAAATTATTTACTTTCTAAACGAATTAGCCACTTAGACCAACTGGTCGGAAGAGTTTGGGTCGCTACAGTAGTCGGAGGTCTCGGGTTCGATACTGTGTCTTGGTTTTTAATTTTGTTAAAATCCAAACAGCCGAGAGTCAATACTTAGGGAATATAACCCTTAGTTATATCATTCGACAGCTTTGGCGCGTTGGTCTTGTGCGCTGTCTGTTTCACCACTGGTTACGGGTTCGAATCCGGTTGGGGGATTTGAGTTTTAAAAAAATGTTTTTTTCTGGATTATTTTTGATTATTTGAGTTTTAAGAATAAATAAAAATTGAAAAAATTATGGATTAATTACTGAAAAATTATTAGGACTTTATAAGAAAAATTTATATAGCTTTTGATAAAGTGTGAATAAGAAATTGGGGTTTTTGCAAGAAAGGACTTCTTTTTAAAATTAAATTGTCTTTTTAAATAAAGGAAAAATAAATGAGAAATTTTTGAGTTCTAAAGATGAAAAATTAGTAATGAGGAATTATTGAAAGTGTGATTTGTGTAATTAATTGGACTTCTAATTTGTGCTTGTCGTAAGATTTTGAAATGAAAATAAATGGAATTGTGGAATACTTGATTTATTGATTACTACTTGTTGGAATTTATTCTTATACATAAAATGCACGTGAAGTTGAATTATTGATTATGATGAGTTATGAAAGATGTGAATACATGAATGTTATGCCTATGAAAACATGAATTGTGATTAATCATGAAAAGACCTTATGAGCATGAAAAGCTCGATGTTGAAATTATGAGTTGAAATTGAGAATTAGGATATAGCTAAGCCTTATACCGGCAATAAAAGAAATGTGAAAATGATATTTGAAATGAGAAGACCAAGGTTTGGTTCATGTGAAATAAATGAATAAGACTGGTATAGTGGGAGTGCTAAACTCTAAGGGTTTGATTTTATTCATGATTCAATTAAACTAAGGATTAGATATATAGTGAAGATGTAATGAAAGTAAGAGAAAAACATTGAGTGTGAGGGCCATTAGATTGGCGGCGTGAGAGTATTCACAGGATGTCCCATGATGCTTTATGATAGGGCGCGGATACTGCTCCAGATTACCATCCCAGTGGCGACGCTCGTAGGGTGTTTGACGACTGCGGGTGGTGTCATGTCTATGGTAGGAGCTGAATTACCACAGAATGCCTGCATGATGAGTCATGTGACAGTGCGTTGGGATTCCCTCCAGGGCGCCTAGACATGAGTTTGTAGGTCAAAAAACATCTAGGGTACTTATCGTAATTACAGTAGTATATTAAGTCATGGCGAGGGATTGAACCCTACAAGATGAAGAACGGTTAAGGGTTTGCCCTCGGACCTATGTAGTATGAGCTGTATAGACTCTGAACAAGTGCGCATTAGTGTCATATAATACAAATAATTGCATTAAGGACTAAGTGCACATTCACAAGACGACATCAATAGGATAGTCCCTTTTAGCTTTGTTTGTGACAAGTTTGTGGTTTGTTAAGTATTGAGAATCGTTATGCTGTTTCCGGCATAGAGAGGATAGCCGTGTATAATATTTCGTCAGTTGAATGAACTGACGCGCCCATAGTTTTATATGCAGGGTAAAGATGCTTGACACAATTGAAGTATACATGCTGCGCAAGTTTGTTTTAAATGTTTTTTTATGTAAATTATTGTAAAATTACTTCCGCTGTGACAATGTAAAAGTGTAATGTAACTCTGATATAAGAAATGTTTTTATTTCCTTATAAAATTGTACGAAAAAAGTGTAAAGATCCTGTGGAACTTCGAATTCAGTTGTATTTTGGAATTTGGGTTGTTACAACTATAATCGAGACGGAATGTATAATGTTTAAATAATAATAAACTATTTTATTATATACATACAAACATTTTTTTTATTTAAGTATTATGTATACAATTGTTGTTATATGTGTATGTGTGTATGTATATATGTATAATTATTCATACTAATTCAAACCACTAATTAAAACCCTAAACGACTATTAAAAACCATGGGCTTGTTTTGGGGTGTTCTCACCCCCCTCTCATCCCTTGGGCGGCCCCTCCTCCCCCCCCCTCCTTATTTAAACCCCCAAATGCCATTTTTCATATCCTTCTTCATTTTTCTAACCCTAAAAACTTCCTCTTTCACAAACTTCATTTTCTCATTATCTAGCATTTATTCAACTTCATTTTCTTCTTCAAGCTTGCCTTGGAAGTTGGAGAGCAAGCATACAAGAAAGGAGCAAGGAGATAGTAGGAGGAGGAGCCCAACAAGGAGAAAGAGAAGAAGAGATCATCAACGAACTTCATAGTGGGTGTCTTTATAAACTTTATGCTTGCAGATTTGTTTTGTTTTTCTTTTTAATGTATGATGAAAATTTGTTGATTTGAGGCTAGCTAAATGTCATGAATTAAAATTTGTATGTTCAAACTTAGGTTCTTAAGCTAAGAATGCTAATTTTCAGGAAAATATATGATCTTGAGAAGAATTAGCATGATTTGATTAGAAAATCATAACTTTGTGCCACAATGAGATTTAGACTTAAAACTTTTTCAGTAGCATCTTGATTGTGTCCCTATGAACACCACCAAATTCCATAATTTTTGAATATGATTTGATATTTTAATAAATTCGAACATGTTGCTGGAGTGAGATAAGTTTTCCGCTCTGTTTAAATCTAGCATGTTTGACTTATAAAAATCATATCTCGTTGTCTATCATGAATTTAGAGTTAAAATTTTTACAGTAGGTTCTCTTAATTGTCTATATCAATTTTTCAAATTTTCATAATTTTTGGATGATGTTTGATATTTTTAAAGAAGGCAACATCTGTACTGGGTAAGAAAAATACTGAACTATTTTATGTTGTGTCTCAACAATTCTGTGTTTAGTTTGAAAATTCATTCCAAAATATAAGGATTCTTATGCTCAAATTTTTATGCATGTTTCACATATGCGTCTAAGGAAATCCCACTAATTTTTGTAATTTTTGGAGATGATTTGTTATATAACAAAAATCTTGTTTCTATACTGAGATAAAAGTGTTTCGGCTCTATTTTCATTATGAGTACTAGTTACCCTGGAAATCATAACTTCATGATAAAATGGAATTTGAACTTGAAATTTTTACAATAGAATCTTAATTCAGTGTGGGATGTTTATACCAAGTTTCATAATTTTTGAATTAGAATTGTTATCTATTTAAAAAACAACTTGCTGCTGCTATTAAGAAACAAATTAGTTGCTATTTAATAATTTGCAACATATTCAAATTGTCATAACTTTCTGTATACTTGGAGTTTTGAGCTAATTTTTGGTTATGTACTTCTCATATGCATCTGGATTATGCATACCAAATTTTATGAGATTTCGAGATCATGGTTATTGTTAACTGTGTTTTAAGTATACACTGGTTGATAGTTTCTTCATATCTTGAGATTTTGTATACCTATCAGTGTGAGGTCTTTTCATGATCTAATGAACTATTTTGAGAAATTTTCAAACTAAGAAAGTAAAATATATTCAAAGACCTTTTTGTAGAATCTAAAATTATGGAATTTCATTAAGTAATTAATTAATTGTGATTTTTGTAAGTAACACCAGTCGTAAGATTGGATGAATAGCTTACTATTTTAGGTGTATGTAAGTTAATGTCATATTAAGGCTATAAATGGAATTAGATAGTTGTTAGTTAGCTTATGAATCATGAATTAAACATGTTTGAATTGGACTTGTGAATGTCTACTGTATTGAGATGTGTATGGCCATGTAATTAGCTTGCTGTTTGCCTAGGGTAATGGTTTTCACTCTAGGACTATCAATCCATTTGACCCGTGATAATTAGTAACCTTTCACATCGAGATGCTTGGTGAAGATAGTCTTCATGCGCCGGTGAATCACTACCCATGGAGGGAATGATCGCAGAATAGATACGGGGTCAAGATCCAAGCAAGAGGGTGATTGGCAATCGACAGAGGTTGAATCGCCAACGTCACTTGGTCAAGTTTAGGCTATGTTCGGCCAACTCTTGAGCCTGGTCTAGGGGCCGTGTTGGTTTCCCCTCGGACTTTGTGAAATTGGATAAAGAACTAGTCTTTTTACTAGCAAGTAAATGGTTAGTAATCAATATTCTCTTCACAAAGAAGATCGGTAGTTGCTTAACCTGAACTAGTAATAGTATCCTAAGACCAGAGCATGTCATTGATTGTTAGGGCAGGCACTAATCGGGTGGTTGTACTCGCTTGTCAAGGGAAAACGTGCGGCACCATTTCGCTTATCAGGGGGCACGGGCGACGTAATCTCGTCTGTTTATTCCTTGAGTCTAGTGATAAGAACGGGAAGTGCGTACTATAAATCTCCTGTTAGAAGTTAGAAATGGATCCTAAGAATCTGTCAAGTTCTATGTTATTTAATATGGACAGGGAGCTAGAGTAAGACTCAAAATTGCGAGTAAGACTCTAGGTGTCTTGGTGAGAGGGGGGTACTGCAGGGACACTTTTATGTTCGTAGCAACTTTTGGGTGAGGTTCGGAGCAGTGGGACTGCGGGATCGGGCATAGTGGAAAATGGAGACAACACTATTGACTGCAGTAGCAGGATTTAGGCCGAACAACTGCAACCTCACCATTCACTAGATGGATGTCAAGAATGGAAAAGATTACAAGACTATGATGAATCGCGAGGAATCGAACCCTACAATAAGGAGAAAGCGAACTCTTTGGAAAATACGTAGCATGGGATGCATAGGTTTTCATTGAAGTTGTGTTTGAGAAAGTATGCAGTATGGAAGCATACATTTCCAAATGAATTGCATTAGAGTGAGTACATTGCGTGCATTTTGGTATTGTGCATTAGACTCTAGGACATGGCATACACTAACACTTCTGATGTGACTACACATTTTCCTTTTGCATCAAAGTTGTTGAGTTTTGGAGTCGTTGGTTTTATCAGCATTGCGTCAGTTGCATTCATCTGACGTGCCCACAGGTAATTAGTTGCAGGATTGCTGATTGTGGAATAGGGGACTCGAGCTACGGGGAGCAATTAGTGGAGATTGTAAAATTTGTACAGTAAATTTAGTGATGTAATTCATGATGTAAAATTAATGTAAGATTATATTGTACAATGTAACTTTCTAGGATGAAATAAAAGTTTTAAATTTCCTGTGACTTTACTGTGTTTGGACTCATTTAAAGGAAAGATTTTGGCTTGTGTCTCAAGTTCCACATATTGGGAATTCGGGGCGCTACATTTCCAGCTATTCAGATTCTGTTCGATGGTCCAGATCAGTTCTTTCTCCTTCAATAAGAGAACTCATAATTTGATTACTTCCACAACAAAATTAGCAGCAAAAAATATTGACACCGACTGTGGGAAAGCTATAGATATGCCTCTCCGATCAGATGCGTCCACAGGGAGCACTTTCAACCATGCCTCATGGAAGAAAGCCAAAGGCAGCTGTCGCTTGCTGCCAAGCCAAATCTCGTTTTCCGCCTTCTTAGCCTCCCAGTGGGATTGCGTCTGTGGGCTCCTAACACAACCACCCCCTCCTTGGCACCCCCTGTGCAGTCAGACCTTTGCGAAATCATCAACGCTTACCACAAAGGGAAAGACCTCTGACAACACTTAGATGAAAGGCGCACCCATGGTGTTTCCCCCTTGGAACACCATATGAGATAGAGGAGCCATTAGCCCCTGGCGACAGTGGTCTCGTCGGACGCCCAGGCTAAGGGGATGAAGAAGAAGAGGAGCCTGAGTCTAGTCATTTGGAGATCTCCTAGGAACAACAAAGAAGAGGAGGTACCCGTGACATGGATGAAGTTCTGCAACTTCACCAAAAAAGTCCTTAGGGCATTCTAAGGTACCTTGAATAGAGACCACTCGGTGAGTGGTCCACACCCTAGAACTGAACAAGAATAAGAATTTTGTCGGTCAATCCGATCCGAGGAGCGAGATGATTTGGTGCTCCGTTGCCTCCGAGAGATGAAGAACCGTCTCAATAGATCGATCAAAAGAACAATCACCATGGTAGGGGATACTGCCTCATCTGACATATCTTCACTAGGTCTTTTCTTGTAGCCCCAGTTCCGGAGAACTTCAAGCCTACTACATTTGAGTCATACGACGGTGAAGCTAACCCCACTGATCACATTAAGAGTTTCAAAACTCTCATGAGGATACACAATGCCTTCAACATGCTACTCTGTAGAACATTCTTAGCTTCCTTGAAGGGATTCAGACAAGAGTGGAAGAGGTACTCTTGTCTCCCTTTATTTTCCGTTTCCTCATTTGAATAACTCGAGGAACTCTTCCTCACATACTTCTCCAGTAGCCGCAAAATTGAGAAGAAGAGTGCGTCACTGCTGGAATTGAAGAAAAAGGTCGGGGAGCCCCTCAAAGACTTCGTTAGACGTTTCACCATCTAATCCGGGTCTATCTCCACACATGACCCGGTGGTGGTGACTGCAGTATTCCGACACAACGTTCGAGACACTTACCTCAAAATGTCTCTTGACTAAGAAGACTCCTTTGGACTTCTCCAAGATATTACAAAGATGTCAGAAATACATTCGAGGTAAGGATGTTCTCCATCCTCAGGAAACAAACAAAGAAGTGCGAATGTCACGCCCCGCTTCCCAAAAGAGAATACGGAATACGGATACGCGACAAAAGCCCAGCGAATGATTTTCATCATCCATAAGCTGTTCAAGAATCTTTACAACATCTCACAAAAAAATCAGAGTCGGAAGCAAAAGTATCAACCAATCTTGCACATATGAACCAAAATACCAACAAGAATACTTGAAACCAAATACACTAATCTTAAATAGTCATGATCTGAATAAGTCAAAATCCTGGGTCACATTGCCCAAATACAAGGATAAATCCAAGTACAAGAATACAATATTGTTCAAAGCAAGAAACAAGGAATACTGATAACAAGATCCAGCACTAATACTTTATGTCACCAATACCGTTTGGAACCTATTCTCCAAAATCTGCAATTTAACAATTGCAGGGAAGAGGAAAAAGAAAACAAGTACTCGTCAATTACAAGTTACGAGCTGCTTGTAATGCAGGATACAAGTACATGGGGAAAAACTAACTAACAGCATGGAATAAGCATGATGTCAAAATATAACAATTAGCATGGCAAGGTGAAACAAGTATCATGTAAACATGTATCAAGTGTCAAGTATCATGTAATCATGTATCAAGTGTCAAGTTTCAAGTCTCATGTAAACAAGTCTCATGTATCATGTAGTCAAGTCCTGTAGTGATTATTATCTAGGTAGCACTTCACGCATCCCAGCTTTTACTACATGGTTGCTACAACAAACAGTTTCGCTTTAGATTTCATAGTGGACCATAGAGAGCAGTGTACTTAGGGACAAGTAATCCAAATCATATACCAAATTCCAAATAATCCAAATCATATACCAAATTCCAAATAATCCAAATCATATATCAAATTCCAAATGTAGGAAACACGGGCCCCCTTCCAAGTACACGTTTCTGAATTATCTACTACTAGATCTTTCTCTTAACCCCGGCATGGTTATTTTATTATTGATGTCAAAAAGGCATGTATATGTCACGAACAGGGCAATAATAACATGGCATGATCATGTAACAAGTTCAAGTTGCAAGATAAACATGTATGAGTGCAAGATAACTCATGAAAGGATAAAATAACCAAATCTCAAGTTCAGGACAACAAGACCATACCGTAGTAAAACTGAAATTCCCAGTGTTATAAATATGCAAATCTGAATCCGTCGAAATGTATAGAAAATAAACTCTCAACCGAATCCATCAAATTTAAATAAGTCATATAATATTTCAGAAAAACATAGCTCAAAACTGATTTGAATCCAGAAAATACATTCAGCCAGAAATCAGGAAATCGAATTCAAGAGCAGGAAAACAACATGAAAACACATTAAATAAATCCACGAAAAAACTGAGGTATTCCCCTATCTGTCTAGTATCAAAATATAAGGTTTCATAATTTTTCAGTGAAATTAGATCAGTCATCAAAAATCAGATAACATCAAGAAATGATAGTTTGGTAAATTTGGAATTCCCAACACAGCTGTACGAAAACTGTAATATCTCGCAACCAGTAAAACGAAATCCAAATCCGATAAAGGGAGATGAAAATAGATAGAATAAGATAACTTTTATATATCACAAATATTTTTCATACATTCAAGGGAATCAGGGTGAAAATACGATTCTTTACAAAACAGCAGCAAAATACAACAAGTACAGTCTTTATAAACAAGCCTGGAACAGCATATAAAACTCATCAATAAAATCCGCCAAAATTCTGGGTAATCCCAAAATAAGTATAGAAAAACTGACCAAAGTTCTAGATCAAAATAATATGTGTAGCCCAAGTATCAAAATAATTTAGTCATCAAAATCACCAAGAAACGAAATCTGGAAAAGATCTACACCTCTATAGTAAAACAGTCATATCTCACACATACGAAAACGGAATCGTGCAAGGTCAGATGGGTTGGAAAGAAGACGAATTCCTCTACAAATAATGCTTTTTACTGAAATTAAGATACTGATCTTAATATGGTCCAAATTACTAATCAAGACAGATTATCCGCAAAATACAGAATTTCCTCAAAAACCAAAATCAATATAGATTCAACGAAACTTGATCCAAAAACAACCAAACATGAAATCGAGTCTACCAAGTGTCCAAACATCATGAAATAGGGTAATTAGCATCTCCAAAACAAGTCTAACACATGGATCTCAACAAATAGTCAAATTCTCACAAGAAGTCTCACATACATGATCAAATCAAGAACGGGCAAAACCTAAATTGTTTCATGTCAATTTTTGTGTCGTGAGTCAACTATGGTCAAAGCACTATAGAGACAATATCAACAAGGAGTTTCACACACAATTGTCTCTAGAACCCAACTACACTAAAAGCGGTATTTTTGACTTGTATCATACAAAGGAATTTGAGTACAAGTTACTTACCTGAAAGACGACGAATCCAATAGAAAGAAAGAGAATAATGGGAACGGATCCCGGGCATGAACTCAATAGCAATGACTCACGAATAGGATGATCACGAACAAGAGGAACAACTGATCGCGAACACGATCGGACGGCTGAGATCAAAACATCGAGAGATCATGGTGATTGGATCAGATCGGATGAATCTGATCAAAGATCAAGATCAAGAGCAAGATGTGATCAGTATCTTGATGATGAAGATGATGATCGGATCAGATTGACGATCGGACGACCACCAATCAAAGTGATCAAAGAACTCCATGATGATGATCATGATGATCAAGAACGGACGACCTATATTCAAACCATCAAAACCCACATGATCAAGAAGATTAAGATGAGAGATCATGAAGATCCGATGACCCACAACAAAGATGATAATCAAGAAGATCGAACGGCCGAGGATTAACAAGAACAAAACTCCATGATCAAGACGATCAAGATCGCGATCAAATGGACGGCCCACATTCAAACCATCACACCAATCAATAAAACAGAGCATAGGGAAAGTGTGCACTGCAATGGGGGAAACAGGCAGCGGCACAATGGGCACGGAGGGACTGTCGGCGAGACACGGCGGCGGTAGGATGACGGCCGCAGGTGGCTGCAGCGGTGGAGGACAGGCCAGGGGTGTGCTGCGGTCGGCACAGGCAGCACGAGGCGGCGCGACTGGGGAAGCGCGCGGCAGGGCTGGCGCTGTGGGGCTATCGAGAGGAGGCAGGGGTGCCTGAGGTGGCTGTTGGTGTTGCCTGGCTGTTGGCGCTGCAGTCGCGCGGCGCGTCGCTCAAAAGGAGCACAGGGAGGACGACAACATTGCTGTAGGAGGCACCGAGGTGGAGAACAGGGTGAGCGGGAGAGAGAGATGAGAGGTCGGGAGAGACGGGAGAGGGAAGACGAAGAGGCACAAGGTGCATGGGTTTGGGCGGCTGGGAAGTTTTCGGGAGGAAGGTGAAGAGGTTTAGGGTAAAAACAGGGTTGGGTTTTATATGGGGTAATGGATTAGGGTTGAGGCTGAGGTGGGTTTCGGGTAGTGTAAATGGGTTTTGGGTCTGGCGTAGTTTTAAACAATAGGTTTCGGGGTTATAATTGGGTAATGGGTAGATTAGTAAATGGGTATTAAGAGATATTGGGTTTTAGAATTTAAATTAAAAAAATAGGGTTTTAAAATCCAATGGGGAAATAAAATAATCAATAACAATAAAATAATATTTATAACAAAATGTAGTTTACTTTACAATATAGAATTTATTTAAAACAACTACAAATACAATTTGTACATAGAAGTGGATTTTTAATAAACCTTCAAAAACAACAATAATAACAAAATACGAATTGTATTACAATATAAAAATCATAGAAAATATTTGCAAATAAAATTATTGATTGAAAACAGATTTTAATAAGAAGTCTAGTAATACAATTTGACAAAAGAAATTTGAAAAATGGAAAAATAATTTGCGAAAAATTTAAATACAGAAAATACACAAAAAATACATTTTTTGGGAAAACAGGGGTTACAGCGGATGAGGAGGGGCACAAGAAATCCCAGAAAGACGGTTCCGGCCAACGTTGCCATCTTCCGGTCCCTCCCTTCGACAAGTTCACTCTTCTCAACACCAACATATCTATAGTCTTCATGGAGACGAGGGAGATGGGTTACTACCCCCCCTTCCCAAGATGAACCCATCAAATAGAAGGAGAGACAAGAGCTGATGGTGCCAGTTATGCAAGTTTCATGGCCATGACACAGGGGAGCACCGCGCTCTCAAAGACAAAATCGAAGCACTTATTCTCCATGGTCACCTCTTCAAGTACACCACGAAGGACAAGGTTAAACCTCCACCGACTCCAGCAGCCAACATGCATGTGGAGAAGGCTCCCGAGTCCCAAGACTCTGAACCTCTGCCATTCTTCATTCCATCCATGGAGGACCTGTGGGAGGGGATTCCAACTACTCCCGAAAGGCTTTCATCTGTGTGGTGAACTCAGTTCACAATGTACCCCCTACCAAGAGCTGGGGAATCCTTATAACCTTCTCAGATAGAGATCTTGAAGGCGTCCGAACCCTTCACTGTGATGCCCTAGGATCAGCCTCTTCATGGTGAACCATGAGGTGTGCCGCATCTTAGTAGTCAATGGTAGTTCGGTAAACATCCTATTCTTTGGAAGCTTTTGAGGGCCTCAAGATATCTTGGAACTATCTGAAACCGCTGGGTACACTGTCCATGGGTTCTCCGGGGTTCCGTCCAAATTAGAGGGATTGTCACCCTGACATGACGATTGGCAAGGCCCCCACTCTTCGAACTAAAGCTATGGACTTCATGGTTGTTAATGTGAAAGCCTCCTACAACGCCATCCTCGGCTGCCATGGCCTAGCAGCTCTCCACACCACATCTTCGGAGTTCCACCTAAATATGAAATTCCCCATATCAACTAGTGTAGGAGAAGTTAAAGGAAGCTAATAAGTAGTGTATACATGTTATACGACCACAATGGGGGACTCGGTCCTCCCATTCGAAGCCTTAGAACCCCCTTAAAGGCGGAATTCGGTTGTGTTCGAACCTATTGATGAGCTAGAAGAAATCCCCTTCTCCCATGAAGACCCGTCCAAGTATTTTCAAGTTAGGCAAGCCCTCTCCCACCAAGTTAGAGAGCAACTTGTCAGTTGCATCGGGGAGAACATAGACATGTTCGCTTGGATCGCAGCTAACATACGTGGCATCTCAGAAGATCTGATTATGCACCGCCTAAGTGTGAACCCAGATGACAAGCCCGTACAGCAAAAGCACAGCAAGTTTCCTCCCAAAAGGCAACAAGCAGCTAAAGAAGAAGTCGACAAACTCATAGCCACTCGCTTAATTCAAGAAATCAGTAATCCCGAGTGGCTGGCCAACAATGTCATGGTGAAGAAAGCTAATGGTAAGTGGATGATTTGCATTGACTTCACTGAATTCAATAAAGCATGTCCAAAGGATCCCTTTCCTTTTTTAAACATCGATGGCTTGATCGACGCCACGTCCGGACATGAGCTTCTCAGCCTCATGGATGCTTTCTCGAAGTACAATCAAATTTGAATGTTCCCTCCCGACATCCCAAAGACGTTCTTCATCACAAACCAAGGCCTATATTTTTATCGGGGCATGCTCTTCAGGCTAACGAATGTTGGTGCCACTTATCAGCAGTCGGTGAACAAAGTTTTAAAAGACTAGATCGTCCGAAATATGGAAGTCTAGGAAGGGTGACCATGCAGCTGACCTCCAAAAAGCTTCAATATCCTACCTAAACATAATATGAGGCTGAACCCCTCCAAGTGCATCTTTGGAATCTCCCAGGGATGTTTTTTGGATTCATGGTTAGATAGAGAAGGATTGAATCCAATCCGACGAAAATCTAGGCCATATTCGACATGACACCCCTAACAAACATCAAAGGAATCCCGCCATCGGTCGTTTACTTTCCAAGTCATAAGAAAAGTGTCTCACCTTCTTTAAAGCTCATAGAGGTCAAAGGACTTGGAGTAAGGGAATCGTAGCAAGAAGCCTTCAAGCAACTTAACGCAATATCTTGGTCAGAGAGGAAGACAACATATAGAAGCCAATTTACTATGTTATTAAAGTACTCCATGATGCAGAGCTTCGTTATTCCAAGATGGAGAAGATGACCTACTGTCACGCCCCGCTACCTAAAAAGAATACGAAATACGGATACGCGACTCAACCCAGCGAATGATTTGCATCATCCATAAGCTGTTCAAGAATCTTTACAATATCTCACAATATAATCAGAGTCGGAAGCAAAAGAGAATCAACCACACACATGCAAAATGGAATTAATGAACCAACAGAATTTACTTGAAACAAAATGTATTAATCTCAAATAAATCACAATCTGGATAAGACAAAATCTTGGGTCACATCGCCCAAAAAAAATACAAAGGAGTCATCCAAGTACTCAAAATACATTATTCATAGCAACAATAATAGCAATAGTAATAAGCAAGAAATCCAACACTAATATCTCATTTCGCCAATGTCGTCGGGCAGCTGACCATCCTGATCTGCAATTAATAATTGCAGATTAAGAAAAGAGAAAACAAGTACCCGTCAATTGTAAGTTACGGGCCACTTATAATGTAGGATACAAGTACATGGGGAAGGTAAACAAATAGCATGGAATAATGCATCAACAATAATAACTAGCATGAATCAATAAAACAAAGTCAACTAGCATGGTATACCAACAGTACAAATGAATGTGTCAAGTATAGTGTCATATGGCAACTAAGAGTGTCCAGTAACAGTAAGCTCAGTATATCAGTGTAACGGTATAACGGTATCAATCCAACAGTATCAGTCTAACAGTATCAGTCTAACAGTATCAGTCTTATGTTCTTACAGTCTTATGTGTATTACGAGCTAGGTAGCACTTCATGCGCCCCATATTATAGCACATGGTTGCTACAACAAATAGTTTTGCTTTTAGATTTCATAGCAGGACCATAATAGGGCAGTGTACTCAGGTATCAGTAACAGTAGAAGTAGCAGTAAAAGTAATAGTAACAGTAGTAGTAAAAGTAATAGTAACAGTAATAGTAACAGTAACAGTAACAGTAATAGTAACAGTAAAAGTATGGAACACTAGTTTCCCTTCCAAGTACACGTTTCCATATTTTCCACTACTAGATCTTTCCTTAAGAAACCCCGACTTGATTACTTTTATTATGGTTATCAACAAACATAGTAGTTCATGAAATAGTGTCAAACTAACATGATACAATCCTTATAAGGTTCAGGAAAATAAATAGACATGCATAGGTGATATATGGTCACATAAACGAGCAAAACTGTGTATGTTCATATTCAGAACAGCATGACAGTACAATACTAAAACAGCAATTCCCGTTACTACAGAAAACCAAATCTGAATCCTTCGAAGAATGTGGAAAATAGAATTCCACACGAATCTAGCGATTATATATAAGCCATAAAGTACTTCACAAAATCATAACTCAAACTTGTTTGAATTCAAAAAACACGTTCAGGCAGTCAGTAAATCTTATTCAAAGTCAGAAAACAACATTAAAACTCCTCAAATAAATCCAAGAAAAATCTAGGGTAATCCCCTATTTGTCTAGCATTGGAGTATAGAGTTTTGTTATATTCCAGTAAAATTAGTTCAATAAAATAAAATCAGAAAATATCAAGAAACGATAGTTTGGCAAATCGGGAATTCCCAACACTACTGTACAAAAACTGTAATATCTCGCAAACCGTGAAATGAAATCCAATTCGGCTAAAGGAAGATGAAAATAGAAAAAATAAGATAACTTTCATATTTCATAAATATTTTCCATACAGTAAAAGGAAATATGGTGAAATACGATTCTTTACGGAACAGCGAGCAAAATACATCAAGTATAGCTTTTATAAACAAGCATGAAACGGCGTATAAAACTCATTAATTAAATCCACCAAGATTCTGGGTAATCCCTAAATAGGTAAAGAAATACTGTGCTAAGTTTCAGATCAAAATAATATAGTTAGGACTAGTATCAAAATAGTTTAATCATCAAAATCATTAAGAAACAAAATTTGGAAATAGAATACACCTCTGTAGTAAAACAACCATAACTCACTCATAAGAAAACAAAATCGATCAAAGTTAGAGAGACTGGAAAGAAGACAAATTTCTCTACAATTCATGTACAATAAAATAATTAAGAATTCTGACATTAATATGGTCTAAAATACAAATCAAAACTAACCATCGACAATTACAAATTTTTCTCTAACAACAAAACCAACATAAATCATACGAAACTTGTTCCAATCACAATCAAACATGGTTTAGAGTCTACTATGTATCCAAACATCATGAAATAGAGTATATAACATATTCACAATAATCGTGCTCCTTGCTGCTGGCCGACGACGACGGACGGCCAAGGGAACGGCAAGGGGAAGAGATGGTGGTGCTCGGTGTAGGAGGTTGCGGCTTGGGTGGTCGACAATGGTAGGGGTGACCAGGATGGGCTTGGTCGGGTGTTGGGTGCACAGGCCGAAGGTGGAGGGCGTCGAGTGTGGGGCTGGGGTGTTGGCGGCTGACGCAACAAGGAAGAGAGGGAGGCCGGGTGTATAGGAGTTAGGGTTAGGGTTTAGGTTTTAGGGAGAAAGTATATATGTTTGGAAATATGTGGTCGGTAATTGGGTATTGGGTTGTGGATAGTTTAGGAGTAGTAATAGGATTAGTTTATTTAGGATTTGATTAGGATAAATTGTATAGTATTCAAAATAGGATTGTAGGTCAATTTGGCTTTGGTAATCAATTAGGGATAAAACAATAGGATTGGAAATAGGATGAGCAACTAAATCGCCAAGAGCACGCAAGAACAAAAATAAAGAGAACGAGACCCAAATAAGAGAAAAAAAAAACAACAATCGATGAAGAACGAAGCGAAAGACAATAAATCAAACACAAAAGAGCTCAAACTGAAATAAAATGAATATATATTGAAAACAACTCCAATATACGGTCAAGAAAAATACAAGAGAATACAAATACTCAAGAAAGAGAAAAATACACAAAAAATATGAAAAACGAAAAACGAAAAACAGGAGTTACAATCCTACCCACTTAATAAAAAGAATTTCATGCTCGAAATTGAAAAAGAAGATGCATAGGGTAACCCCAATAGAAAAGAGAACAAGGAAAAACAAAACAAAACAACCACTACTCAAACAAATGAGAAAACTTCTGCTGAATCTCCTCCTCCAGCTCCTAAGTCGACTCACTAGGCGAGTGAGGATCCCAAGCAACACAAACCAACTTGATGACCTTGTTCTTAAACACTTTCTCCAGCCGATCCACAATAGCAACTGACGGAATCTCACAAGTCAAATCAGGCCACAGGGTCAACTCCAAGTAGTCGATCATGTGACTCTCATCGCAGATATATCTCCTGAGTTGTAAGACATGGAAAACATCGTGCACTCCTGATAATGCTGGTGGCAAAGCACGACGATAGGCCACATTGCCTACTCGCTCAAAAATCTCAAACGGTCCAATAAACCTAAGGCTATGCTTGCCCCCACCACCGAACCTGAATGACACCGCGCCACGACGATACCTTAAGGAAAACATGGTCACCAACAACAAACTCTAAAGCCCTCTGATGGACCTCAGCCCACCGACTCTGCCTATCCTGAGCTGCCTGAAGATGCTTTCTGATCTGAGTCATAACATCAACTGTCCTGGTGATCAACTCTGGACCCAACAACTGCTTCTCACCAATGTCATCCCAGCAGACTGGTGATCTGCATTTACGTCCATAAAGTGTCTCAAACGGTATAGCTTTAAGACTGGCCTGAAAGCTGTTATTGTACAAGAACTCCACGAGATGCAATGGTCCTCCCAAGATCCACCGAACTGCACCGTACAGGATCGCAACATGTCCTCAAGATTCTGAATAGTCCGCTCTGACTGTCCATCATTCTGGGAATGAAAATGTGTATTGTACTTCAACTTACTCCCCAAACTAGCCTGAAGACTCTCCCAAAACTGAGATTTGAATCTCGTATTCCTGTCGGATACAATACTTACTGGAACCCCATGAAGTCTGACAATCTCTTGCATGTACTTCTCCGCTAGGCCCTCAGTAGACTGACCGACACGAAAAGGAATGAAGTGAGTACTCTTCGTCAAATGGTCGACAATCACCCAAATAGCATTGTGACCCTTAGGACTTCTCGGCAAAGTAGTCACAAAATCCATGGTGATATGTTCCCACTTCCACTCCAGAATAGAAAGCGGTTGAAAAAGTCCGGCAGTTCTCTGATGCTCTGCCTTAACCTGCTGACAGATCAAACACTAAGCAACAAACTGAGCTACAACCCTTTTCATACCATGCCACCAGAAATGAAGCTTCAAATCTCGATACATCTTAGTACCGCCAGGATGGATAGAATACAAGGACTGATGAGCTTCCTCAAGCAACCTCTGACGAACTTCACCCTTAGGGACACACAAATGGGAACCAAAATGAAGAAAACCATCGGCATGAGTAACCATGTCCGTCCTGGACCCAGACTCATCCTTAGCTCGAAAACCCTGCAACTGCGCATCACCAGCCTGAACCTCCTTTATCTAATCAACAAAAGAAGACTAAAGTTGGAGCGTAAGACAACTCCAACTAGAACTCGGCAACAAAACCTCCAAATCCAACCTCCTCACCTGCTCAATGAGATCACTCTGCTGAGTAAGAAACATAACTGCCGGTCTCCTGCTCAAAGTATCTAGCACCAAGTTTACTTTACCAGGATGGTATTGCAAACTGATGTCTTAATCGTCCATAAGCTCCAACCATCGCCTTTGCCTCATGTGTAATTCCTTCTGGGTGAAAATGTACTTGAGATTTTTGTGGTCTGTAAAGATCTCCACGCGGTCTGCAAGTAAATTATGTCTCCACAGCTTCAAAGCATAGATCACTGCCGCTAACTCCAAGTCATGAGTAGGATAGTTCTTTTCATGCGACCTCAACTGTCTTGATGCATATGCAATGACACGCCCTTCTGCATAAGAACTATTCCAAGACCCTTACCAGAAGCATCACAGTGAATTACAGATCTGCCTGAACTATCTAGAATAGTCAACATAAGTGCTGACGTCAATCTATTCATCAACTCAACAAAAGCCTTATTGCACTCACCAGACCAACAAAACTTCTGATCCTTCCCTATCAGTTTATTCAGCGGCCCTGCAATCTTCAAAAAATCTTGAACGAATTTCTAATAATAGCCTGTAAGACCAAGAAAACTCCGAACTTCGGAAACTGACTTAGGAATAGACCAATCCTTCACAGCTTCAACCTTGGCTGGATCCACAGAAACACCATCGCCAAAAATAATGTGCCCCAAGAAAGAAACCTTGTCGAGCCAAAACTCCCACTTGCTGAGTTTCCCATAGAGCTGATTCTCTCTCAAAGTCTGCAGAACCACTCTAAGATGCTCGGCAGAATCTTCCCGATTCTGAGAATATACCAGAATATCTTCAATGAAGACCACCACAAATCTATCCAAGAACTGAGAGAAAACCCGGTTCATAAGACTCATGAATACAGTTGGCGCATTGGTGACCCCGAATGGCATCACAAGATACTTATAGTGCCCGTATCTAAACCTAAATGTAGTCTTCTATATATCAGCAGCCTTCACCTTGACTTGGTGATACCCAGAATGAAGATCCAACTTCGAGAAAATAGCAGCCCCACTCAACTGGTCAAACAAATCATCGATCCTAGGAAAAGGATACCTGTTCTTCACAGTAACACTGTTTAGTTCCCGATAATCCACACACAGGCGACGACTACCATCCTTCTTGTTAACAAAAAGGACCGGAGCACCCCAAGGCAAAAGACTTGGTCTGATGAAACCAAAATCAAGCAACTCCTGAATCTGCACCTTAAGCTCTGCTAGCTCAACAGGTGCCATCCTGTAGGGACTCTTCGATATCGGTGTCGTTCCAGGCCGAACATCAATACCGAACTCTACTTCCTTATCAGGGGTAAGCTAGGCAACTCATATGGAAAAACCTCAAAGAAATCCCGAACTACTAGAGGCGCAGCCTCACAGCCTGAGTGTAATTCCGTCACACAATCCACCTGTACAACTACAGTCTTTGCCCGGCCAAGGAAAGACTCCCCTGCATGGAACTCAAATTCTGCTCGATCTGGAATTCAGAAAATAACTTTCTTGGCACGACAATCAATAATGGCATGGGCTTCACCCAACTAATCCATACCCAGGATAACGTCGAATCCTGAATTTTCAATTATAATTAGGTTGGCTTTGAAATCTCCGTCCCCAATAACAACGAAACATTGCCTGCGCTCATGGAACAAATGACAACACCGCCACCGGTCAAAATTTTCCAAGCCTCAGACATGTTGCTACACTCTAACTAATGGCGAGCGACAAATCGTGAGGAGACAAAAGAATGGGTTGGCCCAGAATCAAAGAAAACACGAGCGGGAAAAGCGCCAACAAGGACGACACATAAGGAAACAAAAGACAAGGAGTAAGAAAAAGTAGACAATCAAGGGTAAGGGAAACAACAATGCAGAGGGATAATGGAAAGAAAGCAAAACAAGACCAAAAAGAAGAAACAAGAGAAAGCAAAACAAAAAGCAAAAAGATACCTGCCACAACTCCTTCAGCTGTTTCAGCATCTGTAGCAGTCAAGTTGAAAGCCTGACCTCTCCTCGGAACAGCGGTCCTCTGACTGACAATCTGATGCTTAGGAGGAAGCGGAGGCCTAACTGGACCACGATCTGGGCCTGCTTGCTGAACAGGACCCCTGGCTGGAAGAGCTACCTTCTGCTACTGCGGATAATAACGTACTGAATGATCAGCGGTGCCACACCTAAAAAACCAGTTGTTGACGAGCCAACAATTCTTACGCTCATGCCCAGACATCTGACAGAAGTCGCAAAAACCACCCTTTTGGAAACCAGCAGAAGGATACGGAGCTGCCCTGACCGGATGGGTTGGGACATGCCTCCAAACAGGACCACCAGAAGGCCTAGCAGTAGAATGCAGAACAGTCCGTGAAGAAGGAACCAAACCATCACGAGCCTGCTCCTGAGGTCGAGTTACCTCAAGAGCTTCAGCATAAGTATGCAAACGGAGAGAGACAAGATTCCTCTTGATATCCTGCTCAAGCCCATTCGTGAATCTACAAGCCCTATCCTCTTCAGTAGCCACAAGAACGTCAGTATGCGGTTAAGTCCAGTAAACTCAGCTGCGTACTCATCCACTGACCTGGAGCCCTGTTTCAAAAAGTCCATGTTACAACATTGTTTCGACAATTATGTAACAAAATTCCAAAATAGAATAATGACTTAACCTATTTTAGGGCCAGAAATTGTTGTTCCATCTCAATTCGAGTACTACTGGTGAAGAACTTCTCCAAGAATCTCCGAGTGAAAGTAGTCCAAGCAATAGGCCTCTCAAGTCGCTCAGACTCGGCCATCTACCAAATATGAGCCAAATCCACTAGCTGGATGGAAACCACGTCCACCCTATCAGCCTCAGCAACATGTGCTGCCAAGAGCAAGGGCTTGGTCCGGATCAACCACCGTTCAGCCTCCAAATGCATCTCAGTGCCCGAAAAGCGGTCGAGATGTAGCCTCATAAAACCCGTAACTGTTCTTGGACGAGGCAGAAGATTTGCCTGCACAGGCACAAAGGGAGGCGAAAACCCGGGCAGCTTCAAGAGCAGCCATCACAAGATCGCAGTGGTTTTGCTACTGATTGATCAGCCGCTTAAGTATAGCAGTGACAGCCTCAACTGGATCAGGCTGAAAAGAATTCCCACGAGCCATAACTGCACCAAAAATCAAAACAATTAGCATCCAGAATCAAAGTTGATAATAATTCATTTATACATGCATGGTTGGTGAAATATTGAGCCGATCCTAATTCGAGCCAAGCTTATCTAATATATTATGCAACTAATACATTAGCCAAACCTGAGCTCTGATACCACTAAAAGCCTTGTCACGCCCTGCTTCCCATAAAGAATACGGAATACGGATACGCTACTCAACCCAGCGAATGATTTGTATCATCCTTAAGCTGTTCAGGAATTTTTACAATATCTCACAATATAATCAGAGTCGGAAGCAAAAGAGAATCAACCACACACTTACAAAATTGAATTAATGAACCAAGAGAATTTACTTGAAACAAAATATATTAATCTCAAATAAATCAGAATCTGGATAAGACAAAAATCCTCGGCCACATCGCCCAAAAAAAATACAAAGGAATATCCATGTACTCAAAATACATTATTCAAAGCAACAATAATAGCAATACTAATAAGCAAGAAATCAAGCACTAATATCTCATTTTGCCAATGTCGTCGGGCAGCTGACCTACCTGATCTGCAATTAATAATTGCAGGAGAAGGAAAGAGAAAATAAGTACCCGTCAATTACAAGTTACGGTCTACTTATAATGTAGGATATAAGTACATGGGGAAGGTAAAC
Organism: Hemerocallis citrina; assembly: GCA_017893485.1. Taxonomy (NCBI): domain Eukaryota; kingdom Viridiplantae; phylum Streptophyta; class Magnoliopsida; order Asparagales; family Asphodelaceae; genus Hemerocallis; species Hemerocallis citrina. Next base: position 58,136,374 of record CM030367.1, on the reverse strand, counting down.
AAATAGCATGGAATAATGCATCAGCAGTAATAACTAGCATGAATCAGTAAAACAAAGTCAACTAGCATGGTATACAGTACAAATGAATGTGTCAAGTATAATGTCATATGGAAACTAACAGTGTCCAGTAACAGTAAGCTCAATATATCAGTGTAACAGTATAATAGTATCAGTCCAATAGTATCAATCTAATAGTATCAGTCTAACAGTATCAGGCTAACAGTATCGATCTTATGTTCTTACAGTCTTGTGTCTATTACTAGCTAGGTAGCACTTCATGCGCCCTATATTACAATACATGGTTGCTACAACAAACAGTTTCGCTTTTAGATTTCATAATAGGACTATAATGGGGCAGTGTACTCAGGTATCAGTAACAGTTGTAGTAGAAGTAAAAGTAACAGTAACAGTTGTAGTAGCAGTAAAAGTAACAGTAATAGTAGCAGTGAAAGTAATAGTAGCAGTAACAGTAACAGTATGAACACTATTTACCTTCCAAGTACATGTTTCCATATTTTCCACTACTAGATCTTCCTTTAAGAAATCCCGGCTTGATTAATTTTATTATGGTTATCAACAGACATGGTAGTGCATGAAATAGTGTCAAAATAATATGATACAATCACTATAAGGTTCCGGAAAAACAAATAGACATGCATAAGAGATATACAGTCACATAAACGAGCAAAACTGTGTATATTCATATTCAAAACAGCATGACAGTACAGTACTAAAACTGCGATTCCGGTTACTACAGAAATCCAAATCCAAATCCATTGAAGAATCTGGAAAATAGACTTCCACACGAATACAACGATTATATATAAGCCAAATAGTACTTCACAAAATCATAACTCAAACTGATTTGAATCCAGAAAACACGTTCAGCTAGAAATCAGTAAATCGTATTCAAAGTCAGAAAAACAGCATTAAAACTCCTCAAATAAATCTCAGAAAAATATGTAGTAATCCCCTATATGTCAAGTATCAGAATATAGAGTTTCCTAAAATTTCAGTAAAATTAGTTCAGTCAACAAAAATTAGAAAATATCAAGAAACGATAGTTTGGCAAATCTGGAATTCCCAACACTGCTGTACAAAAACTGTAATATCTCGCAAACCGTAAAACGAAATTCAAATCCGTCAAAAGAAAATGAAAATAGACAAAATAAGATAACTTTCATATTTCATAAATATTTTCCATAGAGTAAAAGGAAATAGGGTGAAAATATGATTATTTACAGAATAGGGAGCAAAATACAACTAGTGTAGCTTTTATAAACAAGCATGAAACGGCATATAAAACTCATCAATAAAATCCACCAAAATTCTGGGTATTCCCTAAATAGGTATAGAATTACTGTACAAAGTTTCAGATCAAAATAATGTAGTTAGGACTAGTACTAAAATAGTTTAATCATCAAAATCATCAAGAAACGAAATCTGGAAATAGAATACGCCTCTGTAGTAAAACAGCCATAACTCACTCATACGAAAACAAAATTGATCAAAGTCAGAGAGATTGGAAAGAAGACAGATTTCTCTACAATTCAGTTCAAATACAAAAATTAAGATTTCTGATCTTAATATGGTCTAAAATACAAATCAAAACTGATCATCGACAATGACAGATTTTTCTCTAACAACAAAACCAATATAAATTATACGAAACTTGTTCCAATCACAATCAAATATGGTATAGAGTCTACTATGTGTCCAAATATCATGAAATAAAGTATATAATATATTCACAATAATCATATCACATGGATCTCATCAAACACATAATTTCACCTAATTATCTCACATATATAAATAGATTAAGAACGGTCAAACCTAGTTGTTTTCATGTCGATTTTGTATCGTGAGGCAACTATGGTCAATAGCACAATAGAGAAAAAACCCATCAAAGATAACACACACACTAGTTGTCTCTAGAACCCAACTACACTATAACAAGTATTTTTGACTTGTATCATACAAAGGAATTTGAGTACAAGTTACATGCCTTAACCGAAGACGAAAACGAAGAACACCAAGAATAATAGGAACGGATTCTCAGGCAACGAAAAAATCCACGAACGACAATCCACGAACCAACGATCACACGTGCAACTCCGTGCACGTGCAAAACCCAAGAGCAAGAGAGAGAGAAAGAGTGTCGGGCTCCTTGTGGCTATTGCTGCTGCTACTGCCAGGCTGCTACTGGCCGACGGCGAAGGACGGCCAAGGGAACGGCAAGGGGAAGAGATGGTGGTGCTCGTTGTGTAGGAGTTTGCGGCTTGGGTGGTCGGCAATGGTAGGGGTGACCGGGATGGGCTTGGTCGGGTGTTGGGTTCACAGGCCGAAGGTGGAGGCGTCGGGTGTGGGGCTGGGGGTGTTAGCGGCTGACACAACAAGGAAGAGAGGGAGGCCGGGTGTATAGGAGTTAGGGTTAGGGTTTAGGTTTTAGGGAGGGATTATATATGTTTAGAAATATGTGGTCGGTAATTGGGTATTGGGTTGTGGATAGTTTAGGAGTAGTAGTAGGATTAGTTTAATTAGGATTTGATTAGGATAAATTGTATAGGATTCAAAATATGATTGTAGGTCAATTTGGCTTTGGTAATCAATTAGGGATAAAATAATATGATTGGAAATAGGATGAGCAACCAAATCATCATGAGCACCCAAGAACAAAAATAAAGAGAACGAGACCGAAATAAGAGAAAAGAACAACTATCGATAAAGAACGAAGCAAAAGACAACAAATCAAACACAAAAGAACTGAAAATGAAATAAAATGAATACATATTGAAAATGACTCCAATATACGGTCCAAGAAAAATACAAGAGAGTACAAATACTCAAGAAAGAGTAAAATACACCAAAAATATGAAAAACTAAAAACAAGAGTTACACCTACGCTCTCATAATATTTGGCCAGAAACTTTGCCCCTACTTCCAAGCACACTCTATCATGTCCTCACTGACCAGTCACTTAAGCAAGTACTTCACATGTTGGTGAACTCTGGGCAACTCATGAAATATTCCATTGAATTGAGCCAACATGACATCAACTATCTACCAAGGACTCCTATCAAGGCCCAAGCCTTAGCCGAGTTCATTATCGAAAACACTATTCCAAATCTTCTGAGGAAAGCGTAGATCCCCCATTATGGAGTGTTTATGTTGAAGGCTCCTCTTGCGTCGAAGGGAGTAGGGCCAATGTCATTTTACTCGGCCCAGACGAATTTACTCTCTAGTACTCACTTTGCCTTAGTTTTTGAACCTCCAACAGTGAGGCTGAATATGAGGTGATAATTGCCAGCCTCCTCTTAGCTCAGAAAGCGTGGCCAAAAAAGTAAAGTGTTCAGCGATTCACACCTAATGGTGATTCAAATCCGAGGGGACAACGAGGCTAGGGATTACCGCATGATCAAGTACTTAGCCTGCATTAAACATTCGTGGATACATTCCGTGATGTAGAAGTCACTTGCATCCCCCTCGAGGAGAATGGTAAAGCTGTGTCGGTGTATGCCATAGAGGCCAGCTATGTATTAACATTACTAGTTTGCATTGCATCATGACATTTATTTTTTATTAAGACTATTCATTTATTGCGAATTATATGAACATAATAAAATCATTAGAATTGTAAGTTCAATGCTATGGGATATCAAGTACATGACTTGATTGTCAGATCCTATTGATTCAAATGAGAACACTATTCTTAAATGTCCATAGTCAAGTATTATTGTGAATTAGGACAACGATAATACATAGAGACTAGTGTGTGCGTAGACTGATGATCATTCTCACAAGTCATGGTTATGAGATATCAAGACTTCACATGGATACATATTAGAGTAATAATGTACTGGACTTACCCATCATGAGAACGTTGCATGAATCGTTATGTGTGTCCTAACCAGTTCTTACAGTGACCATGGTATACGTAGTCCTTTGACTTGAAGACATTACGCTTCCCTACATGAGAAGTTATATATTTTAATGTCGTCAAACGTTGACGGTAATAAGGTGATTATAAAGTTAACTATTGGATATGCTATAAATCTTGCAGAGGGATGTGAGTGACTTCAATAAGATTTGTCCCTCCTATATAACAAGAGCGATATTTACAGGCCCCTTAAATGAGTGAGACTGCAAAATGCATGACCATGCTCAAATGAGTCAATATGCGATATTGATTTCATTTGTTTGAGTAAGTCTACTCGGATATCAAGAAACTAAAGATTGAACTATACAAGGGTGACACGCTCTATGCCTTGTGGTCAATTAAGACATCTGGACAAAATGACTAGACTACATGGTTGCATTGGTCACGGATAGGTTAGTTCAAATCATGGGCATTCTCGTTACTTGAGAAGAAGTGATGTATTGCTAGATACCGCTCACTGTTATTTTAGTATTATTGTTAACGTAATGAGAACATATAGGGTCACACACTTAGAAAGGATCAAAATTAAGATTTAAATTCATGAGATGAATTTAATTGGGTATCCTAGTAAGACTTGGAATCCTCACATAATTAGATTAAATGGGCCAACTAAAGTTAGAAGGGTCACACACGCATTTGACCCAAGTCAGATTGTGAGCCCTACCGCCTCACCACTCTCTTAGGGTTGATTTTCTGTACATATATATATATATATATATATATATATATATATATATATATATATATATATATGATATATTTCTATGGAAAAGACACAGGAGAAAACCATAGCCGTCACAGAGCTTGATTGGATCCGTTCATGTGGATACATTACAAGCACTGCAACCTTTGCATTGCTGTGAATCGCACATTTTGGAGACATCATATCGAACTTTAAGGTATAACTCCTAACACAATTTAGGGTTTTCGCATGGATCTATGGCTAGGTTTTGACATTTTGTGATTTTTTTCCACTGTATAATCTGTGATTGCCCTCGAAACCTAACAAGCTGACGCCCTCTCCAAGCTAGCCTTCTTTACCTTTGAAGGGCATCAATACACCATGTTCATTGAGGTCTTATTCAAGCCAAGCATCGAAGAGGAAGCTTTAGGTCTCATGGTTGTCACTCCTCAAACACCCTAAGACAATCGGATGAAACCCATGTTCGACTTCCTTGACAAGAGAATCCTCCCAACTGATCCTAAAGAAGCAAGGAAGTTCTAGAGATTGGTAGAAAGATACACACTTGTTGAATCAGTCCATTACAAGCACTCATACACTTTGATAGATGACTGATCCTATATATGGTGCCTCGGTCTTGAAGAGGCACAATATGCCCTTAGAGAAGTGCATGAAGGAGTCGGCGGCGGCCACATGGGCACAAGGTCTCTAGCACAGAAGATCATGAATCACGGGTATTGTTTGTAATACCCTAGAATTTTAAATAATGTTTTTGAGATTAATAATTGAATTAAAGTGATTTTTGGTGATTTAATAAATATTTTTCTGAAATTTATCTTTTTGCACGTGCAAAACATGTGAAAATGTTTCCTTGAGATACTCAAAGTCAGAAATTATTTTGGAAAAACCTTATATTTTTTATCAGGTATTATTTACGAATTTTCTGCATTTTTTATATAATTATTTGGCATATTTGCAAATATTACAAAAAGATGGGCTCTTGTACAAAATTACCACTTGGAGTAAAAACTATATTTTTGGTTTTCTGGGCTGAGCATGATGGCTAGAGAACTCAGAGGTAAATATTTTAATTTTTGTTCTAATAGATTTGGATTATTTTGCTAATTTGTTAAATAAGGGTCTTTTTGCAAAATTGCCACTTAGAGGCCAAAATTACAGCATTTAATTTTCTGAGTTTGAAACTGATGCCAGCCAGAACTGGTCAGGATATTTTTTGATTTAGTCTCAGTTAAATTGGTTAATCTAGTTACCTAGTATAAATGATTTATATATGTAAAGATATATTCTAAAGGGATATTTTGCAAAATCTTCTCAAAACCCTAATACTCGAGATTTTGGCCTATTTTGAGAGCTACTACAGCAGTCTCTCTACTGTACAAAACAAAAGGGTATTTTTATTATCGATTTTCTTGGAGTTTTGAAGCGAGGATCTCAGATTTTTGTGAAAGAAGGAGCTTTTTGTTATTCTTTATTATTTCGGTTGATTCTTCATTGAGGTGAGTGACATATGTTTGATTTCTTGTTGATCTATGCATGTTATATATGATGATTTGTCTAGTAGAATACATGATAGATGGATGTATGATGATATAATGAATTATTGATGGATGGATGAATAAAAATAGAACTTTTCATGAAAACTATGCAATTGTTGAATGAATTTATATTTAGATGACTTGAGATTGTTAAGAACTTAGTAGGAATCATGGGTATGTTGTTTTCTTTCATATTCTTGCTGACTTGATCGTGTATAATGAGTTGTATGATGTATAATGCATATAGATGAATAATGAAGGGTTACTGTGTATACATATACATATGATCTGTTTTGATATTTTGATGAGAAGAACTTGACTAAATGAATGTTGTAGATGCATATAATCATGGGCAAATTAATCTAACTAGTTGTACTAGTATAATGCACGTGCGATGCACGTCTATAAAAAATTTAGTCATTAAATTAAATTAATTTGTGTATCGTATAAGAAAAGAATTAGTAAAACATTTAACTTGGAAAATAGCAGGCTTCAATTATAGAATATAAGTGTGAACGATTATATAATCAAACTTCAATTATACATTATACAATATACAAAATTCAAAATGCATTGAAAAGTGCATAGAAGAGTATGTAGTACCAACCACAACAAAACTACAACTGAGCATTCTAATTGAATAACACTTCTTTGTAGACAACATTTCTTGTGTATGTTCCATCTTGTCCGGACAATTTTCCTTCACGAATAGCTATATTGGTGGAGTTCATTGAAACTCCTCTTGACAAAGCCACGTAAAGTTGCCCATGACTGAAAACATGATCTTTTAAATAAATCCCCGCGAACGGTATAGTTTGTCCCTGTGCTTTATTTATGGTCATAGCGAAACACAGACGCACAGGAAATTGTTTTCTAATTAGTTTGAACGGCAAGATTATGCTTTCCGAAGGTTTTAGTGGTATTCTAGGAAGGAAAACTCGTGTTCCTGCTGAAATTCCAGTAACAATTTCTGCATCGATCAAGTACTGATAAAAACCTCGACACGATAATCTTATCCCGTTGCAAAGACCTGCTTTTGGGTCAATATTTCGTAGAAGAATTATTGGTGCCCCGTATTTCAAAATTAGCTTATGTGGTGGCAATCCTCCTGGAGAAATCTCATTCAAAAATTCTTGTTGGTATAGATTTCTCTCATCATCCTCTACGCTGTCGAAAGAATAATATACTTTCTCATCACATGACAATGGTATAGTTTAAATTTATGTTAGTAGAGATGGATACATAGGAAAATCTTTATTTATTTTTATAAATAGTCAAGGCCTTTACATAGAAGAGATTAAAACTAATTTAGATTACAATCACCTGGAAAAGTATTGACGGTAGTGTTGTTTATACTATCCACGGACTCATTAGTTGGTGCCATTATTGCTCTTTCCACCATGTAGCTCTTGTCATTCACATTCTCACAAAGATTTGGATAAATAGTGTTGACTAAATGAGTTATGGTATAGTCACCTGTCCATGGTATAACCATTTCATCCGGAATTCTTACCATTTCATTTTCATATGTAGTCGCTGCCCCGTCTCCGATATCTTTCAAAATGCTTGTGAAGTTAGGATCAGTTCTTGATCGCATATTTTCTGTAAGATGGATAACATTTACACTTTCCCAAATTGCAGACTTGACAATACATGCATCTACAGTTTGCGATTTTGTACCATTCTGTACTACTGGTAGCACTTGTCTAAAATCACCTCCAAGTATAACAATTTTACCTCCAAAAGGGACATCCTTTTCTGTCAAATCTCTTAAGGTTCTGTCAAATGCTTCAAAAGCATACCGATGTATCATTGTTGCCTCGTCCCAAAGTATAACATTGCTACTTCGTAAGAGATCGGCTGTGTCGTCTTGTTTACCAATATAGCAAGTTGATTGAGGCCCAATTTTAATAGGAATTTTGAACCTAGAGTGAGCATTTCTTCCCCCCGGTAATATCGTGGCTGCGATTCCGGACGATGCTGTTGCTAATGCAATATGTCCTTCTTTTCTAAGGTATGCCAACACCGCTCTATACAAAAAAGACTTGCCAGTACCACCTGGACCGTCAATGAAGAATACCATCTTTTTTTTCGAATTAACAGCTTCGATGATCACATCAAAAGCATGCTTCTGACCCGAATTCAACAAATTTATACAGCTTAAATCATCATCCGTAACAATAAAGGATCTCTCATCTTCAATCATTTGTCGTGTAGATCCACTTGTAAAATCATCAAATGTGGGTACCGGGAGACCATAATCTGCATTACATTTATCATACTATTGAAGTATTCTGTTCAGATCACGTAATAGACGATTCATGCTTGAATTCACATTCACTGTACTCGTTGAAGAGTAATCTTCCATCATATATGGGTGGAACTCAGTCCACAACTGCAGCACACCAGTAGGTTGACAATACAACAAAAGTGTAGCAAACAATCTCCGGAGTGCTGATGGCATATGTGTACTTGCCGCTTGTATTAAACATTCTCGTACACTGTTGTCATTTTCTAAGAACCCCCTCTTTTCAGCTGATTCCTTAAAAGTGGAGTAGAGTACCCCATTTACTGTAAGAAGATCATCAAATGAGACTGGTCCCCTAACATGATTCAGTAGGATGCGCAAATAATATCGGTCTCCTTCATTTGGCGGAACCGTGTAAAGTTTACCGATAGCTCGTTGCGTAGTTGCTCTCTTTTGCCATTTTTTATCTCCAGATACCAACCAAAATTTTTCTGGAAATTCTCTATATAATAAATTATGTATGTTTGAGATGTTTGAGCTTTGAAGGTATAAGCAATGCCACAACAATGGATTGCAATTGTAAATACACTTGTCATACAACTAAGGTTTAATAATGTTATGTATCTTCTCCCTTTCTCTCTATCTATATATATTTATGTATGTATTCACTGTATACAGATCGTAATGAATGATAATGTTTGCTTTTCATGTTTGAGCTCTATATTAGATGTTTGAGCTTTGAAGGTATAAGCAATGCCACAACAATGGATTGCAAATGTAGATACACTTGTCATACAACTAAGGTTTAATAATGTTCTGTATCTTCTCCCTTTCTCTCTATCTATATATATTTATGTATGTATTCACTGTATACATATCGTAATGAATGATAATGTTTGCTTTTCATGTTTGAGCTCTATATTAGATGTTTGAGCTTTGAAGGTATAAGCAATGCCACAACAATGGATTGCAATTGTAGATACACTTGTCATACAACAAAGGTTTAATAATGTTCTGTATCTTCTCCCTTTCTCTCTATCTATATATATTTATGTATGTATTCACTGTATACAGATCGTAATGAATGATAATGTTTGCTTTTCATGTTATATATATAATTTATACATGCTGCATTTGGTCTTCAAGGAGTCTGTTTATATATAACCAGCTGGATCTTGTTTTATATCCTTGATAGTGAGAATAATGACAACAGATTAAATCCCCCAACTTAAATTTATAAGTAAAATGTGATGATAATGAGTGTGTATATTAGACTCAAACATATCGTACTGCACAATTTATGATCATACAGGAAGATCATGATCATACTGCACAATTATATGATCATACAGGAAGTTCATGAGTACAGGAAGATCATGATCATACTGCACAATTTATTAGACTCAAACATAGGAGCTAAAATACTGCATAATTTAAATAGTAAGATGTTTTCGAGTTAAAATAGTAAGATATATATAGTTTGAAGTGCTAAAAACTGTAGAAAATAAGCTACATACCTCCTGATCCTAATAGAGCTGTAGCAACTCCAGATACATATCGTACACACTGTAGATGGCTCTGACTCTTTGCGAATACAGACACTGAATTGGAATAAATCAATTAGATCCAGTTTCTCTGTTGCTGCAGGTAGGGGATGGAAAAACTTTCTATTAATAAAGGGTTTGAATGAGTATGAATAGGTATGAATGAATTTTAAGCACCTGTTAATAAAGGGTTTAAATGTTTTAAGCACCTTTATGAGCTTTCACACAGGTAAAAATGTGTGAGCTTAGATGTTTGAGCTTTCACACAGGTGAAGATCAGCACTTCAAATAAATCTACAAGACTGAAGGTTCAGGATATTTATACTTCATTATATGCTGTAAACAAAAATATTGCCACAAATTAAACTCGATTGTAAAGGGAAATGCAAAAAAAATTGAGTTTAAGATGACCTTCAGACGTATATAAAGAGAGCAGGAGTTGATGGATGGAGAAAGGCAACTCTGAATTTGGACCATACAATCAAGTTAGACATGACAAATGACAATATAACTTCCCCCTTGGTGTTTTCAAGTGACAAAGGATATTTATACTTCTGACAATATAGTAGAAGAGCATTTGCTAGATTAATTACTTCCTAATGGTCCATTGAATGTCAACCGACTATTTCTAATATCTAAATAGACCTTTGGTGTTTTCAAGTGCAATCATAAAGGACTGCAAGTTCCCTTTGTGCATGCACAATTTAAATAGACCTTTGGTGTTTTAGTATTATTGTTAACGTAATGGGAACATATAGGGTCACACACTTAGAACGGATCAAAATTAAGATTTAAATTCATGAGATGAATTTAACTGGGTATCCTAGTAAGACTTGGAATCCTCACATAATTAGATTAAATGGGTTAACTAAAGTTAGAAGGGTCACAGACGCATTTGACCCAAGTCAGATTGTGAGCCCTACCGCCTCACCACTCTCTTAGGTATGATTTTTTGTACATATATATATATATATGATATATTTCTATGGAAAAGACACAGGAGAAAACCATAGCCGTCACAGAGCTTGATTTGATCCGTTCATGTGGATACATTACAAGCACTGCAACCTTTGCAGTGCTGTGATTGGCACATTTTGGAGACATCATATCGAACTTTAAGGTATAACTCCTAACAAAATTTATGGTTTTCGCATGGATCTATGGCTAGGTTTCGACATTTTGTGATTTTTTTCCACTGTATAATCTGTGATTACCCTCGAAACCTAACAAGCTGACGCCCTCTCCAAGCTAGCCTTCTTTACCTTTGAAGGGCATCAATACACCATGTTCAGTGAGGTCTTATTCAAGCCAAGCATCGAAGAGGAAGCTTTAGATCTCATGGTTGTCACTCCTCAAACACCCTAAGACAATCGGATGAAACCCATGTTGGACTTCCTTGACAAGAGAATCCTCCCAACTGATCCTAAAGAAGCAAGGAAGTTCTAGAGATTGGTAGAAAGATACACACTTGTTGAATCGGTCCATTACAAGCACTCATACACTTTGATAGATGACTGATCCTATATATGGTGCCTCGGTCTTGAAGAGGCACAATATGCCCTTTGAGAAGTGCATGAAGGAGTCGGCGGCGGCCACATGGGCCCAAGGTCTCTAGCACAGAAGATCATGAATCACGGGTATTGTTTGTAATACCCTAGAATTTTAAATAATGTTTTTGAGATTAATAATTGAATTAAAGTGATTTTTGGTGATTTAATAAATATTTTTCTGAAATTTATCTTTTTGCACGTGCAAAACATGTGCAAATGATTCCTTGAGACACTCAAAGTCAGAAATTATTTTTGAAAAACCTAATATTTATTATCAGGTATTATTTAAGAATTTTCTTGATTTTTTATATATTTATTTGGCATATTTGGAAATATTACAAAAAGATGGGCTCTTGTACAAAATTACCACTTGGAGCAAAAACTATATTTTTGGTTTTCTGGGCTGAGCATGATGGCTAGACAACTCAGAGGTAAATAGTTTAATTTTTGTTCTAATAGATTTGGATTATTTTGCTAATTTGTTAAATAAGGGTCTTTTTGCAAAATTGCCACTTAGAGGCCAAAATTACAGCATTTAATTTTCTGAGTTTGAAACTGATGCCAGCCAGAACTGGTCAGGATATTTTTTGCTTTAGTCTCAGTTAAATTGGTTAATCTAGTTACCTAGTATAAATGATCTATATATGTAAAGATATATTCTAAAGGGATATTTTGCAAAATCTTCTCAAAACCCTAATACTCGAGATTTTGGCCTATTTTGAGAGCTACTACAGCAGTCTCCCGACTGCACAAAACAAAAGGGTATTTTTATTATCGGTTTTCTTGGAGTTTCGTAGCGAGGATCTTAGATTTTTGTGAAAGAAGGAGCTTTTTGTTATTCTTTATTATTTCGGTTGATTCTTCATTGAGGTGAGTGACATATGTTTGATTTCTTGTTGATCTATGCATGTTATATATGATGATTTGTCTAGTAGAATACATGATAGATGGATGTATGATGATATAATGAATTATTGATGGATGGATGAATAAAAATAGAACTTTTCATGAAAACTATGCAATTGTTGAATGAATTTATATTTAGATGACTTGAGATTGTTAAGAACTTAGTAGGAATCATGGGTATGTTGTTTTCTTTCATATTCTTGCTGACTTGATCGTGTATAATGAGTTGTATGATGTATAATGCATATAGATGAATAATGAAGGGTTACTGTGTATACATATACATATGATCTGTTTTGATATTTTGATGAGAAGAACTTGACTAAATGAATGTTATAATCATGGGCAAATTAATCTAACTAGTTGTATATGTATATAACAAGTTGCAAAGAGGTTTTTGGAGTCAAAAGATCAAGTTTTGAAGTGTTGCATTGAATTTTGATTTCGGGACTGATTGTATACAACCGAAATTGGATTTTTCAAGTTTTGAGTTTTCGAATGGATCTTGATTTATGTTGATACTGAGATTAAATTGAACATGATACGACCCTTATACACTGATTTCTTGTTAGTTTTTCGGATGCATATACACATATACACATATATTCATATGCTTCCTGATTGAAGAAGTTTTAATGAAAAATTGCTCTTTTACGAATTTGATGAGAGTTTGATTTGATTTATAAACTCCAGTATGTTAAACAAGTTATATTTGAGCATCTCAGGATTTTTATTTCAAAAATTCATGCTTTTAAATATTTAAAACCACGTATCAGTCGTAAAGTGCACAATTTTAAAGCCGGCTGTGTATCAGCTGTCGGTTGACCGTCCTATTTTTGAACTAGGATGTCGGTCGACCGTCATTTTGGGACTTTCGGTTTTGGCATGCGCATTCGACTGTCTCAATTTTGAACTGAGATGTCGGTCGACCGACACCTGTTGTGTGTGTTGTTTTGTTGAGTTTTCTTGTTGATTTTTTGAACGATTATTTCTTCGAACTTATGGATTATTGATCTGCTGTTTTAGATGAAGTTTTTGCTGCAGATTGATGCATTTTACAGAGAGTTATATTTTCATTAATAACAGAGTTTAACTGGTATTTCCATGACTTTACAGCGAAGTATATATGGATTTTGAGGAATTGATGTTTTGTGATTTTTCTATGGCTTCAAGAATATGAAACTCAGTTGTTAGGAGATTTAATCTCAGATTTTACTTCTGAAAATTTATGGGTATTTCGATAAATTTGGTTTTGTTTAATTTATGGAAGTTTTTTTTCATGTAAACTATTTGGTGATGGAAATAAGAAATTTATCGTGAGATTTGTGTTGATATTTCGATTTGTGAGTCTCTAGAAGTTGAGTGGGATTCCTATAAACCGGCACATGAGGTTTTGTGGATTTGGCCAGTTAGGGCCTTCCTGTTATTTTGGTGGAGTTAAGTCTGGCAGGGTACACAAACTCTAGAGAGGGGGAAGTTGTGTTTTAATTATTAATAATCAACCAAAGGACGGGTACTAGTGGAGATGTGATAGAACTTGAGAAACGTAAGCATCTGTTCTGTTGTTAGTCCGACGGATGTATTCCAGGATTGTGTGTTGTTGTGTCCATAGAGGACAGTTGGTATGTTCGCGTGTCGAGGGTCGGCAGGCCTATTCATGGAATATACGGTGCATTCGTGTGTCGAGGGTCGGCGGGCCTATTCATGGGATGTACTGTGTATCTGCATGTCGAGGGTCGGCAGGCCTATTCGTGGGGTACACCGCAGAGAGGTAATTATCCAGTTTTAGAGCTATACTTACATGATGCTTGCACACCGAGGGTTGTTTGGCCTATTCGCGGAGTATTCTAGATCTTGTTTCTATCACCGTGCTAGGATTAGTTACATAACGAGGGATTTAACCCTATAAAGTGTAGAACGATAAGGGTTTGCACCGAACCTATGTAGTATGGAATGCATAGAATCCGACAAGTATGCATTTAAGAGTCATCATACTACATTTTTGTTTCTTGACTTGTATTATGCAGGATGTTTTCTGTTTTCCTACACTTGACACTTAGCTTAGTTCACTTGATGTTTTATACTTCATTTATCGTTAATGGTTATTTCTTTGTTACTACTATGGGAATGTGTTGATTATGAATTTATTCTTCATGCTTTATTTAAATTTTATTTCTTTTGATGTCACTCACACCGTTATGGTTGACCCCTGTAGTTTTGGGGGTTAGGGTTATCTCTAGTTTTACATATAGGTACCGTTAGCTTGGGATTTGGATGCATGTAGTAGAATGATAATGTGGCTTATGCAAATTGTAAAAGAATGTGTTGTAAAAGAAAGAAATTATAATTTAAGGTGTTTAATTTCCGCTGTGCTATGTAAAGAATTGATGTAATCAAAGTTAAAAAAAATTATGTGTTTTGCTATGTTTACTATTACACTGAGGTAGATGATAGGAATTATGCCACATATTTTCATATTTATTTATTGGAAATTTGGGGCGCTACAGAGATCGGTATCAGAACATGCTTCAATGGCAATGATAAACATGGTAAAAGAATAAACCTAGGTGGACATTAGAGCGTGAGTACCTAGATGTGGACATAACAGTGTGAGTATCACATAGAATTAAAATGAGATGAATTGGTATGGGGTATGATTGAGATTTTGCCATAAGGTATTGGTGTGAATATAAATTGTGTTATGATGCTCTAACTTTTTCATCTTTTTGTAGTATTCAGTATAATGGAAGGACCCAAGACCAGGAATGGTGGAAATGGTGATGGGGCTGGACTTGATCTAGAGATGGAAATTGCCAGGGTGTATCAGACCTTGAACACATTGATGGCAGCCATCATGACTCAGAATCAGAATAAGAATCAAGGGGCTAGACCAGTGCTTGTTAATACTGATCCAATTAAGCAGGTTAAGTCCTTTAAGTGGATGAAGCCACCTATTTTTGAGAGGCAATCAGATCCAAATGAGGCTGATGATTGGGTTAGACAGATGGAGGTAGTCTTCAAAGTTTTGGAATCCCCAACAGCCAAGAAGGTGAAATTGGCTACAATGCAGTTAGAGAAGGATGCTGACGTCTGGTGGCAGTCAGTGAAGAGGACTTTTGGGGATCAACAGGTTACTTGGGAGGCTTTTCTAGAGGAGTTCAGGTATCGTTTCTTTCCTCGGGATATTCAAGAGATGAAGGCAATGGAATTCTTGAACCTACAACAAGGCAGCATATCAGTGTGGGAATATGAGACTAAGTTCGCCCAACTATCAAGGTATGCACCATAGCTGATTGTTGATAAAGCGAAGAAGGCCTAGAAATTCGAGCAAGGCTTGAGGTCGAATTTGAGGTCTCAGATGATAATGTTGGGCATCAGAAGGTTTGATAAGCTGGTCAGGATAGTAGCAATGACAGAGGAAGATATGGATCAATCCCAGAAGAAGAAGAAGACCTAGAACAGGAACAAGAGGCCAGTAGCTAGTCAGAGTGGGAGGAAGTTTCCAGTGAAGCAGGTCATGTTCAGTTGGCCAGAGCTGAAGGCATCCGCAATTCAAGGCGTGACTTGTTTCAACTGTGGAGAGGCAGGCCACTATCATTCAGCATGCACCAAGCCACCTAAGGCGCGGTATTGTTATTAGTGTGGTCGTAAAAGGCATATCAGACCAAACTGCCCATAGTTGAAGAAGGAAGGTGCAAGCAAAGGCAAATTCCAGAGGCAGAGGCGAGTGTTCGCATTAACTGAGGAGGATATGGGTAGCCTAGATGATGTGATCCAAGGTATGCAAGAATTTTAAATTCATTTATTTGATGTATTACGTAAAACTTTGTTTAAGAATAAATTTAAGATTTGAGTATCATTCTTCATGTAACAGGATTTGTCTTGGTTAATGGAATAAAAGCAAAAGTTTTATTTGATACTGGTTCTTCTTAGTTAATGGAATAAAAGCAAAAGTTTAATTTGATACTGGTTCTTCGTGTAAATTTGTATCGCCCAATTTTGCTAAAGTTTTAGGTGTGGAACCTAAGGTATTTCCAGGCAGAGTTTTGTCAGTGGCAACACCATCAAGGGAAGAATTGATTGCTGATCGGTATTACGAGGATAGTGATATCGAGATTGGTGGGATATTATTTGGCATTGATCTCATCGAATTACAGGTATTGGGTGTGGATGTGATCGTAGGCATTGATTGGATAGCAATATATGATGCCACAATTGAATTCAAGAACAAAGAGGTGTTAGTGAAGGCACTAGGAGGTCCCGCAGTGACTTTTCAGGAGAAGAAGAAG
Organism: Hemerocallis citrina; assembly: GCA_017893485.1. NCBI lineage: Eukaryota > Viridiplantae > Streptophyta > Magnoliopsida > Asparagales > Asphodelaceae > Hemerocallis > Hemerocallis citrina. The sequence goes on along the minus strand of CM030367.1, from coordinate 58,119,659 downwards.
AACCAGAAAGTGGCTGCAATGGTATCTAAGTAGATGATTCCAGATGAAATTAGAAGCATTCCAGTTGTCAGAGATTTTCCTACGGTATTCTTGAAAGACCTACCGGGGTTACCGCCGCAGCGAGATGTTAAGTTGTATATTAATGTTCAGTCGGGAAGTGTTCCGATTTCTAAGGCTTCGTACAGGATGGCACTTGTGGAGCAGGATGAAGTTAAGAAGCAGATTGAGAAATTGCTGAGTAAGGGATTCATCAGGCCGAGTACTTTTCCGTGGAGAGCACCAGTGTTGTTAGTGAAGAAAAAGGATGGGTCAATAAGGATGTGCATTGACTATCGGGAGTTGAACAGGGTGACCATTCAGAACAAGTATTCGCTTTCACAGATTAATGATTTGTTTGGTAGGCTTCGGGGAGCAGCTGTATTTTCGAAGATTGATCTGTGGTCAGGGTATCATCAGGTCTGAGTTAAGGAGAAAGATGTGAGCAAGACAGATTTCAGAACTTGGCATGGACTCTATGAATTTTTGGTGATGCCATTCGGAGTGACGAATGAGCCGACAGTGTTCATGGACATGATCATGAATCGGATTTTACGGCCATTTATTGATTCCTTTGTGGTGGTATTCATTGATAATATTCTGGTATATTCCAAGTCGGAAGAAGAGCACTATAAACCCTTGGCAGAAGTATTGAAGAAGTTACAGGAGCATAACTTGTATGCCAAGCTGTCGAAGTGTGAGTTTTGGAAGTTCGAGGTAGCATTCCTTGGTCATATCCTTTCTAAGGAGGGAGTGGCCACCAATCCTCAGAAGGTCGAATCAGTGAAGAATTGGCCCAGGCCGACGACGGTAAAGGAGGTCAGGAGTTTCTTGGGTTTGGTTGGATACTACAAGAGATTCATTCAGGACTATGCACAGATTATAGTTCCTTTGACATGGTTGGCTCGGAAGAATGTGGCCTTCACTTGGACTGATAAATGTGAGGTGAGTTTCCTTGAGATAAAGGAGAAGTTGACAACTGTGCCTATCTTAGCTTTGCCACAAGCTGGGAAGGACTATGATATCTACAGTGATTCGTCGCTGAGAGGTTTGGGGTGCGGCTTGATGTCGGAAGGAAAGGTCATTGCATATGGTTCGAGGCAGTTGCATATGCATGAAAAGAACTATCCGACGCACGATCTGGAAATGGCAGCTATTATCTTTGCCTTGAAGTAGTGGAGGCATTATGTATATGGAGAAAAGGTCAACATGTATACCGACCACAAGTGCCTGAAGTACATTTATCAGCAGAGGGATCTAAATCTTCGGCAGAGAAGGTGGTTGGAAGTGTTGAAAGACATTTGTCTTGAGATCAAGTATCATCCAGGTAAGGCGAATGTAGTGGCCGATGGGCTTAGTCGGAAGAGTAGTCTGCCGAGTTTGATCACTACTCAGAGAGAGTTGGCAGTAGAGTTGGATCAGGTAGGTATTAAGGTTGTACTGCAGGGTTTGGGAGCATATTTGGCTCAGTTGAGGTTGCATCTTTCCGTGAGAGAGAAGATTATGGAGGGTCAGAAATCAGATGCAGAAATTCAGAGAATGTTGCAGCAAGTTTCCGATGGCAAGTTATCAGAGTTCCGTGTCCAAGATGGAGTTCTATGGATGGGTGAGAGGTTGTGTGTACATGAGAATGCAGATTTGAAAGAGAGTATCTTGCAGGAGGCACACAGTACCTTCTTTTCAGTGCATCCTAGAGGCACAAAGATGTACAAGGATGTCAAACAACACTTTTGGTGGTCGGGTATGAAGAGAGATATGGCAGACTTTATGGCAAGGTGTCTGACTTGCCAACAGATCAGAGCAGAGAATCAGAGACCTGGAGGCTTGTTATAGCCACTGCCTATTCCGAAATGGAAGTGGAAGAATATCAGCATGGATTCCATCACTGGGTTGCAGAGGAGTCCGAAGGGCAACGACTCAATTTGTGTTATTGTGGACCGTTTGACTAAGTCAGCTCACTTTCTGTCTCTGAAGATTACTTGGTCGTTTGAGAAACTGGCCGAGCTGTACATTGTGAGACTTTATGGGGTTCCTGTGTCGATTGTTTCCGACAGGGATGCGAGGTTCACATCGAGGTTTTGGAAGGGTTTCCAAGAAGCTTTGGGTACCAAAACCGATTTCAGTATTGCTTTCCATCTGCAAACCGATGGTCAGACTGAAAGGGTTAATCGGGTATTGGAGGATATGCTGAGGGCTTTTATTATGGATTTTGGTGGCAGTTAGGAGAGGTACTTGGCATTGGTTGAGTTTGCTTATGACAACAGTTACCATGCAAGTATCAGTATGGGTCCGTATGAAGCTTTGTATCGGAGGAAGTGCAGGACACCCGTCTGTTGGTACGAGGTTGGTGAGAGGAAGATGTTTGGGCTGGAGATTGTGCAGCAGATGTCATGCCTCGCTTCCCAAAAAGAATACGGAATACATATACGCGACTCAGCCCAGCGAATGATTTGCATCATCCATTAGCTGTTCAGGAATCTTTACAATATCTCACAAAATAATCAGAGTCGGAAGCAAAAGAGAATCAACCACACACATGCAAAATTGAATTAATGAACCAACAAAATTTACTTGAAACAAAATGCATTAATCTCAAATAAATCAGATTCTGGATAAGACAAAATCCTGAGTCAGATCACCCAAAAATACAAATGAATCATCCAAGTACTCAAAATATATTATCCAAAGCAGCAATGATAGCAATAATAATAAGCAAGAAATCCAGCACTAATATCTCATTTTGCCAATGCCGTCGGGCAGCTGACCATCCTGATCTGCTATTAATAATTGCAGGAAAAGAAAAGAGAAAATAAGTACCCATCAATGCAAGTTACGGGCCACTGATAATGTAGGATACAAGTACATGGGAAAGATAAACAAATAGCATGGAATAATGCATCAACAGTAATAACTAGCATGAATCAGTAAAACAAAGTTAACTAGCATGGTATACTAACAGTACAAATGAATGTCTCAAGTATAGGGTCATATGGCCACTACCAGTGTCCAGTAACAGTAAGCTCAGTATATCAGTTTAACAGTATAACAGTATCAGTCTAATAGTATCAGTCTAACAGTATCAGTCTTATGTTCTTACAGTCTTGTGTGTATTACTAGCTAGGTAGCACTTCATGTGCCCCATATTATAACACATGGTTGCTACAACAAATAGTTTCGCTTTTAGATTTCATAGTGGACCATAATAGGGTAGTGTACTCAGGTATCAATTACAGTAGCAGTAGCAGTATAAGTAACAGTAACAGTAGCAGTAACAGTAACAGTAACAGTAACTGTAACAACAACAGTAATAGTATGGAACACTAGTTCCCTTCCAATTACACGTTTCCATATTTTCCACTACTAGATCTTCCCTTAAGAAACACCAGCTTGATTACTTTTATTATGGTTATCAAGAGACATGGTAGTGCATGAAATAGTGTCAAACTAACATGATACATTTAGTATTAGGTTCAGGGAAACAAATAGACATGCATTGGTGATATACGGTCACATAAACGAGCAAAACAGTGTATGTCCATGTTCAGGACAGCATGACAGTACAGTACTAAAATAGTGATTCCCGTTACTAAAGAAATCCAAATCTGAATCCATCAAAGAATCTGGAAAATAGACTTCCAGACAAATCCAGCAATTATTTATAAGCCCTGTAGTACATCACAAAATTATAACTCAAAACTAATTTGAATCCAGAAAACATGTTCAGCCAGAAATCAGTAAACCGAATTCTCAGTCAGAAAAACAGTATTAAAACTCCTCAAATAAATCCAGGAAAAATTAGGGATAATTCCCTATATGTCTAGTATCAGAATATAATGTTTCATAATATTCCAGTAAAATTAGCTCAGTCAACAGAAATCATAAAACATCAAGAACCGATGGTTTGGCAAATCTGGAATTCCCAACACTGCTATACGAAAAATGTAATATCTCGCAAAAAATGAAACGAAATCCAAATCTGCCAAAGGCAGATAAAATTAGACAAAATAAGCTAACTTTCATATTTGATAAATATTTTCCATACAGTAAAAGGAAATAGGGTGAAAATACTATTCTTTACAGAACAACGAGTAAAATACTGCAAGTATAGCTTTTATAAATAAGCATGAAACGGCATATAAAACTCATCAATAAAATCCACCAAAATTCTGGGTAAACCCCAAATAGGTATAGAAATACTGTGCAAAATTTTAGATCAAAATTATATAATTAGGACTAGTATCAAAATAGTTTAATCATCAAAATCATCAAGAAACAAAATCTGGAAATAGAATATACCTCTGTAGTAAAACAGCCATAACTCACTCATAAGAAAACAAAATCGATCAAAGTCAGAGAGATTGGAAAGAAAACCGATTTCTCAACAATTTATGTCAAATACAAAAATTAAGAATTCTGACCTTAATATGGTCTAAAATACAAATCAAAACTGATCATCGACAATTACAGATTTTTCTCTAACAACAAAACCACCATAAATCATACGAAAGTTGTTCCAATCACAATCAAACATGGTATAGAGTCTACTAAGTGTCCAAACTTCATGAAATATAGTATATAACATATTCACAATCATCATATCACATGGATCTCATCAAACAAATAATTTTACCTAATTATCTCTCACATATGAATAGATCAAAAACGGTCAAACCTAGTTGTTTTCATGTTGATTTTGGGTCATGAGGCAACTATGGTCAATAGAAAAATATAGACAAAACCCATCAAAGATAACAAACACACGAGTTGTCTCTAGAACTCAACTACACTATAAGCGGTATTTTTGACTTGTATCAAACAAAGGAATTGGAGTACAAGTTACTTGCCTTAACCGAAGACGAAAATGAAGAACACCAAGAATAACAGGAACGGATTTCTGGGCAACGAACAAATCCACAAACGACAATGTAATACCCTAAAATTTCATTTTTAATAAGAATATTATTTTTCACGTGTTGTGCACGTGCAAACTTCATGTGTATATTATCTATTTATTTTATATAAAATCTCATTTTTGTTTGAACCATTATTTTCCTTTATTTTTCTAAAAGCTTGTTTTCTAAAAGCCTAAACACTATTTAATTGTTTTAGCCCACTTTAATTAATTATGAATTTGGTTGTCTTGACCCACGAGCCTAAGCTCACTATTTATGAAGCCCACCAATTAAATTAATCAATTAAATGGCCACACTTGTCATGTAGAGACAAAATGTGAACAATTTGATTAATTAAAATTATACAAACTTTTAAATAGGGGTAGTAGGTGGCACGTGCATGCACGTAGTGTGCAATGCACACTAATTTGGGGCCGGTTTTGTGCTTGGAGAGATGGAGAGTGTGGGTATGTGTTCATAGGTAGTTATTTGTGTGTGGGTGGTTGCTATAACACCTACTCCTATCCTAGCCTTCCATTCTATAACCATCCATTGAACCCTAGCCCTCCAATCTACTTCATAACTAGTATAAATACCCCCTTTCCTACTTGTACTCTACAAAATATTAAAGGAGATACATATACATATTAGTGTGTAAGTTGTGTGTTGTGTTCCCCATTGGAGGCCGGCCATCCATCACATGGAGCTCTCGGTTTTGGCAAGGAGCAAGGAGAAGAGTTCATGCAATGCAATCTAGGAGGAGAAGGCACTCGCTCGCAATCTAGGAGGCTCTAGGGGATTTTTCTTAATTGGGTTTTCTTCAAAAGGTGGGTGTTTCTCATGACTTCTAGAGTAGAACTCATGCTAGGGAATGATAATTGAATTGATTAAATTGTTTGTTAATAGATGTAATGAACTTCCCTATTGTGATATTTTACCATGTGGAAAATTTGAATAAACGATAAAGAATGTCCCTTTGCATATAAATAAATGAATACATCATGTGTAGATTAATTAATAAAAATAGAAGTTTTGCTCACTTATAAAGTTGTTTTTTGTGCTCTCAAAATATCTTACTTATCAATGTGTAAGCAAACATCATTGTGGTAAATTATGTGTGAGAAATCACCCTTGGTTATGAACAAATATGCAATAGTCTTCAACGTCGAAATAGTATTCATAAAATGCAAACTATGGCTAAATACATGTTTTAAAAGAGGGAAAAAATATCTTTAAATATACTGGTTATTGTTAAATTAAATGTAATTTTTTGTCTCTGGAAATTTTGATTCAAAAGAGAAGAAAAAGAAATGAAAACATGTTTTGAAATTGAAAACTCAGTAGCATGGTCGACCGATCTCGATGAAACAGTCGACTGGTCTGAGAAAAAAAAAAAAAAATATATATATATATATAGAGTTCGGATCTTTTACAGGACAGTCGACCTATTATTGAAACAGTCGACTGCCCTGATCGTTTTTGAGTATAAAAATCATCGCAGAATAGCCGACTGATCACATTTAACAGTCGACTTCCCTGACCTTCTTATTTTTGAAATTTTGCATTGTTGCGGAACAGCCGACTGATCATATTCGACAGTCGACTTCCCCAAAGTTTCAAGTAAATCTGTGTTTTCTTTGTGAGATAATTTCTATGACCTGTGTCCTAGTATAAATGAGAATTTGAGACTGTTTTACAAAGATGAACTTATTCTTAACTTTCTTTTTATAAAGGAAATCGTATGGATTGTTTAAGAAGTTTAAAATTGAGTTTTTTTGGTAATGTGAAATTTGAAAGGTGTGAATTGTGAAACCAATTGAAAATGTAAACTGTGGAATTGGAATGGATTGAAACAGAATTATATGAGCTTATAAACTAGTGATTGTGACATGTTTGAAGAATTTTAGTTTTTATGTATCTATGCATTGAATTATTGATTGGGATGAATTATGAAAGAGGTGAATACATGAATATTATGCTATTGAAAAATGAATTATGATTAATCATGAAAAGATCTTATGAGCATGACATTGTAAATATGATTTGAAATTGAGAATTAGGGTATAGCCAAGCCTTATACCGGCAAAGAAAGAATCGTGAAATGATATTTTGAAATGAGAAGACCAAGGTTTGGGTCATGTGAATTGAATGAATAAGACCGGTATAGTGGAAGTGCTACATTCTAAGAGATTGATTTTATTCATGATTCAATTAAACTAAGGATTAGATTTATAGTGAAGATGTGATGAAAGTAAGAGAAAAACATTGAGTATGAGGGCCATTGTATTGGCGGCGTGAGAGTATTCACAAGATGTCCCATGATGAGTCATGATAGGGCGTGGATACTGCTCCAGAGTACCGTCCCGGTAGCGACGCTCGTGGGGTGTTTGACGATTGCAGGTGGTGTCATGTCGATGGTAGGAGCTGAATTACCACCGGATACCTGCATGATGAGTCATGTGTCAGTGCGTTGGGATTCTCTCCAGGACGTCTAGACATGAGTTCATAGGTCAGAAAACATCTAGGATACATACCGTAGTTACAGTAGTAGATTAAGTCATAGCGAGGGATTGAACCCTACAAGATGAAGAACGGTTAAAGGTTTGCCCTCGGACCTATGTAGTATGGGCTGCATAGACTCTGAACAAGTGCGCATTAGTATCATATAATACAAATAATTGCATTAAGGACTAAGTGCACATTCACAACACGACATCAATAGGATAGTCCGTTTAGTTCTATTTGTGACAAGTTTGTGGTTTGTTAAGAAATGAGAATCGTTATACTGTTTTCGTAATAGAGAGGATGACCGTGTATAATATTTCGTCAGTTGAATAAACTGATGCGCCCACAATTTTATATGCAGGGTGAAGATCCTTGACAATTGAAGTATACATGCTGCGCAGGATTGAGTTAAATATTATTTCTTGAAATTTATTGTAATATTGCTTTCGCTGTGATAATGTACAAGTGTAAATGTAACTTTGATAAAAGAAAAGTTTTTATTTCCTTGTAAAATTGTACGAAAGAAGAGTAAAGATCCTGTGGAACTCGAATTCAGTTGTATTTTGGAATTCTGGGTGTTACAGACAATCCACGAACCAACGATCACACGTACAACTCCGTGCACATGCAAAACCCAAGAGCAAGAGAGAGAGAGAGCGTCGGGCTCCTTGTGGCTGATGCTGATGCTACTGCCGACGCTGCTGCTGGCCGACGGCGACGGACGGCCAAGGGAACGACAAGGGGAAGAGATGGTGGTGCTCGGTGTAGGAGGTTGTGGCTTGGGTGGTCGACAAAGGTAGGGGTGACCGGGATGGGCTTGGTCGAGTGTTGGGTGCACAGGCCGAAGGTGGACGGCATCGGGTATGGGGTTGGGGTGTTGGCGGCTGACGTAACAAGGAAGAGAGGGAGGCCGGGTGTATAGGTGTTAGGGTTAGGGTTTAGGTTTTAGGGAGACAGTATATATATAGGGTGTATTTAGGGTTTAGAAATATGAGGTGGGTAATTGGTTATTGGGTTGTGAAGAGTTTAGGAGTAGTAATAGGATTAGTTTAATTATGATTTTATTAGGATAAATTATATAGGATTCAAAATATGGTTGTAGGTCAATTTGGCTTTGGTAATCAATTAGGGATAAAACAATATGATTCGAAATAGGACGAGCAACCAAATCACCATGAGTACCCAAGAACAAAAATAAAGAGAACGAGACCCAAATAAGAGAAATAACAACAATCGATGAAGAACGAAGCAAGAGACAACAATTCAAACACAAAAGAGCTTAAAATGAAATAAAATGAATATATATTGAAAACAACTCCAATATACAGTCCAAGAAAAATACAAGAGAGTACAAATACTCAAGAAAGAGAAAAATACACAAAAAATACAAAAAACAAAAAACAGGAGTTACAATCCTAGCCACCTAACAAAAAAAATTTTGTCCTCGAAATTCAAAAAGAAGATGCATAAGGTAACCCCAAAAGAAAAGAAAACAATGCAAAACAAAACAAAACAACCACCACTCAAACAAATGAGGAAACTTCTGCTGAATCTCCTCCTCCAGCTCCCAAGTCGACTCACTAGGCGAGTGAGGATCCCAAGCAACACGAACCAACTTGACGACTTTGTTCTTAAGCACTTTCTCCCGCTGATCCACAATAGCAACCAAGTAGTCGATCACGTGACTCTCATCGCAGATATATCTCGTGAGTTGTGAGACAAGGAAAACATCGTAAACTCCTGATAACTCTAGCGGCAAAGCAAGACGATAGACCACCTTGCCTACTCGCTCCAAAATCTCAAACGGTCCAATAAACGTAGGGTTAAGCTTGCCCCCACCACTGAACCGAATGACACCGCGCCACAACGATACCTTAAGGAAAATATGGTCGCCAACAACAAACTCCAAAGCCCTCCGATGGACATCAGCCCCCCGCCTCTGCCTATTCTGAGCTACCTGAAGATGCTTTCTGATCTGAGTCACAACATCAACTGTCCTGGTGATCAACTCCGAACCCAACAACTGCCTCTCACCAATGTCATCCCAGCACACTGGTGATCTGCATTTACGTCCATAAAGTGCCTCGAACGGTGCAGCTTTAAGACTGGCCTGAAAGCTGTTATTATACGAGAACTCCATGAGATGCAAATGGTCCTCCCAAGATCCACCAAACTGCAACATACAAGATCGCAACATGTCCTCAAGAATCTGAATAGTTTGCTTTGACTGTCGATCAGTGCGGGGATGAAAAGTTGTACTGTACTTCAACTTCTTCCCCAAACTAGCCTGAAGACTCTCCAAAAATTGAGATCTGAATCTCATATCCCGGTCGAATGCAATACTGACTGGAACCCCATGAAGTCTGAAATCTCTTGCATGTCCTTTTCCGCTAGGCTCTTAGTAGACTGACCAACATGAAAAGGAATGAAGTGAGCACTCTTCGTCAAACGGTCGATAATCACCCAAACAACATTGTGACCCTTAGGACTCCTCGGCAAAGCGGTCACAAAATCCATGGTGATATGTTCCCACTTCCACTCTAGAATAGGAAGCAGTTGAAGAAGTCTAGCGGCTTTCTGATGCTCTGTCTTAACCTGCAGACAGATCAAAGACTGAGCAACAAACCGAGCTACAGCCCTTTTCAAACCATGCCACCAGAAATGAAGATTCAAATCTCGATACATCTTAGTACTGCTAGGATGGATAGAATACGAGGACTGATGAGCTTCCTCAAGCTACCTCTGACAAACTTTACCCTTAGGGACACACAAACGGGAACCAAAACGAAGCGAACCATTGGCATGAATAACCATGTCCGTCCTAGACCCAGACTCAACCTCAGCTCGAAAACCCTACAATTGCACCTCACCAACCTGAGCTTCCTTGATCTGATCAACAAGAGAAGACTGAAGCTGGAGCGCAGGACATCTCCGACCAGAACTCGGCAACAAAACCTCCAAATTCAACCTCCTTATCTACTCAATGAGATCACTCTGCTGAGTAAGAAACATAACTGCCAGACTCCTGCTCAAAGCATCTGGCAGCAAGTTTACTCTTCCAGGATGGTATTGCAAACTGATGTCATAATTGGCCATAAGCTCCAACCATCGCCTTTGCCTCATGTTCAATTCCTTCTGGGTGAAAACGTACTTGAGACTTTTGTGCGCTGTAAAGATCTCCACGTGGTCTCCAAGTAAATAATGTCTCCACAGTTTCAAAGCATAGGTCACTGCCGCTAACTCCAAGTCATGAGTAGGATAGTTCTTTTCATGCTGTTTCAACTGCCTCGATGCATACGCAACGACACGGCCCTTCTGCATAAGAACTGCTCCAAGGCCCGTACCAAAAGCATCACAGTGAATTACAAATCCGCCTGAACCATCTGGAATAGTCAACACAGGTGTTGACGTCAATCTGTTCTTCAACTCAACAAAAGCCTCATTGCACTCACCAGACCAACAAAACTTCTGATCCTTCCCTATCAATTTAGTCAATGGCACTGCAATCTTTGAAAAATCTTGAACGAATTTCCGATAACAGCCTGCAAGACCAAGAAAACTCCGACATCAGAAATTGACTTAGGAATAGGCCAATCCTTCACAGCTTCAACCTTGGCTGGATACACAAAAACACCATCGCCAGAAATAATGTCCCTCAAGAAAGAAACCTTGTCAAGCCAAAACTCGCACTTGTTGTGTTTCCCATAGAGCTGATTCTCTCTCAAAGTCTGCAGAACCACTCTAAGATGCTCGGCATGATCTTCCCGATGCTAAGAATATACCAGAATATCGTCAATGAAGACCACCACAAATCTATCCAAGAACTGAGAGAAAACCCGGTTCATAAGACTCATGAATACAGCTGGCGTATTAGTAACCCCGAACAACATCACAAGATACTCATAGTACCCGTATCTAGTCCTGAATGCAGTCTTCTGTATATTAGCAACCTTCACCTTGACTTGGTGATACCCAGAACGAAGATCCAACTTCGAGAAAATAGCAGCCCCACTCAACTGGTCGAACAAATCATCGATCCTAGGCAAAGGATACCGGTTCTTCACAGTAACACTGTTTAGTTCCCGATAATCCACCCACAGGCGCCGACTACCATCCTTCTTGCTGACAAAAAGGACCGGAGCACCCCAAGGCAAAACACTTGGTCTGATGAAACCCAAATCAAGCAACTTCTGAATCTGCACCTTAAGCTCTGCTAGCTCAACCAGTGCCATCCTGTAGAGACTCTTCGATATCAGTACCGTTCCAGGCTGAACATCAATACCAAACTCTACTTTCCTATCAGGGGGTAAGCCAAGCAACTCATCTAGAAAAACATCCTAGAAATCCCGAACTATTAGAGGCGCAGCCTCACAGCTTGAGTGCAATTCCATCGCACAATCCACCTGTACAACTGCAGTCTTTGCCCAGCCAAGGAAAGACTCCCCAACATGTAACTCAAATTCTGCTCGATCTGGAATTTTGAAAATAACTTTCTTGGCACGGTAATCAATAATGGCATGGGCTTCACCCAACCAATCCATACCTAGAATAACGTCGAATCCTAAATTTCCAATTATAATCAGGTTGGCTTTGAAATTTGCGTCCCCAATAACAATGGAACATTGCCTGCACTCACGGGAACAAACGACAACACCACCACCATTCAAAATGTTCCAAGCCTCAGACATGTTGCTACACTAACTGATTGCGAGCGAAAAATCGTGAGGAGACAAAAGAATGGGTTGCCCCAAAATCAAAGAGAATACGAGCGGAAAAAAAGCAAACAAGGACGACACGTAAGGAAACAAAAGAAAAGGAGAAAGAAAAAGCAGACAATCAAGGGTAAGGGAAACAACAATGCAGAAAGATAACGGAAAGAAAGCAAAACAAGACCAAAAGGAAGAAACAAGAGAAAACAAAACAACAACAACAACAAAACAAAAAGCAAAAGATACCGGCCACAACTCCTTCAGCTATTTCAACATCTACAGCAGTCATATTGAAAGCCTGACCTCCACTCGGAATAACGGTCCTCTGACCGAAAATCTGATGCTGAGGAGGAAGCAGAGGCCTAACTGGACCACGAACTGGGCCTGCTTGCAGAACAGGACCCCTGGCTGGAAGATCCACCTGTTGCTACTGCGGACAATCGCATACTGAATGATCAGCGGTGCCACACCTAAAGCACTGGTGGTTGACCCGTCAACAATTCTTATGCTCATGCCTAGACATCTGATAGAAGTCGCAAAAACCACCCTTCTGGAAACCAGCAGAAGGATACGAAGCTGCCCTAACCGGATGGGTTGGGACAGGCCTCCGAATAGGACTACCAGAAGGCCTAACAGCAGAATGTAGAATAGTCCGCGGAGAAGGAACCAAACCACCACGAGCCTGCTCCTGAGCTCGAGCAGCCTCAAGAGCTTCAGCATAAGTACGCAAACGGAGAGAGACAAGATGCCTCTTAATATCCTGCTTAAGCCCGTTCGTGAATCTACGAGCCCTATCCTCTTCGGTAGCCACAAGAATGGCAGCGAAGCGGCTAAGTCTATTAAACTCAGCTGCGTACTCATCCACTTTCCTAGAACCCTATTTCAAGAAGTCCATGTTACAACATTGTTTGGACAATTATGTAACAAAATTCCAAAATAGAATAATGACTTAACTTGTTTTAGGGCCAAGAATTGCTGTTCCATCTCAACTCAAGTACTACTGGGACAGAACTTCTCCTAGAATCCCCGAGTGAAAATAGTCCAAGCAATAGGCCTCTCAAGTCGCTTGGACTCGGCCATCCACCAAATATGAGACAAATCCACCAGCTGGAAGGAAACTACGTCCACCTTATCAGCCTCGGCAACATGTGCCACCAAGAGCAAGCATTCGGTCCGGATCAACCACTGTTTAGCCTCCAAAGGCGTCTCAGTGCCGGAAAAGCAGTTGGGTTGCAGCCTCATATGTAATATCCCGGACGGATATTAACTCATATAAATTATCATTTTATTATTATTTTATTATTATTTTATTTTAATTCCAAAATCGGACTATTTTGGCGATTCTCGCCGGGTTGCCCACAACAGTGCCTACGCACGTCTATCGGTCGATGCACATCCAAAGCGCATCAAATTGGTAGCACGACTCTCCGAAGTAATAATAAAAATTATTTCACTATTATTTTCTAAATTAAATTATTTTTGGGAACTTTGTGAGGATTTTATAAAAAGATTTTGTATACACATACATGTACACATACACATAATTGTATGATACTTAGTATATTATACCTAGTATATAGTATGTACTTTAGGACAATATACTTATGCTTGTCATGGCTACTTAATTAGAGAATTAAGGTTTGATTAGGAGGTTTTATTTAGGGGTTGTATGCATAAGAGATTAGGAGAAAGTCTTCTAGAAACACCCTCCCTCACATAACACCTCCCTCCACCTCACCACTCTAAACCTCACCCCCTACTCCCCTATACTTGGCCGGCCACCTCTTCTTGGGGTTTATTTTGTGCCATTTTGGTGCACTCACCACCTTCCATCTCCTTCTATAAATCCCCCCTCATTCACCTCCTTCTCTCATTTTAGAAAAAAAACAAAAGAAAGAAAGAAGGAAAGGAAAAGAAAGAGAGAACAATTAACATTGAGAGTTTTGTTTTGTAGGGTCTTAGAAGAGTTCAAAAAGAAAGCTAGGGGAAGGAGAAGGAATAGCTAGCTAGTTCTTCCAACAAGTTAGGGAAGGTGGGGGTTTCTTCATTTGATCCCTTGCTTGTTTGTTTGTTTGTTTGTTGTTTGTTGTTTGACTTCTTCTTCTTCTCACCTTCTTGTTTTGTTTCTTTTTTTTGGGTGTGTTGTTGTGTTGTTATGTTGGATGAAAAGGAAAGAAAGGTAGTAGTAATAACTACTAACTCATAAAGATCATAGCTTTAGTATTGTAGTTTGTTGTTTGTATGATATTGGACCAAAGGACTCACATATTGCATATTGTTGAAATATACAACCATTGTTGGTTGTAGGACTTGGTGTAATAAATAAAAAGATCTTCTTTTGTTTTAATCACTAGTTGTAAATAATAAATAAAAAGATCTTCTTTTTATTTCTAATCACTAGCTGTAACTAATAAATAAAAAGATCTTCTTTTATTCTTAGTCACTAGTTGTAGCTAATAAGTAAAAAGATCTTCTTTATTTTTAATCACTAGTTGTAGTTAATAATTAAAAAGATCTTCTTTTATTTCTAATCACTAGTTATAACTTAATAAAAATGACCTTTTTTATCACTAGTGGTAATAAGGTTAGTAAGCAACTAAGTAGTAGTAGGCTAAAATAATAAGTAGTAGTATGTAATAAATGAAGTAGTAGTAGCATGTATGTAATTAATAAAGTAGTAGTATGTTTATGTCCATAAAGTAGTATTAGTAATGGATAGTTGTATGTGATGATTTTGTTGTGAATGAAGTAGTAGTAGTAGTAGATAATGGTGTGTTATGTTTTGATTAAAGTAGGGGTAGTAGTAGTAGTAGAATGTTGTAGGATTGCTTCTAAAAATAATTGGAAGCAATATTCATGCTACTAAGGTTGTAAGATTTCTTCTAAAAATATTTGGAAGCCATCTTCACACTACTAAGGTTGTAGGATTCCTTCTAAAAATAGTTAGAAGCCATTTTCATGCTACTAAGGTTGTAGGATTCCTTCTAAAAATAGTTAGAAGCCATTTTCATGCTACAAAGGTTGTAGGATTCCTTCTAAAAATAATTAGAAGCCATAATTATGCTTCAAGTGTTGTAGGATTTCTCCTAAAAATAATTAGAAGCCATATCTAGGCTTAATTAGTTGTAGGATTGCATTTAAAAATATCCTACCATGCTTACCATGCTTAGTTAGTGGTAGCTTTGCTTCTAAAAATAATTAGAAGCCATAATCCATGCTTAGTTAGTTGTAGGATTACTTATAAAAATATCCTACCATGATTCTATGCTTAATTAGTTGTAGGATGTTTATAAAATTATCCCATCATGCTTTATGTCTAGGATGTTGTAGGATTTTCTCTAAAAATATCCTACCATGCTTAACGTTTAGAATGTTGTAGGATTCTTTTCCTATCATGCTTGGTAATGTTGTAGGATTCTTTTCCTATCATGTTTAGTAACTCACTTATACTAGAATTTTGTAGGATTCATTTCTAAAGTTTCCTATTATGTTTAGTGACTTAGTTATGCTTAGAATGTGTAGGATTCAATCCAAAAGTTTCCTACAATGTTTGGATAAATTCTATTGTGCCTAGAGTGTTGTAGGATCCATGATAAAATCATATACCATGCTAGTTTAATTGTTGGGAAAGCGATATATCATGCTAGCTTAATTGTAAGTATTTGGCATATCATGCTAGTTTAAATTGTACGCAAATTGTATACCATGCTAGATAAATGGTAGAGAAGTGTATACTATGTTAGTGAATGACCATGATTCATGCTAAGTAAGTAGGGATCATGCAAATTATTGATCATATTAAGTTAAGGATACCCATACTAGGATGTTCATGCTTAGGGTAAAGAAACTACCCATGGCTAGTTGTAGTGATTTATGTTGGATTCTATGCCATGCTAGAGTAATACATGATTAGAACATTGTAGGAGTAATGTTAGAATATCTACTATGCCTTGGAATGATTGTATGTTATATTAGTTATCTATCCATGCTTGTGTTATGGTGATTAGTCAAGATAAGTAGTAAGTTTTCATGCTCGCTTGACTATAGTAGACTCTATGTCTAGGTCGTAGTGATTTTTATGTTTAAGCTCGATGAAAACACAAGCATTAATCATATTCATACTTAGGAGTGTGATGGTGAGTAGTTCTATTTTATAATTGGATTACTTTAGGAAGATGCCTACGAGTGTATGTCATGCCTAAGACATTATAGGTCGAAGTAGTAAGATCGGGAAGACCACTAGCGATAGTTAATTCGATAAAGGCGGTTATGTCGCCTTCGGATTCTTCCTTAGTAGAATACCGATCTTAGACTACTAGTAGATCCCTTTGTTGCTTCTAATAGTAGAAGATTAAGTTTGTTAGTAAGCACGCTTGGTTGCTTCTAGGATTGATTACCTGTATGGTTGTTTGCACACGGTCATGCTCGTACGTGGCTCGACTGGCCCGTATGTAGCGGTGGGTCTCATACGTAGCTTAGTTGGCTCGTATGTAGGTTGTTGTCTCGTACGCGGTCCGACTGGCCCGTACGTAGCTGTTGGTCTCATACGCGGCTTATTTGGCTGGTATGTACGTGGTTATCTCCTACGAGGCCCGCCTGGCTCGTAGGTAGTTATCGTTTCATACGTAGCTTAGTTGGCTCGTATGTGGTTATTACTCGTGTATAGCTTGTTAGCTAGTACACAGTTAGTTGTGCTATCTAGGGTGATGTTACCACCCTAAGGGCTATCGACCATCAAGACATGTGTTTCTACCCTAAGGAACTGTGGAGGAGTCGCTCCTTGTGTACCGTCGAATCTTAACCAGGGTAGGTTGATCGAGGACCGGAGTATAGACAGAATCCAAGTCTAGGGTAGCGGCGTGCATATATATTCGCGACGGCCAAAGTTTTGGATCGATGAGCCACGAACCGGGTCCTGAGGGATTCTGGTAAATCTAGGTTGAGCGGCCTAGTAGAGTTGTTTTGCGAAGCCTAATTTAAGGCCTAGCATGTTGTGTTATAATATCGTCATCCCTAGGATTGTTCGAGTCAGGGACATCACTAGGATAGTGACTTATAAGGATCAGTTTACTTAAACCCTTTTGCCGGGAGAGAGGGGTCAGTTGTAGGGGGCCCCGACACTAACTCGTCTCTTGAGGCAGATCATAGGTGGTGTACCGGGTTGTACCTTCCTGTCAAAGGGATACGTACGGTGCCGTCTCACAAGTTGAGGACACGGGTTGCGTATCTCGCGCTGTTAATTTCTGAAATACCGTGGCTGGGGTGCCACAGGATGCATGGTGCAGTCCTGCGTTTGCTAGACCCCAGAGAGTGCCACAGGGTAGGCTTCGCGCTGCCCTGCGCTTGCGAAACTCTATGGTTTGATTTTGGAACGATGCCCGATATACTGGGGTCGAGTGAGGTCCGGCATGTCGGGTAGTAGTGGAAAACAGAGACACCATAAGCAGACTGCATAAGGGGACTTGACCTCTTCTGCAACCTCACAGAGTCATGGAGTATTGTCAGGAACAGGTTGTGTACAATTAGAATTCATAACGCGGGTTCAAATCCCAATATATGGAGAAACGGCTTGAGATGGAGTCGCATGTATTTATGGGCTGCATGTTACTTTCGGAGACTTGCTGACATTAGAATAGGAAGCATCCTAGTTCTACCTTCCCGTCAAAGGGATACGTACGGTACCGTCTCACAAGTTGAGGACACGGGTTGCGTATCTCGCGCTGTTAATTCCTGAACTGCCGTGGGTGGGTGTCAGGAACGGGTTGTGTATAGTTAGAATTCATAACGCGGGTTCAAATCCCGGATATTAGAATAGGAGTGTCCTAGTTCTACTTAAGTATCACATTAGAGTCTAGTCATAGCACTCACGTACACTTAAACTACACCGACACCATTGCTATGTTTGTATATTTTGTATATTGTTTGGAAGATTCGCTGCTATATGATCAGCCTTTAAGCGTCAGTGAATACTGACGTCCCCACTTCCATAGGTACTGGATCGCCCAAGTACAAAGGCGATATTCAGGAGGACTCAAGGCGAGGAAAGCAAGGAGTCAGTATTGAGTTTAGTTCCGCTGCAAAATATGTATTGATTCTGTATTAGTTAAGAGGTACTCTGATGTAAGATGTTAAAGGTTGTAATACTTAGAAATGTAAAGGTAATATTGTAACTCTATTGTAAGGTATTACAGTTGTACAATATTCAGACTTGTAACACTTTGTGTATTGAATAAAAAGTTTTAAATTCTCCTGTTTTTCTGTGTATTGTGACTAATTGAAACAAAGATCTTGGCTTGTGTCTCGGTTTTCCAGTATCGGAAATCGGGGCGCTACATCATAAAACCCATAACTATTCCTGGATGAGGCGGAAGATTTGCCTGCACAGGCACAACGGGAGGCGAAACCCGAGCAGCTTCAAGAGCAGTCATCATAAGATCATTGTGGTTTTGCTGCTGATTGATCAGTCGCTCAAGCATAGCAGTGACAGCCTCAACTGGATCAGGCTGGGAAGAATTCCCACGAGCCATAGCAGCACCAAAAATCAAAACAATTAGTATCCAGAATCAAAGTTGATAATAATTCATTTATGCATGCATGGTTGGTGAAATATTGAGCCGATCCCAGTTCGAGCCAAGTTTGTCTAATATATTAGGCAACTAATACATCAGCCAAACCTAGGCTCTGATACAACTAAAAGCCTTGTCACGCCCCGCTTCCCAAAAAGAATACGGAATACGGATATGCGACTCAACCCAACGAATGATTTGTATCATCCATAAGCTGTTCAGGAATCTTTACAATATCTCACAAAATAATCTGAGTCGGAAGCAAAAGAGAATCAACCACACACATGCAAAATTGAAATAATGAACCAACAGAATTTACTTGAAACAAAATGCATTAATCTCAAATAAATCAAAATTTGGATAAGACAAAATCCTGGGTCACATCGCCCAAAAATACAAAGGAATCATCCAAGTACTCAAAATACATTATCCAAAGCAACAATGATAGCAATACTAATAAGTAAGAAATCCAGCGCTAATATCTCATTTTGCCAATGCCGTCGGGCAGCTGACCATTCTGATTTGCAATTAATAATTACATGAGAAGGAAAGAGAAAACAAGTACCCGTCAATGAAAGTTACGGGCCACTTATAATGTAGGATACAAGTACAGGAAAGGTAAATAAATAGCACGGAATAATGCATCAACAGTAATAACTAGCATGAATCAATAAAACAAAGTCAACTAGCAAGGTATACTAACAGTACAAATGAATGTGTCAAGTATAGTGTCATATGGCAACTACCAGTGTCCAGTAATAGTAAGCTCAGTTTATCAGTGTAACAGTATAACAGTATCAGTCCAACAGTATCAGTCTAATAGTATCAGTCTAAAGTATCAGTCTAACAGTATCAGTCTTATGTTCTTACAGTCTTGTGTGTATTACTAGCTAGGTAGCACTTCATGCGCCCCATATTATAAAACATGGTTGCTACAACAATCAGTTTCACTTTTAGATTTCATAGTGGACCATAATGGGGCAGTGTACTCAGGTATCGATAACAGTAACAGTATCAGTAAAAGTAACAGTAACAGTAGCAGTAACATTAACAGTAACAGTAACAGTAACAGTAACAGTAACAGCAACAGTATGGAACACTAGTTCCCTTCCAATTACACATTCCCATATATTCCACTACTAGATCTTTCCTTAAGAAACCCCGGCTTGATTACTTTTATTTTGGTTATCAATAGACATGGTAGTACATGAAATAGTGTCAAACTAACATGATACAATTAGTATTAGGTTCAGGAAAATAAATAGACATGCATAGGTGATATACGGTCACATAAATGAGCAAAACGGTGTATATTCATATTTAGGATAGCATGATAGTACAGTACTAAAACAGTGATTTCCGTTACTTCAAAAATCCAAATCTGAATCCGTCGAAGAATCTGGAAAATAGACTTCCATACGAATCCAGCAATTATTTATAAGCCATATAGTACTTCACAAAATCATAACTCAAAACTAATTTGAATCCAGAAAACAGTAAATCGAATTCTCAGTTAGAAAAACAGCATTAAAACTCCTCAATAAATACAGGAAAAATTTGGGGTAATCCCCTATATGTCTAGTATCAGAATATAAAGTTTCATAATATTTTAGTAAAGTTAGTTCAGTCAACAAAAATCAGAAAATATCAAGAAACGATAGTTTGGCAAATCTGGAATTCCCAACACTGCTGTACGAAAACTGTAATATCTCGCAAACCGTGAAACAAAACCCAAATCTGCCAAAGGGAGATGAAAATAAACAAAATAAGCTAACTTTCATATTTCATAAATATTTTCCATACAGTAAAATGGAATAGGTTGAAAATACGAATCTTTACAGAACATCGAACAAAATACAACAAGTATAGCTTTTATGAACAAACATGAAACGGCGTATAAAACTCATCAATAAAATCCACCAAAATTCTGAGTAATTCGTAAATAGGTATAGAAGTACTGTGCATAATTTCATATCAAAATAATATAGTTAGGACTAGTATCAGAATAGTCTAATCAGCAAAATCATCAAGAAACGAAATCTGGAAATAAAATACACCTTTGTAGTAAAACAGCCATAACTCACTCATACAAAAACAAAATCAATCAAAGTTAGAGAGATTGAAAAGAAGACAAATTTCTCTACAATTTATGTCAAATAAAAAAATTAAGATCAATTTATGGCAAATCAAAAATGATCATCGACAATTACAGATTTTTCTCTAACAACAAAACCACCAGAAATAATATGAAACTTGTTCCTATCACAATCAAACATGGTATAGAGTCTACTAAGTGTCCAAACATCATGAAATAGAGTATATAACATATTCACAATCATCATATCACATGGATCTCATCAAAAACATAATTTCACTTAATTATCTCACACATATGAATAGATCAAGAACGGTCAAACCTAGTTGTTTTCATGTCGATTTTGTGCCGTGAGGCAACTATGGTCAATAGCATAATAGAGACAAAACTCATCAAAGATAACACACACACGAATTGTCTCTAGAACCCATCTACACTATAAGCAGTATTTTTGACTTGTATCATACAAAGGAATTGGAGTACAAGATACTTGCCTTAACCGAAGATGAAAACGAAGAACACCAAGAATAACGGGAACAGATTCCTGGGCAACGAACAAATCCATGAACGACAATCCATGAACCAACGATCACACGTGCAACTCCGTGAACATGCAAAACCCAAGAGAAAGAGAAAGAGAGAGCATCGGTCTCCTTGTAGCTGTTGCTGCTGCTACTGCCGCCGCTGCTACTGGCTGACGACGGCGGACGGCCAAGGGAATGGCAAGGGGAAGAGATGGTTGTGCTCGGTGTAGGAGGTTGTGGCATGGGTGGTCGGCAATGGTAGGGGTGACCGGGATGGGCTTGGTCGGGTGTTGGGTGCACGGGCCGAAGGTGGAGGGCATCGGGTGCGCATCTGGGGTGTTGGTGGCTGACGCAACAATGAAGAGAGGGAGGCCAGGTGTATAGGAGTTAGGGTTAGGGTTCAGGTTTTAGAGAGAGAGTATATATAGGGTGTATTTAGGGTTTAGAAATATGAGGTAGGTAATTGGGTATTGGGTTGTGGATAGTTTAGGAGTAGTAATAGGATTAGTTTAATAGGATTGATTAAGATAAATTGTATAGTATTCATAATAGGATTGTGGTTTAATTTGGCTTTGGCAATCAATTAGGGATAAAACAATAGGATTGGAAATATGATGAGCAACCAAATCACCATGAGCACCCAAGAACAAAAATAAAGTGAACGAGACCCAAATAAAAAAAAGAACAAGAATCGATGAAGAACGAAGCAAAAGACAACAAATAAAATACAAAAGAGCTCAAAATAAAATAAAATGAATATATATTGAAAACAACTCCAATATACGGTCCTAGAAAAATACAAGAGAGTACAAATACTCAAGAAAGAGAAAAATACATCAAAAATACGAAAAACAAAAAATAGGAGTTACAGCAGACATCAGAGAAGATCGAGCTGATTCGTAAGAGGTTGGTCGAGGCTCAGAGTTGGCAGAAGAGTTATGCAGACACTCGACGAAGGGATTTGGAGTTTGATGTTGGGGATGCAGTTTTTCTCAAGGTGTCTCTGACTAAGGGAGTGATCAGGTTTGGGAAGGGAAGCAAGTTGGCGCCAAGGTACATCAGGCCAAACAGAATTTTTAGGTGGACTGGTAAGACAACATATAAGTTGGAACTACCGGAGGAATTGGCGCAAGTGCACGATGTGTTCCATGTGTCGATGTTGAGTAAGTATGTGCCAGATTAGAGTCATCAGCTTGCAGAATTCCCCGATGGACTACAACTGAACTTTAGTTACAAGGAGCAGCCTATAGAGATTGTTCACCGTCGGGAGAAGGTGTTGAGGAATAAGGTGATACCTATGGTCAAGGTATTGTGGAGGAACATCTATTCAAGAAAGCTACTTGGGAGCCGAAGGATCACATGCAGAAGGATTTTCCTGAGCTCTTTGTAAGATTGTATTCTTTTGATTCAATTATATTCTCTTGTATAACTGTATTCTTTAAACTATATTTCCATTTATGTAATTGCATCTTTTGCTTAAATTGTTTGGTCCCTATTAGCAGTAGTTCTGAGGATACAACTATTCTAAGGAGGGAGTGATGTAATACCCTAGAATTTTAAATAATGTTTTTGAGATTAATAAATGAATTAAAGTGATTTTTTGTGATTTAATAAATATATTTTTTTTTCTGAAATTTTTCTTTTTGCACATGCAAATGTTTTCTTAAGAAACTCAAAGTTTGAAATTATTTTGGAGAAAACCAATATTTATTAGTAGGTATTATTTATGAATTTTCTGGGTTTTTATATTTATTTGGTATATTTGCAAATATTACAAAAAATGGGCTTTTGTGCAAAATTACCACTTGGAGTAAAAACTCCAGATTTTCGGTTTTCTGGGCTAAGCATGATGGCTAGCCAGCTCAGAGGTAAATATTTTTATTTTTGTTCTAATAGATTTGGATTATTTTGCTAATTTGTTAAAGAAGGATCTTTTTGCAAAATTGCCAGTTAAAGGACAAAATTACAACATTTATTTTTCTGAGATTGAAACTGATGCCGACAAGATCTGGAGAGAATATTTTTTGATTTAACCTCAATTAAATTGGTTAATCTAGTTACCTAGTATAAATGATCTATATCTGTAAAAATATATTTTAAAGGGATATTTGCAAAATCTTCTCGAAACCCTAATACTCCAGATTTCGGCCTATTTTGAAGGTTACTACAGCCATCTCTCTACTGCAAAAAAAAGGGTATTTATATTATTGGTTTTTTTTGGAGTTTCGAAGCGATTAACTTGGATTTTTGTGAAAGGAAAAGCTTTTTCTTATTCTTTGTTATTTCCGTTGATTCTTCATTGAGGTAAGTGATATATGTTTGATTTCTTGTTGATCTATGCATGTTATATATGATGATTTTTCTAGTAGAATGCATGATAGATGAATGTATGATGATATAATGAATTAGTGATGAATGGATGAATAGAAATAGAACTTTTCATGAAAACTATGCAATTGATGAATGAATTTCTATTTAGATGACTTGAGATTGTTAAGAACTTAGTAGGAATCATGGGTATTTTGTTTTCTTTCATATTCTTACTGATTTGATCGTGTATAATGAGTTGTATGATGTATAATGCATATAGATGAATAAAGAAGGGTCTTTACTGTGTATACATATACATATGATCTGTTTTGATATTTTGATGAAAAGAACTTGACTAAATGAATGTTGTAGATGCATATAGTAAGAGGAAAATTAATCTAACCAGTTGTATATGTGTATAACAAGTTTCAAAGAGGTTTTTGGACTCAAAAGATCAAGTTTTGAAGTGTTGCATTGAATTTTGATTTCGGGACTGATTGAATTCAACCGAAATTGGATTTTTGAAGTTTTGCAAAGTTTTCGATTGGATATTGATTTATGTTGATACTGAGATTAACATCATACTACTCTTATACACTGATTTCTTGTTAGTTTTGCGGATGAATATACACATACACACATATATTCATATTCTTCCTGATTGAAGAAGTTTTAATGAAAAATTGCTCTTTTACGAATTTGATGAGAGTTTTATTTGATTTGTAAACTCTAGTATGTTAAACAAGTTGTATTTTATCATCTCAGGATTTTTATTTTACAAATTCATTCTTTTAAATATTTAAAACCATGTATCAGTTGTAAAGTACATAATTTTAAAGCTGGCTGTGTGTCAGCTGTCGGTCGACCGTCCTATTTTTGAACTTGGATGTCAGTCGATCGTCATTTTGGGATTTTGGGTTTTGGCATGTGCGGTCGACTGTCTTAATTTTGAACTAAAATGTCGGGCGACCGACACCTGCTATCTGTGTTGTTTTGTTGGGTTTTTTTGCTGATTTTTTCAACGATTATTTCTGCGAACTTATTGATTATTGATCTACTGTATTAGATGAAGTTTTTGCTGCAGATTACTGTATTTTATAGAGAGTTATATTTTGATTAATAACAGAGTTTAATTGGTATTTCCATGACTTTAGAAAGCGAACTATATATGGATTTTAAGGAATGGATGTTTTGTGATTTTTCTATGGCTTCGAGAATATGAAACTCAGTTGTTAAGAGATTTAATCTCATATTTTACTTTTGAAAATTTGTGTGTATTTGGATAAATTTGGTTTTGTTTAATTTAAAGAAACTTTCTTAATATAAACGATTTGGTGATGGAATTAAGAATTTTATCGTGAGATTTGTGTTGATATTTCAATTTGTGAGTCTCTAGAGGTTGTGTGGGATTCCTATAAACCGGCAGATGAGGTTTTGTGGATTTGGCCAGTTAGGGCCTTGGGGTTGTTTTGGTGGAGTTAAGTCCAGCAAGGTACACCAACTCTAGAGGGGAAGTTGTGTTTTAGTTAACAATAATCAACCTAAGGATAGGCACTATTGAAGATGTGATAGAACTTGGAAAACGTAAGCATGGGCTCTGTTGTTAGTCCGATGGATGTATTCCAGGACTGTCTGTTGTTGTGTCCATAGAGGATAGTTGGTATGTTCGCGTGTCGAGGGTCGGTAGGCCTATTCATGGAACATACGGTGCAATCACGTGTCGAGGGTTGGCGGGCCTATTCACAGGAGGTACTATGTATCTGTACGTCGAGGGTTGGCAGACGTATTCGTGGGGTACACGGCAGGGAGGTGATTCTCCGGTTTTAAAGTTGTACTTACATGATGCTTGTTCGTTGAGGGTTGTTAGGCTATTCGCAAAGTATTCTAGATCTTGTTTCTATAACCGTAGTAGGATTAGTTGCCTAACGAGGAATTTAACCCTATAATGTAGAACCCCGTATTTTCAAATATTATTTTAAATATTTGAAAATGAATTAAAATGATTTACTGGAAATTTAATAAAATATTTTCTAAAAAGATTTATCTTTTTACACGTGCGAAACACGTGCAAATAATTTTGGGGTAAATATACAATTTGATATTTTTAATAAGTTTTCATACTTATTATGGAGTGTATTCTAAATTTTGGGATTTTTCTGAATAAAGAAACTATTTTTACAAATATTTCGAAAGAGAGGGGCTTTTATGTAAAAAGTTGTTTGGATCTTAAATAAACTATGAAAATTCGTTTTTACTGATATTTTGGTTCTCCATGGTCATCATTTGAATTTAAATATATTTGAAATTTATTTAAAATCGATTTGGTGAAGATTTAGTCAAAAAGGGTGTTTTTGCAAATATAGAATTTATGTTGGATCTTTGTGCAAATGTTTTTATGGAAGGTAAAAGTCAAATATTTTTATTGGAAACTATAATATGTATTACCATATATTATTTCGGATTTTTCTGGATTTTTATGAATATTTTATGAGGTATTTGCAAATATTACAAAAAAGGAGGGCTTTTGTGCAAAATTGCCACCCTGAGTGTAAATCCGGGATTTTCTTATCTCTGGGCAGTGCTGGGTTGTTGGAAAACTTATTGGTAAAAGGATTTTATTTATTTTTGATTTATTTAACTTATTTTAACTAAAGAAGGTTATATATGTGAAGTAATAAATTGAAAAAGGACTATTTTGCAAAAGTACTTCAAAACCCTAATTCCTTTTAATTCTGGCCTGCATAAAAGAGGGTGTGCAGCCGTCATTCGCTGCACAACTCCAGAATTATTATATTATTGTTTTTCTTGGTGATCGGGAGGAGGATTCTTGGATCTAGCAAAAGGAAGGCTTTTATTCGGATCTTTGCAATTCTAAAGTGAGTGACATTGTTTGTGTTGTTGTTTAATTTTGCGAATGATATGAAATTGGTTGTTTTGATTTATGTGAATGACATCGTTTGCTTTGTTTCATTATATGAATGATATGATCCTTGTATTGTGATGTGAATGAACCATTGTTATTGCTTGGACCATGTTTGTGAAACTCATGAATATTGAGTAGATCTTGAATTATGAGATTATATTGTTAGAAAGCATGTTAAGAATTGATTATGTTGAGATCGGATGACGAACATCTGGATCTCATGGTTATAAATCAGACTTTGATCATGGTTGTGAAAGATATTTAGTATTGAGAAATCCTAATGGAAGAATTAGGAGATTAGAACATGAGAATTAAGTTTTGAGATAACGGTTAATTTGAGGAAATGTATCCATAATGGAGATTATTTGAGATTGTCGATTTTACCTAAATACAAATTATTTTAGTAAACAACAATTGCTTTTGGAAAACCTTAATTTTGATTATCATGAACAACCAAACCTTGCAGACTAAAGGCCGACAGTCGACTGGTATACTAATCAGTCGACTGGTACGACCTAGCTGCTGTATCTTTAGTTTTCTTGAAAATCCGCTCTGGACAGTCGACTTAGACCCCTTTTCAGTCGATTGGTACACTTAGAAGTTATTTTTCAAAGTTATCTTAGATTTTCTCTGGTAAGTCGACTTATGACCTTTTAAGTCGACTTATATTGTATTTTAAGTCGACTTATGACTTTGCAAGTCGACTAATGACACTTAGAATATTTTCTTAAAGATTTCTGGAATTTCTCTCTGGTAAGTCGACTTATGTTTTTATGAGTCGACTTATGTTCTTATAAGTCGACTTATGTCTCTTTTAAGTCGACTTATGTTTTTATAAGTCTACTTATGAATTTTCTAAGTCTACTTATGTTTTTGGTAAGTCACCTTATGTTTTTATAAGTCTACTTATGTTTTTGGTAAGTCACCTTATGTTTTTATAAGTCTACTTATGTTTTTGGTAAGTCACCTTATGTTTCTATAAGCCATCTTATGTTGTTAGTAAGTCAACTTATGACTCTTATAAGTCAACTTATGTTACTTAGTTTATTTTCGTAAAAATTATAGATATTCTCCTCTGGACAGTCGACTTACTGCAGTATAAGTCGACTGGTGTTCTGAGGTCTTTACTTTGTAAAATTTGTTCTGGACAGTCGACCTAGACTGATGTCAGTCGACTGGTCTGTTGAGAGATTATTTTGTTCAGTCCCTTCTGGTCAGTCGACCGATTCACTTTTAAGTCGACTGATATGACTTGGTCTATTTTGTGAAATTTTGGGTATCGTCCTCTGGACAGTCGACTTACCAAAGTATAAATCGACTGGTACTGAAGGATTCTTTGTATCTTTAGTGTTATTTCGAGTGATTGGTTTTAGATAAATCAGTCTATACCATATTCAGTTCAGTATTTGATCATAAGATATTCAGTTGAGCCACTCTTGTTAGTGGGAATTTGTTTAGATTCTTGAGTTTGAGTCTCTAGAGGTACGTGACCCTAGTATACCGGTGTTGAGATATTTGTTAAGTTATTTTGTCTGAGGCCCATTGAGGCATTTTCAGTAATTCAGTCTAATTTTTAGGCCGGTAGGGTACACTACTCTAGGAGATTTGTTCAGTAACCAAAAATAATAAGGATATGCACTAGTTATGATATGATGAACGGGAACATGAGTTATGTACCTCAATATAGCTTTAGATGAGAGATTTGATCTCCTGAATTATCCAAGTAACTATCTTGAGATGTGGGATTTATCTCCTGAATTATCCAGGTAATTTACTTGAGATGTGAGATATATCTCCTGAATTATCCAAGTAGTTTGCTTGAGATGCGGGATTGAACTCTGAATTATCAAGGTCGAGGCGACGCACATGGGGTAATCATGTGATGATGTGTCTATGTCTAGATGTGGGATGATCTCCTGAATTATCCAGGTAAAATACCTGAGATGTGGGATCCATCTCCTGAATTATCAGGCATGGGCTAATTCTCACAGTTTATCTTTATCTCGTAGTAGTCATCGTGTTAAGATTAGTCGCATAGCGGGGATTGAACCCATATGAAGTGGAGACGTTAAGGGCTTGCACCGAACCTATGTAGAATGGGATGCATAGACTTCGACAAGTATGCATTAGAGAGTCCGCATATAGAGATTGTGTTTTCTTGACTTGGTTTTATGCATGTGGTTTCCAGTTTTCCTACACTTGACCTTTAGACTAGATGCACTTGTTGTTTTCATTCTATGACGTTTTCATGCTTTACATTCTTTGCTATTCCTTATTCATTTATCATTGTGGCTAATACATGTTGATGACTTTATGTTTTATGATTAAATTATGTTGATTATTTTATGTCACTCACACCATTTATGGCTAACCCCTTTAGTTTTGGGGGTTAGGGATCATCTCTAGCCTCACATGTTGTAGGTTGTTACTCAGAGTTTGGAGGTGTGGATGCTTGAGGCATATTTGAGATAGATTGATTTATAATATTTTTGTGTAAAATTGTAAAAGCAATTTTGAGATAATTTTGAGTTGTAAATGACAGAAAATATTGTTTGAATTGTTTTGAATTCCGCTGTGATTTGTAAAAGTTTGTTGTAATAAAAGTTCAAAATTTTAGTGGTATTGATTGTGTATATTGTAACATTGAAGTGGATGCTGGGATTGTGCCACGTATTTTCTATGTTATCATATTAGAAATTCGGGGCGCTACATATAATGTGGAGAACGATAATGGCTTGCACCGGACCTATGTTGTATGCAATGCATAGAATCCGATAAGTATGCATTAGAGAGTCATCATACTGCATTTGTATTTTCTTGACTTGTATTATGCTTGTTGTTTTCTGTTTTCCAGCACTTAACACTTAGCTTAGTTCCCTTGATGTTTTATGCTTCATTTATCATTAATTCTTATTTCTTTGTTACTACTGTGGGAATGTGTTGTTTATGAATTTATTCTTCATGCTTTATTTAATTTGTATTTATTTTGATGTCACTCACACCGTTATGGCTGACCCTTGTAGTTTTGGGGGTTATGGTTATCTCTACCCTCATGTTTTACAGGTAAGTTTTGTTAGCTTGGGATTTGGATGCATGTGGTAGAAAGATAATGTGGCTTATGCAAATTGAAACTGAATGTGTTATAAAAGAAAGAAATTGTAATTCAAGGTGTTTAATTTCTGCTGTGCTATGTAAAGAATTGATGTAATAAAAGTTGAAAAATTTTCTTCGCTTGGTTATGTTTACTATTATATTGAGGTAGATGATGGGAGTTGTGTGTAACATCCTGAATTTTATTTATAAAGAGTTTGTTAATTTTTACGTGTTTTTCATGTATAATTTCATATGCAAATTTTTTTCTAGAAAATTATTTCTTTATAACATGAAAAAATAATTATTCCAAGTCTTTCTCTTTATTTTCTAAAAAGCCTATTTTTAAAAGTCTAACAAAATCCTAGGCCTAATTATATTTTTCTAGCCCACTATAATTAATTAATTATTTAATTTATTAAGAGCCCATGGTTAATTGGCCCATTAGTGAGCCCATTAATTTAATTCCCCTTTTAATTAGACTAACTTGTAGTGTAGACTATTCTAGTAGACAATTAAATAAATTTCATGAACAAACTTTTAATGGGGAGTACTAGTATTGCATGTGCATTGCACTAGCATGTGCATTGCACTAGCACGTGCATGTTGCACTTTGGGGTGTAGGCCGGATTTCACAAAGAGAGAGGGAGAGATGGGAGTAGTGGGGAGGTGGTTGCTCCATCATGTGTAGTTGCAACAACTCCCTAACTCATCATAGCCCTTGATCCTTAACTATTTGGACTAATCCCAGCCTTCCATTTGAATTCAAAATTTGTATAAATACTCCCCTTTGCACTCTTCATACTTGCTCCTAAAATTGCTAAAGAAAGAAAGAAAAAAAAAACAATTAGTGAGTAAAAAAAGTTAAGAGAGAGTTGTGAGTTTAAAAGATTGAGCGTTGAGTTTTGTGTGTTCCCCATCCCATTGTTTGGCCGGCCAACCATTGGAGCAAGAAGGAAGGAGTTCAAACACCATTCAAGGTAGGAGGAGAAGTCAAATTGGTGGCTCAATCTATGAGGAGAAGGCTTCATTTGTTCATTCTAGAAGACTTTAAGAGTTTTGTTGTTTCTCTCCATTAAAGGTTGGTGATTTTCTCGAACTTCTAACCAGATACCAAGCTAGGAAATTGTTTGATAAAATTAAGAAGAAAACTCAATTAATTTAGCCATATGTTGTGAAAATGAGACCAATTGCAAATGGTTTGAATGCTTGCTAAAAAGAATGCTAATTCATACAAATTGTTATTCTTATCTTAGAAATTACCATGCTACAATGATTTATATGTTTGATATGTGCTAAATTGAGAAATTGTGCTTGTATGATTAGTTAATTGAATGAGAACCATGGAAATGTGAATCGCCTAATTTGACTTGATAATGGCATGAAAAAGGAGATTTTGTTGTAGAAATTATTGTATAAGAATAACAAAAACAATAAAAGAGATCTATGGAAAGTTTGAGCACAAAATTATAAAGAAACAACACTTGTATGCGCATTTTCGAAATTGTAGATAAAAATATATAGAGAGGAGAATTGTACTTTTGTGTGAAAAATTAAGTTTTATTTTTCTGATATATTGTAAATGCATAAAAACTATGTTATGGAATTTTAGAATACAATTGGAGAAGAAAAGATTTTAAAAATACTTGTTTTTTTATAAAAAATTGAAAAAGACAGAGACTCGAATTATAACTCCTAAAACCCAAACCATATCAGGTTAGTCACTTGGACATATTGGTCTTCAGGTGCATTTGGGTTCGGTTACTGTAGCTTTCGGGTTGGTCTTTGGTTGTGGGTTCGAAACTGGGCAGAGCACTTTTGTTTTCAAAATCCTTTTTAAAATCCGAAACCTGAAAGTTGACTTACATTTAATTAAGCCCCTTTCATATCGTGTTGGCGTCTTGGGCTTTTCGGTCATCGGTTGCGCCATAGTGTGTTCACTATAGCGGGGCGGGTGTGCCATTGGGTCTCGGGTTCGAAACCTGGTATAGGGTTTTTCATTTTTTTTATATATATTTTAATGTTTTTGAACTTTAAAAATTCTGAAAAAAATATTCTAATTATTCATAAAATATATGGACTTCATGAAAAATATTTCTACACTGTTGGCTTAATAAAAAGAGATTTAGAAGCAAAAACTGAGTAGAGATTAATAAAATAATCCCATAGAATTGATACTTGTATGAATAAAAATGTGATTACTGTTAGGGTTATATACTGAAAGCATCACTTTTGTATTAACTTTATTTCCTTATTTTTTTTGAGTGAGAATCATATGGGCATATGTTTGCATATTGTGTTTATTATAATATTAATGCAAGTATCTGATATTTTATAAGGTTGATAATATGGTGTGAGGTGACACACAGAAGATCATATTATCAGTTCCCTATGGAATATATAAATAGTTCACAACCTAGACGGACTTGGATAATCCATTGGAAAGGTTGTAGTGTAATCTGGTATTAGTCTATCTTGACTATAGGTTTACACTAGTACACTTTGTGTGTATTGAACAGGACCACTTGAGGTTGTTCTCTTTGTACTGACTATAAAAGAGAACAAATACCTCTGTTATTATGGATGCTTATGCTCTTAATCCAGATATAATAACAGACATGTATATGCAGTGTGCATTACTTTGACTCATAAAAGAGTGAGATTCATTATGGATCAACAACCTCTATGAATTGGGTAATAGCATTGTATGTATGATGGGTTGTTGATTGTAAAAGGAATCCATGTCCTGATACATCGGGTTGATAATGTCCCCTTAAGGAGCTCATAAGGATTGTAATGTAAACCCTGCAGGTGGATTACATCCGACATGACAAATAAAGTTGAGTGGTACTACTTAAGGATAAAAGATGTTGATCAATATAGTTGTCAGTAACTTAATTTGATCGACGGACATTCGATATCTTAACATGGGGAGCTCAACGAGCATATAATAAAAGGAGCCCATAAATATAATTTGGGATTAGGAAGGTAGTGCAACAATAGCTCCTTAGTGGACCGAGCTATTGTTAATGGGCCTGGGTTGTGTGTTCGGGCTGAACACGAGATACCCAGATTCATTAGGAGACCTAACCCTAATTTTTCCTCATGGTCCCTGCCGTAGCCTTATATATATCCTCTATTCTCTGGCCGTCATGATCATCTGAAATATAAGATTTTTTCTCTAAATTCGTGATTCACGTAAGGAGAGAAAGAGAGGTCAGCCAAGGAGAAGAAAGGTTAGGAGATCGTCGCCCACACGACGTCCAACCCGAGGAAGGAATACGTGCAGAAGATCTTGGGGTCGCTGTCGTCTTCTTCTCATCGCAGGTATAATTCGTGAACCCTAGATTCCGCTATATAGGGTTAGATCACGTATTTAATCTGTTAATCTTTTATGATCGATACACACACCAATCCGTAGTCCTGGGAATCATCTCAGTTCCATCAATTACTTCCATCAAAGAATTCTACTTAATTTTATAAAAGAGGATCTTGTATGAAAAAAATTAAAGTGGGTTATTTATGGATTTTTTTTTATTAATTTGTGCAAGTTATGCATTTTTAAAGTTAAAAGAAAAATATAATTATGATTCTTCTTGGACCAAGTAAAGGAAGGAATAATTGTGTGAGAATTAAATGAAATTTTTTGAGATTAATCTGGAATGAGAAAGATATAAATCGAAAGTGAACTTTGTGTATGAAATTGATTCATAGAAAAGAAATGGAAATCATGTGGAATTACAAAAAAGAGTTTATGAGTATGAAGAGAAATTGAGAACTAGAGTGTAGCTAAGCCTTATACCGGCATTGAAAGAATTTGTTGAGATAAGATTTGAAATGAAAAGACCAAGATTTGGCAACTGATCCGCAAAAGATAGAGGCGGTGAAGTATTGGGCAAGGCCTACTACAGTGAAGGAAATCAGGAGTTTCCTCGGACTAACTGGATACTACAGGAGGTTCATTCAGGGCTATGCTCAGATAGCCGTGCCACTCACTGGTCTGACCAAGAAGAATGTGAACTTCAAGTGGACTGAATAGTGCGAGGCAAGCTTTCATGTTTTAAAAGAGAAGCTGACTAACACTCCCATTTTAGCTTTGCTTAGAGCAGGTGTTGAGTATGATATCTATAGCGATGCTTCACATCGTGGGCTTGGTTGTGTCTTAATGCAAGAAGGGAAAGTGATCGCTTATGGGTTAAGTACCATCCTTAGAAGGCTAATGTTGTTGCTGATGCATTTAGTCGAAAGAACAGTCTGGCTAGTTTGATTACAACTCAGAGGCATCTTGCAGAGGAGTTGGATCGGGCTATTGAAGTTGTTCTGCAAGGCTTGGGATCATCTTTAGCTCAGTTGAGGCTCCAACCAACACTAAATGAAAGGATTATCACAAGTCAGAAGGAAGATGCAGAGATTCAGAAGATGAAGGAGCACGTTGGTGCTGGCAAGTTGTCAGAGTTTCAGATCAGGGATGAAGTGTTGTGGTTTGGAGAGAGGCTATGTGTTCCAGATCAAGCAGAATTATGGGAGAGTATTCTTCAGGAGGCACATGCTACTCTTTTGTCTGTACATCCTAGGAGTACCAAGATGTATAAGGACATTAATCAACATTTCTGGTGGTCAGGTTTGAAGCAGGATGTTACTGAGTTTGTGGCGAAGTGTGAGATCTGTAAGCACGTCAAAGCCGAGAATCAGAAGTTCGGAGGTTTATTGCAACCGTTATCTATTCCGGAATGGAAGTAGGATAACATCAGCATGGATTTCATCACGGGTTTGCCTAAGAGTTCAAAGGGCAATGATGCGATTTGGGTCATAGTCGATCGACTAACCAAGTCCGCTCACTTCTTGGCGATGAAACTCACTTCGTCTACGGACAAGTTGGTCGAGCTGTATGTTGGAGAGATCGTCAGACTTCATGTGTTCCGTTAAACATTGTGTCTGATCAAGATGCGCGGTTTACTTTGCATTTTTGGAGGAGTCTTCAGATAGCTCTGGGTACCAAGATGGATTTTAGCACTGCTTTTCATCCTCAGACCGATGGGCAGACCGAGAGAGTCAACCGTCTTCTTGAGGATATGCTTCGGTTTTGTGTTCTAGATTTTGGAGGCAGTTGGGAAAGGCATATAGCTCTGGTGGAGTTTGCCTACAACAACAGTTTTCAAACTAGTATTGGGATGGACACTGTACGAAGCTCTGTATGGCAGGAAGTGCAGAACACCTGTTTGTTAGTTTGAAGTTAGGGAGCGGCAAATGTTTGGGCCTGAGATTGTGCAATAGACCTCTGAAAAGATCGATCTGATCAGGAAGAGGTTGGTGGATGCTCAGAGTAGGCAGAAAAGCCATGCAGACAACCAGAGGAGGGACCTTGAGTTTGAGGTTGGTGACTTTGTCTTTCTGAAGGTTTCACCTAGC
Organism: Hemerocallis citrina; assembly: GCA_017893485.1. Taxonomy (NCBI): domain Eukaryota; kingdom Viridiplantae; phylum Streptophyta; class Magnoliopsida; order Asparagales; family Asphodelaceae; genus Hemerocallis; species Hemerocallis citrina. The sequence goes on along the minus strand of CM030367.1, from coordinate 58,084,600 downwards.
AAGGGTGTGATTCGCTTCGGCGGAGGTGGGAAGTTAGCCCCAAGGTTTATAGGCCCGTATAAGATATTGAAGCGGATTGGGAAAACTGCTTACCGGTTGGAGTTGCCGGAAGAGTTGTCTCAGGTGCACAATGTCTTCCATGTGTCTAGGCTGAGAGGGTACATTCCAGATACGAGTCACCATTTGCCCGAAGTACCAGAGGGTTTGCAGTTGGATCTGAGTTGCATTGAGCTTCTGGTTGAGATTGTCGATCGTCGGGAGAAAGTCTTGAGGAACAAGCTGACACCTGATGGTCAAAGTAGTCTGAAGAAATCAGTTGGTTGAAGAGGCTACTTGAGAATATAAGGAGAGGATGATGAAAGATCATCATGAGCTCTTTGTTTGATTTGTATCTTCTTTTCTTATCTTCTTATTGTATTTCAGTTTTCTCACTCTTTAAGTGTAGTTCTGGGGACGGAACTATTCTAAGGAGGGAGTATTGTAACATCCTGAATTTTATTTATAAAGAGTTTGTTGACTTTTACGTGTTTTGCACGTATAATTTCATATGCATTTTTTTTCTAGAAAATTATTTCTTTATAACATGAAACAATAATTATTTCAAGTCTTTCTCTTTATTTTCTAAAAAGCCTATTTTTAAAAGCCTAACAAAATCCTAGGCCTAATTATCTTTTTCTAGCCCACTATAATTAATTAATTATTTAATTTATTAAGAGCCCATGGTTAATTGGCCCATTAATGAGCTCATTAATTTAATTCCCCTTTTAATTAGCCTAACTTGTAATGTAGACTAATGTAGTAGACAATTAAATAAATTTCATGAACAAACTTTTAATGGGGGGTACTAGTATTGCATGTGCATTGCACTAGCACGTGCATGTTGCACTTTGGGAGTAGGCCAGATTTCACAAAGAGAGAGTGAGAGATGGGAGTAGTGGGGAGGTGGTTGTTCCATCATGGGTAGTTGCTACAACTCCCTAACTCATCATTGCCCTTGATGCTTAATTATTTGTACTAATCTTAGCCTTCTATTTGCACTCAAAATTTGTATAAATACCCCCCTTTACACTCTTCATACTTGCACCTAAAATTTGTAAAGAAAGAAAGAAAGAAAAGACAATTAGTGAGTAAAAAAAATTAAGATAGAGTTGTGAGTTTAAAAGATTGAGGGTTGAGTTTTGTGTGAGAGTTGAGTTTTGTGTGTTCCCCATCCCATTGTTTATCCGGCCTACCATTGGAGCAAGAGGGAAGGAGTTCAAACACCATTCAAGCAAGGAGAAGAAGTCAAATTGGTGGCTCAATCTAGGAAGAGAAGGCTTCATTTGTTCATTCTAGGAGACATTAGGAGTTTTGTTGTTTCTCTCCATTAAAGGTGGGTGATTTTCTCGAACTTCTAACTAGAAACCATGCTAGGAAATTGTTTGATAAAATTTAGAAGAAAACCCTAATTAATTTAGCCATATGTTGTGAAAATGAGACAAATTGCAAATGGTTTGAATGCTTGTTAAAAAGAATGCTGATTCAAACGAATTGTGATTGTTATCCTAGAAATTACCATGCTACCATGATTTATATGTTTGATACGTGCTAAATTGAGTAATCGTGCTTGTATGATTAGTTAATTGAACGAGAACCATGGAAATGTGAATCACCTAATTTGACTTGATAATGGCATGAAAAAGGAGATTTTGTTGTAGAAATGATTGTATAATAATTACAAAAATAATAAAAGAGATCTTTGGAAAGTTTGAGTGCAAAATTATAAAGAAACTACACTTGTATGCGCATTTTCAAAATTGTAGATAAAAATATATGTAGAGAGGAAAATTGTACTTTTGTGTCAAAAATTAAGTTTTATTTTACTGATATATTGTAAATGCGTAAAAACTACATTCTGGAATTTTAGAATACAATTGGAGAAGAAAAGAGTTTTAAAATACTTGTTTTTATAAAAATTCGAAAAGACAGAGACTCGAATTATAACTCCTAAAACCCAAACCATATCAGGTTAGTCACTTGGAGTTATTGGTCTTCGGGTGCACTTAGGTTCGGTTACTGTAGCTTTCAGGTTGGTCCTTGGTTGTGGGTTCGAAACTTGGCAGAGCCCTTTTGTTTTCAAAATCTTTTTTAAAATTTGAAACCTAAAAAGTTGACTTACATTTAATTAAGCCCCTTTCATATCGTGTTGGCGTCTTGGGCTTTCTGGTCTTCGGTTGCGCCACAATGCATTCACTGTAGCGGGGTGGGTGTGCTGTTGGGTCTCAGGTTCGAAACCTGGGATTGGGTTTTTCGTTTTTTATATATATATTTTTATGTTTTTGAACTTTAAAAATCTGAAAAAAAATATTCTAATTATTCTAAAAATATATGGACTTCATGAAAAATATTTCTACAATGTTGGCTTAATGAAAAGAGATTTAGAAGAAAATATTGGGTAGAGATTAATAAAAGAATCCCATAGAATTTTTACTTGTATGAATAAAAATGTGATTACTTCCATGAGAGAATTCTACTTAATTTTATAAAAAGAGGATCTTGTATGAAAAAATTTAAAGTGGGTTATTATGGGTTTCTTTTTATTAATTTGTGCAAGTTATGCATTTTTAAAGTTAATAGAAAAATATAATTGTGATTCTTCTTGGACCAAGTAAAGGAAGGAATAATTGTGTGAGAATTAAATGAAATTTTTTGAGATTAATCTGGAATTAGAAAGATGTAAATCGAAAGAGAACTTTGTGTATGAAATTGATTCATAGAAAAGAAATGGAAATCATGTGGAATTATGAAAAGTCTTTATGAGTATGAAAACTCAATTTTGTGATTATAAAGTGAAATTGAGAACTAGAGTGTAGCTAAGCCTCATACCGGCAATGAAAGAATTTGTTTAGATAAGATTTGAAATGAAAAGACCAAGATTTGGGTCGTGTTATATAAATAGTTAAGACCGGTAAAGTGAAGTGCTAACTCTAGAGGATTGATTTTATTCATGATTCAAATAAATTAAGAACTAGACACATAGTGGAAATGTGATGAAAGTAAGAGAAAATCATGAGTATGAGGACCATTGGATTGGTGGCGTGAGAGTATTCATAGGATGTTCCATGATGCGTCATGAATAGGGCATGGATACTACTTTACAGTACCATCTCGGTGGCGACGCTTATGGGCTGGTCTAGTGACTACGGGTGGTGCCATGTCTATGGTAGGAGGTGAATTGACCACAGGATGCCTGCATGATGAGTCATGTGTCAGTGCGTGGGATTCTCTCCAGGGCGCCTAGACGTAGGCTCGTAACTCATTGAACACCTAGGATACTTACCGTAGTTACCGTAGTAGATTACGTCATGGCGAGGGATTGAACCTGTAGGCTCCGAATTTCCAACATGATATCTCAGAAATACGTGGCACAATTCCTAGCATCAACTTCAATTACAATAGTAAACATAGCCAAAAATACAGATAAAATTTTCTTTCAACCTTTATTACATTAGTTCATTACAAAACACAGCGGAAAAACAAACACCTTGAATTACAGTCTTTTTATTACAACACCTTCTTTACAATTTTCATAAGCTTTATTATCATTCTATATCATGCATCCAAATCCCAATGCTATAAGTAATCACTTGTAAAACATGAGGATAGAGATAACCCTAACCCCCAAAACTACAAGGGTCAGCCATAACGGTGTGAGTGACATAAAAACAAAGCAACATAAATAGAACATGAAACATGGAATCGTAAGGCAATATGTAGTAAAGACAAGAATAAATGAATTAAGGAATAACAATAAGTATAACATGAAAACTTCAAGTGAACTAGTCTAAGTGTCAAGTGTAGAAAACAGGAAAACATATGCATGCAACCAAGTCAAGAAAACACAATACTATATGCTGACTCTCTAATGCGTACTTTTCAGATTCTATGCATCTAACTCTACATAGGTCCGGTGCAAGCCCTTAACGTTCTTCACTTAATAGGGTTTAATCCCTCGTTATACAACAAATCCTACTACGATGACTACTATGAGAAATAGGTAAACTGTGAGTGTTTGCCCATGCCCCGATAATTCTGGAGGTCAATCTCTATCCACAGATAATTTCGGAGACTATTTTACTCACACCTGGGAATCTTTGAGAATACCCCACACCGTAAGCTATGACACCTCATCACACGAATACCACATGAGTGTCGCCTCGACCTCGATAATTCAGAGATCAATCCCACACCACAGGTAATCCCGGGGACTATTTCACTTACACCTAGATAATTTCGGGGATTATCTCACACCGCAAGCCATACTGAGATCCATAACCCATGTTCTCATTCATCATATCACCACTAGTGCCTGTTCTTATCATTTTAAGTTAATTAATTTAATTATGAACCTCCTAGAGATGGTGTACCCTACCGGACTTAACTCAACAACTGATCAACAATATCCCTCAACAGGCCCAAAACACAAAAACTCAACTGTCGGCATACTAGGGTCCCACACAACCTCTAGAGACTCACACTCAACTATCCAAACCCAACAATAAAACATCTTGAAAACATATGTTCGGTATAAAGATAATATTTAGAATAGTAAGTTATAGATCCCCAAAAATATTTAAAGAATCAATCCTTTAAAGAACGTCAGAATAACTCAAGGAACATCAGTGACAGTCAATTGTAAACCGGAGTCGGTCGACTGTCCAGAGCGAAAAAACCGGCACTTCAAGAAAATAATTCTAAGTAATGTCAGTCGACTGTAAAAGTCATCGGTCGACTATCCAGAGCGAAAATCCAACATTTTAAAGAAAAATAATTCTAAGTAATGACGGCCGACTGTAAAAGTCATCGGTCGATTGTCCAGAGCGAAAATCCAAAACTTTGAGAAAATGTCAAAACAAATCAGAGTCAGTCGACTATAAAAATGGGTCAGTCGACTGTTCCGCGCAAAAATCCAAAACCTCAAGAAAATAGAGCAGCCAGGTAGCAACGGCCGACTGTATAAATTAACTGGTCGACTGCGATCTGCAGACTGCAGTTTTTAGTTGTGCATATTTGAACTGATACGGAGTTTTACTTTATAAAAACGAATTCTGCGAAAAGCATATTCATGATATAATCAAGTACGACTTGTAGGGTATCTAAGAGCCCATAAAAACAATCAATACCACTTTGAATTAATAAAAATCACAATTTGTTGATTTAATCTAATTTGAAGATGAATTTGTGCACCCATCAAAAAATAGTGATTTTAAGAATCGATCATACTTAAAATTAACTTCATATTATGTTCCAAACCATATCAATACAAAAATAAGCTGAGATATAGTTAAATCCTCCGAAAACACACAAAGACTCAATTTCTTCAAAAGCAATGGATTACAATATTCAAGTAAAATTTTCGTGCATGTTCGTACACCAAATAAACTTCACAAATCCATCAATTAGAAATGAAAAAATATTCAGATTTAACCGTAGTATTTGAGAAATCCAAATTCAAGTAAAATCTTTCGCAAAATCACAAATCCCCAAATTTATCATATTGCATCAAACCCAATTCAGTTATCACAAATCTAATTCTCATGACATGGTCTCTTAATTCATTAGTCCTTCTCAAAATTTCCTCAACTCAATCACCATATTTAACTCATAAACATAAACAAATTTAACATTGTCATAATCAAGATGCACTCATCCAACCTCGTAAATTGTCAAAACCTCTTCTTTAATCAATTTAGGCATAACATTTCTCCGTACTCAATCAAATCAGCATTAACCCAAAAGAAATAGCTTACTCATGATTTATATCAGGTTATTTAACAATCTCAAATCATCCACATGCAAATTCTACTCATACATAACTTAGGGTTTCATAAAAGATCCAATTTTAATACATCAATTCATCCAACTCGTCATATATATATATTCATACCAAACTCTAGAATGCCTTCTAATAGATGAAAAACCACATACAACATTCAAAGAACAAAACAAAACAATTATATCACTCATCTTGTTAAAAGAATCGAACGAAGACGAATAGAAAGTAAGGAAAACCCCTCCTTAGCAAGAAATCCAAGATCTTCTCTTTAGAACTTCAAAATAATAAGAAATAAGAAATCCCCTGTGTTGTGCAATGAGTGATGGCTGCATTACACCCTAAATAGGCCAGAATTAAAGATTCTAGGATTTTTGAGTACATTTGCAAAATACTCCCTTTCAAATATACCTTTACATAAATAGATCCCCATACTAGGAAATTAGTTAAAACCAATTTAATTGTGCTAAAGAAATCAAAAGATCCTCCACTGGAATCAGTCGGCACTGAAGGGAAACCCAAAAAATAATTTTGCAATTTCATCCCTTCAAATAGCGATTTTGCAAAAAGATCCTCTTTTATCAAAACTTGTAAAATATATCAAATGTGTTGAAATGAAAGGTAAACTTTTTACTCCTGAATTGACTGGGCATTATTTCCAGCCCAAAAATCTGAAAATCTGAAGTTTCACCCCCATTTGGTAATTTTGCACAAAAGTCCTTTTTGAAATATTTGCAAATGGGTCCAACCATTGTCAGAAAAATCTAGAAAAATCACAAATAATCTCAAATACTAAATAATGAGTTTCCCCAAAATAATTTTGGCTTTTGAACCCCCCGAGAAAACATTTGCACGTGTTCTGCACGTGTAAGAAGATAAATTTTTAGATAAATATTTATTAAATCACCAAAAACCATTTTAACTCATTTAATATTCTCAAAACAATATTTAAAAATACGGGTTACTACATCAGTCCCTTCTTAGAAGAGTTCTGTCCTCAGAACTTCCACTAATAAGGTCCAACAAATATACGAACGAAAGGAATGCAAATCTCATAAATGGAAACATACTTCAAAGAATACAGTGACACTTGAGAACATAATCAAATAAAAGAAATACAACTCTCGAAAGTACAACCATCAAGAAGGAATACAATCACATAAAAGGAAACAATTATACAAAATGCTCAGGGAAATCCTTTTGCATGCGATCCTCCGGCTCCCAAGTAGCCTCTTCGAACTGCTGATTCCTCCACAACATATTGACCATAGGTATCACCTTGCTCCTTAGAACCTTCTCCCTATGATCAACGATCTCTACAGGCTGTTCCTTGTAACTCAAGTTCACCTATAGACCTTCAGGAACCTCCACCAACTGATGACTCTGATCTGGCACATACTTCCTCAACAGTGACACATGGAACACATCATGCACTTGCGCCAACTCCTCTGCCAAAATCTTGTATGGCCCAATATACCTTGGCACCAACTTGCCTCCCTTACCAAACCTGATCACTCCCTTGGTCGGAGACACCTTGAGGAAAACTGCATCCCCAACCTCAAACTCCAAATCCCTTCTTCGAGTGTCTGCATATCCCTTCTGCCGACTTTGAGCTTCAACCAACCTGTTGCGAATCAACTTAATATTCTCCAATGTTTGCTGCATAATCTCGGGTCCAAACATCTGCCTCTCGCCAACCTCATACCAACAAACAGGCATCCTACACTTCCTCTCGTACAGTGCCTCATACGGAGCCATCTCGATACTCGCATGGTAACTGTTGTTATAAGCAAACTCAACCAATGCCAAGTACCTCTCCCAACTACCACTGAAATCCATAACACAAGCCCTCAGCATATCCTCCAATACCTGATTCACCCTTTCAGTCTGACCATCAGTCTGCAGATGAAAAGCGGTACTGAAATCAGTTCTGGTACCCAAAGCCTCTTGCAGACTCTTCTAAAATCTCGAAGTGAACCTCGCATCCCTGTCGGACACAATCGACATAGGAACTCCATGAAGTCTTACAATCTCACCTATATACAGTTTTGCCATCTTTTCCAACGACCAAGAAATCTTCATTGCCAAAAAGTGAGCTGACTTGGTCAAACGGTCCACAATAACCCAAATCGAGTCATTGCCCTTCGAACTCCGCAGCAAACCCGTGATGAAATCCATACTAAAATTCTCCCATTTCACTTCGGAATGGGAAACGGCAGCAACAACCCTCCAGGTCTCTGATTTTCTGCTTTGATCTGCTGACAAGTCAGACACCTTGCCACAAAATTTACCACATCCCTCTTCATATCGGATCACTGAAAGTGTTGTTTGATGTCCTTGTACATCTTTGTGCCTCCAGGATGTACTGACCACAAAGTACTGTGTGCCTCCATCGAGATTCTCTCTCTCAAGTCTGCATTCTCCGTGACACACAACCTCTCACCCATCCATAGCACTCCATCTTGGACACGGAACTCTGACAACTTGCCATCAGAAACCTGTTGCAACATCTTCTAGATCTCTGCATCTGTTTTTTGACCTTCCACAATCCTCTCTCCCAAAGAAGACTGCAGCCTCAACTGTCCAAAGACGCCCCCAAATTCTGCTGTACCACCTCGATACCTGCTTGATCAATCTCTGCTGTGAACTCACTCTGAGTAGTGATCAAACTTGATAAACTACTCTTCTTGCTAAGTCCATCAACTACCACATTTGCCTTGCCCGGATGATACTTGATCTCAGGAAGAATGTCTTCCAGCACTTCTAACCACCTCCTCTGCCGATGATTTAGATCCTTCTGCTGATAAATTTACTTCAGGCTCTTTTGGTCAGTGTACATGTTGACCTTCTCACCATATACATAATGCCTCCACTGCTTCAAGGCAAAGATAATAGCTGCTAGCTCCAGATCATGCATCGGATAATTCTTCTCATGCGGACGCAACTGCCTCGAACTATAGGCAATAACCTTGCCTTCTTGCATCAAGACACACCCCAAACCTCTGAGATACGCATCACTGAAGATATCATAATCCTTCCCAGCTTGTGGCAAAGCTAAGATAGGTGTAGTCGTCAACATCTCCGTTAACTCAAGAAAACTTGCCTCACACTTATCAGTCCATGTAAATGCCACATTTTTCCGAATCAAACCTGTCAAAGGAACTGCAATCTAAGAATATCCCTAAATGAATCTCCTGTAGTATCCAGCCAAACCCAAGAAACTTCTGACTTCCTTCATAGTCATTGGCCTGGGCCAATCCTTCACTGCATCAACCTTCTGAGGATCAGTGGCCACTCCCTTCTTAGAAAGGATATGACCAAGAAGCTACCTCAAACTTCCAAAACTCATACTTCGACAACTTAGCATACAAGTTATGCTCCTGCAATTTCTGTAATACCTCTGTCAAGTGCATAGAATGATCCTTCTCCAACTTCGAATACACCAAAATATCATCGATGAAAACAACCACGAAGGAGTCAATAAATGGCCTCAAAATCTGATTCATCATATCCATGAATACTGCCGGTGTATTTGTCAACCCGAATGGCATCACCAAAAATACATAGAGCTCATGACGAGTCCTGAAAGCTATTTTACTCACATCTTCCTCCTCGAACCTGATGATACCTTGGTCTCAAATTAATCTTCGAAAACACAGCTGCTCCTCGAAGCCTGTTGAACAGATCATCAATCCGTGGAAGTGGACATTTGTTTTGAATAGTCACCTTATTCAACTCCCGATAGTCAATGCACATCCTCATTGACCCATCCTTCTTCTTGACCAACAACACTGGCGCACACCACGGTGAAGAACTTGGCCTGATAAAATCCTTACTCAGCAATTCCTCAATCTTCTTCTTCACTTCATCCTGCTCTACAGGTGCCATCCTGTACGGAGCTTTAGAAATCGAAGCACTCCCTGCTGAACATTAATACAAAACTCCACATCTCGCTGCGGCGGCTGTCCTGGCAAATCCTCCAAGAACATTGTAGGAAAATCCCTCACAAGTGGAATGCCTCCGACTTCTTCTGGAATCACCAACTTGGATACCACTGCAGCCACTTTCAAAACCTTCTTCTCCCCTTGAAAAGTCACTGCGGGACCACCTAGTGCTTTCACAAATACCTATTTTTGCTTGCATTCAATTGTGGCATTATATATTGCCATCCAATCAATACCCACAATCACATCCACACCTAAGACTTGCAACTCAATAAGATCAATGCCAAATAATCTCCTGCCAATCTCGATATCACAGCCCTTGTAATATCGATCAGCAGGCAGAGTTGCATTTGGTTGTTAGTTCGAGGAGTTAGCGGGTGTACTCAATTCTTCACCTGACGGCGTTGCCACCGACAAGACCCTGCCTGGAAACAACTTAGGTACCAAACCTAAGACCTTTGCAAAATTTGGTGACACAAAAGTATGCGAAGAACCAGTATCAAATAAAACTTTTGCTTTAATTCCATTAAACAAAACAAATCCTGTTACATGAAGAATGATACTCAAATCTCCAACTTATTCTCAAACAATGTTTTACTTAACACATTGAATAAAATAAAAATTCCAAATTCTTGCATACCCTGAATCACATCTTCTGAGTTGCCCGCGTCCTCCTCAGTTAATGCGAACACTCGCCCTTGCCTCTGAAATTTGCCTCCGCTTGAACCACCCTCCCTCTACTATGGACAGTAGGGCTTAGAATGCCCCGCTTGCCCACACTGAAAACAAGTCTGCTTCGCCAACTTAGGACATGATGACCTGTAGTGACCCGCCTCCATGCAGTAGTAACAAGTCACCTCTTGAGATGCAGGTGCCCTCTGTGCTGGCTTACTGAACTTGCTCTGCTTCACTGGAAATTTCTTCCCACTCTGACAGGTTGCTGGCCTCTTGTTCCTGTTCCAGGTCTCTTGCTTGTTCTGGAATTGATCCATATCTTCCTCTGTCATAGCTGCTCTCCTTACAGATTAAAAAATTCCTTATGCCCAAAGGAATCATCCTCGACCTCAAATTCAGTCTCAAGCCCTGCTCGAATTTCTTGGTCGTTTTCGATTCATCAACAATCAGCTCCGGTTCATACCTTGACAACTGAGCAAACTTAGTCTCATATTCACGCACTGTCATGTTGCCCTGCTGCAGATTCAAGAATTATGTTGCCTTCTTCTCCTGAATATCCAGAGGGAAGAAACGATCCCTGAACTCATCCAAAAAAGCTTCCCAAGTCACTTCCTGATCTCCAAAGGTTCTCTTCACTGACTACCTCCAGATGCCAACATCCTTCTCTAATTGCATAGCAGCTAATTTCACCTTATTGACTTCTGCAGTCTCCAAGACTTCGAAGACCATCTCCATCTGTCTAATCCAGTCATCAGCCTCATTCGGATCAGACTGCCTCTCAAACACTGGCGGCTTCATCCGCTTGAAGGACACAACCTGCTTAATAGGATCAGCATTAACAAACACTGGTCCAACCCAATGATTCTGATTCTGGTTCTGATTCTGGCCATATTAACTACCATGAATGCATTCAAGTTCTGATACACCCTGGCGATCTCAGTCTCAAGATCAAGTCTAGCCTCATGGGAACTACCAGTCCCATCACCATTAGCACCATTTCTGGTCCTTGGTTGTGCCATTTTTCTGAATACTGCAAAACGAGGGTAAAGTTAGAGCATCATAACACAATTCATATTCACATCAATACCCCATGGCAAAACCACAACTATACCTCAAAACAAATCATCATATTTTAACTCTATATGATACTCACACTCTATTGTCCACACCTAGGTACTCACGCTCTAGTGTCCACACCTAGAATTATTTTTATACCATGTTTATCATTATTATTGAAGTGTGCTCTGATACCAATCTCTGCAGCGCCCCTAATTTTCCAATATGACATCTCAGAAATATGTGGCACAATTCCGAGCATAAACTTTAATTATAGTAGTAAACATAGCAAAAAATACAGATAAATTTTTCTTTCAACCATTATTACATTAGTTCATTACAAAACACAGCGGAAAAACAAACACCTTGAATTACAATCTTTTCATTACAACACCTTCTTTACAATTTTCATAAGCTTTATTATCATTCTATCTCAAGCATCCAAATCCCAATGCTATAGGCAATCACTTGTAAAACATGAGGCTAGAGATAATCCTAACCCCAAAAACTACAGGGGTCAGCCATAACGGTGTGAGGAACATAAAAACAAAGTAACATAAATAGAACATGAAACATGGAATCGTATGCAACATGTAGTAAAGACAAGAATAAATGAATTTAGGAATAACAATAAGTAAAACATGAAAATATCAATTGAACTAGTCTAAGTGTCAAGTGTAGAAAACAGGAAAACACATGCATGCAACCAAGTCAAGAAAACACAATACTACATGCTGACTCTCTAATGCATACTTTTTGGATTTTATGGATCCCACTCTATATAGGTCTGGTGCAAGGCCTTAAAGTTCTTCACTTAATATGGTTTAATCCCTCGTTATGCAACTAATCCTACTATGACTACTACGAGATATAGGTGAACAGTGAGTATTAGCCAATGCCCCGATAATTCTGGAGGTCAATCCCTATCCATAGATAATTCTAGAGACTATTTCACTCACGCCTCGAAATCTTCGAGAATACCCCACACCGCAAGCTATGGCCTCGACCCCGATAATTCCGGAGATCAATCCCACACCACAGGTAATTTCAGAGACTATTTCACTTACACCTGGATAATTCTGGGGATTATCTCACTTTGCAAACCATGCTGAGGTCCATAACCCATGTTCTCATTCATCATATCACCACTAGTGCCTGTCCTTGTCTTTTTAAGTTAATTATTTTAATTACGAACCTCCTAATGATGGTGTACCTTACTAAACTTAATTCAACAACTGATCAACAATATGCCTCAACAGGCCCAAAATACAACAACTCAACTGCCGGCATACTAGGGTCTCACACAACCTCTAGAAACTCACACTCAACTATCCAAACCCAACAATAAAACATGATGAAAACATATGTTCTCTAGAAAGATAATATTTAGAATAGTAAGTTATAGATCCCAAAAAAAATTTAAAGAATCAATCGTTTAAAGAACAGCAGAATAACTCAAGGAACATCAGTAACAGTCGGGTGTAAACTGGATTCGGTCGACTGTCCAAAGCAAAAAAAAATAGCACTTCAAGAAAATAATTCTAAGTAATGGCAGTTGACTATAAAAGTCATCGTTTGACTGTCCAGAGCGAAAATCCAATATTTTTAAGAAAAATAATTCTAAGTAATGACGACCGATTGTAAAAGTCATCGGTCGACTGTCTAGAGCGAAAATCCAAAACTTCGAGAAAACGTCAAAACAAAGCAGAATCAGTCGACTGTAAAAATGGGTCAGTCGACTGTTCCGTGCAAAAATCCAAAACCTCAAGAAAATAGAGTAGCCAGGTAGCAACGGTCGACTGTATAAATCCGGTCGACTGCGACCTGCAGACTGCAGTTTTTAGTTGTGCATATTTGAACCGATACGGAGTTTTACTTTATAAAAACGAATTCTGCGAAAAGCATATTTCTGATATAATCAAGTACGACTTGTAGGGTATCTAAGAGCCCATAAAAACAATCAAAACCACTTTGAATTAATAAAAATCACAATTTGTTGATTTACTCTAATTTGAACATGAATTTGTGCACATATCCAAAAATAGAGTTTGTAGGAATCGATCATACTTCAAATTAACTTCATATTACGTTCCAAACTATTACTCACTGTATAATTATAATTTTGACATGAGGTCTTTTGCATGATGTTGGGTATGATGTCTAGTGTCACCACCATAATTTTTGTGTCAATTGGACAAGTGTGCAATTTACTGTGATTTTGTGATAAAGCACTGTGCTGTTTTCAGCCAGTTTCGACACTCTGTAAAGATTGGAAAATTGAGACCTGTTAGAGGCACATTTTGAGTATCATGACCCAGTAGAGAGGTGTAGGGGACACCTAGACCTTTCCAAAAAAACTGATTTGAGGCAATTCCAGTGAACAGTTGAATTATTATGATTTTTGTAAGACTGGACAGAGGACTAGAGTAGAGCTGTGTGCTCTGAATTGGAGAGACCAATTGTGTAAATTGGTGTATTGATGATAGATGAGTGTGTTAGGATGACTTAATGGGATAATTTGTACTCATGACCAACTAGAGAGTTTTTGAGGACACCCACACCCTTCTACAGAATTTGAGTTAGTGTCGTTCTAATGAACGAGTAGGATTTTGTGTTACTGGTAAGCTGCAGCCCGTGCACAGGAAGCACGCAGGCTGGAGCTTAAGAAGCTATGTCGAGGACTTAGATGATTGAATCTAAGCTCGTGATCAACTAGGAAGTTGTAGCCTAGGATCGTACCTTTCCACGTTGGGGCCATACACTCCAATCGGAGTTGTATCGATAGAGGGATGACCATTTTGAGATTCGGGCAGGAACCCGTAGGTCGCTTAGTCTGGGTTAGGACTAAGGATTGTGAAAGCATTTTTTCCTTGTGTGTGAGCCGAGTCGGTGACTCATGTCTAGGGATGGTTGATCTCTGTTATTAAGGTTGTTGATTCTCCGAGTGGGATGTGTGACTCGAGATAGTCACTAGGGTAAAGGATACCCTGCACCTATCAAGCCTGTATTATTAGACTTCTGCGGAGCGTAGGACGTCCGAGTATGCCAGTGAGTGGAACTCACGGGACGATTATATATTTACTGCCGGGGTAGCGACAAGCATAGGCCATTTTGCTGGACGAGTCCAAGTCGGGGAAGTGGCGAACCGGACTGGTGTCGCCAGGGGCCAGAGGCTGATAGGCAAGTGTGGAAGCAGTTAATTCTTACCCGAATAATTAGAGTAAGGTAGGGGTTAGAATGGTTTATTAAGGGGTTGGAAAATTGCATTAGTCCTAGTAAACCATAGTCGGTGTTGTATCTTCCAGTCGTAGGGATACGTTCTCAACCGCTAATGGATTCCGTCCCCGGCTCGTATCTCGATCTGTTGATTCCCAAAGTTCTGCCGAAGTAAGGTGCAGGATGCCTAGAGGTTTTGACCTCCCGTGGTGCTCACGTCCCTAAAGTGCGGGTTTTGTGTTTTGTGGTTTTTTGGTATATATATGTTCGTAACCCGGGCCAGGGGTGAACACGCATGCGAGAGTCCATGAATGGACATATGGAACCAAGGGTCATAAGAACCAGGTTCAACGTGGTTTCTAAGGAGGTCTGTACGCGGGTACCAACTGACGGTGACCACTTGGGCACTGTAGGGCAGAAATAGACCGACCGCTGCAATCTCCTTGGGCGACGGACAATCTATTGGGAACTGGAGTGTGTACAAGAGTAGGGTGCATGGCGAGGTTTCGAATCCCTAAATTGTGGAGAAAGACGGCTAGATTTGGGGGCGTATGTAGTATGGGATGCATTCGTGCTCCAAAGTCTTGCTTGCATTAGAAGTTAGGCATGTGAGTTTGCTGCATCTAGTCATAGGGTCATGTCATAACACTGCACTAGAACCCGAATCCACTAAACCCTTATTTTGGCACAACACTTTTCCTTTTTGCATAAATTATTGGTTGTGATTGAATTTTAGAGGATCGCTGTTATCACCAGCTTTGCGTCAGCCGAAGTACTGATGTTTCCCACCTTTTAGGTATCGGTTATACCTTCCGAACAGGTGCAGAGATATCAGAGTCGCGCAACAGAAGTCTGAAGCTGAAGAGCAAGTCCCGGGGGAGCCGATGGGCCGCTCAGCAAAGTTCCGCTAGTAATCAGTCGATTACCATTCCAGGAGGCAGCTGATAGCTTTACAAGTGGAGTCTGTAAATACTTGTAATAAGTTGTAATGAATTGATGTAATTTGTACTCCTTGTCCAGGAACAAGTTATCGATTGTAATCAATGATGTAATGGCTTATTTGGCAAATAAAAAGTTTTTAAATTTCCGTGTTATTACTATGTTGAGATGCATTTGAAGGTAAAGATTCTGGAAGGTGTCACGGATGTCCGGTAACGGGGATCCGGGGCGCTACAGAGTTGGTATCAGAGCAGACTTCAAATATTAGTCCAACACAGCAGGAAAATTAAAACTTAGATGCATTGCGAGAATTGGGTTTAGTCAGATAGCTGATGATTATAATTCATAATGTTGCTTTTACAACTTATGCCTTATAATTTTTCCGTATCTGTACTAATTCCCATGTTTTCTCTTGCAGATGCCGAACTTGGACAACGGACACTCGAACGGATGGTCAAATGGACATGGTTCTGTACCCCCACTTCCACCTCCACCCCCACAGCCCACAGCCTTAGCATAAGTTATCACCAGGATATCCCAGGAGCTGGCTGCCTATAAATGCAGTCACGAACAGCTAGAGGATCGTTTTGAGAACCTCGCACGAGCGTTGATAACCGCAGAAAGGAGAGTGGCCAAGCTGGAGAGGGCCAAAAGGAAATGGAAGACGAGGGTAGTACTGCTGAAGCAGCGATACGAGTAGAGGCTGGGTCAACTGCAGAGCAGGTATCTGGCACTGAGGACATAGGTCTGCAACATGAAGGATCTGTTGGACTGTATGACTGTCGGGGATAGCTCCGAGGTTGGCGACTCGCCAGGAGCAGGAGAGCAGTGACTTCCTCTAGTGTTATAGGATCTATTTTGATGTATATAGATGATGACCTTTTTGAATAGCTAGGCTCACTGCTATTGTTTTGATGGGTGTAGTATGAACCCATGGGATGATGATGATGTGATCATGTATTGACAAATCTTTGTAAAACCTTTTTGAAATGAATGGAACTAGTATGTTTGACTAGTGCTAATGTGTTATGGGGTTTTGCATTATGATGTTGGTTGATGGTGTCTGGGTTAGCTTTCAGATGGCAGGAAGGACTAGAAGCAATCGAAGTGACCATACTGAAGCTGAAGGCAGTGGAGCCAACGGTACTGGCCTTGATGTAAGGGGAGAGTTTACTTGGGTATATCAGATGATTGGAGAATTTGTGGAGGCTAGCAAGAACCAAGCGCCGCCACAAGGAGCACCAGGAGTTGTGGTGAACACGGCTCCAGTGAATATGGTGGAATCATTTAGGAGGATGAAGCCGCCAGTCTTCGAAGGACAGGCTGATCCCACAGCTGCTGATGACTGGATACGTCAGGTGGAACAGTGTTTGAGGTGATGATGACTCCCGAAGACAGCAAGGTACGTCTCGCTACAATCTTGCTAGAGAAGGATGCCGGAGTTTGGTGGCAGTCCGTGAAGCATGGTCTCAGAGAGGGACAGATCACTTGGGAAGATTTCTTGAGGAATTCCGACAGCACTATTTCCCTTTGGATGTGCAAGAGGAGAAGGCAATGGAGTTCCATAGCTTGAAGCAAGGAAATATGACAGTCAGAGAATATGAGGCGAAGTTTTCTCAATTGTCAAGGTATGCGCCGGAGATGGTCCAGGAGGAAGCGAAGAAGGCCCAAAGGTTTGAGCAAGGACTTAGGCCTAGATTGAGGTCGAAGATGGTTCCCTTGGGCATTCGCCGATTCTACAAGCCGGTGAGAAGAGCCGCAGCAACAGAGGCAGATATGAATCAGAATCAAGGAAGGACAGAGTTCTGGAACAAAGGGAAGAGAACCACCCCAGGAACAAAGTTCAAGAAGCAAGGCAAGAACCAGAAGTTTCGGAAGATCAATCCCAATGCAGGAGAATTCAAGCCCAGAAGTTGTTATCGTTGCGGAGAGCAGGGACACTTTATGGATCGATGCCCCAGGAAGAATGCAGTGAAATGTTTCCAGTGTGGACAAGAAGGGCATATCAAGCCAGAATGTCCCCAATTGGTAAGGAACAACCACAGGACAGGGTCGGGAGCAACCGACAAAGGGAAAAAGTCCATGCATCAAGGAAGAGTATTCGCCTTGACCAAGAAGGATGCTGAAAAGGATGGAAGGGTAATTACTGGACATATATATATAAATGGAATTTTGGCAACAGTCTTGTTTGACAGTGGATCGACTCATTCTTTTGTGTCAAAATCTTTTTCAAGGAAACTAAGATGCACACAAAGGGCAATCCGAGAGTTAGCTTTGACGGTAGCTATGCCATCAGGGGCAACCCTTACTACAAATCTATGCTATAGGGGATGCAAGCTCCAGATTAGCGGAGAAACCCCAAGTATCGATTTGTTGGAGTTGGGTTTCGCCGGGACAGATGTCACTATTGGCATGGATTGGATGTCGAGGCACATGGCAAGCATTGACTGCAAGGAGAAGAAGGTAGTTATTTTAGCTGAAGGAGTGGAATTTGTATCCCACGTGAAGCAGTGATCGGAGGCAATGACTTTCGCAACTGCTAGTGAAGTACGGGTACCAGAAGAGGTGAGCTAGATACCAGTGGTGAGGAATTTTCCACTTGTATTCTTAGAGGATTTACCTGGAATTCCCCCACACCGTGATGTCCTGTTTAGCATCACAATTCAACCAGGAAGCACTCTAGTACCAAAGCACCCTATCGAATGGCACCAGTAGAGCAGAATGAGATCAAGAAGCAGATTGAAGAGTATTTGCAGAAAGGATTTATCAGACCAAGTGCATCGCCTTGGGGAGCACCAGTATTGCTTGTTAAGAAGAAGGACGGGTTGTCCGGGATGTGTATCGATTATCGGGAATTGAATAAAGTCACAATTCGGAACAAGTACCCAATTCCCACGATCAACGATTTGTTCGATCAGCTTCAGGGAGCAGCAGTATTTTCCAAGATTGATCTACGGTCTGGATATCATCAGTGATATGGCTAAAAATGGGGTTAAATCAGAACCGTCCAGATTGGGCACGAATCTTGAAGCTCAGGGATAAAACGGTAATTTCGCATATAGATGGGCCCGAAGCGGGCACTGGATCTCCCTTTCACAGATCCAGTAACCCGCGAACGGATCCACTCCAGCTGGGTACGGGTCCCGACCCAAGATAAACCCAGACCAGCAAGAGGAAATCAGGGTCTCTGATTTGACTAAATCAACGGGCCTGATTCGCGGTTATCCTCTCAGCGAGAATCAGGGATCAGTTTCCTAAACTAATTATGAGGATTTTACTCCTAACGGTATCACAGGAAATCAGACCCCTAATCAAATTCCCATGGCGACTATAAATACCTCCGACCTACCACTGTTACAAGGTAATCACTCTTGTTCCAATTAAAGCTCTTTCTTAATCATATCACTGGTTACTGACAAGAGCGTCGGAGGGTGCGTCGCCGGGATCAACCCCGGTGTATCGCACTTCCGTGCAGGTGAACGACGGGAGTCAGCAGCCCAGCTCCGACGAACAGGCTTGGATTCGCTATTCAGATTTTTCCATGAGCCCACAAATTCTATCTGTTGGCCCCCACACCAAATTTAGCGGCAACAGATTGGCGCCGTCTGTGGGAAAATCAGACGAATAGCGTCTCCTCCTCTTCCCGTCAAAAAGATCTTCTCCAGCCATGCCGCCTAGAAAGGTTAGGTCCCGGGAGTCCAATCGTGGACCCAATCCCGATCAGCAACAGGAAGTACCCCTCCAACCCGCTCATCAACAGGGGCAACTTCCGCCGCAGGCCAAGGATCTACCTCCTCTTCTAAATCAACAACATCCCAATGGCCCCACCGGCACAGGGGTCTCTTGTCCCGACTCGCAGAAACAAGCTTTCCATCCTGACCATGTCTCCATCCACAATGCCTCCTCGGATTCTATGGCCTTCTATAATCCCCGAGCTTCCGACCTCCGCAACACCGTCCTAAATCGGCAGAAGGATGAGGACCTTCGCCGCCACCTAGATGAGAAGCGGGCCCGAGAGGGAGTCTCCCGCCAACATCAAGGTGAGCGATCTCCTCATCGCCGAGATGGCAGAAGGTCTCCGGACCGAAGAGGACGGGGGCAATCTCCCGAGCATCGTAGAAGGAGGCCACATTCCCCTGCTGGTCGGCATCAT
The DNA here is from genome assembly GCA_017893485.1 of Hemerocallis citrina. Classification (NCBI taxonomy): domain Eukaryota; kingdom Viridiplantae; phylum Streptophyta; class Magnoliopsida; order Asparagales; family Asphodelaceae; genus Hemerocallis; species Hemerocallis citrina. Next base: position 58,064,805 of record CM030367.1, on the reverse strand, counting down.
CCGAGGAACGATGAGGCACCCATCACTCGTGCCGAGTTCCAACAATTCCAGGCGACGGTGTTGCAGGCCCTCAACTTTCGCCCCAACAACAATAATGCCCAAAGGGTTCCAACACCCCCACGGGTCCCAAGTCCTCACCACCCGGTCCATTACTCCTCCCCCGGCTCCTAGTCACCAGCAACACAATCATAGTCTTCGCCGATCCCAAGACTATCGTCGCCGCAGTCCCCGCTCCCCCTCCTATGAAGACGAGTCCAGGGGATCGTTTGACTACCACCGGAGGGACGATGCCTTCTACTGCCGTCTCCACGAGATGGAGAGGTGCCTCGGTCGAATGGACAAGGAGGAGGAGTCGAGAGGAAGGACTGTCCGCCCCAGCAGACCCCCCTTCTCCCGGACCATAATGGGGGCTCCTATCCCGAGGGGCTTCAAGCCTCTACAGTTTGAAACTTACTCGGGAGAGTCGGATCCCGTTGACCATGTCGAAAGCTTCAAGACCTTGATGCTAATCCACCAAGCTTCCGACGCCATGCTTTGCAAAACCTTCCCGGCCACTCTCAAGGGTTCGGCTCGAGAATGGTACTCCCGGCTCGCTCCCTCTTCCATCTTCTCTTTTGAGCAGTTCGAAACGCTCTTCATAACCCACTTTGTGAGCAGCAGACGAACGGAAGAAGACCAGCCTCTCTCCACTCCACCTCCGACAGGAGAGGGCAGAAAAGTTGAGGGACTATGTGAGGAGGTTTACTGCGGAGGTCAGGTCCATCGCCTCCCTCGACCAGTCAGTGGCGACCGTCGCATTCTAATCCAACGTCCTCAACTCTAACCTTCGGTCGTCCCTCACCAAAAAGCCCCCGCACAACTTCGCCGAACTTCTCCTTAGATGCGAGAAATATATTCGGGCGGAGGAAGCTGAGTGCTTCCCGGGTTTCGGAGGATCCGCTTCCGGGTCGAAGAGAAAGACAACGGAAGAGGAAGGGGCCAAGAAGCTACAAAAGGATAATAGCGGTCAGCGCCGTCCTCCTCCCAGGTTTGAAAAATTTACTCCTCTCACCACCAGCGTCTCCACCATCCTGATGGAAGTCGAAAAGGAGGGAGTTATACCTCCCGCTCCGAGGATGAACACCCCAGCCAAGAAGAGGAACAAGGAGAAGTGGTGCCGTTACCACCGGGATCATGGCCACGACACCAACGACTGCCGGGCGCTGAAGAACGAGATAAAGGCCCTCATCCAGAGGGGGCAGTTGGCTAAGTTTGTGAACACAAATGATCGGGGAGATCGCACCACTCCTCCGCCTCGGAGAGCTGACAAGCACTCCGAGCGACGCGATGAAATCCCCGAGTTCGAGGAGGAGCGTGTTCGGCACCTTATCCTTGGAGGTCCCATGGGGGGCTCTTCCAATTCCTCTCGGAAGGCCTTCGTCCGAGAGGTCAATTCAGTTTACGGTGCCCCTCCGCCCAAAGGCCTCAGCGTCCCAGTTACTTTCTCTGATGAAGACCTCGAGGGGGTTCGAACTCCCCACTGTGACGGACTTGTTATCGACCTCCGCATGGCGAACTTCAAAGTGCAGAGGATCCTGGTAGACAACGGGAGCTCCGTGAACATCCTCTTCCCCTCGGCCTTCCGAGGGCTGCAACTATCCCGGGATCGCCTCAAACCGGCCGGCTACACTATAACGACCCGAAAAATAGCATATGGCTATTTTGCATCGAAATGTGTGCGCGATGGAGAATTTCGCGCGATCATGGATTTTCTGATAATAATTATTTTAATTGAGAAATGTAAGATATATTGTCTATTTTATATTATTATTATTTTCAAGATTAAATTATTTTTATACGGATTATCTACAAAATAGTTTTAATGTATTTTGTATTGTTTGGAATTATTAGAATAGAGAGTTGGGCTTTATTTGAAATGTATTGAAGTTAGAGGGCTTATATGAAATATTCCCTAGATATTTATCAATCTATTATTAATTATTCCCCTTTTTACAAAAAACCCCTTCTCTCTCTCCTTCCCTTCTCCTTCTTCTTCTTCCCTTCTTCTTCTCATTCTTCCCGTTCGATTCCTTCCCAAACCCAAAACCACCGCTGACCTCTCCTCCCTTCCTCCCGTCCGTCCACGCCGCCGATCGAAGAAACCCCGACCCCCACTCCCGTTCCCTCCTCCTTCCTGGTTCGATCCTGAACCCAAAGAAGCCCCGACCTCCTCTCCCTTTCTCCTCCTCCCGTTCGCGCACAGCCGAAGGGAAAGAAACCCCGACCTATTTCCTTGTTCCTCCTTCGTTCTTCTTCTTCATCCCGATCAAAACAAACCCAAAAACGAACCCATCGATGATACCTCCCCACCTCAAATCTCCTCCGATTCTCCATGGATTCCAAATTAAAATTAGGGGTAGACTAATGGAGGGATTCTCTACACCATGGTAGCGTCGAATTTTCGAATGGATTCGGGAAGGTAAAATCCTAACTATTTTATTGTATAGAATTTAGTTGGGTAAATTTTTATTGAGTAGGAATGTTAGGGTAGAGAGATTTAGAGATATTGGAAATTGTAGATGTGAGAAATTAGCGGATTATTAGGGAATTTGTGAATTGTTAGTAAATAAGGTTTTGGGTTTGTGAAAGAGAATTATATGAATATGGATTAATTCTCGGATAGTAGTAGAAATCATAGTTGAGCTACTAGAATATTTTAGAGGCGATTTGGTAATTATTTGGGGATGAAAATACCATAGGCATTAGAACATCACGTGCATCGCACGTGTATATCCCAAGCATTCAATAAGCGCTTGTGGGATATTTGGGATAGCGATTATTTACTCTTGTGATTAGTTGAATTATTTGAGTTTTAATTGCTTGAAATTTGGTGATAGGATATATTCACGACCTTGGATGCGAGGTGGCACGGCGCTTGGATCTTCGCAAAATATGTGAGTTAATTTATTGTGTGTTTTTTGTGTGTTATAAAAATTATGTGAGCTAGATTATTTATATATTTTCGTGGTTTAAAGATATATGTGAGTACTAATTTATTATATGTATTTTGTGATTATAAAAATATAGTGAGTTAGTATATTTATACATTTTGTGGTTTGATGAATATGTGAGTTAGTTTAATTATATATATTTTTGTGGGTTGATGAAAATAGTGTTGTTAATTTATTACGTGTTTTTGTATGTTAAGAATTATGTGAGTATCGATTTATTACGTATCTTGTGATTGTAGGAATATGGTGAGTATGATTTATTTATGAAGTGATGTTTAAGGGAGGATTGAATCACATATATGTGTATATGGGGATGAGTTACAATCATATGAGGATATCAAGATATGGGGTATATGGTTCTGTATACGTAATTGATATTTTAAAGAAGTTGGATGAACTGAAGAGGTGACATGATTTATGGAAGAGGCGTATGGGGAAATTTACTATCTTTGAGTATATAAAACCTATAGAATGGATTCGTTATGTATGTGAGGATTCTCTACTTCTAAGTTAGTTGCTTGCTTTTCTTATCTACTTATGTATGTGTAGAAAGAACCATCCTTAGGATACTGCTTGTGTAGGTGAAGAAAAGAACCCATTTGAGGATTTAGTAAATTGTGGATGTTAGAAGAACCCATCTTTTGGGTATGAATTGTTAGAGGTTGAGGAAGAACCCATTCCTAGGGCTATACTATTTGTGTATGCCAAGGAGAACCCATTTGAGTTGTTAGTAGTAGCGAGTAAAAGAACCCACCCTATGGATTTAGATTGTTGTAGAGAAAGAACCCACCCTTGTGGTATAGTAAGAATCCATGCTTGAATTGTTATAGAAAGAAACTCATGGTTCAGTTGTAGTAGAACACCATGCTTGAGTTGTGTGAAGAACCCATTCATGCCTATGTGACATTCCAGTAACCTATCATATTGAGTCGATTTTAGAAAGAACTCATGTTGAATTGATTATAGTAGGTATGCCATGATGAGTTGATTTTAGAAGAAACCCATGCTAAGTTGATTATAGTAGATTCTTTGGTTACTTCTAATTATAGAAGATCAAGTTTGCTAGTAAGCACAGTTGGTTGCTTCTAGGTGAGATTACCTGTATGGTTGTTTGTATGTGGATTTGCTCGTACGTGGCTCGACTGGCCCGTATGTAGCTGTGGGTCTCATACGCAGCTTATTTGGCTCGTATGTATGTTGTTGTCTCATACGCGGCTCGACTGGCCCGTATGTAGCTGTTGGTCTCATACGGGCCTTATTTCGCTCGTATGTATGTTGTTGTCTCATACGCGGCTCGACTGGCCCGTATGTAGCTGTTGGTCTCATACGAGGCTTATTTGGCTCGTATGTATGTTGTTGTCTCATGCGCTGCTCGACTGGCCCGTATGTAGCTGTTGGTCCTATACGTAGCTGTTTAGCTCGTATGTGTTTTTGGTTACTCGTATGTAGCTTCTTAGCTAATACGCAGTTGTTGTGCTTATCTAGGGTGATATTATTACCCTAAGGGTCATCGACCATCAAGACCACATCCTACCCCCTTAGAGTGAAATGGATAGATCTCACCTCGGGCGTCGACGGATCTTAACCAATGTGGGTTGACCGTGGGCCGAGAGTGTTGGTAGAATCCGAGTTAGGGGTAGGGATGAGTGAGAGAGATATTATTACCAGAGTCTTGGATCGAGGGACCACGAGTTGGACCATGATTGGAAACTATGCAAGATTGCATAGGAATAATAACCTCATTAGGATAGTGACTGATAAAATCATTACTTAACCTTTTGCCCGAAAGAAGGGGAGTTGGTAGTAGGGTGCACCGTACGACCAAACCTTTCTTTAGGGCCGATCTTAGGTGGTGTTATTGGGTTGTACCTTCCCGTCAAAGGGATACGTACGGTGCTGTCTCACAGGTTGAGGACACGGGTTGCGTATCTCGCGCTGTTAATTCTGAAGTACCGTGGCTAGGGGTGCCACAGGATGCATTTGGGCAGTCCTGCGCTTGCGATACCCCAGAGGGTGCCACAGGGTAGGCTTCGTGCTACCCTGCGCTTGCGAAACCCTATAGTTTGATTTTGGAATGACGCCCGATACATTGGGTTCGTCTATTTTGAGTGAGATCCGGTTAGCCGGGTCGCAGGTGGCGAACATAGACACCACTGGCGAAATGCAACAGTGGCACATGACCACATCTGCAGCCTCGCGAGTCACGTGTAGGTGTCAGGAACAGGTTGTGTGCAATTAGAGTTCATAACGCGGGTTCAAATCCCTATATATGGAGAAACGGCTTGAGATGGAGTCGCATGTAGTATGGGCTGCATGTTGCTTTCGGAGACTTGCTGGCATTAGAATAAGAGCATCATTGTATTAGTAGTCTGGCATTAGAATAAGAGCATCATTGTATTAGTAGTCTAGCATTAGAATAAAGAGCATCATTGTATTGGTAATCTTGCATTAGAGTTAAGTCGTAACATACACTGGCACATCAATTAGATGTACACGTGTCTTTTCCATTCAAGTTGAATTGCGAGTGTGATATGTTATTGCCAAACCATGTTGGCGATGCGGAGTCTATTGTGATGGAATGCATGTAAATGGTAATGTGCAATAAGATGTTAGGTTGGACATGAACGAATGTGGTAGTATGCGAATGAATGCATATGTCTAGGATGTGATACGTGATACAATGCAATGAGATCAATATTGTATTATGAGAGGGGTTATTCAAATGATTATTAAGATAAGTATGTTGTGAGTGGGTATGGATATACATACAGGTGATGACTCAGAGAGTATTGGATGTGAATTCCCATTTATGAGGTTACATGTTCAGATGTTAAGTAAGATTTGTTGATCTTGATATTATGAGTTCGTTATGTTTTTACTTGTAAAGTTTAATTTATTTGCTTATTTTAATAAATTATACTCACACCAGAAATGGCTAACCCCTTAGTATTTGGGGGTTAGGGAGTCCATGTACTACCCTAGGTCCCTACTGTTACAGGTCTTCAGCAGTGCAGGGGTGAGGTGTAGGTATAGGTTTCCGTGGAGTGGAGCTTTAGTTATAAATTGTTGTTATGATTTAATTGTAAATAGCGAAGATTGATGCTTTAAATTGTATTTTTGATGTATAAGTATGGGGATGACGATGAAAAGTATAGCGTGAGGCGGCAGGATATGGTTTGACCCGTAACCATTTCGTTGTGGAGTGCCGGGCGTCGTGGTAGGCTTTTACAGGTTATTTTTTAAAAACTTACTACGTTTTCTAAAGGATTTATGCTTTTTAATTGATATTTGTTAAACCGTTATGAGTTTGGCCCCCAGAGAAAATATATATATTGCCTGTGTGATGATGCTCATTTTGGCCTGGGGAGCCCGTATTATTATTGCCTGTGATGTAAGCTACGGAATTTAGAGCAAAATTCCGTAAGCTTTTCTGTGTTTTGGGCAAAAAATACAAAGGAGACTCTGCCCAATTTTTCTTTGAAACATAACTATTTTAGTTTATGTTTAAAGTGATATAAAAATTGGAAGAATTGAGTTTGGAGTCAAAAAGGAAAAAGGGCAGGCGCTACAGTTGGTATTACAAACTGATAATTGTAATTACTGCGTGGTAACTCTGTATTGAATAAAAAGTTTTAAATTTCCAGCATTTTGTGTATCGTGACTAATTGAAGGAAAGATCTTGGCATGTGTCACGGTTTTCCAATTACGTGGAAATTGGGGCGCTACATACACGCTCCACGGGTTCACGGGGGTGCCAGTAACTGTCAAAGGGGTTATCACCCTGGACGTAACTGCTGGGAAGACCCCTACCACCCGGACAGAGCCGATGGACTTTATGGTCGTCGATGTCCCGGCTGCATACAATGTCATCTTGGGCCGACCTAGCCTAGCTGCCCTGGAAGCCGTTCCTTCGGCATACCACCTCAAGATGAAGTTCCCCACCAGGGCGGGAGTGGGAGAAGTCAAGGGCAGCCAAGAGACGGCTCGGAAATGCTACATGACTTCCACTGGGGGTCCGGTGCTCTCCCTCGAGACTTTAGAGATCCCCGAGCCGAACGTCCGGCCAATGTCCGAGTCGGCGGACGAATTGGAAGAAGTGCTCTTCTCGGACTAGGTCCCGAGCCAAAAGTTCTTCATCAGCAAGTCCCTACCGACTGTCCTATGTTCCGACTTGGTGCAGTGCATCCGGAAGAACCGCAACCTATTTGCTTGGTCCGCCACGGATATGCTGGGATTTCCGAGGAGCTTCTAGTGCACCGCCTTAGCATCGAACCGGGGTGCAGACCGGTTCAGCAGAAGAGGCGTAAATTTGCTCCCGAGCGACAACAAGCCATCAAGGAGGAGGTGGACAAACTCCTAAAAGCTCGGTTCATACAGGAGGTGAACTACCCCGAGTGGCTCTCCAATGTCGTCATGGTTAAGAAGTCCAATGGTTCCTGGAGGATATGCATCGACTTCACAGACTTGAATAAGGCATGTCCGAAGGATCCGTTCCCTCTCCCGAATATCGACACCCTCATCGATGCCACCTCGGGCCATGAGCTCCTCAGCTTCATGGACGCCTTCTCTTGCTACAACCAGATACGAATGTTCCCCCCAGACATTCCGAAGACTTCCTTCATTACCGACCAGGGCCTCTACTGTTATAGAGTTATGCCGTTTGGATTAAAGAACGCTGGAGCCACCTACCAGCGCCTCGTCAATAAAGTCTTCCAAAGCCAGATAGGCCGCAACATGGAAGTATACGTCGACGACATGCTCGTGAAGAGCATCCGAGGTACCGACCACGTGGCCGACCTACATGAGGCATTCGGCGTACTGAGAAGGCACAACATGAGGCTTAATCCGAACAAGTGTGCGTTCGGGGTCTCGTCAGGAAAGTTCCTCGGCTTCATAGTCAGCCAGCGAGGGATCGAAGCAAATCCTGCAAAAATTAGGGCCATACTGGACATGGCCCCACCCCAGAACATCAGGGAAGTGCAGAGGCTTACCGGTCGCCTCGCCGCTATTGGGCGATTCCTTTCGAAGTCTGGGGAAAAGTGCCTCCCCTTCTTCAAGGCTCTCAGGGGGGCCAAGGGTTTCGAATGGGGCGAACTGCAACAGGAGTCGTTCAACCAACTGAAGGCCTACTTGGTCAACCCTCCCCTGCTCAGCAAGCCCGTTCCAAGGGGAACCCTCTTCATCTACTTAGCTGCTTCCGAGCAGACCCTAAGTGCTGTTTTGGTGAGGGAAGAAGATCGGGCTCAGAGGCCCATCTACTATGTGAGCAAGGTGCTTCGAGACGCCGAGCTCCGCTACCCGAAGATAGAAAAGATGGCCTACGCCCTGATTATGGCAGCAAGGAAGCTCCGCCCATACTTTCAGTCCACTCGGTTGTGGTCCTCACCGACCAACTGCTGAAGCAAGTACTCCACAAGCCGGAAACCTCAGGCCGGCTTATGAAATGGTCCATCGAGCTGAGCCAACATGACATCTCCTACCAGCCCCGGACCGCAATAAAGGCTTAGGCCTTAGCGGAATTCATCGTCGAGAGCACCATCCCCGAGGTCAGCCAAGCAGAGAACGAACCACCCATCTGGACAGTTTTTGTGGACGGTTCCTCTTGCAACGAGGGAAGCGGCGCCGGTATCATCCTGACAGGTCCAGATGACTTTGTCCTCCAGTATGCCCTCCACATGAATTTCAAGGCCTCAAACAATGAAGCAGAGTATGAGGCACTAATCGCCGGCCTCGGACTTGCCCGAAGTGCCGGGGCGCAACGCCTCCGAATCTATAGTGACTCTCAGCTGGTTGTGAATCAAGTCTTGGGTGATTACGAGGCTCGAGACGAACGGATGGCGAAGTACCTCGTCAAAGTCCAAACCCTCATGGCCCGGTTCGAAGAGGCACTCATCTAACGAATCCCTCGAGAAGAGAATTCACAGGCCGACGCCCTCTCCAAGTTGGCCTCATCCTCCCTCCAAGGTCTCGAGCAGACCGTCTTGATCGAGGTCCTCTTGAAACCGAGCATAGAAGACGAGACCCTCGACTCAGTGGAGTCATTGCCGGTCCTACTGCAAGATATTTGGATGAAACCGTTAGTGGAATTTCTAAGGGACGGACTCCTCCCCGAGGACCCCAAGGAAGCACGCCAAGTAAGAACCAGGGCCGAGTGGTACATCCTGATCGAGGGGATCTTGTACAAGAGCTCCTTCTCGCAGATAAACGGCCGACCATACCTGAGATGCCTTTCCCCGGAACAAGCCGACTATGCCTTACAGGAGCTCCACGAAGGCATCGGCGGTGCACATTCAGGGTCTAGGTCTTTAGCTCGGAAAGCTCTGAATTACGGATACCTTCTGGCCGACTCTCCTCCAAGATGTCGAGTGACACGTTCGGTGATGTGGCTCTTGTCAGAGACATTCCAACATTCGTCGCCTCCCTAAGCTAACCTCGCCTCCCTATCAAGTCCTATCCCCTTCGCAATGTGGGGGATGGATTTACTAAGGCCATTCCCTCCAGCTCCGGGCCAGTTCAAGTTCTTGGTCATGGCCATCGACTACTTTTCGAAGTGGATTGAGGCCGAGCCCCTAGCCACTATCACCGAAAACAAGGTACTTCAATTCTTTTGGAAGAACGTCATCTGCCGATTCGGCATCCCCCGTGTCCTCGTAACAGACAACGGAACTCAGTTTGCTGGGGCCGCGTTCCGAGCTCTATGTGAAGACCTTGCCATCCAACAACGCTTCTCCTCCGTCTCCCACCCACAGTCGAATGGCCAGGCAGAGAACGCTAACCGGCAGATCCTCTCTGGTATCAAAAAGAGACTAGACAGGTGTTCTAAAGGCTTGTGGGTCGACCAGCTCCCCAACGTGCTGTGGAACTACCGCACCAACAAACGGACCCCTACAGGAGAGTCCCCGTTCAACCTCACCTATGGGTCCGAGGTAGTGATACCTCTCGAAGTCGGAATACCTTCTCCTCGCCTCGCTACCTACAACGAGGAACAGAACGCCAGAGAACTCCGGGCGAACTTAGACCTGGTGGACGAACTGAGGGAAAGAGGATCAATCCGCCAACAGAACTATCGGAGGAGGATCGAGTTGGCGTACAACAAGAGAGTCCGACCCACCGATCTCAATGAGGGAAACTTGGTCCTCAGAAAACTAGCCATCTCCTTCCCCAATCAGAAGAGCAAACTAGCTCCGAATTGGGAAGGACCTTACAAGTTCGCAAGGGTAGTTCGGACCGGAGCATATCGTCTAGAAGACCTTGAAGGCAGGGAGATTCCGAGGACCTGGAATGCCGACCACCTTTTAAAATACCAAGAAAGCGCCCCGGCGCCTCTCTGAGTATCCCAGGGTGTCGAACCGTTCCTCTCCTCTAACTTGTAATTCCTCTCTTAAGTTGTCGTATGTAAAAACGGCTCGTCGTCGGTTATCAATAAAGAATGCTTTTTCGTACTTATAAAATTGCTTGTATCTCTCCTGCCTTTATTCTTTATTCAAACGATGGTTCCGGAGTCCAACACTTGGCTCGATTCTACTCCACAAGCTCGCTTCTAAGCGGGCTAGGAGTGGGTCGCCATTCGGAATTGCTCCCACGACCATTGAACTCTAACGATGGTTCCGGAGTCCAACACTTGGCTCGATTCTACTCCGCAAGCTCGCTTCTAAGCGGGCTAGAAGTGGGTCGCCATTCGGAATTACTCCCACAGACCGTTGAACTCTAACGATGGTTCTGGAGTCCAACACTTGGCTCGATTCTACTCCGCAAGCTCGCTTCTAAGAGGGCTAGGAGTGGGTCGCCATTCGGAACTGCTCCCACGACCGTTGAACAACTCAATCGATGGTTCGGAGTCCAACACTCGGCTCGACCCTACTTCGCAAGTTCGCTCCTCGGTGAGCTAGAAGTAGGTCGCCGTTCGGAACTGCTCCCACAACCGTTGAACAACTCAACCGATGGTTCGGAGTCCAACACTCGGCTCGACCCTACTTCGCAAGTTCGCTCCTCGGCGAGCTAGAAGTAGGTCGCCGTTCGGAACTGCTCCCGCAACCATTGAACAACTCAACCGATGGTTCGGAGTCCAACACTCGGCTCGACCCTACTTCGCAAGTTCGCTCCTCGGCGAGCTAGAAGTAGGTCGCCGTTCGGAACTGCTCCTACAACCGTCGAGCAACTCTAACGGTGGTTCAGGAATCCATCGTTCGGCTCAAACGCGCTCACTCAAAACCCCGAGCCGAGCGGACGAGGAACCGACCCTCGTATATGGAGAAAAATTCTGTCGAACTGATTTCACCGGTGGATCATCTCAAAATGCGTGCTAAAACGTGATGAACGGATCTGATCGTGCCACGTGTCCGCAAAACGACAAGATAGCATTTTCTTGGAACTCGTGCCTCCTACCTCGTGATACATACCACGATCACGATCGACCGTCTCGATGTTGCCACATGGGCGGAACCTGATGTCCGAGCTATCGCACCTCGGTATACTCTAAGCGAAAGACTAAAGTTCTGCGGTTAAAACCTACAAAGAAAACAACTATGGGTCCTTATGGTTCGGCGTCAAGAATAAGGCAACCACGGCATAACGACGAACAAAACAACCTCGATTTTATTAAGATACTTGGTAAATTTACAAGGCAGACGGTTACAACAGGAAAGCAACTAAATAAATTACAAGGCATGATACTACAGCAACAGGGACGATGCAAGAAGTAAAAGGCGACGCCACTCGTTCAGTGTCTCCTCGGAACAGGGACGTTCCGATTCAGAGACAACCGCGGCTTCCGTCTCTTCACCTCCGAGCTTGTTTCTAGGCCGACGAACTGGGACGCCGCCTCGCCACTAACTCTAATGGTCGCTCCGACCGAAGCCCTGCTCGAGCTAACAGATACTCCGCTTTGTGCATCGGCCGCTGTCCGACCAATAACTTGGCCACGAGTCGCTAGCTCATAGAAGGTGATCCCCCTTTCTCTCTCCACACGAGTACAAGAAGTGCTGCGGACATTAGCTCTCACAGGCTGAGGCTTCAGTCGAGCCACCTCCTCCTTCGAGCTCGACGATCCTATCCTTCAAAGTGTCTTCCTTAACCATTATCTTGAACCGAGGGAGCTTTGCCGAACCGGGGTACTCAGCAGCTGTTGGATATAATACGACGTAAGTTGGTCACCTCGATGCTCTTGTCGACTGTGACCCTCTGCAGCTGCTCGACCTTCTTCTCGAGCTCTTCTCGTTCGGCCAACACCAAGGCTAGCTCTGCCTCTTTCGCCGAGAGCTCCTCCTTAACTATCCGGAGATGGTGCACCTCGGCCAGAAGCTCGCTGTTCTTCTTCTCCACGTTGAACATCAACCTTCTGGTGAGCTCGATCTCACCCACGAGTCGAGCCTCGCGAGATTGCTTGAACAGCTCGGCACGTCGCCGAGCCGCTGCGGTATTTGGGGTGTGATCGAGGATCTGAAATACAAGAACATCGCAATTGGAAAACTACACACCGACCCAAACACTTGCACAAATTTGAATTGAAATAAAGATTTTCATTCATTGAAAGAAGCGGTGGCCAGTCTGCAAAAAAGGCATTACATTTTTGAAAAAAGGAAAATAAAGACTACGGAGAGACGAGAAGATCAGGGGTCCACCTGCGTCGCCGGTTCGACCACAGGCGCCTCGCCAGATGCCCCCTCATTTCTCGCCTCGCCCTGGGGGTTCGTCTCCAAAGCATCAGCGACAACCTCCACCTCCTCCCCGCCCTCCACCTCATCACCTTCGCCTCTTTCCTCCTCGCCGTCCGATGGGGATCCAGGCTACAGTCTGTAGCCGACCCGCTCGAAGCCGGGGACGCGGTCCTGAACATGGTCGAGCGCCCTCTGGTAGGACTTCTCCATGTTCTAGGCCATGTGGTTCTTCGCATCGGCCTCGACCTCCGCCTTGATCTTCGTTGCCAAGGCCTCTTCCTCCGCCTTCACATCGGCCAGAGCCTTCGCTGACGCAGCCAGCTCCTCGGCAGCCATGGCAGGCTTTGGCGGACTCCTCAGCGAGCCGCCCCTTGACTCGCTCCAGGTCGGCCACAAGATCGGCAACCTGGACCTCCAAGCCCTCTACTCGCCTCTGCTCGGCCTCGAGCTGCCGAACCGCCTTGACCTTTTCCGCCTTGTCTTTATCGCTGGCGGCCTTCAACTCTTTCTCCTGCTCAGCGAACGCCTCAAGGAGATGGCTGAAGTTACAGGTGGCCTGTAAAGACAAAACAATGGTCAGCGCAAGATACAGGCCGAGTAATAGACTTGAAGAAATTCACAAGAGAAACTTACCGATACGAGCGACCGAGCCACTTCGTAGGTGTCGTCGCCGACTGTCCCCGCCTTCAGTGTGGCTCAATCTTTCGGGGTCGCTAGGTGTTTGACGACCTGCATCGACATCTGCGAGTTTCCGAGGAATCCATCATGATTCTTCACTCGCCAGTTCGGCACGAACAGCTGCTTGTGCTGCTCGGTCAAGATCTCCTCGGCCGGAGCAGTCAACGGCAGAGCCTCGAGCGACAACGCAGCCGTGACGTCGAAGGCCCCACCGACCGGGGCAGAAGCAATGGGAGTCGGGGGATCTTCGACAACGACCACTGTCGACGAGGGGACCTCAGTAACCGGGGGAGGCGGAGTGGTAGTCGAAGCAACTTTGGGCTGCCGACCTGACGAGGCGGTCGTGCTCGGCATCTTCCTCTTCCTACCATCGGCTACCTTGCCCCTCTCGTTCATCATAGGCATTGAAGTCCATCTTCGGCGCTTCTGTACCAAACAAAAAACGAGTTGAGTCAGTAAACCGAGCTAAAGACTTACAAAAAAAAATGATAATACGAGCTGTCAGGAGCGTACTCGGGTCGATCTGACTAAGGCCTGAGCCCGAACAGCACCTCCTCGGTCATCTCCCTCCAACTCAACATCGTGAGGGCTACGATCTTCCTCGCCACTTCCTCCTCGGCTGCATCCAGTTCCGGGTCGGCCCTCGCAAATTTGGCCACCTCTGGCTTCCACCGGCTCGGAATTTGCAGCATCGACGCCTCCCTCAATATGAAGAACTTTTCCTTCCAGCCTTTGATCGAGTCTGGGTTTTCTATGATCCGAACATCCTTCCTCGGTGCCAAGTAGTATCGATGCTCGGTCTTGTGCATCCGGTTTATCCGATACATGCTTCGGAAGACCGTTAGGTCCAGCGCGACTTCGGCGTTGCGGCAGTGGAGCAGGAAGGCGTTCACATGACGCCATGTGTTTGGCATAAATTGGGTCGGCGCGAGGTAGTACCATCCGAGGACATGGCGAATGAAAGGATGTAGCGGAAAACGCAGTCCGGCGTTCAGAGAGTCGTAGTCGAACATGCACATATCCGACGACGACAGCTTGGAGTTCGCTCGCATCCCAGTGCCGGGGAGAATTAGCTTGTACTCCGGAGGGATCGCGAACCCCTTTCTGATCCGAAGGAGGTCCCTCTCGGATAGCACCGATCCAATCTCATCTGCCTCGGCAGTCAGAACCGGGTTATTCTCTTTGTAAACTTCCGACCGGCCGATGATCGCCTTCTTCATAAGGTCGCCCTCGTACTACCTAACCCCAGCATGCCCGGACAGTACACAAAGGTATCGGCCCATCTCAGGGGCTTGCCTCGGATTCTCCACGATCACCTCGACCACGGGAGATTGGGCCTCTACCCTCCTCTTCTTCTTCTCCTTCCTCACCTCGGCCACGGACGGCTCGACTACTTGCTTCCCCTTCCTTCAGATCTCTGATTGCCTTCTCTCCTCGGCACCACTATCGCGTGAGGACGAGGCCTCGCTCCCCGAGTTCACCCTTGACATCTCTATAAAAAAGCTAAGGCAAGAGACTGACCTTGAAGTGACGTTTACGGTCGGAATAAGCTCGCCGGAAATTGCCTGGCCCACGCGACAGCTAACGTCACCGCCTTGGAGCAAAAGTCGCCGCTAGCAGAGAGCGCAGAGAGTAAAAGTGAAATCTGGGAGTGAAAAGTGAAAAATGAGCTTGGGGGTGGGAGAGTGAAAACTTATAACCCCAAAAGCGATGTTGGGCCTCCTTGGGAATCTAAAAGGCCCACTAAGAAGCCAAAGCGTCAAGCAGAGAGTTGCGATGTTTCGAAAAGCAAAAAACTCCTCAAATCACTTAAGTCCACGACTCGGCCACCGGTTTGCCAAGCCGAACTATCGAACAGCCTGGTTAAGCAACCGAGCTACTGAGTCCCTTCAAAACGTCTAACTCCATACCTCGGCTAAAGGCACCGAACATCCGAACCGAGGGGACGAGGAACCGACCCTCGAATATGGAGAAAAATCCTTCTGAGGACAAATCAACGTCGGATCTCTCCAAAATTCGTGTCAAGACACGATGGACGGTTTAAATCGCGCCACGCCCACAAAACGACAAGATAACGTTTTCTCGTGATCTGAACCCAGCCCTCGTGATTCACGCAGTGATGGACGCTCAAGATCTGACCACGTGTACCTTCCGAGCTGCCTGCCACTAGTTCGCCTAGCCGAGCTACCGAACAGCTTGGCTAAGCAGCCGAGCTACTGGGCCGGAGTTTTACGACGCTTCCAATCCAGGATGCTTCAAAACATCTAACTCCATACCTCGGCTAACGGTTCCGAGCTTCCGAACCGAGGGGACGAGGAACCGACCCTCGAATATGGAGAAAAATCCTTCCGAGGACAAATCACCGTCGGATCTCTCCAAATTTCGTGTCAAAACACGATGGACGGTTCAGATCGCGCCACGCCTACAAAACGACAAGATAACGTTTTCTCGTGATCTGAACCCAGCCCTTGTGATTCACGCAGTGATGGACGCTCAAGATCTGACCACGTGTACCTTCCGAGCTGCCTGCCACCGGTTCGCCTAGTCGAGCTACGGAACAGCTTGGCTAAGTAGCCGAGCTACTGGGTCGGACTGCGACGACGATTCCAATCCAGGATGCTTCAAAACATCTAACTCCATACCTCGGCTAACGGTTTCGAGCTTCCGAACCGAGGGGACGAGGAACCGACCCTCGAATATGGAGAAAAATCCTTCTGAGGACAAATCACCGTCGGATCTCTCCAAAATTCGTGTCAAAACACGATGGACGGTTCAGATCGCGCTACGCCCACAAAACGACAAGATAACGTTTTCTCGTGATCTGAACCCAGCCTTCGTGATTCACGCAGTGATGGACGCTCAAGATCTGACCACGTGTACCTTCCGAGCTGCCTGCCACCGGCTCGCCTAGCCGAGCTACCGAACAGCTTGGCTAAGCAGCCGAGCTACTGGGCCGGAGTGCGACGACGTTTCCAATCCAGGATGCTTCAAAACATCAAACTCCATACCTCGGCTAACGGTTCCGAGCTTCCGAACAGAGGGGACGAGGAACCGACCCTCGAATATGGAGAAAAAACCTTCCGAGGACAAATCACCGTCAGATCTCTCCAAAATTCATGTCAAAACACGATGGACGGTTCAGATCGCGCCACGCCCACAAAACGACAAGATAACATTTTCTCATGATCTGAACCCAGCCTTCGTGATTCACGCAGTGATGGATGCTCAAGATCTGACCACGTGTACCTTCCGAGCTGCCTGCCACCGGCTCGTCTAGCCGAGCTACCGAACAGCTTGGCTAAGCAGCGAGGTACTGGGCCGGAGTGCGACGACGCTTCCAATCCAGGATGCTTCAAAACATCAAACTCCATACCTCGGCTAACGGTTCCGAGCTTCCGAACCGAGGGGACGAGGAACCGACCCTCGAATATGGAGAAAAAACCTGCCGACCATCCTCAGCCATTGGATCTTGTCAAAAGCGCGCCCGTCATGATGGACGGCTCAGATCTTGCCACGTCCACTAAACGACAATATAGTGTTTTTTGGGGATCCGCGCTGAGATGAACGCTCAGGATCACGCCACGTAGTTCGGCTGATTCCGAGCTATGGGCCGACCTGCCGAGCCGAGTGGACGAGGAACCGACCCTCGAATATGGAGAAAAAACCTGCCAACCATCCTTAGCCGTTGGATCTTGTCAAAAAGCGCGCTCGTCATGATGGATGGCTCAGATCTTGCCACGTCCACTAAATGACAAGATAGTGTTATTTGGGGATCCGCGCTGAGATGAACGCTCAGGATCATGCCACGTAGTTCGGCTGATTTCGAGCTATGGGCCGACCTGCCGAGCCGAGGGGACGAGGAACCGACCGTCGAATATGGAGGAAAAACCTGTCGACCATCCTCAGTCGTTGGATCTTGTCAAAAAGCGTGCTCGTCAAGTTGCATTCCTCGGCCATATCCTTTCTAAGGAGGGAGTGGCAACGGATCCTCAGAAGATAGAGGCGGTCAAGGAATGGCCACAACCGAAGACGGTGAAGGAAGTAAGAAGTTTTCTGGGTATGACTGGGTATTATCGGAAGTTTATCCAGAATTATGCTAGCTGTACCCCTTACAGCTTTGACCAAAAAGAACCAAAGTTTCGACTGGACGGAGAAGTGTGAAGAAGGTTTTCAGGAACTGAAGAACCGTTTGATCTCAACACCTATATTGGTTTTACCTCAGGAGGATAAGGACTACGTCATCTACAGTGATGCGTCGTATGTTGGGTTCGGATGTGTGCTGATGCAGGAAGGCAAGATTATAGCGTATGGTTCGAGACAGCTACCACCACACGAGAAGAACTATCCAACCCATGATTTGGAACTTGCAGCAATAATTTTTGCTTTGAAATTATGGAGACATTATATCTACGGAGCAAAGGTGGAAATCTACACTGAACACAAGAGCTTAAAGTATATCTACCAAGAGAAGGATCTCAACTTAAGGCAGAGGGGATGGTTGGAAGTACACGAAGACATCAGGCCTGAGATTATATATCATCTAGGAAAAGCCAACGTAGTAGCAGACACACTCAGTAGGAATAGAAGTGTGGCAACATTGATAGCAACCCGAAGGGAGCTAGATGAAGAGATCAGGCAGGCAGGCATCGAAGTGGTTACACAACACATAAGTGCAGTTCTAGCACAGTTGGTGTTACGACCAAGCTTGGATGAGCGAGTGAAAGAGGCTCAGACCAAAGATCCAGAGATGGAAGACATGAAGAAGCAAGTGTATGAAGGAAAATTGGCAGAATTCAGTATAAGAAAAGGTTCACTATGGTTTGGTAACCGACTATGTGTACCAAAGGACGAGGAGTTGAGGGAAGACATGATGATGGAAGCTCACTCCACATTACTCACGATTCACCTCGGAAGCACCAAGATGTATCGCGATGTGAAGCAGCACTATTGGTGGGCAGGGATGAAGCGAGATATAGCAGAGTTTGTCACCAAATGTTTGACGTGCCAACAAGTTAAGGCCGAAAACCAGAAACCAGGAGGATTGTTACAACCTTTACCAATTCCAGAATGAAAATGGGAGAACATTAGTATGGATTTTATCACTGGGTTACCCAGGAGCCCTAAAGGAAATGACTCAATATGGGTGATTGTGGATCAATTGACCAAGTCAGCACATTTTCTTCCAGTAAAGATGACCTGGACAGTCGAGAAGTTGGCCGAGGTCTACATTGAGAACATAGTAAAGCTACATGGAGTGCCAGTGTCGATAGTATCCGACCGAGATGCAAAATTTACGTCTCGATTCTGGCGAAGTCTACAGTCAGCGTTGGGAACTAAAACAGACTTAAGCACAGCTTTTCACCCTCAGACGAATGGCCAGACAGAGGGAGTCAACAGGATTCTCGAGGACATGTTACGGGCATGCATTTTGGACTTCGGAGGAAGTTGGGAAAAATACTTAGCCTTGGTAGAGTTTGCTTATAATAACAACTATCAGGCAAGCATTGGCATGGCCCCGTATGAAGCTTTGTATGGACGAAGATGCAGGACGCCGATTTGTTGGTTCGAGGTAAGAGAGCAGCAGATGTATGGACCAGAAATTGTGCAACGGACGTCGGCGCAGATCGAGCTTATTCAGAAGAGGCTTCAAGGAGCAAAAAGCAGGCAAAAGAGCTATGCGGACAACCGCCGAAGAGAGTTGGAATTTAAGGAAGGCAACTTCGTATTTCTCAAGGTATTGCCGACCAAAGGAGTTATCAAGTTTGGGAAAGGCGGGAAGTTAGCTCCGAGGTATATTGGACCATACAAGATTCAAAAAAGGATTGGCAGGATGGCTTATAAGTTGGAGCTACCGGGCGAGCTATCTAAAGTGCATGACGTGTTCCACATCACTATGCTATGGAAGTATGTCCCAGATTCGAGCCATCGGTTGCCAGAGGTTCCGAAGGATTTGCAGGTAGATCTTTCCTGCAGAGAGAAACCAGTCAGGATTCTTGATCATCAGGACAAGGTATTGAGAAACAAGGTTATCCCGATGGTCAAAGTTCTCTGGAGGAACCAGTTCATGGAAGAAGCCACGTGGGAGCCGGAGGGCCGCATGAAGGCCTTATATCCAGATTTATTTTGAATATTTTCTATTTTGTTTGTTGTTTTTCTTTCTCCCACTAAGGACGTTCTGGGGACAGAACGACTCTAAGGAGGGAGTGATGTAACACCCCGTTTTTGTACGATACCTGAATATATGCATATGTGTATGTATATTGTTAGTATGCGTGCAATTGATTGTAGTATTATGGGTCGATTTTGCTATCGTGGTGGATGGTTAGGGCTACGGGACGGTTTTTTTTGGGAGAGTTGCATTCCAAGGATGCACGAGAACGAGACGGACCGATACTAGTATAACTGCTAGTTTTCGGCACGACGCACATGTAAATATAACACGGTATGGTACTACAGTGGATATAGGTTGCGTGCGCTCGTTAAAACACGCGTCTCACACTCGTTGGAGCTCGTTAAGAGTTATGTTGGGCAGCCAACCTAACATACACAAGACAAATGGGCTAAGCCATGGTTTTGGGTCTACAAACCACATATAGCCTAAACCTACCCCCCCCCCCCCACCCTCCCTGTCAAATCCGGCCACACCTCCCATCACCCTCATTTCCCACTTCTTTCCCCCCATTTTGCTCTGGAATTTTCAGAAGAGAACACTACAAGAGAAGGAGGAGAGAAAAGAAGAAGGAAGTAAAGGAGAAGGAAGAAAAGGAGATTTCTAAGAAAAGAGCCTTCAAGAAATTCCTTCTACTACTACAACCTAAGGTGGGAAGTTTCTCTAAACTTGAAATTCTTGTCTGTTAATTAAATTTGGTTGCATTCATGTGTGCTAGAATGCATAGGATTGCTTTTCTAAAGGTTAGAAGTAGAAGTCAGATTGGAACTAGAAAAAGCTGGTTCGGAGTACCATTTTGTGGATTTTTTCGAGAGCACAATATGTTGAATTAGACCACAAAATTAAAAGGGTTTGTTCATTTATGTGTTAGGATCATCCATGATTTATTTCAGATTTTTCTATGATCATTTGATATGCTAATAAAATTGAGAGATGGATATGTGTCGTAAGGCAGACTCAGGAAAAGAAAAACAGGATGGTTGATATTGTAGGAATTTTCGTGATTTATTGAAGCATGATTTTGATCTGAAATTTTTACTCAGTGTTCCTGAATACATGTTGATTATCTACAAACATCAGTAAATTATTTGGACGATTTTAGAGGCATGAAAAAAATCTAGAAAACTGATGTTGAATAAGAAAACTGGATGGTTTCTGTGCTAACTTGCAGTAGCTATTACTCACTGTATAATTAGAATTTTGACATGAGATCTTGTGCATGATGTTGGGTATGATGTCTAGTGTCACCACCATAATTTTTGTGTCAATTGCAAAAGTGTGCAATTTACTGTGATTTTGTGATAAAGCACTGTGTTGTTTTCAGCCAGTTTCGACACTCTGTAAAGATTGGGAAATTGAGATCTGTTAGAGGCACATTTTGAGGATCATGACCCAGTAGAGAGTTGTAGGGGACACCTAGACCTTTCCCAAAAAACTAATTTGAGGCAATTCCAGTGAACAGTTGAATTATTATGATTTTTGTAAGACTGGACAGAGGACTAGAGTAGAGCTGTGTGCTCTGAATTGGAGAGACCAATTGTGTAAATTGGTGTATTGATGATAGATGAGTGTGTTAGGGTGACTTAATGGGATAATTTTTACTCATGACCAACTAGAGAGTTTTTTAGGACACCCACACCCTTCTACAGAATTTGAGTTAGTTTCGTTCTGATGAACGAGTAGGATTTTGTATAAATGGTAAGGTGCAGCCCGTGTACAGGAAGCACGCAGGCTGGAGCTTGAGTAGCTATGTCGAGAACTTAGATGGTTGAATCTAAGCGCGTGATCAACTAGAAAATTGTAGCCTAGGATCGTACCTTAACAGGTTGGGGCCATACACTCCAATCGGAGTTGTATCGATAGAGGGATGACCATTTTGAAATTCGGGCAGAAACCCGTAGGTCGCTTAGTCTGGGTTAGGACTAAAGATTGTGAAAGCATTTTTCCCTTGTGTGTGAGCCGAGTCGGTGACTCGTGTCTAGGGATGGTTGATCTCTGTTATTGAGGTTGTTGATTCTCCGAGTGGGATGTGTGACTCGAGATAGTCACTAGGGTAAAGGATACCCTGCACCTATCAAGCCTATATTATTAGACTTCTGCCGAGCATAGGACGTCCGAGCATGCCAGTGAGTGGAGCTCACGGGGCAGTTTTGTATTTATAGCCGGGGTAGCGGCAGGCGTAGGCCAATATGCTGGACGAGTCCAAGTCGGGGAAGTGGCGAACCGGACCGGTGTCGCCAGGGGCCAGAGGTTGATAGGCAAGTGTGGAAGCAGTTAATTCTTACCCGAATAATTAGAGTAAGGTAGGGGTTAGAATGGTTTATTAAGGGGTTGGGAAATTGCATTAGTCCTAGTAAACCATAGTCGGTGTTGTATCTTCCAGTCGTAGGGATACGTTCTCGGCCGCTAATGGATTGCGTCCCCAGCTCGTATCTTGATCTGTTGGTTCCCAAAGTTCTGCCGAAGTAAGGTGCGGGAGGCCCGGAGGATTTGACCTCCCGTGGTGCTCAGGTCCCTAAAGCGCGAGTTTTGTGTTTAGTGGTTTTTTGGTATATATATGTTCATAACCCGGGCCAGGGGTGAACACGCATGCGAGAGTACATGAATGGACATGTGGAACCAAGGGTCGTAAGGACCAGGTTCAACGTGGTTTCTATGGAGGTCCGTACGCGGGTACCAACTGGCAGTGACCACTTGGGCACTGCAGGGCGGAAATAGACCGACCACTGTGTAGCGCCCCGTTTTCCATATACTGGGAAACCGAGACACGAGCCAGGACCTTTTCATTTAATTAGTCACAATACACAGAAACAGGAAAATTTAAAACTTTTTATTAACATAATATTACAGGCCAAGTGTTTCCACTAATACAATAAGTTACATCAGAGTATACATGAATGTAAAAGATAAACATTGGCCTCTTCACTTGTGGATCATGCCTCAACTAGAGCCCTTCCGATTCGTGATCTTGTATCCACAACCTATTAAAGTGGGGACGTCAGTATTCACTGACGCTTTAAGGCTGATCATATTGGAGCGAATCTCCAAAACAACATATACAAACAAGGTAAAGTATGTCGGTGTAGTTTAAGTGTTCGTGAGTGCAGTGATTAGAATCTAATAAATGTCAATTAAACTGGAATACCAATGCACTGTCAACTAAACTAGAATACTAATGCACTGTCAACTAAACTAGGATACTAATGCCATGTCAACTAAACTAGGATACTAATGCCAGGTCAACTAAACCAGGATGCTCATATTCTAATGCCAGCAAGTCTCCGAAAGCAACATGCAGCCCATACTACATGCGCCCCATCTCAAGCCGTTTCTTCATATATAGGGATTGAACCGGCGTTATGAATTCTAATTGTATACAACCTGTTCCTGACAATACTCCATGACTCTGTGAGGTTGCAGAAGAGGTCAAGTCCCCCCTATGCAGTCTGCTTATGGTGTCTCCGTTTTCCACTACTACCCGGCATGCCGGACCTCACTCCAAACCAGACGATCCCAGTGTATCGAGCCTCGTTCCAAAATCAAACCATAGGGTCTCGCAAGCGCAGGGTAGCGAGAAGCTTACCCTGTGGCACCCTCTGGGGTCTCGCAAGCGCAGGACTGCACAATGCATCTTGTGGCACCACAGCCACGGTATTTCAGGAATTAACAGAGCGAGATACGCAACCCGTGCTCCCAACTCGTGAGAAGGCACCGTACGTATCCCTTTGACAGGAAGGTACAACCCAATAACACCGCCTATGGTTGGCCCCAAAGAAAGGTTTGGTCGTACGGTGCACCCTACTACCAACTCCCCTTCTTTCTGGCGAAAAAGTTAAGTAATGATTTTATAGGTCACTACCCCAATGATGTTACTACTCCTACGCAATATTACATGGTTTCCAACTTAGATTAACACGGTCCAACACGTGGTCCCTCGATCCAAGACTCTGGTAATGAGATCTCTCTCACTCATCCCTACCCCTAACTTGGATTCTACCAACACTCTCGGTCCACGGTCAACCTACATCGGTTAGGATCTGTCGATGTCCGAGGTGAGATCTATCCATTTATTCTAAGGGGGTAGGATACGGTCTTGATGGTCGACGACCCCTAGGGTACTTGAAGACCCTAAACTAGCTTTTTTATCAAGCTACAACTATTAGAACTTCTCAACCCTTATTGCTATGAATGAAGGGTGCTCATATACTATGGTTCCATTTTAAATTGGAACCTACCCGACTAGATTCCATGGGTTCTTTTCCTAGTCAATATAAAACATTGGTACTTTTCCTTATGTAACTAGGATGCTATAATATACCATTCAAGCATGTATGCATGGTATGCAATTGCAATCATCAACCTTCCACCACTAAAACATGGTATATACGACATAACCATCAACTTATAACACTCTTAATTGTGAATGCGATTTAGCATGCATTTGTAGCAATCTTAAGCATGGATATATAACTAGTATGAACATACAACATTTCTTAGTATGTATATATACTTCTACGTCATCCCTAAATATGGTAAGTAAATTTTTTACATTAATCCTACAACATTCTAAGCATGTATATCATTCCTAAACATGATAGATAATTTTAGCATCAATCCTACAACATTCTAAGCATGTATATTATTCCTAAACATGATAGATAATTTTAGCATTAATCCTACAACATTCTAAGCATGTATATCATTCCTAAACATGATAGATAATTTTAGCATTAATCCTACAACATTCTAAGCATGTATATCATTCCTAAACATGATAGATAATTTTAGCATTAATCCTACAACATTCTAAGCATGTATATCAATCCTAAACATGATAGATAATTTTAGCATTAATCCTACAACATTCTAAGCATGTATATAGATTTAGCATGGTATACATCATTCCTAAACATGGTATGCTACTTTAACATTAACATAAAGCATGGTGTACATTTTAGTAACATTCTAGACATGTATACTAGTTAAGTATCAACCTACAATATAGTATGAGTTTCTACAACAATTCTAGCTTGGATAGAACATAACATAAAAATTACTACAACTAACCATGGATAGTTACCTTAACTTAAGCATGAGTATCTACTATGTTGTAAGCATAAATATCATTAAGCATGGCTACCATTAATCATGAATACCTACTAACTCAAGCATAAAAACAACTAAGCATGGTATTTTCTAATCATCTAAGCATGGTTAACTAGTTACTAGCTATTACAAGGACTATTTATCTTTCCTTCTTTCTTTCTTTCTTTATGATTTACAATTACACATAATGAGTTGCAAACCTACTTAGCATTCCTTTATTTTTTCTTTTTCTTTTGTAACCAAAATTAGCATTTCAAGTAGAGAGTAAAATAGCAAAAGAATAAGAGTTTATTTGTTGAGTTTACAACTTTAATGCATATAAAAAATTCTACTATGCTTATGTCAAGTTTGAGTTCTACATCCCAATGGGTATGTACACACATATGCATATGTTTATATCAATTTGTTCATTCAACAACACAATCAACTCCACCATTCCTCCTTCCTATGCCATTGTTCCATATGCTTAGTGAAATAGTCCAAGTAGTTAGTTCTTTTATTAGTCAAACAATAACTACTAACAACATTCTTTCCTTATGTGTTCCATGAAAGTTCTTCTCATTCTTTTCCCTTTTTAGGTGATTATGCTACAACATACAAGATAAGAACCCACACAACCACACTACTACAAAAACAACCACACCAAAAGAAAAGTAAACAAGGAGGATAAGGAAAAGAAGAAACATCAAAACAACAATTCGAACAAACAACAAACAAAAGAGAAACCCCCACCTTCTTTTCTTGTAGGAAGGACTTGCTATAACTCCTACTCTTTCTCCTAAGCTCTTAGAATTCCTACTAAACCTACAAAGAAAAACTCTCAAGTTAGTAGTTCACTCATTCTTTTCCTTTCTTTCTTTATGATCTTTCTAAAATGAGACTATGGTGAAGGAAGGGGGTATTTATAGGTGGGAAAAAGGGTGGAGAGTGCAAATGTGTATGCACACAATTGCACAAAAGTCCTTCCCCAATTTTGGGGCCGGTTTCTACTAGGAAAGGAGAGGATGAGGTGGAGGTATGGTGAGGGTATGGTGTTTTAGGTGAGGTGGAGGCTGATGTGGAAGAGAGAGTGTTCTAGAAGAATTCCTTAATCCTTTGTGTCTTTTAACCCTATGTTTAACTATCCAATAATTCCTAATTGTCAATTAGGTTGTCATGACTAAGAGATAACTCTTCATGGAAGAAAATAAAAATAATTAAGTAGTCGAATACTAATAACAAGAATAATATTATTAATAGTCGATCGGGATATTACAATACTCCCTCCTTAGAATAGTTCTGTCCACAGAACTGTACTAAGTAGGGCGAGGAGAAAACAACGATACTCAAAATAACTCGGAAAAAGAGAGTTTCATCTGGCTTTCCGTCTCCCAAGTGGCTTCTTCTACGAATTGGTTCTTCCAAAGAATCTTGACAATCGAAATAGTCTTGTTTCTCAGTACTTTATCCCAACGATCGATGATTTTCACCGGTCGCTCCTTATATGTAAGGTCCACTTGTAGGTCTTCAGGGACATCTGGCAGCTGATGCCTTGGATTTGGTACATATTTCTTCAGCATTGAAACGTGGAACACATCATGTACCTGGGACAATTCGGCTGGTAGCTCTAGTTTGTATGCCGTCTTTCCGATCCTTTTCAAAATCTGGTAGGTCCAATATACCTTGGTGCTAGCTTGCCGCCTCTTCCGAATCTGACCACTCCCCTTGTAGGTGAGACCTTAAGAAATACCGAATCACCTTCCTCGAATTCTAAGTCTCGCCGACGGTTGTCAGTGTAGCTCTTCTGTCTGGTTTGTGCTGCTTGCATCCTTTTTCTGATTAGTTCAAACTTTTCGGACGTTTGTTGCACTGTTTCAGGTCCGAACATTTGTCTTTCACCTACTTCAAACCAGCACACAGGGGTCCTGCACCTCCTTCCATACTGTAATATCTCGGACGGATATTAACTCATAAAAATTACTATTTTATTATTATTTTATTATTATTTCATTTTAATCCCAAAATCAGACCATTTTTGTGATTTTTCGACGGGTTGCCCACAAACAGTATCTACGCGCATCTATCGGACAGTGTGCATCCGAAGCGCATCCAATTGATAGCGCGATCCTCCGAATTAATAATAAAATTTATTTTATTATTATTTTCAAAGTTAAACTATTTTATGGAAATTTTATAAGGATTTTATAAGAAAATTTTTGTATGCACATACATGTACACATACATAAAATTGTATGGTTCTTAGTACATCATACAAGTATGTAGTATATACTTTTGGTCAATATACTCATTCTTGTCATGGCCACTTAATTAGAAGGTTAGGGTTGATTAGGAGGGTTAAAAGGAGGATTGTATGCATGAGTAGAACTAATACCCTTCTAGAAATCTTATCCTTCCACCTCACCACCCTACACCATGCCCCTCCCCTCCCCCTAGAGCATGGCCGGCCACCCTTCCTTGGGGTTATTTTGTGCCAATATGGTGCACTTACCACCTTCTAGTCTCTCCTATAAATCCCCCCTCATTCTCCTCCTTCTCTCATTTTAGAAAACAAAAGAAAGAAAGAAAGAAAGAAAGGAAAAGAAAGAGAGAACAAAAAAAATTAACTTGAGAGTTTTGTTTTGTAGGTTGATAGAAGAGTTCTAAAAAGCTAGGGGAAGGAGAAGGATTAGCAAGCAAGTCCTTCCAAATAGAAAAAATAAGGTGGGGGTTTCTTCATACTTCTTTGTTTGGTTGTTGTTTCTTTGTTTGTTTGTTTTGTGTTTGATGCTTCTTCTTCTCAACCTCCTTGTTTGTTTCTTTTATTTTGGGTGCTTCTTGTGATGAGTTTGTATGTTGCTTAGTTGTAGCCTTGTATGGAAAAATAAAAAGAAGTAGTGGTAATACTAAATAACACATAAAGATTGAATCTTGAAATTTGTAGTGTTGTTTATGTTGTTATTGGACTAAAAATTCACATATGGCATATGAACATTGAACATACAACCATTGTTGGTTGTAGGACTTAGTATACATAAGCATATGAGCATTTTACAACCATTGTTGGTTGTAGGACTTTGATTGAACATTGGACTAATAACAAAAAGCATATGTTCTAATAAAAAGATCTTTTCTTTTTACTAATCACTAGTTGTAGATTAAAAAGATCTTTCTTTCTTTACTAAACACTAGTTGTACATTAAAAAGATCTTCTCTTTTTATTAAATCACTAGTTGTAGATTAAAAAGATCTTTTCTTTTTATTGATCACTAGTTGTAGCTATTAAAAAGATCTTTCTTTTATTAATCACTAGTTGTAGAAATATTAAAAAGATCTTTTCTTTTTAATCACTAGTTGTAGAAATAATAAAAAGAGATCTTTTCTTTCATAGTTACTAGTTGTAAAGTAAAATAAAATAAAAATGATCTTTCCTTTCATCACTAGTAATAATAAAGATTAGTAAGCAACTAAGCAGTAGCATGCTAAGATATAAAGTAGTAGTATGTGATTAAATGAGGTAGTAGTAGCATGTTGATTAAATAAAGTAGTAAAGGTATGTTGATTAATGAGGTAGTAGTAGCATGTTGATTAAATAAAGTAGTAAAGGTATGTTGATTAATATGGTAGTAGTAGCATGGTTGATTAAATAAAGTAGTGATGGTATGTTGTAGTAGTAAGTAACTATAGATGTTTTATGAGTAGTAGGTTGTATGTTGTGCTCTTAATTAGAATGAAGTAGTAGTAGTAGTAGATAGTTGTGTGTATGGTTTGATTAAATAGGAGTAGTAGTAGTAGTAGAATGGTGTAGGATCACTTCTAAAAATATTTAGAAGCAATATTCATGCTTCAAATGTTGTAGGATTACTTCTAAAAATATCTTACCATGTTTCCATGCTTAGTTAGTTGTAGGATTACTTCTAAAAATATCCTACCATGTTTTCATGCTTAACTAGTTGTAGGATGCTTTCAAAAAATATCCTACCATGTTTTCATGCTTACTTAATTGTAGGATTGCTTCTATAATTATCCTATCATGTTTAGAATATTGTAGGATTGCTTCTATAATTATCCTATCATGTTTAGAATATTGTAGGATTGCTTCTATAATTTCCTACCATGTTTAGTAACTTATTTATGCTTAGGATGTTGTAGGATTTCTTCTCAAAATATCCTATCATGTTTCATGCTTAGTTAGTTGTAGGATTTATTCTAAAAATATCTAGCATGCTTAATGATGCTAGAATGTCGTAGGACAAATTCTAAGAGTTTCCTACCATGTTTAGATTCACTCATTCATGCTTAGAATGTTGTGGGACAAATTCTAGAGTTTCCTACCATGTTTAGATTCACTCATTCATGCTTAGAATGTTGTGGGACAAATTCTAGAGTTTCCTACCATGCTTAGATTCACTCATTTGTGTTTGACAATGTTGTGGGATGCAATCTAGAGTTTCCTATCATGTTTAGTAATTTATTTGTGCTTAGAATTTGTAGGATTCATTCCTAAAGTTTCCTATCATGTTTAGTGATTTATTTATGATTAAAATGTTGTAGGATTCATCCTAGGAATTTCCTACCATGTTTAGTAACTTATTTATGTTTAGGATGTTGTAGGATTAATTCTAAAATTCCTACCATGCTTAGATTAATCTATTTATGCTTAGAATGTTGTAGGATGCAATCTAAGAGTTTCCTACCATGCTTGGATTAATTTCATTATGCTAGGGATGTTGTAGGATCCATGATAAAAATTACCTACCATGTTAGTTCAATTGTAGGTATGTGATATACCATGACTAGTTTAATTGTAGGTATGTGATATACCATTTTAGTTCAATTATAGATATGTCATGCTAGCTTAATTACAAGTAAGTTGTATGCCATGCTAGCTTAATGATAATTAAGTTGTATGCCGTGCTAGTTTAGATGAATACTCATGTGTACATGATACCCATTCTTAGATAAGTGGTTGTTCATGCTATGTTAAGTAGATGATCATGATTCATGCTAAGTAAGTAGGTATCATGCTAATTATTGATCATGTTAAGTTAATGATATCCATACTATGATATTCATGCTTAGAGTAAAGGAACTACCCATGGTTAGTTGTAGTGACCTTATGTTGTATTCTATACCATGCTAAAAGTTCAAATACTTGCTTAAAATATTGTAGGAGTAGTGTTAGAACTACCTACTATGCCTTGGAATGTTGCTTGTTCGTACTAATTGGGTTGTGGTGATTAGTCATGATAAGTAGTAAGCTTCCATGATCAATTTGTAACCTACGCTTGACTATAGTGGACTTTATGTCTAGGTCGTAAGTGATTTTCATGCTTGAGCTCGATGTAAGCATAAGCATTAATCACATTCATACATAGGAGTATCATGGTGGTTGTGTTGTATGATTAGATTGTCGTAGGAATATGCTTGCAATTGTGTGCCGTACTTAAGGCGCTATAGGTCGAAGTAGCAAGATCGGGAAGACCTCTAGTATTAGTTAGTTGATAAAGGCCGTTTTGTCGCCTTCGGTTCTTCCTTAGTAGAATACCGATCATAGACTACTAGTAGATTCTTTTGTTGCTTCTAATAATAGAAGATTAAGTTTGCTAGTAAGCACGTTTGGTTGCTTCTAGGATTGATTACCTGTATGGTTGTTTGCATATGGTTATACTCGTACGTGGCTCGACTGGCTCGTATGTAGCTGTGGGTTTCATACGTAGCTTAGTTGGCTCGTATGTAGGTTGTTGTCTCGTACGCGGCCCAACCGGCCCGTGCGTAGCTGTTGGTCTCATACGCGGCTTATTTGGCTGATATGTACGTGGTTATCTCCTACGAGGCCCGCCTGGCTCGTAGGTAATTATTGTTTCATACGTAGCTTATTGGCTCGTATGTAGTTGTTACTCGTGTATAGCTTGTTAGCTAGTACACAGTTCGTTGTGCTCGTCTAGGGTGATGTTACCACCCTAAGGGCTATCGGCCATCAAGACATATGTTTTCTTACCCTAAGGAACTGTGGAGGAGTCGCTCCTTGTGTACCGTCGAATCTTAACCAGGGTAGGTTGATCGAGGACCGGACTATGGACAAAGTCCAAGTCTAGGGTAGCGGCATGCGTGTATATTCGCACAGCCAAAGTCTTGGATCGATGAGCCACGAACCAGATCCTGAGGGATTCTGGTAAGTCTAGGTTGAGCAGCCTAGTAGAGTTGTCTTGCGAAGCCTAAATTAAAGGCCTAGCAAGTTGTGTTTATAATATTGTCACCCCTAGGATTGTTCGAGTCAGGGACATCATTAGGATAGTGACTTACAAGGATCAGTTTATTAAAACCCTTTTGCCGGGAGAGAGGAGTCAGTGGTAGGGGGCCCCTTACACTAACTCGTCCCTTGAGGCAGATCATAGGTGGTGTATCGGGTTGTACCTTCCCGTCAAAGGGATACGCACGGTGCCGTCTCACAAGTTGA
Source organism: Hemerocallis citrina (assembly GCA_017893485.1). NCBI lineage: Eukaryota > Viridiplantae > Streptophyta > Magnoliopsida > Asparagales > Asphodelaceae > Hemerocallis > Hemerocallis citrina. The sequence goes on along the minus strand of CM030367.1, from coordinate 58,033,770 downwards.
GGACACGGGTTGCGTATCTCGCTCTGTTAATTCCTAAGGTACCGTGGCTGGGGGTGCCGCAGGATGCATTGTGCAGTCCTGTGCTTGCTAGACCCCAGAGGGTGCCACAGGGTAGGCTTCGTGCTACCCTGCGCTTGCGAAACCCTATAGTTGATTTTGGAATGACGCCCGATATGTTGGGTTCATCTATTTGGAGAGAGGTCCGGTTGGCCGGGTCGCAGTGGCGAACATAGACACCACTGGCGAAATGCAATAGTGGGACTTGACCACGTCTGCAACCTCATTAGCCACGTGTAGGTGTCGGGAACAGGTTGAGTACAATTAGAAGTTCATAACGCGGGTTCTAATCCCTATATATGGAGAAACGGCTTGAGATGGAGTCGCATGTAGTATGGGCTGCATGTTGCTTTCGGAGACTTGCTGACATTAGAATAGGAGGCGTCCTAGTTTCATTTAAATATCGCATTAGAGTCTAGTCATAGCACTCACAAACACTTAAACTACACCAACACTATTGCTATATTGTGTATATTGTTTGGAAGATTCGCTGCTATATGATCAGCGTTTAAGCGTCAGTGAATACTGACGTCCCCACTTCCATAGGTACTGGATCGCCGAAGTACAAAGGCGAAATTGAGGAGGACTCAAGACAAGGAAAGCAAGGAGTCAGTGTTATGTTTAGTTCCGCTGCAGTATATGTATTGATTATGTATTAGTTGAGAGGTACTCTGATGTAAGATGTTGAAGATTGTAATACTTAGAAATGTAAAGGTAATATTGTAACTCTATTGTAAGGTATTACAGTTGTACAATATTCAGACTTGTAACACTTTGTGTATTGAATAAAAAGTTTTAAATTCTCCTGTTTTTCTGTGTATTGTGACTAATTGAAGTAAAGGTCTTGGCTCGTGTCACGGTTTCCCAGTGTCGGAAATCGGGGCGCTACACATACAACGCTTCATATGGAGCCATCCCAACACTTGCTTGATAGCTGTTATTATATGCAAACTCTACCAATGCTAAATATTGTTCCCAGCTCCCTCCGAAGTCCATTATGCACGCCCTCAGCATGTCCTCGAGAATTCTGTTAACTCTTTCTGTCTGGCCATCCGTTTGCGGGTGGAAAGCTGTGCTAAAATCTGGTCTCATTCCCAAGGCCTCTTGCAGACTCTACCAAAATCGCGACGTAAACCTGGCATCCCGGTCAGAAACGATCGACACTGGAACCCCATGCAGCTTTACAATGCCTTCTATGTAGACCTCTGCTAGCTTTTCTACCGACCAAGTCGTCTTTACTGGAAGGAAATATGTGGTCTTCGTCAAGCGGTCCACTACTACCCAAATTGGGTCGTTCCTCTTTGAACTTCTGGGTAGTCCGGTGATGAAATCCATGCTGATGTTCTCCCATTTCCACACTGGAATGGGTAGTGGCTGTAGTAGTCCTCCTGGTCTCTGGTTTTCTGCCTTGATTTTCTGACATGTAAGGCATTTGGCCACAAACTCTGCCACATCTCGCTTCATTCCAGTCCACCAAAAATGTTGTTTTATATCCTTATACATCTTTGTGCTTCCTGGGTGGATTGTGAGTAAGGTGGAGTGTGCTTCCTTCATGATATCTTCTCGCAATTCGTTGATTCTTGGCACACACAACCTGCTCCCAAACCAAAGCGACCCTTCCCTTATACTGAACTCTGAGGCCTTCCCTTCGTTGACTAACCGCTTTTGTGCTTCAATCTCTGCATCCCCCCATTGAGCCTTCTTGACTTGGTCATTCAGACTCGGATGTAATTCTAGATTTGCCAAAATGGTGCTTAAATCTTGAACAACTAGTTCAATGCCGGCTTGTCTGATCTCATCTTTTAGCTCTCGTCTTATCACAGTGAGCATGGTCACAATTCTTTTTCTGCTGAGCGCATCGGCCACAACATTGACCTTTCCTGGGTGATATAAAATTTCTGGTCTTATGTCTTCCAGAACCTCCAACCATCGCCTTTGCCTGAGATTCAAATCCTTTTGCTGGTAGATATACTTCAGGCTTTTATGGTCGGTAAACATTTCCACCTTCGATCCATAGACATAGTGTCGCAATAATTTCAAAGCAAAGATTATCGCAGCCAATTCTAAGTCATGTGACGGGTAATTCTTCTCATGTGGTCGAAGTTGCCTTGATCCGTATGCTATGACCCTTCCTTCTTGCATCAGAACACATCCGAACCCCAAAAACAAAGCATCACTGATTACGTATCCCTTATCTGGTTGAGGCAGAACCAAAATTGGTGCAGAAATCAATTTGTTCTTCAGCTCCTGGAAACTATCTTCACACTTCTCAGTCCAATCAAAACTCATGTTTTTCTTGGTCAGGGCAGTAAGTGGTACGGCAATTCTAGCATAGTTCTGGATGAACTTCCTGTAGTACCCTATCATGCCTAGGAAGCTTCTGACCTCTTTCACAGTCCTCGGCTGAGGCCAATCGTTTACTGCCTCTATCTTCTGCGGGTCTGTAGTCACTCCCTCTTTAGAAAGAACATGGCCCAAGAATGCCACTTCTGACTTCCAGAATTCGCACTTTGTCAGTTTGGCGTATAGCTGATGCTCTCGTAGCTTAACCAATACTGCGGTTAGATGCTCAGCATGTTCCTCTTCTGTCTTAGAATATACCAAGATGTCGTCTAGGAAGACAACCACGAATGAATCGATGAATGGCCGCAAGATGCGGTTCATCATGTCCATGAAGATTGCTGGAGCGTTAGTCACCCCGAATGGCATTACTAAAAACTCATAATGACCGTGCCGAGTTCTGAACGCAGTCTTGGGTATATCTTCCTCTCTGACCCGAACTTGATGATAGCCTGAACGCAGATCAATCTTTGAAAATACAGCCGCTCCCTGAAGCTGATCAAACAAGTCATTGATCCTGGGAATGGGGTACCGGTTCCGAATAGTGACCTTGTTCAATTCCCGGTAATCGATGCACATTCTCGAGGTTCCATCTTTTTTCTTCACTAGTAGTACAGGTGCTCCCCAGGGTGAGGCACTTGGCCTAATGAACCCTTTTCGTAGCAGTTCTTCAATTTGCTCCGTTACTTCCTTCTGCTCTACTGGTGCCATCCGATAGGGTGTTTTCGACACTGGTGCGCTGCCTGGCTGGGTAGTAATGCTGAACTCAACATCCCTATGCAGCGGGAGTCCGGGTAATTCTTCTAAAAATACGCGGGGAAATTTTCGTACGATTGGTATCGCCTTGACTTCACTTAGCACTAGCACCTTAGTCGCTGCTGTAAGAATCTCCGCACTCTGCTTCTTCCTTCCTTGGAACACAAGCTCCGGTCCCCCAGTTAGGGTAATGGTTACCCTCTTCTCTTTGCAATCGATGCTAGCATTATGCCTGGACATCCAGTCCATCCCGATAATCACGTCTGTCCCTACAAAGCCCAACTCTAGCAAGTCTATACTCAGGGTCTCTCTGTCAATCCAGACATTGCATCCCTTGTAGCATGAATTTGCAGGGAGAGTTACTCCAGACGGGGTACCTACTAGCAAAACTGATTCCGGAGTTGCCTCCTGGGTGCATTTCAACTTCTTAGAGAATGCTCCAGACACAAAGGAATGAGATGACCCACTATCAAATAAAACAGTTGCCTGGATTTCATTTATATTAATCTAACCTATTTACAAAAGCGGTTACATCAATACTATCTTATGCCAAAATATTCAAAATACTACAAAAGCTTAGCCATAATCCTTCACCTACCGGTGATAACTCCCTCGTCTTCATTGGTGTCTTCCTCTGTGAGTGCAAATACCCTCCCTTGGCGGTTTATCCCCTTTTTGTTTGCCTTGGGAGCCGTCCCACCGTTGCCCCTTCGAAGTTGGGGACAGTTTGGCCGAATATGGACAACCTTCCCGCAATTGTAACAGGAGCGGGCATTATTCAGAGGGTTCCTATTCTTGGGGCATTGGCTCTTGAAATGCCCTGGCTCGCCACATGTGAAGCAGTTCCCTGGCTTGATGTTGCTGGTGTTGCTAACCTTCTTTTGAAATTTTGGGTTCCCACCCTAGTTCCTAAATCCTGACGCTGGTGCATGCCTCTTTCCCTTGTCCCACCTTGCAGTGTTTTCCTGCAGTTTAGGCCCTTTATCATGTCCAACTCTGTCGTAGCTGCTCGACGGACTAGCTTCTCGAACCTCCGAATGCAAAACGGTATCATCTTGGTCCTAAGTGCGGGCCTCAGCCCCTGCTCAAACCACTTCGTCTTCTTGACTTCATCGTGTACCATTTCAGGGGCATAGCGGGAAAGCTGGGTGAACTTGGTCTCGTATTCTCGAACCTTCATGCTTCCCTGTTCTAGGTTGTGGAACTCCATGGCTTTCTCTTCTTGCACGTCCAGCAGGAAATAGTATTGCCTGAATTCTGCTAGGAAATCCTCCCAGGTAATGGGCCCTTCGCCCATGCCTCTCTTTACTGATTGCCACCAGACTCCGGCGTCCTTTTCTAGCAGAACACTGGCTAACCTGACCTTGCTGTCCTCTGGTGTCAACATCACCTCAAACATTGTCTCGACTTGATGAATCCAGTCGTCAGCTGCTGTCGGGTCTGCCTTGCCTTCAAAAATGGGCGGCCTCATCCTTCGGAATGACTCGACCATCTTAATGGGGTCGGTAGCTGCTGCTCCCCGGTTACCTCCGGGTGCTCCTGGTTGCTGCACATTGTTTCGGCTCGCTTCTGCGAGGTCACTCAAGGCCTGGTACATACGAGCGAATTCCGTCTCCAAATCAAGACCTGTGCCATTGCCTCCACTGCCCTCGCCTTCCAGATTGTCGGTCCTACCACTCCTGGTCCTGCGAGACATCTGGTAGAAGAGAGTAACGGAATACACAAGGCATCATATTTGTTACAAAAATAGTAATAATAATAACATCCACCCAATTCAACATGCACATAAGATTTGCAGAAAACATAAAGCTAACTTCATTTTATCATAACCCCAGGTCTTACATAGCATTACCTTCCTTACATTTATATTATACAGTAGGAAGCAAAATATCCAAAATAACAAAATAGTCTAGGGCACCTAACTGCCTAGTCAGTACTACTAGAGGTCCCGTCCCTTTCAGCAGGTGGTGGTGCCAACCGTGCAAGTAGCTGTGAGACCTGTGCCTGCAGCTCCGCACATTTGCGCTCCAGGCGCGCAAATTGCACACGGTGGGTGTGCTTTAGGATCACTATCTTGCGGTCTGCCCTTGCCGTTGCCTTCCTTAACTCCACTATTTCTTTCTCATTGTTGAGGGCTACGAACTCACATGAGTCCATCCTGTTCTCCAGGCAGACATGGCACCATCCCCATGTCTCAAGATCCTGAAAGACCTGGTCGAAAGCTTGCTATACTGGGTTATGCGAGGGAGGTGGTGGGGGTGGTGGTGTTGGGATCTGGCCATTGGCAGGGGCACCCCCTGCTGCGGCAGCTGCGGTGGCTCCATTGGCCAATCCGACTCCAACCGGTGACCCGTCCCCATCTGTGTTGGGCTCCAGGTCCGAGTCCACCTCGACTGCAACTCCGTGTGCTCCTCCAATTCCTGGGGGAACTGATCCGTTCGACATCCTGTACGGAGTGGACACGGAAATTAGCATAGATATAGAACATCATAATACATAAGTTGAAGGAACAACAGTATGAATTATAATTATCTACAACCAGCTAAAAGAAAGCCTAACCCCTACAAGGCACCTAAGTATATTTTCCTTCTATGTTGGACTATAAATTGAAGTCGGCTCTGATACCATCCTGTAGCGCCCCGTTTTCCATATACTGGGAAACCGAGACACGAGCCAGGACCTTTTCATTCAATTAGTCACAATACACAGAAACAGGAAAATTTAAAATTTTTTATTAACATAATATTACAGGCCGAGTGTTTCCACTAATACAATAAGTTACATCAGAGTATACATGAATGTAAAAGATAAACAATGGCCTCTTCACTTGTGGATCACGCCTCAACTAGAGCCCTTCCGATTCGTGATCTTGTATCCACAACCTATTAAAGTGGGGACGTCAGTATTCACTGACGCTTTAAGGATGATCATATAGCAGCGAATCTCCAAAACAATATATACAAACAGGGTAAAGTATGTCGGTGTAGTTTAAGTGTTCGTGAGTGCAGTGATTAGAATCTAATAAATGTCAATTAAACTGGAATACCAATGCACTGTTAACTAAACTAGAATACTAATGCACTGTCAACTAAACTAGGATACTAATGCCATGTCAAATAAACTAGGATACTAATGCCATGTCAACTAAACCAGGATGCTCATATTCTAATGCCAGTAAGTCTTCGAAAGCAACATGTAGCCCATACTACATGCGCCCCATCTCAAGCCGTTTCTTCATATATAGGGATTGAACCGGCGTTATGAATTCTAATTGTACACAACCTGTTCCTGACAATACTCCATGACTCTGTGAGGTTGCAGAAGGGGTCAAGTCCCCCTATGCAGTCTGCTTATGGTGTCTCCGTTTTCCACTACTACCCGGCATGCCGGACCTCACTCCAAACCAGACGATCCCAGTGTATCGAGCCTCGTTCCAAAATCAAACCATAGGGTCTCGCAAGCGCAGGGTAGCGCGAAGCCTACCCTGTGGCACTCTCTGGGGTCTCGCAAGCGCAGGACTGCACAATGCATCCTGTGGCACCCCAGCCACGGTATTTCAGGAATTAACAGAGCGAGATACGCAACCCGTGCTCCTAACTCGTGAGAAGGCACCGTACGTATCCCTTTGACGGGAAGGTACAACCCAATAACACCGCCTAAGGTTGGCCCCAAAGAAAGGTTTGGTCGTACGGTGCACCCTACTACCAACTCCACTTCTTTCTGGCGAAAAAGTTAAGTAATGATTTTATAGGTCACTACCCCAATGATGTTACTACTCCTACGCAATATTACATGGTTTCCAACTTAGATTAACACGGTCCAACTCGTGGTTCCTCGATCCAAGACTCTGGTAATGAGATCTCTCTCACTCATCCCTACCCCTAACTTGGATTCTACCAACACTCTCGGCCCACGGTCAACCTACATTGGTTAGGATCCGTCGATGCCCGAGGTGAGATCTATCCATTTATTCTAAGGGGGTAGGATGCAGTCTTGATGGTCGACGACCCCTAGGGTACTTGAAGACCCTAAACTAGCTTTTTTATCAAGCTACAACTATTAGAACTTCTCAACCCTTATTGCTATGAATGAAGGGTGCTCATATACTATGGTTCCATTTTAAATTGGAACCTACCCGACTAGAGTCCATGGGTTCTTTTCCTAGTCAATATAAAACATTGGTACATTTCCTCATGTAACTAGGATGCTATACTATACCATTCAAGCATGTATGGTTCCTTACTAACAACATGACTCTTTCTTATTACTTAACCAATGGCAATTCAAGCATGGTATGCAATTGCAATCATCAACCTTCCACCACAAAAACATGGTATATACGACATAACCATCAACTTATAACACTCTTAATTGTGAATGCGATTTAGCATGCATTTGTAGCAATCTTAAGCATGGATATATAACTAGTATGAACATACAACATTTCTTAGTATGTATATATACTTCTACGTCATCCCTAAATATGGTAAGTAAATTTTTTACATTAATCCTACAACATTCTAAGCATGTATATCATTCCTAAACATGATAGATAATTTTAGCATCAATCCTACAACATTCTAAGCATGTATATTATTCCTAAACATGATAGATAATTTTAGCATTAATCCTGCAACATTCTAAGCATGTATATCATTCCTAAACATGATAGATAATTTTAGTATTAATCCTACAACATTCTAAGCATGTATATCATTCCTAAATATGATAGATAATTTTAGCATTAATCCTACAACATTCTAAGCATGTATATCAATCCTAAACATGATAGATAATTTTAGCATTAATCCTACAACATTCTAAGCATGTATATAGACTTAGCATGGTATACATCATTCCTAAACATGGTATGCTACTTTAACATTAACATAAAGCATGGTGTACATTTTAGTAACATTCTAGACATGTATACTAGTTAAGTATCAACCTACAATATAGTATGAGTTTCTACAACAATTCTAGCTTGGATAGAACATAACATAAAAATTACTACAACTAACCATGGATAGTTACCTTAACTTAAGCATGAGTATCTACTATGTTGTAAGCATAAATATCATTAAGCATGGCTACCATTAATCATGAATACCTACTAACTCAAGCATAAAAACAACTAAGCATGGTATTTTCTAATCATCTAAGCATGGTTAACTAGTTACTAGCTATTACAAGGACTATTTATCTTTCCGTCTTTCTTTCTTTCTTTATGATTTACAATTACACATAATGAGTTGCAAACCTACTTAGCATTCCTTTCTTTTTTCTTTTTCTTTTGTAACCAAAATTAGCATTTCAAGTAGAGAGTAAAATAGCAAAAGAATAAGAGTTTATTTGTTGAGTTTACAACTTTAATGCATATAAAAAATTCTACTATGCTTATGTCAAGTTTGAGTTCTACATCCCAATGGGTATGTACACACATATGCATATGTTTATGTCAATTTGTTCATTCAACAACACAATCAACTCCACCATTCCTCCTTCCTATGCCATTGTTCCATATGCTTAGTGAAATAGTCCAAGTAGTTAGTTCTTTTATTAGTCAAACAATAACTACTAACAACATTCTTTCCTTATGTGTTCCATGAAAGTTCTTCTCATTCTTTTCCCTCTTTAGGTGATTATGCTACAACATACAAGATAAGAACCCACACAACCACACTACTACAAAAACAACCACACCAAAAGAAAAGTAAACAAGGAGGATAAGGAAAAGAAGAAACATCAAAACAACAATTCAAACAAACAACAAACAAAAGAGAAACCCCCACCTTCTTTTCTTGTAGGAAGGACTTGCTATAACTCCTACTCTTTCTCCTAAGCTCTTAGAATTCCTACTAAACCTACAAAGAAAAACTCTCAAGTTAGTAGTTCACTCATTCTTTTCCTTTCTTTCTTTATGATCTTTCTAAAATGAGACTATGGTGAAGGAAGGGGGTATTTATATGTGGAAAAAAGAGTGGAGAGTGCAAATGTGTATGCACACAATTGCACAAAAGTCCTCCCCCAATTTTGGGGCCGGTTTCTACTAGGGAAGGAGAGGATGAGGTGGAGGTATGGTGAGGGTATGGTGTTTTAGGTGAGGTGGAGGGTGATGTGGAAGAGAGAGTGTTCGAGAAGAATTCCTTAATCCTTTGTGTCTTTTAACCCTATGTTTAACTATCCAGTAATTCCTAATTGTCAATTAGGTTGTCATGGCTAAGAGATAACTCTTCATGGAAGAAAATAAAAATAATTAAGTAGTCGAATACTAATAACAAAAATAATATTCTTAATAGTCGATCGGGATATTACACGCTGCAATCTCCTTGGGCGACGGACAATCTATTGGGAACTGGAGTGTGTACAAGAGTAGGGTGCATGGCGAGGGTTCGAATCCCTAAATTGTGGAGAGAGACGGCTAGATTTGGGGGCATATGTAGTATGGGATGCATTCGTGCTCCAAAGTCTTGCTTACATTAAAAGTTAGGCATGTGAGTTTGTTGCATCTAGTCATAGGGTCATGTCATAACACTGTACTAGAACCTGAATCCACTAAACCCTTGTTTTGGCACAACACTTTTCCTTTTTGCATAAATTATTGGTTGTGATTGAATTTTAGAGGATCACTGTTATCACCAGCTTTGCGTCAGTCGAAGTACTGACGTTTCCCACCTTTTAGGTATCGGTTATACCTTTCGAACAGGTGCAGACATATCAGAGTCGCGCAGCAGAAGTCTGAAGCTGAGGAGCACGTCCCGGGGGAGCCGATAGGCCGCTCAGCGAAGTTCCGCAAGTAATCTGTCGATTACCATTCCAGGATGCAGCTGATAGCTTTACAAGTGGAGTCTGTAAATACTTGTAATAAGTTATAATGAATTGATGTAATTTGTACTCCTTATCCAAGAACAAGTTATCGGTTGTAATCAATGATGTAATGACTTATTTGGCAAATAAAAAGTTTTTAAATTTCCGTGTTATTACTGTGTTGAGATGCATTTGAAGGTAAAGATTCTGGAAGGTGTCACGGATGTTCGGTAACTGGCCACCCCTAGGAGGGTGTGCAGTGCACACTCTAGTGTGTGCACGTGCCCTTTCTAGTACCCCCCCCCCCCAATTGTTAAGTTGTACCAAAATTAATTAATTAATTGTCTACTAATTGTATCTACATGACAAGTTGTAACAATTAAAAGATTAATTAATTTGTGGGCTTTAAAAATAGTGGGCTTTAGGCTCATGGGTCAAAATAAAATTCGTAATTAATTAGGGTGGGCCTAAATTAGAAAAACAATTTTAGGCTTTTAAAATAGGCTTTTAAAAAATAAAGAGAAAGAAAAAAAATGTTTATTTGTTCAGGTTATAAGAGATAATTTTGTACGAAAATATACATGCAAAATTTGTACGTGCACAACACGTAAAAATCAACAATTCTCATTAAATAAAAATTCAAGGTATTAAAGTCAGATACGCTTCTGCTAGATCACAAACTGAGCAAGAGCTCTCCTGACCAGAACGAGGGAATCAACCTCCCAGATCTCCACCCGATCCACGCTCGTGTGATCAACGGCCCAGATCAATCTGATTTGATTCCTTTATTTAATTTTTAAATCGAATTAATTATTCAAAGACCCTGAAATTATTTTGAAAATTCGAAAAAAAACTATCTTAAAATTCTAAAAATAATTATTAATTCTGAAAAATATTTTTTTGATGAAAAATAATTACAAAATTGGAATAATTCAAAAATAATCATTAAAATTTGGGAAATTGAATGAAAAATTCAATTAAATGATTAAAATTTTGAAAATAATCCCAAAAAAAATATCCCTGGTCAATGTTGACCGGGTCAATGGCCGATGGCGTTGACCGGTCAACGCCATGTGGTACCACCATCAAGTCCCACAATGGGTCAAAGACACTTCTACTCGGTCACAAACTGAGCAAAATGATGGATGGTATGGCAAGGATCTCATCCCGATCCACGCTCATGTGATTAACAGCTTAGATCGATCAGAATCGATTAAATCCTTTACTTGATTATTTATTTCGAATTAATTATTTAAAAAGTCCAAAAAATAATTATAAATTATAAATTATAAAAAAGTGATAGAAATAATTATTAATAAGAAAAACATTTTAATATTCTGAAAAAGTAATTATAAATTTAGAATAATTAATTTAAAATGCAAAAATTAATTATGAAAATTAAAAAAATCGAAAATTGGTCACAATTGGAAAAAAATTAGAAACATCTAGAAAAAAAAAGTTCAGAAAATTCTAAAAATAGTTCTGGGTGTTTTACAAACCTTGAGTAGTGTAGCGCCCTGGATCCCCATTACCGGACATCCGTGACACCTTCCAGAATCTTTACCTTCAAATGCATCTCAACACAGTAATAACATGGAAATTTAAAAACTTTTTATTTGCCAAATAAGTCATTACATCATTGATTACAACTGATAACTTGTTCTTGGACAAGGAGTACAAATTACATCAATTCATTACAACTTATTACAAGTATTTACAAACACCTCTTGTAAAGCTATCAGCTGCCTTCTGGAATAGTAATGACTGATTACATGCGGAACTTCGCTGAGCGGCCCATCGGCTCCCCCGGAACTTGCTCCTCAGCTTCAGGCTTCTGCTCTGCGACTCTGATATCTCTGCACCTGCTTCGGAAGGTATAACCGATACCTAAAAGGTGGGAAATGTCAGTACTTCGACTGACGCAAAGCTGGTGATAACAGCGATCCTCTAAAATTCAATCACAATCAATAATTTTTGCAAAAAAGGAAAAGTGTGTGCCAAAGCAAGGGTTTAGTGGATTCGGGTTCTAGGGCAGTGTTATGACATGACCCTATGACTAGATACAGCAAACTCACATACCTAACTTCTAATGCAAGCAAGACTTTGGAGCACGAATGCATCCCATACTACATACGCCCCCAAATCTAGTCGTCTTTCTCCACAATTTAGGGATTCGAACCCTCGCCATGCACCCTACTCTTGTACACACTCCAGTTCCCAATAGACTGTCCGTCGCCCAATGAGATTGCAGCGGTCGATCTAATTCTGCGCTGCAGTGCCCAAGTGGTCACCGCCAGTTGGTACCCGCGTACGGACCTCCTTAGAAACCACGTTGAACCTGGTCCTTACGACCCTTGGTTCCACATGTCCACCCATGGACTGACGCATGCGTATTCACCTCTCATCGGGTAATGAACTGATATATACCAAAAAACACAAAACACAAAACCCACGCTTTAGGGACGTGAGCACCACGGGAGGTCAAATCCTCCGAACCTCTCGCACCTTACTTCGGCAGAACTTTGGGAATCAACATATCGAGATACGAGCCCAGGACGCAATCCATTAGCGGTCGAGAACGTATCCCTACGACTGGAAGATACAACACCGACTATGGTTTACTAGAATTAATGCAATTTCCCAACCCCTTAATAAACCATTCTAACCCCTACCTTACTCTAATTATTTCGGGTAAGAATTAACTGCTTCCACACTTGCCTATCAACCTCTGGCCCCTGGCGACACCGTTCCGGTTCGCCACTTCCCGCGACTTGGACTCGTCCAGCATATTGGCCTACGCCTGCCGCTACCCCGGCTATAAATACAAAACTGCCCCGTGAGCTCCACTCACTGGCATGCTCGGACGTCCTATGCTCGGCAGAAGTCTAATAATATAGGCTTGATAGGTGCAGTGTATCCTTTACCCTAGTGACTAACTCGAGTCACATATCCCACTCGGGGAATCAACAACCTCAATAACAGAGATCTACCATCCCTAGACACGAGTCACCGACTCGGCTCACACACAAGGGAAAAATGCTTTCACAACCCTTAGTCCAAACCCTAGACTAAGCGACCTACGGGTTTCTGCCCAAATCTCAAAATGGTCATCCCTCTATCGATACAACTCCGATTGGAGTGTATGGCTCCAACCTAGAAAGGTACGATCCTAGGCTACAACTTCCTAGTTGATCACGAGCTTAGATTCAACCATCTAAGTCCTCGACATAGCTTCTTAAGCTCCAGCCTGCGTGCTTCCTGTGCACGGGCTGCAGCTTACCAGTAACACAAAATCCTACTCGTTCATCAGAACGACACTAACTCAAATTCTGTAGAAGGGTGTGGGTGTCCTAAAAAACTCTCTAGTTGGTCATGAGTACAAATTATCCCAATAAGTCACCCTAACACACTCATTTATCATCACTACACCAATTCACACAATTGGTCTCTCCAATTCAGAGCACTCAGCTCTACTCTAGTCCTGTGTCCAGTTTTACAAAAATCATAATAATTTAACCGTTTACTGGAATTGCCTCAAATCAGTTTTGTTGGAAAGGTCTAGGTGTCCCCAACAACTCTCTCAAAGTCATGATCCTCAAAATATGCCCCTAATAGGTCTCAAATTCCCAATCTTTACAAAGTATCAAAACTGGCTGAAAACAGCACAGTGCTTAATCACAAAATCACAGTAAATTGCACACTTGTCCAAATGATATAAAATTTATGGTGGTGAAACTAGACATCATAAAAAACATTATTCAAAAGACCTCATGTCCAAATTCCAATTATACAGTGAGTACTACCTATTTCAAGTTAGCACAGAAACCATCAAGTTTTTCTAATTAAACATCAGATACTGGTTATAGATAGATTTTTCTCATGCCTCTAAAGTCATTCGAATAATTTACTGATTTTTTTACATAATCAACATGCATTCAGGAACATTGAGTTAAAATTTCAGATCAATATCATGCTTCAATAAATCACGAAAATTCTTACAATATCAGTCATCCTGTTTTTCTTTTTCTGAGTCTGCCTTACGACACATATCCATCTCACAATTTTATTAGCATATCAAATGATCATAGAAAAATCTGAAATAAATCGTGAATGATCCTAACACATATATGGACAAACCATTTTATGGTCTAATTCATCATATTTTGCTCTCGGAAAAATCCACAAAATGGTACTCGGAACCAGTTTTTCTAGTTCAATTCCGACTTCAACTTCTAACCTCTAGAAGACCAATTCTAAGCATTCTAGCACACATGCATGCAATCAAAATTAATTAAAATACAAGAATTTCAAGTTTAGAGAAACTTACCATCCTTGGCTGTAGCAGTAGAAGGAACTTCTTCAAGCTTCTTCTCTTGGAAATCTCCTTTTGATCATTCTTCTTCACTTCCTTCTTCTTTCTCTCCTCCTTCTCTTGTGGTGTTCTCTTTCTGAAATTTCCAGAGCAAAAGAGTGGAAATGAAGTGGGAAATGAAAGAGATGGGAGGTGTATAGGCCGGATTCTATGGGGGGTGTAGCATAGGATATTATAGTGGTTTTAGGAAAAACCATGGCTTGTAGCCAATGGTTTTGGTGTTAGTTGTGTTGGCTGTCCTATTTCGCTTAAATGGGTTCCAATGAGTATCAGTCCACCTCGTTCTCGTGCATCTTTGGAATGCAATCCTCTCATGAACCGTCCTGTAACCCTAACCATCCACCACGATATCAAAATCGACCCATAATACTACAATCAATTGCACGCATACTAACAATATACATACACATATGCATATATTCGGGTATCGTACAAAAACGGGGTGTTACATCACTCCCTCCTTAGAATCGTTCTGTCCCCAGAACGTCCTTAGTTGGAGAAAGAAAAACAACAAACAAAAGAAGATAAACCCAAAATACTTAAAATAAATCCAGACATAAAGCCTTCATGCGGCTCTCCGGCTCCCACGTGGCTTCTTCCACGAACTGGTTCTTCCAGAGAACTTTGACCATCGAGATGACCTTGTTTCTCAGTACATTGTCCTGATGATCAAGTATCCTGACTAGGTTTCTCTCTACAGGAAAGATCTATCTGTAAATCCTTCGGAACCTCTGGCAACCGATGGCTCGAATCCGGGACATACTTCCGTAGCATAGAGACGTGAAATACGTCATGCACTTGAGATAGCTCGCCTGACAGCTCCAACTTATAAGCCATCCTGCCAATCCTCTTCAGAATCTTGTATGGTCCAATATACCTCGGAGCTAACTTCCCGCCTTTCCCACACCTGATAACTCCTTTGGTCGGAGATACCTTGCGAAATACGGAGTCGCCTTCCTCAAATTCCAACTCTCTTCGGCGATTGTCCGCATAGCTCTTCTGCCTGCTTCGTGCTCCTTGAAGCTTCTTCCGAATAAGCTCGATCTGCCCCGATGTTTGTTGCTCGATTTCTGGTCCATACATCTGCCGCTCTCCTACCTCGAACCAACCATCTCCTCTGTCTTAAGTTGAGATCCTTCTGTTGGTAGATGTACTTTAAGCTCTTGTGATCAGTGTAGATTCCACCTTTGCTCGGTAGATATAATGCCTCCATGATTTCAAAGCAAAAATTATCGCTGCAAGTTCCAAATCATGGGTCGGATAGTTCTTCTCATGTGGTCGTAGTTGTCTCGAACCATAAGCTATAACCTTGCCTTCCTGCATCAGCACACATCCAAACCCCAAATATGACGCATCACTGTAGATGACGTAGTCTTTGTCCTCCTGAGGTAAAACCAATATAGGTGCGGAGATCAAACGGTTCTTCAGTTCCTGAAAACTTCCTTCACACTTCTCCGTCTAGTCGAAACTTTGGTTCTTTTTGGTCAAAGATGTAAGGGGTACAACTACCCTTGCATAATTCTGGATAAACTTCCGGTAATACCCAGTCATACCGAGAAAACTTCTTACTTCTTTCACTGTCTTTGGTTGTGGCCATTCCTTGACCGCTTCTATCTTCTGAGGATCCGTTGCCACTCCCTCTTTAGAAAGGATATGGCCTAGGAATGCAACTTCCATCAAACATAGATAATTTGGCATACAGTTGATGCTCTTGTAACTTGCTCAAGACTGCTGTTAGATGTTCAGCATGATCCTCTTCTGTCCTTGACTATACCAAAATGTCGTCGATGAAGACCATGACAAATGAGTCGATAAACGGCCGTAGAATTTTGTTCATTAAGTCCATGAAAGTTGCTGGAGCGTTAGTCACTCGAAACGGCATTACCAAGAACTCATAGTGTCCATATCGAGTTCGAAAAGCTGTCTTAGGTACATCCTCTTCCTTGACTCGTACCTGATGATATCCAGATCGTAGATCAATCTTGGAAAATACTGCTGCTCCCTGAAGCTACTCGAACAAATCATTGATCCTAGGAATTGGGTACTTGTTTCGAATAGTGACTTTATTCAATTCCCGATAATCAATACACATCCCGGACGACCCATCCTTCTTCTTAAAAAGCAATACTGGTGCTCCCCAAGGCGATGCACTTGGTCTGATAAATCCTTTCTGCAAATGCTCTTCAATCTGCTTCTTGATCTCATTCTGCTCTACTGGTGCCATTCGATAGGGTGCTTTGGATACTAGAGCGCTTCCTGGTTGAATTGTGATGCTAAACTCGACATCACAGTGTGGGGGAATTCCAGGTAAATCCTCTAAGAATACAAGTGGAAAATTCCTCACCACTGGTATCTTACTCACCTCTTCTGGTACCCATAGTTCACTAGCAGTTGCGAAAGTCATTGCCTCCGATCACTGCTTCCCGTGGAATACAAGTTCCACTCCTTCAGCTGAAATAACTACCTGCGTCTCCTTGCAGTCAATACTTGCCTTGTCTCGACATCCAATTCATACCAATAATGACATTTGTCCCGGCAAAATCCAACTCCAACAAATTGATACTTGGGGTTTCTCCGCTAATCTGGAGCTTACATCCCCTATAGCATAGATCTGTAGTAAGGGTTGCCCCTGACGGCATAGCTACCATCAAAGCTAACTCTGGGATTGCCCTTTGTGTGCATCTTAATTTTCTCAAAAAAGATTTGACACAAAAGAATGAGTCCATCCACTATCAAACAAGATTGTTACCAAAATTCCATTTATATATATATATATATATATATATATATATATATATATATATATATATATATATATATATATATATATATATGTCTTGTTACAACAGTACATCGTCCACCAACTTCCATAAACCCAAAATACAACTTAAACTCGATTACATTACTTCTTCAGCTTCCAAAAGATCTCAAAATATAGTAGGTCCACATATTATCTTCACTTTGTCATTTATCCGGTTACTTCCTCGATGAGCATCCCCTTTGTAATTCTGGGCAATTTGACTTGACATGCACAAGTTCCTTACAGTTGAAACAACCCTTGATCGCTGCTAGGCAACGCGACTTGTAGTGTCCGACTTCCCCGCATTTGTAGCAACTCTTAGTCACAATTGTTCTCATGGGGTATTCTCCTTCAGAAGGTTTGGTGATTTTTCCAGTAGTTTTTGTCTTGGGACCCTTCTGAAGTCCCCACCAGCGGTTCTGAAGGTGTGTCATACCATCTTGAAGCTGCTTTCGTTCTTTCTTCAGGTGTGTCATCTGTGCCTGATGAAATTTGATCTGCTGCTGGGCCCAGGTGGATCGCCTTGTCCCTGCGTTCCCTTGCCCTTTTCATTTCCAGATACCCGATGGCTATCCTCTGTTGCTCTGCCGTTGGGTCTAGCGATGGTGGAGGAGAGTTCTCCTTACCTTCGGTCTCCTGTAGCACTTTCTTCATTTCTTCCTCCATCGTTATCGTTTTCCTTGTAGGCATTGGCTTACCCACTGACCCATCCTGGATGAAGATATCTTCGAACACCATCTGTAAAACATAAACAGGGTTTAGTTTCGGAATCACAGACACATCTTGTTCTGTTTTCCTCCACTAATGTCCGGTAACAGACTAGCCACAATTTGGACTTGACTGCTCCAAGCTTGTTAGAAAAAATGAAGTAATCTGAGACTGGTTCACATATAAGGAAGATCATAATCATAAGTTGTAGTGCTACCATATGATTTATAATCATCCTATTTGTCAACTAGAATCATTTTATCTGGCCTTCCAGTCTAATTTCCTACCGTGTTAGACTGCAATTTGAAGTCAGCTCTGATACCAACTCTGTAGCGCCCCGGATCCCCATTACCGGACATCCGTGACACCTTCCAGAATCTTTACCTTCAAATGCATCTCAACACAGTAATAACATGGAAATTTAAAAACTTTTTATTTGCCAAATAAGTCATTACAACATTGATTACAACCGATAACTTGTTCTTGGACAATGAGTACAAATTACATCAATTCATTACAACTTATTACAAGTATTTACAGACTCCTATTGTAAAGCTATCAGCTGCCTTCTGGAATGGTAATCGACTGATTACTTGCGGAACTTCGATGAGCAGGCCCATCGGCTCCCCCGGGACTTGCTTCTCAGCTTCAGGCTTCTGCTGCGCGACTCTGATATCTCTACACCTGTTCGAAGGTATAACCAATACCTAAAAGGTGGGAAACATCAGTACTTCGACTGATGCAAAGCTGGTGATAACAGCGATCCTCTAAAATTCAATCACAACCAATAATTTATGCAAAAAGGGAAAGTGTGTGCCAAAGCAAGGGTTTAGTGGATTCGGGTTCTAGTGCAGTGTTATGACATGACCCTATGACTAGATGCAGCAAACTCACATGCCTAACTTCTAATGCAAGCAAGACTTTGGAGCACGAATGCATCCCATACTACATACGTCCCCAAATCTAGTCATCTTTCTCCACAATTTAGGGATTCGAACCCTCGCCATGCACCCTACTCTTGTACACACTCCAGTTCCCAATAGACTGTCCGTCGCCCAAGAAGATTGCAGCGGTCAGTCTAATTCCGTCCTACAGTGCCCAAGTGGTCACCGCCAGTTAGTACCCACGTACGGACCTCCTTAGAAACCACGTTGAACCTGGTCCTTACGACCCTTGGTTCAACATTTCCACCCATGGACTGACGCATGCGTGTTCACCCCTCATCGGGTAATGAACTGATATATACCAAAAAACACAAAATACAAAACCCGTGCTTTAGGGATGTGAGCACCACGGGAGGTCAAATCCTCCGAGCCTCCCGTACCTTACTTCGGCAGAACTTTGGGAATCAACAGATCGAGATACGAGCCGGGGACGCAATCCATTAGCGGCCGAGAACGTATCCCTACGACTGGAAGATACAACACCGACTATGGTTTCGGTTATAGGACTAATGCAATTTCCAACCCCTTAATAAACCATTCTAACCCCAACCTTACTTTAACTCTTTCGGGTAAGAATTAACTGCTTCCACACTTGCCTATCAACCTCTGGCCCCTGGCGACACCGGTCCGGTTCGCCACTTTCCCGACTTGGACTCGTCCAGCATATTGGCCTACGCCTGCCGCTACCCCGGCTATAAATATAAAACTTTCCCGTGAGCTCCACTCACTGGCATGCTCAGACGCCCTATGCTCGGCAGAAGCCTAATAATATAGGCTTGATAGGTGCAGGGTATCCTTTACCCTAGTGACTAACTCGAGTCACACATTCCACTTGGGAATCGACAACCTCAATAACAGAGATCAACCATCCCTAGACACGAGTCACCGACTCGGCTCACACACAAGGGAAAAATTCTTTCACAACCCTTAGTCCAAACCCAGACTAAGCGATCTACGGGTTTCTGCCCGAATCTCAAAATGGTCATCCCTCTATCGATACAAATCCGATTGGAGTGTATGGCCCCAACCTGTTAAGGTACGATCCTAGGATACAATTTCCTAGTTGATCACGCAGCTTAGATTCAACCACCTAAGTCCTCGACATAGCTTCGGAATAGGAAATCATAGGAACTAGAACAAGCTCCAGCCTGTGTGCTTCCTGTGCACGGGCTGCATCTTACCATTAACACAAAATCCTACTCGTTCATCAGAACGACACTAACTCAAATTCTGTAGAAGGGTGTGGGTGTCCTAAAAAACTCTCCAGTTGGTCATGAGTACAAATTATCCCATTAAGTCACCCTAACACACTCATCTATCAACACTACACCAATTCACACAATTGTTCTCTCCAATTCAGAACACTCAGCTCTACTCTAGTCCTCTGTCCAGTCTTACAAAAATCATAATAATTTAACCGTTTACTGGAATTGCCTCAAATCAGTTTTGTTGGAAAGGTCTAGGTGTCCCCTACAACTCTCTCCTGAGTCATGATCCTAAAAATATGCCCCTAATAGGTCTCAATTTCCAATCTTTACAGAGTATCAAAACTGGCTGAAAACAGCACAGTGCTTAATCACAAAATCACAGTAAATTGCACACTTGTCCAAATGATATAAAATTTATGGTGGTGAACTAGACATCATACCCAACATTATGCAAAAGACCTCATATCAAAATTCCAATTATACAGTGAGTACTACCTATTGCAAGTTAGCACAGAAATCATCAAGTTTTTCTAATTCAACATCAGATACTGGTTATAGATAGATTTTTCTCATGCCTCTAAAATCATCCGAATAATTTACTGATTTTTACACATAATCAACATGCATTCAGGAACAGTGAGTAAAAATTTCAGATCAATATCATGCTTCAATAAATCACGAAAATTCCTACACTATCAGCCATCCTGTTTTTCTTTTTCTGAGTCTGCCTTACGACACACATCCATCTCACAATTTTATTTGCATATCAAATGATCATAAAAAAATTTGAAATAAATCATAAATGATCCTAACACATATATGAACAAACCCTTATGGTCTAATTCATCATATTTTGCTCTCGGGAAAAATCCACAAAATGGTACTTCGAACTAGTTTTTCTAGTTCAATTCTGACTTCAACTTCTAACCTCTAGAAGAGCAATCCTAAGCATTCTGGCACACATGCATGCAATCAAAATTAATTAAAAGACAAAAATTTTAGTTTTAGAGAAACTTTCCACCCTTGGCTGTAGTAGTAGAAGGAACTTCTTCAAGCTTCTTCTCTTGGAAATCTCCTTTTGATCATTCTTCTTCACTTCCTTCTTCTTTCTCTCCTCCTTCTCTTGTGGTGTTCTCTTTCTGAAATTTCCAAAGAAAAAGGGAGGAAATGAAGTGGGAAATGAAAGAGATGGGAGGTGTATAGGCCGGATTCTATGGGGGGGGTGTAGCATAGGATATTAGAGTGGTTTTAGGCAAAACCATGGCTTGTAGCCAATGGTTTTGGTGTTAGTTGTGTTGGCTGTCCTATTTAGCTTAAATGGGCTCCAATGAGTGCGAGACGAGCGGTCTAACGAGTACATGCAATATATATTCACTGTAGTGTCATACAGTGTTATATTTGCATGGGTATCGTACCGAAAACTAGTGTTTATACTAGTATCGGTCCTCCTCGTTCTCGTACATCTTTGGAATACAATCCTCCCATGAACCGTCCTGTAACCCTAACCATCTACCACGATATCAAAATCGACCCATAATACTACAATCAATTGCACGCAAACTAACAATATACATACACATATGCATATATTCGGGTATCGTACAAAAACGGGGTGTTACAAGTAGCCTGCTACACCTCGAGCAAAATTCAAACGTCCTCGAAAATGCCAATAAGTTTTGTCAACCATTAAAAACGAGTGAACTACTCCTTAAATGTTGTGATACTCAGTTTTCGAGAGTGGGGGTGCATGTGATATGGGTACAAAAAGAACCAAAGCGGGATCGTTAAAATTTGGCATGAATCTAGCTTTCAAGGGTAAAACGTTGAATTTCACCATAAATGGGTCTGTAAAAGGGACTTGGGCCTCTTTTAAGTCCAACATGTGAATCACCCTGGGGGGGGGGGGGGGGGGGAGGGTGAATCGGGTGATCGTGCGGAATTAAAAATAATAATAAAATAAAGTAAATTAAATGCAAGAGTGATAAGAAAAGCAAACACATATGTTGTAGCGATAGAACGTGGTTCGATCCCTAGGTCTACGTCCACACCACCTACTTGTAGCAATTCTTCACCACAAGCGTTCTATTGTACTAAAAACCCTTGTACAGTGATTCTTAGATTCAGGCCGAGAGACCTATTACACCCACAGGACTTCTAATCTAAGTCCCGACAATCTCACCGAAGTGGAAAAGAAATGAAAAGAAAACTCAAGATCGTTAATGATCTTGATTGAAGAATACAACCAAATAAACGCTCACACTCGGATTGATTAAATGAAGGATTAGTTAAAAAAATTTCTCAAAAGTGAATAGGTGGAAAATACACAGTGGATTCGTCAATATTAATAGACGGGGAAGTGTATCGATCAAAAATAGAAATGATACTTTCCAAGAATATACACAGCGCAAAGTGCGGTCAATCGTTCAGCTCTCTGACATAAAGTAAAGAGGTGAAAGGTCGACTGCTCCTTATACAACTCAAGGTTGCGGTCTACTGCTATGCGGTCGACCGGTACTGCGCTGTTTATTCCGAATCCACCCTGTTTTCTTACCACAAACTAATCCCCCTTTAATCAATCTTATACAATTATAATCTCACGAAAATGGAAGGAAAAATTCAGGTCTTGATATCTTCCTCTTTTGAATGTGGACCAATTAATCATGAACTCTTTTTGAATATCTTCCTCTTTTGCTTGTGCCTGCCATTATTCTTTATTGCTTTCCTTGTTTGTATATTTGTGGGTCTCTCTTGGATCTCTTTTTGATGTTATTTGATCTTGAAAATCTGACACTAAATTCAAACTTATTAGTATGAGTGAGCACATTTTGTGCACCCCAAACTAAGAGTCAACAATCTCCCACTTTTTGTGTGAACAAAACATGCATGAATGTTTGAAAATTTAAAACACAACATATGAATACTCCCCCTGAATTTAGCACATCCTGTAATACAGATTTTCATATAGGTAAAGCTTTTAAGGGAGTGAATACTCCCCTTTATATAATGCCACATGTAATACAGAACTTAAAGAACAAATATAAGAATAGGGTGAGAGTCATATACATAGTTGTTCATGAAATAATTTGCAAATTTATGAAATAAGTAGAAATCATTTTGAAAACATTCTAGAAATAATTCTCCCCCCTTTTGGAACACGCCAAGAGGGGATAAATAGATGAGACATAAGTAAAATAAGTCTTGGAAAGTTCGTAGAACAAACCATCAATGAAAACACCAAAGAGAAAACATTTTATGATATTACAATGAATACAATATTGTAAAAAAAATGGAAGAGAATCTTCTTACATGATACAGTTGACAGTGAGACTCTTTGTTATACAGTGAGAGCTCTTCATAATATCATAGATTTGAGATTCACCCCAATACACATGAAAGCAACAAAAAGATCAAAATTTTGAGAGAGGAACATTAATTTTATAAGATTTTGGCGATATAGGCTGGGGAGAGAACCGGTCGACCGCACACTGTGGTTTTTCAAAAAATTTTCAGAGAGCATGCCGGTCGACCGCAAAACCAATAGAACCTACATAGGGCGAACCGGTCGACCGTACGATCGACCGCAATAAGTAAAAATTAATCGAGACAAAAATTATTCAAAAACCGAGACTGAGTCGGTCGGCCGCCCAGTCGACCGACCCACACAAGAAGTTTTAGGGGGAAAAATCAATAACATTTAATTATCCTCTCAAGAAGTAGAAATATACTCAAGTAAAATATCCCCCTTTTGAAAGTGATCTTTAATGAAATGATACCTAATATCAATGTGTTTCGTGTGACTGTGTTGGTCAGAATTTTTGGTCATATGAACGGTGCTAGTGTTGTCACATTTTATTGGAATATGATCAAAGAATACCTTATAATCCTCGAGATTATGTTTTATCCATAATACTTGCGCACAAAAGGATCCTGCCGCAATATACTCAGCTTCGGTAGTAGAGAGAGTAACAGAATTTTGCTTCTTGGATGCCCACTAGACAAGGCAGTCGCCCAAGAAGTGACATATACCACTAGTGCTCTTTCTATTTGTCAAGCTCCCGGCATAGTCTGCATCATAGTATCCTACAAGAGAAAATTTTCTATTCTTTGGGTACCAAAGACCAGTATTTGGTGTGCTTTTGAGATATTGAATGATACGCTTAACGACAACCAAATGTGATTCTTTGGCACACAATTGAAAATGTGCATATAAACAGACACTAAACATAATGTCAGGACGGGATGCAGTAATATAAAGTAAACTACCGATCATATATTTGTAAGTAGAAATATCAACGTTGTTACCAGATTCGTCTTTTGATAGCTTAGTGGTAGTGGCCATTGGAGTTTTGTAAGCATTAGCATTTTCAAATCTGAACTTCTTGACAAGTTCTTTTGCGTACTTGGATTGGTTTATAAATATGCCATCCTTTCTTTGTTGTACTTGAAGTCCAAGGAAATACGTTAGTTCTCCCATGATACTAATTTCGAACTTATCCTGCATTTGCTTTGAAAATTCCTTACAAAGATTTTCATTAGTGGATCCAAATATAACATCATCAACATAAATTTGAACGAATGAAATATTTTTAAAAACATGCTTTATAAATAGTGTTGTGTCTACTTTTCCTTTAAAAAAGCCTATATGAAGTAGAAACGAACTCAGCCGTTCATACCAAGCACGAGGGGCTTACTTCAAACCATAAAGAGCTTTATCAAGCCGAAAAACATGGTTTGGGTGTGGGGGATCAGTGAATCCCGGTGGTTGTGCCACATAAACTTCTTCCGAAATAAATCCATTTAAAAATGAACTTTTAACATCCATTTGAAAAAGAGTAAAATTCATATATGCAGCAAAAGCATGTAAAATACGAATGCCTTCAAGCCTAGCAACTGGTGCAAAAGTTTCATCAAAATCTACACCCTCTTGTTGATTATAACCTTGTGCAACAAGACAGGCTTTATTCCTAGTGATTGAACCGGATTCATCTAACTTGTACCTAAACACCCACTTAGTGCCAAGTATAGTCCTATTGTGAGGTCGAGGAACAAGTCTCCATACTTAATTCCGTTCGAATTGATTAAGTTCTTCTTGCATTGCAATGATCCAATCATTATCTTGCAATGCCTCCTTAATGTTCATAGGTTCAAGTAAGGAAACGAAAGCGGTAAAACACATAAAATTTTGAACTTCTGTGCGAATAGTTACCCCTTTGGACATATCACTTCGTATAAGAGATGGTGGATGACTAGATATGATTTTCCATGCGGGACATTTCTCACTTGTTGAGCCTTGATGTTGTATATTTTCATCTTCCATGGCATCAATTTGTTGTGTGGGAATCTCATTGATTTGGTTTTTGGGTTCATCTTTGTCTTGAAGCACCACTTGATTTTGATCATTTGCTTGTGGTTCTTCTTCAATATGAACCTGTTTCTTTTCAACACGAACCCCTGTCTCATCATCATCGACAACATGTAAATTTCTTTGGAGTAGGGATTAGTTTCATCAAAAATAACATCAATAGATTTCTGAATTGTGCAACTTCTTTTGTTGAATACACGATATGCTTTTCTACTAAGAGAATATCCTAGGAAAACACCTTCATCACTTTTACAATCAAACTTTCCCAAGTTATCAAGGATATTTAAAATGAATACTTTGCATCCGAAGACATGAAAGTAACTGTAACGCCCCGATTTTCGTAGACTGGGAAACTGTGACACAAGCCAGAATCTTTTCTTCAATTAACCACAATACAAAGTAAAACAAGAAAATTTAAAACTTTTTATTCAACACAAATGTATTACAAATCTGAATATTACAAAATTGCAATACATTACAATAGTGTTACAATAATACCTTTACAATCCCAAGTGTTACAACTTTCAACATATTACATCAAAGTACAAATGAATAAAGAACAACACTCGGTATTTCGCTGGGATGCTTTCCAACAAATAAATAGATTACAAAACTGTTACAATGGAACAATAGAAACAACAAATAATGTAGCGAAAATGAAAACGACTCTTGCTTCTCTCGCCTTGAGTTCTCCTGAATCCTATACCTGTACTTCTGCAATCCTATACCTATTGAAATGGGGGGGCGTCAGTATTCACTGACGCTGTCACGCCCCGCTTCCCAAAAGGAAATACGGAATACGGATACGTAACAAAAGCCCAGCGAATAATTTTCATCATCCTTAAGCTGTTCAAGAATCTTTGCAACACATCACAGAAATAATCAGAGTCAGAAGCAAAAGGCACAACTAACATGCAATATTGAAACAAAACACCAACAGAAATTTACTTGAAACCAAATACAATATTCTCAAATAAATCAGAGTCTAGAGAAAACAATATCCTGGGTCACATCGCCCAAATACAAATAATATCCAAATAACCAAATACACATATCCAATGTTCAAGCAACAATTAATAATAAAGCAGAAACTCCAGCACTAAAACATCAGCTTGCCAATACCTTCTGGCAGCTGAACATCCTGATCTGCAATTAGTAAATTTGTAGGAAAAGAGAAAAAAGAAGAAAACAAGTACCCGTCAATTGCAAGTCGCGGATCACAAATAATGTAGGATACAAGCACATGGGTTAGAAAATTCTAAGTAACAGGCCTAGCATGGTAAAAGTGTATCAACAAGAATATACTATCTAACCTGAATCAGGAAAAATAGAACTAATTAGTATGGTATACTAATAGATACAGGTAACAAGTATCAAGTGTCAAGCTATCAGGTATACATGTATTAAGTATCAGGTAAACAGGTAATCAAGTATCAAGTGACAGGATAATCAGGTAACAGGTAATCATGTCAAATCTTGTTATTTTTACTATCTAGGTAGCACTTCATACAAACAATTTCACTTTAGATTTCATAGTGGAGTCCATAGGGCAGTGTACTTAGGTACAGGAAACAGGAACAGGTAGAATCTAGTGGTTCTCTTCCGAGAACACCTTCCTAAGGAAAGTATGCAGTCAGGTACAGGAAACAGGCATAACCTAGTGGTTATCTTCCGAAAACATCTTCCTATAGGGAAGCATGCAATCAGGTACAGGTAACACGCATAACCTAGTGGTTATCTTCCGAGAATATCTTCCTATAGGGAAGCATGCAATCAGGTACAGGTAACAGGATCGTGAATCATGTAGTCATGAACACGTAACAGGTAGACAGGACACAGGTCCTCTTCCAAGTACACGTTTCTATATTTTCCACTACTAGATCTTTCCCTTAAACCCCGGCTTGGTTATTTTTATTATGGTCATCAAACAGGCATGGATGTGTACGAAAAAATGCCAAATTAACAGGGTATAATCAGGTTTAGGTTCAGGAAAACAAATATACAAGCATGGATGATATACATTCACATAAACGAGCAAAATAGTGTATGTTCATAAGCAGGATAGCATGACCAATCAGTACTAAAACAGTGATTCTGGTCTCTACAGAAATGCAAACCTAGCTCCGTCGAAGGATCTGGAAACTAGACATCGACACGAATACAACGAGTATAATTAACTCACATAGTAATTCACAACAACACAGCTCAAAATTGATTTGAATACAGAATTTAGGCTCAGCCAGAAATCAGGAAAACAACTTCAAGAACAAGAAAACAGCATGGAAACACATCAAATAAATCCATGAAAAATCTGGGGTAATCCCCTATATATTTAGAATCAAAATATAAAATTTCATAATATTCCAGTAAGAATAGTTCAGTAATCAAAAATACAAAAGTATCAAGAAAACATAGTTTAACGAATTTGGAAATCTCAACACTGATGTACAAAAACTAAGATATCTCGCAACCAGTGAATCGAAATCCAATTCCGCCAGAGGGACATGAAAATAGATTGAATTTACTAACTTTCATATTTCACAAAGAATTTTCATACAGTATAAGAAATCATAGTGAAACTAGAGTTTTTTACTGAACAGTAAGCAAAATACAACATGAGTGGATTTTAGAAATGAGCATGAAACACCACATAAAGCTTGTCTTCAAATTTCATCAAAATTCTGGGTAATCCCTAAATTCATAAAGAAACACTGACCAAAATATTGGATCAAGATAATATGTATAGAATAGTTCTTGAAAATAGTTTGTTAACAAAATTAACCCAAAACAGAATATGGAATTGAACGACACCTCTGTACTGAAACAGTCATAACTCAGTCATACGAAATCCAAATCAAGCAAAACTAGTGGGGTTTGAAAATAGACAAAATTATCTAAAACTCATATTTTATACAGGAATCAAGATACTGGCTGTAGCACAGACGAAAACAGCAATCAAAACAGAACATGCAGAAAATACAGATTTCACACTTCAAAACAAGAACATCATAACTTCAAGAATATTGATCCAAGCACACCCAAACTTGAAATACAACCTACCAAGCATCTAAATATCATAAATTAGGGTTATTAACATGTCTACACTTATTATTTCACATGGTTCTCAATCCAAATACAATTCACACCATTATTCACATACATGACTAAAAATCAAGAATTGAGCAATTCCTAGGTTAGCACATATCAAGATTGGTGTCATAAGTCATCTATAGCCAAATTAACACAATAGATACAAAACGCATCAAGGAAAACACAATCTTTGGTTGTCTCTACACCCAACTACACTATAGGTAAACTTTGGAACTTGTATCAAAAATGAATTGGAGTACAAGTTACTTGCCTTAATTAGGGGACAAAGAACAATCCAACTGCGAAGAGAAGCAAAGCCCACGAACAAAATTTTCTCCAAACACAAATCCTCGCACGAAAGATCTCCTTTGAAGCAACGAGCAAAGTGGCAAATACCCACTTCAAGAATCCACAAGAAAAGATGTTGATGATGATGGTTGATGGTGCTTTGGTGGTGTTGGCTATGCACTCAAGGTGGGGGTATCGCTTGTGTGGGGTGGTCGAAGGTGGAGAGGGATGTGGTGGTCGGATGGGGGGAGTAGTGGTGGCCGGGATTGGGACTAGGGGTGTCGGGTTTGAGGGGATGAAGCAGCCGGGAGCACACAAGAACAAGGGGGTCAGGATAAGAGGTAAGGGAGAGATTAGGGTTAGGGTTTTGAATTAGGGGTTTGTAGGTATCTATATAGGAGTTTAATGTGGGCTAATGGGTTGTGGGTATTAGTATGTAGTAATAGGTATACAAATGGGTAATGGGTATTGGGTAAATAACAAATGGGGATACAATATAGAGTGAATTCTATGGCTCTAGAAAAATCTTATTAGGAGTCAAAAATCATAGAATCACCACCAAAATTCCATCACAATCACTATGGAAAAATAAAATAAAGAGAACGAGTCCAAAAATGAGGAAAGGATCAAAATGATGAAAAACGAGTCGAAGAGACAATCAATCAAACACAAGGAGCTCAAAATGAAATAAAATGAATATATATTGAAAACAAATCCAATATACGGGTCAGAAAAATACAGGAGAGATAAAATACACAAAAAATAAAAAATATACTCCAAAATACATAAAATGAAAAACAGGGGTTACAGACGCTTTAAGGCTAATAACCAAACAGATTAATGAAAAGAGAAACGTGTAAATATAATTGATGTGTTAGTGTATGCTATGCCTTAGACTTTAATACAAGATTGACTAATGCCAAGATGTTCTTACTCTAATGCAAGCAAGTCTCCGGAACCGTATGCATCCAATACTACATACGCCCCATCTCAAGCCATTTCTCCATATATAGGAATTTGAACCCACGTTATGAATTCTACTTTGTACACAACCTGTTCCCGAAGCCACAACTTGACTGATGAGGTTGCCCTGAATGGTCTAATCCCGTCAGGCGCACCCGACCTCACTCAAAAACTAGACGAACACAGGGTCTTTCGAGCACAGGATAGCACGAAGCATACCCTGTGTCACCTATAACTCATAGACCGTGATCTATGGCCCGTTCGCTCTCCGTGGAATTTCCGAGGTCCATCCCCTAGTTACGACAGACCGTTCTTATCATGGTATTTCAGGAATTAACAGACAAGATATGCAACCCGTGATCCCAACTCGTGAGAAGACACTGTATGTATCCCCTTGACGGGAAGGTACAACCCATTAACACCGCCTAGTGTCGGCCTATAGGATAAGTCGGATCATAAGGAATCACCCTTAACACCAACTCCTTCCCTTCGGCAAAAATAATAATAAGTAAAGTTTAAGTAGTAATACCTATAAGTTACTACCCTAACGATGTCACTAAGCCCAAACAATCTCATGGGGTTTTCAATAACTTCCGTATGATTATCCCGATCCAACTCATGGCCTATCGATCCAAGACACCGATGACGGAAATCTCTCTCACTCATCATTACCCCTAACTCGGATCTCATCAATATTCTCGGCCCACGATCAACCCACATCAGTTAAGATCCGTCGGTGCTCGATGTGTGATTTATCCACAGTTTCTAAGGTGGTAAGATGCGATTCTTGATGGTCGATGGCCCTTACGGCAATTACGAGACCCCATCACTACCCCTAACTCGGATCTCGTCAACACTCTCGGCCCGCGATCAACCCACATCAGTTAAGATCCGTCGGTGCTCGAGGTGTGATTTATCCACAGTTTCCAAGGTGGTAAGATGCGAGTCTTGATATTCGATGACCCCTGGGCTAGCTTTTATCTAGCTAACAATACTAGTGACTTTTCCAACCATTATTTACCATATATTGAAGATGAAGCATGTGCACATCATATGGTCCACTTTCAATTAGAAACGCATACAACTAGAACTCATGGGTTCTTTTCCCAAATTGAACTAGGACAATATGCGACTAGGTTCATGGGTTTTTTCTCAAAGTTGAGCTAGAATCACCTAGAACCTAATTGTATGGGTTCCTCGCCAATTCGAGCTAGAACTATCAGGGAGCTAGTTTTATGGGTTTCTTCTTAAATATCGAACTAGAACAACTATGGAACATGGGTTCATTTCAATTGGGTTATCATGCAAGCTCAACTCATCGGTTCCTTTTAGAATTTAACCGAAACCACTACAATCATATAACTCAAACATGCATGGATTCCTTTGAATCTAAAACAACTACACATCTCAACATGGGTTCTTTACTAGAACTACTACAATAACACAAGCATGATGGGTTTCTTACTACAACAATCTACAACAACTCAAGCATGGTATACAACTTAAGTATGGGTTTCTTACTACAACAATGTACAACAACTCAAGCATGGTATCTTTCTATAATCAACCTACAACAACTCAAGCATGGTATACTTACTAAAATCAACTTAAGCATGGTATCTTTCTAAAATCAACTCAAGCATGAGTTTCTCACTATAATCAACCTACCACAACTCATGCATGGTATCTTTCTAAAATCAACTCAAGCATGAGTTTCTCACTATAATCAACCTACAACAACTCAAGCATGGTATATCTACTATAATCAACTCAAGCATGGGTTTCTCACTATAATCAACCTACAACAACTCAAGCATGGTATATCTACTATAATCAACTCAAACATGAGTTTCTCACTATAATCAACCTACAACAACTCAAGCATGGTATCTGTCTAAAATCAACTCAAGCATGGGTTTCTCACTAGAATCAACCTATAACAACTCAAGCATGGTATACTTCCTAAAATCAACTCAAGCATGGTATATGAATTCTTTTTGAAACTAGAACAAGTACGAATGGGTTCATGGGTTCCATAAGCATGAATAGGTTCTCTTTTTGACATAGAACACAAAAATGATAGGTTCATGGGTTCACATAAGCATGGATGGATTCACAAGCATGAATAGGTTCTTTTTTTGACATAGAACACAAACATGGTAGGTTCATGGGTTCACATAAGCATGGATGGGTTCACAAGCATGAATTGGTTCTCTTTTTGACATAGAACATAAACACGGTAGGTTCATGGGTTCACATAAGCATGGATGGGTTCACAAGCATGAATAGGTTCTATTTTTGACATAAAACACAAACATGGTAGGTTCATGGGTTCACATAAGTATGGATCGGTTCTTTGCTACCACTCAAGCATGGTAGGTTCTTTACTACGAATAAAAAAATATCACAAGTATGAATGAGCTCATGGTTCATAAGCATGAAAATGGGTTCATGTTTCACAAGCATGAATAGGTTCATAAGCATGAATGAGTTCTTTTTAATCTAGAATTGCCACACAAGTCAAGCATGGGTTCTCTAGCAACCTAGAATAGTTTAGAATGTGCTACAAAAGACTAAAATAAATTATTACAAAGGCTACTTCTTTAGGAATTTACAAGTCCTATATATTACAAGACTACATTTATTTAGTCTAAAATTACTACATACTACAACCCGCTTTTCTTCAATCCTACAAGTTCCTACATACAATAAGAGTAACCTTTTATGAACAATGGTTAGTAAGAATGATTTCTTAACAGTAGAGAGCAACATACAAAAAAACTTTTCTTTAAAAAAAGCTAGATGGGTCTACAACCCCAAGAATGGGTAGTAAATATTCTTACTACACTAATCTTTATATGCACAGAGCTATAGTCCAAGTGGTCATTTGTGTTAACAGAATAACCATAATAACAACAATAGTCATAACATGGTTAAAAAAACAACCTTTATGTGTTTTATTTAAGCTCCACCACCCCTATTTCTTTCATGAGATCATTTTGATCCCTACAACTACCTTATGCTTAATACTTAGTCCACACATACAACAAAAGTGGACAAGAATCCACACAAATAAAAGAGATAACTTCATCTTGATTTTCCACCGTTCTTATGCACAAATCTTAGTCCAATTAGTCCAAAATAATCATCACAACAATACTAACCATACAAGGTCTCAAAAATCAACCTTTATGTGATTTTGTTGAGTCCTTTCAATCCATCTTTTTTATGGGATCATTTTGATCCCTACAAACATTCTTATGCTTAGGAAATTAGTCCAAGTTAATTAGGAACATAAACACACCACAACACATCATAATGATGGGTTCTTTTTAACCTACAACAATTTATATGCTTAGAAAAATTGTCCAAGTTATTTAAAACATACACCTACAACATCCACCATCAAAAAGATGTGTTTTTTTTATCCTACAACAAATAACCATCAAAGATGGGTTCTTTACTCACATAGAACCAAGAATAACCCCAAAGATGGGTTCTTTTCTACATACAAAAAATAAATACAAAACAAACAACCTAAAATAGAAGTAGAGAATCCCCACCTTTGAATCTATGTAGGAAGGACTAGCTAGCAACCTTCTCCTTCCTCCTTAGCTTTCTACTAAAACTTGAAGAACACTCCTATGGAAAACCCCCAAATGAAGAACACTTAGGGTTTTCCTTCTCTTTCTTTTCTTCTCTCTCTTTTTTTTTTGTAAATGAGGCAAAGTGTGAAAGGGAGGGGTTTTTATAGGACAAATGAAGGGTTGAAGGTGCAAAATGACCTAGGGTTCTTTGCATACACCCCCTTGGGATATTTTTGGGGGTTTTGAACGGCCAAATAGGGTGAGGTGGAGGGGGTGAGGTGGAGGGATGAGGTGGAGGGGAGTCTTCTAGTAGAAGATACATATAAATACTCTTATGTAACCCTAATTAATCTTAACCCTAGTTTTAAGCCTCAAAACAAATGCTAGCCCTCCAAATTTGATTAATCATGACAAAAATAAGATATTTTTGTCCAAAACTCATACTACATGATTTGTACAAACGTACCAAATCGGTACAATACGCATACGTATGTATATATCTATATACCGATAATTTTCGTTTGTGAAACCGCATAATCCGTACAAAAATAATTTAATTATAAAAATAATAATAAAATAAATTTTATTATCAACCCGAAGATTCCAGTACCAATTTGATATAATACAGATGTATACAGACCGGTATGTGTACACAGATAATGCTTATTAACAAAACCGGGTGATATCCACCAAAAATATTTCATTTTGAGAAATAAAAATAAAATAATATAAAAATTATAATTTTCAGTGTCTTTCCAGGATTTTCCAGACATTTTTCACAAAAATACGTTTTTCAGGATTTTGTACAAGTGCAAAAAACCGATACAATACTTGTATATACTTACCAGTATATAGATTTAGGTAACTTTTATTTAGAAAACCAAGAATTTCCAAAAATATTTTAATTTAAAAATAATAATTTATACAATAATATCTGTCTGGGATATTATAGTAACTTAGGTTGGGAATTTTGCCATAATATAGTTCAAAAGGAGTTTTCTCAAGGTATTTTCTAATGATTACTTGGTTTATGGTATAGCATGCTGTATTGACAGCCTCTACCCAAAATGATTTAGGTAAATCTTTTTCACTAAGCATGGTACGAGCCATTTCTTGAAAAGATCGATTCTTCCTTTCAACAACCCTATTTTGCTGGGAAGTGCGAGGACATGCGAACACATGTTTTATTCCCTTTTTATCACAAAATGATGTGAAGAGTTCGTTTTGAAATTCCCCACCATGATCATTATGAATAGTAACAATGGTGAGGCTTTTCTCATTTTCCACTCTACGACAGAATTTATGAAATACATATATTGTTTTATCTTTTTGTGGCAAAAAGGCAACCCAAGTAAATCTACTATAATCATCAACAATTACAAATGCATATTGTGCACCACCATTACTACGTATTTGTGATGGACCAAAAAGATCCATGTGTAAGAGTTCAAGGGGTCTGCAAGTTGATACCATTTTCTTTGGTTTATGAGAACTTTTCGTTTGCTTACCAAATTGGCATGACTCACACAGTTTGTCTTTTTTAAATTTGATTTTGGAAATTCCTCTCACAAGCTCCTTACTTACAAGTTTGTTGAGATTGTCCATAGCCGTGTGACCAAGCCTTCGATGCCATAGCCATCCATCCTCATTTCGTGCGACAAAGCATCTCATACTTTCCTGTGCTAATTCATTTGAATTTATGACATATACATTATTTCATCTGTTAGCAAGAAGTAAACAAGATTGATTGTTATCTAGTATAGTATATGTATTTTTATCAAAAGTAACAGTGTACCCTTTATCACATAGTTGGCTAACACTAATTAAGTTATGCTTTAGACCTCTTACCAATAGAACATCCTCAATGGAGCATGAGGAACCAAAGTTAATTTTACCTTTACTAATGGTTTGATCAGTTCTATTATCTCCAAAGATGATGTTCTTCCCCTTTTCCCTTGATAGTGATGAAAAATATCTGCTATCACCAGTCATGTGATTTGACCATCCACTATCAAGGTACCACCGATCTTTAGACTTGATGTGTTGAGATACCTACATCAAGATTAGTAGGAATATTTTGCGTGCCTAAGTTTGTTTTGAACCTGCATTTGTATCCTTTCTCATCCACACAAGATTAGTATTTCTTTTTATTGAACAGTTATAAGAAATATGCCCAAGTCTACAGCAAAAATGACATGTGATTCGACTATGCCTTGGGTCATGCACACTTGTATGATTTATATTTGTATTGTGATCGTGTTGATTTTTATACAAGTGTGTATGACATGATGGTTTTTGATGAGGTAGTTGCTCTTCGTAACTAATCCCTCGATTATCATGATATGATCTTGAGTTTTTGGTAATAAAGTAACTAGGCCCTTCATGCTTTTCAATATTTTTTTCAAGCTCAATTACCTTTTTACACAATCTTTTTCTAGTTATCTCATCGTCTTTTATGTTCCAACAAAGAGTATCTAGTGTGGCATCAAGAATCCTATTTTGTTTACGGGCTTCATTACATCCTTCCACTACTTCTTCAAATTTTCTTTTACATTCATCTAAGTCACTTGTGAGCTTGGCAATATAAATAGATTTCTCCAGAATCTCTCTTAAGTGATCATCATGTTTTGCTAGAGATTCACAAATTTGTTGTTTTAAAATCTCATTTTCTTCTAGCAAAACATCATGATCTTTTTCACATGACTTAAGTTTTTACAAAATTAGGGCATTCTTATTTTTCAGTTTGTGATTTTTTGTTACGCAAGCATCATGTATTTCATTAGAATTTTGTTTATATTGCCTAAGTTCACGACTTAGTTTTTTAGCATAGTCTTTCAAACCATTACACATATCTACAAGTTCATCATAAGTTGGTTTTTCGATTACATCTTCTTCAGAAGGTGATTGCACCTCACCACTCCCAAGAGCCATGAAGCCGAAGTTGTCGTAACCTTGCTCTTCCTCACTTGAATCTGGGTCTAGCCGAGTTGCTTTAGTGCCTTCTTTTTCTGACTTGGATTTGAGTGATAGTGGTCCCTGTTCCTGTCTTGTTGACTAGGGTAGTTTGCATGGATGTGTTCCTGCTTCTTGTACTTGTAGCACACATCCTCCTTCTCCTTTTCCCTTTCTTCTTGATACCTGCCATATTTTTTGTGTTTGATGTACTTACGAAATTGTCTTGTTAATAGAGCAATGTCCTCGTCTGACTCCTCATGTTCTGAATCAGCTTTTGATGGTCGGGCCTTTTCTGCCTTTAGTGCAATGGTTTTCTCCTCAGTCTTTGGTTCAATCCCGATATTTTGCCTGTATTTTTTTTCTCCAATATTTCCATCTTGTACGTCTTTAGCTTTCCTTGAAATGTATAGTAGCTGAATCCCTTCTCTTCGAGAGTCTCTCTCATTGCCGCGGCCTTAACGTCCCACTCTGGCGTGAGACATTTCCATCTCGTACGTCTTTAGCTTATCATCAAGCCTCTTACCCAAGCTCTCAAGTTCGTGGGCAATGAAATCAAAGCGGACGAGCATTTGATCCACATTTTCTCTGGGCAACATGCGAAACACATCACACTTATAGAAACACAAATTCACTTTAGCTTTTACCTCAGAAGCGGTTCCTTCATGCCGCTTCAGCATGTTGTTCCAGATCGCGTAAGCTGTTTTGCAGTTACGCCCGCATCACGTTAGCTCTTCATTGTTCAACCCTGCATAAAGAGCCGTCATGGCTTTGGAATTTGCTATTTTTAGGGATAAATCCGCCGGTGTGAATGCCTTCTTTCCATTGCTAACTGAGATTTCTGTTTTGTTGATACATACATTCCATAACTCTTCTCCGAGCATCTGTAAAAAATGAGACATACGAACTTTCCAGACGTCATAACATTTTCCATCAAAAATGGTGATCATGTAAGACTTGTCCCATTGGAGATGAAAGGCTCCGATGAGTACAAGTTTTGGGGAGGAGGGATTTCGGCCATTGGAACTTTTGCTTATGCTTTTAAGCTTTTTATAAGTACCTCGCTCTGATACCACTATGAATCACCCTGGGGGGGGTGAATAGGGTGATCATGCAGAATTTAAAAAATAATAATAAAGTAAAGCAAATGCAAGAGTGATAAGAAAAGCAAACACAGATGACACAGCGATATAACGTGGTTCGACCTCCAGGTCTACGTCTACACCACCTACATGTAGCAATTCTCCGCCACATGCGTTCCGCTATACTCAAAATCCTTATACAGTGATTCTCGGATTCAGGCCAAGAGAACCTATTACACTATCAGGACTTCTAATCTAAGTCCCATCAATCTCACCGAAGTGGAAAAGAAATGAAAAGAAAACTCAAGATTGTTAATGATCTTGACTGAAGAATACAACCAAATAAATGCTCACATTCGGATTGGTTAAATGAATGATTAGTTCAGAAATTTTCTCAGAAGTGATTAGGTGAAAAATACGCAGTAGATTCGTCAATATTAATAGACGAGAAAGTGTATTGATCAAAAATAGAAACGATAGTTTTCAAGAATATACATAGCGCAAAGTGTGATCGACCGTTATATTGGTGCGGTCGACCGTTCAGCTCTCTGACGTAAAGTAGAGAGGTGAAAGGTCGACTGCTCATCAAACAACTCAAGGTTGCGGTCGACCGGTATCACGTTGTTTATTTCGAATCCACCCTGTTTTCTTACCATAAACTAATCCCTCTTTAATCAATCTTATACAATTATAATCTCACGAAAATGGAAGGAAAAATTCCGGTCTAGATATCTTTCTCTTTTGCTTGTGGACCAATTAATCAAGAAATCTTTTTGAATATCTTCCTCTTTTGCTTGTGATTGCCATTATTCTTTATTGCTTTCTTTGTTTGTATATTTGTGGATCTCTCTTGGATTTCTTTTTGATGTTATTTGATCTTGAAAATCTGACACACTAAATTCAAACTTATTACTATGAGTGAGCACGTTTTGTGCACACCAAACTAAGAGTCAATACAACAACCCAAAACTAGCATGTTTAAACTGGGTTGTCATAACAGCCTAACATAAATGAGTCAATGATTATTTAAATATGATTTAAACTCCTAATTATCCATAAGAGATGGCTAAAAAATCATATCTCATATCATGAGAAGAGTTTTAACGTGATCTCCTCAACCACTCTTATCTCTTTATGAAGAAGATAACCACTTTAATCCAAAAACACTGAAAAGTAAAGATAAATCATTTTCATGAAACTTACCCCCAAAGTGACTATAAATACCCCCATACCACCACAGAAATTAGTTAATTAGTATTTTGCAACCAAAAGCTCTCTCATATTCATCTTGGG
Source organism: Hemerocallis citrina (assembly GCA_017893485.1). NCBI lineage: Eukaryota > Viridiplantae > Streptophyta > Magnoliopsida > Asparagales > Asphodelaceae > Hemerocallis > Hemerocallis citrina. Next base: position 57,995,161 of record CM030367.1, on the reverse strand, counting down.
TCTGGTGTTTTAGGCTTTTACAGGTCAATCGGAGCCATCGACACCATCCAGGTCAGATCCAACGGTACAAACGAGTCAGATTCAGAAGTCAACATTAATTGAAAATTGTCGACATCAGTGAAAGTAAAAAAGTCAACTTTTAATTGTTTTTAAAAGAATTTACACTATCTGTTTGCTCCCACACAAAATAATGCGGCAACAAGTAGTAATAAAATTCAGATGAGAATGATTAGCAAAAGAATACACATGGGGATGTAATTGAGTTAAATTTGCCGGTTACTTGTTTATAGAGGTAGTAGCAAAACTTCCATTCTAATTTAGAAATTGAATGTCGTCTTTGTGAGTGCAGGTTAATAGCATGAACAATGTATATTTGTGCTATACTAAACTGTGATTTCTATTTACCTCTTGATAACCTTTAATTCTTTGTGTAGTGGGCTATTGTCTTAATTTAGTTGAGAATGAACATAAAATACATCGTCAAAGAAAAATACACCATTACCCGATAAATCTGTACAACCGTAAACCACTATACCTGCCCAAGTTACCCCAAAACCCACTGATTGGGTATGGGTACAAAAATACTAAATCTATCAAGTTTCGGTGGGTATCGAGTTTAGAAAAACATTATGGATCAGATTTAAAAATTATTAATGTAGCGCGTGGAATTTTCATAATAGAAATAAGAGACACAAATCCAAAATCTTTACTTCAAATGTAAACCAAACACCGTACAATTACAGAGTATTTAAAACTCTTACAACAGTCTATAATACAATGCACAACAAAAATATAATTACACTTTTATTACAGCTCATTTGAAACATTCAATCTTCAATATTCACCCAAATACAAGCTTTAACCCTTGTTCAAGCCACTCAATTTGCAATCCTGCAAAACGGTTAGAATCGTGGGTATGTCAGTTGAATTCAACTGACATAAAGTTGATAAAAGCAACAACTTTCGAAAGTTTCACAATCACAAACTTGTTGCACAAATAAAACAATAACAGAAGAATAATAAATCAACAATTAATATTGAAACTGAAAGAGTAAATTTGTGTCAGGAAAAACAAGTAAAGACGCAAAAAATAATGTTCAAGAAACACAATGCACATAATGCATACAAATGCATACTTGTTCAGATTCTATACCGCCCATACTATATAGGTCCGAGGGCAAGCCCTAAGCGTTCACCTCATATATGGTTTAATCCCTCATTATGCAATCCTATATCGGTGATAGAAGTAAAATTAGACACTCTTGGAATAGACCCCAACCCCGGAATACATCCCGTCAGACTGTACAAGTGTAAACGCGCCAGCATCCAATAAGCATCACTCTAACTCCGGAGAATCACCTCCCTGCCATACATTCCGCAAATAGATCCCAGTCCAAGAACTCATCCCGTAAGACTGTACAAGTGTACTGCAAAAACAAACCGAATTCATCTCACTTCTAGACATTCCACAAATAGATCCCAGTTCCAGACTACATCCCGCCAGACTGTACAAGTGTACCATGCTAACATACTAGAAATACACAAAATCACACAGTCCCGGAATATATCCATCCAACTGTACAGAGCCCACACTTACGTTGCCCAAGTTTCATCACAACTTCCAATCTAGTGTCTGTCCTTAGATTCAAACATAGGTAATCATAGCCACCTAGAGTTTGCTCACCCCACTGGACTTCACTCACCAAATTCATGAACACTAGCCCCTCTGGCTAATTCCTACAATAAAAAATAACCACTGTCGGTACCTTGGGTTTTGCACAGCCTCCAATGCTCACATCTCAATGCCATAAGCATCCATCTATTATTCTCACAATACTCCTAACCTTCAATCAAGAACCTCCACTTGGTTCAATCATCCAAAAAATACTCTTTATTTACTTTTTTTGAAAATAATACATTTTCCACAATACCATAGTTGTAAATCAAAACCTCAAATGGAATACTTCATTTCAAAATTAAAACATTCATACATCCACAAAATCTTCAACATTTCATGTTCATTTAATAAACCATTGGTACATTAAAAGACTCTTTCTTTTATGGAAACAAAATTCATTCCACTCTAATCCTTTAAATTCACCTTTAAATTTTTCTTTCCATATATATATATAACTCAATCGATTTTGTCAATTTCAATCCATTTAAACTGAAAATAATCTTCTTAAGTTTCTGGGATTCATCCCTAAAATCTGACATTTTATAGATCCAAAATCTGAAATATTCACCTCTTGGAAACTGAAAATAATCTGTTGAAAAATCTATAAATTTTTCGTTCTAAACAACCATTTAATTCTAAACATTCAACTCCTCAAACTTAGAGTTTTATTCATCAATTTTTTTTTACATACTCGAAAACACGACTCAACTTTGCAAATTTCTGAAACTCGTTTCCTCAAATATTTGAAACTTGCACGTTGAAATCTTGATCAAAATCAAATTAATCATCATACCATCAGTTATATATATATATATATACTAGATATGCCAGTGGGCACGTACCTATGACACGTCTTCGGAACGATCGATACAGCATACGAAAAGTCTTGTGAATAGTAAAATAACAATTATGTAGCTCAAGTTTGAATAGTATGACAATAATTATAAATAAAAGTGTCACGCCTCGCTTCCCAAAAATACAGAATACGAGTACATGACATTGGCCCAGCGAATGACTAACATTACCAATAAGCTGTTTATCCGATTAACTCAACACTATAATCAATACAGAACAATTGCGCAGGCAATAATAGTAATCTCAATATCCAAGTACAATAATCCAATGTCTGGAAACAATAATAAAATATGGGTCATAAGCCCAATACAATAACAAATTCCAAACACAATAGTAACAAGTCTCAATACATTAAGTTCAATAAAAAATAAGCAACTAGAAAGTATTAGATCTTCAGAAAGTTTATTCTCCAATCCCAACAGGCAATTCTCCATCAACACATGTGAACACTTTATCTAAAAGAGGAGAAAAATTGTCCTTAGAACAAGTCATGGACAACAAGTAGTGAAAGCAGGGAACAATGGAATAACGGTATAATAATAAATTCAATGGATCAATCGGAATCAATAACATGGCACGATAATCAATAATCAATATCATGGTAATCGATGCACTGGCTATAAACAATGATTCAGTATTCGGTAACAATATCAATGATCAATAACAATAATACTTAGCCAATATTCGATATCAATAGGAGCAATGAGGAACAATATGCAGTGTCGCTGTTGTGTCATTTCTTAAGTCTATTGTCATTTTAATCCTAACTAATGCATGTACTACTGCATCCAATTCTACAGGTTCAATGCATACAATCAATTTCATTTTAGACTTAAGTGGAAGATTCTATAGATCATGTACATGGCATGATAATGGTATTTGCAGCATTGGTGCACACTGGTTGGCTCAATAACAATAAACAATACACGACCAGTTTGGATACTGTGTCAGTAATCCAACAATAAACCGATAATAATAACAATAGCCAACACACAATATTTTTGGAAACAAGGCCCACACTATGTCATCAACTACTCCAGTCAATCGCTTAAACCCCGGCTTGTTAATTATTTTATTACTGCAACAATACCATATGCAAATAGAGGACACTTCGATGAACGATAATATCAATAGGGGGATAATAGGATGGTAACATGGAATAGGACAATTAGAATGATGACAATAACTCATTGAAATTAAATCCAACATACATACATTAATTCATGCAATAGTACGATATAGGAATAATTAATCTCCTAAAAACCAAAAAGTGAAAATCTGGACAGCAAGAGTAGTTTGTACAAAAATGCAGTTTCCCGCTGTTTCAGAACTCAAAAACTGAATCCGTCAGAATTTATAGGAACTAGACTTCCTCACGGTTCCAACGCATATTTAAAGTTCCAAATCCAACAACAGTAGCTAGGTCAAACACATTGTTCTTATTGATTTCATGTTCAGGCAGAATTTCGACAACATGTTATTTTATTTTTAGAATCAGCAAAAACCCAATAATAAATCCATTAAAAATATTTTCTAGACTCCTAAACATGATTACTAACAATTTGAAATTATCAGAGTAAAATTTTATCATTTGATCAACCATATTACTGTTTAAGCATGCAAGATAAAAGAATCTGAAAATCTGAAAGTAAAAACACATCTGTTGTAAAACTGGCTTAACTTTTACAGTACAATTTGAAATTCAAAATTTTAAGATGTTCTGGAAACTAGTAAGATAAGCCTATAATTCTTATTCAGTTAATTATTCGTTTTATGATCATTTACTGAGTCGAAAATAGCAGTCAACTTACAGACTAGCAAGTAAGATACAGGTTTTAGGGTATTTTTCATGAAATAAATTAACTAACATGATGGGTATCAATTCTAATGGTCAATAAATTTCATAATTAGCATTATTGGTGTCAAAAAATGAACCATAAAATTAAAATACACACATACACTAATTTATCATCAAGCAATCATCAGTCGATCAATCAACCTTACAATCTAGCAATTCTCTCCACAATAATTAATCGTATTATGAGATGCATGAAAATTCCCCATCATCAATACTATATGATATAAGCAAGATTCAATATTTTTGGAGTCAAAGTGGCACGATGTCAAGAATATTGAGGTTAGCTCATGTAAACCCTCAATAGACCCAACTAAAGATGATCAATATAGTGATACGATAACGAATATGATCTACTTGCAAGAATTTCAACAAAACTTGAATTTGATACAATTAATAATTCAAGAGCATAGTGACTTGCCTGTTAGATGGTAAATTCGAACATAAAGAATAATGGGATGAGACTCCCGGAGTAACGAACGCACGAACACACAAATCCTCGTGCAAACTACGTGCACAAAATAGAAATTCAACAACAAGGGGAGAGAGAACAATCACAGCAAAACAAAGCAATTGCAGCAAGAGGGAGAACCACGGTAGCTAGGGGGCAGCGTCACTGGCGACGAGCAACGGCAGGCGGCGTCGACAGGGATGGCAATTGGGGACGTCGCCAGAGCTCGAGATGCTGAGGGAGGGTCACCTGCTGGCGTCGGGGTGGTCGGATCTGGGGTCGAGCAGGAAACAGGGAAGACAGGGGGGCGGGGTTCGATCTGAGTGGAGCTCGATAGATTGGGAGGAAAGAGGGGTTGCGACACTGGTGGGGGTAGTGAAATCGACAAGGAGGGGAGGGCTGCCAGAGTGGTGCCAGAGTGGTGGTCGGGAGAAGAACAGCACAGGGGATTGGGTCTGATGGGGAGAGAGAAAGAGGGAGGAGAGAGAAATATGAGAGAGGAGAAAGAAATTGTGACGGCTAGAAAATTGTATTTTTGGGTTTTTAGGGTTTGTATTAGGGTTGTATTTATAGGGTACAATTAGGATTTTAGGTTAGTGGTTTAGGATCCAATAATAGCAGTTTGGTTTGAGAACAAACTGCAATTGAGTTTTAGGGTTCAATAAGAGATGGGTTAAAATACAATAAGGTTCAAATAAAATACCCACAATCCAATATAATAAAATTCACAAGATAGATAGCCCAATAAAAAGAGAAAATAGTTCATGAACGAAAATTTAAATCCAATTAGATAAATAAATAATACAATGAACAAAATATAATTTGGGGCTTGAAAATAAATTGAAAATTTGCCAAGAAAATCAGATCCGGTACAATAATAAAATAATCCAATAGATAAATTTTTAAATAGATAATCATGAAATAACAAATAATAATCATAATCATAATAGTAATAAAATTATACAATAAGATAGTATTTGGGTTTAACAATTTCATTAAAATAATCCAATAATAATAATACCCTTGATTTTGGCTCAAATATTAGTAGTCAATCAATAAGATATAGAAAATAAGATCAAAATAAACTGTTATTCGAAATGAATAAAATTTTTGATTAGAAATCACTTTAATAAAAGATCCGATAAGAATTTAGCACAAAATAAATTTATAAAAATCAAGTTATAGAAAATACACGAAAAATACTTATTAGCTAGAATGGGAGTTACAAAAAGTCCATGTTTCCATTAGTATATGTTGAAAATTAATTATAAAGGGGGTGTAAAATCCAACTTCTTAGAATTTTGAGGATGGAAAATGATGAAATTTAACTGTTGAGGAGATATTTGCTATTTTCAATATAACATGAGCAATGAAAAATGCATAAAAAATCTGAAAATTTACAAACCTGAAACCTAAGAAATCTAAATTTCTAAGTAAATAGAAAGAGAATGTGTGAGAGAGAGAGGGGTAGAGAAAGGGAGAAATATGAAAAAATGAAGAGAGAATAGAGAGATAGTAATAAAGTAATGAGTTTTTTTAGTTATGGGAGGGTGAATCTGAGACGTTGACTTGGTTTCAATTGAAGGGAAGCCACTTGATAGCTTTCTTTGTGTTTTATTATATATATATACATACCTAATGTATACTAGGATTTCTCAAACCCCAGCACACCCCAAATCACACTGAACACAATCTAAGCCCCTCCTTGGGCTGCTGCTGGTCGACGGCAGCAACAGCAGCTATTATGCTGTTGGTCAATAGCTAGGTCGAACCCCTATGCGTTGTTTTGACCTCAAACCTAGGTCAACAACCCGATTAGCCCTAGGTCATAAAACCCCTTATTCATGGCTCTTTTCCTTGACGAAATATGCAATCGATCATGCATAATATTTATAATAATCAATCCATAAAACAATGAATAATAAATAAAAATTTCCCCTTTTCATTTCACATTCATTGTTCTAACATTATACATTATGATTTAAACATTCACAACAATGTATAAGTTCACCTAATCAATTTCCATGTACAAAAATATGATCTTTCTTACATCATATCATTCAATCATTCGAGAACCATACAATTTAGAACATCATGCATTCTAGTAGACTTTCATTCACAAACCTATATCCAAAACCATCTCTACAGATTTCCACTTAACAATCAATCCAAACATGCTAAGAACATCATCATAAATTCACAAAAGTGGGTCTTAACATGTTATTACAATATCATTGCGAAATTAAATTATACATGAAAGGTAGCGAGATGCCCACCTCCAGTAGATTTCGAAATAGAACTCGAAAGAAAGCACTTCTCATCCTTATGCAAAAACTCTCTTTCCAAGCTCCTAAAGATCACACAATAGTCAAAGAAAAAGAATAGGCCAAAACCCTTTTGTTCCTCTATTATACAGGCCGGGATTAAAAACTAGGGTTTCATGGGTTTTTTCGGAAATAAATCCCCCTAGAATCCTCTAATTTACAAATTTAGATATTGAGGAAATTAATTAAGTTTGGATCCAACCAATTAGTTCCAAATTAATTTCCCTAATCACCCCAAATCCTCATGGTTGGCCAGCCCCTCTAATGCAGGCATTTAAAATTTAAATTCAAATTTTTGGGCCCATATCTTGATCCAAATCGCTTATTTTCAAAAAATTCTCATTCTTTCAAAATAATTTCAAAAGTAGTTTTTCTTATTCAAAAAAATTTAAAAATAACAAATATTGTAATTTAATGAGAAGAAATGATTTAGGACATGAAAATTTTAGAGTTTAAATTTCACAATATTTACACGTGCTTTGTACGTGCAAAACAAGAGTTTTCAAAAAATAGTCAAAATAGTCAAATATGTTAATTCAACATTATTAAATAATTGAAAATAATACATTTAAATTCATGTGGTATTACAATACTCCCTCCTTAGAAGAGTTTTGTCCTCAGAACTACTGCTAGCAGGGAAAAACAAACAAATACAACACAGAACCTACACTAACAGTTATGGAAAATCATTCTTCATCCGGTCCTCAGACTCCCATGTAGCTTCTTCGAATAACTGGTTCCTCCACAGCACCTTGACCATTGGTATGAACTTAACACTTTTCCTGATGATCCAAGTTCTCCATAGGTTGCTCATTATAACTCAGTTCAGCTGTAATCCTTCGGATACTTCAGGTAACTGATAATTCTGATCTGGTATGTACTTCCTCAACATAGACACATAGAATACGTGTGTACCTATGCCACCTCTTATGGTAATTCCAACTTCTAAGCTTCTTTACCAATTTGCTTCACAATCCTATAGGGTCCAATTTACCTCGGTGCTAATTTTCCTCCTTTTCTGAACCTGATTACTCCCTTCATTGTTTAAGGAAAATAGTATCTTAAAACCTCGAATTCCAAATCTCTGCTTCGAACATCAGCATAACACTTCTTCATGCTCTGAGCTTTGACTAACCTTTTTCGGATTAGCTCGATCTTCTCTAAAGTCTGTTGCACGATCTTTGGTCCAAACAACTTCCTTTCCCCAACTTCATGCCAACAGATAGGTGTCCTGCACTTCCTGCCGTACAAAGCTTCATAGGGTGCTATGTCATTGCTTGCCTGATAGCTGTTGTTGTAGGTAAACTCCATGTGACACCTGCTTCCGATTATATGGACTTTACTTTTCTTTCTCCGTATTCTTGTATTTCGGTTTCTATAAACTTTTCAAATTGTAACCCCTGTTCCCAATTGTTGGTTTTTCTTTGTATTATTATTCATTTCTTTTTCTTCTTTAAATTTTCTCAACCTCTGTAATTTTGCTAATTGATAATAAAATTTGTTGTTTGCTTCCAATTCGATTTATTCTTCCAATCTATTTTAAATTTATTTTCTGATTGAAACCTGAAAATTTTGTTGTTCAACCTATTTAAATTTTGCTCATTGAACACTCCAATTAGATCTATATTAATCCTGTTTATTTTCCTATTGAATTTGATCCCAAACCCTATAACCCAAAACCTATTAACCCACATCCTAACCCTATATATAATACTATTTAACCTAACCCTAATCACCTTAATTAATCCTCTAATCATCCCATCGCTAATCCTCTCCCTTTCCTCTATTTTTTCCCCGTAACTCATCCCCGCTCAATGCATCCACCTTGACTTCCTCTCATCCTCGTCAACAGCTCCGTCAACCACCACAGTGCCATAACCAAGCCCCACATCTTCCTCGTCAAACTCCGTATTCACCCTAGCACTCTGTCTCCACCTAAAGCCCTGGCCCTGTCAACCTCCTTCCACCGTAGCAACCGCCCCCGTCTCTACCCATCAAACCCGCTGCACCTCGTCGCCCTCCAGCCACCATCATCGTCATCGACAGCCCTGCTCCTTCTTCCACTCCCGAGGACCATCGAACCCTACAACCATCGTCTTCCCGTCGACTGCGCCACAAATCGTCCGCCATCCATCGACTGTCGAAGCCGACCACCCTCCCGCCACTATTGCCGAGCCCCTCTCACCGTCGACCCCCTTGCAACCTCACTTACTCTTCATCGCAGTCCACCGTCAAGCACCACCTCCTCCATCGCCAGCAGGACCACTGCAGAACCCCCCAGATGTCCCTCTATTGCCAGCACACTGTCAGAGCCAAAGCCGAAGTCCCTACCGTTGTTGTTCGTGCACTGTTTATTATTCTGTGCCCCGTTGTTTGTTGTTGGGTGATCTCGTTGTTTGCTGTTGTGTGCCCCGTTGTTGCTGTTGGAGATCTTGTTGTTGCTGTTTGCACGTGCTCCGCCCGTAGTTTGCATGTGTATTGATGTCGTCGGGATTCTCATCACGTTATTCTTGAACCCCTTATATTGTTCGTGTTAAAAAAAAATCATTGATCCACGCAAGTAGTTCATAATCTAATATTCTCCTCAGTATTTGTTAATATTTTTTCAAGCGGTTATCAGGCATTCATCGGTGAAACCAAGTGATAATTCTCTTTTCCTGCCGTTATCTTTGACTCGAACCCATGCCCCAATATACGTTGCATATGCACGTAACACATGAAAAAAATTAGATCGATGCTATAGAATTGATTGATGATTGGAATGTTCCCAACTAAATATGATTTTCGTGAATCAATTGCCATGATTACAAAATGCCTACTTAATGTTGAAATTGCATGCTGATAATGAAATAGAACTTCCGTTATTTTTATTGCCATGAAATTGCATGTTTGTATGTTTAAATTATTGATGATTCATATCTATCTATTTGCTGGCTTGCTATCTATTCTATGTTGCATTAAATATTTGAACTAGTTGTTGTAAGAATTAAGTAGAACTTGGTAAACAAAAATTGTAGCTCTGTGAGTCGACTTTTCAGAACATTCGAAGGATTTGAATTCCGATTCTTAATCTGCTAGATATCACACTTTTAGTACTGCTAGGTTGGGATTTCCAAATACACAGTTATATGTAAATCAACATGAATGGTTAAGAAAAAGAAAATATTAACAATGGAATTAAATTCTGAAATTAATCTGGTTGAGACTAGACATGATTTGGAGTAATCCTGAACTTTTGTGAAATTAATTCATAAATTTTCATACCTAATACATATATGTGAACATGACCTTTAACTGCTGTCTGAACATAAAATCAGTAAAGAATAAGATTTTACACCCAGTTGCTCTAGTTTCAATATGTCATTTGTATATGCATTGAAACCGGTAGAGAGACTAGTTTCTAGATCTTCTGACGGATCCGGTTTTGCTTTCTTGTAGCAACGGAAAAACCTGTTTTTGTACACTAACATCTTACTGCCCAGAATGTATGCTTTGTATTGATTTAGTATAACACTTTTGCTTTGCATGTAATGAGTAGATTTAGTCACACCTTGCATTACACAACCTTGACATCTTCTTGCATGTTTACTGCAACACCCCACAAAATAGTAAATAGCTAATTTATGTTTTAATTCGTGCACAATTGAGAGTTGCATGAGATTATATATTTTTCCATGATAATTAGTTTTAATTGAGAAATTTTAGATATAGTAGTTATTATGAACCCGTTAAGATAGATTCGGGATATCTTCTCAATTAGATTGTGGATTTGTCCGCATTGTTTTAACACGACATTTTTTGGGAATAATAATAGTTTTTATAAAATATATTTTTATATTCAATAAGTAAATATTTTATTTGTAAGCATGAAAATATATATATATATATATATATATATATATATATATATATATATATATGGATCGTATTGGATCGTATATGATATATGATCTATAATTGTTTTGAATATGAATATGTCCGTATATATTCTATGATCTAAATATGTGGATGTATTTTACTATGTATATACATACAAACAATTGATTTGAATTGAATAGGATCATGCATTGTTTTGCATTAGGGCTAGAGTTAGGGTTACTAAACCTAGGGTTACCTAATGTAGGGTATGTAACCCTAGCATCATGAAGTGTGTTGCATGTGATTTGAAGAGATCTAAGGGTCCAAAGTGTGCCATGTTTTGAATTTCATGAATAAATGAGAAAGTGCTTGAACATTCTAGGATATTTTGTGTTGGCATTCAATCCAACCCTTGACATCCACTCACTCCCACACCCTCTATCTCCACCCTCCATCTAGCCTACCCGAATTTCCGGCTAACCCATCCCCCACCCTCTCTCCACTTCATAAAAACACCAACTCACTCCATTTTTTCTTCTTTTTCTTCACTTTTCTTCAAGCTTCAAAAAAAAAATAGTAAAAAAAGAATGAAAGAAAGAAAAAGAGAAGAAAAAGAGAGTTCATTGTTTTGTAGGGTTGCTTTGGAGCTATTGGATGTGAAGAAGAAGCAAGCTAACGAGGAGGAGGAGAAGCTACTTGAAGATTGTTCAACATCTCAACTAAGGGTGTGTGTTCTTCAACTTATGGTATGCTTGGACTTAGAAATTTCTAACTTGTAAATGGCTGAAGCTTTTAATTTTGTAACCCTTGTTTTTCATTTTGTGTATTTTTGGATGTATTTTTCTTTTTGGTGTATTTCTCTACTTGTATCTTTTTCCTGGACCGTATATTGGATCTTTTGTTTTCAATATATTCATTTTATTGTTTTTATCATCTTTTATTTGGGTTCTTGATTCATTTGTCCGACATTGTTTCGTTTCTGTTGGAACGTGCTATTATTATTGATCCTCTTTATTCTATTTGTTCATGTCCTATTTTATTTATCCATTTGTGCCCATCTCATTTTATTTGGAACTATTATTTCCCATCATCCTAACCCATTTATCAATTAATACCCAAATCCATTTAACTTAACCTTATAACCCTATTCATTATTCTTGGATCCATTTTAAAACCCATTACCCTATTTTTTAACCCTACACTACACCTAAAACCCATTAGCACCTAAAACTACCCAACCTGGTTACCTCTACCCAGTTATAACTAAACTCGATCACTCCCCTAACCCTCTCTACCTTCATCCATCTCCTAACACCTAAACCCTAAACTGATACCCTATATAACCCATCCATGTGTCTTCATGAAATCTGACCGCCCTGCATCCTCTCTCCCGACCGTTCTTTCCCTTTTGCTCCACCGTTACGACCACAGCAGCAATGTCAGGCAACCGCGTCGCAGCCCAGGTCTCCCGTCCTCCCAAGCATGCCGTTAGACTACTATGCTACAGCACCATCTCGGTGTTGTATTCTTTTCCCCCGCAGTCGCAACAGCAAGCCGTGACGCCGTTGCCGTTGTCTTGCCGTGGTTGAGTGCTTGTGGGTGTTGCTCTTGGGTGTGCGGGTGTTGGTTCATGCTTTGGGTGTCGTGGTTGTGTTCATTGGGTTTCGTTGTTCGTGTGTTCGTTGTGGTTCGTGGGATCGTAGTCGTTCATTGAGTTCATTGCTCGAGAATCCATTCCCGTTATTCTTGGTCTTTGCATCGTTTTTGTCATCGGTTAAGGCAAGTAACTTGTATTCTTTTTTTGTGTAATACAAGTACTAAATATCGCCTGTAGTGTAGTTAGGTTCTAGAGACAATTTGTGTGTGAATTATCTGTTAACTATTGTCTCTATTGTGATGATTTGACCATAGTTGCCTCACGACACATATGATATGAAACAACCTAGGGTTGACCACTTTTGATGTATATGTTCATGCTTCTTTGAGATATATATGCTTGATGTGTTGTGCGTGATATACTTGTCGAATACTTGCAAAATACCCTATACCATGTTGATTGGACATCTAGTATAGTATATTTATTGTTTGGGTTGATTTGGATGAATTTCGTGTGATCTATGTTGATTTGTGTATGAAGAACAATTCTGAAATTTCTGTTACTTTACTCTTGATCAGTATGTTAGACCCTATTAAGGTCAATATTTGAAAATATTCTGTGAAAAAGAACTGTAGAGAAATCTGTCTATTTTCTAAACTTTTTGACGGATCTTAGTTTCGATTTATGGTTTGCGAGTTATGTCTATTTTACTACAGAGGTGTTGAAAGATTTCCAGATTATGTTTTCTATGAATTCTGAAGAGTAATCTATTTTTATCATGATGTTAAAAGTATTATCTTGATCCTATATTTTGCACAGTATAACTAGACTTGATTGGGTTAACCCTGAATTTTTTTGGATTTATTTAATGAGTTTTACAAACCGTTTTATGTTTCCAAACAATTACTATACTAGAAGATTTTTCTTGCTGTTCAGTAAATAACCTGATTTTCGACCAAATTCTACTTGCTGTTTGTGAAATATTTGTGAATATGAAAGTTAGCATACTGTATCTATTTTTTTACCCTTTTTGCGGATTTGGATTTCGGTTTATGGTTTGTAAGATATTGTTGTTTCCGTACTGCAGTGTTTATAACTTCAGATTTATAAAACTACTGCATTTTGATGTTTCTGATTTTTGAAGACTATTCTTTTTATATTGGAAAATTATGAAACTTTATATTCTGATGCTACACATATAGGGTAATACCCTAAATTTTTTGTGGATTAAATTAATGATTTTTCATGTTGTTTTCCCGACTGTGAATACAAAATATTGATTTCTGACTGAACACGTTTTCTGGATTCAAATCTGTTTTGAGACATGTTTTTTTGAAATACCATATGACTTATATATGTTTGCCGAATTCGGTCGGAAGTACATTTCAAGATTCTTCGACGGATCCAGATTTGCATTTTTGTAGGTACGGGAATCTTTGTTTTAGTATAGCACTGTCTTATTGTCCTGAACTAGCATTTGCATTATTATATTCTTTAATGAACTGTCTATCATCTGTACATGTTTATCTGTCACCCTGAACCTGTTACTTGCTCATACCATGTTATTCCTACTTTGTTTATGACACATACATGCCTGTCTAATAATAATAATAAAATAACCAAGCCGTTGTTAAGGGAAAGATCTAGTAGTGGAAAATTATAAAAATGTGCACTTGGAAGGGGGTCCGTGTTTCCCATACCGAGCACCTGTTATGTGATACGATACTGTTATACTGATTACCTGACTGCACACTTCCCTATAAGAAGGTGTACTCGGAGGAGGACCAATAGGTTTTGACTGTCTGATTACTGTTACTGATTACCTAACTGCACACTTCTCTATAGGAAGGTGTACTCAGAGGAGGACCACTAGGTTCTGACTGTCTCATTACTTTCTGATTACTGATACCTGAGTACACAGTCCTATATGATCCCCTATGAAATCCAAACGTAATTTGTTTGAATGTAGAAACCATGTGATAAAAACTTGGGGCGCATGAAGTGCTACCTAGTTAGTAATAAACACAAGACCGTAAGAACTAACATCAGTCACACTGTTACCTGTTATCATCTGACTGTTTCCTGACACTTTTATCTGTTACTGTCTGACTGTTACCATACACTGTTATCTGTATACATGTCTGCATACTGTTGACCCTTGACACATGTTACTTATACCTGTTAGTATACCATGTTATCTGATTTGTTTTCCTAATTCATGCTAGATATTATATTCTTTTGATATGCCTATACCAAGCCATGTTCGTTTTATTGTTATTTTATATTTGTTAATGTCACGCCCCGCTTCCCAAAAGAGAATACGAAATACAGATACATGACTAAGCCCAGTGAATGATTTTCATCATTCATAAGCTGTTCAAGAATCTTTACAACATTTCACAAGAATAATCATAGTCGGAAACAAAAGAATCAACCAAGCATGCACATATGAACCAAAATACCAATAAGAATACTTGAAACCAAAATATTATAACCTCAAATAATCTAGATCTTAATAAGTAAAATATACTGAGTCACATTGTCCAAATACAAATAAATCCAAGTACAAGATACAATTGTTCAAAACAAGCAACGAGAATAATAATAGCAAATTCCAGCACTAATATTTCATATCACCAACACCATCTGGTACCTGTTCTCCAAAATCTGCTATTTAACAATTGCAGGGATAGAAAAAAGAAAAAAAACTCCCGTCAATGCAAGTTACGGACTGCTTGTAATGCAGGATACAAGTAAAAAGGAAAACTAAACAAATGGCATGGAATAGGTGTGATAACAACATGGAATACTAGCATGGCAAGATAAACAAGTATAAGTAGCATGTATCAAGTGTCAAGTGAACAAGTATCATGTAAATAAGCAACAAGTATCAAGTATCATGTAAACATGTAATCAAGTATCAAGTATCATGTATCATGTAATCGAGTATCAAGTAAGCATGTATCGTGTTCCACTGTTATGTATCAAGTCTTGTAGTAATTACTATCTAGGTAGCACTTCATGCATCCTGGTTTTTACTACATGGTTGCTACAACAAACAGTTTCGCTTTAGATTTCATAGTGGACCATAGAGGGCAGTGTACTCAGGGATAAGTATCAAGTAATCGAGCTCCAAGCTCCAAGTATCATGTATCATGTATCATGTATCACGTGTCAAGTTGTGCAAGTGGCAAGTAATCATATGTCTTTCTTGCAAGTGCCAAGTAATCACGTGTCAAGTATCATGTATCAAGTAATCATGTAGGATCAGTAGATCCCCTTCCGAGTACACGTTTCTGAATTATCCACGATTAGATCTTTCCCTTAAATCCCGGTTTGGTTATTTGTTATTATTATTATTAAACAAGTATGTGCGAGTACAAAACATAGCAAGAATATCATGGCACGATCATGTAACAAGTTCAAGTTGAACGATAAACATGTACGGGTGCAAGATAACTCATAAAAGGAAAAAACAACCAAAATTCTAGTTCAGGATAGCAAGACCATACTGCAGTAAAACTGAGATTAACGTTGTTACAAACATGCAAACCTGAATCTGTCGAAAGGTCTAGAAAATAGACTCTCGACCGAATCCAGCAAACATATATAAGTCATATAGTATTTCACAAAAACATAACTCAAAACTGATTTTAAACTAGAAAATATGTTCAGCCCGAAATCAGAAAATTATATTCAAAGTCAGGAAAACAGCATGAAAACTCATCAATTAAATTCACGAAAAATCTGAGGAATTCCCCTATGTATGTAGTAACAGAAAATCAAGTTTATAATTTTCCAATATAAATAGAGTAGTCAAGTAAAATCAGAAACCAACAAGATACCGTAGTTTTGTAAATCTGAAATCACAAACACTGCAGTACGAAAACAGCAATATCTCGCAAACCATAAATCAAAATCCGAATACGCCGAAAGGGTAAGAAAGTAGATATAGTAGGCTCACTTTCATATTCAGAAATAATTTGGAAACAGCAAGTAGAAATAAGTCGAAAATCAAGTTCATTACAGAGTAGTAGTAAAATTTTGCATGTAAAATCTATATTTGCAAGCATGAAAAGGTTTGTAAAACATCTCAAATAAATTCACCTAAATTCTGGGTAAACCCCCATCAAGTCTAGAAATATTGAGCAAAGTTTTAGATCAAAATAATAATTTTAACATCACAATAAAAATAGATTACTCTTCAGAATTCATCGAAAACACAATCTGGAAATCTTTCTACACTACTGCAGTAAAATAGGCATAACTCACAAATCGTAAATCGAAACTGAGATCCGTCAAAAGGGTTGGAAAATAGAAAGAATTCTCTACAAATCATGTTCACAAAATATTTTCAAATACTGACCTTATTAGGGTCTAAAATACTGATCAAAACGGAAAACCCAGCAAAACTGAAAATATTGCATATGCACAAAATCCACTAGTTCACATTGAATTCATCTAAAACACAATAAAACATAATATAGAGTATACTAGATGTCCAAGAAACATGTTATAGGGTATTTCACAAGTCCACAACAATTCTATCACGAATAACACGAGCGAACGCAAGATAACACATGAATAACACGCATATATGCAACAAGAAGTGGTCAATCCTAGTTTATATCATGTCAAGTATGTCGTGAGGCAATTATGGTCAAATCATCACTATAGAGACAATATCAACAAGTGAATTCAAACAAAAATTGTCTCTAGAACCCAACTACACAACAAGCGGTATTTAGTACTTGTATTCACAAAGGAATTTAATACAAGTTACTTGCCTTAACCGATGAAGAAAAAGACTCCAAGAAAGAATAACGGGAATGGATTCCCGGCCAATGAACTCAACGAACACATGAACCAAAAACGTGCAATACCCACGAACCACGAGCGAAGCACGAACCCAATAACACAAAGCGAGCACACACAACCTCAACAAACTCAAAAGCACACACGAGAGAGCACGGGGAAAACGACGGCGGCCAGAAGAGGCTGTCGCTGCCGCTGCTCCGCTGCCTGGCACCGAGAAGGAAGCGCAGCACTTCGGTGCTGCTGCTGTCATGGCAGGGCAGCGAAACCAGGCGAGGAGGATGTTGCGGTCGGGGAAACAAGGGGATCGGGAGAGACAACAATTGGAGAGAGCACATGGAGTTTGGAGGCCGGCTGCATGGAGTAGGAGGGGCTTTATATACGGGTTTACTAGTATTAGGGTTAGGTGATGGAGAGAGAGTGGGGCACAGTAACAGGGGAGTAGCGCGTCGGGTCTGAGCATGCGGGTGTAGGTCAGGGATGCAATAAACAGGGTAATGAATAGGTAGGTGGGTTTAGGTTAGTTGTAGGGTTAATAGATGATGGGTGAGGATAATTTAAATAGGGTAAGTAGGTTTGAATAAGTGGGTATTAGAGAGCATAACTGGGTATCAGGGATTCAAGCAAAATATAGATAGAGCAGAAATGAACCAAATAGTAGGAAAAAAATAATAAATAAATATTAGGGGTGAATAAACAAACAAGAAGGATCAAAATAACAGCTCGAACAAAATAGAATGAAATAAGAGACGAACAAAATCAAGAATCCAAATAAAAGAAGACAAGAGTAACAAAATGAATATATATTGAAAATGAAATCCAATATACGGTCCAAAAGAGATACAATGGAATCAAATACAAGGAAAAAGAAAATACACTCAAAAATACGCAAAATGAAAAACAGGGGTTACAATCCTATCCACCTAACAAGAAAAATTTCATCCTCGAAATTCAACAAGAAGATACATAGGGTAACCCAAAAAAAACCAAAAAGAACAAAACAAAAACTACTCAAACAAATGAGAAAACTTCTGCTGAATCTCCTCCTCCAGCTCCCAGGTCGACTCACCAGGCGAGTGAGCATTCTAAGCAACACGAACCAACTTGATGACCTTGTTCTTAAGCACTTTCTCCCGCAGATCCACAATAGCAACTGGCGGAATCTCACAAGTCAAATCCGGCCGAATGGTCAACTCAGAATAGTCGATCACGTGGCTCTCATCTCGGATATATCTCCTGAGTTGAGAGACATGTAAAACATTGTGCACTCCTGATAAAGCTAGTGGCAATGCAAGACGATAGGCCACCTTGCCTACTTGCTCCACAATATCAAATGGTCCAATAAACCTAGGGCTACCACCAAACCGAATGACACCCCGCCAAGGCGAAGAAAACATGGTCACCAACCTCAAACTCCAAAGCTCTCCGATGGACATCGGCCCATCGTCTCTGCCTATCCTGAGCTGCCTGCAAATGCTTCCTGATCTGAACCACCACATCAACTGTCCTGGTGATCAACTCTGGACCCAATAACTTTCTCTTACCAATGTCATCCCAGCACACTGGTGATCTGCACTCTCGCCCATGAAGTGCCTCGAACGGATCAGCTTTAATACTGGCTTGAAAGCTGTTATTGTACGAGAACTCTACGAGATGCAAATGGTCCACCCATGATCCACCGAACTGAAGCATATAGGATCTCAACATGTCCTCAAGAATCTGGATGGTCCTCTCTGACTGTCCATCAGTCTGGGAATGAAAAATTGTACTGCACTTTAATTTACTCCCCAAACTGTTCTGAAGACTCTCCCAAAATTGAGATCTGAATCTCGTATCCCTGTCGGATACAATACTAATTGGAACCCCATGAAGTCTAACAATCTCTTCAATGTACCTCTCAGCTAGGCTCTCAGTAGACTGCCCGACATGAAACGGAATGAAGTGAGCACTCTTCGTCAAACGGTCGACAATCACCCAAATGGCATTATGACCCTTAGGACTCCTCGATAAAGCGATCACAAAATCCATAGTGATATGTTCCCACTTCCACTCTGGAATGGAAAGCGGTTGAAGAAGTCTGGCGGTCCTCTGATGCTCTG
The DNA here is from genome assembly GCA_017893485.1 of Hemerocallis citrina. Taxonomy (NCBI): domain Eukaryota; kingdom Viridiplantae; phylum Streptophyta; class Magnoliopsida; order Asparagales; family Asphodelaceae; genus Hemerocallis; species Hemerocallis citrina. The sequence continues at coordinate 57,975,629 of CM030367.1, read as the reverse complement.
CCTTAACCTGCTGGCAGATCAAATACTGAGTAACAAACTGAGCTACAGCTCCCTTAATACCATGCCAGCAGAAATGAAGCTTCAAATCCCGATACATCTTAGTACCGCCGGGATGGATAGAATAGGATGACTGATGGGCTTCCTCAAGCAACCTCTAACGAACTTCACCTTTCGGGACACATAACCTGGACCCAAAACGAAGCATCCATCAGCATGAATAACCATGTCCATTCTGGACCCAGTCTCAACCTCAGCTCAAAAACCCTGCAACTGTGCCTCACCAGTTTGTGCCTCTTTAATCTGATCAACAAGAGACTACTGAAGTTGGAGCGCCAAACAACTCCGACAAAATGTCGGCAACAAAACCTCCAACTCCAACCTCCGCATCTGCTCAATCAGATCCCTCTGCTGAGTCACGAACATAACTGCCGGTCTCCTGCTCAAAGCATTTGGCACCAAGTTTACTTTATCAGGATGGTATTGCAAACTGATGTCATAATCGGCCATATGTTCCAACCAACGCCTTTGCCTCATGTTTAACTCCTTCTGGGTGAAGACGTACTTGAGACTTTTGTGGTCTGTATAGATCTCCACTCGGTCCCCACATAAATAATGTCTCCATAGCTTTAAAGCATAGATCACTACCGCTAACTCCAAGTTATGAGTAAGATAGTTCTTCTTAAGCAGCCTCAACTACCTCAATGCATACTCAACGACTCGGCCATTTGCATCAAAACTGCTCCACGACCCTTACCAGAATAATCACAGTGAATTACAAATCCGCCTGAACCATCTGGAATAGTCAACACATGCGCTGACGTCAATCAATTCTTCAACTCAACAAAAGCCACACCACACTCATCAGACAAATAGAACTTCTGATCCTTCCCAGTCAATTTAGTTAATGGTCCTGCTATCTTCGAAAAATCTTCGACGAATTTCCAGTAATAGCCAGCTAAACCAAGAAAACTCCTGACTTCTGAAACTGGCTTGGGAACAGGCCAATCCTTCACAGCCTCAACCTTGGCCGGATTCACAGAAATACCATCACCTGAGATAATGTGCCCCAAGAATGAAACCTTGTCGAGCCAAAACTTGCACTTGCTGAGTTTCTCACAGAGCTGATTCTCTCTCAAAGTCTGCAAAACAAATCTAAGATGCTCAGCATGATCTTTTCGATTCCGAGAATACACCAAAATATCATCAATGAAGACCAACACAAATCTATCCAAGAACTGAGAAAAGACCTAGTTCATAAGACTCATGAATACAGCAGGCACGTTCGTAACTCCGAACGGTATCACAAGATACTCATAGTGGCTATATCTGGTCCTAAAAGCAGTCTTCTGTACATCAGTCGCCTTCACTTTGACTTGATGATACCCAGAACGAAGATCCAACTTCGAGAACACAGCACCCCCACTCAACTGATCAAACTAATCATCGATCCTGGTAACGGATACCGGTTCTTCACAATAACACTGTTTAGTTCCCGATAATCCACACACTATCGACGAATATCATCCTTCTTGTTGAAAAAAATGACTGGAGCACCCCAAGGCGAAACACTCGGTTTGATGAACCCCAAATCAAACAACTCCAGAATCTGCACCTTAAGCTCAGCTAACTCAACTGATGCCATCCTGTAGGGACTCTTCGATATAGGCACCATACCTGGTTGAACTTCAATACCGAACTCTACATCCCTATCAGGGGGTAAGCCAGGCAACTCCTCTGGAAAAGTATCCAGGAAATCCCGAACCACTAGAGGCGCAGCCTCGCAGCCTGAATGCAACTCCATCGTACAAACCTCCTGATCAACTACAGTTCGGCCAAGGCACAACTCCCTAGCATGGAACTCAAACTCTACGCGATCAGGAATCCAGAATACAACTTTGTTGGCACGGCAATCAATAATGGCATGGTTTTCACCCAACCAATCGATACCCAGAATAACGTAGAATCCTGAATTCCCAATTACAATCGGATTGGCTTTGAAATCTACACTACCAATAATCACGGGAAACTGCCTGCACTCCCGGGAACAAATGAAAACACCACCACCTGTCACAATGTTCCAAGCCTTTAACATGTTGCTGCACTCCAACTGATGGGGAGCCACAAATTGAGAGGAGACAAAAGAATGGGTTGCCCCGGAATAAAAAACAACATGAGCAGAGAAAGAGCAAACAAAGAAAACACCTAAGACAGAATCAAAAGAGACAAAGAAAAGAATGGTTGAATAGGGGTGAGGAAAAACAAAATGCAGAAAGAAATAAGCAAAAGGAAAAGAAGAAACAAAAGAGAATTGTCCTATTTTCCTTTATTACTACATGGTTGCTACAACAAATAGTTTTGCTTTAGATTTCATAGTGGACCATAGAGGGTAGTGTACTCAGGGACAAGTATCAAGTAATCGAGCTCCAAGCTCTAAGTATCATGTATCACGTGTCAAGTTATGCAAGTGGCAAGTAATCACGTGTCGTGCATTCAAGTGTCAAGTAATCACGTGTCAAGTATCTTGTATCAAGTAATCACGTAGGATCAGTGGATCCCCTTCTGAGTACATGTTTCTGAATTATCCACTATTAGATCTTTTCCTTAAACCCTGGCTTGGTTATTTATTATTATTATCAAACAAGCATGTACGAGTACAAAACATAGCAAGAATATCATGGCACGATCATTTAACAAGTTTAAGTTGCAAGATAAACATGTACGGGTGCAAGATAACTCATAAAAGGATAAAACAACAAAATTTCCAGTTCAGGACAGCAAGACCATACTCCAATAAAATTGAGACCGTTGTTTTTTTTTTAGGGAAAAGGTGGAATCTGGCCACCTTATTTCATTAATAAGAGTTTAACGAAACAAACCCATAGTACTGGGCCGAAGTACAAACTACAGACAGAAAATAAAACATACATGATGCAACATGACGTGTACAAACAACAGATCCCTCCAACAACCCTGGAGGGTGGGTCAACAAACAAGCTCGGTCCGGCAAAATTGTAAGTACGTCAATTTAGCTTCATACAGTGCCTCCACGGCACATGCACACCCACCTTAGACAAGTCCGGCAGGATTATATCACCTGACGATCCCTACCTTCACCTCATTGGGGGGGACCCTATCTATGGGCCCAAGCCCCACAGATCGAAAAATGACCCCACGGCGCATGCACAGCGATCGCACCCTCCCACCATCTCCACCACTCATCCTACAAACGTTCCAGTAGCTCCCACAGCCGCTACTAAAGAGATAGCTGTGAAGATGATATCTTCACCTCTCACAAGATAGCGCTTTCTCAGGCGATTTCTCACCAAACAACTATCTCGCTCACCCCACCAAACACCATGCTCCAGGAGAGAACCGTGGAGAGGATACCTTCACCTCTCTCATGCTCAAGCTCTCTCCGGCGATTTCTCACCACACAGACTTATCTCTCTTCAAACTCCCAATCCAAGGGAAAAGACGACGTTGTCACGAGCCAATGGCCTAAGTTGGAGGAAGCACAATAGCTTGATAGTAGGCACTGTGAGGACTTCACCGGTGACATCGTAGGACACTCCAGACCAACCATACCCAAACCCCACACCCCATCACCCCCAACGGGCCCCATACTGAACCACTGCCCTCACACACTTGAGCCCCAGATCCATGGCATTCGCAACAACAGGCACGGGAGGATGCTCTGGTGCGACATAGTCGCTCCACGACAGTTGAGACAAGTACCCCAAAAGATGAGACAAGTGAGCGCACATCTTGGAGGGACCCTATCTTCGGGCCCAAGCTCCACCATTGTGCAAAACAACATACGAGACCCTCCACACCACCCACAACAAAGGTGTCGACACATCAATCGATAAAGGAAGGTAGCTCGGCGGTGGGGGAGCACCGGGGCGGCAGCGTTGACACCACGGCAGCAGAGCAGCCTCCCCGACTGCGACGTGGAGGTGTGGGGGGAAGGGGGTGGTGCCCCTCTCGTCGAGGCCAGATCTGATCAGAACTGGGTCGGCATTGGACTTACGGCGCCTAGGTAAGAGGCCCACGTCGGCGCCATGAGAGGAGAGCAGGCTCGGCGGCCTGGCTTCAGAGTTGCCGACGACGTCATGGCGGCCAGGCTTCGGATCAGATCTGGCTTGTAGCGGGAAGGAGGAAAGAAGTCACCGCAGCCAGATTACTTCGCGGCGAGATGGCACGGCTGGAGATGGCGTTGGGTGAATGGCGAACATGGAGTGGCTTCGAACGGTGACCGGGGAAGGGGCAGCGAGATCCTGGCCACCACCCCCTCCAAACTCTCTCTAGATCTTGGGTTTTTTTTTGTTTTTGGGTTTTTTTGGGAGCTTATCTCTCTAATTTTTCGGGAGATTTCCGTTGTAACAAACATGCAAACCTGAATCCTTCAAAAGGTCTAAAAAATAAACTTCCAGCCGAATCCAGCAAACATATATAATTCATATAGTATTTCACAAAATCATAACTTAAAACTGATTTGAAATCAAAAAATATGTTCAGCCAGAAATCAGAAAATTGTATTCAAAGTCAGGAAAACAGCATGAAAACTCATTAATTAAATCCACAAAAAATCTGAGGTATTCCCCTATATGTTAGTAACAGAAAATCAAGCTTCATAATTTTCCAATATAAATAGAGTAGTCAAGTAAAATCAGAAACCAACTAGATGCCGTAGTTTTGTAAATCGGAAATCACAAACACTGCAGTACGAAAACTTCAATATCACGCAAACCATAAATTGAAATCAAAATCTGCCAAAAGGGTAAGAAAATAGATACAATAGGCTAACTTTCATATTCAGAAATAATTTGAAAACAACAAGAAAAAATAGGTCGAAAATCAAGTTCTTTACAGAAGAGTAGTAAAATTCTACATGTAAAATCTTTATTTGAAAGCATGAAAAGGTTTGTAAAACATCTCAAATAAATTCACCAAAACTCTGGTTGAAGCCCAATCAAGTCTAGAAATACTGAGCAAAATTTCAGATCAAATAATAATTTTAGCAACACAATAAAAATAGATTACTCTTCAGAATTCATAGAAAACACAATCTGCAAATCTTTCGATACTACTGTAGGAAAATAGGCATAACTCACAAACTGTAAATCGAAACTGAGATTCATCAAAAGGGTTTGAAAATAGATAAAATTCTCTACAAATCATGTTCACAAAATATTTTCAAATGCTGACCTTAATAGGATCTAAGTTACTGATCAAAACGGAAAAGCCAGCAAAACTGAAAATATCGCATATGCACAAAATCCACTAGTTCACATAGAAATCATCCAAAACACAATCAAGCATGATATAGAGTATACTAGATGTCCAAGTAAAATGTTATAGGGTATTTCACAAGTCCACAACAATTCTATTACGAATAACATGAACGAACGCAGGATAACACAGGATAACACATGAATAATGCGCATATATGCAACAAGAAGTGGTCAATCCTACTTTATATCATGTCATGTATGTCGTGAGGCACTATGGTCAAATCACCACTATAGAGACAATATCAATAAGAGAATCCACACACAAATTGTCTCTAGAACCCAACTACACTACAAGCGGTATTTAGTACTTGTATTCCCAAAGGAATTTAATACAAGTTACTTGCCTTAGCCGATGACGAAAACTACTCCAAGCAAGAATAACGGGAATGGATTCCTGGGCAACGAACTCGCGAACCAAAAACTAGCAATACCCACGAACCACGAGCGAAGCACGAACCCATTAACACAAAGCGAGCACACACAACCTCAATGAACTCAAAAGCTGTAGCGCCCCGAATTTCCAATATGATATCTCAGAAATACGTGGCACAATTCCCAGCATCAACTTCAATTGCAATAGTAAACATAGCCAAAAACACAGATAATTTTTATTTCGACTATTATTACAACACTTGTTTACAAAATACAGCGGAATACAAAAACCTTGAATTACAATCTTTTTCTTTTACAACACTTTTTTTTACAATTTTACATAAGCTCTTTTAACATTCTAGCACAAGCATCCAAATCCCAAACTATAAGCACCTACCTGTAAAACATGAGGCTAGAAATAACCCTAACCTCCAAAACTATAGGGGTCAGCCATAACGGTGTGAGTGACATAAAAAGAAAACAACATAAACAAATCATAAAACATAGAGTCATCAACAACATGTATTAATAGCAAGAACAAATAAAATGATAAGTAAAGCATGAAAACATAATGGAATATAAGATAGTAAATAGTAGAGCATGAAAACAACAAGTGAAACTAAACTAAATGTCGAGTGTAGGAAAAACAGAAAATAACATGCATAAAACAAAGTCAAGAAACATCAATGCTATATGCTGACTCTCTAATGCATACTTGTCAGATTCTATGCAATCCATACTACATATGTCCGGTGCAAGCCCTTAACGATCTCCACTTTATAGGGTTAGATCCCTCGTTATGCAACTAATCCTACTATGGTAATGGAAAACAAGATTCAGAATACTCCTCGAATAGGCACCACAGCCCTCAATGCAAAAGCATCATGTAAGAATATCTCAAAAACTGGAGAATCACCTCCCAACCGTGTAACCCTCGAATAGGCTTGTAAGGCCCTCAACGTGCAGATACACCAGGTACATTCCGTGAATAGGCCTGCCGACCCTCGATAAGCGAATGCACCCTGCATGCTCTGTGAATAGGCTTGCAGACCCTCGACACGCAAACATACAAATGTTCTCTCGAGACAGAACAACAAACAGTCCTGGAACGCATCCGTTGGACTAACAGACCATAGCATATACTTACATTTCCCAAGTTCCTTCACATCTCCACTAGTGTCTGTCCTTAAGTTGGTTATTATTAAAACACGAAAATCCTCATCTCTAGAGTTAGTGTATCTTGCCGGACTTAAACACTCAACAACAATCTCAAGACCCAACTGGTCTAAATCAACAAATCTCATCTGCCGATTCACAGGACTCCCACTCAACTCCTAGAGATTCACAACTCATCCACCAAGACCAAAAATTTCAATAAAATTTACAAATCCATCGTCAAAACGAATATATGAAGAAATTCTTAAATCAACAAAAATTCAAATCTTATATAAAATTCCAGAATCCGAATAAAATATTAAATCCATCAAATAACTGAAATCCATATTTTTAGGTTCTTGAATATCACAAAACATCAATTCCTTTGAAAGTAAGTATAACTCAAATAAGGTCCAACAGAATACATTTAAAACTCCATCGCAAATAACATATAATTCTCTGTAAACATTGCAAAACATCTTTTAAAACAATATAATATTGAAAGAACAATCGTTCAAAAGAAGCATCAAAAAATTCAAGAAAACATCAGTCAGAGCAGTAGCAGTCAACTTCATAAAGTAGTTAGTCAACTGCCCCGCGTGAAACCCAAACACAAGAAAAACATCAAGCAACACAGTGACAGTCGACCGCATACTGTAGCCAGTTGACTGTCCCGCAGAAAAAATCGAAGACTCAAGAAAACCACAATCGGAACAGTAGCAGTCGACTGTGTAATCTGGACAGTCGACTGTCCGGCAGAAAAATCCAACACTTAAAAAAATATTAATTCAGAGCAGAGACAGTCGACTATATAAGGTAATCAGTCGACTATCCCGCAGGAAAATTTAAGACTCAGGAAAATACTTCAGCCAGGATCCCGACAGTCGATTGTCGACATTGGTCGGTTGACTGTCAGACCTCCATACTGCAGTTTAGAGGTTGTGCATGTTTTAACCGATACACGATTCCACTTTGTAAAAATCACAAATTTGAAGAACTAATTTCCTGAGATAATTAATTGTAACTTGTATAACATATAGGAGTTATTAAAACACATCAAAATATATCAAGATCTCAAAAGAGGAGTTTTACCCAAAAATCTTTCAAAACAACATCTTATATACATATATGTTCGAATACGAATTTTAACATCATTTTAGACATCAAAAATCCATCAATAAGAGTAGCAAAGAGTTTAAAACTATCTTAGAACCAAAACAATTGAAATCCAATCAAGACTCCTTCAAAACACACGTAAATCCAATTTCTTCGAAAACAACGAAATAAGATATATGTACACATGTTTGTTCGCCAAGAAAAAACTCACTAATTATAAATAGTGAGATATTTAGATTTAATCTCAGTACTAAAACCAATCATATCCAATTGAAAGCTTCTTAAAACTTCACAAAATCATGAAATCCACAAATTGATCATAATGCATAGATCCAAAATCTAAACCCCTTATTTTCAAAACTCCAAGACTTGATTCTTGGATCAAATAGCCATTAAATTCATCAACAATCATCCATAATAAATTATCCATGCATATAAGCATCATAACAATCACTAATCAAGTTTCTACTCAACGAAAAGCCCCCAAATAGAGTTTATGCATTATACACAAGTAAAGGTAATCTTTTTATCCACTTTTATGCAATATCATCATACAACACATCATGATAAGTTAAAACAAAAAGTATATGAAGGAAAACATCCTACTCATGATTATTCAGTTCTTTAACAATCACAAGTCAACAAATTAGGATTTCAGTTATCAATAATATAGTTTCATGAAAGGATTCACATTTTAATTCATCTACTCATCAAAACTTCATATATCATCATACAAACACCTAGCATGCTTTCTAATCTATAGATCATCACACACAACACGCATAAAACAAAACTAAACTAAACATCCCACTCACCTTGTTAAAGAGATAAAACGAAGATAATAAAGCAATACGAAAAATCCCTCCTTCGCACGAAATCCAAAATCTTCTCTTTAAAACTCCAAGAAATTATAATAATAAAATCCTTTGTGTTGTGCAACAAAAGACAGCTGCACTCCACCTTTTAAATAGGCCGAAATATAGGTTTTTGGGGTTTTGAACACATTTGCAAAAATACTCCTTTTAAAACACATGTTTACATATATAGATCCATATACTTGGAAATATGATAAACCAATTTATTTGAGATTTAAAAACAAAAACAACCATCATAAAGTCATCTGGCACTGTTTAAAAAGCCCAGAAAGTGAATTTGCACTTTCACCCCTCAAAATGACAATTTTGCAAAAAGATCATCTTTTATCAAAACTTGTAAAATAAATCAAATTCATCAAAAAAAAGTAAAATTTTTAACCCTTAGTTGACTAGGCATTATACCTAGCCCAAAAATTTGAAAATCTGGAGTTTTCACTCTTATTAGCAATTTAGCACAAAAGTCCTTCTTTTTGTAATATTTACAAATAGGTCCAATAATTATCGAAAAAATCTTGAAAAATCACAAATAATCTCAAATAATAAATAATGAGTTTCCCCAACAAAACTTTTGACTTTAAACTTTCCAAGAAAATATTTACACGTGTTTTGCACATGTAAGAAGATAAATTTTCAGAAAAATATTTATTAAATCTCCAAAAATCATTTGAATTCATTTATAAATCTTTAAAACAATATTTAAAAATATGGGGTACTACAAAATCACACAAGAGATAGCACTGGGGAAACAACGGTGGCCAGAAGAGGCTGTTGCTGCCACTGCTCCGCTGCCTAGCGCCGAGAAGGAAGCGCACCACTTCTGTGCTACTGCTGTCGTGGCAAGGTGGCGAAACCAGGCGGGGAACCAAGGTGAGGAGGATGCTGCAGTCGGGGAAACAAGGGGATCGGGAGAGACAACAACGGGAGAGAGCACAGAGTGTTTGGAGGGCGGCTTCATGGAGTTGGAGGGGCTTAATATAAAGGTTTACTAGTATTAGGGTTAGGTGATGGAGAGAGAGAGGCGGCATAGTAACAGGGGAGTAGCAGGTCGGGTCTGAGCATGAAGGTGTGGGTCAGGGATGCAATAAACAGGGTAGTGAATAGGTAGGTGGGTTTAGGTTAGTTGTAGGGTTAATAGATGATGGGTATGGATAATTTAAATAGGGTAAATGGGTTTGAATAAGAGGGTATTAGATAGTATAACTAGGTATCAGGGATTCAAGGAAAAATATCGATAGGGCAGAAATGAACCAAATAGTAGAAAAATAATAATAAATAACTATAACTGGTGAACAAACAAACAAGAAGAATCAAAATAACAGCTCGAACAAAATGGAACGAAACAAGAGACGAACAAAATCAAAAATCCAAATAAAAGAAGACAAAAGTAATAAAATGAATATATATTGAAAGTAAAATCCAATGTATGGTCCAAAAGAAATACAACGGAATCAAATACAAGGAAAAAGAAATACACTCAAAATACACAAAATAAAAAAGAGGGGTTACAGTTAATTATTCCATGTACTTGTATCCTGCACTACAAGCGGCCCGTAACTTGCATTGACGGGAATTTATTTTCTTTTTCCTCTTCCCGTAATTTATTTTCTGTTGCATATTTGAACAATTGTATTTGATACTTAGATTTATTTTGCATTTGGGCAATGTGACCCAGGATATTAACTTGTTCAGATCTGATTTATTTGAGATTATTATTATATTTTGGTTTCAAGTAAATTTAAGTTGGTATATTTGATTCGATTATGCACATGTGGTTGATTTCTTTTGCTTCCGACTCTGATTATTTCTGTGAGATGTTGTAAAGATTCTGAACAGCTTATGGATGATGAAAATCATTTGCTGGGCTTAGTCACGTATCCATATTCTGTACCCTCTTTTTAGGAAGCAGGGCGTGACAAGATTTTTAGTGGTATCAGAGCCCAGGTTTGGCTAATGTATTAGTTGTCTAATATATTAGACAAGCTTAGCTCGAACTGGGATCGACTCAACATTTCACCAACCATGCATGCATAAATGAATTATTATTATCAACTTTGATCTGGATGCTAGATCTGAAAAAAGAAAAGAAAACCCTAGATCTACACTCCTAGCGGTGGCGGCGGCTAGCCCACAGCACCCCCCCAGCACCTCGTCGTCCCCCCTGTCCTGCCCTCCACCTCCGCTGTGAACCATTCCTTCCTCCACGGCATTGAAGACGAAGCTCCTTCGCGCTCCACGCCCCTCAGGTTGCCTGACAGAGCTCCATTCGCCTCCACGTGTCGTTCCCGTCGATGGAGATCCACGCGACGGAGCACCACGTCCCCTGACGAAATCGTCGACGCCCAAATTACCGGCAACTCAGATCGTCGATGCCTCAGACCACGAACGAGTTGCCCAAATCACGCCTCCATGCGCCGTTCGTGTCGTCAGAACTCCACGCGTCGGAGCTCCATATCCCCTGACAAAATCTCCGACACCCAAATCGTCGATGCCTCAAATCGCTGATGCCTCACATCACAAACGAGTAGCCGGAGATCCACACCCAAATCGTTTGCGCCTCAGATCGCCGACACCTATTGTCGCAAACAAAGTCGCTGACGAAGTCACCGACACCCCAGATCGCGGTGCTCGTCTCCTCAAGTCGCGAAGCAACTATGTCGCGCCAGAGCATCCTCCCACGCCTATTGTCATGAATGCCTTGGATCTGGGGATAGGGTCGCGATGTGTTGCACGGTGTATTGCTCGATTGTGGAGCATGGGCCCGAAGATAGGGTCCCCCCATGATGTGCCCTCACTTGTTTGGGTGTCCAACGATGCCACCGATGTAGTCTTCACAACACCTACTATCAGGCTATTGAGCTTCCTCCAGCTTAATCAACTGTCTCGTAACAGCATCGCCTCTTCCCTCATTGGAAGTAAGAGTTGAGATGAGTCTGTGTGGTGAGAAATTGCCTGAGAGAGCAAGAGCGTGAGAGAGGTGAAGGTATCGTCTCCACGGCTCTCTCCCGAAGTGGGGTTTTTGGTGGGGTGAGCGAGATAGTTGTTTGGTGATAAATTGCCTGAGAAAGCACAATCGTGAGAGAGGTGAAGGTATCTTCTTCACGGCTATCTCTTTGGTAGTGGCTGTAGGAGCTGTTGGCACATTTGTTGGATGAGTGGTGGAGATGGTGGGAGGGTACGGTTACTGTGCATGTGCCGTGTTGTCATTAGTCGGCCTGCGGGGCTTGAGCCCAAAGATGGGGTCCTCCCAGCGAGGAGTACGCAGGGATCGGCAGGTGATAAAATCCTCCCAGACTAGTTTCAGGTGGGTGTGCATGTGCCATGGAGGTAGTGTTAAAAGCTAAACTGACGTACATACAATTTTGCTGGACCGAGCTTGTTTGATGGCCCATCCTCCAGGGTTGTTGGAGGGATTTGTTGTTTGTACGGGTCATATTGCTTCATGTATGTTTTATTTCTTATCAGTAGGTTGTTATCTGGCCCAGTTCTCTGGGTTTGTATCATTAATTTTCTATTAATGAAATAGGGTGGCCATACTCCACATTTTCCTTCAAAAAAGAACTTTGACCTGGATGCCAATTATTTTTGGTTTTGTGCAGACTATGGCCCTGTAAAGTTTCTACCTCTCATCCCCAGGATGATCATCCTGGGATTGAGGCTGTCACCACTGTGCTTGAGCGCTTGATCAATATGCAGCAGAACCACAATAACTTGGTGATTGCTGCTCGGATTCTGCCGCCCATTGTGCCTATGCAGGCAGCTCTTCCTCCTCATTCGGGTACAGTCACGACTTCATGAGACTGCAACCCGACAAGTTTTCAGGCACTGTGACGCCTTTGGATGCTGAACAGTGGTTGATCCGAACAGAGCAACTGCTTTTGGCAGCTAGAGTCGCAGATGCAGATCGTATGGATGTGGTAACCATCTAGCTGGTGGACTTGGCTCATATTTGGTGGAGGTCCGAATCCGAAAGACTCGAATGACCGATCACTTGGGCTACTTTCACTCGGGGCTTTTTGGAGAAGTTCTTCCCTAGCAGCACAGGTTGGTCGTTATTTCTAGTAATGGAATTTTGTTACATATTGTCCATGCAAGTGGTAACATGAAACTTTCTTGAAACAGGGCTCCAGGTTTGTGGATGAGTATGCAAATGAATTTACTAGACTCAGGTCGCTTCGCAGCCATTCTTGTGGCGAACGAAGAAGAAATGGCTCGTAGATTCATTTTGCGGCTTGAGCGAGAGATTAGGGTGCAGCTTGTCTCCCTTCGCTTGCGTACTTATGCAGAAGCTCTTGAGGCAGCTCGAGCTCAGGAGCAGGCTCTTGGTGGTTTGGCTCTTTCTTAGCGGACAGTTCCGCACTCCTCTGTGGTTGCTAGGCCTTCTGGTGGGCCTGTTCGGAAGCATGTTCCTGCCTGTCCTTTCAGGGTAGCTCCTTACTCTTCTGCTAGTTCCTAGAGGGGTGGTTTTTGTGATTTCTGCCAGAAGTCTATGCATGACCGCAAGAAATGTTAGCGTGTCAACCGCCGGTGCTTTAGGTGTGGTGCCGTTGATCATTCTGTGCGGGATTGTCCTTAGCTACAGCAGCAGTTGGCTCTTCCAGCTAGGGGTCCCGTCCAGCAGGTGGCTATAGCTCGTGGTCCTGTCAGGCCACCGCTTCCTCCTCAGTGCCAGGTTGTCGGTCAGAGGACCGCTTTTCTGAGGAGAGGTCTGGCTTTCAACCTGACTGCTGCAGATGCGGAGTCAGTTAAAGGTGTTGTTACAGGTATCTTTGCTTTATTGTTTTGTTATTCTTTTTGCATCTTTCTTTTTGTCTTGCTTTATTCTTTCCTGTTATCTTTCTGCATTTTATTTTTCCTCACCCCTGTTCAACCATTCCTTGTTTCCTTGTCTTTGATTCCATCTTAGGTATCATCCTTGATTGCTCTTTCCCTGCTCATGTTCTTTTTTATTCCGGGGCAACCCCTTCTTTTGTCTCCTCTTGATTTATGGCTTGCCATCAGTTGGAGTGCAGCACCATGTCAGAGGCTTGGAACTTTGTGACAGGTGGTGGAGTTGTCACTTGTTCCCGGGAATGCAGGAAGTGTCCCGTGATTATTTGTAGCACAGATTTCAAGGCCAATCTGATTGTAATTGAGAATTCTCGATTCTACGTTATTCTGGGTATGGATTGGTTAGGTGAAACCCATGCCATTATTGATTGTCGTGCCAAGAAAGTTATGTTCAGGATTCCAGATCGCATAGAGTTTGAGTTCCATGCTGGGGAGATGTCTGAGCTACAGTTGATCAGGAGGTTTGTGCGATGGAATTGCATTCAGGCTATGAGGCCGTGCCTCTAGTATGTCGTGATTTTTTGGATGTTTTTCTAGAGGAGTTGCCTGGCTTACCCCCTAATAGGGATGTGGGGTTCGGTATTGAAGTTCAACTGGTATGGCACCTATATGGAAGAGTCCCTACAGGATGGCACCGATTAAGTTAGCAGAGCTTAAGGTGCAGATTCAGGAGTTGCTTGATTTGGCGTTCATCAGACCCAGTGTGTCACCTTGGGGTGCTCCAGTCCTTTTTGTCAACAAGAAGGATGATAGTCAGCGACTGTACGTGGATTATCAGGGACTAAATAGTTTTACTGTGAAGAACTGGTACCCATTGCCCAGGATCGATGATTTATTTGATCAGTTGAGTGGAGCTACTATTTTCTCGAAGTTAGATCTTCGTTCTCGGTATCATCAAGTCAAGGTGAAGGCGATTGATGTACAGAAGACTGCATTCAGGACCAGATATGGCCACTATGAGTATCTTGTAATACCGTTCGGGGTCACGAACACGGTTGCTGTATTCATGTAACGCCCCGAATCTCAAATACACTGAATTCGAGATGTTCTACAGGATCTTTCCGCTTCCTTTAGTACAATTTTACAAGAAAATTTGAACTTTTCACTTTACATCAGAATTTACATGATTACATTACACTTTACATTGCACAGTGGAAGTAAACTTTACAACAATGAAACAAATGTACAACAACATTAAATAATCTTTAAGCATTTGTTCCTCTTTAATCTGTATCAAGCCATTTACTTGCATATAAGACTGTGGGTACGTCAGTTTATTCAACCGACAATCATTATACACGGCCATCCTCTCTATGCCGGAAATAGTATAACTTATTTTTCATATTTAGCAAACACAAACTTGTCACATATCAAACTAAAGGGACTACCCTATTGATGTAGTGTTGTGATTGTGCACTTAGTCCTTAATGCATTTATTTATATTACATGACACTAATGCGCACTTGTTCGGATTCTATGCATCCCATACTACATAGGTCCGAGGGCAAGCCCTTAATCGGTCTTCATCTTTGTAGGGTTCAATCCCTCGCCATGACTTAATCTACTACTGTAATTACGGTAGGTATCTTAGATGATCTATCAGTACAAGCACGTGTACAGAAAATCCTGGAGGGGAATCCCACGTCATGTCACAACGCATCGTGAAGACAGCCTGTGGCAATTCAGCCTCCTTCATGGCACACGATCCTCTTGCAGTCACCAAACATCCCACAAGCGTCGCCACCGGGACGGTAATTCTGGAGTAGTGCCCACGCCATGTCTTGATGCATCAAGCAGGCAGCCTGTGGATCACTCTCACACCGCCAATCGGATGGCCCTCATACTCGTGTTTTTCTCCTACTTTCATCACGTCTCCACTATGTACTAATCCTTAGTTTTTATCAAAATCAGGAACAAATATCAAAGCTCTAGAGTTAGCCTCTCCACTAAACCGGACTTATTCATTCATTCAAACATAACCAACCTTGGTCTTTCTTTTAAATTTTCATTTCATTTATTTCCAATGCCGGGAGAGACTTAGCTACTCCTTTTGTTTCAATTTTCAATTCACAATTTCCAAAATGAGCATTTCCAACTCATAAATTCATTTGTTGATTTATCATACTCAAAAGTATTTCTCTTTTCCAATCATGATTTCTAATTCGTTCAAATAGTCCATAACTATACATGAAATTCAACTGTCCATCATGTAACTCATGAAATGTTATTTTCACATAAAACCCCACATTACCAATTATTCAATCAAATGTGAACATTTACGCTTCATAATTTCCACACTATTCTCAAATGAGAATAATTTGCATCACATCACACAATATAATTTCTTTTTGCCAAATTAATTTTCTAATCCTTCATTTCAAGTTATTTTTGCAAGATATAACTCTACAAAAATATTAATATAGATACATAGTTCTATTCACACATTTTATTCTCAAATCATGTTTCATTTCATGCAAATACTCCCCAAATTATTTTTCTTAAGTCCTATGTATTTTTAGAAGAATAGTCATATTGTCCATAACTTTTTGATCACTAAAACATCCAAAAAAAACATTTTTCATAACTGCCGTAGCCAAGGGTCGAACCCAGGACCACAGAGAACACAGCCGAAGGCACAGGCCACTAGGCCATTTGCGCTAGCGGTATAAAGAGGCGCTGAGAGTATTAAAAACTCTCGGCCGCTGATTCCTATACATTTAAGAAAATTGTGAAACAAAATGTGTACCACAGGGATTCGAACCAGCCATCGCAGGGAACCCAACGCACGCTCTGACCACTTGAGCTACGTGCTCAGTTTGTCAAAGTACAACTTAAATTCTTTTTAAACCAATTTTCTCTGTTGTTAAAACGTTCCGATGTTCAACTAGCCCTCATTTCATTTTGCTTTCATGAAAATTACTGTAAAATTCCAGATTGATCATTTCTTGTCTAATTTACATATCAGTATGAAACAAATAATTATTTTCAACAATTAAAACATATTTTCATACAATTAATTCGAATTCTACATTATAACTACTACATTCTTTATTTCGACATTTATTAACGACTAATACCACTAATCCCCTTATTAGAAAACTAAGGATTAATTCTCTGTTTTTAACCCTTTATCATACATACAAATCTATAACTTAATTCATTTATTTCAATATCACACAATGAGCCATTTATTCACATGAAGTAGCATTGCCAATCTACTAACTTTGTGTATATAATTTGTGACGTAGATAATAAGACCTTCTTTAACAAACCTTGGTTATAATTAATCCGTACAAACTTAGATTTTTAATAATCAAATCACATACAATTTGCACACCCACATTCCAATCAATTCATAGGTCAATGTCCAATTGAAAGTGTACTCTTATTAATATTTTTCATGCCTCATTCATTCAATTTAATCTAGCATGCATCCCTAATTAGAATATAGAAAATTTACCCACCTTAATTTGGAGAGAAAAATACAATTTAGCAACCTCCTAGACGAATGTCCTTGCTACGAGAGTGCTCCTCCTCCTTGAACGCGCGCACGCAAGCCTCCCAAGCACCCAACCGAGAGCTCCCTCTTGATGAATGCCAGCCCTTCTTTTCTCCTTGATGTTGCAAGCACAATCCCACACTCTCTCAATCTTTTGACTCACAAAATCACTACTAGATAATATAATTTAGACTATAGGTTTGGAGGGATTAATAAGCACAAGAATAACTAGCCAAGGGGGGGGGGGGGTATTTATACTAAAAATCAAAGAGAATGGAGGGCTAGGATCAAGTAGTTGGTTATAAGATGGAGGGCTAGGATGAAAGTAGGAGTTGCATTAACTACCCACAACCAAGTAACCACCACACCATGATTTCCACTCAAATTTTCATTTACCTCCAAGCTCCCAACCGGCCTAGTTTGAAAAAGTGCATTTTGCACGTGCACGTGCAATGCACGTGCAAGCAACTAGGTCCAAAAAATTGTACATTAAATAAATAAACTTTAAATTGTATTCTACATGACAAGTTGTATTAAAAATAAATTAATCCATGGGCTTTAGTTTATGGGCCAAAATACTTAAAATAATAAATTAAATTAACTTTGGGCTTTTAAAAAGAAAAGGCTTTTTGTTTAGTTGAAAGAAAGCTTTGTGAAAATAATTTAAAAGCACAAATTTAAAAATCCATACCCATCATAATGGAAATAATCATAACATTTAATTCAACCAAAAATATTGCACATGCACACTACGTGGAAAATAAATAATTTTTCATTAAATGAAAAATCAGGGCATTATAACACTCCCTCCTTAGAATAGTTCCGTCCCCAGAACTACAGTCAAGAGTGAGAAACAAAAATACAACACTCACAACAAAAAAGATACAAAGATACAAATCAAGCAAAAAGCTCAGGATAGTCCTTCAACATCCTCTCCTCAGACTCCCAAGTAGCCTCTTCAACCAAATGGTTCCTCCAGACTACCTTGACCATCGGTATCGTCTTATTCCTCAAGACTTTCTCTCGACGATCAACAATCTCGACAAGAGACTCGACGTAATTCAAATCCAATTGCAAATCTTCCGGCACTTCAGGTAAATGATGACTCGGATCTGGAATATAACCTCTCAGCATAGACACATGAAAGACATTGTGCACCTGAGATAACTCTTCCGGTAACTCAAGCCGGTAAGCAGTTTTCCCGATCCTTTTCAATATCTTGTACGGGCCTATAAACCTCGGGGCTAACTTCCCACCTTTGCCAAATCGAACCACACCTTTACTGGGCAATACTTTCAGAAAGACGAAGTTACCAACCTCAAACTCAAGGTCCCTTCTCTGGCTGTCTGCATAGCTTTTCTGCCTGCTCTGAGCTTCTACCAACCTTTTCCTGATCAGAACAATCTTCTCAGAGGTTTGCTGCACAAGCTCAGGACCAAACAACTGACGCTCCCCAACTTCAAACCAACAAACAGGTGTTCTGCACTTCCTGCCATACAAAGCTTCGTACGGCACCATCCCAATGCTAGCCTGAAAACTGTTGTTGTAGGCAAACTCTACCAAAGGTAAATGCCTTTCCCAACTGCCTCCAAAATCTAGTATACAACACCGAAGCATATCCTCAAGAATACGATCGACTCTATCGGTCTGCCCATCGGTTTGCGGATGAAAAGCAGTGCTGAAATCTGTCTTGGTACCCAAAGCTGTCTGAAGACTCCTCCAGAAATGCGAAGTAAACCGCGCATCTCGATTAGACACAATAGTTGACGGAACACCATGAAGCCGGACGATCTCACCAACATACAACTCAGCTAACTTTTTCATCGAAGCAGTGAGTTTCATCGCCAAAAAGTGAGCGGACTTGGTCAGTCGATCGACTATAACCTAAATCTCATCATTGCCTTTAGGACTCTTAGGCAACCCCGTAATGAAGTCCATACTGATGTTATCCCACTTCCATTCCGGAATAGGTAACGGTTGTAATAGACCTCCGGGTCTCTGATTTTCGGCTTTGACTTGCTGACAAACCTCACACTTCGCCACAAATTCAGCCACATCCCGCTTCAAACCTGACCACCAGAAATGTTGTTTGATGTCTTTGTACATCTTAGTACTCCCATGATGTACTGACAAAAGGGTAGCATGTGCCTCCTGAAGAATACTCTCTTTCAGATTCGCCTGATTTGGAACACACAGTCTATCTCCAAACCACAGCACTCCATCCCTGATTTGAAATCCGGGCAACCTGCCAGCACCAACCTGCTCCTTCATCTCCAGAATATCAGCATCAACCTCCTGACTTGCAATGATCCTTCCATTCAAAGTAGGCCGAAGCCTCAACTCAGCCAAAGATGCTCTCAATCCTTGCAAGACAACCTCAATACCTGCTCGATCCAATTCTTCAATCAGATGCTTCTGAGTTGTAATCAAACTGGCTAAACTGCTCTTGCGACTAAGTGCATCAGCAACAACATTAGCCTTCCCAGGATGATACTTGATCTCAGGTCGCATGTCCTGAAGCACTTCCAACCATCTCCGCTGCCTCAAATTCAGATCCTTCTGCTGATATATGTACTTCAAACTCTTGTGATCCGTGTACATGTTCAATTTCTCACCGTACATGTAGTGCCTCCATTGCTTCACGGCAAAGATAATCGCAGCCAACTCCAGATCAAGAGTCGGGTAATTCATCTCATGCGGTCGTAGTTGCCTAGAGCCATAAGTGATTACTCTTCCTTCTTGTATTAAGACACAACCAAGCCCACGATGTGAAGCATCGCTATAAACATCATACTCAACACCTGCTCTAGGCAAAGTCAAAATAGGTGCAGTAGTCAGCTTCTCTTTCAACTCTTGAAAGCTTGCCTCACATTGCTCAGTCCACTTGAAGTTCACATTCTTCTCGGTCAATCCAGTAAACGGCACGGCTATCTGAGCATAACCTTGAATGAATCTCCTGTAGTATCTAGTCATCCCAAGAAAACTTCTGACTTCCTTTACTGTAGTAGGCCTTGCCCAATCTCTCACGGCCTCTATCTTCTGAGGGTCAGTTGCCACTCCCTCCTTAGAAAGGATGTGACCTAGGAATGCCACTTCAGATTTCTAGAAATCACACTTGGATAACTTGGCATACAACTTCTGCTCTTCCAGCTTCTTCAAAACTGCTGTCAGATGCTCGGTGTGCTCCTCCTCTGACTTGGAGTACACGAGGATATCGTCGACAAACACCACGACGAAAGAATCAATGAACGGCCTCAGAACTCTGTTCATTAAATCCATGAAGATTGCGGGTGCATTCGTCACTCCAAATGGTATAACTAAGAATTCGTAATGCCCATGTCGAGTTCTAAATGCAGTTTTGTGCACATCTTTAGCTTTCACTCGAACTTGGTGATATCCTGATCGAAGATCTATTTTGGAGAATACAGCTTCCTCCTTGTAGACGATCGAACAAATCATCAATTCGAGGAATAGGATACTTATTCTGAACAGTGACCTTATTCATCTCTCGGTAATCGATACACATTCTCATCGATCCATCCTTCTTCTTTACCAAAAGCACTGGTGTTCCCTAAGGTGATGCACTAGGTTGAATAAAGCCTTTCTCCAACAGTCCCTCAATCTGTCGTTTCACCTCATCCTGTTCCACTGGAGCCATCCTATACGGTGCCTTAGAAATGGGTGCACTTCCCGGTTGAACAGTGATGCTGAACTCTACATCACGATGTGGGGGTAACCCAGGAAAATCATCCAAGAACACAGTCGGATAGTCCCGAACTACAGGAATCCCTTGCACTTCCACAGGAGTCTCTTCCTTGCGGATAGCTGCCACCAGCCTAGAACACTTCTTATTCCCTTGGAAAGTGACTTCAGGTCCACCTGGAGCCTTCACTGTTACCGTCTTAGTCTTACACTCGATGCTTGCACTGTACACCGACATCCAATCAATGCCAATGATAACATCGACTCCCAAGATAGTCAGCTCGATTAGATCAATCCTAAAGATTCGATCTCTAATCACAATCTCGCAATCAGCGTAATACCGATCAGTGGTTAGAGTTTTCCCTGATGGAGTAGCTACTGCCAAGATTTTGCCTGGAAAAATCTTCGGTTCAACTCCCAACACTTTAGCAAATTTAGGAGACACAAAAGTATGAGAGGATCCAGTATCGAACAACACAACAGCTTTCATTCCATTAAGATAAAGTTCTCCTGTTACATAATACACACTCATTACGTAACAGTTCACTTAATAAACGGAAAAAAGAAATGACAAAAACCACTAAACATCTGCCCTCGTACCAGTGATGACCTGATCAACCTCATCAGCATCAGCTTCTGTCAAGGCAAATACTCACCCTGGTTGGTACGGTCTCTTCCCATTCTGCTAAGTTGGTACATTGCGATCACCATTCCGTGGTTTGAGACATTGAGATCGGTAATGTCCTGTTTCACCATAGTTATAGCAAGTTACCGCAGGAGGTCTCACCACATTGTTTCTAGGTCTTCCAGCCACACTAATAGCGTTCGCCCCTGTCGGTTTGAACCTTTGTGCAGATGGTTGCCCCTTGAAACTCCCAGAATTGGCGGGCCTCTTTCCAGACTGCCAGTTGTTCCTCTGGTTCTGAACAACATGAAACTGTTCCATATCTGCTTCCGTCGCTGCTGCTCTCTTGACCAACTTGTCAAATCTTCTGATACCAAGAGGTATCATCCAGGACCTCAAGCTCGGCCTCAATCCATGCTCGAACTTACGAGCCTTCTTAGCTTCATCCATCACTAATTCAGGAGCATACCTAGAGAGCTGAGTAAACTTGGTCTCGTACTCTCTCACTGACATGCTACCTTGCTGTAGTGATAGAAACTCCATAGCCTTCTTCTCTTGAACGTCGGAGGGGAAATAGTGACTGCAGAATTCTTCCAGAAATTCCTCCCAGCCAAGCACTATGCCTCCCATTGTCCTTTTCATCGACTGCCACCACACAGCCGCGTCCTTCTCAAATTGTAGAGTCGCCAACTTCACCTTACTGCCTTCAGGGGTCTCCAGCACTTCAAAGATTGTCTCTACTTAACGAATCCAGTTGTCAGCCGCATCAGGGTCTGACTTCCCTTCGAATACCGGTGGTTTCATTTGTTTGAACGATTCCACTAGTTTAATCGCTTCGGGCACCGGATTCGCAGGTTCCCTTCCTTGGTTCATGGCCACGGTGTTGAGCGTCTGATAGACCCTCGCAAGTTCCGTTTTCAGATCCAGACCTTCACCGTTTCTAGCTCCTCTTCTAGCCATATTCTGATGCAAAATATCCATTAAATTCGAAGTATAAGACATGAATTTTAAATCAACTTGCATTTCATTGAATTCCAAACTTTATACATTCGAATTGAAAAACATTTCTTTACATCAGAACGAAAACAGTAGAAGCTACAACAGTCTAACTCCTACGGTTCCTCTTCGCTTCTCAAATTTCTCCCCGTAGTTCATCAACTTCATCCTTCAGCACATTGGTCAGATTCTTCCTCTTCTCGAGTTCCCATACACGATGACTGAGAACAAAAAAGTCGTCCTTGCGCTTTGCCAGCTGAGCCTCCAATAATACGACTCTCTCTCACAGTGTTTCTTCCTGCCTCTGAAGAGAAGTCACAAGACTATTCGGAACTGGTTCTTCTCCTTCGTCAGAAGAAGAGTCATCAGATGAATCCGGAGGTGGGGTGATCTCTCGGGATTCAGGCCATTCCTCTCCGTCAGAATCTGCTTACCCTGGATAATACTCGTCCTCGGAATCTGCCTGTCCATGATGGTACTCTTCCTCAATGATATGCCAGTCGTCGTCTCCAGCAGGGTCGATGTGGTCAGCCATCTTAGAAAATAGGGAGGAAGAAGCATAAGTCATAGAGCAACACAAATGTAAGTCACTTACATTTAAATCTCTAGACTCAAACACACACACTAATGTCCACTAGCAGGGTGTCGTTCCTTATAAATTTGTACAAGTGTGGAAAGCGTGGCTCTGATACCACTCTGTAATGCCCCGAATCCCAAATACACTGAATTCGAGATGTTCTACAGGATCTTTCCGCTTCCTTTAGTACAATTTTACAAGAAAATTTGAACTTTTCACTTTACATCAGAGTTTACATGATTACATTACACTTTACATTGCACAGCGGAAGTAAACTTTACAACAATAAAACAAATGTACAACAACATTGAATAATCTTTAAGCATTTGTTCCTCTTTAATCTGTATCAAGCCATTTACCTGCATATAAGACTTTGGGTACGTCAATTTATTCAACCGACAATCATTATACACGGCCATCCTCTCTATGCCGGAAATAGTATAACTTATTTTCCATATTTAGCAAACACAAACTTGTCACATATCAAACTAAAAGGACTACCCTATTGATATAGTGTTGTGATTGTGCACTTAGTCCTTAATGCATTTATTTATATTACATAACACTAATGCGCACTTGTTCGTATTCTATGCATCCCATACTACATAGGTCCGAGGGCAAGCCCTTAATCGTTCTTCATCTTTGTAGGGTTCAATCCCTCGCCATGACTTAATCTACTACTGTAATTACGGTAGGTATCTTAGATGATCTATGAGTACAAGCACGTGTACAGAAAATCCTGGAGGAGAATCCCACGTCATGTCACGACGCATCGTGAAGACAGCCTGTGGTAATTCAGCCTCCTTCATGGCACACGATCCTCTTGCAGTCATCAAACATCCCACAAGCGTCGCCACCGGGACGATAATTCTGGAGTAGTGCCCATGCCATGTCTTGACGCATCAAGCAGGCAGCCTGTGGATCACTCTCACACCGCCAATCGGATGGCCCTCATACTCGTGTTTTTCTCCTACTTTCATCACGTCTCCACTATGTACTAATCCTTAGTATTTATCAAAATCATGAACAAAAATCCAAGCTCTAGAGTTAGCCTCTCCACTAAACCGGACTTATTCATTCATTCAAACATAACCAACCTTGGTCTTTCTTTTAAATTTTCATTTCATTTATTTCCAATGCCGGGGGAGACTAAGCTACTCCTTTTGTTTCAATTTTCAATTCACAATTTCCAAAATGAGCATTTCCAATTCATAAATTCATTTGTTGATTGATCATACTCAAAAGTATTTCTCTTTTCCAATCATGATTTCTAATTCGTTCAAATAGTCTATAACTATACATGAAATTCAACTGTCCATCATGTAACTCATGAAATGTTATTTTCACATAAAAACCCACATTACCAATTATTCAATCAAAGGTGAACATTTCCGCTTCATAATTTCCACACTATTCTCAAATGAGAATAATTTGCATCACATCACACAATATAATTTCTTTTTGCCAAATTAATTTTCTAATCCTTCATTTCAAGTTATTTTTGCAAGATATAACTCTACAAAAATATTAATATAGAACCATAGTTCTATTCACACATTTTATTCTCAAATCATGTTTCATTTCATGCAAATACTCCCCAAATTATTTTTCTTAAGTCCTATGTATTTTTAGAAGAATAGTCATATTTTCCATAATTTTTTGATCACTAAAACATCCAAAAAAAAAAAAAAATTTTTAATTACTGTAGCAGCCAAGGGTCGAACCCAGGACCACAGAGAACACAGCCGAAGGCACAGGCCACTAGGCCATTTGCGCTGACGGTATAAAGAGGCGCTGAGAGTATTAAAAACTCTCGGCCGCTGATTCCTATACATTTAAGAAAATTGTGAAACAAAATGTGTGCCACAGGGATTCGAACCACAGGGAACCCAACGCACGCTCTGACCACTTGAGCTACGTGCTCAGGTTGTCAAAGTACAACTTAAATTCTTTTTAAACCAATTTTCTCTGTTGTTAAAACGTTCCGATGTTCAACTAGCCCTCATTTCATTTTGCTTTCACGAAAATTACTGTAAAATTTCAGATTGATCATTTCTTGTCTAATTTACATATCAGTATGAAACAAATATTTTTTTCAACAATTAAAATATATTTTCATACAATTAATTCGAATTCTACATTATAACTACTACATTCTTTATTTCGACATTTATTAACAACTAATACCACTAATCCCCTTATTAGCAAACTAAGGATTAATTCTCTGTTTTTAACCCTTTATCATACATACAAATCTATAACTTAGTTCATTTATTTCAATATCACACAATGATCCATTTATTCACATGAAGTAGCATTGCCAATCTACTAACTTTGTGTATATGATTTGTGACGTAGATAATGAGACCTTCTTTAACAAACCATGGTTATAATTAATCCGTACAAACTTTGATTTTTACTAATCAAATCACATACAATTTGCACACCCACATTCCAATCAATTCATAGGTCAATGTCCAATTAAAAGTGTACTCTTATTAATATTTTTCATGCCTCATTCATTCAATTTAATCTAGCATGCATCCCTAATTAGAATATTAGAAAATTTACCCACTTTAATTTGGAGAGAAAAATACAATTTAGCAACCTCCTAGATAAATGTCCTTGCAACGAGAGTGCTCCTCTTCCTTGAACGCGCGCATGCAAGCCTCCCAAGCACCCAACCGAGAGCTCCCTCTTGATGAATGTCGGTCCTTCTTTTCTCCTTGATGTTGCAAGCACAATCCCACACTCTCTCAGTCTTTTAACTCACAAAATCACTACTAGATAATATAATTTAGACTATAGGTTTGGAGGGATTAATAAGCACAAGAATAACTAGCCATGGGGGAGGGTGGGTATTTATACTAAAAATCAAAGAGAATGGAGGGCTAGGATCAAGTAGTTGGTTATAAGATGGAGGCTAGGATGAAAGTAGGAGTTGTATTAACTACCCACAACCAAGTAACCACCACACCATGATTTCCACTCAAATTTTCATTTCCCTCCAAGCTCCCAACTAGCCTAGTTTGAAAAAGTGCATTTTGCACGTGTACGTGCAAGCAACTAGGTCCAAAAAATTGTACATTAAATAAATAAACTTTAAATTGTATTCTACATGACAAGTTGTATTAAAAATAAATTAATCCATGGGCTTTAGTTTATGGGCCAAAATACTTAAAATAATAAATTAAATTAACTTTGGGCTTTTAAAAGAAAAGGCTTTTTGTCTAGTTGAAAGAAAGCTTTGCGAAAATAATTTAACAGCACATATTTAAAAATCCATACCCATCATAATGGAAATAATCATAACATTTAATTCAACCAAAAATATTGCACGTGCACACTACGTGCAAAATAAATAATTTTTCATTAAATGAAAAATCAGGGCTTTACAATTCATGATTCTTATGAACTAGGTCTTTGCTTAGTTCTTGATAGACTTTTGGTGGTCTTCATTGATGACATTTTGGTGTATTCTCAGAATCAGGAAGATCATGCTGAGCATCTCAGAGTGGTTCAGCAGACATTAAGAGAGAATTAGCTCTATGGGAAACTCATTATCTCAGGCGAGTTTTGGCTCGACAGGGTTTCTTTCTTGGGTCACATTATCTCGGGGGATAGTATTTCTGTGGATCCTTCGAAGGTTGAGGCTGTGAAGGATTGGCCTGTTCCGAAGTCAGTTTTAGTTGTTAGGAGTTTTCTTGGTTTAGCTGGCTATTATCGGAAATTCGTCAAAGATTTTTCGAAGATAGCGGGAACATTAACTAAGATGACTTGGAAGGATCAAAAGTTTTGTTGGTCTGATGATTGCAGTGAGGCTTTTGTTGAGTTGAAGAACAAATTGACGTCAGCGCCAGTATTGACTATTCTAGATAGTTCAGGCAGATTTGTAATTCACTGTGATGCTTCTGGTAAGGGTCTTGGGGCAGTTCTGATGCAGAAAGGCCAAGTCATTGCTTATGAATCGAGGTAGTTAAGGCCGCTTGAGAAGAACTGTCCGACTCAAGACTTGGAGTTAGTGGCAATGATCTATGCTTTGAAGCAGTGGAGACATTATTTACTTGTATACCGAGTGGAGATCTTTATAGACCACAAAAGTCTCAAGTACGTCTTCAACCAGAAGGAGTTAAACATGAGGTAAAGGCATTGGTTGGAACTTATGGCCGATAATGACATAAGTTTGCAATACCATCCTGGTAAAGTGAACTTGGTGCCAGATGCTTTGAGCAGGAGATCGGCAGTTATGTTCTTGACTCAGCAGAGGGATTTGATTGAGCAGATGCGGAGGTTGGAATTGGAAGTTTAGTTGCTGAGTTCTGATCGGAGTTATTTGGCGCTCCAGCTTCAGTCGTCTCTTGTTGATCAGATCAAAGAGGCTCAGGGTGGTGATGCGCAGTTGTAGGATTTTCGAGATGAGATTGAGTCTGGGTCCATAACAGACATGGTTATTCATGTTGATGGATCGCTTCGTTTTGGGTCCATGTTATGTATACCGAAGGGTGAAGTTTGTCAGAGGTTGCTTGAGAAAGCACACCAGTCTTCGTATTCTATCCATCTTGGCGGTACTAAGATGTATCTGGATTTGAAGCTTTATTTCTTGTGGCATGGTATGAAGAGGGCTGTGGCTCGATTTGTTTCTCAGTGCTTGATCTGCCAGCAGGTTAAGGTAGAGCATCAAAGCACCGCTGACTTCTTCAACTGCTTCCTATTCCAGAGTGGAAGTGGGAACATATCACTATGGATTTTGTGACCACTTTGCCGAGCAGTCATAAGAGTCATAATGCCATTTGGGTGTTTGTCAACCGTTTGACGAAGAGTGCTCACTTCATTACTCTTCGTGTTGGATAGTCTACTGAGAGCCTAACTAAGAAGTACATGCAAGATATTGTTACACTTCATGGAGTTCCAGTTAGCATTGTATCCGACAGGAATACGAGATTCAGATCTCAGTTTTGAGAGAGTCTTCAGAGCAGTTTGGGGAGTAAATTAAAGTACAGTACAACTTTTCATCCCCAGACCGATAGGACAGTCAGAGAGAACTATCCAGATTCTTGAGGACATATTGAGGTCTTGTTTTCTGTAGTTCGGTGGATCATGGGAGGACCATTTGCATCTCGTAGAGTTCTCGTACAATAACAACTTTCATGCAAGTATTAAAGCTGCCCCGATTGAGGCACATTATGGGCAGAAGTGCATATCACCAGTGTGCTGGCATGACAATGGTGAGAGGAAGTTGTTGGGTCCAGAGTTGATCACAAGGACAGTTGATGCGGTAGTTCAGATCAGGAAGTATTTGCAGGCAGCTCAAGATAGGCAGAGGCGATGGGTTGATGTCCATCGGAGAGATTTTGAGTTTGAGGTTGGTGACCATATTTTCCTAAAGGAATCGCCTTGGCACGGTGTCATTCGGTTTAGTGGTCGGGGCAAGCTCAGCCCTAGGTTTATTGGACCGTTTGATATTGTGGAGCTAGTAGGCAAGGTGGCCTATCATCTTGCATTGCCTCTAGCTTTATCAGGAGTGCACGATGTTTTTCATGTCTCACAACTCAGGAGATATATCCGAGATGGGAGCCACGTGATCGACTATTCTGGGTTGACTGTTCGGCTGAATTTGACTTGAGAGATTTCGCCAGTTGCCATTGTGGATCGGCGAGAGAAAGTGCTTAAGAACAAGGTCATCAAGCTGGTTCATGTTTCTTGGAATCCTCACGTGCCTGGTGAGTCGACTTGGAAGCTAGAGAAGGAGATTCAGCAGAAGTTTCCTCATTTGTTTGAGTAGTTTTGTTTTGTTCTTTCTTATCTTTTCGGGGTTACCCTATGTGCCTTCTTGTTGAATTTCGATGACGAAATTCTTCTTGTTAGGAGGGTGGGATTTGTAATCCCTGTTTTCCATTTTGTGTATTTTGGGGTGTATTTTTCTTTTTGGTGTATTTCTCTTCTTGTATCCTTTTCCTGGACCGTATATTGGATCTTTTGTTTTCAATATATTCATTTTAATTTTTTTATCATCTTTTATTTGGGTTCTTGATTCATTTGTTCACCATTGTTTCTTCTCTGTTGGAACGTGCTATTATTGTTGATCCTCTTTATTCTATTTGTTCATGTCCTATTTTATTTATCAATTTGTGCCCATCTCATTTTATTTGGTCGTATTATTTCCCATCATCCTAACCCATTTATCAATTAATACCCTAATCCATTTAACTTAACCCTATAACCTTGTTCTTTATTCTTGGATCCATTTTTAAAACCATTACCCTATTTTTTAACCCTACACTACACCCAAAACTCGTTAGCACCTAAAACTACCCAACCCGGTTACCTCTACCCTATTATAACTAAACCTGATCACCCCCCTAACCCTCTCTGCCGTCATCCATCTCCTAACACCTAAACCCTAATTTGATACCTTATATAACCCATCCCTGTGTCTTCATGAACTCCGACCACCCTGCATCCTCTCTCCCGACCGTTCTATCCCTTTTGCTCCACCGTCGCGACCACAGCAGTGATGCCAGTCCACTGCGTCGCAGCCCTGGTCTCCCGTCCTCCCGAGCGCGCCACTAGACTGCTGTCCACATCGCCATCTCGGTGTTGTCCTCTTTTTTCGCCGCAAACGCAACAGCAAACCATGACATCATGCCGTTGTCTTGTCATGGTTGAGTGCTTGTGGGTGTTGCACTTGGGTGTGCTGGTGTTGGTTCGTGCTTTTGGTGTTGTGGTTGTGTTCGTTGGGTTTCATTGTTTGTGTGTTCGTTGTGGTTCGTAGGATCGTAGTCGTTCGTTGAGTTCGTTGCTCGGGAATCCGTTCCTGTTATTCTTGGTCTTTGCATCGTTTTTGTCGTCGGTTAAGGCAAGTAACTTGTATTTTTTTCTTTGTGTAATATAAGTACTAAATACCGTCTGTAGTGTAGTTGGGTTCTAGAGACAATTTGTGTGTCAATTCTCTGTTATCTATTGTTTCTATTGTGATCATTTGACCATAGTTGCCTCACGACATATATGACATGAAACAACCTAGGGTTAACCTCTTTTGATGTATATGTTCACGCTAATTTGAGATATCTGTGCTTGATGTGTTGTTCGTGATATACTTGTCGAATACTTGCAAAATACCTTATACCATGTAGATTGGACATCTAGTACACTATATTTCATGTTTGGGTTGATTTGGATGAATTTCGTGTTATCTATGTTGATTTGTGTATGAAGAACAATTTTGAAGTTTCTGTTACTTTACACCTGATCAGTATGTTAGACCCTATTAAGGTCAGTATTTGAAAATATTTTGTCATCAAGAACTGTAGAGAAAACTATCTTATTTCTAACACTTTTGACGGATCTCAGTTTCGAGTTATGGTTTGCGAGTTATGTCTATTTTACTACAGAGGTGTAGAAAGGTTTCCAAATTGTGTTTTCTATGAATTCTGAAGAATAATCTATTTTTATCATGATGTTAAAAGTATTTTCTTGATCCAATATTTTGCACAGTATAACTAGACTTGATTGGGTTTAACCCCGAATTTGTTTGGATTTATTTGATGAGTTTTACAAACCGTTCTATGTTTCCAAGCAATTACTATACTAGCAGGTTTTTGTTGCTGTTCATTATATAACCTGATTTTCGACCTAATTCTACTTGTTGTTTGTAAAATATTTGTGAATATTAAAGTTAGCATATTGTATCTATTTTATTATTCTTTCAGCGGATTTGGATTTATATTTATGGTTTGTGAGATATTACTGTTTTCATACTACAGTGTTTATAACTCCAGATTTACAAAACTACTGCATTTCGATGTTTCTGATTTTTGTTGGCTATTCTATTTATATTGGAAAATTATGAAACTTTATATTCTGATGCTACACATATAGGAATACCCCAGATTTTTCATGGATTTAATTAATAAGTTTTCATGGTGTTTTCCTGACTGTGAATACAAAATACTGATTTCTGACTGAACACGTTTTCTGAATTCAAATCTGTTTTGAGACATGTTTTTGTGAAATACCATTTGACTTATATAAGTTTGCTGGATTCAGTCGGAAGTCTATTTTCCAGATTCTTCGACAGATCCAGATTTGCGTTTTTGTAGCAACGGGAATCTGTGTTTAACTATAGCACGGTCTTGTTGTCCTAAACTAGCATTTGCATTATTCTATTCCTTTATGAACTGTCTATCATCTGTACATGTTTATCTGTCACCTTGAACCTGTTACTTGCTCATACCATGTTATTCTTGCTTTGTTTATGACACATACATGCCTGTTTGATAATAATAATAAAATAACCAAGCCGGGGTTAAGGAAAAGATCTAGTAGTAGGAAATTATAGAAATGTGTACTTGGAACGGGGCCCGTGTTTCTCATACTGAGCATCTGTTATGTGATACGATACTGTTATACTGATTACCTAACTGCACACTTCTCTAGCTGCAGGTCGTCGTCAAGCGTGAAGGTCGCGTGGCTTTAAAAAAAGCCAAGGCCTTGGTCGAGGTCGACGCCGAACCCCCACACCTGTTCTCGGATAGATAGCACGGGTGTAGCTGGCGGTTGCCGCCGAGCGTATAGGTTGATGGGCTTGAACAAGCCAAACCATGCCTGAGGCAGATGCCGAGCTCCCATACCTTAGAGAAACCAGTGATGGGCATAGCTGCAGGTCGTCGCCGAGTGTAAAGATCGTGTTGTTTTGAAAAAAGCCAAGGTCTTGCTCGAGGTCAACGCCGAGCCCCCAAACTTGTTCTCGGATAGATAGCACGGGTGTAGCTGGCGGTTGCCACCGAACGCATAGGTTGATGGGCTTGAATAAGCCCAAACCATGTCTGAGGCAGATGCCGAGCCCCCATACCTTAGAAAAGCCAGTGATGGGCGTACCTGTAGGTCGTCGCCGAGCGTAAAGATCGCGTTCTTTGAAAAAAGCCAAGGCCTTGCTCGAGGTCGACGCCGAGCCCCCACACCTGTTCTCGGGAAGATAGCACGAGTGTAGCTGGCGGTTGCCACCGAGTGCATAGGTTGATTGGCTTGAACAAGCCCAAACCATGCCCAAGGCAGATGCCGAGCCCCCATACCTTAGAGAAGCCAGTGATGGGCATAGTTGTAGGTCGTCGCCGAGCGTACAGGTCACGTGGCTTTGAAAAAGCTAAGGCCTTGCTCGAGGTCGACGCCGAGCTCCTACACCTGTTCTCGATTAGATAGCACGGGTGTAGTTGGCGGTCGCCGCCGTGCGCATAAGTTGGTGGGCTTGAACGAGCCCAAACCATGCCCGAGGCAAATGCCGAGCCCCCATACCTTAGAGAAGCCAGTGAATTTTTCTAGCTCGAGGTGCCGTCTGGGGGTCGAGCCCCAGGTTTGTATGAGGAGCTTTTTGTGGCTCGCGGTGACATCCGAGCACCGAGCGCTAAGCTTATAAGAGAAGATTTTTGTGGCTCGCGGTGACATCCGAGCACCGAGCACCAAGCTTATAAGAGAAGCTTTTTGCGGCTTGCGGTGACATTCGAGCACCGAGCACTAAGCTTGTAAGAGAAGTTTTTTGTGGCTCGCGGTTTCTTCCGAATGCCCAGCTCGAGACATGTTTTTAAAGAGAGCTAATACGAAGCCAAAGCTTGTTTTAAGAAAGCTGGCATAATTACAACATACCTGAAGTTTACAAAAACAAGGCACGACGTGCCGATTACATTTTTCATAATTTACATTGGCTTACGGGCTAACCCTTCTCTTCCAGGAATTTGATGAGGTGCTCTACGTTCTAAGGCCTTTTGACAGCCTTGCCTTCTGGGTTGGTTAGGCGGTACGTGCCCGGGCGTACGACCTCACATACCTTGTATGGGCCTTCCCAGTTTGGGGCCAGTTTCTTCTTTTGGCCAGGGTTGGATACCGCTAGCTTCCGGAGGATGAGGTCCCCCAACTTGATGTCAGTGGGGCGCACCTTTTTGTTGTAGAACATTTCGATCCTCTGTTGGTAGGTGTTTCTTCTGATTACATACTTCTCCCTGACCTCGTTTATGAGATCCAGGTCAGCACGTAGTTGTGCCGAGTTGCTTGCTTCGTTGAAGGCCATGATCCGGGGTGAAGGGAGCCAGATCTTAAGGGGAATCGCGACCTCTGCACCATATGTCTGATTGAATGGCGACTCTCCTGTGGGAATTCTCTTCGTCGTTCGGTGGGCCCAGAGAATGCTTGGCAGCTCATCGACCCATAACCCCTTGGAAGATTTATCAAGTCATTTCTTGAGACCATCAAGGATTTGGCAGTTTGCATCTCAGCCTGACTGTTTGACTGTGGGTGGCATACCAAAGAAAAGCGCTGCTGGATCCCGAGATTTTCGTAGAACTTTTGGAAATTCTTACCCACGAATTGAGTCCCATTGTTTGTAATGAGTACTTGTGGAATCCCGAATCGGCAGACGATGTATTTACAGAAAAATTATTGGGTCTGCTGTTCGGTGATCGTGGCCAGAGGCTCGGCCTCGATCCACTTCGTCAAGTAGTCGATCGTCACTATGAGAAACTTTCTTTGGCTCGTGGCCTTCGGAAAGGGGCCTACCAGATCCATCCTCCACATAGCAAAAGGAGCGGAGGTTCGCTTGCAGAGCTCTTTTTACCGGGGAGAACCTTTGACAGGGGCCACACTTCTTTACCAGTGCCAGGGCGTCTTGTAGCATTGTAGGCCAGTAGTACAGGTGATTCAGAGCCTTTTGCACAAGCGATCGGCTTCCCATATGGCACCCGCCAATTCCTTCATGGAGCTCCTTGAGAACGTACTTGGCTTCGTCAGGGGTTAAGCAACGGAGGTAAGGTCTTCCGTCCATCGTGGTGTATGACCTTTTAAAGAGGGTCTGCTGGTCATGGCGAACCTTTCTGAACGGACCCTGACCCACCTTGCCTCGACTCGGTCTTCGGGAAGCTCTCCTCTGATTAGAAACTTCTTGATGGGAGTGGTCCAATCGTCAGGACGAGCACCGTCTTCGATGCAGAAGGGTCTCGGGGAGGTCAGTACTCAGCTTCAGGAGTACTTCGATCAGGACGGTGCGGTCGAGACCCTCGAAGGACAAGGAAGCTAACTTTGACAGAGCGTCGGCCTGGGCATTCTATTCACTGGGGATCCTTAAGACTGCAGATTCGTCAAAGGACACCAATAGCCACTAGACCACAACCAAGTACCTGATCATCCGATCATCACGGGCCTCGTACTCTCCATTGACCTGATTGACCACGAGATGAGAGTCGCTAAAAGCCCTGATCTGTCCGGTGCCTGCCCGATGCATCAAGGTGAGCCCGGTAATCATGGCCTTATACTCAGCCTCGTTGTTAGAGGCTAGGAAGTTGAGGCGGAGGTAATATTGAAGAAGGAAATTGTCAGGACCCCACAGAATGATACCCGCACCACTCCTCGCTTCGCAGGAGGAGCCGTTGACGTAAACTTCCCACATCTGGTCGGCCTCCCTGCTTTCGGGTTGCTCGGAGATTGTGCATTCCGTGATGAACTCGGCGAGGGCCTGCCCTTTGATAGCCATCCTTGGCTGATAGCCGATATCATATTGACTGAGTTCGATCGACCATTTGACCAGTCGTCCGGAGCTCTCGGGTTTGTAGAGCACGGCCTTCAGAGACTGGTCCGTGAGTACCTGAATGCGCTTGGAAATAGGGATAGAGTTTTCACGTGGCCATGACCAAGGCGTATGCTACCTTCTCCATTTTTGAGTATCTAGTTTTCGGTGGCGAGCAGAACCTTGCTCACGTAGTATAGCAGCTTTTGGACTCCGTCTTCTTCTCGAACGAGAATAGCACTGAGCACATTTTCCGAAGCCGAAAGATAAAGCCAGAGGGGCTCGCCTGGTTCGGGCTTGCTGAGGAGAGGAGGGTTGGCAAGGTACTCTTTTAATTGGGCGAACGCCTCTTGCTGCTGAGTACCCCATTCGAAGCCTCCGGTTCCCTGCAAAGCTTTGAAGAATGGGATGGACTTCTCTCCGGACTTGGAGAGGAAACGACCTATAGCCGCCAGTCTTTCCGTGAGCCTCTGGACTTCTTTGATGTTTCTAGGAGGGGCCATGTCAATTATGGCCTGGATCTTCTCGGGGTTCGCCTCGATGCCGTGCTGGCTGAAGACAAAACCGAGGAATTTCTCTGAGGAGACGCCGAACACACACTTCGCCGGATTGAGTCTCATATTGTGGGTCCGAAGGATCCTAATGGCTTCCTCCAGGTCGGCGATGTGCTCCTATCCCCGCTGGCTCTTGATGAGCATGTCATCGACGTATACCTCAATGTTGCGACCGATCTGATCCTTGAGACTCGGATGATGAGCCTCTATTAAATGGCACCGGCGTTCTTTAGCCGAAGGGCATAACCCGGTAGCAATAAAGACCTTGGTCCGTGACGAAGGATGTCTTGGCTATATCAGGGGGGAACATTCGGATCTGGTTGTAGCCTGAGAAGGCGTCCATGAAAGAAAGGAGCTTGTGACCTGACGTTGCGTCGATCAGAGCGTCGATACTGGGGAGAAGGAACGGATCTTTGGGGCACGCCTTGTTGAGGTCAGTAAAGTTATGCAGATCCTCCAACTCCCACTCGCCTTTCTGACCATCACGACGTTTGGGGTAGCTGACCTCCTGTATGAAATGGGCAGACAATAGTTTGTCCACCTCCACTTTCACTGCCTGCTGCCACTCTAGGGTGAACTTACGTCGCTTCTGGATGATCGGCTTCGAGTCGGGGATCACGCTGAGTTTGTGCATGATCAGGTCTTCGGAGATCCAGGCATATCGGAGGGCCTTCCAGTGAAGAGGTCGACATTGCGGTGAATGCAGTCTATCAGGTTAGACTTAAGGTTGTGAGCGAGGGAGCAGCTTACGCAGAACCACTTTGACATGTCCCCTGTCTCGAACGAGACTTCTTGTTCGTCCGCCGACTCAGGTTCGGGTTGGCTTCTTTCGGGCTGCAGCTCGATGGCGTCCAGACACACCTTCCCCGACCGCCGTCATATAGCATGAACGTGCCGCTTCTTGGTTTCCTTGGATGACTCCAACACCTGACTTGGTGGGGAATTTCAGCTTTTGGTGGTAGGCCGAGGGAACGGCATGGAGGGAGCAGAGTACCGATCGGCCGAGGATAGCATTTTAGGCTGCCTTGATGTTTACAACCATGAAGTCCATCGACTCGGTCCGTTTGTGAGGGGTCATACCGGCAGGTGATGTCTAAGGTCGCGATCCCCTCTTTTGGCAGCGGGACGCCGGAGAACCCGTGCAGGGTGTATCCGACTGGCTTCAGCTTATCCCGAGAGAGTTTGAGGTTCTCGAATGCTTCCAGGAAGAGAAGGTTCACCGAGCTCCCGTTGTCCACGAGGATCCGACGGGCCTGGTAGTTCGCCATGCTGAGGCTGATGACGAGTGCATCGCAGTGCGGAAGCCGAACTCCCTCCAGGTCTTCCCCCGAGAAGGAGACAGGGAGTTGCTGGCCCAGGGGGGAAGGCAGACCCTAGACGGTGTTTACCTCTTGGATGAACACCTTGCGAGAAGTGCTGGACTCTCCTCCCATGGGCCCTCCGTGGACGCAATGCAATATGGCTTGACCCTCGGTTCCTTCAGGCTTGGGGTTCCGCTCGGGGCGCGGTCTGGTTGTTCGAGGAGGAGGGGAAGGCCTCCGGTTCCTCGTGTCCCTTTGATCTCAGGCGTCTTCTCATTTGAATTCCTGGAGGTACCCTCGTTGGATGAAGGCCTTGATTTCGTCCTTCAGAGCGCGGCAGTAGTCGGTGTCGTGCCCGCTGTCCCGATGGAAGCGGCAGTAGAACCGCTGATCCCTCTTCTTTTTGTTGTTAGCCGACCGAGGGGGCATCTGGACGAGGTCCATGTCCTCGATTGCTAAGAGGATAGTTAACACGTTCTGTGTCAGCGGTGCGTACCTCTCGAAGCGTGGGACCGGAGGGACCCTTTTCGTGATGGTCCCGTCTTTTGGGACCTTCTTAGCTGACTCTGCCTCATCGGCCTTGCGCTTCTCCTTCCCCGAGACTTTTGGTGCTTTCTGGATTTAGGGCCTCCTCGACCCGGATGTACTTTTCGACCCGACTGAGAAGGTCAGGAAAATCGAAAGGAGTCTTCACCAGGGATGTCTTCAGCTGTCCGTGCCGGACATTGGCCGGAATACTGCTGACGCGACCCTGGCATCGAGGGAGGAGACCGACCACGCCTCCGTGGTGAACCTCCAGACGAACTGCCGGAGTGACTCTCCTACCGTCTATTGGAGTTCCAGTAGGACGCACTTGTCTTTTCGGCCTTTCTGCTGGTCACGAAGTGAGCCAGAAAATTGGCCTCCAACTGATCGAAAGAGTAGACCGAGCTGGGGACGAGCTTGGAGAATCATTCCCGAGCCAGACCCCGGAGGGTAGCAGGAAAGGCACGGCACAGGAGGGGATCCGAAGCGCTGTGAATCATCATGAGGGTCTTGAAACCCTCCATGTGATCAGTAAGATCGCCCTCGCCATCATAGGTTTCGAATTGTGGCGGTCGGAAATTCCGGGGTATTTCTGCTTGTAGGATTGCAGTGGAGAAAGGAGGTCGGGTCGGCCTGTGACCTTGAGCCGGCCTCGCGCCGCCGTTGCCAAAGTGGTCGAGGTGGTTCTCCATTTCCTGGAGGCATTTTAAGATGTCCTCGTCATAATCTGGCGGGACGGTCGGGCCGCGGGACGCGCTTGCCCCGATATCCGATCGCGAGTAAGAGCGATGGAGCATCTCGTTGACTGGGGTCCCTAGGATAGCCTCCATGATCTCTTTCAGGAAGTCTTAGAACTCCCGGTGGGTGACCGGAGCCTGTTCGGCCTAGTTGCGTTGGGGCGGCGGCCTCCGGTCGATGCGGCTGAGCGCCGGCTCCCTCTCTCGGGGCGAAGGTCTGGGACGGTTCGGGACCGAGTTGGAAGTGGTCCCTCCTCTAGTCCGACTTGCCTATCGGTTCTGGATGACCCGACGCAGGTCGGGTATGACCGAGCGAGAGGCGCCCAACTGGTGTCCGAGGCTAACCCTCGAGTTGTTAGATCTATGGGTGTCGGTGGGGATGTCTTGAGGAAGGACGTCC
Organism: Hemerocallis citrina; assembly: GCA_017893485.1. Taxonomy (NCBI): domain Eukaryota; kingdom Viridiplantae; phylum Streptophyta; class Magnoliopsida; order Asparagales; family Asphodelaceae; genus Hemerocallis; species Hemerocallis citrina. Next base: position 57,937,526 of record CM030367.1, on the reverse strand, counting down.
TGGCGACGTGCAGAGGTGATAACTCTCCTGGGCTTGGGTGCCATGTGAGCTCGGATTGGTGGGATGCCAATTGATGGCTAGGTTCGGATTGATGTCCGCACCGAGGGTTCCCACAAACGACGCCAACCTGATGCGGTTTGTTTTTGGGGAGTGGCTGCACCAGGTGTGAGTTTTCTCAGTTTATATTTTTGCTGAAGCTTCGGTGCGGATAGTACGCCTGACCCTCAGTCAGAGGGGATGGCTCGGGAGTAGAGGCGGGAGCGAGGTGGAGGGAGTATACTCGGCTCGGATCCGAAAATCTCGTATACCTGCACTCGGCCTAGGAACACCGGGGTTGGTCCTGGTGGCAGGCCCTCCGAGCAGTAACTAGGGTTTTTAGAGGGCCTGGTATTTATAAGCAGCCCCAACCAGGTCTGGACCCGTTTGGGGTCGGGTCTAGATCCAGTCACCCGTGGGTCTGACGTGACGAAAGCCTAGGCGGTTCAGGGCTAACGTGGCGGAAAACCAGGTGGTTTTAGGGCTGACGCGGCAGATCTGATAATCGGGGATGAACGCCTTTTGAGGGGATCCTGTGGCTCAAGAGGAGCCACGTCATCTGACCTCACTAGTAGAAAACCTTGCAATAATAATGGACTATTTGCAAGCACAAAAAATCCCTTGTTGGTGCTACCATCAACAATAAATTAATCACAACAAACTCATCCATTGCAAATGTTTTAACATCCGCAAGAAATTCTATTGAATTGTTGCAGGTGTTGATAATTACAAGGGAATAATTGTGACAAACAATATTCCATTACCAAAGTAGAAATAAAATATTTAAATTTTAAAATAAATTAAGTATGAACATGTGCTTTACACATATAATTTTGCCACTCAACAATTTGATACTAAAAAGATATCCATACTTCTCAAATATTGAGCGGGCAAAAAAAGAAAAAAAAATCAAAACCAGCAACACTCCATAAACCGACAACACTCCCAATAACTATCAGACCTCTCCTCATTCCCATTTCCCAATCTCACAAACCCTAGAAATAAAAAAAACTAAAACTAAAACCCCAACCCTATCATCCATCTTCTTCTCCGTTGGATTCTCAAATTGGAAAAGAGAGAGAGACAGAAATGGCGGCGGCGAATCAAGTGGCGGCGACGGTGATCCAATTCCACCTGTCATCCAACAGCCTAATGGCCAAGATCCACCCGCTCGTCCTCTTCAACATCTGCAACAGCTACGTCAGCCGCCCCGACCAGGCCGACCGAGTCATCGGAACCCTTCTCGGCTCCGTCTCTGCCGACGGCACCGTCGACATCACCAACTCCTATGCCGTTCCCCACAGCGAGTCGTCTGATCAAGTTATTTCTCTTCTCCTCCTCTTCTTCTTCTTCTTAATTTGAACAGTCTACAGATACTTTTGATCGATAAAATGATGGTTAATAAAATTAGTTGTGTAGGTGGCGCTGGATATTGAGTACCATCATAACATGTTTACGTCGCACCAGAAGGTGAATCCGAAGGAGGTGATTGTTGGATGGTAAGGATGTCGTAACTTGTTGCTTTGACTTGGGGGTATGTTGTTTTGTTTGGTGTTTTGATGGATGTGTGAGTGTTTATGAGTTTTGGTGGGTTTATATAGTTGAGAGCAGCCTTCCCTTCAATAGTTGTGATGGATGTGTGAGTGTTTATGAATTTGGGACATCCGACAATTTTAAATTTAGGTCCCTAAATTATTCATTCTTATTCCTTTCTTATTGAATTAAGTTGTGAGTGAACCTCTAATATTTTACAAATTACAATAAATCTCACTCGATCTATTAAAGTTGAAAGGGTTAACAAGTAAAATGCTAAACTTCACTCTTTATTCATGCATTCACTCATTTTCTACTATCCCAGTAAGTAAGTTGGAAGATTGATCATCCTTTTAGTTTGTGGTTTAACCTCAATGTAAGATCTCTCAATTAGTCTCTGTATAAATCAAAATATTTGAGAAGTTTAAAGTAACATAATATCATCATAACACAGTTCATTATGTGCTACATACCTATCATCATAACATAGTTCATTATGTGCTACATACCTAAAATACTTGGGATGTGGTTTTAAAATGAATGTCTGTTCACTGGTCGAACCAATAAGATCGTTTGATACATGAATGAGGTTTCTTGTGATGAGGTTTGCTTATACATGTCAAATCTTGACAAAATTTTATGCTCTGTATTAGCAAAAATTGTGATTATGACTATTAAGCACATATTTTAATTATTAGAGCATCCATAGTGGTATTTCTCATATTCTATTATATGGCAGCTACAGTAATAGCATATGGGGAAAGATCGTGCAGCGGTGGTTTGTTAAATTTTTCTCATTTGCGTGTAACATATTAAAAGACCAAATTACCCCCTTCTTTGATATTCAAAGAATATGGATTGAAGGGCAATTTGGGAAACAAAAAAACCCCAAAAAAAAAATTATTATTCTTTGGACGGGATAACATCTCCCGGACGGGAGATGTTTCCCCGTCTGAGGAGATTTAAAAAAAAATTAATGAATAAAAGGTAAGGACGGGGTATGTTTCCCTGTCCTACCCTATTTTTTAAAAAAAACTAAAAAATATTTAGACGGTATATGTTTTCCCATCTCAATCGATTAAAAAATCTTAAAATCGGAGTGACGGTATATGATATCCCGTCCTTTATAATTTGAGAATTGGTATTTCGTTTCTCATATATGAGAAATCAATATAGCAAATTTGCTATAAAATAGAAAAATGAAAAACCATTGCAGCGATCCGTTTCTTATAAAATGGCAATTTGCCATTTATAAAAAACCACTGTGGTTACGTATTTAATTTGTAAGTGCATATTTTTGCTGAGCAGCTTTTTTGACTCATTATGACTATTTTTCATTTGATCTGAGAAATTTAAAGTACTCTAAATATACCATTTAATTCAGGTTATGCTCTTAGTTCTGTGGAAGGTCGAGTTGCTATGGAGTTCTTTGATTTGTCTGAGGCTGACCAAGCCAAGAAGTAAGTTATTTCTATAAGTTATGCCAAGTAGGTCATCTTTTTTGTATGCTAATTTTATTGCTAGTACCGTCTACTTCTAGTTCACTTATTAGAATGACAATGTGGGCCTCATAATCCCTCCTATTGAATAAGTTAAATAGGTGGGCTCCTCCACGTTTCCACCTGTGTCATTATCTCATATAACTAATAGTACACTCAAATAGTACTTTCCAGTTCCTATATATAATTTTTCCTGAGAGAAAGAAACTTTGTCATACATTTTGTGCACAGAACACTGGATCCATGTCATACATGATATACCCAAAATAACATGATTCTCAAAATATTTAAAGGTTTACCACCAGTAACAACAGAAGAAACTTCTTGGCGTGCATTCTGAAGCGTTGCCCCGTAACCATATTACTGCAGTAGTAGATTTAGATGTCCAAAGTGGATGCGGTGTTCACTAATTGCATAGGATGATTTTTTCATTTCTCATTTTATACAGTGTGAGTTTTCTTGATCTGATTACCAAAAAATCTTTCCTATAGGTATGCTTTTAAATGCCATAGGAAATCTGAGGCTGGGAGGGACACTGTTTATCCTGTCAATGCAATCGCATTCCATCCAATGTACTCTCTCTCTCTCTCTCTGCCCCCTCCCCCTTATCTCAAATTCTCTCTTGACGATCCTAAAAATCCCTCAAATTTAACGTTGTGCTGTTGCAGCTATGGGACATTTGCAACTGGAGGTTGTGATGGTTTCGTAAATGTCTGGGATGGCAACAACAACAAGAGATTATATCAGGTAAGAGTAAAGGGTTTCCCCCCTCCATATCAGGTAAGAGTAAAGGTTGTGAAAATCATAACTTTCACTGTTAGTATTATGAGCAGCCTTCCCTTCTATTAATCATCTTTCCATGGTGTCACCTTACATTTCTTTCCTAGTGCAAATTCCTTGTTTATTTGGAAGTCTGCAAAACGTTGTCACCTTACATGTTCATCCTGTTTTTCCATCTTTTGCTTAGGAAATAAAATGACTGCTTATGATATCTTACCAACGGGGCTTGACATGGATGAGCGCATATATTGGTGTGTATACAGACATTCATTTCAGTGCCATTTTCTTTTATTGTGTTGAATTTGAAATCTGTGGACTCTAAGTTCTGAAATGCTTTGTAGACCATTCGGGATTTTTTATTTTTTTCGATTGTTGGTTATTGGACGAGTGTATAAAGTTCTTCCATCTTTTGTGAGCTGCATCCTCATAAGATGGAAGCCTTAAAACAAAGGTTGGAAAATACTACTATCGGCTCATCCAATAGTTAAATACGACAAGAGGTAGCCATATATTTAATTGCCTCAATTGGATAATATATTATTATCTATATATATTGAATAACGAGTTCTAATTTTGTATTGTTTCTTTTTCATGTAGTCTATATGTAGTGGCGATGACTATGACACAGTGGGTAATGAGGAACATGCAGAAGACCCTACGTGAAAAGTGAAGTTGGAGATACATGGAAGCAGTAGCAGGTTAAAAGTTATTTTGAAAACATTTTATTTTGTTTCTTGGAGTTTCACAACTTATCTTTTCTTCTAGAATGTATTGTTGTTTTGGCACTATGAAACAAACAAAAAATTTTGTAATGAGAAGATTCTGAATTATATAATATTCAAACTTATTTTGCATTATTGTGTTTTCTTTATATAATTGTGTGAATCAATATGTAAAATAATTATATGTTCTTCATTGTAAAAATACATTGTTTTAATTTGTAAATTTGGTTAAGCCATTCAAATATAATCAGTAATGAAGAAAAAATATGTGCAATTGCATTCGCGAGGTAGCAATTACAAGGGAATCAGTATTTTGCAGATCTCTGTAGTAATAGTTCATCAGCAACGGAAAAAATCCCTTTTAAAACACATTTGCAAGAGACGAATTTGTTGTAGATATTCTCTTATATATGGGAATAGTAAGGTACAACTTTCATTGCAGATATTCTATTGTGGCTAATATTCGCAAGAGATAGTTAAAATTTCGTTGCGAATGTGTACATTAATCAGGAGAGATTTCACAACAGTACAATTACAAAATCCAATGTAGCCCTTCCCATTTCAAATCTACGTATCAAATCAATGCATTTATTATTTACAAACAAACATAAATTGAATCACAAAAATAATAAACATATATAATCCACTCAACATAATATCTATCTACATCAATCGGCTGCAGTCAATTACCAAACATGCAACTTGATTCGCTACCTCTATCCGACCCAAACTCGAGAGATAATTATGATGATAATGATAGTGGTGATGGTGTCGACAGCTAGTCGTCGCTAGCTAGTGCAGCAGAAACCCCACGACCCCTTTGATTACTCTCCCAAGCCAAGGCTTCGCTGTCCTGAAGGACACATTCCCATCATTTCCTGCGAGCACTCTGTACTTATCCTTCCTTGTAAAGTTCGTGCACTCAAACCCTAGTGTGGCTGCCAGTATTCTCTGCACGTAGTTGGCCACATCATGTGGGCTCTTCCCAGACGAGCAAGTTGCTTCCACGGGCAACTGGTTCAAGAATGTCACCTCGTATACTGGCCTTGGGTTCATGAAGAAAAATATTGGGTCCATAGCCTTCCAGCCTCTTGCAGTGGTTGCATGGAAGAACCCCAGCCGGTAATTCAGTGCCACGGGCACAATCCGATCGGTCAACTCTGCAAACAATGCACTGAATCTCAGAAGAAACGGTTCGCGGCAAGTAGTACCTGTTCAGTTGTAAACATATATAGACAAGTGTTAAGAAGAGATGAGGGCCTAAATTTATCACTCTCAGATATACAGCCGAAATTACCTTCCGATAAAATTTTAAAGTAAAATTTTAACAGTCTAGTACCTTCATGATTAAACTATTTAGGTGTTTTCAGTGCACTTGAAGCAGGCAACATCTTTGACGAGTCATACTTTCCGAGATAAATGAATCATTGTTAAATATATATTTTTTAAATATAATGAAAAGCCTCTACTTCAACTCTATATATGCATAAAAGTAAACGATACCTTCAGGGCACACTACTAAATCCCCCTTCTCCAGCTCGGTTTTTATTCGCTGTGCGTCAATTTCTCTGTCCCGACTCAGCCGGACGGTTCGGATGGGTGAGAGGATTTCCGAGAGGCGGGAGATGGAGTAAGTAACAGCAGGAACTTGACGGCCGAGAACCATGGATAGGACTACAGGGTCCATGAGAGTGCGGTGAGTACAAACGAAGAGAACTCCGGACGTGGATTTTGCAGGAGAGGGAGGAGGGCGGCCACGTACAATGACAGCACCACCAAAAATTCCGACAACGTAAGGAATGAAACGCATTGGGAGGACAATGCCAACAGCAATGCGGATGCAGGCCAGGATGATTCCGAGCGGGAACCAGAGGAGGATGAGGAGAGAGGTGAAGGGAGTTGGGCGGCATGCGAGGCGGCCATCATGGAAGATAACCGGTAGTGGCTGGGGATCGCACTTTCGTAATTCCTTGGGTGAACGGAGGGATGTAGTGTTCCTACAGAAGAAAAAAATATATATATATAGGAAGAAAAAATAAAATAATATAAATATTATAGAGAGAAAGAGAGAAAAGTGAGCCTCATATAGAGTATGAGGAAATATTCCTCGTACAAAGTGATTATACTCACCCTGTGGGACCTTTATGGAAGATCCACTCCGTCCATCATGTTTATCATATTAATGGATGTATGTGTAGAAAAAATCAAGTGATTTGCAGGTCATTAACCCATGCATCATGTAGTTAAAAAATTAACGATTTCAACAGTAATACAAATCGAACCACAAATTGGACCCACATGATGCATGAGTGAATGACCTCCAAACCAATTAATTTTTTCTACACATACATTTATTAACCTGATAAAAATGATGAACGGACTGGATCTTCCATAAGGGCCCCATCAATTGAGTATAATCATTTTCTATGAGAAAAATTTCCTCATACAAATATGAGGCTCACATTACTCATATATATTCATAGAAAGCTTCCTCATACATATATGAGGTTCACATTACTCATATATATATATATATATATATATATATATATATATATAGGAAAAGTTTCGGTTGTGCACTACCTCTAGTGCACACTAGGCCTTCGGGCGTTCATATCGACGATCCGAACCGTTCACATTGATCTACACATCTAAATTAGTCTAAATATGTAAAATCAAATCATTTGAAATTCATTTGCCCATATATTGAAGTGTTAAAAAATTGTATGGCTGAAAATCATTGTTTTTTAGCCACATGATGGATGAGCAAATGAATTTCAAATAATTTGATTTTACATATTTAGACTAATTTAGATGTGTAGATCAATTTAAACGGTTCGTATCATCGATATAAACGCCTGAAGGCCTAGTGCACATACCGTGTGCACTAGAGGAGTGCACAACCGAAGCTTTCCCTATATGTATATATATATCTATATAATAAAACATAAGGAAATCTATCAAGTGGCTCTCCTTCAATCCCTTCAAAAATCAAGGGTCCAGATCTAACCTCACAAAACATATTTTTCCTCCAAAAAGTTTCTTCCCAAAACTCAAATTCAAATACCCCATCCAAAACAACTCCTATATTTATTTAATTTTTTTCTCTCTTTCCCTCTCTCTGATATTCAAAAAATTAAGAAAATAAAAATTTTAAAAACTTAAAAAAATAATAAATTCAAAAACTAAAAATTAAAAAAATTAAAAATTTTAAAAATAATTCATAAAATCAAAAAAATCATATAATCTGTTTTTTGCTGGACCCCCAAAAGTTTCTCATATAATATGTTTGGTACTTCAATTAATTTGCTGGACCTCCAAAACTATTTTATATAATCAAATAAGGTGCACCGTTCCGAAAACGTGCCGTAGGTACGTGTCAACGGGCAAACCTAGTATATATATATAGTGTGTGTAAATTAGATTTGCCTACAATTTGATCCGGGGCATGCAATTTTTCTAACTCTAGTTAATATATGTAACATTGCTTGGGCCAATTTCGGGATAAACTCGCAGTCACCCTTACATAATTACTACTTAATTTGTTTCAAAATTGATCTAGTTAATTGCTTTCGTGATCTATATAGTAATTTACTTCTTCGATAATAATACTACAACAAAATATCAAATAGTTTAGCTATTTATCACATTAGAGCATCCACAGTCGTCATTGTTTAAAAAATGCATATATACATAAATGTATATAGCATTTGGTCAATTCGCTGCAGTCGTCAATTGAAATATATAAAAATTCAGACGGAACTTCATTTTGCGCAGCACGATTTTTTAGAATTTTTTATGACTTTTTTTTATTAATTTAAAATATTATTTAAGTTTTAAAAAAATTTAAAAGTGGCGGGCCCCTTCGTTGGACGCAACTTCAAGTTGCGTCCAAGGAGGGTCCAAGGAGCTCCGTGTTGACATTTTTTTTAAATGTTTTTTTTTTTTTAAGTCGTCGGACGCAATGTGAAGTTGCGTCTGACGAATTAAAAAAATAAAATTTCCGTCGGGTGCAACTTCAAGTTGCGTCCTTTAAATTATGCATAATTCTCATATCCGCTTCATTTATAGCAATCTACTGTAGCAAAATATGCAAAATATACATATTTACGAAAATGACTGCAGCGATATTTTTGACAAAATATGCATATTATGCATATTTAGAAAAGGACTACAGATGCTCTTAGTAAGATCTTAATTAAAATTATATGTCTTAGTTTTGGTACAAAAGAGTGTAAGAGCATCGGCAGTCATTGGCTATTTTGCCAAAATTTTCAAATTTTGGCAAAAATAGTATTGCAGTCGTTGGCCATTTATCCAAAATTTGGGTTTCGTATCAACAGTGATCGACTATATTTGGGAGACGAAATGGCCATTGTTAAAATTTAGCTAACGAAAGATAATTTATCGTCTGTTTGATCGGACGAAAAATTATCTTTCATCGTTTTTTTTTTCATCGGTCGATAAACAAAACACCACCCCAAAAATTGTGGATTTCTCAGACGAGGGATTATTTCCCGTGCTTGAATTTTTATTTTTATTTTTAATTAAAAAAATTGTCGGACGGGAGATGAAATCCGTCCGTTCCATTTTTTAAAAATCAGAAATGAAGTGGGACGGGAGATGAAGCCCCGTCCCATACATTTCTTTCTTAAAAATTTCTATAGAACTACCCTACAATGATTTCTATAGGTTAAACTTAGGTTTAAATATTAATTAATTAATAATTAAGAATTAATTAGGATTAATTTAACAATTAATAAGAAATTAATTATGATTTAATGTTTTTTACTTTTTAAAAAAATAAGATAGACGAAAAATCATTCCCTGTCCGTTCGAATTTTTTCGTTTTTTTGTGTGGGACAAAAAAAATCTTTTCGTCTGAGATTTTAAATTGATTTAAATTGTGGAAAAAATTACATTTTGGCTTTTGACGACTATAGCGTAAAGTCATTTTCTATTTCCATTTACCAAATACTCAAATTTTAGCTCTCGACGACTAGATGTTCTAAAGAATATCATCGATTTAGAAATCAACTATTTTGAGACTGTGGTATTAGATTTTGATAATTAGTTAAAGTTGTTCTCCCAATAGGGCGAGCAAAAGCGATTTATTCCAAAATTAAACTGAATAAAATATTATTGTAATATCAGCTTAAAAAAATTATAGAAAATTAATACAGTACAAATTGCAGCATAATGACTTTTCTGAGTTGATAGCATTATTACCTTTCTGAGTTGATAGCATTATTAAGAAAAGCATTACTACAGTGTGGGATTTTATTAAGTGCAGATTGAGTGTATGACAAACTAATTTATAGTTTTTTATTTTTTTATTTTTTACTAGGCTGCTGACACACACAACCGCATGCACCAAATCTCATGATAAAAAGATCATGCAATCAGTAGTTGAACCCCCCTATTTTTTGATTACTAGCTAAGAGACGTACTACTATACAATAGTGGCAATTGCAACTAATTTATAGTTTCCACTTACAATACTTAAGCCAGATTATACTTTCCCCTAACATCGTACTTTTGTAATATAACTCACAAAATAATGACACATACAAGGTGGGAGTTATAAGACAATTCTTCAATATTTTTCAAAAAATATTATGAAATATAACTTTTATTCTATGACAGTTTTATTCTTTCTTTTTTGCAATCATATTTAACCATTTTTATTTAGATGCTAAGCACACATATTTTGCCAGTGTTCATCATATAATCCAAACTCACCTTGCACAAAGACAAAACCTTCGGGCAAAGCCTCCCCATACCCGCATCTACCCGATCCCCATTAAAAATCTCGCCGATACTCTCAGCCACTGCTCCCCGACCTCCCTTAACAAACCCGGTAGCAATGCCAGACCCGTTAACCACCAACTCGCACCCAACCACCTCATCCGCCTTCAAATGATCCCTCACAAACCTCTCCACCATCACCCTTGGACTCCGAGTCACCACCACCTTCTTCTTATACCCGCTATACACCGCCCACCCCGCCATGTCCACGTCATCCATATAGAACTTCGGCAGCACTGCACGTGCCACCGCCTCAATCTCCGACTCCCTCACTCCAGCAACCGCCACAAATATCATAACCCTAAGCCCAATCTCACCCAAGCCAAAAATCTCAAGCAGTTTGACTATGGGCCACGTTAGTAACAATAAAGTGAAGCGGATCAGACCAGACGCTTCAAACGCTATCAGCATGAAGTAAGGGAACGGGTCATAGGATTTGAGTAAGGCGCCTTCGAGCTCAGAGACGGCGGAGGCAGCTCTGGAATATCGACGACCTTCCATGATTGATCAATGGTGATTGGGAACAGTAGAGAGATTATATGGGAATGAGTCTAGCGTTGCGTTATTTTGACTGGTTCTTAGATGGGTATTTTATTCAAGGGGTGAAGGGCAGTTTAACGGTTTGCAACAACTGAGAAGAATGGGAGTTAGGGTGTTGTGGATTGAAACCTAACCGGCAACAAATTAATAAACTCAATTGCCGGTGCTTTTGAGATCTGGTCTTTGAGGGGATTGCCAACCATTGACTGAGTGATAGTGTACGTGGGTTTAATTTGAGTTATTCTTGGAGTGGGCAGGGATTAGGTGGGCTTGATCTGCTTCTTTTTGTTGAAATTATCTCCAAGAATATTGAAATTTTATTTTGTAGTTTACTTTTTTTAATCAAAAATTATTTGTCTTCTTTAAATGTAGAATCTGGTGTTTTCAGGTTTAGTCATTCATAATGGATTTGGGTTAGGGCTAGGGGTGGCAACAAGTCCGGGTCAGCCCGCCCTGCCCGACCCGCTTGAGCCCAAGCTCGGACCGGCACGACCTGTTGCTGGTCCGAGTTTTAAACGAACCAGCTACAAATGCGGGGCTGGTTCGGGCTGCCAAAATGGGGGGAAAAGCTGCATTGGCACGGCCTAACCAAACCCAAAACCGAACCAACTCGTGCTGTCCGGTCCAGTCCGGTCCAGTCCGGGTCGGCCCGACCAGGCCAATGGTAACAAGGGTAATTCTGTTGAACTTTTTTTTTAAACTTTTCTTTTGGTTTGTGACAAAATTAATTATTGAATTACTTTTGTAACCCATAACGGCTATATACAGGCTAGATTTTGGTGGGTAAAATGGAAAGTTCGAAAATAAACAAAATCTATAAATACCCGCCCCATTTTATTCATTTTTCTCCACTACTCTTCATATTCATTCACAATATTAGGTTATTCTCTTGCGATTTTGTGGAAGTGATCAACATCCACTCTTTCAAGTCTCTCATTCTAGTGCTCTCATTCTTGCAAGACTGACTCAATCAACTCTCTCAACTCTCATTCGTCTGTTACACTCATTCTGTATCATTTTAATTATTCCATTTTTATATTATCATTATTATTTTCCTCCTCTTTCCATTTGGTGTTTTTTATAGACTCTCTCTTCTTCTTTTTAGAGTTTTTTCTCATTTACATATACTAGTTCATAATTTGTTGTTGGTATTTTTTTTGGATTCTCTCTTCTTCTCTTTAGAATTATTTTATTTACATGCACTAGTTCATAATTTCTTGTTAGTGTTTTTTGGACTCTCTCTTCTTCTTTTTAGAATTTTTTTTAAAATTTACATACAATAGTTCATAACTTCTTGTTGGTATTTTTTTAACTCTTCTTTTTTTTAGATTTTTATTACTAACATATATGCACTAGTTCATAATTAATGACATCAAACCAATGACACGTTAGCGGGCGTAGCCAAAAATCCACCTCATCTCATCACACTCCTTCTATTCCACAATTAGATGGCAAAGAAGCTTTTAGAAATTTTGATAGTATTCCCGATTTTGTTAATATTCCCGACACACACAAAAATGTAGTAATAGTAGAAGACATTGAATCACAATACAATTAACACCCTTCTCAATCCCGTAAATATAGGGGACCCACTTCCGGAGTCAAAAAATATTTTACTTATGTCTCGTCTCAATCTGATTGTAAAGAAGGGTTAAGTTATGTAATAAGTGTAAAACCGTATACAAGTTTAAATTGGGTGGGGGGACGAGTACACTTAAGCGACAATTAGATAGATACCGATCAGAATTATCACAAGACACTATAACCTAACAAAAGATAAATCCTAAGACTGGTCAAGTAGATAGCCATAGCTATGATCATGAAACCGTTCATATGGAATTGGGTAGAATAGTAGTTAAGGACGAGTTACCATTTTTCTATACTGAAAGTAGGAATCTAGAGAGTTTTAACCAAACCGCTATAAACCCCCATTATAAACGGATTGCTAGGAACGTTGTGAAAGGAGATTGTAGATTAGTCTATGACGAGGCTAAAAAGATGTTAGTTGCAACAATGACATCGATAAATTGTAGGATTTCGTTGACCTCCGATGGTTGGGTAGACAATAACGATGTACCAATAATGTGTGTAACTTGTCATTGGATATACCGATTGGTTGCTTCAAAATATGATTATTTCATTTGGATGTGTTAGAAATCCACATGAGGGTGAGATTATTCTGACACACATCATGCATGCATGTAATAAATTTGGTATTTATAATAAAGTTTCCCATTAATTTTGACAATGCCTCTAATAATACTAGGGTAACTTCTACATTGAAGATTATGTTAAATCTTATAGAACCGATATATTTCATTTTAGATGTGATTGCCATATTCTCAACCTTTGTGTCCAAGATGCACTAAAATACGGTAATAATAAGATTAGTGCAATGAGAAATTGTGTTAATTTTACTACTTTGAGTGGTCCTACATAGCAATCTTTCCTTGATTGGTGTAAGTTTAGGAAAATTCCGTTTAAACATTTTTCTAAAGATGTTAGACACTGTTGAAATTCAACATGTGAACTCCTTAGTGTTACTACTCATTATAGACATGGTTTAAAAAAAAAAATTTGTGTTCCACTGTGTATGGAAGATTGTAGATTTGATGATGAATTTTAGTTGTTTGACAATAGTTTATTGAAATTTTTAGAACATTTTAATTATGCAACTTTCCAATTTTCAAAATCTTATTCATCTACTTCTAGTGGTATTTTACTTACAATAGTTACTATGATGACTGCTATTAAAGATTTGATAAGTGACTCTTTTATTGGAACAATGATTTATGTTGTTTATCTAAATTTATGAAATATTTTGATCATATTCCAAAGTTGTATTGTGTGGCTAGTGTAATGAATACCATTATTATGTCTAAATTTATGAAATATTTTGATCATATTCCAAAGTTGTATTGTGTGGCTAGTGTAATGAATACCATTATTATGTAATGAATACCATTATTAAGGAAGAGGGTACAAAGAATTTGACTGATATTTTTTATTGATATGCTCCCCATGGCAAAATAGGAGGGTACGATCATGCTAAATTTACTAGAGAATTTGAAACTATCTATATAATAAAACACAAAGAAAGCTATCAAGTGGCTCTCATTCATTCTCCCCAAAATCAAAGGCCCAGATCTAACCTCACAAAACACATTTCCCCCCCCCCCCCCCAAAAAAGTTTCCCCCAAAACTCAAATTCAAATCCCCAAAAACAACTCCTTTATTTATTTAACTTTCTCTCTCTCTCTCTCTCTCTCTCTCTCTCTATATATATATATATATATACACACACACACACACACACACACTTATGGAAACATGGACTTTTATTCTCCAATTTATAATTATTTTTCAACATATACTAATGAAAACGTGGACTTTTATTTACAACTAATTATTGTCATACTATTCAAACTTGAGCTATATAATTGTTGATTTACTGTTTACAAGGCTTTCTGTATGTTGTATTGTTCTGAAGACATGTCGTAGGCACGTGCCCATGGGCAAATCTAGTATTTAATAATTTGTATGATAATTAGAATATACTTTATGCATCTAGTACTACTCAATCACAACATGTTACTTCATCAACTTCTTCCATATCCAAAGGTAAGAGTCTTGGATTTTTAACAAGTGGTGTTTTGAATCTTATAAAATCGAAAAAAACCTAGAATAAATGCACCTAATGAGTTGAATTTGTATAATTCACAACCTTCCGTCAATGAGATAATTGATGTATTATCATTTTGGAAACACAATGAAACTATCTTTCCTATTCTTTCTCGTATGGATAAAGATTTGCTAACTCCCCTGGTATTAACTGTTGAATTGGAAAGTATTTTCTCTCTTATTGGCATGATTATGAGCCCAACAAGAATTGTTTGCTATCAAATAATTTGGAGATACTAGTATGCACTGAAGACTGAATGAAAGCGGAAGAAATGAATCAAGATTTAGTTCAAATGGAACGAAATGGTTCAAGTAGTGACAGATGATGATTAAAGACAAAATCAATCAAGCTGTTGAAATAATGGGGGAATTTAGGGCGAAGAGATTTTAGATTTAGGTCAAGTAGAAGTGAAAGACAATTGTCTAATGCATTCACTTCAATCTAGCTCTAGGTCATCTTGAATTCTAAACATCCCCTTAACTTGTAATTTTAAATTAGGCCACTTTGTATGAATTATTGCAACTTTATTTGATTCGACTTTTAACTTTGTAATTCATTGCAAAAAATTAATATATGATTCTTTTCCTTTATTCTATATAGTCTTTAAGTAATTATCTATACTTTTTCTGTTGTTTTTCTCTTTAAAAAAAATTCAAAAATTCTGAACCGGCCTCGGCTCGGACCTTCGACCCCTAACCAGCTCTGGCCTGGCGTAGCCCGCAAAGCCCCGATTTCCACCCCTGGTTAGGGCTGTGCATTAGTTAGTCGATTAGGACTTTAGTTGTAACACCCCAAGAATTTAAATGTATTATTTTCAATTATTTAATAATGTTAAATTGATAAATTTGACTATGTTGACTATTTTTTGAAACTATATATTTCACGTACAAAACACGTTCAAATATTGTGAAATTTATACTCTAAAGTTTTCTTTAAAAAATTATTTCCTTTCATTAAATTACAATATTTGTTATTTTTGTATTTTTTTCAATAAGAAAAACTACTTTTGAAATTATTTTTAAAGAATGAGACTTTTTGAAAATAAGCGATTTGGGTCAAAATATAAGCCCAAAAATTTTAATTTAAATTTTAAATGGCTACATAAACCATAGGGGCTCTGCCTCGCTGTCGACCAGCTGGACAACAGCAGTTGTTGCTGTCGTCGACCAACAGCAGCCCAAGGAGGGGCTCGGGTTGTGTTGAGTGTGAGTTGGGATGTGCTAGGGTTTGGGAAATCCTAATATACGTTATATATATATATATATATATATATATATATATATATATATATATATACATAGGGAAAGCTTCGGTAGTGTAGTACCTCTAGTGCACACGGCGTGTGCACTAGGCCTTTGGGCATTCATATCGACGATCCGAACCGTTCACATTGATCTACACATCTAAATTAGTCTAAATATGTAAAATCAAATCATTTGAAATTCATTTTCTCATCCATCATGTGACTATAAAAAACAATAATTTTCAGCCATACAAATTTGTAACACTTCAATGGATGAGTAAATAAATTTCAAATGATTTGATTTTACATATTTAGACTAATTTAGATGTGTAGATCACTGTGAACGGTTCAGATCGTCGATGTGAACGCCCGAAGGCCTAGTGAACATGCCGTGTGCACTAGAGGAGTGCACAACCGAAGCTTTCGCTATATATATTCAATTTTGTAACACTTCAATGGATGGGCAAATAAATTTCAAATGATTTGATTTTACATATTTAGATCAATTTAGATGTATAGATCAATGTGAACGGTTCGGATCGTCGATATGAACGTCCGAAAGCCTAGTGCACACGTCGTGTGTACTAGAGGAGTGCACAACCGAAGCTTTCCCTATATATATATATATATATATATATATATATATATATATATATAACTGATGGTATGATGATTAATTTGATTTTGATCAAGATTTCAGACTGCAAGTTTCATATTTTTGAGGAAACGAGTTTCTGAAATTTGCAAAGTTGACTCAAGTTTTCGAGTAAGTAAACAAATATATTTTTGGTGAACAAAACTCTCAGTTTCAGGAGTTGAATGTTTCAGTTTTGAAAGACAACTTTGTAGATTTTTCAACAGATTATTTTCAGTTTCCAAGAGATGAAAATTCCAAATTTTGGAACTATAAAATTTCAGATTTTAGGGATAAATCCAAGATACTTAGGAAGAGTACTTTTTAGTTTAAATGGGTTGAAATTCCAGAAAACTGATAAAGTTTTATATATATATGGAAAGAAGAATTTAAAGGATTATAGTGGATTGAATTTTGTTTTCATAAAAGAAATAGTCCTTTATGGTAACGATGGTTTATTAAATGAACATGAAATATTGAAGATATTTTGTGGACGTACAAATATTTTATTTTTGGAATGAAGTATTCTGTTTGAGGTTTTGATTTACAACCGTGGTATTGTGAAAAAATATTGTTCTCGGAAAAGAGTAAATAAAAAGTATTTTCTTTGGATGATTGAACCAAGTGGAGGTTTTTAATTGAAAGTTAGGGTTATTGTACGAACCCTAGATGAATGCTTGTGGCATTGAGATGTGAGCACTAGAGGCTGAGTGAAACTCTAGGGTACCAGCAGTGGTTATTATGATTGTAGGAATTAGCCAGAGGGGCTAGTGTTCCAGTGGGGTGAGCTACCTCTAGGTAGTTATGGTTACCTATGTTTGAACCTAAGGACATGCACTTGATTGTGACTTGTGACGGAACTTGGGAAACATGTAACATCCAAAAATTTTAAATAATGTTTTCGGGATTAATAAATGAATTAAAGTGATTTTGGTGATTTAATAAATATTTTTCTGAATTTATCTTTTTGCACGTGCAAAACACGTGCAAATATTTTCATGATAAACTCAAAGTTAGAAGTTATTTAGTAAAAACCTAATAATTATTAGTAGGTATTATTTATGAATTTTTTGGATTTTTTTGACGTTTTTTGGCATGTTTGCAAATATTATAAAAGGATGGGCTTTTGTGCAAAATTACCACTTGGAGTAAAAACTCTAGATTTTTGGATTTCTGGGCTGAGCATGATAGTTGGCCAACTCAGTGGTAAAAGGTTTTAATTTTTTTTCTAATATATTTGGTTTATTTTGCTAATTTATCAAAGAATGGTCAATTTGCAAATTTGCCACCAGAGGCCAAAAATTTCAAAATCGATTTTTTGGTTTGATATAGATGTCGTCCAGATCTGGGAAGGTTACTTTTGTAATAAATCTCAATTAAATTGGTTAATCTGGTTACCTAGTATAAAGGATCTATATATGTAAACATATATTCTAAAGAAATATTTTGTAAAATCTTCTCAAAACCCTAATACTCCAGATTTTGGCTATATAGGGGGCTGCTACAGCCGTCCCTCCTCTGCACAAAATAAAAGTATATTCTTATTATTGAACTTCTTGGAGTTTCGAAATGAGGATCTTGAATTTTGCAAGGAAGGAGATTTTCTTATTATCTTTATTATTTTCGGTTGATTTTTCATTAAGGTGAGTGATATGTATGCTAAATATGATGATTTGTCGAGTAGAATGCATGTTAGATGATTATATGGCGATATAATGAGTAAATTGATGGATGGACAATTAAAAGTAGAACCTTTCATGAATAAAAAGCAATGGGTGAATAGATTACTATATGGATGATTTAAGAATATTAAGAACTTAATATAACTCTTGGATGTGCTATTTCTTGCTGATTTGGATGTGTATATTGAGATTATGTGATGTGAGATGCACAAAATTGAATAAAGATGGATGCTTTACTATTGAAATTTGTGTATGATCTGTTTGAGGGATTTTTCGTGACAAAAGATTGTTGTATGTAACTAGGGTTGGCAAATGGGTCGACCGTGCTGGGTCGGGTCGAACCCGTCCGGGTTGGAACCCGAATAGGGCGGGTTCGGGTCGGGTCCGAATGTTAACCGGACTGGATCGGGCCGAGTTGAATTTGCAAAATGTCGACCCGCCCAACCCGAGAACTCATTCGGGTCCAACCCGGGTCGGGTCGGGTCGGGTCGCGGGTTGGCCCGACTATTTATTATTATTATTTTTTTAACTTCAAAAAGTAAAAATTGTTACATTTTATATTAAATGGTTGTGAACAACAAAATTAATTGCTCACTAGCTATTTATATCCCGCTACTCAATTAACCCACCCCACCCTAGCTATTTATAACCAACTCTTTCTTCTCACTTCTCTCATCTCACCAATGTGGGACTAAATATATTTGAATTTTAAACTTTTAAATTTTTTAGTCCCACATTTGTGAGATGAGAGATGTGAGGATGTGGAGTTTGCTATAAATAGCTAGGGTGAGGGTTGTCTAATTGAGTAGTGGGTAGTAATCATTAATTTGGATGTCCACACTCATTTTTCTAAATTTTTGATAAATTTTAGAGTATATCTATGTGCATATATACCTATATATATACATATATATTTTCAATATAAGTATATATATATAAAAATATTTGTCACACAAAAAAAATATTAAAAAAAAATAAAATCAAATGGGTCGAATCCACAACCCCGCGGGTCACGGGTCGGGTTCGAGCGGGTTTGACAGGGTTTGCGGGTTGATGGGCTGGGTTGAGCAGGTTGATATTGAGATTTTTCCAACCCGGGGGATAACAGGTCTGACCCGAACCCGAACCGGGCCAAGGCGGGTCGGGTCAAATTGGGCGGGTCGTGGGCTGACCCGACCCGGATGCCATCCCTATATGTAACCCCTATTTCCGCCAATAAGTATTTTTCGTGTATTTTCTACAATTTGATTTTTATAAATTATTTTGTGCTAACACTACTAATCGGAATGGATTTAACGGCATATCTATCCCGGCATCTGGGCCTAAACGCCGCTATAGGTCGTCATTATAATTTTGTTTTTAATAGCGGGCCTCTATGACGACGGTGATATATTATGCCGTTATATATTATATATATAACGGCGGTTTTATATATACACCGCCGTTACAGATCACAAATAGCTAGTCCCTGTTCACTTCCCCCAAAAACGCTATTCATTAAGCTATTCATTTACCCTAATCCTCCCCCGCTCCAAACTTCATTTCCCCCCAAAAACCCTGCCGATCGAATTAATCCTCCCGCTCCAATCTTCATTTCCCCCCAAAAACCCTGCCGATCGAATTAATCCTCCCGCTCCAATCTTCATTTCCCCCCAAAAACGAAATTCTTCTAACCCTAACTACTCACGCGCCGCTCCAAAATCTCTCTCTCTCTCTCTGACCAGTCGCGTCTCTCCCCATTCGGCTTCGTCGCCCTTCTCCATTCAAGAAGAAGCTCCTTGTGGATTCATTATCTATTTGATTGGTACATTTCACATCCTCTTAGTTCTGATGTCAATTTCAATTTTTCGGGATTAGGGTTCTCTTAGTTCTCTTAGTTCTGATGTTAACTTCTCTTAGTTCTATTATCTATTTGATTGGTACTTCTCTTATCTATTTGATTGGTACTTCTCTTAGTTCTGATGTTAACTTTGCTTAATTTGAAATGGTGGCCATCTGAGAAGTGTGATTATGGGACTTGTAGTTGGGGATGTGGGTTTTTGTTTTTCTTTTGAAATGGTGGCCATCTGAGAAGTGTGAAATGGTGGCCATCTCCTAAATCTCGTGAGCTTTTTTTTTCTTTTCAACACAATCTTTATTTTTTGGGGACATTGTGGTTTTGGGGATGTGGGTTTTTGTTGGCATTGGTGATTGAATAATGGGTTGGTTTGTGATATGGGATTGATTGTCTTGATTTGGTAGAAATTTGTTAGCCCATTTGCTATAATGTTATCTTTTAGTTGAATGATCTTTTGTATGAACTGAGAAAATATAATAGTTGATTGTTTTATATTTTGATTTTAGACAAATTGCTATGTAGTTTTCCCCAGATTTTCCTTTTTTTATTATATTTAAAAATAAATAAAAAAACTTATACTCAAAGAGGATAACCCAGATTTTAGTGTTGCTTGTACTATTGTGATATGGGTTGGTCTAGACAAAACAATCCCATATCACAATAGTACACTGTATACTGTATTGTGGAAGATTTTAACAGATTTTAACAGATTTTAGCAGATACACTGTATATGTATTGAGAAGTATATTAACCCAGACATTGTGGAAGAGAAGTATATTAACCCAGATTGGTTTGTGATATGGGTTGGTCTAGACAAAACAGAAACACAATTAAATGAGCATGAATCGCATGATTCATCTTAAGTCTATTATACATGGGAAAAATCAGAAACAACTGTGGAAGATTCTGCCACAACAAAACAAAATGAGTACTTAAAACTTCAATCAATTAGATAAAGCTTAGAGATGAGTTAAAAGGTCTCTCAGGGAAAATGATTACCTGGTCACAACACACAAGTTTTTGTTTTTCTGAAACGAAAATGATTACCTGGTAATATTGAAAGGATGACCTAGATACAAGTCAAGTTGCCTTGAATAGCAGCTTTGTCTTTTTGTTCTGGAGACAGATGTTAGTGTCAATTTTTGAGTCAGCATTGGCATTGATCAACAAATGTTGTTAGTTTAATAAGAAAAATTAAAGGTATCTGCTTAACTAAAATTGTTGGCATATTGTGATGATTTGTGGTTGTTTTAATGTCATTATTTGTTCATATGTTTGATTTGTTGATTAAAATATAATTAGTCTGAATTTTTTTGAAACAGGTGACATATGGCTAGAACGAAGAGAAAGTTGCCAACAATAGTTGTCAACCAAGACGATGCCATAGAGCAACCTAGCCGGGGACTTTCTACTGAGCACCCGACGGACTATCTTGAAGGTTCGGCGGATGGGGGTGCTACTACAGTCGGGGGGGGTGAAGGTAGCACTCCCACTACTTTGAGGAGGTCGAGGGGGCCGACGAAGATGAAGGAAATCTGGAAGCTCCCAAATAATAAAAAGGTATTGGTGGAATGCAACGAACACAATCAACCATTAAGAGATGGCGGGAGTAAGCTCGCGAAGTTTTGCGGTGTCATAGCACGAAATCCGCGTATCCTTCCCCTAAGCTACGAGAGTTGGTCAAAAGTACCAACGATGACTAAGGTGACGGCCTTCGATGCGATTAAGGTATGTTTTCAAAAATTTCCTTACAAACCCAAATTTTTTTGTTATACTTTACTGCATTCTTTACTGACAATCCCAATGTCAGTAAAGAATGTCAAAGAATAACAATTTTCTTGTTATTCTTTACTGCATTCTTTACTGATTGAATAATTCTTTACTGCAGTAAAGAATAATTCTTTATCCGGATAGGAATTTTTTTTGTATGCAGTCTGATTATTCTTTACTGCATTCTTGTATGCAGTCTGATTATATACAAGTATTCTTTACTGCAACAAAAAAATTCTTGTATGCAAAGCAACATTTCTTGTATGCAGTGAATCAAATACATTTCTTGTATGCAGTGAATCAAATACATTTCTTGTATGCAGTGAATCTTGCGTCGAATCTTGCAACTACATTTTAGGATCAAAGCAACATTTCTTGTATGCAGTGTGATGAAAAAAATTTAGGATCAATGCTTATATGAATCACATACAAAAAATTTTGAGTTTTGAGTGAGAGCTTAACAAAGACCCAACAATAATAGTATAAATTCAACATGCCCAAAACCTACTCTTTGTAAAGGAATGAAGACCCAACATATCTGAAAGGGAACAAAATACTCATTCTGTTAACAAAATACACATACAATAATTCTTTATCCGGACATGTCAATGCCTTCTATTAACAAGTCCTCACCTGTAACATAAAGAAGTCATGTACTTTCCATCTTAATAGGATTGACTGCTTCCTCACCTATATAAATATATACTAAGAGAAAAAAACACGGACTAAGTAAACATCAGTCATGACTCAAATGGAAGAATTGTTTTCCTGTGTCCAGAGGAATTGCAGTCATACTCAACCCAGAAAAAGTGTTCAAAATAGAACTGGTCTAACCAAACTACATGATGCATCCTTATTCATGATTATAGCTGGCATACCGGGTGTTTTTAATGCAGGTTTTTTAAGGGAAAACAACAAGTTAAAAATTAAATACTATCCTAAAACTAGTCAGTCATGAATCATGACCATTTTTATGCTTGGTTACACATCACAGAGTTTGTTTTCAGATGTATTCAACAATTATCTTGATTAAACTTTGGTGACACACAAATCGAATCTGGTAAAACTTAAGTATTCATTTTCAAATGTTCTGATTACTTGATTATGTGGTACCATGATGCAAAATTCTCAGTTACGACTCTAATTCACAACAAATGGATATTGTATCATGTTAACATAGTTATACTGTCTAAGAAATTTGGATCAAATGCAAGTTGATTTGTCTTAACCTTCTGAAACATATATGAGCCGGGTAATTTTCACTTGGATTACCATGAAATTTGTCATCATCTCTTTTCAGAAAAAATGAGAAGTTCCACACATATAGAGTTCACGTTAGTCGGTGGTTACATTGTAATTGAAGTTGGTGATCATTTGCACTAAATTAATACTCAAGTAATATAAATAAGAAGGACAATGACAATTCAATAAACGTGTTTAATTTACAGCAGCTTTCCAATGTTTGAAGAAGTGGGAGAAAGAAAAAAAGCCTGGAATGCATCCAAGAAAAACAATACACATATGTCGCGTTTTATACTTTCCAGTTTTATAGTTTTTACTCTATTTCATCTTCAATATTGTAATGCTCCATCATCTTTCTCATTTTGTAGCAAAAGTTTGCAATGCCTGACGGTTCTGATGGATGGCTCAATAAATCGATTTCGAAAAAATGGAGGGATCACAAGAGCTTCTTGAAAGGGAAGTACTATGATGAGGAGAAGACCGAGGTCGAAAATGCAAGGTCAGTCCCCGAATGCGTTACGCCACAGGATTGGCATTTTCTTGTCAAATATTGGAAATCGGAACCTGGAAAGGTAATCATATTTCATTGTTTATATCTTAAATTGATGATATAAATTATTAATTTTGGTAAACATAAGCATTTATTCCAATTATTAAAATGGTATAGAGGAAAGCTGAGATTGGTCAAAGTAGCCGTAGTCAGTTGAAGATCAAGCACACTACGGGGAGCTGCAGCTTTGCTATTGTGCAGGATGAGATGGTAATGGAAATTTTATTTTATAGCAAGTTTTTTTTTAATTTTTTTTTTTACCAATTACTGCGTTGGTATGATTTAACTATTTCTTTTGACTCATATATAGGATACGACAGTCGAGGGAGAGAGTGTCGGTGAGGTAGATTTTTTTGAATCTACCCACACAAGTAAGGATGGGACATATCGGGATGAATTTGCAGCTGAAATAGTGGTATACATGAAACTTTCGAATTTCAATTTCATTCTGCAACAAAAATTTGGATAATATTCACAACTCTAATTTGGATTTTAATTTGGTCATAACTTACAAAATTTCAAACTAATTTTCAGCCCAATTTTTGATATTAATGTATTGTTTGCTCTCTTTTCTAGAAAGAAGCTAGAAAATTGATTGAAGAGAGGTCGACATCTTCAGCAGATCGATTAACCATCCAGCGTGAAGCTATGACTGATGTGAGGGGGAAAGAGCGACCCGGTCGTGTGCGGGGAATGGGATTGGGGCCAACACCCTCACAGGTATACATATATATTTATAATCTGCTTTTGGTTGTGGATGAGGTGTTTGAGTAGTAAAGGCATCAGCTTTTGGGGAATGGGTGGGTGGTCATAGTACTCAAGATGTAGGACGGACTGATTGACATGTAGAATTCGTAGGACATAGTTAAATGTATACAAGAAAATGGTGAAGAAATTAAGGAGCTGACTGGGTTCATTGGGTTATAAATTTTGAGCTGACTGGGTTCATTAATTATTCTGTTCAGGATCAAACTCCATTTCTTGTTAACAGTATTTGCCACAATTTTGATCTTATTGTGGGCTAGCTTGTGGACAGTATTCACATATATTTCATTGGAAAGATATGTGAATGCTGATATGAATGCCTGAGTCAGGAAGAAGAAATTGAATCAACATAATTTTGTGTTCTGTATATGACATTGTCTAAAATGCTGCTTTAGAGGTGCATCAGAGATCAACAGATTGTTCCTGAAAATTGTTAGATATCAATATATTACTCTTTTGGTTTCCTTAAGGCCGTTCCTAGGTTTGTCACAATTATGCATTGGTTGTCAATTGGAAGTTGCAACCATCTACTTGCAATGAATTGAATACGTAGTTGTGTGCGACAACACTCATCCAAACACCCCATCAATTAGGTGTAGCAGGGTGAATGTGTATGAAAAAATTCAGTTAACTTTAACCAAAATTCAGTTAACTATAAAATTTCTCTTCTTTTTCAAGGGTATTTTTCCACATACTAAGTTATTAACTCAATGCACATCTCCCCTCTAAAATTGTTAGGCAGACATGAAGTGTAAAGTTTTTCTTTTTCTTTGATTCATGATGTATGAGTATAAGAATTGTACTTCATGTCTGCCTAATTGAACTATGTTCACATGATGTATGCTATTTGCAGCAGCTTCCATAAGCACAGATGCTGTATCAGTCTGCATATAAATATTTGCACACACCTATTCATAAATATATGCAGCAGCATCACCATTTCAACTGTTAATAAGATTAGCAACAATAATATTACTATTACCTTGTTTTCTAAATTCATGCATACAGTTACATATACCCTGAAAAAAATATGTTGAATTTAGAAAGGAGGGTATATATCTTCCATTTTGGAACTAAGTGATCCATAAACGAAAATGGTTCTAAGATATGAATTAAAGTTCTAAAACAACAACAGTAAGGAAGGATCAATATGAGTTGTAAGCTCTCTGCAAAGATAGAGCTTTGTGTTCTCTTTTCCTTTGAGAAATTTATATAGATGCTAGTTCTATATATATATATAAGACCCTGTGATGGTTATGTCTTTTAAACTTGTATATATATAGATGCTAGTTCATATTAGTTATATAGCTAAAAACTAAAGGAAAACAAAATAATCTATATATTCTATATCATCTTCAGTAACATATATATAAGTATGTTAGGCATGGGGGACACATAAGAAACCATTAGGGATATACATAATTACCCAACTTTTGTGTTTATTGGACATCACCTCACTACTCTCGATCATCTATATATAATAAAAATTTAGTGTAACTAATGTATTGAAAATTTTTAAAACTAGTTTCTGGGTCATCATCATTAACATGTTATCTTACTATATATCGTCTGGATTGCTATTATTTCTATCAGTAAAGAGATAATAGCAATGCAGATCAAATATTTGTTCTATGACTTGGTTTTTCTTTAAATTTTTTTCTGCTAGTTACTTGGTTTTTCTGTAATATACCTGTAATACGTTAAAAGCTTTAGTTTCAAAATCCTTTAGTTTATTTGGTTTTCCTTTGATGGTTATTTTGTTTAAAAGGTATTTGGTTCTTGTTTTAAAACTAGTTTCTGCTTCATCATCTTGAACACATCACATGGTTTCAATCACAGGTATTTGGTTCTTGTGCATCTGCCTCCAGTCGTACATCCTATCCGGATGTGTTCAAGATGCAAGCCAAGATGCAGGAAGAGATTGACGGCTTGAAAGATATGATTGTTTCTTTAATCTCCCAACAAAACCAGAACTCTAACAATCCAGTACATGGAACTGTAAGTATTCAACAATATTTTATGATATTAGTATGAAATTTAACTATTGCATTTTACTTGTGTGGTGCCTAGTGTAGTGAATAATCTAATAAATGACACTATTGTGAATTATACAGAGCCAGCGAATTCCATCGACTTCTAGTCACGCACGTACATCTGGGCAAAATATCAGTGGGAATCAAAGCAATGCCGAGCCGCTTCAGTAGACTTTGCCATTGTTGAGTTAAATTTGGACTTTAGTCTTTTTATGTTTTGTTGAAACTGAATTTATGCTTTGTTAAAGAAATTGATGTATAACAAGTATATTTCTAATTCTTCGTATGGCTATTTTTAGACAAGTAATTATTGTTTATTGTGGTCCATGATTATATAGTTGTTTATTATGCTGCTATTAGTGTTTTTAAGATTTGAACGTTCAAATTTAATATGACTAAAGATATTTTGAATTTGTGACATTTTTTAAATAGTGGGGAAAAACCAGAAACCCCATATCAATCAGTTTTGAGATAAATATGCCGGGAGGATCCACCAATCGTGGTGAATTATTAAAAAAAAAAAAAGAACCAAACCCGGCGTAATAGACCTACGAATCGTAACGACGCTTTTTAAAAATGCCGCCATAGGGCTACGGGTTTTAACGGCGGTTTAAAAATGTGCCGTTACAAGCTGTACACATATAGCGGCGTTTTTAACAAACGCCGCTATAGGCATACAACCTACAACGGCGCTTTTCGCGAGCGCCGTTACAGATCATAGGCCTATAGCGGCGCCTTTTAAGACGCGCCGTTGTAGACCTATGGTCTGTAACGGCGCTCTAGAAAAGCGCCCCGATAGGCCCATGATCTGTAACGACGCTCGCTGCAACGGCGCTGCTCGCGGAAATATTTAAAACGCCGCTACCATCTATGGCGGCGTTTATAAACGCCGCCATAGACAGAAAAAAATGCCGCTATAGGCTTTCCGATTAGTAGTGTAAATTTGTTTCAGATTTGTATTAAAGTGTTTTCTACTCGAAATTTTATTCATTTTGAATAATGGTGTATTTTAATCTTACTTCCCATTTCTTAATGATCGACTATTTATATTTGAGCCTAAAATCTAATATATTATTATTAATAGATTATTTTAATGAAATTGTTAAACCCGAAATTATTTTATTGTATGATTTTATTATTTTTATAATTACAATAATTAATTGTTATTTCTTTATTAACTATTTAAAATCCATCTATTAAATTATTTTATTATTTTATTTGTTCTAATTTTCCAGGGAAATTTCAGTCTATTTTCAAGCCCAACTGATATTCTTTTGCATTTTTGTTATTCATTTATATATTTGGATTTAAATTTTCGTTCATGAACTAATTTCTCTTTCTGTTGGGCTATTTATCTTGTGAATTTTATTGTATTGGATTGTGGGTATTTTTATTTGAACCCTAAAACCAATTTCTATTGTTCTTAACCCAGAACTGCTATTATTGGATCCTAAACCACTAACCCAACATCCTAATTATACCCTATAAATATAAATCTATTGCAATCCCTAAAGTTGCACAATTTTGAACCCTAGAGCCATCTATTCTCTCTCCTCTTTCCCCCATTTCTCTCTCCCGGACCCAACTTTTCCCGCCCAAACCCCCACTTCCTGTACCTTCTTCTCCGGCCAACTTCGGCCACCTCCGGTGACTCCTACCTGTCGTCGACCCCCGACCACCCTTCCCGCTCACGCCCAGCCACCTGCACTGCCACCACAGACCCCCCTGCCTCTCCCTTGCTCTGCCCCTCTCGCCAGCAGCGCCAAACCCAATTCCCCGCTACTGCTCCTCTGTATCTCGTCGACCAGCACAACGCCGCCCTATCTCCGTTTGCGCCACCCACCGCTACCTATGACACCGACCACCGTTGTCGATGTCGGTCAGGTCCCGCTACTCCTCTTGCTATTGCTGCTATGTCTCTTTTACTATTGTTTCTGTTTTGATTGAATCTCTATTGCACGTAATTTGCATGTGCTATTCTTGGTATTCACTTTCGTCGTCTACAAGGCAAGTCACTTCCTCTTGAATTGTTAATTATATCAAATTCAAGTTTTGTTGAAACTCTTGCAAGTAGATCCTTTTTTCATTGTGTTATACATTGTTCATCTCTTTTATTGGGTCTATTGAGGGTTTACACGAGCTAACCCCAATATTCTTGATATCGTGCTATTTTTGACTCTAAAGATCGAATCTTTCATGCATTCATATAGAATTGATAATATGGTTACCCATATAATCATAACACAATTAATTACTGTAGAAAGAATTGCTAGGTTGTATATTTGATTGATCGTTTGTTGGTTGATTGATGATAAATTAGTGTATATATGTGATTTTATTTTTGACAATCATGTTATTACAACCATCATGCTGATTGGAGAATTTATCGACTAATAGAATTGATACTCATCATGTTTATTTAAATTTTTTTCATGGAAAATACTAAAAATCTGTATATTGCTTGTTGGCTGTGTTTTGTTTATTATTTTCAACCTAGTAAATGATCTTAAAATAAATTACTTTCTGAATAAGAGTTGTAAAATTATCTCTCTAGTTTCCAGAACATCTTGAATTTCTGAATTTCGATTTGTATGGAAAAAGTTATGCCCGTTTTATTACAGCTGTGTTTTTAATTCGAGATTATCAGATTCTTATATGTTTGATGCTTAAACTGCTAAAAGGCTGATTATATGTTCAAATTTTGCTCTAAAAATTTGTAGATAGTTACTTAACATGTTTAGGAGTTTAATAAATCTTTTTAATGAATTTTATAACGAGTTTTTTCTGATTCTAAAAATAAAATAACATAATGTCAATTTTCTGCCTAAACATGAAGTCTGTAAAGAATGGTGTGTTTAACCTAGCTACTGTTCTCGAATTTTGAACTTTAATATGTGTTGGAACCGTGTGGAAGTATAGTTTGTAGAACTTCTTACAGATTCAGTTTTGAGTTCTGAAACAGTGGAAAACTGCATTTTTGTACAAACTACTCTTGCTGTCCAGAATTTTATCTTCTTGTTTTTAATAGATTAACTATTCCTATATCGTAGTATTGCATGACTTAATGAGTGTATGTTGCATTGCATGATCTTAATGTCTTATCGTCATCATCCTAATTGTCATATCCATTATCATTCTATTGTTCCCCCTATTGTTATTATCGTTCATCTCATGGCTCGAATTGCATATTGTATTGTTACATTGATGAAATAATTAATAAGCCGGGGTTTAAGGGTTGACTCCAGTAGTAGACAATATAGGGACTGTACTTAGATAGGGGCTTGTGGTTTCCTATTTCATTATCTTGTGATCTTGTGATATTGTGATCTTGCAGCATCTTATGGATAAATTATCGTTATGGATGGAACATTGTTATCGTGCCGAGTACATGTTCTATAAAATCCACCACTAAGTCTAAACGTAACTTGTTTGTATGTAGAAACCATGTGGTAAATAAGTGGGACGCATGCAGTGCTACATTAGTTAGCATTACAATGATTAATAGACTTAAGAATTATCACCACATCGGCATTGCATATTTTACATCATTGTTCCTATTGATATCGAATATTATCTAATTGTTATTAATATTGACCATTGAATATTGTCATCGACTATTGAATCATTGTTACACCATTGCATCGTCATGATATTGATTATTGTTATCGTGCCATGTTATTGATTCCCATTGATCCATTGAATTCATTGTTATACCGTTATTCAATTGTTCTTTGTTTTCTCTACTTGCTGTCCACGGCTTGCTTTACGGACAATTTTTCTTCTCTTTTTAGATGAAGTGTTCACAGGTAATGAAGGAGAATTACCTGATGGGATTGAAGAACAAAGATTCTGAAGATTTTAATGTTTTTAATTGCTTATTGTATTAAGACTCATTATCATGGTGTTTGGATTTATTATTATATTTGGCTTTTGACCCAGATTTTATTATTGTTTCCAGATGTTGGATTATTATTGTATTTTAATATTTTATATTGCTTCATTCCAACTATTATTGTTCATGAGATTATTATTATTGCCTGCGCAATTGTTCTATATTGATTTTATTATTGAGTTGATTAGATAAAAAGCTTATGGATGGCATTAGTCATTCGCTGGGCCAATATTATGTGCTCGTATTCCGTATTTTTGGGAAACGGGGCGTGATAAGGTTTTTAGTGGTATCAGAGCCCTGGTTTGAACGATATATCAGTCAAATATGACTAACGTATGGAAGTTTGGCATTGATTACATATTAGTCAGATTTGGGTTTTTATCGGTTTGACTCAATAGTATGTGCAATACAGGAATCACATGAACAATTGATAACCAACAATCTGGAAACTAGTTTTATTTGATTCCTCTTTGACCCATTCACATTCAGCTCCTTCATTTCTTGTTGTCTTTCGTCCATTCCATTCATTGATTCCTTATTGGATATAATTTCATTCTTTTCGTAGCCATATTCTTTTGATCATAGTGCTATCATTTCTTTTAATTCTGTTTGGTTCGACGATTGGCATCGCTTGATCTGCAATGACATGTCAATGGCTTGGAACATCACCATTAGAGTGGCACAGCGGAAGCATGGTGGACCCATAACCCACAGGTCCCAGGTTTCTCTTGTTGCTTCTTTTTCTTTGCATTGTTTACTTCCTTGTTCATTCATTGCATTGTCACAATTCATTGAATCTTTATTTGACATAATTCTAGATCACTTCATCCATATCCATGTTCCTTCTTATTCTGGTGTTGCCACCATTTTTTCCTTCCTTTTCAATCCCTTATTTTTTTACTGACAATTTTGCCTCTTTTCCCTTTATTCCCAGTTTTGTTTTCCACAAGTTACTTTTGCTTTGTTCTATGTACCGCCTGAGCAAATTTCGAGGATAAAATTTTGTTGTAAGGTGGGTAGGATTGTAACCCCCATTTCCGCCAATAAGTATTTTTCGTGTGTTTTCTACAATTTGATTTTTAAAAATTATTTTGTGCTAAATTCATTTCTGATTTGTATTAAAGTGTTTTTTATTCGAAATTTTATTCATTTTGAATAATGGTGTATTTTAATCTTACTTCCCATTTTTTATTGATCGACTATTTATATTTAAGCCTAAAGTCTAATATATTATTATTATTTGATTATTTTAATGAAATTGTTAAACCCGAATAATATTTTATTGTATGATTTTATTATTTTTATAATTATAATAATTAATTGTTATAGCTTGATTATCTATTTAAAATCCATCTATTGAATTATTTTGTTATTTTATTTGTTCTGATTTTCCTGGAAAATTTTAGTCTATTTTTCTGCCCAATTGATATTCTTTTGCATTTGTGTTATTCATTTATCTAATTGGATTTAAATTTTCGTTCATGAACTATTTTCTCCTTTTGTTGGGCTATCTATCTTGTGAATTTTATTGTATTGGATTGTAGGTATTTTTATTTCTACCCTATTGATTTAGATCTATCTCTTATTAGAACCATAAAATCTAATTTCTATTGTTCTTGACCCAGAACCGCTATTATTGGATCCTAAACCACTAACCCAATATCCTAAATGTACCCCATAAATACAACTCAATTGCAAACCCTAAAAATTGCACAATTTTGAACCCCTACAGCCGTCTATTCTCTCTCCTAGTTTCTGTCTCCTCTCTTCCCCATTTTTCTCTCCCGACCCAACATTTCCCACCCAAAACCCCACTTCCTGCACCTTCTTCTCTGGCCAACTCAGGCCACCTCCGACGACTCCTACCTGTCGTCGACCCCCGAACACCCTTCCTGCTCACCCACAGCCACCTGTGCTACCACCACAGAACCCCCTGCACCTCCCCTTGCTCTGCCCCTCTCTCCAGTAGCGCCAAACCCAATTCCCTGCTATTGCTCCTGTATCCCGTCGACCACTACAATGCCGCCCAGTCTCCGTTTGCGCCGCCCACCGCCGCCTGCGACGCCAACCACCGTCATCGACATCAGTTAGATCCAGCCGCTTCTCTTGCTACTGCTGCTGTGTCTCTTTTGCTATTGTTGCTGTTTTGATTGAATCTCTATTGCACGTAATTTGCACATGCTATTTTAGTGGATTTGTGTGTTCGTGGGTTCATTGCTTTGGGATCCTTTTCCCGTTATTCTTGGTATTCAATTTCGTCTTCTACAAGGCAAGTCACTTCCTCTTGAATTGTTAATTGTATCAAATTCAAGTTTTGTTGAAACTCTTGCAAGTAGATCCCTTTTTCATCATACTATTCATTGTTCATCTCTTTCGTTGGGTCTATTGAGGGTTTACACGAGCTAACCCCAATATTATTGACATCGTACCATTTTTGACTCTAAAAATCAACTCTTTCATGCATTCATATAGAATTGATAATAGGGTTACCCATATAATCATAACACAATTAATAATTGTAGAAAGAATTGCTAGGTTGTATATTTGATTGATCGTTTGTTGGTTGATTGATGTTAAATTAGTGTATATATGTGATTTTATTTTTGACAATCATGTTATTACAACCATCATGCTCATTTAGGAATTTATCGACTAATAGAATTGACACCCATCATGTTTAATTAAATTATTTCATGAAAAATACTAAAAATATATATGTATATTGCTTGCTAGCTGTGTTTTGTTTATTGTTTTCGACCAAGTAAATGATCTTAAATTAAACTAATTTCTGAATTAGTATTGTATCCTTATCTGTCTATTTTCGAGAACATCTTGAATTTCTGAATTTCGAGTTGTGTAGCAAAAGTTATTCCCATTTTACTACAGCTTTGTTTTTTTAATTTCAGATTATCAGATTCTTATATGTTTGATGCTTAGACTATTAAAAGGCTGATCATTGTTGGATCCTGTAGGCGAGACAACAAACACTAGAGGGGGGGGGGGGTGAATAGTGTTTATAAAAATTAAATTGCGGAATACAGATTTTTCTTCTGTGCAGTCGACTTAAAGAGTGAACCAGTAGACTGAAAAGGCAATTCAAACAAATATGTGAAGTCGACTCAGAGTTAAGACAGTCGACTTAACAACCAGAAAAACTATCAGAGTATACGAGTCTGACCAGTCGATTTATAAAGTACTCAGTCGACTGTCCAGACAGGTTTCACAGAAATAACTCAAACTAAGAAAATATAAATGCAAGTAAGAGAAATACAACCACAGAGTGCACACGATGTATCCTGGTTTAGTCCTCCCGACCTACATCCAGTCCCCAAGCAACCCACTTGAGATTTCCACTATTCTTGAAAAAGTTTACAAGAATACCCTACGGCGTTCAGACAACAACCTCGTCTAACCCGTAGTCCTTTCTCTCAACCAGAGAAAGCAACCCACTCTTCCACCAGGAGCGACACAACTGACTCTACACCCTAGATTCCTACTCTCCAACCGAGAGGAAAAGAAAAACAATAAATTTGTTTTACAATTAACCTATAGCCTTGTTTGTGATTTGTGATATAGTGCGTGGCTAAAAAAAAGGTTGACTTCTAACTTCAGTCCAGAACGAAATCAGATGTTATACTGGACTGAAAAAAGAGAACCAAGACTTAGTGATTTGAAAGCTTTTGTCTCTTGGAAAATGTAACACTTAAGATCTCAAAGAAATGCTTGGAGTATTAGACCTTTTAACAGTGGATTCTATTCTCTATTTATAGAGATAGATTCACTGGACGTTAGTGAATCAGTTGTTCAACTGTCAACCAACGGATCTAAAAACATTTGAATTTGAAAAACGATTTTAAAAACACAAAACTGTCAAACGCACTTGAACAGTCGACTGGGTTGCCATGATGAGTCGACTAGTCAGAGTTTGAATAACTTTAGTCAGTTTTGTACCGACTCAGTCGACTGGTATATGTATCGGTCGACTGGTACTCAACAGCTAAACTATTTCAAACTGTTTTGACCTTTTTTGAAGTTTTAAAACACACATTTGTAAAAGAGTGAGTGTATGTGTGTGTGACAAGGCTTTACATCATACTAAGACTCAAGAAATATAAAATATTACATTTGGTTACAAGACATAACAATATATGACACTTGAAGCATAGGTCTTGACTTGAGTCTTGAGTGAAGCCATTGTCTTTATCCAGAGCATGTGCTTGTACATTTGTTCAGCTGTATAGTAATGAGGCCTTTGTGTATACTACCTGCAATTATAAGGTATAGCATAGATACATGTTGCAGTGTGTTGTAATCATCAAAATCAAGAATCAACATTCTCCCCCTTTTTGATGATGACAACACAATAGCTGATTATAATAACATAAAGAATACAAGCATAGAATTGATATGCTCCCCCTATTAAAAGCACATAATGCATA
Source organism: Hemerocallis citrina (assembly GCA_017893485.1). Lineage (NCBI taxonomy): Eukaryota > Viridiplantae > Streptophyta > Magnoliopsida > Asparagales > Asphodelaceae > Hemerocallis > Hemerocallis citrina. The sequence goes on along the minus strand of CM030367.1, from coordinate 57,902,839 downwards.
TGATATCAGTCGACTTAAAAAGAATCAGTCAACTTAACAGAACCTCTTGAAAAGAACAGAACACAAAAATCATCACAAAACAGCAATAAAAAGTCTCTATCAGTCGACTTACCAAGTTGATCAGTCGACTGAACAGAAAATTTACACAGGGAGGTTTTTCTCCCCCTTTGTCATCAACAAAAAAAACATAAGATAACAAAAAATAGGAATAGCTTTATAGAAATAACGAAGTCTTACAAAATTTTAACAGCAGATAAAAAAGAAAAAGTACATAGGAAATAAAACAAAAAAAAAATCATCTATCTTCATCTTCTGTGTTGTTAGCAGCATCTTGAGACGGTGGTGGAAATTGAGTAGTAAAAAGATGAGTCAGATGGGAAATTTTGGAGTCAAGGGAGTTAATATGAGAATCAAGAGTGTCTTGACGATCCATTAGATAGTTAACACAATGATATAGACTACGTGGATCTTCAAAATCAGCACGAGGACGAGAAGAACGAGAGGCTGAAGATGGTCTAGCAGAAGTGGCTAGGGGAACCTGAGAGTGGGGAGGAGACCTAGGGGAAGTTCTAGACGGAGGGTCAAGAATCTTCATACATGCTAAACTGGCACGATCGAAGCACTCATAATGCTTAGTAACATTGGTCTCGAAGTCGAGATCAATATCATAAGCAAGGAAGACACCGGTGAGGAGGCCACCAAATGGTAAAAAGTGGGTATGAGACTTATGGAGTCTCGAAAAAATGACACGACCCCAACTGATATTAATTCTACCAAAAATTGCATAAACTGCTTGTTGCAATTCCATAGAATACTGATCAAAGCTCCCTGTTTTGGGAAGAATATTATAGGATAGTATTCTGGCAACTAGTTTTGCAATAGGTGTGATAGATTTACTAGACATGGGGGGTCTATGATTTGGCAAAAAGATTTTTGACAGGATAGATGCATCATCTAAAATGATCTCCCCTAAATCAAGTCCCTCATCATCAATACCCATAATAAGATTTATTCTCTCGGATGTGAGTTTAATCTTCTTATTTTTGACCGAAGAATAAACAACAATTTCTCCATCATCCGTTTGAACTACTCTCATATTTGTATAAAATAGATAGATGAGTTGTGGATAATAGTCGGGTTGATTTTCCAGGGATAAAGACTCATATAGACTACAATGTTGAAAAAGAGAGATAAGATTAAACCTATCTAAATCATTGAAGTTGACAAATCTATCTGGGAAAATCACAATGTTACAAATAAGATACCACTTTTCTAAGAGTTCAGAAATCCTAAGATATTGAGAATAATCTTTTGATGAAGAACTATCATCAACATGGGATCTCTTAGATATTTTAGGAGACATTAAGGGAATCAAACAAAATGAAGTGAGATGTAAAAAGATTATACCAACAAGGAGAATGGAATCAAACAGCAAAGGGATTGGAAATCAGCAGCTCCAAACAGATGCGGCAGTCGACTTCTGAATCGATCTCCTTCTCCTTAGGGTTTCAGATTGGGGAAAAGTAAAAGTGAAAAATTGGGGCTTGAAAGAGGGTTTTTAACTGAAACCAACGGCTGAGATCGACTAGAAATGAGATCAACGGCGCACAAAGAAGTCACGGGCGAGGTTAAAAATAGAAATTTGTCTCAAAAACTGTGCGACGAGTCGAAGGTGAAGACATACAGAGTCGCGACAGTCGACTGGTGTTCATAGACAGTCGACTTAGTCGAGATAAAAAATAAGTTATTAAAACAACTGATCAGTCGACTTGGTTAAATTACAGTCGACTGGTCAGAGAGAAAAAAATAAGTAGATAGAAAAGACGGCACAGTCGACTTAGGAAAATCTCAGTCGACTTAACAGAATTATTTTCAACAAATATCAAGAAAGTTACATATCCCTAGTTCTCTTCTTAAAGTTATAAAAATGTCTTCTTTAAGGGGTTTTGTAAAGATATCAGCTACTTTTTTATCAGTAGAGATAAAATCTAAAGATATGTCTCCTTTTAAAACATGATCACGTAGAAAATGATGTTGAATATCAATATGTTTCGTACGTGAATGTTGAACCGGATTTTTAGATAAATTAATTGCACTGGTATTATCACACATTATTGAAGGTTTTTCAAAAGAAATACCATAATCTAATAAGGTTTGTTTCATCCACAAAATTTGTGCACATGCCAAACTTGCAGCGATATATTCAGCTTCTGTAGTAAATAGGGACACGGAATTTTGCTTTTTACTGCACCAAAAAACCAGTGAGTGTCCCAAAAAGTGACATGTTCCACTAGTGCTCTTGCGATCAGTTTTACTACCAGCAAAATCAGCATCACTATACGACAAAAGTTGAAAATTATCGGTGCGTGGATAAAATAAGCCATAATCAGATGTGCCTTTAATATATCTTAAAATTCGTTTCACTACTTTTAAATGAGACTCTTTAGGACTAGACTGATATCTAGCACACAAACATACACTGAACATAATATCTGTTCTACTAGTGGTAATATATAAGAGTGAACCAATCATACCTCGATAGAGTTTCTGATCGACACTCTTACCTAATATATCTTTGTCAAGGGTAGTAGTAGTAGCCATAGGTGTGGATTTACTACTTGTACTATCCATGTTAAACCGTTTGAGTAATTCCTTTGCATATTTTCCTTGATTAATAAATATGCCATTTGAAGACTGTTTAATTTGTAGTCCAAGGAAATAATTGAGTTCACCCATGCGACTCATCTCAAACTCGTTTTTCATGGTGTTAGCAAACTCTTGACATAAATTATTATTAGTGGAACCAAAAATTATATCATCAACATATATTTGTATGATTAAAATATCATTCTTAATTCTCTTGATAAACAAGGTAGTATCTACTTTACCTATCTCAAATCCTGTTTCTAAAAGAAAAGTTTTTAAGCGATCATACCAAGCACGTGGTGCTTGTTTAAGACCGTATAAAGCCTTTTTCAATTTATAAACATGGTTTGGGAATTGTTCATGTTCAAAACCTGGTGGTTGTTTAACATAAACATTCTCTTTAATAAACCCGTTAAGAAAAGCACTTTTAACATCCATTTGATAAAGTATAAAATTCATGAAACAAGCAAAAGATAATAAGATACGAATTGATTCTAATCTAGTAACAGGAGCATATGTTTCATCAAAATCTATGCCTTCTTCTTGATTATATCCTTGAGCAACTAGTCTAGCTTTGTTCCTAACAACTTGTCCTGATTCATCTAACTTATTTTTAAATACCCATTTGGTACCAATAATAGTATGATCAGGAGGTCGTGGAACTAAATCCCATACATCATTCCTTATGAATTAGTTTAATTATCTTGCATGGCATTCATCCAAAATTCATTCTCACATGCTTCTTGTATATTTTTCGGTTCAAAATCCGACAAGAAGGCTGTATGAGACATCGTATTAATATGTGATCGTGTCTGAATACCATGGGAGATGTCACCAATTATTAAGTCATGAGGATGATCTCTAACTTCAACAAATGATTTTGGTAAAGTTGGAGATATCACAATAGGATCAGTCGACTTGATAAGTTCCTCAGTCGACTGGTTTACATCAGTCGTCTTGATGTCCTTATCGGTCAACTTATCTGCTTGACTAGTTTGTTCTAAAGATATAATTACTTTATTTAAAGGTGATGAATCAGTTTCATCATCTTTAATTAAATTTGATGAAGACAGAGATTCATCAAATGTAACATGCATCGATTCTTCAATAGTCATTGTTGACTTGTTGAAAATTTTATATGCTTTACTCCTATTTGAGTATCCTATAAAGATACCCTCATTAGATCTAGGATCAAATTTATCCAAATTATCTTTAGTGTTCAGAATAAAACACTTACAACCAAATGTCTTAAAATAAGAGACTTTGGGAATTTTGTTAAAAAATAACTCATAACAAATCTTCTTTAGCTTAGGCCTTATTAGAATCCTGTTTAAAACATAACAAGCTGTAGCAAGGCTTCAGCCCAAAAATACTTAGGTAAATTGCTTTCAACAAGCATGGTACGTGCGCATTCTTGCAAAGTCCTATTTTCCTTTCAACCACTCCATTTTGTGGTGAAGCTCTAGGAAATGCAAATGAATGTGTTATACCATTCTTGTTGCAATATTTTATAAACGTTTCATTTTCAAATTCTCCACCATGATCACTTCTAATAGTGACTATGGTTAGAGATCTTTGATTTTGAATTCATTTACAAAAATTTGCAAATTCATCAAAAGCATTATTTTTATGTTTTAAAAAGAATGTCCAAGTGAATCGTGAAAAATCATCTACTAAAACAAATACATATCTACTTTTATTTAAAGAAGCAACTCTAGTAGGGCCAAATAAATCCATATGAATTAACTCAAGTGGCCTACTAGTAGAGATTACTTCTTTTGTTTTAAAAGTGGATTTGATTTGTTTTCCTAGTTGACATGCATCACATAACTTATCCTTTTTAAAGGATAGTTTTGGCAGTCCTTTAACTAGGTTATACTTAGATATTTTAGAGAGATTTTTCATATTCACATGACCAAATCGTCTATGCCAAAGCCAAGAATCATTATTAGAAGCTATTAAACAAAAATCATTTGAAAACTCATTTGTATTCAAACATAATTCATAAATGTTATTTTTACGAAAACCTTGAAAAATAATATTTTGCATAGAAGAATCATAAATTAAGCAAGCATCTTTTTTCAAATACAATTTTAAAACCTTTATCACATAGTTGACTAATACTTAACAAATTATGTTTTAGTCCACTAACTAACAAAACATTTTCTATAGTAGGATTAGTATTTTTACCAACCATGCCGATTCCTATGACTTTGCCTTTGTTGTTATCACCAAAGGTAACTATTCCTCCATTGATGCTTTGTATGGTGGATAGAAGATTGGCATGACCAGTCATATGCTTTGAACACCCACTGTCAAGTATCCAACGATATTTCTTTGGTACCTATAAGATATTCCATGTGAATATGGTACCCTTTTTATTGGGTCCAAAACATATTAGTTAGAGGAAAACCAAACCCATAATGAGTTTGATTTTCCTCCATAAGCAGGAATAAAATTAACAGAATTACATACATATAACATATATGAATTGATATATGCAGTTCTATCATTCAAATTCAAGTTAACTGGAACCCATACTAGTTTGTTCTGTCCAGTCGACTTTATAGCATCCTTCAGTCGACTTCTACTGTAAGTTAGTCGACTGGATGATGATGCAGGTCGACTTATATGAGGTTTTGGTCTTGTTGAATAAGACCCAGTTCCTCTGGACAGACGACTGGTAGATGGGTTCAGTCGACTTGACTGAACGTTAGACTTGCTTTTATCACTAAAAATTATAAGCTTAGGCTTTTCAAAGAATTCATACAGTTTATTTTTTACACTAGAAATAGATTCAGGTTTATTTCTACTAGTGTTTTTAGAGGAAAGATCTTTTACAGGAGATTTTTTAAAACCAAGACCAAACTTTTGACTAGATTTCACTTGATTTTGAAGAACATCGTTTAAATTCTTTTTTCCTTTATTGAACTTAGATACGTTCTTGGATATCTCTTCATAATTCTTTTTTAGAGATTCAAGATCCATATCTAAACTTGAAATATGAGAATTTAAAGATTTTACTTCTTTATCAAGGTTAAGATTCTCTTGAGAAAGCGTTTGATTAACTTTCTCTAGATTCTTAACTCTAATCTTTTCCTTTTTTAATTCTTGAAAAATTTTATTGAAAGTATCAAGTAAATTTTCTGAATCATAATCATTACTTACTTGATTCTGTGAGGCCAAAAAACACATGTTCGCAACTTCGTTGGTTTCATCAGTTTCTTCTTCTGAGGAAGAATCGCTGTCATCCCAAGTTGCTTGATATGCCTTTTTGTTTTTGGCAAACTTGTTCTTTGTGTACTTATCCTTCTTGAAGTTGGATGTCTTTCCTTTAGACTTTGTATTTTCTAGCGGACAATCCTTCTTCATATGGCCTGTTTTATTACACCTGAAACAAGTTGGAGGATCATTAGAATCTCTGAATTTAGAATTGAACTTACCTTTCTTTAAGAATTTTTTGATTCTCCTTGTGAACATGGCTATCTCCTCTTCATCTTCTGAATCTGTCATGGCTTTAAAAGCTAATGATTTCTTCTTAGACTGTTGTGGTTCTGCATCCTTCTTCCGTTCTTCAATTTGAACCTCATAAGCCATTAGATTTCCCACAAGATTCTCAAGAAAAAGTTGTGATAGATCATTGGCCTCTTCTATTGCAGTGGTCTTCTTTTCCCATTCAGGAGTAAGTGCACGAAGAACTTTTCTCACCATCTCTGCTTGAGTGTATATTTTCTCAAGTGCTACAAGTGAGTTTGTAATGTCAGTAAATCTGGTTATCATTTCGGACACGCTTTCATTTTCCTTCATGCGGAACATTTCAAACCTGTGAACAAGAATAGATATTTTAGATTCTTTCACTTTGTTGGTTCCTTCATGAGTTACCTCGAGTGTATGCTAGATTTGATGTGCGGTTGTTGAATTTGACACACGGTTGAATTCTTCTTTTGTAAGAGCACAGAATAATGCATTCATTGCTTTTGCATTATTCATTGTTTGGTTTTTCATGTCATCATTCCATTGTGCATATGGAATAGTAGGAGCAGTGTATTCTGTTTCAGTCATGTGCCATATTTCATAATTGATGGATTGGAGATAGATCTTCATTCTGCACTTCCAATAATTGTAATTTGTTCCATCGAAGAGAGGTGGCCTTTGTGTAGATTGCCCCTCATTGTATTGATTTGCATTTGAAGAAGTTGCCATAGCCTTTAACCTTGCTCTGATACCAAGTGTTGAATCCTATAGGTGAGACAATAAACACTAGAGGGGGGGTGAATAGTGTTTGTTGTCTCTCCTACAGGATCCAACAATCATATGTTAAAATTTTGCTCTGAAAATTTCCAGATTGTTACTTAAACATGTTTAGGATTTTAATAAATATTTTTAATGAATTTAATAACGAGTTTTTGCTGATTCTAAAAATAAAATAATATAATGTCGATTTTCTGCCTGAAGATTAAGTTTGTAAAGAATGGTGTGTTTAACCTAGCTACTTTTGTCGGATTTTGAACCTTAAATATGCGTTGGAACCGTGTGGAAATCTAGTTTCTAGAAATTCTAACGGATTCAATTTTTGAGTTCTGAAACAGTAGAAAACTGTATTTTTGTACAAACAACTCTTGCTGTCCAGAATTTTATCTTCTGGTTTTTAATAGATTAACTATTCCTATATCATAGTATTTCATGAATTAATGAGTGTATGTGGCATTGCATGATCCTAATGCCTTATCATCATCATTCTAATTGTCCTATCCAAATTTATCATCTTATTGTTCCCCATATTTTTACTATCGTTCATCTCATGGCTCAAATTGCATATTGTATTGTGTTGTTGCATTGATAAAATAATTAATAAGTCGGGGTTTAAGGGTTGACTCCGGTAGTGGAAAATATAAGGACTGTACTCGGATAAGGGCTCGTGGTTTCATATATCGTTATCTTGTGATCTTGTGTTCTTGTGATCTTGTGATCTTGTAACATCTTATGGATAAATTATCGTTATGGATGAAACATTGTTATCGTGCTGAGTACATGATCTATAAAATCCACCACTAAGTCTAAATGTAACTTGTTTATATGTAGAAACCATGTGGTAAATAAATGAGAGGCATGAAGTGCTACATTAGTTAGCATTAAAATGATTAATAGACTTAAGAACTGTCACCACATCGACATTGCATATTTTACATCATTGTTCCTATTGATATCGAATATTGTTTAAGTGTTATTGATATTGACCATTGAATATTGTCATCGACTATTGAATCATTGTTACACCATTGCATCGATTATCATGATATTGATTATTGTTATCGTGCCATGTTATTGATTCTTATTGATCCATTGAATTCATTGTTATACCGTTATTCCATTGTTCTTTATTTTCTCTACTTGCTGTCCACAACTTGCTCTAAGGATAATTTTTCTGCTCTTTTTAGATGAAGTGTTCACAGGTAATGAAGGAGAATTACCTGCTGGGATTAGAGAACAAAGATTGTGAAGATTTTAATGTTTTTAATTGCTTATTATGTTGAAACTCATTATCATGGTGTTTGGATTTGTTATTGTATTGGGTTTATGACCCGAATTTTATTATTATTTCTAGATGTTGGATTATTATTGTATTTGGATATTTTATATTGTGTCATTCCAAGTATTATTGTTCATGAGATTATTATTATTTCCTGCGTAATTGTTCTGTATTGATTATATTATTGAGTTGATCCAATAAACAGCTTATGAGTGATGTTATTCATTCGCTGGGCCAATATCATGTGCTCGTATTCCGTATTTTTGGTAAGCGGGGTGTGACATTGTAGATGCATATAATCTTGGGCAAACTAATATAACCTATTTTTAGTTATGTATAACAAGTTGCAAGAAGAGTTTTGAGATCAAAGATTAAGTCTTGAAGTGTTTGAAGAGAGTTTGGATTTCGGGAGTGATGCTATGTAGACCGAAACTTGATTTTTGAGTTTTGGGAAGTTTCCAATGGATTTTGAATTCATATTGACATAACTAGTTCGTATATGTGTTTAATCGATTTGTAAGAGGATTTTTGGAATCAAAAGATCAAGTTTGAAGGATTTAAACTGGGTATAGTTTCGAGTCTGGTTGTACACAGCCAAACTTGAATTTTTTTGGGGTGTTTTGCGAAGTTTCGATTGGATTATTGATTTATACTAACAATGAGATTGATTTAAACAAGATACTACTTATATACAACGATTTATTGATGCTTTTACTAATGCATATACACACATATACACATACATAGAGAGTTTTACCTGATATGAAGAGTTTTGTCAAAATTTGCTCATTTATGATTTTGTTGAGAGTTTATTTGATTTGTGAACACGAGTAGGTTAGCCAAGTTGTATTTGATCATCTCAGGATTTTAATTTCACAAATTCATGCATTTAAAAGATTTACACCGTGTATTAGTTGAAAAATGCACGAAATTCAAAGTGCTGTTTTCTGGGCATGACGGTCGACCGCCTATAGTTTACACATGAAACGTTGGTCGACTATCAAATGGTTGGTTTTGGATTTTTAGCACGTCAGTCGACCGCTGTTATTTGACTTGTGATGTCAGTCGACCGACACCTGCTATCTATTTTGTTTTGTTGAGTTTTTTTGCTGATTTCTTGAACGATTATTTATTCAAACTTATGAATTATTGATCAACTGTTTTAGATGAAGTTTTTGCTACAGATTAGTGTATTTTACAGAGAGTTACATTTTGATTATAATAGAGATTAACTCGTAATTTCTATGGCTTTAGAAAGCGAATTATATATAGATTTCGAGAGGTTGATGATTTGTAAGTTTTCTATGACTTAAAAAATGTGAAACTCAGTTGTTTAAGAGATTTACTCTCAGATTTTATTTCAGAAAATTTTGTGAGTATTCAGATAAATTAGGATTTATGTGATTTGAAGAAGTTTTCTTAATGTGAATGAACTGATGAGTAAACCAAGAGTTTTAATGAAAGATTAGTGTTGTTATTTGAGTTGTGAGTCTCTAGAGGTTGAGTGGGATTCCTGTAAACCGGCAAATGAGATTTTGTGGATATTGGCCAGTTAGGGCCTTGGGGTTGTTTTGGTGAAATTATGTCCGGTAGGGTATACCAACTCCAGGGAGGGGGAAGTTGTGTTTTAATTAATAATAATCAACCTAAGGATATGCACTAGTGAAGATGTGATAGTACTTGGGAAACGTAAGTAGGGGCTCTATTGTTAGTCCTACGGATGTATTCCAAGACTGTGTTTTGTTGTGTCCCTAGTATATTCGCGTGTCGAGGGTCGGCAGGCCTATTCACGGAATGTCTAAAGGATAGTTGGTATGTCCGTGTGTCGAGGGTCAGTAGGCTTATTCATGGAACATAAGGTGCAATCGCGTGTCGAGGGTCGGAAGGCCTATTCACAGAATGTACTGTGTATCTGCATGTCGAGGGTCGGTAGGCCTATTTGTGAGGTATATGGCAGGGAGATGATTCTCCAGAGTTATAGCTATGCTTATATGATGATTGTGCATTGAGGGTTGTTAGGCCTATTCACAGGGTATTCTAGATCTTGTATCTCACCGTAGTAGGATTAGTTTCATAACGAGGGATTTAAACCTATAAAGTGGAGAACGCTAAGGGCTTGCACTGGACCTATGTAGTATGGAATGTATAGAATCCGACAAGTATGCATTAGGGAGTCATCATACTGTATTTGTGTTTTCTTGACTTGTATTATGCATGATGTTTTCTGTTTTCCTACACCTGACACTTAGCTTAGATTCACTCGTTATTTTATGCTTTATTTATCGTTATTTCATTATCCATATGTTACTACTATTGAAATGTGTTGGTTATGAATTTATTCTTTATGCTTCATTCAAATTGTATTTCTTTTGATATCACTCACACTGTTATGGCTAACCCCATAGTTTTGGGGGTTATGGTTATCGTTAGCCACATATTTTACAGGTAGATACTGTTAGCTTGGGATTGGATGCTTGTGGTAGAATGATAATATGGCTTATGGAAATTACAAAAGAATGGGTTGTAAAAGAAAGAAAATGTAATTCAAGGTGTTTAATTTCCGATGTGCTATGTAAAGAATTGTTGTAACAAAAGTTGAAATTTTTTCTGTGTTTGGCTATGTTCACTATTACATCGAGGTAGATGCTGAGAATTGTGCCACGTATTGTCATATTTATTTATTGAAAATTCGGAACACTACAGAGTTTGGTATCAGAGCATGCTTTAATAGTAATGATAAACATGGTATAACAATAATCCTAGGTGGACATTAGAGTGTGAGTATCACATGGAATTAAAACCAGATGAAATGATTTGGGGTATGATTGAGATTTTGCCATAAGGTATCGATGTGAATATGAATTATGTTGTGATGTTCTAACGTTTTCCTCATTTAGAGGTATTCGGTATAATGGCATGACCCAGGACCAGTAATGGTGGAAATAGTGATGGGGCTGAGGGTTCCCAGGGAGCCGGACTTGATCTGGAGACGAAAGTTGCCATGGTGTATCAGACCTTATACATTCATGGCAGCCAACATGAATCGGAATCAGAATCAAGGGGCTGGACCAGTGCTTGTTAATGCTGATCCAATTCAGCAGGTTGAGTCCTTCAAGCGGATGAAGTCGTGTGTTTTTGAAGGGCAATCTGATCCAAATGAGGTTGATGATTGGATTAGACAGATGGAGGTAGTCTTCGAAGTTTTGGAAACCCCTAGCAGCCAACAAGGTGAAATTGGCTACAATGCAGTTAGAGAAGGATGTTGGCATCTAATGGCAGTCAGTGAAGAGGACTTTTGGGGATGAACATGTGACTTGGAAGGCTTTTTTTTGAGGAGTTCAGGGATCGTTTCTTTCCTCTGTACATTCAGGAGAAGAAGGCAACAAAATTCTTGAATCTGCAGTAAGACAGCATGTCAGTGCACGAATATGAGACTATGTTTGCCCAGCTGTCAAGGTATGGACCGGAACTGATAGTTAATGAAGCGAAGAAGGCCAAGAAATTCGAGCAGGGCTTGAGGCCAAATTTGAGGTCTTGGATGATATCGTTGGACATCAGAAGGTTTGATAAGCTGGTCAAGAGAGCAGAAATGACAGAAGAAGATATGGATAAGTTCCAGAAGAAGCAGGAGACCTGGAACATGAACAAGAGGCCAGGAGCAAGTCAGAGTGGGAATAAGTTTTCAGCAAAGCACGGCAGGTTCAGTAGGTCGGAGCAGAAGGCACCCGCAATACTTTTTACTACTGTAAGGAGGCAGGTCACTTCAGGTCAGCATGTCCTAAACTAACGAAGTAGACTTGTTTCCAGTGTGGGCGAGGGGGGCATACTATGCTGTTCTGCCCGCAACTTAAGGAGGGTGGTGCAGATGGAAGCAAATTTCAGAGGCAAGGGGCGAGTGTTCGCATTAAGTGAGGAGGATGTGGGTAACTCAGACGATGTAATCCAGGGTATGCAAGAATTTTAAATTCATTTATTTGATGTATTAAATAAAACATTGTTTAAGAATAAATTGGAGATTTGAGTATCATTCTTCATGTAACAGGATTTGTCTTGATTAATGGAATAAAAGAAAAAGTTTTAATTAATATTGGTTCTTCGCATACATTTGTGTCGCCCAATTTTGCTAAAGTTTTAGGTGTGGAACCTAAGATATTTTTAGGCAGTGTCTTGTCAATGGCAACAGCATCAAGGGAACAATTGATTGCTGATCGGTTTTACGAGGGCTGTAATATCGAGATTGGTGGGAGATTATTCGGCATTGATCTCATTGAACTACAATTTTTGGGTGGGGATGTGATCGTGGGCATTGATTAGATGGTAATATATGTTGCCACAATTGAATGTAAGAAGAAAGAGGTGCTAGTGAAGGCACCAGAGGTCCCGCAGTGACTTTTCAGGGGAAGAAGAACCCAAAAGTGGCTGCAATGGTATCTAAGTTGATATTTCCCGATGAAGTTAGAAGCATTTCAGTTGTTAGGGATTTTCCTACGGTATTCTTGGAAGATCTACCAGGGTTTCCGTCGTAGCGAGATGTTGAGTTCCGCACAATATTCAGCTGGGAAGTGCTCCAATTTCTAAGGCTCCGTACAAGATGGCAACGGTGGAGCAGGATGAAGTTAAGAAGCAGATTAAGGAATTACTGAGTAAGGGGGTTCATCAGGACGTGTTAAGAAGCAGATTACTGAGTAAGTACTTCACCGTGAGGAGCACCAGTGTTGTTAGTGAAGAAGAACGATAGGTTAATCAGGACGTGTAATGACTACCGAGAGTTGAACATGGTGACCATTTAGAACAAGTATCTGCTTCCACAGATTGATGATCTGTTTGATAGGCTTTAGGGAGAAGCTGTATTTCTGAAAATTGATCTGCGATCAGGGTATCATCAGGTCCAAGTTAAGGAGGAAGATGTGAGCAAGACAGCTTTCAGAACTCGTCATGGACTCTACGAGTTTTTGGTGATGCCATTCGGAGTGACGAATGCGGTGACAGTATTTATGGACATGATGAACCAAATTTTTCGAACATTTATTGATTCCTTCATGGTGGTATTCATTGATGATATTCTGGTATATTCGAAGTCGGAGGAAGACCACTCTAAACACATGGCAGAGGTATTGAAGAAGTTACAAGAGCATAACTTGTATGCCAAGCTATGGAAGTGTGAGTTTTGGAAGTTCGAGGTAGCTTTCCTTAGTCATATCCATTCTAAGGCGGGAGTAGCCACAAATCCTCAGAAGGTTGAACCAGTAAAGAATTGGCCCAGGCCAAAAACAATAAAGGGGGTCAGGAGTTTCTTAGGATTGGCTGGCTAATATAAGAGATTCATTCCGGTCTATGCACAGATTGTAGTTCCTTTGATGGGGCTGACTCGGAAGAATGTGGCCTTCACCTGGACTAATAAGCGTGAGGCGAGTTTCCTAGAGCTAAAAGAAAAGTTAACGATTGCACCTATCTTAGCTTTACCACAAGCTGGGAAGGACTATGATATCTACAGTGATGCACTGCTCAGAGATTTGGGGTGCATCTTGATGCAGGAAGGGAAGGTTATTGCATATTGTTCGAGGCAGTTGCATCTGCATGAGAAGAACTATCCGACGCACAATATGGAATTGGCAGCTACTATCTTTGCCTTGAAGCAGTGGAGGCATTATGTGTATCGAGAGATGGTCAACATGTATACTGACCAAAAGAGCCTGAAGCACATTTACCATTAGAGGGATCTAAATTTTTGGTAGAGAAAATGGTTGGAAGTGTTAGAAGACATTTGTCTTGAGATCAAGTATCATCTGGGCAAGGTAAATGTGGTGATCGATAGACTTAGTCGGAAGAGCACTCTGTCAAGTTTGATCACTACTCAGAGAGAGTTGGCGGCACAATTAAATTAATTAGGTATTGAGGTTGCACTGTAGGGTTTGGGAGAATCTTTGGCTCAGTTGAGGTTGCAACCTTCTTTGAGAGAGTAGATTATGGAGAGTCAGAAATTAGATGCAGAGATTCAGAAGATGTTGCAGCAGGTTTCCGGAGGCAAGTTATCAGAGCTTCGTGTCCAAGATGGAGTTCTATCGATGGGTGAGAGGTTGTGTGTACCGGAGAATGCAGATTTAAGGGAGAGTATCTTGCAGGAGGAACACAGTAACTTGTTGTCAGCACATCCTGGAGGTACGAAGATGTACAAGGACATCTAACAGCACTTTTGGTGGTCGGGGATGAAGAGAGATGTGGCAGACTTTGTGGCAAGTTGTCTGACTTGCCAACAGATCAAAGCAGAGAATCAAAGGCCTGAAGGCTTGTTACAGCCATTGCCTATTCCAGAATTAAAGTGGGAGAATATCAGCATGGATTTCATCACTGGGTTGCCAAGGAGTTCGAAGGGCAACGACTCAATTTTGGTTATTTTGGATCATTTGACCAAGTCAGCTAACTTTATGTCGATAAAGATTACTTGGTCGTTGGAGAAACTGGCAAAGATGTACATTGATGAGATTGTGAGACTTCATGGGGTTCCTGTGTCGATTGTTTCCGACAGGGATGTGAGGTTCACATCAATGTTTTGGAATTGTTTGCAAGTAGCTTTGGGTACCAGAACCGACTTCTGTACTTCTTTTCATTTGCAGACTGATGGTCAGACTGAAAGGGTTTACCGGGTATTGGAGGATATGCTGAGGTTTTGTGTTATGGATTTTGGTGGCTGTAACCCCTGTTTCCGTATATATGTATTTACCATGTATTTTCTGTATTTAATTTTTTTGTAAATTAGTTTTCCGCCTTCAAATTATTTTTTGTTAAAATGTATTGTCGGATCTTCTATTAAAATCTATTTTCGATCAATAATTGTATTGTAACTATTTTCTTTGATTTTATATTGTAATACAAATCTTATTATTGTTATTATAACTTGGATTTCTATTTGATATGGCTAAAAATTGGGTTAAATCGGAACTGTCCAAATCGGGTGCAAATCTCAAAGCCTAGGGGCAAAATGGTAATTTTACCTATAAATGGGTCTGAAGCGGGTACTGGGTCTTCTCTTGGGGAAACCCAATAGCCTGTGAACGGGCCCTTCTCAACTGGGTGTGGGTTTCAACCCGCAGCGAACCCGGTCCAGCAGGATAGAATTAGGATTTCTGATTAATCCTAATCAACGGCCCTGATTCGTATCTATCTTTTCACTGGGAATTAGGGATTACATTCCTAATCTAATCATAGGGATTACATTCCTAATCTGATCCCAAAGGCGGCTATAAATACCCCCCATCCACCACCATTAAGAGGTCATCAATCTTTTGTCAATTTACGCTCTCTCATAATCTTCCTGATTACTGACTTGAGCGTCGGAGGGTGCGTCGCCGGAATCAACCCCGGTGTCTCGCACTTTTTGCAGGTGAATGGCGGAGTCAACGGTCGAACTCCGGCGGAAGAAGTTAAGGTTAGATTATTCGGTTCCCATAAGAATCCACAAATACTATCTGTTTGCCCCCACACCAGATTTAGCGGTAACAGATTGACGCCGTCTGTGGGAAACAACGAATAGCAGCCCTTCCTCTTCCCGTTGGTCAGATCTTACCCAGCCATGCCTCCAAAGAAACTTAGATCTAGGGGGTCCAACCGTGGACCTACTCCTCAACAGGAGAACCCCCTAGAAACGGTCCAGCCTACAGGGACTCCCTCCTCAACCTGACCAAGCCCCGCAGCAGGACCAACTTCCTCCTCAGAATCTTCAACCCCCTCGGGGTCAAACCGGTCCCCAGAATGCTGGTGCAGGGGGGCTCCCGTCCCAATCCTCAGAAACAACCTCTCCAACACGATCGCGTCTCCTGTACACAATCCCTCTACCGATTCCATGGCATCCCACAACGCCCGAGCTTCCGATGACCTTCGCAATACCATCCTCAATCGGCAGAAGGAAGAGGATCTTCGCCGCCGTTTGGATGAAAGGTGGGCCCGAGAAGGAGCCTCCCGCCAACAACGTCCAAATGAGCGATCTCCTCATCCCCGAGACTACAGAAGGTCCCCTCCTCGCCGAGGGCGGAGAGAGTCCCCTGGCCACCATAGGAGAAGACCTCACTCTCCTACTGGTCGGTAACCTCCGAGGAACGATGACGCACCCATCACTCGTGCCGAGTTCCAGCAATTCTAAGCAACCATCTTACAAGCCCTCAATCTCCGACCCAACAACAATAATGCTCAGAGGGTCCCCACTCCTCCTCCAGTCCAAAGTCCTCGCCGACGGTCCCTAACTCCTCCCTAGCTCCTAGCAACCCCCAGCACATTCCTAGTCCTCGCCACTCCCGGAGCTACCGTCGTCGTAGCCCCCTGCTCTCCCTCGTACGAAGACTAGTCCAGAGGCTCGTTTGATTACCGTCGAAGGGATGACACTGTCTACCGTCGTCTCCACGAAATGGAGAGGCGCTTGGGTCAGCTAGACAGAGAAGAAGAGCTTAGAGGAAGGACCCTCCGTCCAAGCCGACCTCCTTTCTTTCGAACAATTATGGAGGTGCCTGTTCCAATAGGCTTCAAGCCTCCACAATTCGAGACTTATTCCGGGGAGTCTGACCCCATCGATCACATCGAAAGCTTTAAGACCCTTATGCTAATCCACCAAGCTTCTGATGCTCTGCTGTGCAAGACCTTCTCCGCTACTCTCAAGGGTCCGGCCTGAGAATGGTACTCTCGCCTCGCCCCATCCTCAATATTCTTATTCGAGTAATTCGAGACCCTATTCGTCACCCAATTCGTGAGTAGCCGCCGAACTGAGAAGACCAGCATTTCGCTACTCTACCTCAACCAGAAGAAGGGTGAGAAGCTGAGAGACTATGTGAAAAGGTTCATCGCGGAAGCTAGGTCCATCGCTTCCCTTAACCAGTCGTTCGCAGCAGCAGCATTCCAATCAAATGTTCTTAACTCCAGCCTTTGGTCCTCCCTTGCCAAGAAGCCCCCGCAGAACTTCTCCGATCTCCTTCTCCGAAGCGAGAAGTACATTCGGGCTGAGGAAGCTAAGCATCGTCCCACCTTTGAGGGGCCTTCATCCGGAACCAAAAGAAAGCCAGGTGAAGAAGAGGGAGCCAAGAAGCTTCAGAAGGACAATGGCAGTCAGCGCCGCCCTCTCCCCAGATTTGAAAAATTCATTCCTCTTAACGCCAACATTTCCACTATTCTCATGGAAGTTGAGAAGGAAGGGGTGATACCTCCTGCCCCGAAGATGAACACCCCTGGCAAGTAGATGGACAAAGAGAAGTGGTGTCGCTATCACCGGGACCATGGCCACGACACCAATGATTGTCGGGCCTTGAAGAACGAGATTGAGGCCCTCATCCAGAGGGAGCAGCTGGCCAAATTTGTGAGGAAGGACCGAACCGATCTTCCCCCCCTGGGGGGGCTAACAAGCGTCCTGAACGACGCGATGAGACACCCGAATTCAAAGAGGAGCGTATCCTACACCTCATTCATGGAGGCCCCATGGGGGGATCCTCCAACTCCTCTCGAAAGCATTTATAAGAGAAATCAATTCGGTTCACGGTACACCTCCCCCTAAAGGCCTCGGAGTACCAGTCACATTCTCAGATGAAGACCATGAGGGCATCCGAACCCCCCACTGTGACGCACTTGTGATCAACCTCTATATAGCAAATTTTAAAGTGGAGAGGATCCTAGTGGACAATGGAAGCTCCGTTAACATTCTCTTCCTTGCGGCTTTCCGAGGACTCAGGCTATCCCGGGACAGGCTCAAGCCGGCCGGCTACACGCTCCCTGGGTTCACGGGAGTGCCAGTGACTATCGAAGGGGTAATCACCCTCGACGTAACCGCTGGCAAAACTCCTACTACCCGAACGGAGCCGATGGATTTTATGGTCGTTGACGTCCCCGCTGCTTATAATGTCATCCTAGGTTGACCCGGCCTAGCTGCTCTCGAAGCCGTCCTTTCGGCTTATCACCTCAAGATGAAGTTCCCCACCCGGGCAGGAATTGGGGAAGTAAGAGGCAGTCAAGAAATGGCCCACAAATGTTATATGACTTCTACTGGGGGTCCAGTCCTCTCCCTCGAAACTCTTGAAATCCCCCAAGAGAGTGTTCGACCAACGTCCGAGCCGATGGATGAATTGAAGGAAGTGCTCTTCTTTGAGCAAGATCTGAACTGCAAGTTCTTTATTAGCAAGACCCTCCCATCTGCCCTATGCTCCGACATAGTCCAATGCATTAGAAAGAACCGCGACCTCTTTGCATGGTCGGCTGCCGACATGCTGGGAATCTACGAAGAGCTCCTCGTCCACCACCTGAGTGTTGCCCCAGGTCCAAACCGGTCCAACAGAAGAGGCACAAATTTGCTCCCGAGCGCCGACAAGCTATCAGAGAAGAGGTGGATAAGCTCCTTAAGGCTCAGTTCATACAAGAGGTAAATTACCCTGAATGACTCTCCAATGTGGTCATGGTAAAGAAGTCCAACGGGAGCTGGAGAATCTGCATCAACTTCACCGACCTAAACAAAGCATGCCCCAAAGATCTGTTCCCTCTTCCAAGCATCGACACCCTGATTGACGCCACTTCGAGCCATGAGCTTCTCAGCTTCATGGACGCTTTTTTCGGGTACAATCAAATCTGCATGTTTCCCTCGGATATCCCGAAGACCTCCTTTGTTACCGATCAGGGTCTCTACTGCTACAGGGTGATGCCTTTCGGGTTGAAGAAAGCAGGTGCCACCTATCAACGTCTCGTCAACAAAGTCTTTCAAGAACAGATCGGCTGTAATATGGAAGTATATGTTGATGATATGCTTGTTAAAAGCATCCATGGGGCCAATCATGTGGCCGATCTGCAAGAGGCGTTCGATGTACTCAGGAAGCATGATATGAGACTCAATCCGAACAAGTGTGCGTTCGGAGTCGTCGGAAAAATTCCTAGGCTTCATGGTCAGCCAAAGAGGAATCGAAGCCAACCCCGAGAAGATCAAAGCCATACTGGACATGGCTCCTCCCAAAAATGTGAAAGAGGTTCAGAAACTAACAGGATGCCTCGCTGCCATAGGGTGCTTCCTTTCTAAGTCAGGGGAGAAGTGCCTTCCCTTCTTCAAAGCACTTAGGGGGGCTAAGGTTTCGAATGGGGACAACAACAGCAGGAATCGTTCGATCAGCTCAAGGCCTACCTAGTCAATCCCTCGCTCCTCAGCAAGCCAATCTCCGGGGAGACCCTCTACCTCTACTTAGCTGCCTCCGAGCAAACCCTCAGTGCTGTCTTGGTGAGGGAAGAAGGCAGGGCTCAGAAGCCCATCTACTATGTGAGCAAGGTACTTCGGGATGCCGAGCTCCGTTATCCAAGGCTAGAGAAGATGGCGGTCGCCTTGGTCATGGCAGCTAGGAAGCTTCACCCATATTTCCAGTCCCACTCGATGGTCGTTCTTACTGACCAACCGCTGAAGCAAGTCCTCCACAGGCCGGAGACCTCTGGCCGCCTCATGAAGTGGTCGATCGAGCTGAGCCAGCATGACATCATACCAGCCTCAGACCGCAATCAAGGCTCAGGCCTTAGCTGAATTCATTGTTGAGAACACCATCCCCGAGGTCCGTCGAGCAGCAAACGGGCCTCCTATCTGGTCGATATATGTGGATGGGTCCTCTTGCACCGAGGGAAGTGGATCCGGGGTCATTCTGGTAGGCCCAGATGATTTCGTTCTCTAATACTCCCTCCGCATTAACATTAAGGCCTCCAATAATGAAGCGGAGTATGAAGCCCTTATAGCCGTTCTCGGAATGGCCCGCAAAGCAGGGGCACAATGTCTCCAGATATTTAGTGACTCTCAACTGGTCGTAAATCAAGTCTTGGGCAAGTACGAAGCGCGAGATGACCGAATGGCTAAGTATCTCGTCAAGGCCCAAAATCTCATGGCTCTATTCGAAGAGGCACTTATTCAGCGAATCCCCAGGGAGGAAAATGCCCAAGCAGATGCCCTCTCCAAGTTAGCCTCTTCCTCCCTCCAAGGTCTTGAGCAGACCGTCCTGATTGAAGTGCTCCTGAGACCAAGCATAGAAGAAGAAACTTCCGACTCGATGGAGTCACTGCCTGTTCAACTTCAAGATAATTGGATGAAACTCATGGTAGAATTTCTAAGGGATGGGCTCCTCCCCGAAGACCGTAAGGAAGCTCGTCGAGTCAGAACCAGAGCGGAGCGGTACACCCTTGTTGAGGGGGTCTTGTACAAACGCTCCTTCACACAAGTAGACGACAGGCTTTATTTAAGGTGCTTCTCCCCAGAGCAAGCCACATACGCCTTGCAAGAGATTCACGAAGGCATAGGCAGGGCACATTTAGGGTCAAGATCCCTTGCCCGGAAGGTGTTGAATTATGGATACTTCTGGCCAACCCTCCTACAAGATGCCGAACGACACGTTCACCAATGCAGCTCTTGTCATAATTATTCCAACATTCGTCGCCTACCCCAAGCTCAGCTCACCTTCCTATCAAGTCCGATCCCTTTCGCAATGTGGGGGATGGATTTACTAGGGCCGTTTCCACCAGCTCCCGGCCAACTCAAATTTTTAGTCGTGGCAATCGACTACTTCTCGAAGTGGATAGAGGCCGAGCCCTTGGCTACAATCACCGAGAACAAAGTACTTCAGTTCTTCTGGAAGAGCGTCATCTGCAGGTTCGGCGTCCCTCGGGTCCTCATAACCGACAATGGAACACAATTTACAGGGACCGCATTCCGAGCTCTGTGTGAAGACCTCGCCATCCAACAACGCTTCTCCTCCTTCTCCCACCCGTAGTCGAATGGTCAAGTAGAAAATGCCAACTGACAAATCCTCTTCGGTATTAAGAAGAGGCTAGATAAGTCTGCCAAAGGCTTATGGGTTGATCAGCTCCCTAACATACTGTGGAATTACCGCACTACGAAATGGACCCCCACAGGAGAGTCGCCGTTCAATTTCACCTATGGGTCCGAAGCTGTGATCCCCTTGGAAGTTGGGGTACCCTCTCCCCGCCTTATTGCTTATGAAGAAGAGCAGAATGCCAGAGAGCTTCGGGCGAATTTGGATTTGATTGACGAGCTCCGTGAAAGAGCTTCAATCTGCCAACAAAGCTATCGAAGGAGGATTGAGCTGGCCTACAACAAGAGAGTCCGTCCCACCGACCTCAAAGAAGGGGACTTGGTCCTCAGAAAGTTAGCAATCTCATTCCCTAGTCAGAAGAGTAAGCTAGCTCCAAATTGGGAAGGACCCTACAAGATCACCGGAGTGGTTCGGCCCGGGACTTACCGTCTAGAAGACCTTGAAGGCAAAGAGGTTCCCAGGACTTGGAATGCCGACCATCTCTTAAAGTACTAAGAGAGTGCTTGAACGCCTCTCTAAGTACCTTTAGATGTCGAACTGTTCCTTTCCTTTCACTTGTATTTTTCTTCTTTATTTCTTCAATGTAATAACGGCTCGCAACTTAGAAGCAGCCGACTATTAGTTATCAATAAAGAACTCTCTTTTCCTGTATTCCTCTTGTGATTGTTTGCATCTCTCTGTTTTTAATTACTTTTATTTAAACAACAAGTTCGGAGTCCAACACTTGGCTCGACTCTGCTTCGCAGGCTCACTCTTAAGCGAGCTAGAAGTGGTTTGTCATTCGGAATTGCTCCCACAACCTGTTGAAATACAATCAAACGACGAGTTCGGAGTCCAACACTTGGCTCGACTCCGCTTTGCAAGTTCGCTCTTAAGCGAGGTAGAAGTGGTTCGCCATTCGGAATTGCTCCCACAACCGTTGAAATACAATCAAACGACGAGTTCGGAGTCCAACACTTGGCTCGACTCCATTTTGCAAGTTTGTTCTTAAGCGAGCTAGAAGTGGTTCGCCATTCGGAATTGCTCCCACAACCGTTGAAATACATTCAGACGACGAGTTCGGAGTCCAACACTTGGTTCGAGTCCACTTCGCAAACTCGCTCTTAAGCGAACTAGAAGTAGTTCGCCATTCGAAATTGCTCCCACAACCGTTGAAATACAATCAAACGACGAGTTCGGAGTCCAATACTTGGCTCGACTCCGCTTCGTAAGTTCGCTCTTAAGCGAGCTAGAAGTGGTTCGCCATTCGGAATTGCTCCCACAACCGTTGAAATAAGCCCTCGCTCCGCCGACGCACACGAAATTTCTACAACTAGACTAGACAGGCGAGAAGAGCGAAATTTCTACAACTAGAGTACTCGGAAGAACTAACGTTTGGATCTTATGGTTCGTTTTCAAAACTAGAGGGGCCACCCTACATCTCCAACACACGAACATCAAAAAGTAAACAAACTTTTATTTTATTAAAGAGTTCAACAAACAAAACGTTTGAGTTACAACACCAAGTTACTACAACAAGGTACCACAAAAACTCAAAGAAGCATAATACAACTTATTTAACGCTTCTTCGGAATGGGGACGTTTCGGTTCAGGGACACACGGGGGCGGCGCCGCTTAACCTCCGAGCTCGTTTCTAGGCCGACGAACTGAGACGCCTCTTCGGCACTGCCTCTAACTGTGGCTCGGACGGAGGCGCCACTAGACGAAACAGCCACACCACTCTGAGCATCAGCGAGCTCGTAGAAGGAGATCCCCCTCTCACTTTCTTCGCAAGTACACGTAGTGCTTCGGACGTTAACTCTCACAGGCTGAGGCTTAAGGCGGGCTACCTCTTCTTCGAGTTCGATGATCCTATCCTTCAAAGTATTGTCCTTCACAGATATTTTAAACCGAGGAAGGTTAGCCGAGCCTGCGTCACCTGCACTGTCAGCGATGATGCGATGAAGGTTGGTCACTTCGATGCTTTTGTCGACTGTAACCCTCCTCAACTACTCGACCTTCGCCGTGAGCTCGTCGCGCTCGGCCATCAGCTTTCCCACTACTGAGGTTAACTCGTCCTCCTCCACCGAAAGCTCCTCTTCAGCTATTTCCAAATGGTGAACCTCCGCCAGCAGCTCGCTTTTCTCTTTCTCTACATCGAATAATACCATCCTGAGCAACTCCACCTCGCCTTCGAGACGAGCTTCGCGAGACCGCTTCCGTAGTTCTGCACAAAGGCGGGCTGCTTCGGAGTCTAAACTGAGTTCGACGATTTGAAAGACGGAAGCATATCAACACAAAAAGACAAAAGGCAGTGCTTAACCCTTGCCGAGTTTCAAAGAAATTTCGAGCCCAACACTTAGCCAAATTTCGAAAAGAAAACTCAACACTTGGACAACATTTGAGAAAAGAGTTCGAACAAAACTTTATTCACATCAGAAGAGCGGTGGCCAGACCGCTATAAGGCAGTACATTAAAAGAAAGAAAAAATTACAAAAGCGAGGGGATCAAGGGTCCACCTGGGGAGGCAGCTCAGACACAGGTGCCTCGGTAGATGTCCCCTCGCCCCCCGTCGCCACGGCTTAGGGGTCAGCAACCACGATCTCTGGATCGGCAGGCACCTCACCATCCCGCTGCTCACCCTCCTTCTCTTCTTCCTCCTCCTCTTCTCCCTCCTCCTCTACGCCTTCTTCCTTGCCGCCGGGCCACAACCGGACCCCACCCTCTCGAAGCCAGGGACTCGAGCCTCGACATGGTCTGTCACGCCCTGCTTCCCAAAAATACGGAATACGAGCACGTAACAAAAGCCCAGCGAATGATTAATATCATCCTTAAGCTGTTCAGGAAAATCTTTACAACATATCACAGTATAATCAGAGTCGGAAGCCAGAAAAATCAACCACATGCACATATGAACCAAATACCAACAAAATACTTGAAATAAAATGTATTAACCTCAAATAATCATGATCTGAAAATACACAAATATTCCTGGGTCATATTGCCCAAATACCAGAAATAAATACAAGTAACAGATACAATGTTCAAAATGAGCAACAGGAAAATAAATATAGATAGCAAAGCTTCAGCCAACTAGAACTTCATCTCGCCAATACCTTCAGGAATCCTGTCCTCCAAAATCTGCAATCATCGAATGTAGAAAAAAGGAAAAGAAGAAAACACAGTACCCGTCAATGGCAAGTCCGGGTCACAAATAGAATAGGATACAAGCACATGGACACTATCTAACCACAGGATGTACTAACAGGTATAGGTAAACATAAGTCAACAGTTAAACAGGTAACATGTATAAGTATCAGGTATTCAGGTAATCAGGTAAATATGTATCATGTATCAGGAAAACAGGTAACAGGAATATCAGGTAATCATGTAACAGTAAATCATGTAACAGGTAAACAGGTATCAGGATAATCAGGATAATCAGGAATATCAGGATAACTAGGTCACATGTATGCAGGTAACAGGTAATCATATATTAATATCCTGTATTATTATTACTATCTAGGTAACACTTCATGTGCCATACTTTTATCACATGGTTGTTACAGTCAATGCAGTTTCGCTTTAGATTTCATAGTGGACCATAGAGGGCAGTATACTCAGGTACAGAAAAACAGGTTCATAAATCATAACAGGTACACGAATCATCCGATTCATGCAACAACAGGTTCATGAAGCAACAGGTACACGACCAACAGGTACGTGCAGCAACAGGTAACAGGTACATGAACCAACAGGTCCATGCAGCAACAGGTAACAGGTACATGAACCAACAGGTCCATGCACCAATGGGAAACACGGGCCCCCTTCCGAGTACACATTTCCGAATTA
Organism: Hemerocallis citrina; assembly: GCA_017893485.1. Taxonomy (NCBI): domain Eukaryota; kingdom Viridiplantae; phylum Streptophyta; class Magnoliopsida; order Asparagales; family Asphodelaceae; genus Hemerocallis; species Hemerocallis citrina. Next base: position 57,878,014 of record CM030367.1, on the reverse strand, counting down.
TCCACTATTAGATCTTTCCCATAAACCCCGGCTTAGTTACTTTTATTATTAAGATCATCAACAGGCATGAGAGTGTACTAAATGATGTCAAACTAACAGGTTATAATCAGGTTTAGTCTCAGGGAATTAGATCAGCAAGTATAGGTGCAAAACATTCACAAATACGAGCAAAATGGTATATGTTTATAATCAGGCCAGCAAGACCAGTCTGTACAAAATCAGTGATCCAAAGATCTACAGGCATGCAAATCATGATCCGTCAAAGGGTCTGGAAACTAGACTTCCACACGCTTCTAACGGGTATAATAAATCCATATGCTATTTCACAGCATCACGACTCAAAACACAATCCAACACAGTTTTCATGTACAGCGAGAAAACAGGGGAATAACTTAAACCACATGAAAAAAGCATACAAAGTCATTAATTAAATCCACGAAAATTCTGGGGTAATCCCCTATATGTATAGTCTCAAAATATAGATTTTCATATTTTTCCAGAAAGTATAGATATGTTTTCAAAAATAGAAAGTAACACATAACACAGTTTTGATGGATCTGGAATTCTTCAATACCGCTGTACAAAATGGAACACATCTTGCAAACAGCGCATCAGAATCCACTTCCGCCAAAACAGGGTGAAAGTAGATACAATTACCCAACTTTCATATCTCACACAAAATATTCATACAGTAATTAAAAACAAGGTGAACACGGCATTCAACATACAATCACACGCAGTTTACAGCAAAAGCGACATCTAGAAAAGGAAGTAAGGCATCACTCAAAACTCATCTTTTAATTACCACAAAAATCAGAGAACTACCTAACATCATGGTGAAATACAGGACAAAATCTTGTGGCATTAAATTATGTCTAACTTTGGTCTTGAAAATAGTTTGTTCACAAAAATTACTCCGAACTGAATCTGGAAACTACCGATACACAGGCACTAAAATAATCATAACTAATTCATACGAAGTCCAAACAGGGTGAAATCAGTGGGGTTAGAAAATAGATTCGATTCTCTACAAATTACTCAGAAATAGTCATGTTGAGATTCGGACTCTAATCCAGGTAAAATCAACAATCAATCCAGTGCAACCCGAATTTCCAGATTTCTCAACTAAGTTTCAAAACGTCATAACTTCCTCAAAAATCATCAAACCTCTTCCAAATTCAAAACGCTGTCTACCCATGGTCCAAATGTCGTAATGGAGGGTATCTAACATGTCAAAATCTAGTATTTCTCATATGGGTGTTCAAACATACATCGGGTATACAATATGTCACATACGCGATAACAATCGCGTTTGGGTGAATCCTAAGGCATAACCCTATCAAAATTCATGTCCTAAGTCATCTATGGCCTGTTTTGAACAATAGAGATGAAACCCATAATTAAAAACATGATCTTTGTCCGTCTCTAGTCTCAACCTATCCTATGTGTGAACTTTCTACTTGTATCAACCTAAGAAATTTAAGTACAAGTTACTTGCCTTCTATGTGATGACGAACGCGACGAATCCAAGCCTTCAAAGAAAACCCACGAACAAAAGTCCTTCCACGCGCGATTTCGAACGAACCCACGAACCGAATCTTGCCTACGATCGTCTTCTTGAAGCACGAACTCGAACGGATGATACCCTCTTCACCAAATCAGCGAAGAGATGAAGGAGGGGCTGTTTTGAAGTAGTGGGTGCTGTTTTGGTTGGTTTCGGCCACAAGGAAAGGAGGAGAGACGAGGTAATATGAAGCGGGGTTGTATATTGGAGGATGTAGGAGGTGATATGGGTGGTCGGGGAAGTGGTGGGGCTGATGGGAGGCCGGCTTTGGAAGAGAGGAATAGCAGGCCGGGATGGATTGTGAGGGAAAGAGGGAGCCGGTTTGGAATAGGAGAGGGAGAGAGAAAAATATTAGGGTTAGGGATTAATTAGATGAGGGGGGTATTTATAGGGGATCAAATGTGGGTTAATGGGTAGTGGATATCAATAGGATTAAATGGGTATACAATTGGGTAATGGGTATTGGGTAGATTTCAAATGGAGATACAAAATACAATGAATCCTATGGCTCCTAAAAATCTCCTTAAGGGCCAAAAATCTCAAATTGGTCAAAACACTTCTAAAAATTCATCATAACCCAAAAATAATTAACAATTATGAATGAGACCAAGAAAATGCGAAAAAGAATTCAAAATGGTGAAAAACGGACGATCGGCGCACAAACAGCACAAGGAGGTCAAAACTGCCAGAAAAATATTATAGAATAAAGATAATTAATTTATTGTTCTGAAAATACAATGGAAAATAATAATTCACTAAAATGAAAAATACCCTCAAAAAACACCAAAAGTGAAAAACAGGGGTTACATGGTCGAGCGCTCTCGCGTAAGAAAGCTCCATGTTTTTGGCCATGTGGTTCTTTGCCTCGGCTTCAATCTCCTTCCTCGCCTTCTCCACCGCCTCGGCTTGTTCTGCCTTCACCGCCTTCAAGGCCTTCGCCGCTACTGCCCTCTCCTCATCGGCCTTGGCGACCTCCGCAGCGAGCTTCTCCTTCGCTCGCTCCAAGGCTGCCTCGAGGTCGGCGACCCGAGCCTCCAAGGCCTCCGAGCGACGCTGCTCCGCGTCGAGCTGCCCGTTCCGCTCGGTCCTTGTCACTGAGGGCCTTCAGCTCCCTCTCCTGCTCGGCAAATTCTTGGACGAGGTGGCCGAAGTGGCAAGTGGCTTGCAAAAAGCAGTAGTTAGGACGCAGTAAAAACCGAGCTGTGGACTTAGAAAATTTTCAAAAAGAAAGAGTCAAGACTTACCGACATAAGCGACTGAGCGATTTTGAAGGTGTCGTCACCGGTCGTCCCCACCTTCAGGGCGGCTCGGTCCTTCGGGGTTGCAAGATGTTTGATCGCCTGCATGCACATCTGCGAATCGCCCAAGAAGCCGTCGTGGTTCCTCACCCGCCAGTTAGGGACGAACAACTTCTTGTGGGCCTCGGTAAAAATATCCTCGGCCTGAGGAGTCAAAGAAGGGGCCTCGAGCGCCAGCGCCGCCGAGATGGAGAAAGTCTCACTTGCCGGGGCAGACGGGGCAGGGGCAGACGGGTCAGGAAGGACGACCACCACCGAAGACGGTTCCTGAGGAGTAGGAGTAGGAGTGGCAACGACCGAGGGAGCCTTGGTGGGTTGGCCGGACGTAGGACCCGCGCTCGTCCTCTTTCTTTTCCCGCCGTCAGCGACTTTGCTCCGCTCCGTCAGCATACCCATAAATTCCATCTTCGGCACCTCTGTTCAAAGCAACAAAAGGAAAAAAAAGTTAGAAAAACGTGCAAGGCATTGGAAAGGAATTGCAGTGAGATGTCAGGAGCGTACTCGGGTCGATCGAACTAAGGCCCGACCCGTGTAGCACCTCCTCGGTAATCTCTCTCCAGCTCAACATCGGGAGAGCGATTATCTTGGCCGCCACCTCCTCCTCGGCAATTGTCAACAGCGGGTAGGACCTTGCAAACTTCGGCACCTCCGCCTTCCACCGAGTTGGGAAGTCCAATGTCGAAGGCCCCTTTATCAGGAAAAACTTCTCCTTCCAATGTTTTATCGAATCCAGATTCTCTATTAACTTAACGCCTCTCCGGGGTGACAAGTAATAGGGAGGCTCGAGCTTGGTCATCCGGTTGATTCGGTATAAACTTCAAGGATGACGAGGTCTGGCTCGACTTCGGCAATACGGCATTGGAGCAAGAAGGCGAGCACATGGCGCCAAGTGTTCGGCATGAACTGTACAGGGGCCAGACAGTACCAGTGAAGGACCTTCAACACAAAGGGGTGAAGAAGGAAGCGCAGACTAGCGTTCAAGGAGTCAAAGTCGAAGACGCACGTGTCCAGTGACAGGACGGTGTTCGCTCGCATCCCGTGTCCAGTGACAGGACGGTGCCCGGAGGATTAGCCTATACTCCGGAGGGATGGCGAACCCCTTCCTGATCGGGAGGAGATCCCGCTCGGATAGCACCGAAGCGAGATCATCCACCTCGGTGACCTCCTTCGGGTCATTCTCCTCATAAGTCGCCGAGCGACCAACGATCGCCTTACTCAAGAGATCGTCGCTGTACTGCCTTATCCTGGCATGACCGAACAGCGGGCCAGGCATCCGACCCGACTCGGGGGCTCGTCTCTCAGTCTCCACAATCTCCTCGACTATCGAAGACCGGGCCACTACTCTCTTCTTCTTCTCGGCCGCAGATGACCCTACTACCTCCTTCCCCTTTCTACGGCTCACTACTTCCCTCCTCTCCTCGGCGCTTCGGCTTCCCGAGGACGATGGCAAACTTTCCGAGCTCACTCTTGACATCTCGAATAAATATCTAAGGCAAAGAGGACTAACCTTGATGTGACGTAGCTTTGAAGTGACATTCACGGTCGGAAATAGTTCGCCGGAAATCGCCTGGCCCATGCGATAGCTAACACAACCGCCTTGGAGAGCAAATCGCCGCTAGCAGAGCAAATCGATAGCAAAAGTAAAAACTTGAGAGTAAAAATCAAAAATGAGCTAAGGGGTGAGGGGGGGTGAGAACTTATAGCCAAGAAAGCGACTGTTGGGCTTTCGAAATGTTTTATGACCCACTAAGGGAAGGCAAAACGACAAAACAGGGAAAGCTGCGACGTTCCAAGGGAAAGGCTCGTCGGTTCGCTTAACACCACCACTCGACGACTCGTGGCTCGCCGAGCCACGAGGCAATCTGACGAGGTGACGAGGTACCGACCTCCACATATAGGGAAAATTATTGCCAAGCCAGTTTCACCGTCAGATTGTCTCAAAATTCGCGTCAAAACATAATGGACAGCTCAGATCACGCCACGCCCACAAAACGACAAGATAATGTTTTCTCGTGATCTGAACCTCCAACTTCGTGATACGCACCATGATGAACGCCTCAGATCTCACCACATGGTTCGAAGACTCGATTCGAGCTCCTGATTCACCGGAGCGCTCGGTCGAGCCACCAAGCCACCATCCTCCCGGGCCGAGGTGACGAGGTACTGACCTCCACATATGGAAAAAAATACCGCCGAACCAGTTTCACTGTTAGATTGTCTCAAAACTCGCGTCAAAACATGATGAACGACTCAAATCACGCCACGCCCACAAAACGACAAGATAACGTTTTCTCGTGATTTGAACCTCCAACTTCGTGATACGCGCCATGATGAATGCCTCGGATCTCATCACGTGGTTCGAAAACTCGACCCGAGCTCCTGATTCACCGTAGCGCTCGGTCGAGCCACCGAGCCACCATCCTCCCGGGCCGAGGTGACGAGTTTGGAATTTTAGAAATCAAAATCATGATGCATAAACCGAGCTACTGGGGGCAGAGGATGAGCTGCCGAGCCACCGGAGTGCTTAGCCAAGCTACCGAACAGCTTCGCCGAGCCACCGAGCGACGGGGGCGGAGGACGAGCTATAGAGTCACCGAGCCGAGGTGACAAGGTACCGACCTTCACATTTGAAGAAAAATGAAGCCAACATGCCTCAACCGTTGGATCTTGTCAAAAACGTGCTAGAACACGATGGACGGCTCAGATCATGCCACGTCCACAAAATGACAAGATAGCGTTTTTTTGGGATTTGCGCCATAATGGACGCTCCGGATCGTTCCACGTAGCTCGGCAGGTCGCTACCCGCCGATCCACCGAGCTACCGAGGATCCGAGCCGAAGTGACGATGTACCGACTCCCACATTTAAAGAAAAATGGAGCCGACCTGCCTCAACTGTTGGACCTTGTCAAAAAACATGCTAGAACACGATGGATGGCTTAGATCATGCCACGTCCACAAAACGACAAGATAGCATTTTTTGGGATTTGCACCATAATGGACGCTCCAGATCGTGCCACGTAGCTCGGCCGATCGCTACGCCCCGATCCACTGAGCTACCGAGGATCCGAGCCGAGGTGCCGAGGTGCCGACCCTCGCATACGAAGAAAAAACTCACCGAGCTACCCAGACCGTTCGATACTCTAGAAAACCGCGCTCAACTCTGATGGAGGGCCCAGATCGCGCCACGAAGTAATTCGGTATTAAAAATTAATTTTTATTTCTTAAAATCGTTTTATTTATTTAAAAAATTGCGAAAAAATGATTAAAAATTTGAAAAAATTAATTAAAAATTCTAAAAAATAATTATAAATTCGGGGAAATATTTTTGAGCCCCTGAGTAAATAATTATTGCCTAGTGTGGTTGATTAAGACCCCCGATCGACAAATCAACACTTCGCAAAATTAAATAACTGATCCGAAAAATAGATAAAAATTAAGGACAAATGCCAGAAAACTAGAGGGGCTCAAGAACAACTTAGAGCGCACAACTAACCCGGAAAATCACCATACTGCCTCATACAAAGAATCGAAACCTCCCATTTGAACTCCGATACAACTCCGCAAGCCATCAAAACAGTAAAACTACTCCTCAAAAGCTGATCAGACTTAGTCTTCGGGAGTGGGGGGCTCGTGATATGGCTAAAAATAGGGTTAAATCGGAACCGTCCAAATCGGGCGTGAATCTCAAAGCCTGGGGGCAAAATGGTAATTTTACCTGTAAATGGGTCAGAAGCGGGTACTGGGTCTTCTCTTGGGGAAAACCAATAGCCCGCGAATGGGCCCTTCTCAACTGGGTGTGGGTTTCAACTCGCAGTGAACTCGGTCCAGCAGGATAGAATTAGGGTTTTTGATTAATCCTAATCAACGGCCCTGATTCGTATCTATCCTTTCACTGGGAATTAGGGATTATATTCCTAATCTAATCCTAGGGATTACATTCCTGATCTGATCCCAAAGATAGCTATAAATACCCCCCATCCACCACCATTAAGAGGTAATCAATCTTTTGCCAATTTACACTCTCTCATAATCTTCCTGATTACTGACTTGAGCGTCGGAGGGTGCATCGCCGGGATCAACCCCGGTGTCTCGCACTTTTTGCAGGTGAACGGCGGAGTCAGCGGTCGAACTCCAGCGGAAGAAGTTAAGGTTTGATTATTCGGTTTCCCTAAGAATCCACAAATACTATCTATTTGCCCCCACACCAGATTTAGCGGTAACACTATTTTTGTTACTATTACTATTATTAGTATTATTATTATTATTTTTATTATTGTTATTAATTTTGACTGGTTATTAAAGATATATATGTCTATGTACAAATTGTATTAGTAGTTATTTTAAATTATTCCCACATTGTAGTACAAAATATATTTTGTTATATAACCTTACATTTTATTGGTTAATTATTTTTTTATAGTTTTTAAAACTCTATTGGATACCCATACCCATTTAACTCTACCCAATAACCATTAAGCCAACTAAACCCCAAAACCCAATACCCATTTACACACCCGTTAACCCACCAAAACCCTATACCTAACCGTTTACCCCCTCAGCCGCCCCCTACCCATGTTAACCCTATTTCTCTCAACCTTATATATTTACCCATAATATACTCCTTTTCATCATCCTAATCAGCTGCCAACTCTTCATCTCCCTCCCGTTCGTCTCTCTCCCTCTCCCCTTGCCGCTGTGCACCTCCTATGCCTCCCGACCTCTCCCTTCAACCCATCTCACTGTGTCGACTCCCTTCTCCGGCCTCCCGTTGTTGCGACCCCAACAACAGCATCGTGACCCCGTCCTGTCCATCCTCTGTGCTCCCTGTAGCGCCCTCCCGACCTCAGCGCTGTACCCTCCCCCGTGCACTCCAACCGTCGTGACGACATCCCATCGTTCCTCCGCAGCGCCAGCCCTAGCACCCCTGTTGTGCCGCCCTGCGCCAGCAATGTAGCCCCCCGAATTTCTAATATGATATCTTAGAAAATACGTGGCACAATTTCCAGCATCAACTTTAATGTAATATTAAACACAATTTAATACCAATAAAATTTTCCAACTTTCATTACAATAATCAATTACATAGCACATCGGAATACAAAAATATCTCAAATCATAATTCTCTTTTCTTTACAACACTTTTTATTTTACATATGTCACTAAATCACTCGAACTCAAGTATCCAAAACCGAGCCTTAAGAAATCACCTGAAAAATATGAGGCTAGAGATGATCCCTAACTCCCAAAACTAAAGGGGTCAGCCATAAAGGTGTGAGTGACATAAAAAAAACAAACAACATAAATAAACATTAAGCATGGATTCATAAACAACATGTGACAAATAATAATACATAAAATATGACATTGCAAGGAATCATGTAAACCTCAAGTGAAGCTAAACTAAGTGTTAAGTGTAGAAAACAGGAAAACATATGCGTGAAACCAAATCAAGAAAACACAAGTCTATATGCTAACTCTCTAATGCGTACTTTTCGGAGTCTATGCATCCCACTCTACATAGGTCCGGTGCAAGCCCTTAACGTCTCCACATTATAGGGTTCAATCCCCGACATGCAACTAATCCTACTACGATGACTACTTCGAGATAAAGATAAACCGTGAGTATTAGCCCATGCCCCGATAAGTCCGGAGGTCAAACTCTATCCACAGATAATTCCGGAGACTAGTTCAAAACACACCTGGGAATCTTCGAGAATACCCCACACCGCAAGCAATGCCACCTCATCATACGAATACCACATGTGCGTCGTCTCGACTCCGATAATTCCGGAGATCAATCCCACACCACAGGTAATTCCGAAGACTATTTCACTCACACCTGGATAATTCCGGGGATTATCTCATACCGCAAGCCATACTGAAGTCCATAACTCATGTTCCCATTTATCATATCAGCGCTAGTGTCTGTCCTTATCATTTAGGTTATTTAATTACTTAACAAATTTCCTAGAGTTGGTGTACCCTACCGGACTTAACTGAACAACTGAACAACTAAAATGCCTCAACAGGCCCAAACATAATTAAATCATCCGCCGGTATATTAGGGTCACACACACCCTCTAGAAACTCAAACTCAAATATCCAAACTAACCTTCCAACATAAATTGCTCAACTCAACATCTTGAAAACATATGTTCAATAGGAGGTAGAGTATAATAATAATAAGTTATAGATTATAGCATTTAGAGAATAAATCATTTGAAAGAACATTCAAAAATATAAAGGTACATCAGTATCAGTCGACTAATAACAAGTGTGAGTCGACTGTCCAGAAAGAGAATTCTATGGTTTTAAGAAAATAAGCTAAGTGTTATAAGTCGACTTACAAAAGTCATAGGTCGACTTACCAGAGAGAAATTTCAGTAATCTTTAAGAAAATATTCTAAGTATTATAAGTTGACTTATAAAAGTCATAGGTTGACTTACCAGAGAGAAATTTCAATACAACTAAAGAACATAGCAGCCGGGTCGTATCAGTCAACTGAAAGGTCATGTCAGTCGACTGTCGGCCTACAGACTGTATAGTTTTGGTTGTGCACAATTCAACCGATACGTAGTTTTACTTCATGAAAACGATTTCTACGAAAAACATATTTCATATATGTTCAAATATAACTGGTAGGACATATAATTGTCCACAAAACTAGATCAACTACTTAAAATCATAAAAATGGAGATTTTGTTGATTTCTTTCAATTAAAACATGAATTTGTGCATATGATAAAAATAGAGTTTTTCTAAAAAAAATCAATTACTCATTGAAATTCTTTGTATTCTGATCCCAAAACATGTAAATACCAATCTCAAAGAAAATCCCCAATTTGGATATATTTCCTCAATTCAATTAATCCCTCAAATTTCAATTCTCAAGACACGGTCTCTTGATTCATAACTCTTCCATTCAATTATCTCAAAAATCTGAATTTCTACCACAACTCATAACCATAATCAAATTTGTAATCACATACCACTAGGGTTTCACAAGATCCAATTTTTTATCCAATCCATAATATGCATAATCATATTCAAACCTTAAACATGCTTTCTAGCAATAAAGTTCAATATCCAAGATCCATTAAACATTCATAGATCAAACAATCAAATTGTACCAAATTATATACATAAACAAATCAACAAAACAATTACATGCAAAATACACAAGGCAAAACAAACATGTCACTCACATACAACATACGCATAAAAAAAAGAAAACAACATGTCACTCACCTTGAAATGAAGAAATCCAACAAGAAAGCCTTCCCTTTTTGCGAAATCCAAGATCCTTCTCTCAAGCCTCCAAAAATAATAAATTTTTGTGTTGTGCAGCGAATGACGGCTGCGTTCTCTTCTTTTAAATACCGGAAATAGGATCTTAGGGTTTTAGACATATTTGCGAAATAACCTCTCGAAAACATATCTTTACATAAATAGATTCCTATACTTGGAACTTGATAAAATTAATTAAATTGAGATTTAAAGGCAAAATAACTCCTTAACTCCAGCCGGCACTGATTAAAAGCCCAGAAAAATAGTTTTTGCACTTTCATCCCTCAAAATGACAAATTTGCAAAAAGGTCCTTCTTTTTCTCAGTATTTGCAAATAGATCCAATTAATTTCAGAAAAATCTGAAAAAATTATAAATAAATCCCAAATAATAAATAATGATTTTCCATAAAATAGTTTTTGGCTTTTGAACTTTTCAAGAAAATATTTGCACGTGTAAAAGATAAATTTCCAGAAAATATTTATTAAATCCCCCAAAAAATTCATTTTTATCATTTGCAAAACTTTAAAAATAATATTTAAAAATACGGGGTACTACAAGCAAGCCGTGCCGCCTCCTGCATCGCCAGAGCAGCTCCTGCACCCTCTGGCCGCCTCCTGCCGCCCGTAGCCAGTGCACCGCCGGTCCCCCTTGGCCGCCGTTGCCTCCCCTGAGCGCGCTGCCACCTACAGTGCCCTTGCCACTGCTAGTCGCCAGGGCCAGAGCAAAGCCCTTGATGTTCCTGTTGTGCATGTGCTATTTGATGAGTGTATTGATACAGTGATCCTGGACCGTCCGATCTCCTCTTGATTATCACCATCGGGATGATCTTGGCTATTCAATCGTGATCATTATCAACTTCATCATCACCTTGATCTGGACCGTCCGATCTTGTTGATCTTGATCTTGATCTTGATATCATCCGTACCGATCTGCCCGATCGTTGTTTGATCATCTTGATCTTGATCGTCATCGTGAACCGTTTGTTGGTTTGTGTTCGTGATCCATTCGTTGTGTTCGTTGCCAGAAATCCGTTCCTGTTATTTTCGCTTTACTTCGTTTCCGTTGTCATCTCTCAGGCAAGTAACTTGTATTCTTTTCATCGTGTAATACAAGTACTAAATACCGCCTGTAATGTAGTTGGATCATAGAGACAATTTGTGTATGAATTCTCTGTTATATATTGTCTCTATTGTGTTTATTCGACCATAGTTGCCTCATGACATACATGACATGATATAACCTTGGATTGACCATATCTTGTTTCATATATATGTGTTGTTCATGTGTTGTCATGTGCTCGTTCGTGTTATTCGTGGTAGACTTGTTGTGGACTTATGAATTACCCTATACCAAGTTGCTTGGACACCTTGTACACCATATTTCATGTTGGTTATTTCATGTTTTATGTGAGCTAGTTAATCTTGTGCATGGATGATATTTTCAGTTTTGCCAGTTTTCTCGTGTTGATCAGTATTTTTGACCATATTAAGGTCAGTATTTGAAAATATTTTGTGAACATGATTTGTAGAGAATTATGTCTAATTTCCAACTCTTTTGACGGATCTCGGTTTCGTTTTATGAATTGTGAGTTATGTCTATTTTACTACAGAGGTGTAAAGAGGTTTCCAGATTTTATTTTCTATGAATTCTGAAGAATAATCTATTTTTATTTTGGCGATAAAATTATTATTTTGATCTGAAATTTTGGTCAGTACTTCTAGACCTTATTGGGATTAACTTAGAATTTTTATGAATTTATTTGATGAGTTTTACAAACCGTTCTATGTTCCTAAACAACTACTATTCTAGCAGATTTTTCATACTGTTCAGTAAAGAACTTGATTTTCGACATATTTTAAAATGAAAGTTAGCCTACTGTATCTATTTTATTACCCTTCTGGCGGATTTGGTTTTCAATTTATGGTTTGTGAGATATTGCTGTTTTCGTAATACAGTGTTTATGATTTCAGATTTGCAAAACTGTCGTGTCTTGATGTTTTCTAATTTTACTTGACTGCTCTATTTATATTGGAAAATTATGAAACTTGATTTTCTATTACTAAACATATAGGGGAATACCCTAGATTTTTTGTGGATTTAGTTAATGAGTTTTCATGCTATTTTCCTGACTTTGAATACAATCTTCTGATTTCTGACTGAACATATTTTCTGGAATCAAATTAGTTTTGAGACTTGTTTTTGTGAAATACTATCTGACTTATATGTCTGCTGGAATCGGTTGGGAGTCTATTTTCTATATTCTTTGACGGATCCAGATTTGAATATCCGTGGCAACGGGAATCCCAGATTTAGTACAGTACTATCTTGCTGTCCTGAACTAGAATTCTCGTTATTCTATCCCATTATGTGTTGTTTATCGACTGAACATGTTTATCTTGCAACCTGAACTTGTTACTTGTTTGTACCATGATATACTTACCCTGTTTGTGACACATACATGCTTGTTGACACTAATAATAATAAATAATCAAGCCGGGGTTTAAAGGGAAAGATCTAATATTGGAAAATACAAAAAGGTGTACTCGGAAGGGGATCTATTGATCCTACGTGATATTTGGAGCTTGATATTTGGGTTACTTGGAGCTTGACACGTGATTACTTGATACTTTCACACTTGACATAGAGCTTGATATTTAGGGTATTTGGAGCTTGTTAATTGGTTATGTGGAGCTTGTTTAGAGCTTGTTATTTGGTTATTTGGAGCTTGTTATCTGGTTACTTTGAGCCTGATACTTGATTACTTGAGTGCTTGTCCTTGAGTACACTGCCCTCTATGGTCCACTATGAAATCTAAAACAAAACGGTGTTGAATGTAGCAACCATGTAGTAAAGTATGGATGTATGAAGTGCCACCTAGATAGGACTTAATACAAGACTTGAACATGATCACTTGACACTTGATACTTGATTACTTGTACATGATACATGATGCCTGATACTTGTTCACTTGTTACTTGCTACTTGCTACTTGTACTTGATACTTGACACTTGTTACCTGTTTACCTGCTTGCTCGATACTTGTTACTTGTTTACATGATACTTGTTCACTTGACACTTGATACATGCCACTTTTACTTGTTCATCTTGCCATGTTAGTATTCTATTTTGTTATCATGCATTTTTCATGTTATTAGTTAGTTTTCAACATGTACTTGTATCCTGCACTACAAGCGGCCCGTAACTTGCATTGATGGGAGTTTGTTTTCTTTTTTCTATTCCTGTAATTGTTAAATTACAGATTTTGGAGAATAGGTACCAGATGGTGTTGGTAATATGAGATATTAGTGCTGGATTTTGCTATCTTATTTCTTGTTGCTTATTTTTGAACAATTGTACTTTATTACATAGATTTATTTTGTATTTGGGCACTGTGACCCAGGATATTCGACTTATTCAGATCTGGTTTATTTGAGATTAATATATTTTGTTTCAAGTAATCCTATTGGTATTTGATTCATATATGCATACTTGGTTGATTCTTTTGCTTCCAACTCTGATTATTCTTGTGAAATGTTGTAAAGATTCTGAACAGCTTAGAGCATCCACAATGGTTTTTCTCATTTGCTAAAATATGGCAGCTACAGTAATAGCAATTGGGGGAGTATCATGCAGTGGTGCTTTGTTAAATTTTTCTCATTTGGGATAACATATTAAAAGACCAAATTACCCCCTCAGCAAAGAACCCATACGTGCAGTGGTTTGATGGATTGAAGGGCAATTTTGGAAAAAAAAATCAAAAAAAAAAATTTACTGTAGCTGGACGGGAAATGATCTCCCGGACGGGGTATCATTCCCCGTCTGAGGAGATTTAAAAAAAAAAAAATTAAAAGGGAAGGACGGGGTATGTTTCCCCGTCCGACCCTTTTTTAAATTAAAAAAAATTAAAAAATTATTCAGACGGTATATGATATCTCGTCTCACTCGATTAAAAAAATTTTAAATCGGAGCAACGGTATATGATATACCGTCCTTTATAATTTGAGAATTGCTATACTGGTTTCTCATATATGAGAAACCAGTATAGCAAATATGCTATAAAATGGCATATAGCAAAACCACTGCAGCTATCCGTTTCTTATAAAATGGCAAAATGCCAATTATAAGAAACCACTGTGGATGCTCTTATGGATGATGAAAATCATTCGCTAGGATTAGTCATGTATCCGTATTTCGTATTCTCTTTTGGGAAGCGGGGCGTGATAATGGCAGTTGAGAGAGGTACTTGGCATTGGTTAAGTTTGCTTATAAAAACAGATACCATGCGAGTATCGGTATGCACCGTATGAAGCTTTGTACGAGAGGAAGTGCAGAACACCCGTTTGTTGGTACGAAGTTGAGGAGAGGAAGATGTTTGGGCCGGAGTTAGTGCAGCAGACATCGGAGAAGATCGAGCTGATTCGTAAGAGGTTAGTCGAGGCTCAGAGTCGGCAGAAGAGTTATGCAGATACTCAACGAAGGGACTTTGAGTTTCAGGTTGGGGATGCAGTTTTTTCTCAAAGTGTCTACAACTAAAGGAGTAATTAGGTTTGGAAAGGGAGGCAAATTGATGCCAAGGTACATTGGGCCATACAGGATTTTGAAGCGGATTGGTAAGACAACTTATAAGTTGGAGCTACCAAAGGATTTGGCACAAGTGCATGATGTGTTTCATGTGTTGATGTTGAGGAAGTATGTTCCGGATCAGAGTCATCAACTGACAGAAGTGCCTGAAGGACTACAGCTGAACTTGAGTTACAAGGAGCAGCCTTGTAGATATTGTTGACCGTAGGGAGAAGGTGTTGAGGAATAAGGTGATACCAATGGTCAAGGTATTGTGGAGGAACCAGATGTTTGAGGAAGCTACTTGAGAGCCGGAGGATCGCATGCAGAAGAATTTTCCAGAGCTCTGTGTATGATTGTATTCTTTTGGTTGAATTGTAATCTCTTGTGTAATTGCATTCTTTAAACTGTATTTCCATTTATGAAATTGCATTCTTCTTTTGCTTATATTGTTTGTTCCATATTAGCAGTAGTTCTGAGGACAGAACTATTCTAAGGAGGGAGTGATGTAACACCCTAGATTTTAAAATAATTTTTTCGAGATTAATAAATGAATTAAAGTGTTTTTTGGTGATTCAATAAACATTTTTATGAAATTTATCCTTTTGCACGTGAAAAACACGTGCAAATATTTTCTTGGGAAACTCAAAGTTAGAAACTATTTTGTGGAAACCTAATAATTATTAGTAGGTATTATTTATTATTTTATGGATTTTTTTGATATTTATTTGGCATGTTTGCAAATATTACAAAAAGAGGGGCTTTTGTGCAAAATTACCACTTGGAGTAAAATCTTCAGATTTTTGGATTTCTGGGCTGAGCATGATGGCTGGCCAACTCAGAGGTAAATAGTTTAATTTTTTTTCTAATAGATTTGGTTTATTTTGCTAATTTATCAAAGAAGGGTCTTTTTGCAAAATTGCCACTTAGAGGCCAAAAATTTCAAAATTGATTTTCTGGTTTGATATAGATGCCGGCTAGATCTGGGGAGGTTACTTTTGTTTTAAATCTCAATTAAATTGGTTAATCTAGTTACCTAGTATAAAGGATCTATATATGTAAAGAAAAATTCTAAAGAAATATTTTGTAAAATCTTCTCAAAACCCTAATACTCAACATTTCAGCTATATAGGGGGCTTCTACAGCCGTCCTTCCTCTGCACAAAACAAAAGTATATTTTTATTATTGAATTGCTTAGAGTTTCGAAGCGAGGATCTTAGATTTTGTAAGGAATGAACTTTTCTTATTCTCTTTATTATTTTCGGTTGATTCTTCATTGAGGTGAGTGATATGTATTTGATTTCTTGTTGTTCTATGCATGCTAAATATGATGATTTGTTTAGTAGAATGCATGTTAGATGATTGTATGGCGATAATGAATAAATTGATGGATGGACAATTAAATATAGAACCTTTGATGAATAAAAAGCAACGGGTGAATAGATTACTATATGGATGATTTAAGAATGTTAAGAATTTAATATAACTCTTGGATTTGCTATTTCTTGCTGATTCGAATGTGTATATTGAGATTATGTGATGTGAGATGCACAAAATTGAATAGAGATGGATGATTTACTGTTGAAATATGTGTATGATCTATTTGAGGGTTTTTCGTGACTAAAGATTGTTGTAAATGCATATATTCATGGGCAAACTAATATAACCAGTTTGTAGTTGTGTATAACAAGTTGCAAGAAGAGTTTTGAGATCAAAGATTACGTCTTAAAGTGTTTGAAGTGAGTTTGGATTGCGGGTGTGATGCTATGTATATCGAAACTTGATTTTTGAGTTTTGGTAAGTTTCTAATGGATTTTGAATTCATATTGAAATAACTAGTTTGTATATGTGTTTAATCGATTTGTAAGAGAATTTTTGGAATCAAAAGATCAAGTTTGAAGGATTTAAACTGGGTATAGTTTTGGGTTTGGTTGTAGCCAAACTTGGATTTTTTTGGTGTTTTGCGAAGTTTCGATTGTATCATTGATTTATAATCACAAGGTGATTGATTTAAACAAGATACTACTTATATACAACGATTTATTGATGTTTTTACTAATGCCTATACACACATATACACATACATATAGAGTTTTTCCTAAAATGAAGAGTTTTGTCAAAACTTGCTTTTTATGATTTTGTGGAGAGTTCATTTGATTTGTGAACAATAGTAGGTTAGAAAAATTGTATTTGATCATCTCAGGATTTTAATTTCACAAATTCATGCATTTAAAGGATTTAAACCATGTATTTGTTGAAAATTGCATGAAATTCAAAGTGCTGTTTTCTTGGCATGACGGTCGACTGCCTATAGTTGACACATGAAATGTTGGTCGACTGTTAAATGGTTGGTTTTGGATTTTTAGCATGTCAGTCGACCGCTGTTATTTGAACTATGATGTCGGTCGGCCGGCACCTGCTATTTATTTTGTTTTGTTGAGTTTTCTTGCTGATTTCATGAACGATTATTTATTCAAACTTATGGATTATTGATCTACTGTTTTAGATGAAGTTTTTGCTACAGATTATTGCATTTTACAGAGAGATACATTTTGATTATAATATAGTTTAACTCGTAAAATCTATGGCTTTAGAAAGTGAATTATATATGGATTTCGAGAGGTTGATGATTTGTGAGTTTTCTATGACTTAAAAAATGTGAAACTCAGTTGTTTAAGAGATTTAATCTCAGATTTTATTTCAGGATATTTTGTGAGTATTTAGATAAATTTGGATTTGTGTCATTTGAAGAAATTTTCTTAATGTGAATGAACTGATGATGGAACCAAGAAGTTTAATTAAAGATTAGTGTTGATATTTGAGTTGTGAGTCTTTAGAGGTTGAGTGGAGTTCCTGTAAACCGGCAGAAGAGATTTTTTTGGATATTGGCCAGTTCGGGCCTTAGGGTTGTTTTGGTGGAATTAAGTCCGAGAGGGTACACAAATTCTAGGGAGGGGGAAGTTGTATTTTAATTAATAATAATCAACCTAAGGACATGTACTAGTGGAGATGTGATAAAACTTGGAAAATGTAACTATGGGCGCTGTTGTTAGTCCAACGGATGTATTCCAGGACTGTAGCGCCCCGGATCCTACTACTGGAAATCCTTGACACAGACCATAATCTTTTCCTTCAAACGCTTCTCAACACAGTAATAACACGGATTTTTTTTAAAAAAATTATTGCCAAAATAAAATCATTACATCATCAGTTACAATCATTATCTTGTTCTTGAATAAGGAATACAAATTACATTGTAGTATTACAAATACTACTCAAATATCGCCCGCCCTTCAGATCGGTTGTCAACTGATCTTCCACTGGAACTCCTCTGAGTGGTCAATCTGCTTCCTTGAGATGCGCCTTGTAGATCGAATCTTCTGTTGCGCTACTCTGATATTCCAGCACCTATTCGAATGGTAGATAGGTACATTACTACTCCACTTGGATGTCTTACTTGTCTTGAATCCTCCTACACTCGCGATCCGGTATCCAGCACCTAATTGAGTGGGCACGTCAGTACATATACTGATGCAATCCTGATAAGAATACATCGATCTCCAATTAGCAATCACAACCAGCCTTTGATGAAAACAGATTCATGCATCCTAATTTCCTAGCGCCAGTGTACGCCATGACCTGAAGTCTAATGCACGGTACATAACGCATAGAAAATGGATGCACTTAGTGTAATGTCAGTAAGACTTTGGACATGGATGCATCCCATACTACATATGCTCCAAATCAAGTCGTCTTCTCCATTTTCAGGGTTTCGAACCCTCGCCATGCAATACATTCTACTATTGTACACTTCTTATTCCATAAGTACAACATGATTAAGGAGGTTACAAAAATTTAGGGTGTCCCCGTTTACCACTAATAACCGGTATACCGGACCTCTCTCAAAAGCCATGACGAACTTACAGATACACCGCACCATATCCATGGCACCGAAGATCCATAATGATCCATTCATGTCCACCAACATAGAACAAGGGAACATCAAGGTACCTCAGGAATTAACAGAGCGAGATACGGCTCCCGTGTTCCCGACTAATGGGAAGACACAACCTATATCCCTACGACAGGAAGAGACAACCCTGGTTATCACCGCCTTGTGCTGGCCTTTAGAACAAGTCGAATTATATGGTATCACCCTTAACACTAACTCGATCCTCAAGCGGAAAGAAAAATACTTAATTATTAGTGTTACCGAAAAATGCTGTATATACAAAAATATGAACAGTGTTTTAAAATAATGATTGAGCCTTACTGGTCTGTCAAAAATAGTAATTAATCACGGTAAATCAACATTCATCGATTGCCAACACCTTCATAAGTCTTCGATCATATCCTCGGCCTGTGACCCCCAGCGAACAGTACATCGGCGCCAAAGGGATGCATAAAAAATCCGTGAAAGAATGTAAACATACACAAACACCAACACCTGACCATTGACAGACTCACAGCGACCCGATCTCCATCGTTCGCCACCAGCTCTGACTCAGATTGTATCCACTATCCCAGCCCACGATCAATTACCCATTGGGTAAGAGTTCGTCGGCTCATGAGGGATGACTATCCAGTTCTCGAGGCAGAAGAATTCACTTTTAGCGTAAAGGTTGTCAGTCGTAGGGTAATACCTCACCCTAAACAATCCCTCAAACAACTCAAATTAAGGAAACCATCCTACATAATGAGACAAACTCAAATCCTGATAGAATCAAGTATTTCAACATATCAATGCTACTAACACATAAGTCCAAGACTTAGGTGTAGAGCGAAAACACAACTACTACTAATCATGAATCTACCCCGTTATTGAAACTTCATAGCTTCTAATCCACAAACTGGAATTCCATAAATTAATACTCTTTGGAAAGCTAAGAGGGTCTTCTTCAATACTCTAGTTATCCAGTTCCTCAGATTCTAACCACACAGGCTAGAAAAGCACCATTTTTCTAATGAAACATCATAAACTCACAGTTGTTGCCTCTTGCAAATGTCATGGCAACTTGCTCACTTATCGGAATCTCATGATCCTAGGTTTATGAAAAGCTATGTGTATCTACTACAACTCTCTAGTTGATCACATCATCAAACTCATCCATTAAAGCACTATAAAACTTCTATTTTTATCAGTGTACACACAGAAAAATTAACTCACTTAACAAAACAAGATCTTCTACTAGGACTGGTTCTATCTAGAACTTAGGGAAATCATATCTTTCAAATCACGAACTGAAATTGCATGATTCAAGATGTTTTGGAAAGCTAAGACTCTCTACTACAAGTCTCTAGTTAATCATTTTTCCAGATTTTCCACATATAATTCTAGAAAAGCTCAAGTATACAGACCTACCAAATCTGAACTTAGCTAAACATTGTCTATTCAAAATTCAATATCAGTTCAACCATAAGTCCAGTACTTATAAAATTTGGGATTCAGTAACTAGACTTATATAAGTCTAATGTATCCGATAATTGCATCAGGATTCAAAATATACAGAGAGTTATAGCTTTTTGAATATAGTAGAATTTTTTTTCTATTCTCAGCAGTGTGTAAAACCTCTTGTTAAAAATAAATTTTTAAACCCTATCAATTTTTGTCCAAATTATCTAAAATTTTATATACATGATCTAGATATATAGTATATGCTACAATAAAACTTTTATTGCAAGGTCATATACCGTAAATTAGTTATGATTTATTAAATTCCACCTTTGAAATAAAACAGAGCCAGTTCCTCGCTCTGGACCAGTGGACAAAACAGAATTTTAAATATAGGAAATAAATTCATAAAAATCTGAAATTTAGAATGATTGTTTTTAACATATCCAAGTACATCAAGTAAAATTTTGGGTGAAGATAGCTTGCCAATTCCAAGTTATGATTTTTGGAAAACTCACAAATTTTAACATACACAACAGTTTTTCTACTGCTCTTTATTCCGAAAAGAATTATTTTGTTGAACTGCTAAATGAACCCAGAAAAATATGAAACCATTAAAGGATGCTCTAAACTCATCCTAGAACATGCCAAAAAAAAATTTGTGTTCGTATTCTAAGCCAATTGTAAGGTAGAAATTTCTAAGCTATAACACAACATATTTGTTCTTAACATGGATTCATGGTAATAGTTGTACTATCACACAAGCTCGAATTGAACAACCTATCAAACACTCATACATGGTATTCATGCTCTTCTCTACAAACCAAATCACATAAAAAAAAAAATCAATTGAAAACTTGGTTGAATGCAAACTTCTTCCTCCTTTGCTTGCTTCTTCACCTCCAAGAGTTCCAAGCATGAACCTACAAAACAATTGAACACTCTATTTTTCTCACACTCTAACTCTCTTTTCTCTTCTCACTTTCTCTTATTTTTTGAACCATGAAGAAATGAAGAAAGTAGTGAGAAAAATGAAGAAAGAAGGAAAGGTTGAAGTTTTTATGGAATGGAGGGAGAGAGAATGGGAGGGGGTGGGGGATTTCATTTCCAGAAATGGTGGCTTGGGAATGGAGGGTGGAGATGAGTGGGTGAGGGGTGAGTGAAAAATCGATGGTGGAGATGAAGCCCACACAAAAAAATGCTAGAAGCTTCAAGCTTCATCTCATTCTTTCATGAAATTTAAACATAGCAATGATTTTGGCCCTTGGATCTCATTAAATCCAACCTAAGATCATCAAGATTACTAGGGTTGCATAACCCAAGGTTATGTCAAGCAAAACTCTATCCATAATGTAAAACAATATGGTTATTTATAATTCAATTTAATATTTTGATATCCATAGCAAAATATATTCTAATATTTAAATTGTAGAATATATACGAACATATTCACATTCAAAGCAGTTATAGATCGTATATTATATACAATATGATCCAATATATATATATATATATATATATATATATATATATATATATATATATATACTTAAAAATAAGATAATTTGAATTAATAAAAAATATATGTTTATAAAAATTATTATTCTTCCGAAGATTGTTTTGTCAAAACAATCGGGGCAAACATACAATTTAATTGAGAAGATATCCCGTATATATTTCATCGGGTTCAGAGTAACTAATATATCTGAAAATTTTCAATTAGAACAAATTATTTAGTAAAAAAATATATAATCGCGTGCAATTCTTAAATGTTCATGATTACAATGCAAAATAGCTATATACTATTTTGCGGGGTGTTACATTACCCCGTTCTTAGAATTGTTATGTCCTCAGAATGACGCTATAGGAGAGAAAAATAGCAGACAATCATCAATGATCAGAAGATACTTTCCTTGATAATCTCCAATTCCTCGAAGAATATTCTCGACAACTGACTCTCAAAGTGCTCAATATCGGTTCACAAGCCTCAAGTGCTCAATGCATCTTTTTCATCCTGGAGAACAATCTCATCACGTGGATCATTTTGGGGCCTGCCTCATCCCGCATCCACCGTACTTGGGATGAATCACCTTAGGGGATGTCGCTCTCGTCCTAGACTACTGGAGATCAGTCCCTTTCCAAAGAACATTTTGGGGCCTATTTCATCCCACGTTCCGAAATACCGGGGAATATCTTGCTCCACGGATTATTCTGGAGCCTCCCTCATCCTTATATTTCTTTGTGGGTATTACTCTCATCCTCGGAATACTGGAGATCAATACCACTCCACAGAACATTCTGGGCACTATTTCATCCCTCGTCTAGAATACAGGAAATATCTCACTCCTTGGATCATTCTAGAGTCAGTGTCCCACTAACTTGCTTGTGAATGTTGCTCTCGTCGCTGGAATACTAGAGACCAATCCCGCTTCACAGAATATTCTGGGGTGTATTTCTTCCTACATTTCGGATTACTAGGGAATATCTCGCTCCATGGATCATTCTAGAGCCAACGTCACACAACCTTTCCCCATGAGTGTCGCTCTCGTCCCTGGAATACTGGAGACCAATTCCTACTCCACAGATCATTCTAGGGCTTAGATCATCCCTCGTCTGGACTACTGAGGAATGTCTCACTCCATGGATCATTCTGGAGCGAATATCTCACTCCTTATATAAGATCTCCGCATGCCTCCTAGTTCCCAGTTGCTGCACTTGAGGGTCGGTGACCACTCTCTCCTTAGAAAAGAATGAACCTTTACTAATGAGAAAGCAAAAATTTTCTGAACCAAACCCAATTATACAGGCATTCAAGTCTAATTTCCTACTGTGTTAGACTACAATTCGAAGTTAGCTCTGATACCACTTCTGTGGCGCCCCGGATCCCACTACCGAAAATCTGTGACACAAACCAGAATATTTTCCTTCAAATGCATCTCAACACAGTAATAACACGAAAATTTAAAAAAACTTTTTATTGCCAAAATAAAATCAATACATCTTCAGTTACAATCATTATCATGTTCTTGAACAAGGAAAACAAATTACATTAAAGTGTTACAAATACTACTCAAACATTCGCCTGCCCTTCAGATCAGTAGTCAACTGATCTTCCACTGGAACTCCACTGAGTGGTCAATCTGTTTCCTTGGGATGCGCCTTGTAGCTCGAATCTTCTGCTGCGCTACTCTGATATTCCTGCATCTGTTCGAATGGTAGATAGGTACATTACTACTCCACTTGGATGTCTTGCTTGTCTCGAATCCTCCTACACCCGCGATCCGGTATCTAACACCTAATTGAGTTGGCACGTCAGTACATATACTAACGCAATGCTGATAAGAAAACAACGATCTCCAACTAGCAATCACAACTAGCCTTTGATGAAAACAGAAACGTCCATCCTAATTTCCTAGTGTCAGTGTATGCCATGACCTGAAGTCGAATGCACGGTACATAACACACAGAAAACAGATGCACTTAGTCTAATGTCAGCAAGACTTTGGACACGCATGTATCCCATACTACATACGCTCCAAATCAAGCCGTCTTATCCAGTTTCAGTGTTTCGAACCCTCGCCATGCAATACATTCTACTATTGTACACTTCGTGTTCGCGATAAGTACAACATGATTGAGAAGGTTACAATAATTTGGGGTGTGCCCGTTTATAACTAATAATCGGCGTACCAGACCTCTCCAAAAAACCGTGACGAACTTACAGATACACCGCAACATACCCTTGGCGCCGAAGATACACAATGATCCGTTCGTGTCTACGAACATAGAACAGGGAACATCCCGTTCTTAACAAGGTACCCCAAGAATTAACAGAGCGAGATACAGCTCTCGTGTTATCAAATAATAGGAAGACACAACCCGTATCCCTACGACAGGAAGAGACAAACCTAGTTATCACCGCCTAGTACTGGCCTTTAAAACAAGTTGAATTATAGGGTGAACCCCTAACACTAACTTGATCCTGAAGCGGAAAGGAAAAAACTTAATTGTTAGTGTTACCGAAAAATGCTGTATATTCAAAAAATATGCACAATGTTTTAAAATAAAGGTTGAGCCCTACCGGTCTGTCAAAAATAGTAATTAATCATGGTAAATCAATATTCATCGATTTCCAACACCTTCATAAGTCTTCGATCATATTCCCGGCACATGACCCTCATCGAGCAGTACACTGGCACCCAAGGGATGCATAAAAAATTCGTGAATGAAGGTAAACATACACAAACACCAACACCCGATCATTGACAGACTCAGAGCATCAAGATACCAATCATAATTAATTTCAGTAATACCTAGGTCAGTAATGGATATGACCTGATAGAATCAACCAAACACCGGCGACCCGATCTCCATCGTTCGCCACCAGCTCTGACTCAGATTGTATCCACTATCCCGGCCCACGATCAATTACCCATTGGGTAAGAGTTTGTCGGCTCATGAGGGATGACTATCCAGTTCTCGAGGCGGAATAATTCACTTTTAGCGTAAGGGTTGTCAGTCGTAGGGTAATACCTCATCCTAAATGATCCCTCAAACAACTCAAATTAAGCAAACCATTCTACATAATGAGACAAACTCAAATCCTGATAGAATCAAGTATTTTAACATATCAGTACTACTAATACACAAGTCCAAGACTTAGGTGTAGAGCAAAAACACAACTACTACTACTCATGAATCTACCCAGTTATTGAAACATCCATAGTATCTAATCCACAAATTGAAATTCCATAAATTAATACTCTTTGGAAAGCTAAGTGGGTCTACTTCAATTCTCTACTTATCCAGTTCCTCAGATTCTAACCACACAGGCTAGAAAAAAACAATTTTTTTAGATGAAACATCATAAACTCACAGTTGTTGCCTTTTGCCAGTGTCATGACAACTTGCTCACTTATCTGAATCTCATGATTCTGGGTTGTATGGAAAGCTATGTGTGTCTAATACAACTCTCTAATTGATCAAATCATCAAACTCATCCATTAAAGCACTGTAAAACTCCTATTTTTATCAGTGTACACACTGAAAAATTAACTCACTTAACAAAACAAGGTCTTCTACTAGAAGTTGTTTTGTCTAGAATTTAGGAAAATCATATATTTCAAACCACAAAATGAAATTGCATGATTCAAGATGTTTTGGAAAGCAAAGACTCTTTACTACAAGTCTTTAGTTAATCATTCTTCCAGATTCTCAACATATAATTCCAGAAAGCTCAAGTATATAGACCTAACAAATCTGAACTTAGCTGAACATGGTCTATTCAAAATTCAATATCAATGTAACCATAAGTCCAATACTTATAAAATTTGGGATTCAGTAACTAGACATATATATGTCTAACATATCTGAAAATTGCATCATGATTCAAAATATACAGAGAGTTATAGCTTTTTGAATATAGTAGAAAAGTTTCTTCTATTCTTAGCAGTGTGTAAAAGCTCTGCTTACAAATAAATTTTGAAACCCTATCAATTGTTGTCCAAATTATCTAAAATTTTAGATACATGATCTAGATATATAGTAGATGGTACAATAAAATTTTCAGTGCAAGATCATATACCATAAATTAGTTATGATTTATTAAATTCCACCTTTGAAATAAAACAGAGCCAGTTCCTTGCTCTGGACCAGTTGACAAAACATAATTTTTAAATATAGCACATAAATTCATAAAATTCTAAAATTTGGAAAGATTATTTTTAATATATCCAAGTACCTCCAGTAAAAATTTTAGCTGAATATACCTTGCCAATTCCTTGTTATGATATTTGGAAAACTCACAAATTTTAACAAACATAGCAGTTTTTCTGCTGCTCTCTATTCCGAAAAGAAAAATTTTGTTGAACTACTAAATGAACCCATAAAAATATAAAAAATTTAGAGGATGCTCTAAACTCATCGGAGAACATGCCACAAAATTTTTTCAGCTATAACACAACATATGTGTTCTTAACATGGATTCGTGGTAAAAGTTGTACTATCACACAAGTTGGAATTGCACAACCTATCAAACACTCATACATGGTATTCATGCTCCTTTTGCACACCAAATCACATTAAAAAAAAAAATCAATTCTAGAGTTATAGAACACCAACCTCCTTGAGTTGAAAAATGAAATCTTGGTTGATTGCAAATTTCTTCCTCCTTTGCTCTTCTTAACCTCCAAGAGTTCCAAGCTTGAACCTACAAAACAATTGAACATTTTCTTTTTCTCACACTCTAACTCTCTTTTCTCTTCTCACTTTCTCTTATTTTTTGAACCATGAAGAAATGAAGAAAGTAGTGAGAAAAATGAAGAAAGAAGGAAAGGTTGAAGTTTTTATGGAATGGAGGGAGAGAGAATGGGAGGGGGGATGTTCATTTCCGGAATTGGTGGCTTGGGAATGGAGGGTGGAGATGAGTGGTTGAGGGGTGAGTGAAAAATGGATGGTGGAGATGAAGCCAACACCAAAAAATGCTAGAAGCTTCAAGCTTCATCTCATTCTTTCAAGAAATTTAAACATGGCAAAGATTTTGGTCCTGGGATCTCATCAAATCCAACCTAAGATGATCAAGATTGCTAAGGTTACATAACCCTAGGTTAGGTCAAGTAACCCTAGGTTAAGTCAAGTAACCCCAGGTTAGGTCAAGCAAAACCCTAACCATAATGTAAAACAATGTATGGTTATTTACAATTCAATTTAATATTTTGATATCCATAACAGAATATATTCTAATATTTAAATTGTAGAATATATACGGACATATTCACATTCGAAGCAATTATAGATTGTATATCATATACGATCCAATATGATCCAATCGAATATATATATATATATATATATATATATATATATATATATATATATACTAAAAAATAAGATAATTTGAATTTATAATAATATATGTCTATAAAGATTATTATTTCTCCGAAGAATGTTTTGTCAAAACAATCGGAGCAAACATACAATTTAATTGAGAAGATATCCCGAATCTATCTCATCGGGTTTAGAGTAACTAATATATCTGAAATTTCTCAATTAAAACTAATTATTTATTAGAGAAATATATAATCGCATGCAATTCTTAAATGTGTACGGATTACAGTGCAAAATAGCTATATACTATTTTTTCGGGTGTTACAATGACTGTGTTTTGTTGTGTCCCTAGTATATTCGCGTGTCGAGGGTCGGCAAGCCTATTCACAGAATGTCTAGAGGACAGTTGGTATATTCGTGTGTCGAGGGTCGGCAGACCTATTTACGAAACATACGGTGCATTCGCGTGTCGAGGGTCGGCAGGCCTATTCACGGAATGTACTGTGTATCTGCACGTCGAGGGTCGGCAGGCCTATTCGTGGGGTACACGGCAGGGAGGTGATTCTCCGGAGTTAGAGCTATGCTTATATGATGCTTGTATGTCGAGGGATGTTATGCCTATTCGCGGAGTATTCTAGATCTTGTTCCTATCACCGTAGTAGGATTAGTTGCATAACGAGGAATTTAACCCTATAAAGTGGAGAACGCTAAGGGCTTGCACCAGACCTATGTAGTATGAAATGCATAGAATCCGACAAGTATGCATTAGGGAGTCATCATACTGCATTTGTGTTTTCTTGACTTGTATTATGCATGATGTTTTCTGTTTTCCTACACTTGACATTTAGCTTAGATTCACTTGATGTTTTATGCTTTATTAATCGTTATTTCATTATCCATATGTTACTACTATTGGAATGCGTTGGTTATGAATTTGTTCTTTATGCTTTATTTAAATTGTATTTCTTTTGATGTCACTCACACTGTTTTGGCTGACCCCATAGTTTTGGGGGTTAGGATTATCTCTAGCCTCATATTTTACATGTAGGTACCGTTAGCTTGGGATTGGATGCTTGTGGTAGAATGATAATATGGCTTATGCAAATTGTAAAAGAACGGGTTGTAAAAGAAAGAAAATGTAATTCAAGGTGTTTAATTTCTGCTGTGCTATGTGAAGAATTGTTGTAATAAAAGTTGAAAATTATTCTGTGTTTGGCTATGTTTACTATTACATTGAGGTAGATGCTGGAAATTATGCCACGTATTTTCATATTTATTTATTGAAAATTCGGGGCGCTACACAACGTAAGTATGAGCTTTGTACAGTCGGACGAATATATTCCCGAACTATATGATTTTTGTGTCTCTCCAATATGTTCGTGTGGTACCCTTGTATAGTCTGATGGGATGTAATTCGGGAGTGGGGTCTATTTTTGGAATCTCTAGAAGTGATATAGAATTGGTATGTTCCCGCGGTACACTTGTACAGTCTTGCGGGATGCGTTTCGAGACTGGGGACTATTTGTGGAATGTATGGTATGTTCGCTCGGTACAATTTTATAGTCTGACAGGATCCGGGACTGCGGTCTATTTTCGGAAATTACGGCTGTGGAGGTGAATCTCCAGAGTTAGAATGATGCATACGGGGTGCTTGCGTGTTTACACTTGTACAGTCTGGTGGGATGTATTCTGTGGCTGGGATGCCTAATCTTGCTTCTGTCACCGATATAGGATTGCATAGTGAGTGATTGAACCCTAAATGAGATGAACACTAAGGTCTTGCCCTCAAACCTATATTGTATGAGCGGTATAGAATCCGAACATGTATGCATTATTATGCAGTGTGTGCTTTGTGTTTTCTTGAACGTTGTTTTATGCATCTTTACTTGTTTTTCCTGACACACATTTGTTCTTTCAGTTTCAGTGATAATTGTTGATTTATGATTCTTCTATTATTGTCCTATTTGTGCAACAAGTGTGTGATTGTGAGACTTTGGAGACTCGTGCTTTTATCCACTTTTTGTCAGTTGCATTCAACCGACTTAACCAGAGTTTTAACAGTTTTGCAGGATTGCAAATTGAGTGGCTTCAACAAGGGTTGAAGCTTGGATTTGGGTGAAGACTGGAGTTTGAATTTTTCAAATGAGTTGTAATAAAAGTTAATTTAAATTTCTGTTGTGCATTGTATAACAGACTGTTGTAAGAAAGTTTAAAATTTTCCTGTAATTGTACTGTGTTTGGTTTACATTTGAAGTAAAGATTTTGGATTTGTGTTTCTTATTTTTATTATGAAAATTTGGGGAACTACAGAAGTTGTATTAAAGCACGCTTCAATAAGTAACACTAAAAATGATATGGGAGATGAACCTAGGTGGACATTGGAGTGTGTGTATTTGTTTTGAGTCATGAATGTGTAGTTGTTTGAACTTGCATTCATGATACTCTCTTTGTACACATTGATGTTATATTCTTTGCGAGCAAGTTTTCTTTTTGTATCATGAGTGCTATGGTAGGTTTGAACCTGTATTTGTGATATTTTCTTTTTCTCTTTTTGTGGGATAGTTAATTGCCAAAATCCATGGAAGAATTAAAGAACGAGGAACTTTTATGGATTTTGAGAAAGAATCCGAGGAAGATCTTGAGGACGATCCTGAAAAGGTGAATCTCGAGGGAGTCTTTCAGATGATTCTATTATTTTTCTCTAAACCTGTGCACAATCATCACAAGATGGCAGCATTTTGACGTCAGCTAGTCAAGTACCAATGGAGGATGAGCCAGCTTGAGGAACAACGATAAGAAGATCAGAGTGGCATATCAGAAGCGTGGTGTTGAACCTGAAAATTTTTGAGACTGAGTTCTGACGGTAGCAACGCCATCGGGTGAGATGTTGACTATTGATCGATATTACGTAGGTTGTGATATTGAGATAAGAGGAAGGCTCATTGGGATTGATCTCATCGAGCTGGATGTCTTGGGTGTCGATGTTTTTTTTGGCATTGACTGGATGGAAATCTACGATGCCACTATCGAGTGTAAGAGTAAAGAAGTGGTGGTGAAGGCACCGGGAGGACCTACAATGACATTACAAGGGAGGAAGGATTGCAAGAATGTGGTAGTAGCCATGTCTAAGGTGAAGATTCCAGATGAAGTCAGGGCAATTTTCGTAGTCTGAGATTTCCCAACAGTATTCTTGGATGAGCTACCAAGGTTATTGCTATAGCGTGATGTTGAGTTTTGCATCAATGTTCAACCAGCAAATGATTTTATATCTAAGGCTCACTAGAGGATGGCACTAGTAAAGTAAGATGAGGTGAAGAAATAGCTTGAGGAATTGTTGCATAAAGGGTTTATCAGACAGAGTGCTTCACTGTGGGTGCACCAGTTCTGTTTGTGAAGAAGAAGGATGAGTTAATGAGAATGTGCATTGACTATCAAGAACTGAACAAGGCGAAGATTCAGAACAAGTATCCGCTTCCATGGATTTATGATCTATTTCATAGACTACAAGGTGCAGCTGTGTTTTCGAAGATTGATCTAGGTCTAGTTATCATCAGGTCCGAGTTAAGGAGGAGGATGGACACAGGACAGCCATTTGGACTCGGCATGGGCATTACGAGTTTTTGGTGATGCCGTTCGGGGTGACGAATGCGTCAGCAATATTCATGGAAATGATGAACAAAGTTCTGCGGCCATTCATAGACTCATTCGTCATGGTGTTTATCGATGACATCCCGGTATACTCGAAGTAAGAGGAAGAGCATGCAGAGCATGCAGAGCATTTAGACGAAGTTTTAAAGAAGTTGCGGGAGCAGAATCTGTATGCCAAGTTGTCGAAGTGTAACTTTTGGAAGTCAGAGGTGACATTTATGGGTCACATCCTTCTAAGAATGGAGTAGCTACTGATCCTCAGAAAATTAAAGCAGTGAAGCGTTGGCCTAGACCGACGACCGTAAAGGAGATCTGGAGTTTCTTGGGATTGACAGGATACTATCGGCGTTTCATTCAAGGTATCGCGCAGATAGCAGTTCCATTGACAGGATTGACCAAGAAATGTGTGAATTTCATATGGATGGAGCAGTGTGAAGCTAGTTTCGAGGAGCTGAAGGAGAGGTTGACATTAGCGCATATTCTGGTGTTACGCGAGGAGGTGTAGATTACGATATCTACAGCGATTCATCTCATAGAGGTCAGGGATGTGTTCTGATGCAAGAAGGGAAGGTCATTGCCTTTGGATCGAGGCAGTTGCGTTTGCATGAGAAAAACTATTAGACGCATGATTTGGAGCTCACAGTAATTATCTTTGCCTTGAAGCAGTGGATGCACTATGTTTATTGAGTAAAGGTTAATATATACCAGCAGAGAGGTTTGAGTCCACGTCAGAGGAGTTGGTTGGAAGTACTAGAAGACATTCGTCCTGAGAATAAGTATCACCCAGGGAAGGCGAATGTGTTGGCTGATGCACTTGGTCGGAAGAGCAGTCTTTCTCATTTAATTATGACACAGAAAGAGTTAGCAGAGGAGCAGGATTTTCAGTTATTGAAGTCATATTGCAAGGATTAGAGGTGTGTTTGGTGCACATGAGACTTCAGCCTACCTTAAAGAAACAGATCATCAAGGTTAAGAAGGCTGATGCAGAGATTCAGAAGATGTTAGAAGTTGTTAGACTAGCTCTGGCTTGAAAGCGTGAACATCAGCAAATTGTTAGAATTTCATGTTCAAGATGGAGTGCTTTGGATGGGAGAGAGATTGTTTGTGTCGGAAAGGGAAGATTTGAAGGACAACATTATGAAGGAAGCACATACGACCTTATTATCAGTACATCCTGGAAGCTCGAAGATTTATAAGGACATCAAGCAATGTTTTTGATGGCCAGGCATGAAGGGGATGTTGCACTTTATGAAAAGGTGCCTGATTTGTCAACAAATCAAGGCGGTGAATCAGAAACCTGGAGGACTATTGCAGCCTTTGCCCATTCCAGAATGGAAGTGGGAGAATGTCAGCATGGACTTCATCATAGGATTACCTAGGAGACCGAAGGGGAATGACTCGATCTGGGTCATTGTGGAAAGGTTGACCAAGTCATCACATTTCATGTTAATGAAGATTACATGGTCATCGGAGAAGTTGAGCAAGGTGTATATTGAAGAGATCGTGAAACTGCATGGAGTACCTGTAACAATCGTCTCCGACAGAGATGTAAGGTTCGTTTCGGGGACTAGAACTGACTCTAGTACAACGTTTAATCCACAAACTGATGGACAAATTGAAATGGTGAATCGAGTACTGGAGGATATGTTGAGGTCATGTGTTATGGACTTAGGTGGAATTTGGGAGATGTATTTAGCACTGGTGGAGTGTCATGCCCCTTCCCAAAATAGAATAGAATACGGTGGTGTGACTAAGGACCAGTGAATGATGTAAACACATTATTCATAAGTTGTAATAATCTACTCAACAACATGAATATAATCACAACCAAGCAGGCAAAATATAATCACATAAACAAGAATTACGTAAGTGATTCATGTAGTAACCACAAAATAACCAACATCTAGATAGAAAATAAACTTCGGGTCAAACGGCCGGAATACAATGTATGTAGTGATAATAATATAAACTGAGAAACACAATATAACATAAATAATGCAGGCTAGAATTCATCTCCATTTTTTAGAATACTTTATCGCTAAATCCTTCTGGCAATTCTTCTCCTGTACCTCTAAACTCGTCATCTCGAGTTCGGGGAGGGAATGCCCGTTAGTGCAAGTTACAGGATGCAAGTAGTACAAGAAAAATGAAATAAGAACATGGATGTAGCAAGGAACAGAGAATCATGTATACAGTAACAAGTCATATAAGGGAAAATGCAAACAAATAAACGAGGGTCATGTGAACTAGACTTATAAGCAGGAATCATGTAACGGGTAAACTGAAAAAATGTAACATATAATCGGAAATCATAAAACTTGTACACAGGAATCATATAACTGGAATCATGTAACTTGTAACAGGACATGCACGTTCTCAATGTAAGTCTTAAGTCTATCAATCTTTTATCAGTCCTATCTAATGCACGCAATCCTGCATCCCATACCACAGTCTCTGGTACGTACAAAGATGTGAACGTTCAGACTCTAGTGGTGAATCATACAGGATCATGCACTCGGAAAATCATGTAAACAAGAATTATGTAGTCAAGTGGTGGATTCTAGAGGTGACCCTCGTAGGTTCTAGAGGTGGCCCCCGTCATCCCACGATGTGGCACTTAGTCCTACATGGCATTTAGTTTCATGTGACTTGTAAACATATAACATATAACATGAACGTGTAATTAGGTAATGGATTCTACAGGTGGCACCCGTAGGTTCTAGAGGTGGTCCCCGTCATCCCATGATGTTGAATTTAGTCCTACGTGGCACTTAGTTCCATATACCATATCATGGGAATCATCATTTGGGAAACACGGGCCCCGTTCCAAGTACAATTTCCTATATCGCCCACTACTAGGTCTTACCCACATTACTCCGGCCTGTTATTGTATTATAATAATTAAACATGAACATGAACAATGAGAACAGGTATCAGGACATGACCAATGAGGTATCATGGGTTATGCAATGCATGTAATATATTTTAGTTTATAAAATGCAAAGAACAAACATATTTATATTTAAAAACATGAAGATACAATTCTGAACAACAAGATGTTGCTGATCAAAAACTAACTTTCCTGCTGCTACAGAAAAGTGAATCAGGTTCCGTTCGGGGTTCTAGAAACGAGACTCCCTGCCGGTTCCAACGCATATAACATGACATATTATAAAAAAATTAGCTATGTCAACCAGACAGTTCTCTGCTGGCCTGTTATTCAGGCAGCAGCTCAGTACGAGGTTCTTATATATATAAATTAACTGTAAACTCATTTAAAAATCTTAGAAAATTATAAAGTGAATCCTAATCATTTATAGTGACATCCTAGTTAATATCAAGTCTTTATTCTACTGTTAACATGATATTTCAATTAGTTAATCGAGAGAATATGCTTCAAAATAGTAATCTGGAATTAAAAATGTCATAGTACTATAAACAGTATATCTTGAACTCTACATGTCGGATTCCAGATCCGTCAGAAGTTCTGAAAACTAGATTTATAGGGCTACAACTCTCTTATAAAAAGTTTTATTTGGTTTAAAATGTAACTAGGTCATAATCTCATCACAATCTCAGGTAGACAACATGGTCGAATTACAACATTTTAAATATACAGCGATTAAAATCCTAAAAATATACGGTCTTTTGATTATGATTTAGCATGCATCCACATGCAGTAGTTACGTTTAATTCTACTATTTATATAGCAAGATTCGTTATTTCCATTACATTAAACATAAAATTAATATTTACATTATTATATCATGATACGGACAAATAGCGTCAATTCTTAATATGTATTCATATACTATGCTTCTTTATCGTGTGTTCGTGTAATACATGTAATAATGAGGAGTATAGATGATCATATTATGAGTATGAGATTAACAAGAATCAAGTAGGTAGGCTATGATATACCAATGGATCACGATCAATCAACACATGAAGGGAATGAACGAGATTATAACACGATGAGCCAACCAAAGACTACTTGTAGAATTCAAAGCAATGCTTCTACCAGAACAAAACAAGTGTACAAGAGATACTTGCCTTATGTATGACGGTGAGAATGAGCGAGAAAGTGCGCAGATAGCAACAGCTAAGAGCGGCAACGACACTAACATAAATAACAGCAACTGCAGTAGCACAACGCGACGGCAGCAGCACCAGTGAGTGACTATGACAATAACTACAACAAGAATGGCAACAAGAAGGAGGTGTTCGATGGATGCGATGAATGATGGGGGCTTGATTGCTGTTCTAATTGATGGAGATGACAATGAAGCTCGGTTGGCAGCAGGTGTGAGGGGGTATATTTGCTGTTCGGATTTGAGGAAGGGGCAGCCAAGGGAGGAAGGGAGTCGTCAGTTTGCGGTGGTGGAGCGTCGGGGCTTCGCAATGAGGTGTAGGCGAGGAGCTCGGGGGTTGAGTTGCAGGCTGCAGTGGTCGAGTTGTGGTTATCGAGCGGGGTTCTATGGTAGTCGGAGTTTGGGTGGTTGTGCAAGTTGAAGGTAGAGTGGCTATCGGTGGAGCAATGGCGATGGGCTGAAGGTGGTCGCGAGCAAGGCAGGGGTTGAGACGAAAGTGGGAGAAGCCTGCGGTGGTTGCAGTTGCTTCAGGTGGTGGCATGGCTGAAGGGGTAGATGACGAGAGCAATGGTGGAGTTCGGGAGTTGATGGCAGGGCGGCGATGGCACTGCGGCGGCGTCAGGGTTGTGTTGCGGTGGCAAGGTGGCATCCTGGGGTGGATCCCGACCGTTATGGAGGCTATGGTGAAGAGCAGCGAGGCGATGCTGCAGGGTTGGTGGCAAGGTGACAACTGAGGAGAGATGGCGGGGTGGAGTCCGGTGGTGGCGCGCGGCGATGGAGGGTCGCAAGGTGGCTTCAGGTGTGACAGGGGTGAGGCAGGGGAAACAGTGGAGAAGATGATGAAGGGAGAAATATGAAGAGAATTAGGCAGCTGTTGATGAATAGGGTTTTAATTAGTGATTAAGATGGAGGGTGATTAGGATATAATTAATTAGGAGGTTAATAAAGATGAGTAATTAAGAGTGAAATTAGAGAGTTAGTGGCTAACTAATCTCTACTACTATAATGGGAGAGCCCCTTAGTCAGTAACCCAAGTCAGTAACCCAACCCGTGCAACGCACGGGTTGGGTTACTTTGGTAAATATTTTCGAAAGTGGACCTGTTTGGTAAATATTTTCGAAAGTGGATCAGTTTGGCAATTATTTTCTTTTTACTCATGGACTGACTTTGGTAAATATTTCCGTCGGTGGACCTGTTTAGTAAATATTTTCGAAAGTAATCAGTTTAGAAATTATTTTCTTTTTACCCTTTTCATTATCCTCCAATTTTTTCCACGTGCGATCATGATACTAGTTGAGATAGTGGGATGACCAGTTATGAAGATGAGGAGTTGAGATTGTTGGGTGTTATTTTTGATTGGGTTTTGGGCTTAGAGTTATGGGATTCATAATAACATAAAGAATTAAACAATAAAAAAAGAATGGGCTGGGATAATGAAAACAGTTGCAATTAAAATAGAATTGGCTCCAATAGGTAATTCAAAAATAGTTAAATACAAAGGAATGAATTTTAGAAAACATAAATAATTTATGAATGACCAAATGAAAATACATAGAAAAGTGTACAATTCAGAAAATGGGAGTCACAATCAAATTATATAATGGATTAGGAGTTGGGCTTCACAATTAAATAAAGTAATCAAATAATAATAATAATATGATAGTATGGATTAGAATTTCTGGGTGCAAACAAATTAGTCGGATATCCAAATGAAAGCAAGTGGGTTCAAAAGATTTGTGTCACGCCCCGCTTCCCAAAATATAGAAATACGAGTGCATAACAAAGACCTAGTGAATGATGTAAGCATCATCTATAAGCTGTACTAGTCTAACTCAACATGAAAAATAATCACAACCACGCAAGAGCAAATAATCACATAAACGAAGAATAACTTCAATAATCAATGAAATAATTCATAACATCATATCCAACATCTGGGAAAACAAACTTCGGGTCATAAAACGCAAAAGCAAAGTACAATAATAATAACAATGTTCAAGGGAAATAGCATAAAAAGATAATCAATTCCGTTTATTTTTTTGCTCCATTCTCTAGAATTGTTTCTCACGAAGTCCTTCGGGCATTATTCCTTGTGTACCTGCAAACTCGTGATCTAAAATAGAAAAATAATGTCCGTTAGAGCAAGTCACGGACAACAAGTATTGGGAAATAGAGAACAATAAAAACATGGTATATCAAGAATAAAGGATTGGATCAAAGTCAAGGAACAAAAACAACGGTTAGCCATAAAGTCAATGGTCTATATTTAATTATGCAATAATCAATAATTACAATTCATGATCAATATCGATGTCAATATACGGGATCAAGCATGCAATGTCAATCTGGTTTGGGCTTGTTCAAGCCCATCAACCTATCCGCTCAGCGGCGACCGCCAGCTACACCCGTGCTATCTACCCGAGAACAGGCATGGGGGCTCGGCGGCGACCTCAGTAAGGCCTTGGCTTTTTTCAAAGCCACGCGACCTGTACGCTCGGTGACGACCTGCAGCTACGCCCGTCGCTAGCTTCTCTAAGGTATGGGGCCTTCGGCATCGGCCTCGAGCATGGTTTGGACTTGTTCAAGCCCGTCAACCTATGCGCTCGGTGATGACCTCCGGCTACACCCATACTATCGTCAAGACGTACACATAAGGGTTCGGTGTCGACCTCGAGCATGGCCTTGGCTTTTTCAAGCCATA
Source organism: Hemerocallis citrina (assembly GCA_017893485.1). Taxonomy (NCBI): domain Eukaryota; kingdom Viridiplantae; phylum Streptophyta; class Magnoliopsida; order Asparagales; family Asphodelaceae; genus Hemerocallis; species Hemerocallis citrina. The sequence goes on along the minus strand of CM030367.1, from coordinate 57,840,645 downwards.
CATTTTACGCTCGGCGATGACCTACAACCACTCCCGTTCGAAAAATTTTCATTAAAGATTTAGGACGCTCGCCTTCGGCAAACGCCCTGAGCCCCGGATCGTTGGTTGACCCACCTCTCACCCGCAAACAACTTGGGGTTTACAACTTTCATAGCCAAAACCTCGAATTGCTCGAGTGTGGCAGGGGAGCCACCGACCTAGGACATTCACCGAGCCTCCGGATCAATCGGTCAACCCACCACTCGCCCGCAAGCAACTCGGGGTTTACGGCGCTGAAAGCCAAAATCCCGAATTGTTCGAGGGTGTTAGGTGAGCCACCAATTCGGAACTCTCAGACCAAAGTTCTATTTTTGGGATGCCTGCCTTCGGCAGGCACCCGAATCTTATGGAAGATGAGTCAATCCCAATTCCTAATGAAAAACAATGAGGAGATGGGGGTTATATAGCCCCCTGAGAAGCGCATTTATTACATCGGGAAGTCCAAACGGCGGAAGGCAAAACGTCGCCATTAATATTTATCGGAAGGAGAAACACCACTCATTGGGCGTTGCTTGCAAGAAACTACGGTTCGGCCTTTTTGCCTCGGCGGTGACCCCCTAAAAGGCCAAACTCCGCAACAATCTCGGGCTACACTCCTGCCCTCCTCACTCAACAAATCGTCAAAGTTAAAGGAAGTCGGAAGTTTTTTATCACTCATAGAGTGCTAGAAATGGCCGTCCAAATACAATGAAAAGCTTACAAATCACTCATTGCTCGGCTTAAAACTCAAACTCGGCGCTTCACTCGGGTCCCTTCGCACGCTCGGCCAGTCCAACCGGGGAAGGAACTCCAGCAACAGAGCTTTCCGCATCGGCAGGCTGGGCCGCCTGCAAGAAAACGGTCAGAGAAGGTCCTATGACAGAATTGCTCGCCTCCTCGATCAGACCGGCGCCCAGCATTTGCTTCAACCTGCGGATCTCCAACTCTTTCTCAACAAAACCTCACGAAGAGAAGAGTCCGAAGCCGATCGCCCACTCAAGGCATCCGAGATCGACCAGTTCGTCTCAACTGCCCTACCAGTCCCGGTCGGCTATGGCTTTCTTCAGACGAGCGACCTCCAAGCTGAGCTCCCTAGACTTGTTCATGAAGTAATTCACTGCGGCCTGCTCGGTCCCAAGCCTATTTACGTTGGCGAGCCGGAGCACTCTCCATGGCCCCCAGCCCTAGCTCGAACCCAGAAGACCTCGACAGAACGAATGTCGGCACCGAGGACCTCATGCGTCTATCAAAAAGACAGAAAAAACAACATGTCACAAAAGAGACTAAAAAATACAAGTTATGGATCATCGGCCAAAAATAATCTTGTATTAAGTTCAAAAGTCCAAGGAAGGTGTTTACAAAATCAAAAATGAACAACCTAAACTATGCTTGAGGGGGGGGGGTGACACCTCTTCGTCAGAAGGTCACCCCCGGCCTCCTCTTGATGAAGGTCCTCCAGTTCCTCATCACCACCGGGGGTGGGCGGATGCTCTGGCTGCCAGTTGTAGTGCAGATGATCCACCCGTTTGTCTGGGTAGATCAGCGTGAAGTGTTCCTTCGCCTTGGCATAGGCCTCATCCTCGGCCGCGATCAGAGTATCCGCCATGGAGATCTGCACCTATTCCAGGGCCTTCTTCGCCTTCGCGGCCTCCACCCGGGCCTTCTCCTTAAAATGTGCCAGCTCGTTCTATGATGGACCATAATCAAGTCTATCTGGGCATCATGGATCGCCTCCTTGTCTCGGGCCTCCTTCAGCTCAGTCATAAGCTTAGAGACCTCGCAGAAGTGCTTCTCCTCGTTCTTCCTCTCGATGAGGACCTCCTTCTCCATGCACCGGTGGTAGTGCTGCCCATGGAGTAGCGCCTGACCAAAGAAGAACAAGTTAGAAAAATCCTGAACTCTAAAGTTCCGCGCACACGGAAAACAACAAACACTTACTGAGAACTGCGCCTGAGCCCACCGCGTGTAGGCTTCCTCGGACGTCTGCGTCTCCAGATTCATTCGCTCCCGCCCTGTGGCGATGTGCTCCGCCGCCTCCACAGCCACCGATCCCTGGAGCAGGGTGTCCCCTACCTTCACCCCCAGCCCGGGACGTGCTGCTGCAAGCTCTGCCTTTCCACCATTTGTGCAGCGTCGCGGCGAGAGGACGGAGGCCTCTGCTCTCGAGCCTCTACCGACTTCTTACTTCCGAAGCTCGCCTCCGGCTCTTTCCCTGACCTCGACGAATGATGAGGATTCTTCGCCCTCTTCGGGGGTGGTTGCTCAGTAGACGGTGCCGGTACCTTACCGGATCCCGCGACCGGCGCTCTGCTTCTCTCCAGCACGGCTTTCTTCGCCGATTCGGCCATTCTCTTGGCCACCAATTCTACTATGGCATTTCGGTTATCAAGCTCCTTCACAAACATTTCTACAAAAAGAAAAAGTAAACATGTTAACGCGAAGGCAGAAAGAAAACAGAATGGAAACAAAAACATACTAGGGTTGGTCGGGCTCAGTCCAGCTCGGGCAAGATGTAGCTCCATGACGCGAGGCCACCCAATGCTGTGACCCTCCACAATCTTCTCGACCTTCACCCACTCCTTCTCTGACAAGTCTTTTCGCTTAGGTGGCTTGTGGTTCGGCTTTCCGAAGTTCCAAACAGTGGGAATGTCTCAGGGCTCCTCGCTCTGGACAACGAAGTACTTCTCTTTCCACCCCTTGATGGAGTCCGGATGGCTGTGCATCATCTTCTTATGGGGAGGGGACGAAAGATAGAAAATCCCCTCCTAGTCCCCGAGATAGCTCATCCCCAGGATGGCTCGGAAGTAGGTCAGCCTCGGCTTAATCCCCTTCTCCTGACACTTCAAGATAAAACACACTAAGTGTTTCCAAGAGTTTGGACCATACTGCATCGGGCTCAGCTCTCCCCAGTTCAGCACCCTCTTGATGAACGGGTGCAATGGAAGCCTCAACCCTGAGACGAAAGCATCCTCAGGGAACATGCAGAAGCTCGGTTCGAGTGCGGTGGTCGGGCGAATTCCTAGGTTCGGCACCAGCAGCTCGAACTCCCAAGGAATGAAGTAAGTCGCCCTCAAGATGGGCAAGTAGTCCCTTGAGAGGTCACACTTCACACTGTCCATCTTGATCATGGACCGGCCCTCGTCCCTCAATAGCGAAGTATACGGCAGAAGATCCTTCACGTCATTAGGATACATCCTCATTGATCCTAGATTTTTGCCAGAGAGAAGGGGATACGTGAACCCAGATCCATACTCATACTTATCCTTCTTGGCCGGACTGTCTGGCCGAATCCACTTCCTCTTCCTCCTTCGGGGGCGATCTTTCCTATCAGGGGAAGGGGTCGCTAAGGGAGGCAACGGTGGAAGGTCTGCCTCTTCTTCTTCTTCTACCCCCTCCACGGTCCCTCTGACCTCGCCATGATCACTACCACTCTCGGTCCCTTGCTCGGACTCCTCCTGATCATCGCCCTCCTCGACCTGCTCCTCTTCTTCCAGGCCTCCTTCTCCAGATTCATTCTCCTCCACCATGAGCTCCTCTCCCTCAGGATCCCTTTCTTCATGCTCCTCCTCTACAGGCTCCTTACACGGCCTACGGGATTGCAGGGGCTCTACAATGAAGGCTACATCCCCCTCGCCATCCGACCCTCCTTTAGATAGAACATCATCCTTTACCGGGCGAATGTCTCCCGACGAAAAAGATATTGAAGATGAATGAACCTCTTCCTTGCCGCGACCTGAAGTACTTGCCTCGAAACCGGACTAAGACGGTGAAATTTTAAAGAAAAAAAAAAACTAACCTATTTCGGTTATTTAGAAGTTGAAAAGGTCATCGGCGGTGCGGAAGAAAATTTCGGTTATTTAGAAGTTGAAAGCATAGTAAAAAGTGAGGTGGGGGGAGGGGGATTTATAAGCACCGGTGGGACTCCACGAATTCCGCAAAAAAATCTGGCCATCTGATCTTCATCATCAAGCTCTAATGGCCATTAAGATCTTGATGATGTCAGCTTAGTGCGCAAAAATACCTTCTTACCCTCAGCTCTGTCGACCAACGCATTGCCTCATCGTGCGGGGTCAACTTCTCGGATACTTCACCATTATTCACCCAAGTTCCCCCAAAAAAGTTTCTCCCAAACTATTGGGACCTAGACGTTCAGATGCCACCGCGAGCCCAAAAAGTTTCTCCCAAAACTACTGGGACCTCGACGCTCGGATTGCACCGCGAACCCAAAAAGTTTCTCCCAAAACTACTGGGACCTCGACGCTCGGATTGCACCGCGAGCCCAAAAGTTTCTCCCAAACTGCGTGGACCTCGATGCTCGGATGCTACCGCGAGCCCAAAAAGTTTCTCCCAAAACTACTGGGACCTCGACGCTCGGATTGCACCACGAGCCCAATAAGTTTCTCCCAAACTGCTTGGACCTCAACGCTCAGATACCACCGCGAGCCCAAAAAGTTTCTCCCAAACTACTAGGACCACAACGCTGGAATTGCACCACGAGCCCAAAAAATTTCTCCCAAAACTACTGGGACCTCGACGCTCGGTTGCACCGTGAACCCAAAAAGTTTCTACCAAACTGCTTGGACCTCGATGCTCGGATGCCACCGCAAGCCTAAAAGTTTCTCCCAAAACTACTGGGACCTCGATGCTCGGATTGCACCGCGAGGCCAAAAAGTTTCTCCCAAACTACTGGGACCTCGATGCTCGGATTGCACCGCGAGCCCAATAAAAGTCTCCCAAACTATTAGCACCTCGACGCTCGGATTGCACCCTGAGCCCAAAAAGTTTCTCCAAAACTACTGGAACCTCGATGCTCGGATTGCACCGCGAGCCCAAAAATTTTCTCCCAACTGCTTGGACCTCGACGCTCGGATGCCACCCGGAGCCCAAAAAGTTTCTCTCAAACTACTGGGACCTCGAAGCTCGGATGCCATGACGAGCCAAAAAAGTTTCTCCCAAAACTACTGGGACCTCAACGCTCAAATTGCACCACGAGCCCAAAAAGTTTCTCCCAAAACTACTGGGACCTCGACACTCGGATTGCACCGCGAGCCCAAAAAGTTTCTCCCAAACTACTTGGACCTCGACGCTCGGATGCCACCGTGAGCCCAAAAAGTTTCTCCTAAAACTACTGGGACCTCGACGCTCGGATTGCACCGCGAGCCCAAAAAGTTTCTCCCAAACTACTGGGACCTCGACGCTCGGATTGCACCCCGAGCTCAAAAAGTTTCTCCCAAACTGCTTGGACCTCAACACTCGGGTTGCACCGCGAGTCCAAAAAGTTTCTCCCAAACTGCTTGGACCTCGATGCTCGGATGCCACCACGAGCCCAAAAAGTTTCTCCCAAACTGCTTGGAGCTCGACGCTCGGATGTCACCACGAGCCCAAAAAATTTCTCCCAAACTGCTAGAAGCTCAGCGCTCGGATGTCACCATGAGCCCAAAATTATCCCCCAGCCTTTTGAGGGTGCTCGCCCGTCGACCCTAGACGCTCGGTAAGAAAACCTCCTGATCCGCATGTCGCAGCGTCCCCTCGCTTTTCCAACCAGTGAGGGGCTCGCCTACCGACCCCACACGCTCGGCAAGAAGAACCCCCGCTCCAGACTCCTACGTCCCCTTGCTTTTCCATCAAGTGAGGGGACTCGCCTACCGATCCCCTACGTTCAGTCAAGAGACCTCAAGGTTGATGATCGGATGTCACCGCAAGCCCCAAAATTATCTCCCAACAATGAGGGGCTTTCCTGCCGATCCCCAACTCTCAGCCATATGACCCCTGGGTCGACGTTCGTATGTCACCGCAAACCCCAAACTATTCCCCAACCATACCAGGGCCTCGCTTGCCGACCTTAGCGGCTCGGTAAGAAGAACTCATGCTCCACGGGTCTCGACGCCACCTTACTTTTCCAACCAGTAAGGGGGCTCGTCCTCCGACCCTCGATGCTCGACGGGCCGAGCTCCGACACCCCGCGTGACTCCATAAGGGGATCCCCTTCACCCTATCCCACTGACCTCTTCTAGAAGATACAGATCCCGTTCTTCACCGTACACACCACCCCGCTCTTCCTACAGAGGTAAAAAACCACTCCTACACGGCTGGATCACCCAGCCCTCTAGGGGTGGGGGGCTCCTGATATAGGTCAGATGACGTGGACCCTCCTGGGCCACAGGTTCCCCTCAATAGGCGTTCACCCCCGATCACCAGATCTGCCACGTCAGCCCTAAAACCACCTAGTTTTCAACCACGCCAGACCTAAACCGCCTGGGCTTTCACCACGTCAGGCCCATGGGCAACCGGGTCCAGACCCGACCCCAAACGGGTCTAGACTCGGTTGGGGCTGCCTATAAATACCAGGCCCTCTACCCCTTCAACAGGTAATCAATCTTTCCCCTCTAAAAACCCTAGTTACTGTTACTCTTCAGTGACTTACTAGACCATCAGAGGGCCTGCCGCCGGGACCAACCCCAGTGCTCCTAGGCCGAGTGCAGGTACATGAGACTTTCGGATTCGAGCTTCCAGATCCGAGCCGAGCCTCCAGATCCAAGCCAAGTATCTGCCCTCCACCTCGCTCCTGCCTCTACTCCCGAGCCGTCCCCTCTGGCTGAGGTACAGGCATGCCATTCGCACCGAAGATTCTGCAAAAATACAAATTGAGAGAACTCACACCTAGTGCAACCACCCCCTAAAAAAAATGCATCATGGTCGACCAGGCCGGGTCGGGTCTAACCCGTCCGGGTTGGAATCCAACTAGGGCGGGTTCGGGTCGGGTCTGAGTGGCAATCGGACCGGACCTGCCCTGGTCAGAATTGAAAAACTCGACCTGCCCAACCTGCAAACCCATTCGGGTTCAACCCGGGTCGGGTCGGATTGGGTCGTGGGTTGGCTTGGCTAATATTTTTTTTAAACTTAAAAAGATGTAATTTGAATAATAAGAAAAAAAATGTAATAATAATAATAAGAATCAAAGAGTGAAATAGTCAATATATATATATATATATATATTTAATATGATTTCAACTTATACAAGTTCCCCAATTTATAATAAGAAACAAAAATTTTCTACAAATTTGTTTTTTACAATAACAAATTTCTTTGATACAATTTCAATTTTCTTTAATTATCCTAATTTTTTTTAAATAGTCAAATATTTTATACAATTTTTTATATATTTACAATTTTCTTCAATTTGTTGGTCTTCAATTTGTTGTTGTTCGTGTTGGTCTTCAATATTTAATGTTGGTTGTTATTGTTGTTGTTGTTGTTCCGGCGAGTTGCTTCCACTTGTAGACATGTCGAACCTTTTTCCTTGAGTCATTTCTTCAACCTTCATCTTGTCTTCCGTGCAGACGAGCAACTTCAACGATTGGTGCTTCAAGCGATTCCTGTAATCGGTTAGAACCCTGCCACTTGTAGAAAATGCACTTTTTGAATCAATTGTAGAGGGATGAGGAGTTAGTAGATCTTTAGCCATATATTAAAGAATACAATAAGTATGTTCATGGTCTTTCCACCATTGTAAAATATCAAGTGCAGAAGTAAAACTTTCATAATCTTGTTCATTATACCAATGTAATTCATTTGATTGATTAGTTTTATGTTTTTTTATTGAAGTTGTGCAAGTAAATTAAATGTCACATCATCTAACTTATTCTTACCATTACCTCTAGAAGTAGAAGAAGAAGAACTAACTAAAGTAGTAGTACTACAAGATAAAAATCTTCTATCATAAAAATTATACAAGTTATTTAATGCCACTTCAAATTTAGCTAAAAATGTTACCAAATCAATTTCAGAATCATCTTCCCCAAATAAATTAAAAAATATTTCAATCAAACTCTTCAAATCTTCTAATTTGATACGGGGATCCATCACAGTAGCAATACAATACAACATAAGAGGATTAAATACTTCAAAATTTTGGTGTATGCAGGTTTCACAATATGATCAATAAAAACATCATCGATCATTTTTTTAAAAGTTTGCATCATAGTAAATATTGAAATAAAAATGCTACTAGAAGTAGATTCATAAGATTTTGAAAATTTGAAAGTTGCTGTTTTAAAAGGTTCTAAAAATTTTAACAAAGATTCGGCATAAAACCAAGCTTGGGGAGTCATTTCAAAATTTGGCATATTTTTTGCCATACAAAAATCATTTATACATGATTTATATTCAGTAACAACATGTAGCAAATCAAAAGTAGAGTTCTGTCGGTGTTTAACATCCTTTGGAAATTTTCTAAAATGTACATTTTTAAGCCTATACCAAGCTTTCCATTCTTGAAATATAGGGCCACTTAATGCAATATAATGTATACAATTTCTAATTTTACTATATATGGTTCGGCTATTTTTAATGAATCTTGAACACATAAATTTAAAATATGACATGTACATCTAACATGAAAAATATTGTCAGATGGAGGGTTTAATGCGATTTTTAATATATTAATTGATGCATTGTTGTTAGATGCATTATCAAAACTTATACACATAATTTTATCACGAATATTAAAAACATCACAAATTTCAAAAATACTATTTGTAATTTCATTACCACTATAGGGATAGGGCAATGCGGCAAGTGATATTATCCTTTTTTGAATAATCCAATCACTGTCGATCCAATAAAAAATTATTCCCATCATTGGAATATTGTTGTAACCCATCCAACAATCGGAAGTTAAAGAAACTCTATAAGTTAAACTCCATAAAATGGCAATCAAAGCTTTATCATTTCATTGTACATTTTAAAACAATCAGACTTCGAATTATTCCTGAGGATTGTTTTAAAATGCGGGTTTAATGCGGTTTGATTAAAAGTTTCTAAGTCCCTACTATCGGAATAGGAAAATGGTAACTCTTCCTTAATTACTAGTCGGGCCATTTCCCGACGAACAAGTTCGGGGTCATAAGGGTGGCTTTCAACTAGACCTGTCCTAGGGTGGATTTTTTGTTGGCCGGGTAAGTCTATAAGAAGTTCTTTGTGTACATTTTTGATATGTTGTTTTATTGTACCCGTCCCCTCACCCTTCTTCCATTTATATGGTTTCGATCAAGTTTTACAAATTTTTATACCTACACCCGTATTTTTTTCGTCGGGAACATAATCATAAATTTTTTACCAATTACTAGTTTCCCCTCTAGTTTTCCTAGTACTACCAAGTTGTGTTGTTTTGATTTCTTGTGTTTGTTGTTCTTCTTCTATGTCTATGTCTCCCCCAAATACAACGTGTGTACCAATGTGTTGGGTTATAGGGTACTCTTCGGCGGGCTCATTTTGTGGGACAATAGGAGGCCTACGAGAAGTGCCGGTGGAATCTTGTCCACTTTGACTACGGTCGCTATCTCGTGATCTAGACATGTTGATATATGGTAGTGTATGTGATAAAACTAAATACAATCTAGGTGTAACGGCACGCCCCAATACTCAGGCAGTTTTTATTATTTTTAAAAGACAAATTAATACGTATAGTACAGCTGCCCACCACAGGATGCCTTTCAAAAGGTGGCTAGCCAATTAGGTGACTCTTGATAATAGGCATTTGTATTTATACTAAATTAATTATTGTATACTCCCGATATGGGATTAATTACAATCACATCTGCCGTGTTCCCTCTCTCCTCGTGAAAGAACACAGCAAAAATCCTCGGGTGGGGCCCCCCACACACTGCCATGTCACCTCGTGATAGCGACAGAAACCAACAGCCCATCACTGACGTCAGCGGGAAAACAACACTTTCGCTGTTACTCATCACGTGGGTCCCCCCCTCTCACCACATAATTACCATCCTTCCACTCATCTATTATATATATATATATATTATATATTATACTCGTCGAAATTACGGGGTATTACATATACCTCCCCTTTAGAAATCAGCGTCTTCGCTGAGTACGGGATATGCCATCTAGAGTAGGATCCTTCTTTCTACCCGTGTCACGCCCCGCTTCTCAAAAGAGAATACGAAATATGGATACATGACAAAAGCCCAGCGAATGATTTTTATCATCCATTAGCTGTCAGGATCTTTACAACATTTCACAAGAATAATCAGAGTCAGAAGCAAGAAAAGTCAACCAAGCATATATGAATCAAAATACCAACAAGAATACTTGAAACCAAAATATTATAATCTCAAATAATCCAAATCTGAATAAGTCAATATCCTGGGTCACGTTGCCCAAATACAAATAAATCCAAGTAATCAAGTACAATTGTTCAAAATAAGCAATAAGAAATAATAATAGCAAAATTCTAGCAGCTAGTATCTTATGTCACTAACTCCATCTGGCAACTGTTCTCCAAAATCTGCAATTTAATAAACTGCAGGAAAAGGAAAAAAAAAAAACTTCTCGTCAATGCAAGTTACGAGCCGCTTGTAGTGCAGGATACAGGTACATGGAAAGGGATAAACTACGTAGCATGGAATCGACATGATAACAAAATAGAATAACTAGTATGGCAAGATGAATAATTGTAAGTGGCATGTATCAAGTATCATGCAAATAAGTATCATGTAATCAAGTAACAAGTATCATGTGTCAGGTGAACAAGTACAAGTAATGGGTAGCAAGTATCAAGTGAACAAGTATCAATTATCATGTATCATGTATAAGTAATCAAGTATGAAGTGTTAAGTGATCATGTTCAACTCTTGTATTTATTACTATCTAGGTAACACTTCATGCGCCACGAGGTTTTTATCGCATGGTTGCTACATTCAAACAGTTTCGTTTTAGTTTTCATAGTGGATCATATAGGGTAGTGTACTCAGTGACAAGCTCTCAAGTAATCAAGCTCCAAGTAACCAAATATCAAGCTCTATGTCAAGAGTGCAAGTGTCAAGTAATCAAGTATTAAGCTCCAAATAACCAAATAACAAGATCCAAATAACCAAGTATGATTTATGAATCCTCTTCTGAGTACACTAAACTTTCATTGTAATACCCTAAACTTTCATTTTAATAAGATATTGATTTTCACGTATTGTGCACGTGCAGATTTCATGTGTATATTATTTATCTATTTTTATATACAAAATTTCTCTTGGTAGTATGAACAATTATTTTTCCTTTCCTTTATTTTTATAAAAGCCAAATTCTAAAGCCTAAAACACTGTTTTATTTGTGTTAGCCCACTTTAATTAATTATTAATTTATTGTCTTGGCCCACAAGCCTAAGTCCACTAATTGTGAAGCCCACAAATTTAATAAATCAATTAAATTGTCACACTTGTCATATAAAGACAAATGGTGAACATTTTGATTAATTAAATTGTACAAACTTCTACATAGGGGTACTAGGTGGCACGTGCAATGCACGTAGTGTGCAATGCACACCCTTTTGGTGGCCGGATGGTGTGTGGAGGCATGGGAGAGTGGGTTGTGTGCATGGGTAGTTTATTTGTGTGTGGGTAGTTGCTATAACTTCCACTCCTATCCTAGCCCTCCAATCCACAACCATCCAATCAATCCTAGCCCTCCAATCTACTTTAAAAATAGTATAAATACACCCCTTTCCTACTTGTATTCTACACTAAAGCTAATATTAAAGGACACATTATATAGGAGATATATACATATTAGTGTGTGAGTTGTGTGTTGTGTTTCCGCTTGGAGGCCGACTATTCAAACCCCAATATTGGAGCTTTCGGTTTTTGCAAGGAGCAAGGAGGAGGAGTCGTGCATTGCAATTTAGGAGGAGAACGCACTTGCTCGCAATCTAGGAGGCTCTAGGGGATTTTTCTTAATTGGGTTTTCTTCAAAAGGTGGGTGTGTTCTCATGACTTCTAGACTAGAAAGCATGCTAGAAAATAAAATTGAATTATTATTATATGCTACTGGTTGGAATAAAATACATGCTTGTTTAATTAGAAGAAAATTGTTAATTAGCTAATGTGTTGATCGATTACTAGAGTTATTGTGTATGAGTAAAAGTGTATGTTTCTCATTATTATAAATATTAGAATGCATGTTGTTTTTATTAAATTTCATTTATGTGAAATTCGCAATTGAACCATGCTTATTGATTAAAAATGCCAAGTAGATTAGTGTGTTAAAATTGAATTGATCGATTTGTTTGTTAATAGATGTAGTGAATTTCCCTATTGTGATATTTATCATGTGGAAGGTTTGAGTAAATGAAGAAGAATGCCTTCTTGCATACACATAATTAAATATATCATGTGTAGATTAATTAATAAAATGGAAGTTTTACTCTCTTATAATGTCGGTTTTGTGCTCTAAAATATCATAGTGTCAAAACATAGTAGTAGTGAAAATTTTGGTGTGAGAAACTATCTCCCTTTGTGAACAAATGTGTAATAGTTTTCAATGTCGAAATGGTGTTCAGATGTGCACTCTAAGGCTAAATACATGTTTTAAAAATAGGAAAAATAGTTTTAAATATACTAATTATGGCTAAAATAAATGTGGATTTATTCAAGGTATTTTTGTTCTCTAAAGAGGAGAAAAAAATACAAATTCTTTTTGAAAACTTTGAAAATGTACTTTTGAACAGAGAGTGAAAACAAAACCTATTTTATTTATTATCATATCGATATGTTCACTTAGACCAACTGGTCGGAATGGGTTTGGGTCGCTACAGTAGCGGAGGTCTCTCGGGTTCGATACCGCCGCTCTGGTTTTAATTATTTTTGGTTGAAAACCAAATTTGTCGAGAACAGAACATAGGGCTTTTAACCCTTAGTTATATCGATGGGCGGCTGTGGTGCTTTGGTCTTGTGCATTGTCTGCCTCTCTGCTGGTCGCTAGTTTGAATCTTGGTGGGTTTGGAGTTTAGAAAAAATATTTTATTTGGAATTTTTGATTAAAATAGATTTTTTAAATAGAATAAAAATCAGAAAAATTATGGGTTAATTCTGAAGAATCATTGGAACTTATTAGGAAGTATTTATATAACTTTTGATGAAGTGTGAATAAGAACTTTGTGTTTATGAAAGAAAGGGCTCACTTTGAAATTAAATTATTCTTTTGAACAAAAGAAAAATAAAAATGAAAATTTTGAGTTATAAAAGATGAATTTCTGAAAATTGTGACTAGAATAAGACCGGTATTATAAAAAAATGTGTTGTAGTAAGATTGTGAATTTGTGAATAATAGATTTGTGGAATATATGAAATTGTTGGTGACTATTAAGTGAAATTTATTCTTGCACATGGATTGCACGTGAAATTGAATTATTAATCGTGATGAATTATGAAAGGTGTGAATACATGAATACTATGCTATTGGAATATGAATTGTGATTAATCATGAAAAGATCTTATGAGTATGACATTGTAATTATGAGTTGAAATTGAGAATTAGGGTATAGCCAAGCCTTATACCGGCAATGAAAGAAATGAGAAAACGATATTTTGAAATGAGAAGACCAATGTTTGGGTCATGTGAATTAAATGAATAAGACCGGTATAGTGGAAGTGCTACACTCTAAGAGTTGATTTTATTCATGATTCAATTAAACTAAGGATTAGATGCATAGTGGAAATGTGATGAAAGTAAGAGAAAAACATTGAGTATAAGGGCCATTGGATTGGCAGAGTGAGAGTATTCACAGGATGTCCCATGATGAGTCATGATAGGGCATGGATACTGCTTCAGAGTACCGTCCCGGAGGCGACGCTCGTGGGGTGTTTGACGACTGCGGGTGGTGTCATGTCTATGGTAGGAGCTGAATTACCACAGGATGCCTGCATGATGAGTCATGTGTCAGTGCGTTGGGATTCCCTCCAGGGCGCCTAGACATGAGTTCGTAGGTCAGAAAACATCTAGGATACTTACCGTAGTTACAGTAGTAGATTAAGTCCTGGCGAGGGATTGAACCCTACAAGATGAAGAACGGTTAAGGGCTTGCCCTCGGACCTATGTAGTATGGGCTGCATAGACCCTGAACAAGTCCGCATTAGTGTCATATAATATAAATAATTACATTAAGGACTAAGTGCACATTCACGACACGACATCAATAGGATAGTCCCTTTAGCTTTGTTTGTGACAAGTTTGTGTTTGTAAGAAATGACAATCGTTATACTGTTTCCGGCATAGAGAGGATGGCCGTGTATAATATTTCGTCAGTTGAATGAACTGATGCGCCCACAGTTTTATATGCAGGATGAAGATACTTGACTATTGAAGTATACATGCTGTGCAAGACTATTTTAAATGTTGTTTCTTGTAATTTATTGAAATATTGCTTCCGCTGTGATAATGTACAAGTGTAAATGTAACTCTGATAAAAGAAAAGTTTTTATTTCTTTGTAAAATTGTACGAAAGAAGTGTAAAGATCCTGTGGAATCTCGAATTCAGTTGTATTTTGGAATTCGGTGTGTTACAGAGTGGTATCAGAGCACGCTTCCAAGTCGTACAAATTTATAAGGAATGACACCCTAGAAGTTGACATTAGAGTGTGTGTTGAGTCTAGAGATTTAAATGTAAGCCACTTACATTTGTATTGCTCGATGGCTTATACTTCTTCCTTCCTTTTTCTAAGATGGCTGATCACTTCGACCCAGTTAAAGATGACAATTGGCATATTATTGAGGAAGATTACTACCCCGGACAAGCTGATTCAAACGAGGAAGATTTTGAAGAAGTGGAAGAGGAATGGCCTGAGTCCCGAGAGATCACTCCACCTCCGGACTCATCTGATGACTCTTCTGACGAAGAAGAAGAACCAGTCCTAAGTAGTCTTGTGATATCTCTTCAGAGGCAGGTAGAAACTCTGCGGGAGAGAGTCAGACTTTTGGAGGCTCAGCTGGCAAAGCGCAAGGATGATTTTGCAGTTCTCAGTCATCGTATATGGGAACTAGAGAAGAGGAAAAACATGACCGATGTACTGAAGGAGGAAGTGGATGAACTACGGGGAGAGCTTCGTGAAGCCAAGAGGAATCGTAGGAATTAGGCCGTTGTATCATCTACTGCTTTCATTTTGATGTCAGAAATGTTATAAATTCGAATGTATAAAGTTTGAAATTTAATGAAATGGAAATGTTGACTTAAAAGTTCATGTTTCATACTTCGAATTTAATGGATCTTTTGCATCAGAATATGGCTAGAAGACGAGCTCGAAATGGTGAAGGTCTGGACTTGGAAACGGAGCTAGCGAGGGTCTATCAGACACTCAATGCCGTTGCCATGAATCAGAATCAAGGAAGGGTGCCTGCGAATCCAGTACCCGAAGCAATAAAACTCGTGGAATCATTTAAACGGATGAAACCACCTTGTGTTTGAGGGGAAGTCAGACCCTGACACGACTGACAATTGGATCCGTCAGGTAGAGACTATTTTCGAAGTCCTGGAGACCCCAGAGGATAGTAAGGTAAAGTTGGCGACTCTGTAATTCGAGAAGGATGCAGCTGTGTGGTGGTAGTCGATAAAGCGGATGATGGGAGGCTTGACTCTTGGCTGGGAGGAATTCTTGGAGGAGTTCCGCAGTCATTACTTTCCCTCAGATGTGCAGGAGAAGAAGGCCATGGAGTTTCTGTCACTGCAGCAGGGCGGCATGTCGGTTAGGGAGTATGAGACCAGATTCACTCAGCTTTCAAGGTATGCTCCCGAATTAGTGATGGATGAGGTGAAGAAGGCTCGTAAGTTCGAGCATGGATTGAGGCCGAGCTTGAGGTCCAGGATGATACCCCTCGGTATCAGGAGGTTTGACAAGCTGGTCAAATGAGCGGCAGCCACAGAGGCTGACATCGAGCAGTTCCACGCTGTTCAGAATAGGAGGAACAACTGGAATGCGGAGAAGAGGCCCGCAGTTGCTGGCAATGTCAGGGGACAGCCACTGGCTCAAAGGTTCAAGCATACGGGTGCGAACGCTGTTCAAGTGGCAGGATGATCCGGGAATACTTGGGCGAGACCTCCAGTGACTTGTTTCAACTGTGGAGAGACAGGCCACTACAAGTCTCACTGCCCCGAACTGTAGGATGTCGTCCGCAATGGACCAACTCAGCAGACCGGGAAGAAGCCGTACCAGCAGGGGCGAGTATTTGCCTTGACTGAAGCTGACGCTGATGAGGTGGATCACATCATCACTGGTACGAGGGAGGATGTTTAGGAGTGTTTTCTGTTGTCTTTTTTTCCTGTTAAATAGTAAACTGTTATATGATGAGTGTGTGTTATGTAACAGGAGAACTTATTTTGAATGGAAATAAAGCTGTTGTTTTGTTCGATACTAGATCCTCTCACACTTTTGTATCACCTAAATTTGCTAAAGTTCTGGGAATCGAACCGAAGATATTTCCAGGCAAGGTTTTAGCAGTGGCTACTCCGTCAGGAGAGAATCTAACCACTGATCGGTACTATGCTAACTGCAAGATTGTGATTGGAAATTGAATTTTCGGATCGATCTGATCGAGCTGAATATTTTGGGAGTTGATGTTATCATTGGCATTGATTGGATGTGGGTGTACAGTGCGAACATCGAGTGCAAGACCAAGACAGTAACGGTGAAGGCTCCAGGTGGACCTGAAGTCACATTCCAAGAGAAGAGAAGATGTTCAGATTTGGTTGCTGCTATCAGCCAGAAGAGAGGGATTCCTGCAGAGGTGCAGCAGATTCCTGTGGTTCGGGATTATCCAACCGTGTTCTTGGAAGATTTGCCTGTGTTACCCCCGCGTCGTGATGTGGAGTTCAGCATAACTATTCAGCCAGGGAGTGCACCTATTTCCAAGGGCACCATATAGGATGGCGCCTGTGGAACAGGATGAGATCAAACGTCAGATTGAGGAACTGTTGGAGAAGGGCTTTATTTAACCTAGTGCGTCACCTTGGGGAGCACCAATACTTTTGGTAAAGAAGAAGGATGGTTCGATGAGGATGTGCATCGATTACCGAGAGCTGAATAAGGTCAATGTTCAGAATAAATATCCTATTCCGCGAATTGATGACTTGTTCGATCGTCTACAAGGAGCTGCAGTTTTCTCCAAAATAGATATTCGATCAGGATATCATCAAGTTCGAGTGAAAGCTGAAGATGTGCATAAGACTGCATTCAGAACTCGACACGGGCATTACGAATTCTTAGTTATGCCGTTTGGAGTGACGAATGCGCCTGCAATCTTCATGGACATGATGAACAGAGTTCTGAGGCCGTTCATTGATTCTTTCGTCGTGGTATTTATCGACGATATTCTCGTGTACTCCAAGTCGGAGGAGGAGCACAAGGAGCATTTGGCAGCAATTTTGAGGAAGCTTCAGGAGCAGGAATTGTATGCCAAGTTGTCCAAGTGTGATTTCTGGAAATCTGAAGTAGCATTCCTAGGTCACATCCTTTCTAAGGAGGGAGTGGCAACTGATCCTCAGAAGATAGAGGTAGTGAGAGATTGGGCAAGACTTACTACAGTGAAGGAAATCAGAAGTTTTCTTGGGCTAAATGAATATTATGGGAGGTTTATCCAGGGCTACGCTCAGATAGCCGTGTCGCTCACTAGTTTGACCAAGAAGAATGTGAACTTCAAGTGGACTGTGCAATGCAAAGCAAGCTTTCAGGAGTTGAAAGAGAGGCTGACTACTGCACTCATTTTGGCTTTGCCTAGAACAGGTGTCGAATATGATGTCTACAGCAATGCTTCGCATCGTGGGCTTGGTTGTGTCTTAATGCAAGAAGGAAAAGTAATCGCTTATGGGTCTAGGCAACTAAGACTGCATGAGAAGAATCATCCAACTCATGATCTAGAGCTGGCTGCGATTATCTTCGCCTTAAAGCAATGGAGGCATTATGTGTATGGCGAAAAGCTGAACATGTACACAGACCATAAAAGCTTGAAGTATATTTATCAACAGAAGGATCTGAACCTGAGGCAAAGGATATGGCTGGAGGTACTTGAGGACATTCGTTCGGAGATTAAGTATCATCCTGGGAAGGCTAATGTTGTTGCTGATGCACTTAGCAGCAAGAGCAGTCTGGCAAGTTTGATTACAACTCAGAAGAAGCTGGCAGAGGAGTTGGATTGGGCTGGAACTGAAGTTGTTCTGCAAGGCTTGGGATCATCTTTAGCTCAGTTGAGGCTTCAACCGACGCTGAATGGAAGGATTATTGCATGTCTGAAGGAAGATGCAGAGATTCAGAAGATGAGGGAGCAGGTTGGTGCTGGCAAGTTGCCCGGATTTCAAATCATGGATGAAGTGCTGTGGTTTGGTGAGAGGCTGTGTGTTCCGGATCAATCGGACTTGAAAGAAAGTCTTCTTCAGGAGGCCCATGCTACTCTTTTGTCAGTACATCCTGGAAGTACCAAGATGTATAAGGACATTAAACAACATTTCTGGTGGTCAGGTTTGAAGCGAGATGTGGCTGAATTTGTGTCGAGGTGTGGGATTTGTTGCAACCGTTACCTATTCTGGAATGGAAGTGGGATAACATCAGTATGGATTTCATCACGGGTTTTCCTAAGAGTTCTAAGGGCAATGTTGCGATTTGGGTCATAGTCGATCGACTAACTAAGTCTGCTCACTTCTTGGCAATGAAACTCACTGCTTCGATGGACAAGTTAGCTGAGATGTATGTTGGTGAGATCGTCAGATTTCATGGCATTCCATTGACCATTGTGTCTGATCGAGATGCACGGTTTACTTCGCATTTCTGGAGGAGTCTTCAGACAGCTTTGGGTACCAAGACAGATTTCAACACTACTTTTCATCCCCAGACCAATGGGTAGACCGAGAGAGTCAACCGTATTCTTGAGGACATGCTTTGGTGTTATGTACTAGACTTTGGAGGTAATTGGGAAAGTCATTTACCTTTGGTGGAGTTTGCCTATAACAACAGTTTTCAGACTAGCATTGGGATGGCGTCGTACGAAGCTTTGTATGGCAGGAAGTGCAGAACACCTGTTTGTTGGTTCGAAGTTGGGGAGCGTCAGATGTTTGGGCCTGAGATTGTGCAGCAGACCTCTGAAAAGATTGATCTGATCAGGAAGAGGTTGGTGGATGCTCAGAGTAGGCAGAAGAGCTATGTAGACAATCGGAGGAGGGACCTTGAGTTTGAGGTTGGTGACTTTGTCTTTCTGAAGGTATCGCCCAGCAAAGGCGTGATCCGATTTGGCAAGGGTGGAAAGTTAGCCCCGAGGTTCATAGGCCCATATAAGATATTGAAAAGGATCGGGAAAACTGCTTACCGGCTTGAGTTACCGGAAAAGTTGTCTCAGGTGCACAATGTCTTTCACGTGTCTATGATGAGAGGTTACATTCCAGATCCTAGTTACCATTTGCCCGAAGTTCCAGAGGGTTTGCAGTTGGATCTAAATTACATTGAGCTTCCAGTTGAAATTGTTGATCGTCGGGAGAAAGTCTTGAGGAATAAGAATACCGATGGTCAAGGTAGTCTGGAGAAACCAATTGGATGAAGAGGCTACTTGGGAATCTGAGGAGAGGATGATGAAGGATCATCCTGAGCTGTTTGCTTGATTGTATTTTTCTTGTGTTTTGTTTTCTCACTCTTTAATTGTAGTTCCGGGGACGGAACTATTCTAAGGAGGGAGTGTTGTAATACCCTAAACTTTCATTTTAATAAGATATAGATTTTCACGTGTTGTGCACGTGCAAATTTCATGTGTATATTATTTATCTATTTTTATATACAAAATTTCGGTTGGTAGTATGAACAATTATTTTTCCTTTCCTTTATTTTTATAAAAGCCAAATTCTAAAGCCTAAAACACTATTTTATTTGTGTTAGCCCACTTTAATTAATTATTAATTTATTGTCTTGGCCAACAAGCTTAAGCCCACTAATTGTGAAGCCCACAAATTTATTAAATCAATTAAATTGTCACACTTGTCATGTAGAGACAAATGGTGAACATTTTGATTAATTAAATTGTACAAACTTCTACATAGGGGTACTAGGTGGCACGTGCAATGCACATAGTGTGCAATACACGTAGTGTGCAACGCACACCCTTTTGGTGGCGGATGGTGTGTGGAGGCATGTGAGAGTGGGTTGTGTGCATGGGTAGTTTATTTGTGTGTGGGTGGTTGCTATAACTTCCACTCCTTTCCTAGCCTCCATTCTACAACTATCCAATCAATCCAAGTCCTCCAATCTACTTTAAAAATAGTATAAATACCCCCTTCCTACTTGTATTCTACACTAAAGCAAATATTAAAGGAGACATTATATAGGAGATATATACATATTAGTGTGTGAGTTGTGTGTTGTGTTTCCCCTTGGAGGCCGACTATTCAAACCCCAATCTTGGAGCTTTCTGTTTTGGCAAGGAGCAAGGAGGAGGAGTCGTGCATTGCAATCTAGGAGGAGAAGGCACTCGCTCGCAATCTAGGAGGCTCTAGGGGATTTTTCTTAATTGGGTTTTCTTCAAAAGGTCGGTGTTTCTCATGACTTCTAGACTAGAAAGCATGCTAGAAAATAAAATTGAATTATTATTATATGCTACTGGTTGGAATAAAATACATGCTTGTTTAATTAGAAGAAAATTGTTAATTAGCTAATGTGTTGATCGATTACTAGAGTTATTGCGTATAAGTAAAAGTGTACGTTTCTCATTATTATAAATATTAGAATGCATGTTGTTTTTATTAAATTACATTTATGTGAAATTCACAATTGAACCATGCTTATTGATTAAAAATACCAAGTAGATTAGTGTGTTAACATTGAATTGATCGATTTGTTTGTTAATAGATGTAGTGAATTTCCCTATTGTGATATTTATCATGTGGAAGATTTGAGTAAATGAAAAAGAATGTCTTTTTGCATACACATAATTAAATATATCATGTGTAGATTAATTAATAAAATGGAAGTTTTACTCTCTTATAATGTTGGTTTTGTGCTCTAAAATATCAGAGTGTCAAAACATAGTAGTAGTGAAAATTTTGGTGTGAGAAACAATCTCCCTTTGTGAACAAATGTGTAATAGTTTTCAATGTCGAAATGGTGTTCAAATATGCACTTTAAGGCTAAATACATGTTTTAAAAAGAGGGGAAATAGTTTTAAATATACTGGTTATGGCTAAAATAAATGTGGATTTATTCAGAGTATTTTTGTTTTCAAAAGAGGAGAAAAAGATACAAATTCGTTTTGAATACTTTGAAAATGTACTTTTGAACAGAGAGTGAAAACAAAACCTATTTTATTTATTATCATATCGATATGTTCACTTAGACCAACTGGTCGGAATGGGTTTGGGTCGCTACAGTAGCGGAGGTCTCTCAGGTTCGATACCGCCGCTCTGGTTTTAATGATTTTTGGTTGAAAACCAAATTCGCCGAGAACAGAACATAGGGCTTTTAACCCTTTGTTATATCGATGGGCGGCTGTGGTGCTTTGGTCTTGTGCGCTGTCTGCCTCTCCGCAGGTCGCTAGTTCGAATCTTGGTGGGTTTGGAGTTTAGAAAAAATATTTTTTTGGAATTTTTTGATTAAAATGGATTTTTTAAATAGAATAAAAATCAGAAAAATTATGGGTTAATTCTGAAGAATCGTTGGAACTTATTAGGAAGTATTTATATAACTTTTGATGAAGTGTGAATAAGAAATTTGGATTTTTGCAAGAAAGGACTCACTTTGAAATTAAATTATTCTTTTAAACGAAAGAAAAATGAAAATGAAAATTTTGAGTTATAAAAGATGAATTTCTGAAAATTGTGACTAGCGTGATTAAATGGAATTAGAAAAAAATTTGTTGTAGTAAGATTGTGAATTTGTGAATAATTGATTTGTGGAATATATGAAATTATTGGTGACTATTAAGTGAAATTTATTCTTGCACATGGATTGCACGCGAAATTGAATTATTGACCGTGATGAATTATGAAAGGTGTGAATACATGAATACTATGCTATTGGAATATGAATTGTGATTAATCATGAAAAGATCTTATGAGTATGACATTGTAATTATGAGTTGAAATTGAGAATTAGGGTATAGCCAAGCCTTATACCGGCAATGAAAGAAATGATAAAATGATATTTTGAAATGAGAAGACCAATGTTTGGGTCATGTGAATTAAATGAATAAGACTGGTATAGTGGAAGTGCTACACTCTAATAGTTGATTTTATTCATGATTCAATTAAACTAAGGATTAGATGCATAGTGGAGATGTGATGAAAGTAAGAAAAAAATATTGAGTATGAGGGCCATTGGATTGGCAGCGTGAGAGTATTTACAGGATGTCCCATGATGAGTCATGATAGGGCATGGATACTGCTCCAGAGTACCGTCCCGGTGGCGACGCTCGTGGGGTGTTTGACGACTGCGGGTGATGTCATGTCTATGGTAGGAGCTGAATTACCACAGTATGCCCACATGATGAGTCATGTGTCAGTGCGTTGGGATTCCCTCCAGGGTACCTAGACATGAGTTCGTAGGTCAGAAAACAACTAGGATACTTACCGTAGTTACAGTAGTAAATTAAGTCATGGCGAGGGATTGAACCCTACAAGATGAAGCCTAGGACCTATGTAGTATGGGCTGCATAGACCCTGAACAAGTGCGCATTAGTTTCATAGAATATAAATAATTATATTAAGGACTAAATGCACATTCACGACACGACATCAATAGGATAGTCCCTTTAGCTTTGTTTGTGACAAGTTTGTGTTTGTAAGAAATGAGAATCATTATACTGTTTGCGGCATAGAGAGGATGGCCATGTATAATATTTCGTCAGTTGAATGAACTAACGCGCCCATAGTTTTATATGCAGGGTGGAGATGCTTGACTATTGAAGTATACATGTTGCGCAAGACTATTTTAAATGTTGTTTCTTGTAATTTATTGAAATATTGCTTCTGCTGTGATAATGTACAAGTGTAAATGTAACTCTGATAAAAGAAAAGTTTTTATTTCCTTGTAAAATTGTACGAAAGAAATGTAAAGATCCTGTGGAATCTCGAATTCAGTTGTATTTTGGAATTCGGGGTGTTACAACACGTTTCTGTATTTTTCACTATTAGATCTTTCTCTTTAAACCCCGGCTTAGTTATTTATGCTTATTATCAAACAGGCATGTGCGTGTACAAAACATGGCAAGAATAACATAGCATGATCAAGTAATAAGTTCAGATTGCAAGATAAACATACACGAGTGAAAGCTAATACATAACGGATTAGAACAACGAAAATTCTAGTTCAGGACAGTAAGACAGTATTACACTAAATTTGGAATTTCCGTTGCTACAAACATGCAAAACTAGATCCGTCAAAAAATCTGAAAAATAGACTCCTGACCAAATGCAGAAAATATATATAAGTCATATGATATTTAACAAAAATATTACTCAAAACAGATTTGAATCCAGAAAATACGTTCAGCCAGAAATCAGAAGTTTGTATTCAAAATTAGGAAAACAGCATGAAAACTAATTAATTAAATCTACAAAAAATCTGGGGTATTTCCCTATATGTGCAGCATCAGAATATAAAGTTTCATAATTTTTCCATATAAATAGTTTAGTCAAAAAAAATCAGAAAATAACAAGTTGCAGTAGTTTTGTAAATCTGGAATTATAAATACCGCAGTACAAAAATTGCAATATCTCACAAACCATAAATCCAAATCCAAATCCACCAAAAGGGTGATAAAGTAGACACAGTAGGCTAACTTTCATATTCACAAATATTTTACAAACAGCAAGTAGAATTAGGTAGAAAATTAGGTTCTTTACTGAACAGCAAGAAAAATCTGCTAGTATAGTAGTTGTTTACAAGTATAGAATAGTTTGTAAAACTAATCAAATAAATCCACAAAAATTCAGGGTTAATCCAATCAAGTCTAATAGTATTGTGCAAAATATTGCATCAAAATAATACTTTTATCATCATGATAAAAATTAAATACTCTTCACAATTTATAGAAAACAAAATCGGGAAATCTCTCTTCATCTTTGTAGTAAAAATAGACATAACTCACAATCCATAAATCGAAAGAGATTTGTAAGAAGGGTTGGAAAATAGACATAATTCTCTACAAATCATATTCATAAATAAAATTTATATACTGACCTTAATAGGGTCTAAAATACTGATCAAGAGCAAAGTAACAGAAAAATACAGAAATATTCTTGGAGCATAAAATCATCTAGTTCATGTAAAATTCATCCAAATCAATCCAAACATGAAATATATTGTACTAGATATCCAAACAATATGGTATATGGTATTTTGCAAGTCCGCGACAAGTACAGCACGAATAACACATCAAGCACACGACATCACAAAATAGCATGTATATATACATCCAAAAAGTGGTCATCCCTAGTTGTTCATGTCATGTATGTCGTGAGGCAACTATGGTCAAATCAACACAATAGAGACAATATATATAACAGAGGATTCACACACAAATTGTTTTTAGAACCCAACTACACTGCAGGCGGTATTTAGTACATGTATTACACAAAGAAAGGAATACAAGTTACTTGCCTGATAACCGACAACGAAAACGGCACAAAAAGAAGAATAACGGGAATGGATTCCCGGGGCACGAACACAATGACGAACGAACATGAATCACGAACCAAAACGAACCGCACGAACCCAACGAACACAAAATCGAGCACACCAACACAACGACCCCAAACACGCACACAAAGAGAGAGCGGTGGGGGGGACGATGGGGCCAAGAAGTGGCTACCGCTGTTGCTGCGGTCTATCGACGGAAGAGAAACAACACAACACTGTGGAGTCACAACCGGAGGCATGGCGGACAGGGAGCACTAAGGGAAGACTGGCATCAGAATTGGCAGGACGGAAGGCACTACAGTCACTGGGTCGCTACAGTCATGGTGACGGCTGCACCGTCGCTACGGACCACGGGGGAGGTGTAGGGCGGCACTGGTGAGGGGAGCTCGGGGCTGCACAGGAGGGGGTGGCTTCACTGGCATCGGAAGCACAGGGAGAGAGAGATGATCGGGATGAGGGTGAGCAGCTATAGGTGAAGATGAACAGTCGGAGAGTAAATATATGGGTTATAAATATAGGTAGGTTGAAGTTGAAGCTAGGGTTAGGTTTATGCAGATGACGGCTGAAGGGGTAAGTTGGGTTTCGAGTGGTAAGTTAACGGGTAAGGGTAAGATGATAATGGGTAATGGATCTTAAAGATCCACTAGGGAAATGGGTATAAGTTTAATGATAGGTATGGGTATAAACCGGGTAATCAACTGGATTATAAAATGGATTCTAGGGTTTAAGGAAGAAAAAGAAAAAAAAAAGAAAAAAAATAATAGATCCAGCAAAATGAGATAGCACAAATTGGATAAACAAAATAGGGCACAAACAAATAAAATAAGGAGGATCAACAATAATAGCTCGATCAATAGGAGACGAAACAAATGATTGAAAATTGAATCAAGAACTCAAATGAGACGGTAAAACAACCAAATAAATAAATATATTGAAAAAAATAAGATCCAATATACATTCCAAAAAGAGATACAATGAGAAAAAAATACATGGGAAAAGAAAATACACTCATAAATATACAAAATGGAAAACATGGGTTACAAGCCAATGTGGCGTCGTCCTCGATCCCGAAGATCAACCACTCTCCACATCGCAGACCATATCCGATCCCGGAGATCAGTGACTCTCAACACCGCGGATCATACTGAGATCCTCTTCCACACTCGGTGTCGAAAGTCGGCTCTGATACCATTTGTAACACCCCGCCCCAATACTCAGACAGTTTTAATTATTTTTAGAAGACAAATTAATACTTATAGTACAACATCCCACCACAGGCTGCCTCTCAAAAGGTGGTTAACCAATTAGGTGACTCTTGATCATAGGCATTTGTAATTATATTAAATTAATTATTGTATACTTCTAATATGGGATTAATTACAATCACATCTGCCCTGTTCCCTCTCTCCTCGCGAAAGAACACAGCAAAAATCCCCGGGTGCCCCCCTCCTCCCCCCCCCCCCCCCCCCACACACACACAGCCATGTCACCTCGTGACAGCGACAGAAACCAACAGTCCATCGTTGACGCCATCCATGACGTCAGTGAGCAAACAACACTTTCGCTGTTACTCATCACGTGGGTCCCCCCCCCTCACTACATAATTACCATCCTGCCACTCATCTATTATATATATATATATATATATATATATATATATATATATATATATATATGTTATATATTATACTCGTCAAAATCATGGGGTATTACACTAGGCGAGATAAGTTGAAAAAAAAATCTAGAAAACAATAGGAGGGTTGTGAGAGAGAAAATAAAAAAACAAACAAACAAATATGATTTAAAAAAATTATAACTACAAAAAAAATATCAAGACAATAAGAGGTTTGTGAAATTTTGATACCGTACTTCGCGAATACTCGTATATAGAATCATAGTGAAAATAAAAATAGAAGTAGAAGTAGAAGTCCGGACTCGTATATAGATAGAAAGAGAGTTTCTTTGTTGGAGCCTTGGAGGAGTTGAAGACTTGAAGACGTAGTTGAATGTTGAATTCGATACGATCGGAATTCTTCGCTTCTATGTTGCTTGCTACTTTGTTGACAAAATTTCAAAAAATTGAAATTGAATTGAGTAGTAGTAGAGAGAGTAAGAGAATTAAGTGTAAAATTTTTAGATTGGGTTTAAGGGGTATTTATAGGGGAAGGAAAAAAAAACAAAAAAAAATGGCTAGAATAGTCAACGGTCTGTTTTTTGTCCGTTGGACCCGCTCGACCCGCGCAGGTCGAACGTTTGGCCCATACGAGTCTAACGGTTCGAAACCCGCGGGTTCATCACTGTTCACCGGATTCAATGTGTTGGAAACCCTTATTAGATGACCCGGGTCGACCAACTTAGACTCGCGGGTTCGACCCGGACCCGAACCATATTTGAACGGGCCAGATTTTGGCCAGCGGGTTGCGTGCCAGCCCAGCCCGGTTGTCATTCCTTGGGGGGGGGGGGGGGGGGGGGGGGGGGGTTAACTCTGCTAGTTGGTTGGGCCACCAACAATCAACAACCCAACCAACCAAATAGGGCATTTCACATAAAAAAAAATAATAATAAACTTTTTTCTTAAACAATTTAATTTTAAATTTTTTCTTACTTGTTTAAAAAAATAACAATGTTTTCGTTTGTCCTTAATTTGGAAGATAGTTACGCCACTACAAAGCATCATATGATTAATGATTCATATATAGACTGTTTTCTCACGATTCTCCAAATTCACCTTTAATTTTACCTTATTTTTATCCCCTCCTTTCTCTTCTTTCAATTTCCTATCAAATTTTTGGAGCCTACTAAATAGTATTACAGAGGTGGAAGGGTTCGGTAACATCCAACCGAGGGAATTGATCTGCTTAATTGATGGAAGGATATCCAACGGATGAGGATTGTTCCATTTAATCGATGGGAGCGAGTATAATTAATAAGGTGAAATAGAGGTTTCTATTTGCAAAAGTTCGATTATCTATCTTGGACCCACTCTTCATTCTCTCATCCACCTCTGCCTTTTTCGATCCCTTCTCGCCCTCCTGCCTCCGGCTTCGCCATCCCGCCACCTCGCCTTCTCCTGCCACTAATTTGAATCCACTCTCTCAATTGCTACCTTTACTCCATTCCCTTTTCCCGAGAATCCCAACCTCCAACAATTTGCAACCATTTTTTGTCCATCTTTAGCTCCAATCTTTTCCGTCTTTTCTAGTCTACCCCTTTTCAATTCTTGCATTTGTGTAATTTTGGGGAAAATTGTTAAGTAACAATTATTTATTTATTTGTTGTTTAGAATATGTAACACCCGACAAAAATAAAATAATATTTATTGTTATTATTTTCAATGGCGGATCTGAGTCCAAGCGGTCCAAGCGGCTACTTTGGCCCCCCAAATTGTATAGGCCCCATTTAAAAAAAATATATATTCACTGTTATTTAAAAAAAAAAAAAAACTGACCGTCACCTGATTTCTCTTTCTCTCCCCTTATTTCGACGATTTGCATTCTCATGAATTTTAATCCCTCTCTTCCTCTCTCTCTCTCTCAGTCTCTCCATCCCAGGTGCCAACTTTTCTTTTGCTTTGGGTCTTCTACTGTTCTTCTTCTTCAAATCTTCTTAATCCAGAACCAGAAAGCAGAATCCCTCTCAGCCGTCGCCGCATCGTTCGTTGCCTATCGCCCGTCACCATCTCCCTGTGAGTGCGACTGTGCGAGTTCGCTGACATCGCTGTGCCATATTGCAAGGTAATTTCATTGTCTTCAAGACTTCATCATCATCTTTTTTTTTTCTTTTTTTTTTTGGTTATCATTTTTGGACTGTCAATTGTAGAGTTATTAAGAAAGAAGGGGACTGCAAACAGGAAGTGGACTGTGGAGTTATTAGTTTATTTAGTTATCATTTGTGCCACTATGCCAATCAAGTAGTTAACTTTACTGTGGAGTGTGGAGTTCCTGTTTAAATAATTCTCATTTTTTATTTTGTAAACTTGCAAAAGGCCTCATTTTAAAACTTGCTTAGGCCCCCCTGAAACTCAGATACGCCCCTGATTATTTTGCCCACTGTGGTACGTGTAAAGCACGTACATGAAATTAACAAATTTTAATTCGTATTATTTATCTATTATCATTTTTATTATTAATTTATTTATGTTTTCCATTATTTTGAATGAGCAGTATTTTTTGGCTATTGTTCATTTATAGTTTATTTAATAAAGGAGTATTTGTATTTAGAGCCCATAAGGCCCGATCCAATCCAAGCCCAAACCCAAAGAGGTTGGACAAAGAGTTGGCCGACCAATATGTTAGGAAGGTGAGAAGAAATTTGAAAATTTTGATTTGTTTGGAAACAAAAGAATTTTTTGTTATGGAGACTATATTTGAAATCTGGTAATTAGGGGGATCAAAATAAAAATTTCCCAAAAACCCTAACCAATTAGTCCTGCTATATATATATATATATGGGGAAATAGGGTTTCTCTTTTCCTTGATTGATTTGTGGATCTTTGGAGGCTCTAAAAATTGGGAGGAGAATGCTTGCTTAAGGCTTTTGTTCAAAGAATCAACTTTTAGGTGGACGTTTCTCTTTATACTTTAATTGTTTTATTTCATAGATCTACCATGGCATGATTTTGGTTGTAAATAGTAGCTTATGCATGTTGCGTTGATATAGTGTAGATCTTTGCATAGATATGAGGAATTAATGTGTGATGATATTCATGAAAAAATACCATGTTGTTTAATGACACTTATCATGCAAAAAGAAAGTGATTTTGATCTTAAATAATATGTTTGTGTTTGTAGACTTAGAATTTGAAAGTTGATTATTAACATGATTATATTGCTGTTATAGAACCCATTAAGAGGTAAACAGTTTTTCATGACTTAATTTCCATAATTTTAATGGACTATGGTTGTTGTTTTTTATTAGAAATAAATTAAAATCGTGGCTTGATACAGAGTTCAAAGACCCTAATTTTTTTTGGGTTTTATTCAGGGTTTTGAAACCCTAACTCCTTAATGGGTCTGTAAAGAGCTTAACGGGTCTGTTTTGTGAGTGATTATGTTTGCGGGTCTGTGTGTATGTGGGTTCGGGTCTGCAAGTGTTGGGTTGCGGGTTTGGGTCTCCAACAGGGTCCAAGTATGATCAGGTAGTGTGGATTCGGGTTTGATGAAAGATTTTGAAACCCAAAAGGAGCTTAATAACGGGTATGGGGTATGGGGAAGTCGGATCTAGGTTTTCTTTTCGGGTCTGTCGATAATGGGGCTTGGGTTTGATAGGTGAACTGAGGTTATGGTTTATTAATCAAGATTTGTTTACTTAGTTTGGATCTTGTTTGAGTTAATTTAAAATTTTAAACAGGTATAGAACTTGTTTGTTATCGGGGCTATTTAGTATTTACTAATGGGTCTGGAAATGTAAGTTGCGGGTTTAGCTTAGGTGGAGGCTCGGGTTTTGCTCTAAGACCAGGTCAGCACTTGACTTGCTTATGGAAGGGTTTAAATGAACTTATTTTGTCCAAAGATTGATTAATATTTGTTGCTGAACAAGATTTAGTTGATAAGATCAAGATCTCTACTATTATAATGGGAGAAGGCCTTAGTCCTTAACCCGATCCGTGCAACACACGTGTCGGTAAATTTTTTTTTTTGACCTTTTCACTCCCCCTACCAAAAAAAATCCCCCCACGTGCAAATCACGTAATTATTTTTTCACTTTTCATTCCCTCCTCAAAAAAAAAATTCCCACGTGCAAAGCACGTGTATAATACTAGTATTGTTTAATTGGATTGAGATTTTGGTTGGGAAATAATTAAAATTAAAACTTTTAAAGAGGATAATTAAATTTCAGATTTTTTGAGAGAATTATTAATCTTAGATTTAAGGACAAATTAATTTTACATTGTGGGTCGATTTAAGAAATGGTTAATCTCATATTTGTGTTTAATTAAATTTTGGATTGTACTATTAGTGGAGAATTATAATCAGGTTGGGAATGAGTAATTGAATTGAATTAGAAACTAGTAGAAGATTAGATCGGTTGATGCTAACGATTGATAGAGTTATTATGGGGAACGTAAGTTGATAATAATGAATAGAATGAGACTTGTGAGAGGCAAGTAGGTTATTTTGTGTTATTTTTGGGTGGTTGTAGATAACCCTAGTGTGGCTTCGGTGCGACGTCCTAGCTGGTTGAGTTCTAGAGACTGAGTAGGACCCAGGGTGCCGGTAAGATTGTGTATCTTTAAAAATGAGCCAGGTGGGACTAGTATTTCCAGTTTGTGAAGTTAAGTTTGGTAGGGTTACGCTAGTTCTAGGATGGGTTTTGTTCTCTTTCTGAATTAACGACATGCACTAGAATAGAGTTGTGATGAAGCTTGAGCAAACATTAGTAGGGGGGTCTATATAGTCGTGCGGAGGATTCCAGGACTATAGTTATAGTTGAGAGGTGGATTCCGAGACTATAATTATCATGCGGAGCGAGACGAGTCTCAAAGATTTCTGGGACTATGAATGATCGGGCAATGGATTTTAAGATTATGAATAGTCAGGTGGAGGGGAGACGGATCTCTAGTATTCCGGACTAGACCGATGCTCATAGGATGTTCGCACGTTGTTGGTCTGTATAGTCGGGTAGTAGATTTTGGGACTGGAGCCAATATTCGCGAGATGTCTAATTCTCAGCATTTGTCATCGTATAGGATTGCATGGTGAGGGACTAAATCCTATGATGAGGAGAATGTTAAGGGCTTGCCCTCGGACCTAGGTTGTATGGACGACATAGAATCCGAAAAAGTGTGTATTAGAAAGTGCATCATGTGCATGTTGTTTGTGCATTAGTCTCTAGGATCATGGCAGACACCGACATACTGAGGATAGTCACTCTTTTCATATATATCTTGCATTCAAGTTTGTGATTGTTAAGTTTTGGAGAATCTCTATTGTGTAGCATTGTATTGGTTGTATTCAACTGACGTGCCCACACTTTGTAAGTTTTACAGGATTCTTGTCAACAAGTGGCATAGACGTGAGTCTGTGACGGATGTTGGTGAAGGAATGAGAATCTATGATGAAATAAATTTTAATTATTATGTAAAAATTCTGGTGTGTATTGCAAAGAACAATGATGTAATAAAAATTTTAAATTTTCCTGTGCTTTTGTGCTATGTTGTACGAATTTGAAGTAAAAGAATCTAGATGAGTCACGAATTATCTAAGTATGGAATTCGAGGTGCTATAGAGTGGTATCAGAGAAAACTTCAAGAAGTAGTTTTAACATAGTAAAGGAATGAAAACATATGTGGACACTAGATGAGTGTGAGTTAGTTTTTGCGTAACAAATGGTATGATTGGTTTGAACTTGCATTTGTGATATTTTTCCATTTTCTCTTTCTGTGGGATGACAGATGACCAAAATCCAATGGATGACTTGGAGGAAGAGGAACTTTTATGGATTCTAAGGAAGAATTTGATGAAGATCTTGAAGAGGTCCTCAAGAGGTAAATGTCGAGGGAGTTCTTCAGCTAATTCCATTGTTTTTCTTTAACCCTGTGCAGCAAACAAAACAAGATGGATGCATTTTGACGTTAGTTGGTCAGATACCAGTGTAGGTGAGCTAGATTGAGGATCAATCGTTGGAAGATCAAAGTGGGGTAGCGGAAGTGTGGACGTGATCATCGGTATAGATCAGATGGCAATCTACAAAACAACCATCAAATGTGAGGATAAGAAAGTAGTGGTGAGGGCACTGGGAGGGCAAGAAGTGACTTTGCAAAGGAAGAAGAAGTGCAAGTTAATGGTAGTAGCTCTAGCAAAGATGAAGATTCTAGAGGAAGTCGAGGATTTCAGTGGTTCGCGGCTTTCCGACAGTAATTTTAGACGAGTTACTGGGAATACCACCTCACCGTGATATCTAGTTCAGAATCGACATTCCACCAGGTAGTCCCCTAGTTTCCAATGCAATAGGATGTCACATGTAGAGCAAGATGAAATTAAGAAGTAGAATGAGGAACTACATCATAAAGGAAACATCAGGCCCAGCGCTTCGCCATGGGGAGTGCCAGTGTTAATAGTGTAGAAGAAGGATGAATCAATGAGAATGTGTATTGATTATCGTGAGCTAAACAAGGTGACTAATCATAACAAGTAACCGATTCCTCGAATCAATGATTTGTTTGATGGACTTGAGCGAGCTGCAGTTTTCTCAAAGATTGATCTAAGGTTAGGGTATCACCAAGTTCGGGTTAAGGAGGAAGTTTTACACAAGATAACATTCAGGACACGGCATGGGCATTATGATTTTTTGGTCATGCCATTTGGCATAACCAATGCACCAACAATATTCATGGATATAATGAACCGGATTCTATGGCCGTTCATTGATTCTTTCATCGTGGTGTTCATCGACGATATTCTGGTGTATTCAAAGTCAAAAAGGAGCATGGCAGACATTTGGCAGAGGTGTTGAAGAAGCTACAAGAGCAAAGATTGTATGCCAAGTTCTCGAAGTGCAAATTTTGGAAGTCTGAAGTCACATTTTTGGGTCACATCCTTTCTAAGAAGGGAGTAGTTATTGATCCGCAGAAGATCGAGGCAGTGAAAGGATGGTCTCGACCTATGATTGTGAAAAAAGTCATGAACTTCTTAGGGTTGACGGATACTATCGGCAATTTATCCAAGGATACACATAGGTAGCGGTTCCATTGACTGGACTCACTAAGAAGAATGTGAGCTTCACATGGACTGACAAGTGTGAAGCAAATTTCCAGGAATCGAATGAGAAGTTGACGACAGTACCATTACTGATATTACCTCGGCAAGCAAGGCTTATGATATGTACAGTGATGCTTCCTATAAAGGTTTGGGTTGTGTGTTGATGCAAGAGGTAATAGTAATAGCTTATGAGTCCAGGCAGTTGCGACCACCTGAATAGAATTACCCCACTCACAATTTGGAAATGACAGCAATTATATTTGCCTTGAAGCATTAGAGGCATTATATATATGGAGAGAAGGTCAACATATACACCGACCACAAGAGTTTGAAGTATATCAATCAGTAGAAGGATATGAATCTATGGCAGAGACAGTTGTTAGAGGTCCTAGAAGATATTCAGCCTGAAATCAATTATCACACGGGGAAGGAAAATGTATGGCCGATGCGCTTAGTCGAAAGAGCAGTTTGTCTCGATTGATTACGACGTAGAAGGTGCTAGCAAAAGAATTGGATCAACCAAAAATTGTAGTGGTAGTGCAGGGGTTAGAGGGCAACTTTGGCACATTGAGACTTCAGCTTACATTGAGATAGCAGACTATCAAAGGTCAGAAGTCTCATCCAGAGATACAAAAGAAATATGAGCAAGTTCTTGTGGGTAGATTGTCAGAATTTCGAGTGAGGGATGAAGTACTATGGTTCGGAGAAAGGTTGAGTATGCCTAAAAGAACGGACTTAAGGGAGAGTATTTTGCAGGAAGCGCAGACCACCTTGTTATCGGTACATCCTGGAAGTACTAAAATATCCAACGTTATTAAGCAGCACTTTTGGTGGCCAGTTATGAAAAAGGATGTAGCAGATTTTATGGTAAAGTGCATCACTTGTCAGCAAATTAAGGCAGAGAATCAGAGGCCCGAAGGTCTATTACAATCTTTCCCTATTCCAGAGTGGAAGTGGGAGAATATCTGCCATGAAATTTATCATGGGTTTGCCTAGAAGTTCGAAGGGAAATGACTCGATATGGGTTATAGTGGATGGGTTGACCAAATCTGCTTATTTTTTTGGCATTGAAAATCACTTGGTCGCTAGAGAAATTGGTAGAATTGTATATCGAAGAAGTAGTGAGACTGCATGGAGTACCTTTATCGATTGTTTCAGATAGGGATGCATGATTTACTTCGCACTTTTGGAATAGTCTATAGGCAGCTATGGTAATAAAGACTTATTTCAGTACTGCTTTTTACCATCAAACAGATGGGCAAACTGAGAGGGTGAATCGAGTACTTCAAGACATGTTGAGGTATTGTGTTATGGACTTTGGAGGAAGCTGGGGGGCACTTAGCACTTGTAGAGTTTGCCTACAACAACAACTACCATGCTAGTATTGGCATGACACCATAAGAAGCATTGTATAGGAGAAAATGTCGAACATCTGTTTGTTGGTATAAAGTAGGGAAAAGGCAAATGTTCGGACCAGAAATTGTGCAACAGACTTCAAAGAATATCGTGTTAATTTGGAAGAGATTAGTCGAGGTTTAGAGTCGGCAGAAGAGCTATGCAAATGTTCGGAGAAGGGACTTGGAGTTTGAAGAAGGAGATTTTATTTTTCTAAATGTATATCCGACGAAGGGTGTGATCAGGTTTGGAAGAGTAGTGTAACGCCCCGATTTCCATACACTGGGAAACCGTGACATAAGCCAGAATCTTTCCTTCAATTAGCCACAATACCCAAAAAAACAGGAAAATTTAAAATATTTTATTCAACATAAATGTATTACAAGTCAGAATGTTACAAAATTGCAATACATTACAACAGTGTTACAATAATACCTTTACAATCCTAAGTGTTACAACTTTCAACAATTTACATCAGAGTACAATGAATAAAGAACAACACTTGGTACGTCACTTGGATGCTTTCCAACAAATAAATAAATTACAACAATTGTTACAAAAGAAACAATAGTAATCAATATATATTACAGCGGAAAACTTAAGTAAAATCGACTCCTTGTACCTGTACTTCGGCAATCTAGTACCTATTGAAGTGGGGATGTCAATACATATACTGACGCTTTAAGGCAGATGACTAGAAGCGATTCTCAACTTTAAGCAAACAGATTGATGAAAAGAGAAACATGTATATATAATTGATGTGTCAGTGTATGCTATGATTTAGACTCTAATGCAAGATTAACTTATGCAAGGATAATCTTATTTTAATGCAAGCGAGACTCTGGAATAGTATGCATTCCAAACTACATACGCCCCATATCAAGCCGTTCCTTCATATATAGGGATTTGAACCCGCATCATGAATTCTACTTTTGTACCCATCATGTTCCTGACACAATACTATATGGCTGATGAGGTTGCAGGTACGGTATAGTTCCGCTACTGCAGTACAATAGTGGTGTTCCCGTTTTCCACTATTGCCCGGCGAACCGGTCCTCACTCAAAGCCAACACGAACAACAAGATACTCGTCAACCTTCTTTCGTGCCCTCAACTCGTCATGAGAAGGCATAGAACCTGATGGAATCGTAGTGTCTATTTCTCTAGGAAAACCTCCCATTCTTATCATGGCAGTTCAGAAATTAACAATCAAGATACGGATCCCGTGCTCCCAACTCGTCATGAAAAAGCACCGCCAGTATCCCTTTGACAGGGGAATACATCCCAATAATACCACCTAGTGTTAGCCTATAGGAGAGGTAGGATTATAGGGTATCACCCTTAATAACAACTCTCACCTTTCGGCAATTTATAGATAAAAATGGTTAAGTAACTGTTACTACACTAACGATGTCACTAACCCTAACCAAACAAGCGAGACATGCCACTGTGCTTCCAACTCGCCATGAAAAACCACTGTACGTGTCTGTCTTCTAACCAAACAAGCAAGACATGCCACTGTGCTTCCAATTCGGCATGAAAAAGCACCGTACGTGTCCCTATTCTAGAGAGTGTAACAATTTGTCGACACAATTAACCAAGTCTTAACCTAGACTTAACAAGATCTCCTCGGATCCACTCACAGCCTACCTATTCAAGACAATACCTATATACGAGCTCAATGAGCTTTGTACGAGACAACAACATACACACGAGCGAAATAAGCTATGTATGAGACCAACAACTACATACGAGCCAGACAAGCTACGTATGAGCAAAACAACATATAGAAACAACCATGCAGGTATTCTAACGACCTAGAAGCAACCAAATTTGCTTACTAGCAAAACTTGATCTTCTTTCATTAGAAGTAACTAAAGAATCTTCTAACAGCCTAATATATATATATATATATATATATATATATATATACACTACCAAAAAAACCCGAAAGTGACATAAAAAACCTTTCGACAGCCTATAAGCAACCAATACTACGCTTATCGAAATTCAAAAAAATTAGACTTTTTAGAAGGGTAAGAACATCTAACACAATTCTCTAGTTGAACACTCTTTCAGATTCTGTAAGGAATCCAAAATCCGGTCTATCGAACACACGCAAACACTTTAACCAAACTGCAGATTTTCAACAAAAAGCTAAAACTTCGCAAGCTGGTAACTCTTGCTCTACTTGTCGGAATCTAATGAAACAGGACAATTTGAAAAGGTGGAAACATCTACTAAAACTTTCTAGTTGACCACTTTCTTAGATTCCGTAAGGAATTTCAAATTCCTGTCCCTCGAACATACGCAAACAGTTAACCAAACTACAGAATTTCAACAAAAGCTAAAATTTCTATAGCTTGTAACTTTTACTCTATTTGTTGGAATCTAACCAAATCATACAATTTAGAAAGGTGGGAACATATACTACGACTCTCTAGTTGAACACTTTTTCAGATTTCTTATGGAATTCAATGCACCGTCCCTTGAACACAGTACAAGACGACAAAAAACAGCCAAAAACTACGACAAAGCTGAAACTTTCAAAACATATAACTTCTAATCCGCTTATCGAAATCTAACCAAATAGGATATTTTGAAAAGGTGAGAGTCTCTACTACAACTTTCTAGTTGAACAATTTTTCAGATTCCTTATGGAATTCAATCCACCATCCTTTGAACATACGCAAAAGTTAACAAAAACAGCAGGTTTTGACAAAAAAGCTGAAACTTGCAAATGTCGTAACTTTTGCTACACTTGTCGGGATTTAACCAAATCATACTTTCTGGAAAGGTGGGAATATATCCTACAACTCTCTAGTTGAACACTTTTCCAGATTTCTTATGGAATTCAATCCACCATCCTTTGAACATATGCAAAAGTTAACGAAAACAGCAGGTTTTGACAAAAAACCTGAAACTTGCAAAGGTTGTAACTTTTGCTACACTTGTCGGGATTTAACCAAATCATACATTCTGGAAAGGTGGGAACATATACTACAACTCTCTTGTTGAATACTTCACTAGATTTCTTATGGAATTCAATCCACCATCCTTTGAACATACGCAAAAGTTAACGAAAACAGCAGGTTTTGACAAAAAAACTGAAACTTGCAAAGGTCGTAACTTCTGCTACACTTGTCGGGATTTAACCAAATCATACTTTTTGGAAAGGTGGGAACATATCCTACAACTCTCTAGTTGAACACTTTTCCAGATTCCTTATGGAATTCAATCCACCATCCTTTGAACATATGCAAAAGTTAACGAAAACAGCAGGTTTTGATAAAAAAATCTGAAACTTGCAAAGGTTGTAACTTTTGCTACACTTGTCGAGATTTAACCAAATCATACATTCTGGAAAGGTGGGAACATATACTACCACTCTCTAGTTGAACACTTCACCAGATTTTTTATGGAATTCAATCCACCATCCCTTGAACATACACAAAAGTTAACGAAAACAGCAGGTTTTGATAAAAAATGTTGAAACCTGCAAAGTTCGTAACTTTCGCTACATTTGCTAGAATTTAACACAATCATACTTTCTGGAAAGGTGGGAACATATACTGCAGCTCTCTAGTTGAACACTTTTCCAGATTCCTTATGGAATTCAATCCACCGTCCTTTGAACATACGCAAAAGTTAACGAAAACAGCAAGTTTTGACAAAAAAGCTGAAACTTGCAAAGATCGTAACTTTTGCTACTCTTCTCAGAATTTCACCAAATCAAACATTCTAGAAAGGTGGGAAAATATAATACAACTCTCTAGTTGAACACTTTTCCAGATTCCTTATGGAATTCAATCCGCCGTCCCTTGAACACATGTAAAGACAACAAAGGACAGCCAAAGCTACAGCAAAGCTGGAACTTGTAAGACTTGTAACTTCTACTTTGCTTTTCAGAATCTAACCAAATAGGGCAATTTGGAAAGGTGTGAGTCTCTACTACAACTCTATAGTTTATCACTTTTCCAGATTCAATCAATAAGACACAAAAAACATTAAACAAGTCAAACAGCGAGCTTACAGCCAAAGGCTGGCTGCTGTTACTTGTAAAGGCCATAACTTCTACTCCGCCTATCGGAATATAAAAAAATAGGGCAATTTGGAAAGGTTAGAGACTCTACTACAACTCTATAGTTGGTCACTTTCCTAAATTCAGTAAGTAAAAGATCCAAAAACATCGAAAATCCCAAACAACGAGCTTTTCAACCTAAGGGCTGGTTGCTACAAATTGTAAAGGCCATAAGTTCTACTCCGCTTATCGGAATCTAACCAAATAGGATATTTTAGAAATGTGAGAGATTCTACTACAACTCTCTAGTTGATTACTTCCCCAAATTCAGGAAGTAAGAGGCTCAAAAACATAGAACAAGTCAAACAGCGAGTACTTCAGCCAAAGCTGGCTTCTGTGTCTTGTAAAAGGCATAACTTCTACTCCGCTTATCGGAATCTAACAAAATAGGGCAATCTGGAAAGGTGAGAGTCTCTACTATAACTCTCTCGTTGGTCACTTTCCTAAATTCAGTAAGTAAAAGGTTCAAAAACATTAAAGAGTCAAGACAGCAAGTTTCCTGCTAAAATCTGGCTGTTGTACCTTGTAAAAGGCATAACTTCTACTCTGCTTATCGGAATCTAACCAAATAGGAAAATTTCGAAAGGTGAGAACGTCTCCTACAACTCTCTAGTTGAACACTTTACCAAATTCAGTGAGTATAAGGTAAAAAAACATTGAACAAACAAACAGTATATTATCAGCCAAGCTGACTGCTCTGTTTTGTAACGGCCATAACTTTTGAACCACTTATTGAAATCTAACCAAATAGGGCATTTTGAAAAGGTGAGAATGTCTAATACAATTTCCCAGTTGAACACTTTTCCAAATTTCGCAAGAATCATCAAATTTTTGCCCCGCGAACATAAGTCGACGTTCACCCCAAAACAGCAAGTTGTTGTTTTTGTCCAACACTCGCTGTTTTGGGGGAAATGGTCGTTTCACCCATCAAAACAACTCCAAAAAATCCATACAAATTTCAGCATGGTAATAACACCCCTAAGAACCTCTAAAATAAATTTGGGGTCGTAATTCCTCTTTTAACATAGTTAATTAAATCTAACCCTAGAACTATAAAAGTCGAATCTTTATGCTTCTATTTTGTGTTCTACCACATGAATCTTTACATGTCATCTATTCTTAGTCCATACTAATCATATTCTTCATGAATTAGTCCATATTGTTTACACAATAACATATAACAACAATAAATAAAAATAACAAACATGAGAATGAGAAACCTCCACTCAAACTTGGTTGGAAGAACTAGCTTGCTCTCTTCTCCTCCTTGTTCTTGCTCCTTGTTCTTGCTCCCCTTCAAACAGAACCCATGAAAACCCACTCTATTTCCTTTGATTTGATCTCTCTTTCTTTTCTATTTCTCCATTTTTTTCCTAATTAAAGATAAGTAATGAAGAGAAAGAGATAGAATGAGATAAGAAGGGTTTGGAGAACAAAATGAAGTGGGGTTTTTCTTGCCCCTTTGTGTTGAGGCCGGCCAAGGGGAAAGGGGGAGGGCTTGGGGGTGTTTTTATAAGAAGAGGTGAGTGAACTTGGGGTTGAGAAGAAGCCACTTGTCCATTGTTCT
This sequence comes from Hemerocallis citrina, assembly GCA_017893485.1. Classification (NCBI taxonomy): domain Eukaryota; kingdom Viridiplantae; phylum Streptophyta; class Magnoliopsida; order Asparagales; family Asphodelaceae; genus Hemerocallis; species Hemerocallis citrina. The sequence continues at coordinate 57,800,440 of CM030367.1, read as the reverse complement.
TGTGGCTCATCAATTTGTAGTTTAATTTGCAATCGAACCCCTAATCCATCCTAACCCTTCAGCTGATCATGATGGATCAAAAGTAAAATGTATTTTTTTCCAAAATCACATACTACACGATTTCGTACGAACGTACGAAATCGATACAGCTCAAATACATAAATATAGCTGATTATACAGATAATTTTTATTAATTAAAAGGAAACAATCTATACAAAAATAATTTAATTCTGAGAAATAAAAATAAAATAATTTCAATACCGGTTCGGAAGATTCCAGTATTAATTTGATACAAAACAGTCATATACCGACTAGCATATACGTATGGATAATGTTTATTAACAAAACTGGGTGATATCCACCAGAAATATTTCATTTCTGAAAATAAAAATAAAATAATAATAAAATAATAATTTTTAATATCTGTCCCGGGATTTTCCAGACATTTTCTCAAAAATGCATTTTTCAAGATTTTGTACAAGTGCACAAAACTGATACAATACATATATATACTTACCAGTATATATATATCCAGATAACTTTTATCAGAAAAACCAAGTAATTTCCATAAAAATATTTTAATTTTAAAAAATAATAATTATACAAATATAATATCCGACCAGGATATTACAATTAGGAAAATTAGCTCCAAGATATATAGGGTCGTACAAGATATTGAAAATGATTGGGAAAGACGACATACTGACTAGAGTTACTGGAGGAGTTAGCACATGTACATAATGTATTTCATGAATCTATGCATAGGAAGTATGCGCTAGATCAAAATAAGCAATTGCCTAAGGTACCAGAAGGTTTGTAATGGAACTTGAGCAACAAGGAACAACCGGTGGAGATTTTGGATTGATGAGAAAAGGTATTGAGGAGAAAGGTTATATATATGGTCAAGTTGTTATGGAGGAACCATTTGGTGGAAGAAGCTACTTGGGAATCTTAAGACCGGATGAAAAGCGAATTTCCTAAACAATTTGTGTAATTTTGGATTTTTTGTTTTCCCTTACTAAGTGTAGTTCTACGGACATAACTATTCTAATGAGGGAGTATTGTAACACCTGACAAAAATATTATAATATTTTATTGTTGTTATTTTGCCTACTGTGGTATGTTCAACACACGTGCATCAAATTATGAAAATTCCATTCGTATTATTCATTTATTATCATTTTTATTACTTATTTATTTCTTTTATTCTATTATTTCGAGTGAGGGGTGTTTTTGGGCTATGGTTGATTTTAGAGTTTATTTAATATAGGAGTATTTGTATTTAGGGCCCATACGGCCCGATCCAAATCAAGCCCAAACCCAAAGATGTTGGACTAAGATTTGGCCGACCAATATCTCTACTATTATTAAGCAAAGCCCCATTTTTGCGGCTTTTTACTATCATGCCCTCATAAACATAGAAAGCTAAAAAATAATGTAGGGTTAATTTTGTCAAATTTTACCCTTGGTCCCTACACAATCAGAGGTTATAAGCGTAATTTTCACTTCACATTTACTTCAATCTCTTTCTCACTCAAATCAAACTCTCATCATCTCAAAAAACACCCCTTCCCGTCGATTCCTCTCCCTCTCTCAAAATCCCCACCGCCTCTCTCTCTCCTCATCCCCCCCACTGATCTCTTGCTACCGCTCCGCCCTCGAACCCACCTCCCTCACGTCGTGCGACCACCGCGACCCCCCCGACTTCGCCAACAGCCGCTCCGCCCTCGAACCCTCCTGCCTTGCACCGCGTGACCAAAGCGACCCCCATAACTTCGCCAACAGCCGCTCTGCCGTCGAGGCCTCCTCCCTCGAGTCGCATGACCACAGCGACCTTCCTCCCTCGCATTGCGCGACAAACGCGACCCCCCGACTTTGCCAACCGCCGCGACCCCCCGACTTTGCCAACCGCCGCGCCACCCTCGAACCCTCCTCCCTCGTGCCGCGTGACCAACGCGACCCCCTAACTTCGCCAACAGCCGCTCTGCCATCGAGGCCTCCTGCATCGAGTCGCACGACCACAACGACCCTCCTCCCTCGTGTTGCGCGACCAACGCGACCCCCTAACTTCGCCAACCGCCGCTCCGCCCTCGAACCCTCCTCTCTCGTGCCGCGCGACCACCACGACCCCCTCGGGACTTAATTTGTGGTCGGATTGGGTCAACTGAGTAGTAGATAAGGTTGTTAATTTTTTTGGGGTTTTTTTTTTTTAGACTTTTAGTTGTTTCTTGATGAATTTGTTTATTTGTTGATGGTTTGATTTTTTACATCTGTTGGTATTTCACTGAAACTTGGGAGCAGTTCAGGATTGATGAAGGATTGATATCATTGATGGGTTGAATCAAGATCCTTCAAAGCTTATGGTAATAAACTATCTGTTTATTTTCCAGTTTTGATACAATTGTCATATACTATAGTTCAAGTGTAGGATACATAGGATACTGTAAAGTTGCTCTATGGTTTTGTTAAATTAACTTCAGTTGTAAGGGGCTTTCAACTGTTCTCATGAGTTCGAAAATTTTGGATAGTTTTTGTAATAGTAGTAGACATGATCATATTTCCAAGATCACGTTAATATAGGAAGATTGAGACTGAAATTGAAACTATGGAAGGTACCATGTTCTTAACCATTATTCGGTCAAGGTGAGAAGTGGTAATTGTTCATTTTGTTCCTTGGGGTGATCAATACTGGCCAGGTTTCCATAACCTTAAGTAGATTGATAGTGGATGATGGTGAAAATCATGATGGGGTTAGCGAGAACTATGTTTTATTGACACGGATGCTAGCTCTATATTGAGACTCAGACAAGATTTCTCCATTATCGAGATGCGAAAGCATGGGGATATATGTCTCCAGCATCAATAAAGGTTTTATTACAAAGCTTTGGCATTAATAAAGGGTCATCTCTTCTGTCATTGCCATATCGTTATTAGTTGTCTCAGTTGAGGTCCATTAGGTATACCTCTATCTTTGTTCCATTCAGTAGAATCCTATAATGATATGCCTGACGATTGTAGATATATAGTAAAGATTTGTTCCTTATTAGTTGTCTCAGTTGAGGTCCATTAGGTATACCTCTATCTTTGTTTCATTCAGTAGAATCCTATAATGATATGCCTGACGATTGTAGATATATAGTAAAGATTTGTTCCTTATTAGTTGTCTCATTTGAGTTCCATTAGGTATACCTCTATCTTTGTTCCATTCAGTAGAATCCTATAATGATATGTCTGACGATTGTAGATATATAGAAAAGATTTGTATTATGGAATTTATTATTCTTCTTTTAGACATATAAACATATATCAAATGTTGATGGACACTTTATGAACTTGGATTTGTAAATGAAGTTCTAATTATAGGCTTAACAATGACATAAATTGTTCTAATTAACAAGTGTTTTTAGTAAAGTTATACTATGCGTTGGTTCAAAAATCAAAATTGTTAGGAATGTTTTTGGGCAAAACCTACCTCACAACTAAACTGAAGATAAGGTGGACACAGATATTTTACGTGAAAAATCCCGCAAAAGAAACGGGATAAAAACCACATGCAAGGGTAGTGGGATTTTACTATCGTAAGTAGGGATTATAGTACATTCTCTCTAAATATAAGAAAAAAACAATTTCATTCTTTCTTATCATAGGAGAAACAACTCTCTCACAATTTGAGAAAAATACAACAAATCCTTATTCCTGGTGGTTTTTTTTATAGGGAAAAATTATTGGGTTTTGTTTCTAATTGGGTGAATTTATTCATTTGCAGCAAGAACACAGACTTGATAGATTGGATGCAGTTGCAGTTGCGGTGATTCCAATGGTGAAGTACAGCTGTGAGTCGCTTTGATTCTAAATAATATGCCCAGTAAGTGTTTGATTTTTTGTTTTTGTAGAAATTTTTATAAAATTAGTGTTGTGTTGTTTTGTAATTTTCTGGTGTTTGATTTGAAATTAGTGCTTGTAGTCTTCTGATTGAACTGAATTGATGTTACGAATGAATGTTGGGTCAAAAAAAAGGGAAAAAAAAGTCTCTCAATTTCAGGTTATTTAATTAAAAATTGTTAGAGATTATTGGTCTACTAGATTTTTGAGTAATTACATACTAGAAAATTTAATAGATTAATTATTCATTTTATTAAGAGTAATTACATATTTATACAGGAGATTACTACGAGTGTTGTATGAGGTGAAAATTTCTCAATTATACTGTGAGGGCAATGCACTGGCTAATCGGGTTGCTAATCACTGTCATTTGATCGAGAAAGATGCAAGGTGGGTGACCCAATTCCTGGTTGAGGCCATGCAAGTTCAATGCTTATGAAGATTGTTATCTTAGAGGTTAGTTTTTTGTAGTTGCTTTTCTGATTACGAAAAAAATTTGATACCAGTGGAATGTTTTACTGATACGATCAAAAACCTAAATCCTCTTGTCATTGTGCACCGATGCTATAGTATATAGCTAAATCCAATTATAAACACCCTACACTTTATACCTAATTCCATATGATACAATTATTATTACCAAACAACATCCCCAAATAATAGGTCACATTTGTACATATAGGTTGCACTGAAACATAATAAACTCTATGTCAAAATTATTCTGCTTACCATTCTGGCCTTCTCCAGCAGTGAAAAATGAATGCACCAACCCTTTACATGTACTTTATCGCACTGTTTTCAAACAATCGTAGTATTTACATAAAAAAAAAATTAGAGCGTGCATCGCACGCGTGCAAATAACTAGTGTTAGGATGGTGAGAAGAGATTTGGAAAATTCGATTTGTTTGGAAAATAGTTTTGAAATATTTTAATTGGGAGGGAGGGATCAAAATGAAAATTTCCCAAAATCCCTAACCAATTAGCCTGACCATATCTATGGGTAAATATGGTTTTCTCTTTACTTTGACTGATTGGTGGATCTTTGGAGGCTATAAAATTTGGGTGGAGAAGGCTTGCTTGAGACTTTTGTTCAAAGAATCAACTTTGAGGTGGGTGTTTCTCTTTAAACTTTAATTATTTTGTTTTGTAGATCTGACATAACATGATTTTGGTTGTAAATAATAGCTGATACATGTTGCGTTGATATATTGGGGATCTTTGCATAGATATGAGGAATTAATTTGTGATGATATTCATGAAAGAAATACCATGTTGTTTAATGACTCTTATCATGCAAAAAGAAAATGCTTTTGATCTTAAATAATAAGCTTGTGTGTGTAGACTTTGGTCTTGAATTTTGATTATTAACATTATTATATTGCTATTATAGAACCTATTAAGAGGTAAACAATTTTTCATGACATAATTTCCAGAATTTTAATGGAGTGTGGTTGCTGTTTTTGATTAGAAATTAATCAAAAACCATTGCTTGATTAAGGGTTTTAAAAACCTAATTTTATCGGGTTTTATTCAGGGTTTTGAAACCCTAACTCCTTAACAGGTCTGTAAAGAGCTTAACGGGTCTGTTTTGTGTGTAACACCCTAGAAATCTAAATTTATTATTTTGAATTATTAAATAATTGTAATTTAATTTATTTGACTATTTCGACTGTTCTGTGAAATTACTGATTTGCACGTGCAAAACACGTGCAAATATTATGAAAGGCAATTCTTAAAATTTAGTGTCAATAAATTAGTTTATTTTATTTAAATGATATGTTTTATTTTTGGCAATTTTTGAATAAGAAAAACTACTTTAAAATTATTTTGAAAGAATGAGACTTTTTTTGAAAATAAGCAATTTGGGTCAAGATATGAGTCCAAAAAATTGGAATTTAAATTTTAAATCGCTGCATAAGGGGGCTGATCAACCATGAGGATTTAGGGGGATTAGGGGAATTAAATTTTAGAAGTAATTGATTAAGATCCTAACTTAATTGATTGGATTTTGTAAAGAAGTGTTTTATGGGGACTTATTTGCAAAATTCTTCTCGAAAAATCCTAATTGTATCCCGGCTTATAATATGAGGGTAGCAGGTTTGGCCCTCCCCCTTTCTTTTTGATTTTGGTGATTCATGTTGGCTTGGATAGGTGATCCATTACTTGGAGTAGAATGCTATTACTTTGTATCAATTCTTGTTATTTTCTCAAGAGTATTGTAATAGCATGCTAGGATTTGATCTTGATGAATCTATGATTATATTAGAATGTTGTGATGTTGTTTATGAAAAAATTGTAGAGATGAATAATAGATGTATATTTGTGGATGGTATGCATTAAAATCTAACCTAAAATGTATGATGACTTATTCTTGAATGATTGGATGATATTATGCGTAAAAGATCGAATTTTTTATCTTTGGAAACTGATTAAAAGACACTATATATTGATGTAGGAGTGTTGATCTTGTTGTATACGTTTAGATTCATGTTTATGAGATTAAAAAGAGAGATCTTTATTAAATATTCACTGTTTTCAGTTGAGAAAATTTTATGAATGAAATGTTGAAAGATTCATACATGAATAGTGAGTATTTTGCTAATCGATGTATGAAGTATAAAGTAAATAGGGTTAGGGTTTCGGTGGTTAAACCCTAGGCCTAGGGTTGGATGTGTGGGGCTCGGCCTGTACTGCGCAACCCTCGGGTTTGCACAGTGTCAGGTTGCGGGGCTCAGGAGTTCTTTTGGTGTGGGGGTATGTGTACTATGGTTGAGGACCCTAGTTGTAATGCTGAGTTCCGTACCCAGGAAACTCGAGACATAAGCCAGAATCTTTACTTTAAATAGTCTCACAACACAGAAAATATAGGAAATTAAAAACTTTTATTGAATCCTAGAAGGTTACATTTCCCAATACAACTTACATTAATTTTTACATCATAAATTACATCAATAAAATTTACTGTACAAATTTTACAATCATTGACTTCCAAAACTCAACAATCAATATTTGATGCAAAAAGGAAAATGTGTAGTAAAATCACAAGTGTTAGGGTAAGCTATGCCCTGGAGTCCAATGCACAATTCCAAATGCACGCAATGCACTTACTCTAGTGCAATTTCATTTGGAAACATATGCATCCCATACTACATACTTTCCCAAATGCTACTTCAATGGAAACATATGCATCCCATACTATATACTTTCCAAAGAGTTTGTAGTCTCTAGATCAAAGGGGGGATCCCCTGCTATGCATCCTACTCTTGTACACATTCCAGTTCCTAACAGTTAACTATTGATTGATGAGGTTGTAGTTGTTCGGTTTAATTCCTCCACTGCAGTCAATAATGGTATTCAAGTTTTCCACTATTCCTGGCACCCGGACCTTAATCAAAAGTTGCTACGAATATCAAGGTAGCTCGCAAGCTCGCCAAGTGGCACCGAGACACGTAGAGACGCACTCTAGTTCTCTGTCCGTACCCAAAAACATAGAACTTGATGGATTGGTAGGGTCCATTCCGTATTGTCGACAGGTGAACCTACCGTTAACCTTCCATTCTAATCACAGCACTTCAGGAATTAAAAGAAGAGATCACAAAACCCATGCCCCCAACAAGTGAGAAGGCACCATACGTGTCCCCTTGACAGGCAAGTACAACCACCTGTTTAGTGCATGTCCTAACAATACATAACTCTATTACTAATTTACAACGTATTATTACCTAGTGCACCAAGCCTATCAAGGTTTTAGTGACAACAACTAACATCTATTATTGACACGTGTTTAGTGATAGTGGGTCAATTACTTACCAATTAATTTCCCTAGCATTTTCATAATGTTCTCAAGTGCGACCCACATGATCTAACAAATCATATGACATTGGCGACTTAATTTTGTCGATCGCCATCGCCTCTAGCTTGGAACTCGACCATGTTTCCGCCCCACGATCAACCTTCCTTGGTTAAAATTTAACGGCGCACGAGAAAATGCCTTATCCACAGCATCTCATGGCGATAGGGTTACTAATTATCAAGGGTCAAATGGATTGATGGTCCTAGGGTGATACCCATTACCTTGAACAAGCTAATGTATAAAGCTATTCACACTTCAATTAAATAGACACTAACAAGTCCAACTTAAAGTATGATCAAACATGAGTCACAAGCAAATTAAACTACTTTCTAAGTGCATGATAAAGCACTAGTACGAGGACAACTTAACACACTCAAATAGTAAGCTAATTCATTCAACATACCACTGAGGCAACTTGCAAAAATCATAATTAATTATATACTCACTGAAAATCCATGATTTTAGATTCTACCGAAAGGTCTAGAAATCTAGTTTGCTTCTTCAGTTGGAAACTTTCTCAAAATAAGCCAATTTAGTGATGAAAAAGACCACATACTCAGATGCATTGAAAATCTCAAAATCTACCAGACTATTAACCAGTGTGTACTAAAAACACCTTTAAAAGTCACAAATATCTAGAAATCTTAAGAAATTGAGTGTGTACTAAAAACTCCATGATTTTAGACACGTATAGTGACGCCCCGTGTAACACCTGTATTTTTAAAAATTATTAAATATTTGATTTATATTATTGTTAATTATGATTTTGAGTATATTTTCTTATATTAATTGGTTTTGTTTTATTTTAGAATGATTAAAATGGAATTCGGGGTTTAACGGGTAAAATTTGAAATATAGAAGTTTTGAAATGAGTTTTTCCGGAGGAGATGATTGCGATTTAACCATAAAAAAATTCAAGAGTACTTGTGCATAATAGCGGATGGAATATTTGCTAATTTGACATAATTGAATGATCCTAGCAAGAAGATACAAATTTTGAAGTTTGGAGTTGAAAATAACCCTAAAAATGAGCTTTTATGTGAAATTGGGCTTAGGCCCATAATCCAAACCCCTTCACTATTTAAAAGCCCCCCCTATTTATGCCACTCTCCTTTCTTTTCCCCCTTCTTTGTTCTTTCCCAGCCGAAATCCCACAGACTGAAAACCATTTCCCTTAGCCTAGGGTTTTTAAATCCAAGCTTCCATCCACTTCAAGCTTCGAATTTATTAGGGACTTGGAGAATTCGAGGTGCTCTTCAATGTGGCAGTATTGGTTTTTCGAGAGAGCTTAGAGATGGTATGTTAATTTGTACTTTTAATTATTGGATTACGTGCTTCACAATTTCTTGGATAAAATTTTTAGTAAAGAGATGAGTAAGGTATGTAAGACTGTTAGAGGTAAAAGATTTCAATTTCTATGGTAATAATAAGAAAATTTTAGTAAACCTAGGGTTTGAGTTTTGGAAGGGTGAATAAAATTGTGGCTATTGTATGCTTATAAATATTTTGGATGATGTATAATATTATGGAAAAATTTAGAAGTATTTACGATAAATTTAAACAATTGTAAATGTATAAAAAAAATAGACATTATTCTTGAGATGCTCATATGAGTTAATTTTTTTAATATAGAACTTAATTTGAGGTATTTTACTCTTAAATTATAAAATATTGGTTAGAACTCCTCCGATCGAGGGGTAAAAATTAAAATTTGACTATCAGACTAGAGAATAGTTGATTTGATATGCTTAGATATGTTGTAGGTGATTTATGAGTTTAATGTGAATACGGGGGATAGATAATGTGGGTTATGAGTTAATGACTTACAAGGTTCGATAATTTTCTTCATAGGTATTAAAAAGTGAAGTTTGATTAGCGACCGGGTGAGCGAGGAGTGTCTTCTGGCTGGTTTGTCAGGTGAGTATGATTACACTAGGTACATATTATGTTGTGACAAAATTTTATGCAGATTCGATGTGTTTTTTGTGAGTTATAGCTAAACGAATATTTAACCGAAAATACAGAATTTTTTATATACAATAAATTGTGTTGTGGAGAATTTGCGTGATTTTGAATATTTAGTATTATGGGTGATGTACTGGGTATATGTATGATAAGATGAAGTATATGGGGTTGTTATACATATAATATAGGGTAGATAAACAAAAATGACGTATTGACCTATTTGGTGTATGTTTGTGATATACATGGATGATAATGAGTTTTGATAGTTTAATCGATGAAATTAATGAGTGGGTATATGTGTAATGTAGTGATTGTTTAAAGTGAAACTAATGGGCGTTAATATGATGTAATCATCTACTTTATTTGGCATGTTCAAAGATATTATAATGTGAGTGAATAAATACTTTGGTTCATTTATGATACGGAATAATATGAGGTAATAATCTTATAAATGAAATAACCAGACGTATGTGAGTATGTGAGATAATGTGATAATAAATCGCATGGCTAAAGTGAAAGATGTGGCAAATTGTTGAAGTAAAAGATGGGATGATGTGTGGTGATGAAAAGATGAAATGAAAATGATAACAACAGTTAAATTTTGTTAGCTAGTACCTACAGAAATCCTGGAGTTTGGGCTAGACCTCCTAACACCCAATGAACGGCTTTTGGTGCGGTGTTTATTACCAAAACTATGTTTGGGGTGCGGTATTTTTATCTCTCAAGTTATCGGCTTAAGGCCCTGTTGTTACCCAGCTCAGTTGGGTGCAGTGATATTTCCTCGATGATATATGTAGCGAGGAAGTACCCTAGTGAAACTAGGGATGCAGTGTTTTCTTTTTCCTCGTTGGTTTTGCCATGAGAAAGTACCCAAACTATGTTTGGGGTGCGGTGTTTCCCTCACTAGCTTCGGCTGGAAGGAAGTACCCAAGTTCTACTTGCAGTGTGGTGTTTCGCTCACTGGCATAGGCTAGGAGGAAGACGTAGCCTCGGATGCGTAAGACCTCGGGGGGGGGGGGGGAGGGAAGGGGGGAGCAGAGGTCCGCATGTTTACTGGGATATCAACCTTCAATATATTGGGATACTGGGGCTCACTCACTGGTTGACAAATTAATAAAATGAATAAATGTGGAATGAAAATGCGAATGAGAAAGTAAAGAAAGCATATGATGTGAAAGTGAGATGAGAATGAGAAAGTAAAGAAAGCATATAATGTGAAATGAAAATGAGAATGAGAAAGTCAAGAAAGTATATGATGTGAAAGTTAAATGAGAATGATAAAGTAAAGAAAGCATATGATGTGAAATATAAATGAGAATGGGAAAGTAGAGAAAGCATATGATGTGATAAGAGAATGAGAAGGAAAAGAATGTTTTTGATGTAAAGTGGAAAAGAGAAAGTGAAGTAAGTATCGAAGTGGAAATGAATATGTAGAGTGAAAAAAAAAATGTACATATATGAAGATGAGTATGAAAGAATACGATTCATGAGAATGGAAATGAAAGTTCATGGTAAAAAAAGTATGTGGTTAAATAAGTGTAAAAAATGAGGTAATTGCATTATGTAATTATAAGTGAAAATATAGAAATGGTGATATGAAGATAATTATGAAAAGAGGAACATTTGTGTTATGGAATTAAATATATAAAGTGAAGGAATTAAACATCTGAATTAGCTTGATGCTATGTATTTGAATATGAAAAATGAAGGAATTATATATATGAATTATTATGATGTTAGGAATATGAGTATAACAGTGAAGGAATCATGTATGTAAAATTAATGTGAATAACTCGAAAAAAATTACTGAATGGAAAAGAGTAAAATAAATAAGAAAAGTGTGTATGTATGAGATAATATGATATGAATGAAAAGTAAAATTATATGGGATATTAGTATGATGCACAAAGTGATGTATGTTAAGTGTTGGATATGGGAATGATTTTCAAAGTTAAAGATAAGTGTGATATGAGTTGATGCCTTGGAATTGTGTTGAGAAACTGCTTGCCCGCTATATCCATGGGAATAATGGGAACTACCTGCCTTGGCACAACTCCCAAGGTGAATTGGTTGGTTGTTGATATGATAGTTGTATTGTGAGATGGAAATGAAAGTAAAGTAAATTTTAAGACAAAAATGAAAATAAAGTAAAGTGATATTCCAAGCTATCAGCTTGAGATGTGATGTTATATTACCCGAGTTCTACTTGGAGTGCGATGATTATTACCCAAGCTATCTGCTTTGGGGTGCGGTGTAGTATTACCCAAACTATGTTTGTGGTGCGGAGTATAATTTGATAAGAGTGGAAGTTAAAGTAATGTTTAACATGAGGTGTACGCAAAAATGAAAAAAAAAAGACATATTATTAATACGAATGAAAAGTAATTTGAGTTGGATGATGAGATACAAATGAATTATAAAGCCAAGTATATGACAAAATGAGAATGAGCATTAAATAAGGTGTGTGATGAAATTAGAATTAGAATAAGGTTAATGTATTACGAAATGTTATGAGATGTGTTATTAGGCATGGATAAATGTGATATTATAAGAATGGATGAACATAATATTATAAGATTGTGTGAATATGGATTTGTAGATTGGTTGAAGATGCAAAGGATTACTTTTGTGTAAAAATCACTTTGACTATGTTTATATGTTTAAAATTCAGGTTACATTTAATTACCCTTATGTTTGTAAGTTCTTTCAGTTTCTGTTTTATCATTTATTTTATTTACTAATCTAGTAGATTATACTCACACCAGTTAGGGCTGACACATGTTGTTTTTTGGGGGTCAGGGGAGTCTCTCCCTGGGGGTGGATGTCCATAACCCTCTGTAGGTACTGATTAGCAGCGAGGTGAGATACCGTAGTAGTTGTTTGCTTTTGATAGTTATACTATTCCCGTAGTCGAATGAGTTGTATATGTATCTATTATATATTTTATTATCCTAAGTTGTGTAGTGTAGTACCCCGTATTTTTAAATACTATTTCGAGATTAGAAAATGAATTAAAATGATTTTTGGTGATTTAATAAATGCTTATCTAAAAACTTATCTTTTTACACGTGCAAAACACGTCCAAATGTTGTCTTGGAAAGTTCAAAGCCAAAATTATTTTGAGGAAACTCATTATTTTTTATTTGAGATTATTTGAGAATTTTCTGGTAATTATTGGACTTATTTGCAAGTATTTCAAAAAGAAGGGCTTTTGTGCAAAATTACCAAATGGGGGTGAAAACTCCAGATTTCTGGATTTTTAGGGCTGTATATAATGCCTATTTAATTCAGGAGTAAAGAGTTTACCTTTTGTTTCAACACATTTGATATATTTTATAAGTTTTGATAAAAGAGGATCTTGTTGCAAAATTGCTTTTTAAAGGGGATGAAAAATGCAAAACTGTTTTCTGGGTTTTCCCTATAGTGCCGGATGATGCTAGTGGGGGATCTTTTTGATTTTTGAACTCAATTAAATTGGTTTTAACTAATTTCCTAGTATGGGGATCTATTTATGTAAAGGTATATTTAAAAGGAGTATTTTGCAAATGTATTCAAAAACCCTAGAATCTTTAATCCTGGCCTATTTAGGGTGTATTGCAGCCGTCCCTTTGCTGCACAATACTAGGGATTTCTTATTTATTATATTTTGGAGTTCTAAAGAGAAGATCTTGGATTTCTTGCGAAAGGAGGAGCTTTTCTTATTTTCTATTTGTCTTCATTTTAATTTCTTCAACAAGGTGAGTGATGCATTTGTTTTGTTTTGTTTCTTGAATGTTGTATATGGTGGTTCATCTACTAGAAAGCATGCTAGGATTTGGTATGAATATATATATGATGGATTGGAAGAATTGATGAAAATTCATCTACTCCAATTACAAATGTATGATCGATTCTTAAAAACTCTATTTTTGGATAAGTGCACAAATTCATGTTCTAATTGGAGTAAATCAACAAATTGTGATTTTTATTAATTCAAAGTGGTTTTGATTGTTTTATGGACTCTTATATATATCCTACAAATCGTATTTGATCATATCTGAAATATGCTTTTCACAGAATTCGTTTTTATAAAGTAAAACACAATATCGATTGAAATGTGCACAACTAAAAAACTGCAGTCTGCAGGTCGACAGTCGACCGGTTAATTTATACAGTCGACCGTTGCTACCTGGTTGCTGTATTTTCTTTATCATTTTAAAATTTCATGCGGAACAGTCGACTGACCCATTTTTACAGTTGATTGACTCTGCTATGTTTCGGTGCTTTCTCGAAGTTTTGGATTTTCGCTTTGGACAGTCGATCGATTATTGTTTATAGTCGATTGTTACAGCTCTGACTGATGTTTTCCTGAGTTATTCCGTTGTTCTTTTAAATGGTTGATTCTTTAAATATTTTGGATCTATAACTTACTATTCTAAACACTATTTTCTGTTGAACATATATTTTCAAGTTGTTTTATTAAAACTTTTGATTAATGAAAGTTGAGTGTGGATGGTGGAGTGTGAGTCTTTAAGGGGTGTGTGGGACCCTAGTATACCGGCAGTTGAGATATTGTGTTTTAGCCCATTGAGGCACGTTGTTGATCAGTTGTTGAGTTAAGTCCGGTGGCGTATGCCAACTCTAGAGATTCGTAAATTAATTAATTAACCTAACAAAGGGAAGGACAAGCACTAGATGGAGATATGATGAAATGAGTGCATGAGTTATGGACTCCAGGATGATCCAAGGACTGAGATATTCCCCAGTATTCCGGAACGATGGACGTATGGGCCGCAGAATGATCTGCGGAGTGGGACTGATCTCCAGTATTCCGAGGACGAAAGTGACGCTCATGGGATGTTTGTGCAATGAGGGTTTCAGGATGACCTGCAAAGTGAGGCAATCGCTACAGTATTCCGGGACGATGGACGTATGTGCCACAGAATGATCCGCGGAGTGGGATTGGGCTCCAGTAGAATGTCTAAATCTCACAGTAGTCATAGTAGTAGGATTAGTGGCATAACGGGGGATTAAATCCTATCAAGTGAAGAACGATAAGGGATTGCACCGGACCTATGCAGAGTGGGATGCATAGAATCCAACAAGTATGCATTAGAGAGTCAGCATATAGCATTGATGTTTTCTTGACTTGGTTTTATGCATGTGTTTTCCTATTTTCTACACTTGACACGTAGACTAGTTCACTTGATATTTTCATGTATTAATCATTGTTATTTCTTATTTAATTTATTCTTATTGTTGATACATGTTGTTTATGATACTATGTTTCATGTTTTACTTATGTCGCATTTATTTAAATTTTTGTGTTACTCACACCGTTATGGTTGACCCTTGTTGTTTTGGGGGTTAGGGTTATCTCTAGCCTCATGTTTTATAGGTAGTTGCTTGTAGCTTTGGATTTGGATGCTTGAGTTAGAATAAAGTTATGGCTTATGTAAAATTGTAAAAGATGTGTTGTAAGAAAAGATTGTAATTCAAGTTGTATGTCTTTCCGCTGTATTTTGTAATGGACTAATGTAATAAAGGTTGATGGAAAAAAAAGTTTATCAGTATTTTTGGCTATGTTTACTATTATAATTGAAGTTGATGATGAGAATTGTGCCACGTATTTCTGAGATATCATATTGGAAATTCGGGGCTCTACATGCAGAGATGGAGTTAGTATTTGGGTGATAGTTTGTATTATGGAGGAATATGTGTACAACTATAACAGATAATAATATAGATAGTGCTGTGATGGAGTATGAAAGCCCGTACCCACCTCGTTGTGGAGTACCGGGGTCTGTGGTTGGTTTTTGAAAGGTTTTTCTAAAAGTCTTATATGTTTTCAAAAGAATTTATGGGTTTTAAATAGTATCTTGTGTATTATGAGGAATTATGCCCCCAAAGCCCCATATATTATTACCTGTGTTGTTGAATGAATTGGCCTGGTGAGGATTAATATAAATTATAGGTACAATGATATTTGTAATTGTTTGCAGATTTCCGTATGGAATACCTGTAAAAGGGATAATATTTCAGAGGAAACTCTGCCGAAATTTTGAATAAAAATATATGGGTATTATTTTAAGTAAGAAATGGTATAGATAAGAAATAGATTAAGTTGGAAAGCATTTGAGGATGGAATGGTTTTAAAAAAATATATAGAGAGGAGATTTTTTTTCTTTTTGGGTGTTACAGTTTGGTATTAGAGCTCAGGTTAACTAGGAATTTGTTGTTAATCCTAGTGATACTGTCATGTGTGTATGGATTCATTATTGCTATGTCCGAGATGTGAAGTTTGTTTTATGTTGTGTGGTTATGTTGTTGAAAGGGTGCGATCCTTATTAGACTTTTGCTGGCCTTGGGGTCGGTGTTACCTATCATAGCCCATACATATGTTTTGTTTATGGCATTCTTATGTCCTCTTTAAAATCCCCAATGAGAATTAGTACACCATTGGATAGCTCTATTATGTTGATTGATGGGTGCCGAGAGGGAAATTTCCTTGGGATCTTGTGTATGTCCTATAGATTGTGGGCTGATGTGCGATAGTCGTTATCATTTGATATTGGGGGTTGGATTGGTTATGAAGGCCTTATGCACAGTTGGAGTGCAATGTAGGGAGGATTCGTGTGAGAAAGCCCGAAGAAACCCTGTTTTTAATTGTATGGAATGCTTTGGACGATGTAATTATGTCTGTTGGGTTTGGTGGAAATACCCCAGGGTGAAGATTGAAATTGTTGATGTGGTTTGTAACTTTTCTGATCTATTCGAAGAGGTTCTTGGTCCCCCACTTTGGCGAGGAATGAAGTTTAAGATCGATTTGATAGTTGGTGTGATTCAAAGTTCTAAATCAACTTGTAGTATAGCACTTTAGGAATGAAAAGAGATGAAAGAGAATTAGAGGTGATGCTTTTGGAAAGGTTTATTGGTCCAAGTAATTTGCTGTACGGCGCGCGCCGAAGGTTTTTGTCACAAAGATAGGTGGTTCACTGAGAATGTGTACCGATTATCGAGAGTTGAATAAGGTGACTATTAAGAATAAGTAACCATTGTCGAGAATAAATGTTTTTCTTGATCAGTTGAGGGGAGCTACAGTGTTTTCACAGCTAGATTTGCAGACTGGGTACCATCAGATGAGCATCGAAGTGGGAAGTATCCCAAAGACTGCTTTTTGTACCCAGTATGAAATATATGAATATTTGGTGATGCCTTAGGGGTGGACGAATACCCCTGCATTTTTTCATGGATTTTATAAATCAGACCGCTTGTCCTTATATCGACAGGTTTGTGATTGTGGTTATTGGTGATAATTTAGTGTATTTTCGTAGCATGGAGGAGCATAGATGGCACCTCAGAACTGTGTTGTAGACATTTTGGGACCAGAAGTGGTATGATAAGTCTTCAAATTGTCATTTTTGGGAGCAAGAAGTGTGATTTCTGGTGCACATTGTGTCTATTGAAGGCATATCTGTGGGTCCGAAGAAAGTTATAGCGATGAAAAGACGGACAACAACACACGAATGTGGCAAAGATTCAGAGTTTCTTGGGTTTGGCTGGCTATTATTGGAAGTTCATTTCTATTATTGCTGCATCGATGACTTAGCTTACCCGGAATAATATGTTGTTTGTATGGTTCGAGCAGTGTGAAAAGACATTTCAAGAGTTAAAGGAAAGATTGATGACAGCTCCTATTTTGATTACCCCCGAGAAGGGAGTTCCTCTCCATGTATACACTGATGCATGTGGTACAGGTTTTGGTGCAGTTTGATGCATGAGGGCAGGTTGGTGGCTTATACAACTTGGCCGTTGCGGTCACATGGAGTGCGTGACCTTATGCAGATTTGGAATTGGCAGCAGTAGTGTATGCATTGAAGATGTTGAAACATTATTTGTTGGGAGAACAGTTTTAGCTTTTCACAGATCGTAAGAGTTTGAGGTACTTGTTCTCGTAAAAGGAGCCTAACATGAGGTGACAAAGGTGGCATGATTTCATATTTGGGCAGTTTATCAGTGCAGCAGTCTACCCTACAGCTAATCATTCAAACGCAGATTCGAGATTTTTGTTTGTTACAGACGATGCATGATTTAATTCTGGATGAGATTGATGAATGTTCTGTAGATTGCTTAGTAAGCCGTGAGGGCGGTCCTCGTTATCATCTTAGACTTAGTGTTCCTGATGTGGATGGTTTATGGTAGCGGGTGATGGAGATTGCTTATTATACGAATTGTAATGTGTATCCCGGTGGTAGGAAGATGTATTGAGATCTTTAAAGGATATTTTGGTGGCCTAGAATGAAGAAAGATATTAGTTATCAGGCGAGAAGGGATAAGCCTCTTTTGAGGTGTGTAGTCGACAAAATAGTTATGCAGATCAGTGGAGAGCAAGACGTCATGTTGCTCAGTTGCTGAAAGTTTAATGGAGTGTTAATTTTAAAGACTATACATGGGAATCCGAGGAGGAAGTATCCTGAATTATTCGAGGAGTTATCTCTAAGAATATCGTCGATAAACACCACGACGAAAAAATCAATGAACGACCTCAAAACTCTGTTCATCATGTCCATGAAGATTGCAGGTGCATTCGTCACTCCGAATAGCATAACTAAGAATTCGTAATGCCCGTGTCGAGTTCTGAACGCAGTCTTATGCACGTCTTCAGCTTTCACTCGAACTTGATGATATCCTCATCGAAGATCTATTTTGGAGAAAACAGCTGCTCCTTGTAGACGATCGAACAAGTCATCAATTCATGGAATAGGATACTTATTATGAACAGTGACCTTACTCAGCTCTCGGTAATCGATGCACATTCTCATCGATCCATCCTTCTTCTTTACCAACAGCACCGGCGCTCCTTAAGGTGACTCACTCGGTTGAATAAAGCCATTCTCCAACAGTTCCTCAATCTACCATTTGATCTCATCCTGCTCCACTGGCGCCATCCTGTACGGTGCCTTGGAAATAGGTGGACTCCCTGCTCAATAGTGATGCTGTACTCTACATCACGATGCGGGGGTATCCCAGGTAAATCTTCCAAGAACACAGTCGGATAATCCCGAACCACCGAAATTTGTTGCACCTCTACAAGAACATCCCTCTTGCAGATAGCTGACACCAGACCAGAACATCTCCTCTTCCCTTGGAAAGTGACTTTAGGTCCACCTGGAGCCTTCACTGTTACTTCTTTGGTCTTGCACTCGATGCTTGCACTATATACTGACAACCAATCAATGCCAATGATTACATCGACTCCCAAGAAATTCAGCTCGATTAAATCAATCCCGAAAATTCTATCCCCAATCATGATCTCGCAGTCCGCATAGTACCGATCAGTGGTTAAAGTCTCCCCTGACGGAGTAGTTACTAGTAAAATCTTGCCTGGAAAGATTTTCGGTTTGACTCCCAAAACTTTAGCAAATTTAGGTGATACAAAAGTATGAGAGGACACAGTATCTAACAAAACAAATAACTTTTTTTCCATTCAAATAAAGTTCTCCTGTTACATAACACACACTCGTCACATAACAGTTTACTAAATAAGCGGGAAAAGAGATGACAGAAAAATACTCCAAAACACCCTCAGTCGTACCTGTAATGACGTGATCCACCTCATCAGCATCAGTTTCAGTCAAGGCAAATACTCACCCATGCTGGTACGGCTTCTTCCCAGCCTGCTGAGTTGGTCCATTATGGATGACATCCTGCAGCTTGGGGCAATGAAACTTGTAGTGGCCTGTCTCTCCACCGTTGAAACAAGTCACAGAAGGTCTCACCCAAGTATTCCGGGGTTTTCCTGCCACCTGAACAGTGTTCGCACCCGTAGGCTTGAACCTTTAAGCCGACGGCTGTCTCCTGACACGTCCAGCAACTGTGAGCCTCTTCTCCACATTTTTGTTGTTCCTCTGATTCTGAAAAGCGTGGAACTGCTCCATGTCCGTCTCCATGGCTGCCGCTCGTTTGACCAGCTTGTCAAATCTCTTGATACCGAGGGGTATCATCCTGGTTCTCAAACTTGGCCTCAACCTATGCTCGAATTCTTGAGCCTTCTTCACCTCGCCCATCACCAGTTCGGGTGCATATCTTGAGAGCTGAGTAAATCTTGTCTCATACTCCCTAACCGACATGCCGCCCTACTGCATTGCCAGAAACTCCATGGCCTTCTTCTCCTGGACGTCTGATGGAAAATAATGACTGCGGAATTCCTCCCAGCCAAGAACAACATCTCCCATCGTCCCATTGCTTGGACCACGTTCAGCAGGAGCTTCTTGGAGAACTTCTTCCCGAGCAGCTCTCGAGTTGAGATGCTGTAGCAGTTCCTGGCCATCAATGAGGTTGGTCGTTATTCTATTATTGGAAGTTGTTACATATAGTTCATGCAATCTTGTAACATGAGACTCTCTTGAAACAGGGTGCCAGGTTAGTGGATGAGTATGCAACAGAATTCACCAGCCTTGGCCGCTTCGCAGCTGTTATAGTGGCAAACAAAGAAGATAGGGCTTGGAGATTCCTTCTTGGGCTTGAGCGAGATATCCAGATGCATCTTGTTTCCTTTTGTATGCATACTTATGCTGAGGCTCTTGAGGCAGCTCAAGCTCAGGAGCAGGCTCACAGCAGATTGGCTCCTCCCCAGTGGACTGTTCAGCACCCCGCTGCTGTTGCTAGGCCTTCTGGTCGGCCGATTTAGAGGCCTGTCCTAGCCCATCCTATCAGGGCGGCTCCCTATCTTCTGCTGCTACTGGGGGAGCTAGTTTCTGTGACTTCTGCCAGCTAGCTTGGCATGATTGCAGGGTCTGTTGGCGAGCCAACTGCTGGTGTTCTGGGTGTGGCGCTGCTGACCATTCAGTACGGGATTGCTCGCAGCGGAGGATGGCTCTCCCAGCCAGTGGTCCAGTTTAGCAGGCAGCCCGAGCTCTTGGTCCGGTTAGGCCACCTCTTCCTCCTCAGCACTAGATCGTCGATTAGAGTACTGCTGCTACCAGGAGATGTCAGGCTTTCAACTGGATAGCTGCCAAGGCTGAGTCAACAGAAGGAGTTGTTGCAGGTATCTTTGCTTTTTTTTGTTTTGTTGTTTTCCTGTGCTTCTTTCATTATTTTGCTTTATTCATTCATCTTTCTACATTGTATTTGCTCACCCCTTGATCATTAATTCTTTTTTCCCTTGCATTTTGGCTCTATCTTTAGGTGTTATCCTACCTTGTTCCTTTCCTGCTCATATTCTATTTGATTCCGGGGCAACCCATTCCTTCGTCTCTTCCCGCTTTGTGGCCCGGTATCAGTTGGAGTGCAGCAGCATATCAGAGGCTTGGGACATTGTCACAGGTGGCGGTGTTGTCGTTTGTTCCTGGGAGTGCAAGCAGAGTCCCATCGTTATTAGTGGCGCAGATTTCAAGGTTGCACTGAATATAATTGGGTATTCTGGAATCGACATCATTCTAGGTATGGATTGGTTGGGTGAGCCCCATGCTGTCATTGATTTTCGTGCCAAAAAAGTTGTATTCCAAATTTCAGGTCGCCCAGAGTTTGAGTTCCATGCCAGGGAGACACCCCTTGGCCGAGCTAAGACTACAGTTGATCAGGAGACTTGTGCGATAGAGTTGCACTCAGGCTGTGAGGCTACGCCTCTAGTAGTGCAGGAAATCCTGAATGTGTTTCCAGAAGAGTTGCTTGGCTTACCCCTTCATAGGGATGTGGAGTTCAGTATTGAATTTTAGTCTGGTACGACGCCGATATGAAAGAGTCCCTACAGGATGGCACCAGTTAAGCTAGCAGAGCTGAAGGTGCAGATTCAGGGTTTGCTATATTTGGGGTTCATCAGACCCGGCATTTCGCCATGGGGAGCTCCATTTCTTTTTGTCAGCATGAAGGACGGTAGCCGTCTACTGTGCATCGATTATCGGGAATTGAATAGTGTTACTGTGAAGAACCGGTATCTGCTGCCCAAGATCGATGACTTGTTTGATCAGTTGGGCGGAGCAGCTGTCTTTTCGAAGTTTGATCTTCATTTAGGGTATCATCAGATCAAGGTGAAGGTAGTAGATGTACAGAATACTGTGTTCAGGACTAGATGTGAGCACTATGAGTTCCTTGTGTTGCCGTTCGGGGTCACGAATGCGTTCGCTGTGTTTATGAGTCTGATGAACATGGTCTTTTCCCCGTTCCTGGATAGATTTGTGGTGGTCTTCATAGATGATATTTAGGTGTATTCTTGGAATCGGGAGGATCATACTAAGCACCTGAGGTTGGTTCTGTAGACTTAGAGTGAGAATCAGCTCTATGGAAAACTCAGCAAATGTGAGTTCAGACTGGACCGAGTTACCTTCTTGGGGCATATTATCTCGGGCGATGGTATCTCAGTTGATCCGTCCAAGGTTGCTGCAGTGAAAGATCATCCACTGCCCATGTCAGTTTCAGAGGTGAGAAGTTTCCTTGGCCTAGCTGGGTATTATCGAAAATTCATCCAGGACTTTTCGGAGATAGTAGGGCCTTTGACTAAGCTGACAGGGAAGGATCATAAATTTATCTGGAAGGGGATTGCAGTGAGGCTTTTGCTGAGTTGAAGAGCAGGTTGATGTTAGCACTAGTGTTGACTATTCTAGATGGTTCAGGTGGACTCTGGTTCACTGTGATGCTTCAGGGTAAGGGTCTTGGTGCAGTTCTGATACAGAAGGGCCTGAGTTGTTGCTTATCCATCAAGGCAGTTGAAATCGCATGAGCGGAACTATCTGACTCATGATTTGGAGTTAGCAGTAGTGATCATTGCTTTGAAGCTGTGGAGACACTTTCTACTTAGAGACCGAGTGGAGATCTTTACTGACCACAAAAGTCTCAAGTATGACTTCACCCAGAAGGAATTGAATATGAGGCAGAGACGTTGGTTGGAGCTTATGGCCGACTATGACATCATTTTGCAATACCATCCTGGTAGAGTGAACTTGATGCCAGATGCTTTGAGCAGGAGACCGACAGCCATGTTCCTGACTCAGCAGAGAGATCTGGTAGAACAGATGTAGAGGTTGGAGTTGGCCGATGTGTTGTTGCCTGAGTTCTGATCGGAGTTGCATGTTGCTTCAGCATCAGTCATCTTTTGTTGATTAAATTAAAGATGCTCAGGCTGGTGATGAACAGTTGCAGGGGTTCCAGAGTAGATATGGTTATTCATGCAGATGGATTGCTTTTTTTTGGGTCTAGGTTGTGTATCCTGAAGGGGAAAGTTCGTCAGAGGTTGCTTGAGGAAGACCACCCAGTCGTCGTACTGTATTCATCCTGGAGGTACTAAGATGTACTGGGACTTGAAGCTCCACTTATGGTGGCATGGTATGAAGAGCGCTGTGGCTCGGTTTGTGTCTTAGTATTTGATCTGCCAGCAGGTAAAGGCAAAGCATCTGAGAACCGCCGTACTTCTTCAACCTTTTCCCATTCTGGAGTGGAAGTGGCAACACATCACTATGGATTTTGTGACTGCCTTTCCAAGGAGTCCCAAGGGTTACAATGCCATTTGGGGGATTGTCGACCGACTGACGAAGAGTACTCACTTCATTCCCTTCCTAGTCAGAGAGTCTACTGAGAGACTCGCAGAGAAGTACATCCAAGAGATCGTCAAACTTCATACGGTTCCAGTCAGTATTGTATCCGACAGGGGATACGAGGTTCAGATCTCAGTTTTGGAAGAGTATTCAGGGTAGTTTGGGGAGTAAATTGAAGTACAATGCAGATTTTCACCCCAGACAAATGGAGAGTCAGAGAGGACCTGTAACGCCCTGCCCCAATACTCAGACAATTTTAATATTTTTATAACACAAATTAGATACTATGTAGTACAACTGCCCACCACAGGCTGCCTCTCAAAAGGTGGTTAACCAATTAGGTGACTCTTGATCATTGGCTAATTATATTTATACTCAAATTAGTTTTTGTGCACCTCCCATGTGGGACTAAATTTTTCAAATCCTTCTCAAATTCCTCAAATCCCATGTACGCAAACCATTCGACTTAACAATCGACCAGTCGACTGTTCGCTCCAAATCTGGGGTATTACATACACCCCACCTTAGAAATCAGCGTCCTCGCTGAGTACAGGGCACACATCTAGTGTAGGATCTGCCCTTTCTAGCCGATGTAGTATAGTCCTCGATTCAGGAGATCAATCACTCTCAACACCGCAGATCGGATACCCGGCTATCAATCACTACATGTGACTCTCAACACCGCAGAGTATACCCGACCCCGGAGATCAATGACTCTCAGCACCGCAGATCATACTGACCTCTACTACACCCGGTGTTGAAAGTCGGCTCTGATACCATTTGTAATGCCCCGCCCCAATACTCAGACAATTTTTAATATTTTCAGAAGACAAATTAGATACTATGTAGTACAGCTGCCCACCACAGGCTGCCTCTCAAAAGGTGGTTAACCAATTAGGTAACACTGTTTACACAGGATTTGAGAAATTTAGTCCCACATGAGAAGTTTGATATGATCATTGGCTAATTATATTTATACTCAAATTATCATATCAAACTTCCCATGTGGGACTAAATTTCTCAAATACCTTGTAAACAGTGTCACCTAATTCGTTAACCACATTTTGAGAGGCAGCCTGTGGTGGGCAGTTGTACTACATAGTATCTAATTTGTCTTCTAAAAATATTAAAAATTGTCTGAGTATTGGGGCGGGGCGTTACAAAATTGTGTCAGAGCCGACTTTCGACACCGGGTGTAGTAGAGGTCAGTATGATCTGCGGTGCTGAGAGTAATTGATCTCCGGGGTTGGGTATATTCCGCGGTATTGAGAGTCACAGGTAGTGATTGATAGCCGGATATCCGATCTGCGGTGTTGAGAGTGATTGATCTCCGGGATCGACTATACTACATCGGCTAGAAAGGGCAGATCCTACACTAGATGTGTGCCCTGTACTCAGCGAGGACGCTGATTTCTAAGGGGGGTGTATGTAATATCCCAGTTTGGCAGCGAACAGTCGACTGGTCGATCGTACAGTCGACTGGTACTGCATATTTGAGACGGATTTGAGAAGGATTTGAGAAATTTAGTCCCACATGGGAGATATACAAAAAATAGTTTGAGTATAAATATAATTTACCAATGATCAAGAGTCACATAATTGGTTAACCACCTTTTGAGAGGCAGCCTGTGGTGGGCAGTTGTACTACATAGTATCTAATTTGTCTTATAAAAATATTAAAAATTGTCTGAGTATTGGGGTGGGGCGTTACAGGACCATCCAAACTCTAGAGGACATGTTGAGGTATTGTGTGCTGCAGTTCGGTGGATCATGGGAGGACCATTTACATCTGGTAGAGTTCTCGTAAAAAAATAGCTTTCAAGCCAGTCTTAAAGCTGCACCATTCGATACACTTTATGGTCGAGTGTGTAGATCACCAGTGTGCTTGGATGACATTGGTGAAAGAAAGTTGTTGGGTCCTGGAGTTGATCACTATGACAGTTGATGCTGTGACTCTGATCAGGAAGCATCTTCAGGCAGTGCAAGATAGGCAGAGGAGATGGGCTGCTGTCTATAGGAGAGCATTGGAGTTTGACGTTGGTGACAATGTTTTCTTAAAGGTATCACCGTGGCGAGGTATCATTAAGTTTGGTGGTGGGGGCAAGCTTAGCCCTAAGTTTATCGGACCGTTCGATATCATGGAATGAGTAGGCAAAGGGGACCTCACGTCTTGCATTTCCACCGCCTTTATCAGGAGTGCACGATGTTTTCCATGTATCAAAAATCAGGAGATATATCCGCGATGAGAGCCACGTGATGAACTACTCAGAGTTGATCGTGCAGCCGGATTTGACTTGTGAGATTCCGCCAGTTGCTATTTTGGATCGGTGGGAGAAAGTGCTGAAGAACAAGGTAATCAGGTTTTTCGGGTTTCTTGGAATCTTCACTCGCTGGGTGAGTCGATTTGGGAGTTAGAGGAGGAGATCCAGCAGAAGTTTCATCATCTGTTTGAGTAGCTTTTTGGTTTTGTTGTTCTTCTTTCTTTTTCTTTCGTAGTTACCCTATGTACTTCTTGTCTGAATTTCGAGGACTAAATTCTTCCTGTTAGGTGGGTAGGATTTGTAACCCCTGTTTTCAATTTTCTTGTATTTTGGATGTATTTTTTTTACTTTTATCTGGGTATTTATTCATATTGTACTCTTCTGTCCTACTGAACCATGTATTGCCCTTCGTTCTCAATAAATCTATCTGTCTTGCCCTTGATTCTAGTTGTGGCCTTGAGTGTTCTCTTGATTTAATTTTCAGTCAAATTATTTTCTCCAATCAAATTGTCTAATTCTAATAATTTTGTTTCATGGCCTTTTAATTGATAATTAGATCTAACCCTATAACCCTATACCTTATTGTATCCTAGCTATTACCCAAAACCTAATAACACCCCAACCTATGCTACCCTAAACCCTAATACTACTCCTCCCTATATAATACCCACTGTACCAAACCCTAATCACCTAAACTACAGCTGATACACCCTATCTCCCTCACCCCCAACCTCCTGCTCCCGCATATCTCTCATCTCCAAACCCACTCCCGATCCTCCTACCTCTGATGTGCACCCCCGTCCTCTTCTCCTAATCCCCCTACCCCTGTTCCACCCATCTAGCTGCTTGCGACCACCCCCTGGTCGACCTCCCCCTTGTCGCCCTGAGCTGCGCCCTGCCTCTACGACCCAGCAGAACCCCCATCCGCTGCCTTCTCCCAAAGTCAGTAGCAACGACAGCAGACAACAATGATAGCACCAGCCAGCACTTACGCTACCGTCTTTTGCTGTCGTGCACACACACCTCTGCCTTTGTTGTGTGTGTAGGCAGTTGATCCCCCGGCAGCTTCTCCTTATGTGTTTGCATTGGATTCGTGTTCGTGTGTTCGCGATTATCGTGTTCACCTAGTCCTGATCCAAGTATTGTGTTCGTGATCTTGTTCGTGTCTGCTCGCTCGTGACATCGTGTTCGTGCCCGGGATCCATTCTCATTATTCTCATTCTTTGCATCGTTCCCGTCGACAAGTATAAGGCAAGTAACTTGTATTCTTTTTGTTGTATATAGAGGTACTAAATACCGCCTGTAGTGTGGCTTTTGTGCTTAGATTCATTCTCATGAAAAACCCTTGTTAGATCTTGTCTCTACTTGTTGATCCATTCGTAGTCGTCCATTGTAACACACACGACAAGAAATAATTTAGATCTAATTAAATTCATGAGACATGTATGTATGTTGTTCCATGATCCAGGATATGTTGTATGAATCTTGCATGTTTGGTGTGTTAGCCGTATTACCTCATTGTAACTTTGTAAAATCCCCATACCATGTTGTTGGACATCTATTATACCATGCCTCGTGTTTTGTTTTAATCTGGATTTGTCGCAAATGGACTATTTGGTTTACTACATGAGTCGATTTCTGTTTTTTTTTTCTGCTGCCCCGTTTTTGTTTTAGACCATGTTAAGGTCAGTAAATGAAATTAATTTATGAATATAAATTTTAGATCTCGCTTTCTGCTTTCCAGAATTTCTGACGGTTCTCAGTTTTGATTCGTGAGTTATGAGTTACTGTTGTTTGACTACAGATGTGTAGAAAAATTCCAGATTCGGTTTCATGTGAATTTTGTATATTTATTTATTTTAATAATGATGTTAAAAAAAAGATTTGGATCTGAGATTTTGCTGGTTATGACTAGACTTGATTGGGATTAACCTCAAATTTTTGTAGACATATTTGATGATTTTTCAAACTATTCTATGCTTGTGAACAAAGAACTATATCTCCAGTTGTGCATGCTGTTCAGTGAATAACCAAATTTTCGACCTGATTCGAGTTGTTGTTGATAAAAACTTTGTAAACATAAAATGTAGCCTACTGTATCTATTTTACTAATCTTTTGACAGATTTGGATTTGGATTTATACTTTGGAATCTATCGTTGTTTTAGTACTGCTCTGTTTGAGGTTTCAGATTTACAAACTTGTTGTATCTTGCTGTTTCTGATTTATTTGACTATACTACCTAAGTTGGAATACTATGAAACATTATTTTTTGATACTAGACGTACTAGGGAATATCCAAGATTTTTCTTGGATTTAATGAGTAAGTTTTTATGCCAATTTCATGCTTATGAATACAACCTTGTGATTTCTGGCTGAACATGTTTTCTGCATATAATGTTGTTTTGAGCCATGTTTCTGTAATTAGTGTATGACTTATATATGTACTGGATTCGGCAGAGAATCTATTTTCTAGATTTTTTGACGAATCCAGATTTGTATGTCTGTGGCAACAGGAATCTTAAATTTGGTGCAGTAGTGTCTTGCTGTCCAGAACTGAGAGTTTCGTTGTCCTAGCCTTTTATGAGTTGTCTGTCACATGTGCATGTTTATGTCGGACCTGAACCTGTCCCTTGTTCATACGATGTTATTCTGGCCCTGTTTTGCACACGTACATGTCTGTTTGATAATAATAACTGATATGGCTAAAAATGGGGTTAAATCGGAACCGTCCAAAACCTCAAAGCCTAAGGGTAAAATGGTAATTTCGCCTACCAATGGGTCTGAAGTGGTTCCTGGGTCTTTTCCCCAAAAGACCCAATAACCCACGAACGGATCCACCTCAACTGGGTACGGGTCCCAACCCGAAATAAATCCAGTCCAGCAGGATAGAATTAGGGTTTCTGATTAATCCTAATCAACGGCCCTGATTCATATCTATCCTTTCACTGGGGATTAGGGATTACATTCTTTATCTGACCCCAGGGATTACATTCCTAATCTGACCCCTACGCCGGCTATAAATACCCCCCATCCACCACCATCAAGAGGCAATCAATCTTTTGCCAATTTACGCTCTTTCATAATCTTCCTGATTACTGACTTGAGCGTCGGAGGGTGCGTCGCCGGGATCAACCCCGGTGTCTTGCACTTTTTGCAGGTGAACGGCAGGAGTCAGCGGTCAGACTCCAACAGAATAGGTAGAGGTTTGTTATTTAGGTTTTCCAAGAATCCACAAATACTATCTGTTTGCCCCCACACCAGATTTAGCGGTAACAGATTGGCGCCGTCTGTGGGAATCAAACGAATAGCAGCCTCCCCTCTTCACGTTGGTCAGATCTTCTCCAGCCATGCCTCCTAGGAAAGTAAGATCCAGAGGATCCAACCGTGGACCCAACCCCGTCGATCAGCAACAGGAAGTCCCCATCCAACCCGCTCAGCAGCAGGGGCAACTTCCTCCTCAAGCAGAGGACCCTCTCTAACAGGACCAGCCTCCTCTTCAGAATCAGCAACCTCCTGAGGGACCCCCCGGTCCTTAAAATGCCGGTGCAGGGGTCTCGCGTCCCAACCCGCAGAAGCAACCTCTCCATCAGGACCACGTCTCAGTACACAATGCCTCTACGGATTCTATGGCCTCCCGCAATCCCCGTGCTTCCGACCTTCGCAATACCATCCTCAATCGGCAGAAGGATGAGGATCTTCGCCGCTGTCTGGATGAGAGGCGGGCCCGAGAGGGAGCCACCCGCCAACAACGTCCAGATGAGCGATCTCCTCACCGCCGAGACTACAGAAGGTCCCCCAACCGAAGAGGGCGGAGAGAGTCCCCCGAGCATCACAGGAGAAGACCCCATTCCCCAGCCTGTCGGTAGCATCCAAGGAACGATGAGGCACCCATCACTCGTGCCGAGTTCCAGCAATTCCAAGCCACCATCCTACAAGCTCTCAGTCTTCGACCCAACAACACCAATGCTCCAAGGATTCCCACTCCTCCTCCGGTCCGAAGTCCTCGCCGACGGTCCCTAACTCCTCCCCCAGCTCCTAGCAACCCCCAGCACATTCCTAGTTCTCGCCGCTCCAGGAGCTACCGTCGTCGTAGCCCCCGCTCTCCCTCGTACGAAGACGAGTCTAGAGGCTCGGTTGATTACCGTCGAAGGGATGATGCTGTCTACCACCGTCTCCACGAAATAGAAAGGCGCTTGGGTCAGTTAGACAGAGAAGAAGAGCTTAGAGGAAGGACCCTTTGCCCGAGTCGACCTCCTTTTTCCCGAACCATAATGGAGGTACCCGTACCAATCGGCTTTAAACCACCTCAATTCGAGACTTATTCCGGGGAGTCTGACCCCGTCGATCACATCGAAAGCTTTAAGACCTTCATGCTCATCCATCAAGCTTCCGATGCTCTGCTGTGCAAGACCTTCCCCGCTACTCTCAAGGGTCCGGCTCGAGAATAGTACTCTCGTCTTGCCCCATCCTCAATATTATCCTTTGAGCAATTTGAGACCCTCTTCGTCACCCACTTCCTGAGTAGCCGCCGAACTGAGAAGACCAGCATTTTGCTACTCTACCTCAACCAGAAGAAGGGTGAGAAGCTGAGAGACTATGTGAAAGGGTTCACAGTGGAAGCCAGGTCCATAGCATCCCTTGACTAGTTGGTTGCTGCAGCAGCATTCCAATCCAATGTCCTTAACTCCAGCCTCCGCTCCTCCCTCGCCAAGAAGCCCCCGCAGAACTTCTCTGACCTCCTCCTCCGGAGCGAAAAGTATATTCGGGGCGAGGAAGCTGAGCACCGCCCCAACTTTGAGGGGCCTTCCTCCGGGTCCAAGAGAAAGGGAACAGAAGAAGAAGGAGCCAAGAAGCTCCAAAAGGACAGTGGCGGACAGCGCCGACCTCCCCCCAGATTCGAAAAGTTCACTCCTCTTAATGCCAACATTTCCACAATTCTCATGGAAGTTGAGAAGGAAGGGGTGCTACCCCCTGCGCCAAAAATGAACACCCCTGGCAAGTAGAAGGATAAAGAGAAGTGGTGCCGCTATCACCGGGACCATGGCCATGATACTAATGATTGTCGGGCCTTGAAAAACGAGATAGAAGCCCTCATCCAGTGAGGGAAGCTGACCAAGTTCGTGAGAAAGGACCGAACCGATCTTCCTCCCCCACCTCTGGGGGCTAACAAGCATCCTGAACGCGATGAAACGCCCAAATTCGAAGAGGAGCGTGTCCTGCACCTCATTCATGGGGGCCCAATGGGGGGCTCCTCCAACTCCTCTCGAAAGGCGTTTATTAGGGAAGTTAATTGGGTCCGCGCCACACCTCCTCCTAAAGGCCTTGGAGTGCTGGTCACATTCTCAGATGAAGACCTTGAGGGTGTCCGAACCCCCCATTGTGACGCACTCGTCATCAACCTCCATATGGCGAACTTTAAAGGATCCTAGTGGACAATGGCAGCTCCGTTAACATCCTCTTCCTCGCCGCTTTCAATGGCCTCAAACTATCCCGGGACAGACTTAAGCCCGCCGGCTACACACTCCATGGGTTCACGGGAGTGCCAGTGACTATTGAAGGGGTGATCACCCTCGACATAACCGCTGGCAAAACTCCTACTACCCGAACGGAGTCGATGAACTTTATGGTCGTGGATGTCCCTGCAGCTTACAATGTCATTTTAGGTCGGCTCGGCTTAGCCGCTCTCGAAGCCGTCCCTTTCCACCTATCACCTCAAGATGAAATTCCCCACCCAGGCAGGAGTAGGAAAAGTAAAAGGCAATAAGAAAACGGCCCGCAAATACTACATGACCTCTACTATGGGTCCAGTCCTTTCCCTCGAAACTGTTGAAATCCCAAAGATGTTGTCCGACCGACGTCTGAGCCGGTGGATGAGTTGGAGGAAGTGCTCTTCTCTAAGCAGGATCCGAGCCGAAAGTTCTTTGTTAGCAAGACCCTCCCATCTGCCCTATGCTCCGACATAGTCCAGTGCATCCGAAGGAATCGCGACCTCTTTGCTTGGTCGGCCGCAGACATGCCCGGAATTTCCGAAGAGCTTTTAGTCCACCACCTCAGCGTCGCTCCGGGGTCTAAACCGGTCCAACAGAAGAGGCGCAAGTTTGCTGCCGAGCGCTAGCAAGCTATAAAAGAGGAGGTGGACAAGCTCTTGAAGGCCCGGTTCATACAAGAGGTCAATTATCCCGAATGGCTCTCGAATGTAGTGATCGTGAAGAAGTCCAATGGGACCTGGAGGATTTGTATCGACTTTACCGACCTCAACAAAGCATGCCCCAAAGATCCATTCCCTCTTCCAAGTATCGATACTTTGATCGACGTCACTTCGGGCCATGAACTCCTCAGCTTCATGGACGTCTTCTCGGGCTACAATTAGATTCGTATGTTTCCCCCGGATATCCCGAAGACCGCCTTTGTAATCGATCAGGGCCTCTACTGCTACAGGATAATGCCCTTCAGTTTGAAGAATGCAGGTGCCACTTATCAACGCCTCGTCAACAAGTTTTTCAAGCACAAATCGACCGAAATATGGAGGTGTATGTCGACGATATGCTTGTGAAGAGCGTCCATGGGGCCTATCATGTGGCCGATCTGCAGGAGGCGTTCGATGTACTCAGAAAGCACGATATGAGGCTCAATCCGAACAAGTGTTCATTCGGAGTCTCGTCGGGGAAATTCCTAGGCTTCATGGTCAGCCAAAGAGGAATCAAGGCCAACCCTGAGAAGATCAAAGCCATATTAAACATGGCTCCCCCGAAGAATGTTAAAGAGGTTCAGAAGCTAACGGGTCGCCTGGCAGCCATAGGGCGCTTCCTTTCCAAGTCAGGGGAGAAGTGTCTTCCCTTCTTCAAGGCTCTCAGGGGGACTAAAGGCTTCAAGTGGGGTCAGCAGCAACAAGACTCATTCAATCAGCTGAAGGCTTACCTAGTCAATCCTCCTCTCCTCAGCAAACCTGTTCTCGGGGAAACCCTCTAGCTCTACTTAGCAGCCTCCGAGCAGACCCTCAGCGCCGTCCTCGTGAGGAAAGAAAATAGGACTCAAAAGCCCATTTATTACATGAGCAAGGTACTTCGGGATGCCGAGCTCCGCTACCCGAGGATAGAGAAGATGGCATACGCCTTAGTCATGGCCGCAAGAAAGCTTCGCCCATATTTCCAATCCCAGTCGGTGGTCGTTCTTACCGACCAACCGCTGAAGCAAGTTCTCCACAAACCAGAGACCTCCGGTCGCCTCATGAAGTGGTCTATCGAGCTGAGCCAGCATGATATAACGTATCTGTCTTGGACCGCGATCAAGGCTCAGGCCTTAGCTGAATTCATAGTTGAAAGTACCATCCCCGAGGTCAGCAAATAGTTGAAGGGACCACCTGTCTGGTCGGTTTATGTAGATGGGTCCTCTTGTAACGAGGGAAGCGGAGCCGGGGTCATTCTGGCCGGCCCAGATGATTTCATCCTCCAATACTCCCTCCGGATCAACTTCAAGGCCTCTAACAACGAAGCAGAATATGAGGCACTCATAGCTGGCCTCAGAATGGCTCGCAATGTAGGGGCACAACGCCTCTGGATCTTTAGCGACTTTCAGCTGGTCGTAAATCAGGTCCTAGGCGAGTACGAGGCACGAGATGACCGAATGGCTAAGTACCTAGCCAAGGTCAGGAATCTCATGGCCCTATTTGAAGAAGCTCTCATCTAGCGAATCCCCCGAGAAGAGAATTCCCAAGCCGATGCCCTCTCCAAGCTAGCCTCCTACTCCCTCCAAGGTCTAGAGCAGACCGTCTTGATCGAGGTGCTCCTGAAGCCAAGTATAGAGGATGAAACATCCGACTCGGTGGAGTCTCTACCTGTCCTGCTTCAAGATAACTGGATGAAATCCCTGGTAGAATTCCTAAGGGATGGGCTCCTCCCCGAAGACCCTAAAGAAGCTCGCCAAGTTAGAACCTTAGCAGAGCGATACACACTTATCGAGGGCATCCTATACAAGCGCTCCTTCACACAAGTAGACGGTAGGCCTTATTTGAGATGCCTCTCCCCGGAACAAGCCGATTACGCGCTGCAAGAGCTCCACGAAGGCATCGGCGAGGCACACTCAGGGTCCAGATCCCTAGCCCAGAAAGTGTTGAATTATGGATATTTCTGGCCCACTCTCCTTCAAGACGCCGAACTGCATATTCGGCGATGCAGCTCTTGTCAGAAATACTTCAATGTCCGTCGCCTCCCACAAGCTCCACTAACCTCCCTATCAAGTCCTATCCCTTTTGCAATATGGGGGATGGATTTACTAGGGCCATTTCCACCAGCTCCCGGTCAGTTCAAATTCTTAGTCGTGACAATCGACTACTTCTCGAATTGGATAGAGGTCGAGCCCTTGGCCACAATCACCAAGAACAAAGTACTTCAGTTCTTCTGGAAGAACGTTATCTGCCGATTCGGTGTCCCTCAAGTCCTCATAACAGACAACAGAACCCAGTTTACTGGGGCTGCCTTCCGAGCTCTATGTGAAGACCTCGCCATCCAACAACGTTTCTCCTCCGTCTCCCATCCACAGTCGAATGGTCAAGTGGAGAATGCTAACCGACAGATCCTCTCTGGTATTAAGAAAAGGCTGAGTAAGTGCTCTAAAGGCTTATGGGTCGATCAGCTCTCTAACGTGCTGTGGAACTACCGCACCACGAAACAGACCCCCACAAGAGAGTTGCCATTCAACCTCACCTATGGGTCCGAGG
This sequence comes from Hemerocallis citrina, assembly GCA_017893485.1. Lineage (NCBI taxonomy): Eukaryota > Viridiplantae > Streptophyta > Magnoliopsida > Asparagales > Asphodelaceae > Hemerocallis > Hemerocallis citrina. The sequence goes on along the minus strand of CM030367.1, from coordinate 57,766,254 downwards.
CTGTGATCCCATTGGAAGTCGGCATACCTTCTCTTCGCCTTCTTGCCTTCGAAGAAGAACAGAATGCAAGAGATCTTCGGGCAAACTTAGACTTGGTCGACGAGCTACGGGAAAGAGCGTCAATCCGCCAACAGAGTTATCGGAGGAGGATCGAGTTAGCGTACAATAAGAGAGTCCTTCCTACCGACCTCAAAGAAGGGGACTTGGTCCTCAGAAAGTTAGCAATCTCTTTTCCTGGTCAGAAGAGTAAACTAGCCCCAAATTGGGAGGGACCATACAAAATCACCAAAGTAATTAGGCCCGGGACATATCGACTAGAAGACCTCGAAGGCAGAAAGATCCCTAGGACTTGGAATGCTGACCATCTTTTGAAAAACCAAGAGAGAGCATTGACGCCTCTCTAAGTATTCTGGGATGTCGGACCGTTCCTCTCCTTTTACTTGTATTTTTTTCCTTTATTTCTCTCATGTAATAACGACTCGCAACTTAGAAGCAGCCAACTATTAGTTATCAATAAAGAAAGTTTTTTCATATTTTACTTGTGAAATTGCTTGTATCTCTCTGCTTTTACTCTTCACCTTAACAACGAGTTCGGAGTCCAACACTTGGCTCGACACCTCTTTGCAAGCTCGCTCTTAAGCGAGCTAGAAGGGGTTCGCCATTCGGAATTGCTCCCAAAACTGTTGAACAAACTCTAACGACGAGTTTGGAGTCCAACACTTGGCTCAACTCCTCTTCGTAAGCTCGCTCTTAAGCGAGCTAGAAGAGGTTTGCCATTTAGAATTGCTCCCACAACCGTTGAACAAACTCTAACGACGAGTTCGGAGTCTAACACTTGGCTCAACTCCTCTTCGCAAGCTCACTCTTAAGCGAGCTAGAAGGGGTTCGCCATTCGGAATTGCTCCCACAACCGTTGAACAAACTCTAACGACGAGTTCGGAGTCCAACACTTGGCTCGACTCCTCTTCGCAAGCTCGCTCTTAAGCGAGCTAGAAGGGGTTCGCCATTCGGAATTGCTCCCACAACCGTTGAACAAACTCTAACGATGAGTTCGGAGTCCAACACTTGGCTCGACTCCTCTTCGCAAGCTCGCTCTTAAGCGAGCTAGAAGGGGTTTGCCATTCGGAATTGCTCCCACAACCGTTGAACAAACTCTAACGACGAGTTCGGAGTCCAACACTTGGCTCGACTCCTCTTCGCAAGCTCGCTCTTAAGCGAGCTAGAAGGGGTTCGCCATTCGGAATTGCTCCCACAACCGTTGAACAAACTCTAACGACGAGTTCGGAGTCCAACATTTGGCTCGACTCCTCTTCGCAAGCTCGCTCTTAAGCGAGCTAGAAGGGATTCGCCATTCGGAATTGCTCCCACAACCGTTGAACAAACTCTAACGACGAGTTTGGAGTCCAACACTTGGCTCGACTCCGCTTCGTTAAGAACACTGAGCTACCAAGCTGCTATGGGCAGAGAAGAAACTACCAAGTCACTGAACCGAGCGGACGAGGTACCGACCTCCACATATGGAGAAAAAAGCCGCCGAGCCAGCTTCACCGTATGATTGTCTCAAAATTTGTGCTGGAACGTGATGAACGGCTCAGATTGCGCCACGTCCCCACAAAACGACAGGATAATGTTTTCTCGAAATTTGAGCCTCTTGTCTCGTGATTTGCACCGTGATCATGATACACCGCCAGATTAAGCCACGTAGCTCGGTCATAAATCTGAGCTACCTAACTATCGAAAAACAAAGAGACCTCGGCACACCCCGAGCAAGAACAAAAATTCTACAGCTAGAACGAATAAAAGGAGCTAACTATTAGCTCTTATGGTTCGTTTCAAAAGAGAGTAACTACGGCACAACAACGAGCAGACTAACTCCAGTTTTATTAAAACAACTTAATAATTTTACAAGGCAAGGTTAATACAAAAAGGCGTTACAAAAACTCGAGAGCCCAGTACAACTCTATCAACGCCTCTTCGGAACAGGGACATTCCGATTCAGAGACACTCGGGGCTGGCGCCGCTTAACCTCCGAGCTCGTCTCTAGGCTGACGAACCGAGATGCCTCTTCGCCACTAACTCTAATGGTGGCTCCGACTGAGGCTCCGCTCGAGGAAACCGCTACGCCACTTTGGGCATCGGCCGCGGTCCGACCTGTGACGGGGGGACGATTCGCGAGCTCGTAGAAGGAGATCCCTCGGTCGCACTCCTCGCGGGTACACGAGGTACTGCAGACGTTAATCCTTACGGGCTGAGGTTTTAGACGAGCAACCTCCTCCTCAAGCTCGACGATCCTATCTTTCAACGTGTCGTCCTTCACCAATATCTTGAGCCGAGGAAGTTTTGCCGAGCCCGGGTACTCAGCGCTATCTGATATGATACGATGCAAGTTGGTTACCTCGATGCTCTTGTCAACTGTAACCCTTTGCATTGCTCGACCTTTGTTGCGAGCTCGTCTCGCTTGGCCAGCACCGAGGCCAACTCTTCTTCTTTAGCCGAGAGTTCTTCCTCGACTATCCGCAAGTGATGCACCTCGGCCAGTAATTCGCTGTTCTTCTTCTCTACGTTGAACAACACTCTTCGGATCAGGTCGATCTCGCCCTCGAAACAAGCTTCGCGAGACCGCTTGAACAGTTTCGCACGGCGCCGTCCGAATCAAGTTCGACGATCTGAAAGAAAGGCATCACATTGAAAGACTATAGCCAAGCCACCGCTTGGACAAATTCAAGACAAAATTCTCAAAAAGAAGCCTCTTCATTCACATCAAAAGAGCGGTGGCCAGTCCGCTAAAAGGCTTACACACAAAGAAAAAGTTACAAAAACAAAAGAATCAGCAGTCCACCTGGGGCGGCAGCTCAGATACCAGTGCCTCGCCAGATGGCCCTTCGCCCCTCGACACCTCGGTTCGAGGATCGGCTGCCGTGGTCTTGGGGTCGGCTGGCGCCTTCCCATCCCGAGGTTCATCCTTCTCTTCCCATTCGTCGTCTTCTACGACCTCTTCGCCTTCATCCTCGACGACAAGCCACAGCCGGTACCCGACCCTCTGAAAGCCGAGGACCCGAGCCTCGACATGGTCGGGCGCCCTGGCATAGGACTTCTCCATATTCTCAGCCATATGATTCTTCGCCTCGGCTTTGACCTCCGCCCTTATCACTGCCGCCATGGCGTCCTTCTCCGCCTTCGTCGCCTCCAGGGCCTTCGCCGACTCTGCCAACTCCTCGGCAGCCTTAGCAGCTTTGGCGACCTCTGCGGCGAGCTGCTGCTTAGTTCGCTCCAAGTCCGCCTCGAGGTCGGCGACTCGAACCACCAAGCCTTCCGAGCGGCATTGCTCCACCTCGAGCTGCCTAACCGCCCTCGCCTTCTCCGCCCTGTCCTTGTCACAGGCGGCCTTCAGTTCTCGTTCCTGCTCGGCGAACTCTTGAATCAGATGGCCGAAGTGATAGGTGGCCTGTGGCAAGAAGGAGTTAGAGCCAAGCTGTGAACTTAGGCGAAATTCTTAAAGAGAGGAAAATGAAGACTTACCGACATAAGCGACCGGGCGACCTCGTAGGTGTCGTCGCCGGTCGTCCCCGCCTTCAGGGCAGCTCGGTCCTTAGGGGTTGCTAGATGCTTCACAGCCTGCATACACATCTGCGAGTCACCGAGGAAGCCGTCATGGTTCTTCACCCGCCAGTCAGGGACGAATAGCTTCTTGTGCCGCTTGGTTAGAATCTCCTGGGCCTGAGTCGTCAGGGGAGGTGGCTCGAGCGACAGCGCCACCGAAACGGAGAAGGCCTCACCGGTCGCAGCACACGAAGCCGGAGCCGAAGGGTCAGCGGGAACAACCACCACCAACAATGGAGCTTGAGTAGCAGGGGTAGGTTCGGCGACTACCGAAGCAGCCTTGGTAGGGCGGCCGGACGAAGGACCCGTGCCCGTCCTTTTCCTCTTCCTACCGTCGGCAACCTTTCCTCGTTCATTCATCATCCCCAGGAAATCCATCTTCGGTGCTTCTGTTCCGAACAACCAAACAAACAATAAATTAGAAAAACGAGCAAGAAACTTAAAGAAAAAAAATTTGCTACAAGATATCAGGGGCATACTCGACTCGATCGGACTAAGGCCCGACCCGTGTAGCACCTCCTCGGTCATTTCTCTCAAACTCAACATGGGGAGAGCAATGAGCTTCGCCGCCACCTCCTCCTCGGCCGCAGTCAGCACCGGGTCGAGCCTTGCGAACTTCAGCACCTCTACCTTCCACCGCTACGGAAAGTCCAACGTCGAGGGCCCCTTCAACAGAAAAAACTTCTCCTTCCAACCTTTTATCGAATCTGGATTCTCTATGAGCCTAATGCCTTTTCGAGGTGACAGGTAGTAGCGAGGCTCGGCCTTATTCATCCGGTGGATTCGATACAGGCTCCGGAGGACCACCAAGTTAGGCTCGACCTCGGCGATGCGACAGTGCAACAAGAAGGTGAGCACGTTGCGCCAGGAGTTCGGCATAAACTGGGTCGGCGCCAGGCAATACCACTGAAGTACCTCCAACACGAAAGGATGCAGGGGAAGCGCAAGCCGACGCTCAAAGAATTGATGTCAAACACACACGTATCCGGTGACAGTTTGGAGTTTGCCCGTATCCCAGGGCCGGGGAGGATCAGTTTGTACTCCGGAGGGATGGCGAACCCCTTTCTAATCCGGAGCAGGTCCTTCTCAGATAATACCGAGGCAATTTCGTCCACCTCGGTAGTCTCTCTCGGGTTGTTTTCCTCGTAAGCTGCCGACCTACCAACGATCGCCATCGTCAGAAGATCACCCTCGTACCGCCTAATTTCGGCATGGCCGGACAGCACACTAGGGTACCGGCCCGACTCGGGGGCTTGCCTCTTAGTCTCTACGATCTCCTCGACTACAGGAGAACGGGCCACTACCTTCTTCCTCTTCTCCTCGGCTGCGGAAGGTCCTACCACCTCCTTCCCCTTCCTCCGGCTCGCCACTTGCCTCCTCGCCTCGGCACTACTATTGTCCGAGGACGAGGCCTCACTTCCCGAGTTTACCCTTGACATCTCTAAAAAAGTATAGGCAAACACACTGACCTTGAGGTGACGTTTCCTTGAAGTGACGTTCACGGCCGGAATTAGATCACCGGAAATCACCTGGCCCACGGGACAGCTAGCGCAACCACCTTAGAGCACGAATCGCCGCTAGCAGAGCAAACTGAGAGTAAAAGTAAAAACTAGAGAGTAAAAGTGAGAATGAGCCAAGGGGTGAAGGGGGTGAGAATTTATAACCTCAAAGCGACGTTTGGGCTTCCTTGGGCATTTAAAGGACCACTAAGAGAAGGCAAAATGCCAAAACGGAGAGTTGCGACGTTTCAAAACAAAGACACTTCAAATTTCTTAAGTCCATGACTCGGCCATCGGAGTGCCTAGCCGAGCTACCGAACAGCCTGGCTACGCAACCGAGCTACTGGGTGGAAGAACGATCCGCCGAACCCATGGTAGGCCTCGCCTAGCTACCGGGCCGAGGTGCCGAGGTACCGACCTCCACATATAGAGAAAAATTATGCCGAGCCAAATTCACCGTCGGATCGTTCCAAAATTCATGTCGAAACTTGATGAACGGTTCAGATAGCGACACGGCTCACAAAATGACAAGATACCGTTTCCTCGGGATCTAAACCTCGTCCTCATGATTCACGCCGTGATAATCGCTCCAGATCTAGCCACGTGTTCCTTCCGAGCTGTCCACCACCGGTGTGCATGGCCAAGCTACCGAACAGCTTGGCTAAGCAACCGAGCTACTGGATCAGAGGGTGGCGAAGGTTCAAGACAAGGACTCTTCAAAACACTTAACTCCACCCCTCGGCAATCAACACCTCGACGTGCCACTGAACAGCCGAGCCGAGGTGCCGAGGAACTGACCTCCACATATGGAGAGAAATTCTGCCGAGCTAAACTCGCCATCGGATCGTTCCAAAATTTGTGTCGAAACTTGATGGACGGTTCAGATAGCGATACGCTCACAAAACGACAAGATACCGTTTTCTCATGATCTGAACCCCGTCCTCGTGATTCACACCTTGATAATCGCTCCAGATCTAGCCACGCGTTCCTTCGGAGCTGCCGGCCATCGGTGTGCATGGCCGAGCTACCGAACAGCTTGGCTAAGCAACTGAGCTACTGGGTCGGAAGGTGGTGACTGTTCAAGACAAGGACTCTTCAAAACACTTAACTCCACACCTCGACAATCAATGCCTCGATGTGCCACCAATCAGCCGAGCCGAGGTGCCGAGGAACCGACCTCCACATATGGAGAGAAATTCTGCAGAGCCAAATTCACCGTCGGATCGTTCCAAAATTCGCATCAAAATTTGATGGACGGCCCAGATCGCGCCACGCCCACAAAATGACAAAATAACGTTTTCTCATGATCTGAACCCCGTCCTCATGATTCGCACCGTGATGGACGCTCAGGATCGTGCCACGTAGCTCGGCAGATCCTGAGGCTCCGAGCCGAGCTGCCGAAGAGTCGAGCCGAGGTGCCGAAGAACCGACCTCCACATATGGAGAAAAATTCTTCCGAGCCAAATTCACTGTCGAATCGTTCCAAAATTCGCATCAAAATTTGATGGACGGCCCAGATCGCGCCACGCTCACAAAACGACAAAATAAAGTTTTCTCGTGATTTGAATCCCGTCCTCATGATTCGCGTCGTGATGGACGCTCAGGATTATGCCACGTAGCTCGGCAGATCCTGAGGCTCCGAGCCGAGCTGCCGAAGAGCCGAGCCGAGGTGCCGAGGCACCGACCCTCTCATACGAAGAAACTACTTGCCGAGCAATTTGGATCGTCCGATCCCCCAGAAAATCGGGCTCGAAGCTGATGGAGGGCCCAGATCGCGCCACGCCATAATTCGGTATTTTAACTATTAAAATCATTTTATTTATTTAAAAATTACGAAAAAATGATTAAAAATTCGGGAAAAATAATTAAAAATCCTAGAAAATAATTATAAAGTCGGGGAAATATTTTTGAGCCCCCGAGTAAATAATTATTGCCTAGGACCACTTATTAAGACCCCCGAACGACGAATCGACGCTTCGCAAAATTAAGTAAATATTCTGAAAAAATAGATAAAAATCACCAGATGTCCAGAAGAGCACAAGAACAACTCAGAGCATGCAACTAACTTAGAAGATCACCATACTGCCTCCTGCAAAGATTCGAAACCTTCCATTCGGATTCCGATACAACTCCGCCAGTCATTAAGACAGTAAAACTACTCCTCAAAGGCTAACCAAGCTCAGTCTTCGGGAGTGGGGGGCTCGTGATATGGCTAAAAATGGGGTTAAATCGGAACCGTCCAAATCAGGAACGAATCTCAAAGCCTAGGGGTAAAATGGTAATTTCGCCTACCAATGGGTCTGAAGGAGTTCCTGGGTCTTTTCCCCAAAAGACTCAATAACCCACAAACGGATACACCTCAACTGGGTACAGGTCCTAACCCGAAATAAGCCTAGTCCAGCAGGATAGAATTAGGGTTTCTGATTAATCCTAATCAACGGCCCTGATTCATATCTATCCTTTCTCTAGGGATTAGGGATTACATTCCTAATCTGACCCCTACGGCGGCTATAAATACCCCCCATCCACCACTATTAAGAGGTAATCAATCTTTTGCCAATTTACGCTCTTTCATAATCTTCCTGATTACTGACTTGAGCGTCGGAGGGTGCGTCGCCGGGATCAACCCCGGTGTCTCGCACTTTTTGCAGGTGAACGGACGGAGTCAACGGTCAGACTCCAACAGAACAGGTCGGGGTTTGTTATTCAGGTTTTCCAAGAATCCCAAATACTATCTGTTTGCCCCCACACCAGATTTAGCGGTAACAATAACAAATAACCAAGCCGGAGATAAGGAAAAGATCTAGTAGTGGAAAATATAGAAATGTGTACTTGGAAGGGGGCCCGTGTTTCCCATATATTACCTGTGATATTGTTACATGAAAAATGATTTTGATTATCTGTTTAACTGATTCTTGACTGCATACTTCCCTATGAGAAGGTGTACTCAAAAGGGGCTCGTGTTTCCCACTTGTTACCCGACTACATACTTCCCTACGGGAGGGTGTAGGCAAAAAGGACCATAGGTCATACCTGATGCATGATTACCTGTTACATGATACATGATTTCGATTACCTGTTTACCTGATACCTGAGGACACTGCCCTATATAATCCACTACGAAATCTAAACGTAACTTGCATGTATGTAGCAACCATGTGGTAAAATTAGGGACGCATAAAGTGCTACCTAGATAGAACTAATATATAAGACTTGAAATAACATGATCACCTATACATTCCTGTTACCTGTACATGGTACCTGACACCTGTTACCTGTTTACCTGCTTGCATGATACTTGGCATCTGTTACATGTTACCTGTACCCTGTTAGCATATCATGTTTACTTGATTCTGTTCCTGATTTTTAAGTTAGTCATTCTGTTTTGCTGTCACGTCTATTTCATGCTTATTCTTTACTTGCTTCCGCTGTTACTCTATACTTGTTTATCTTTTCTGTACTTGTTATCTGCACTACAAGCGGCCCATAACTTGTATTGACGGGCATTTTGTTTCTTTTCCCTCTTCCTGCAATTTGTTAAATTGCAGACTTTGGTGACTAGCTGCCCGATGGAGTAGGTGACCAAACATTCAAGTTGGTTGGAGTTCTCGACATATTTATTTCCTGTTGCTTTTGAATAAATTGTATTTTGCTACTTTGATTTTGTATTCGGCAGTTTGACCCAGAATTTATAACTTGTTTCCAGATCTGGTTTATTTAAGATTTATTTAATTTCATTTCATGTAAATTCTGTTGGTTATATAAATTTATTCATGCATGCGTGGTTGATTTCTCCTTGTTTATTTCATGTTTATTCCAGTGAAATGTTGGAAAGATCCTTACAGCTTATGAATAGTGAAAGTCATTCACTGGACTTAGTCACGTTTCCGTATTCCGTATTCCTTTTTGGAAAGCAGGGTGTGATAATATTACATGTTTTTGCAAATTAATTTGCGACTATAGTTTTGCTTGTTGGATAGTCGTGCATTATACGTGCACAATTGCATACGTGCAATGCACATGATCTAGTTTAATGCGCATCAAGCTCAAGTTTGCATGCAAGACAATCTCACCACCCATCTTGATCATCATTGCAAATCCAATGGTTCATAATCAAACCATGGAAAATTATGCAAAACAAGCAAAAATAAAATATGGTTTGATGAGTAAGATGTCAAATTGGATTGATGGGCTTGCCACTTGACCAAACTCCCATCCCCCCCCACCCCCATTTTGCTCTTTTTTTTATAACTCATCACACTCTCATTATCACTCTAATTCTGTTGTTTTCAAGAGAAAGATAGAGGGAGAGCTAGGGAAAGAGACCAAGAGGAGAAGAAGGAGCCAAGTCATTTCAACTTCAAGCAACACTACAAGATGGGTGTTTCTAATCTATATGTTTGTTCTATGCTTGTTTCAATGATGATTGTAGTGACTGAAATGTCATGCATGCGATAGATTGAACATTAATAACTCGGTTTGTGCTAAGAAATTCAAAACAGAAAATCTTGTTGAAAGCTATAATCTTTGCTGTTAGTTCGTACCACATAACTTGAAAACAACTAGTTAGATTAACTTGAAATTTTTAGGAGATGTTTGTATTTGAGTTAAGCATCTTCACTAATTTTTATGGGTTTTTCTAATTTTTCTTTGAATTTATAAAAAATTCATGAATGCATGTTAGTCGGAACAGAGAACTTGTTCTGTTTGAATCTGAGCTGAAATTTAAAGAATTTTGAGAATTTATTGATACATGATCTATCTCTGAAATCTTTATCGTATTATCCTGTGTGAACCTGGATCCTACAGAAAAAGTTCGAAATTATTTTGATCACATTTCTTACACGTTCAAAATTGTTTAAGCAAGAGTATTTATGACATAGACTAGTAAACAGAGAAATTTTTGTACAGGATTGAAATAAGTAGAACTCATTGAATACTAGGAATCAAGATGATATCTTTTGTATATGATGTGCATGATGATGTTTAATCTATGGAAATACAAGTTCGATAATCATTGGTTATGTATGTGATTTATTATGGAATTTTACGTAAGTACTGTGCAGATCATAGTCAGAAATGACACACTGATGAGATTGCAACTCTATGGCTCTGTATGAGCAAAATTTAAGGAAATGTACAACTAGATAGTTATAGTAGCAATCTTGGGATTCCCATTAAGTATCAGATCATGAAATTCCTATTTGTGTAGCATTAGTTATGATTTTTCTAAGACAAGACAGAAACCAACTTGTTGAGCAGTAGGCTCTGTTTGGTCGAGTGCTCGTTATCATACTGTACATCTGATGGAAATGAAAACTTTACAGTGTCTTAATGATGGAAGTTAGAAGTGTGGTCAACTAGGCAGTTGTAGTATACTTGTTTAGCTTTCCATAGAATCCAGAATTGTATTGATCCGATAAGTGGGTGATTATATATGCTATCGGCAAGGTGTAGCAGATGTACAGGAATTCCTTCGACTGAGGTGTTTAGGGCTTTTAGAGCACCTAGATGATGGAATCTGATCATGTGGTTAACTAAGGAATTGTAGCCTGTATTCTAAGCTTTCCAGAATAGGCTAGAACATCCGAATCCAAGTTGTATTTTGGGAGTTATGACCTTTCTAAATTTCCAGCAGAATCAACCTAGTTTGGGTTAGTCACAAATTCGGAAAAGTATGAATTGTACTACTCCTTCATTGTGATGTAGGAGTTAGTGGTTAGTGTTTGCCATGGGTTAACTTCTTTTAGCTTGCGACGGTTGATCTGTGAATTGTAAGAACCGTGTGAGGGTGGAGGCGAGTGTTGACCACATTTAGGTTGCAATCTAAGACCTGTGTCGTTTTTAAGTAGTTTAGGGCCACTCGGTTGAGTTAGAGACACTCGGATTCAAGTCCGTAAAGTGAGAATTGTGTCTGGTAGTTTAGAGACCCATGATGTAATACCCTGAATTTTTATTAAATGAGAATTGTTGATTTTACGTGTTGTGCACGTACAAATTTTGTATATATGTTCTCTTATAAAATTGTCTCTCATAACATGAACAAATATTTCCTTTCCTTCTCTTTATTTTTTAAGCCCATTTTAGAAAGCCTAAGCTTGTTTTTCTAAATTAAACCCAACCTAATAAATTAAATAATTTATTTTGACCCATGAGTCTAAAGCCCACTATTTTTGAAGCCGACAAACTAATTAATCTTTTAATTGTCATGACTTGTCATGTAGACACAATTAGTAGACAATTGATTAATTAATAATGTACAACTTAATAATAGGGAGGGAGGGGGGGGGGGTGCTAGGGGCATGTGCACACACTAGTGTGTGCATAGCACACCTTTGTGGGAGGCCGGGTTGTGGCCAAGATAGAGAGGGTGAGTGGGTTAGAGTTGAGGGGTAGTTATTGAGTTCATGGAAGTTACTACAACTTCCCAACTCATCTTGGTCCTTTATCTCTAACTCCTTGATTAAATACTAGCCATCTATTCTCATACTAAAAGTGTATAAATACCCCTAGATTTTCTTCTCATTAGTACACTAAACAAATTGCTAAGAGAAAAGATTAAGTGAGAAAAGACTAAGTGAGAAAAGATTGAGAAGTGTGCGTAAAAGATTAGTGAGTGTGCATTTGTGTGTGTTCCAACCAAGTAGAGGCCGGCTAGCATCCAAGGAGCATAGGGAGGCTCGGGTTCCATACAAACAAGAAGGAGAAGGCAATTTGCAATAGATTCTAGGAGGAGAATGCTACTTTCTTGTATTCTAGGAGCTTTCAATTCATTTTCTTCAATAGGTGGGTGTTTCTCATGCTTCTAAATCTAGATACCATGCGAGGAATGTTTTGATGAAATTATTAAAGAATAACTAGTTGAAATTGGACTCATGTTTGCTAAATTAGATATGAGATGGTAATTTAGAAGATGTTTGTTAAAATGATTGCTAGTTGATTATTTGTGAATTAAAATGTTAGAAGCTATCATGTTTGCCATGCTAGATATTTAAGAATCATGTTGTGTGAAGGAAATCTACACATATGAGAGAAAATTGAATGCTTCATGTGATATTGATTTGGTTAATTGTGAATGATTTCATTGTAGCAAAGGAAGGAATTTTTTTGTGTTCTAAATTAATGTGATTGACTAATAAATGAAAGAATGAGGGAATGAAGTATTTTTGTAGAAATTTATATTTCAAAATATGTGCAAATGTGGTTGTTCTAAATGTCGAAATTATGGACATTAGAATATAAAATGAGATTAGAAATGCATGTTTTCTTAGTAACTAATGATTTAAAAAACACTGATTTACTGTATTTGTATATATATTAAGATCTCGAAAATTTGAGTTCAAAAAGGGAAGAAAAAGAAACAAAATTCCTTTCAAAAATTGGGAAATTAGAGATGAACAGAGAGTTGGGTTATAAATAATTCAACTCAAATTGAGACAATCTGGCTCCTTAGACCAGTTGGCTAGCGGTCGCTTTGGGTGTCACTATAGCCATGGGTGCACTCTTAGGTCGCGGGTACGAGTCCTAGGCTTGGACTTTTAATTTCGACTTTTTTTTATAAAATCCAAATCCGAAAGTAAAACACTAACTCACTTAATCCCCTTCAATTATCGCATGTGCACTCTAGCCTAGTTCGCTTGTGGTTGGGGTTGATTTCCTTCAGGTCGCGGATTCGATTCAGGGTCTCGGCCTGTATAATATATTGATTTTTTTGAGTTTTAAAATGGATTCTTAGCTTCTAAAATTCGGGAAAACAATTGTGTTAATTACTCTAAAATCATGTGGAACTAATGAAAAATATTTGGGTACTATTTGACTAAAATAAAATGGAGTTAGAAGTAAAATTGTGTTGAAAACTATTGAAATCCCCTTAGCTTGTTTGCGAACAAGTTTGTGGTTGTTAAGTATTGAGAATCGTTATACTATTTTGGCATAGAGAGGATGGCCACAGTTTTCTATGCAGGATAAATACATGAAAAAGACTACGGAGGAATTGATGCTTAAAGATTATTCAAGTGTTGTTGTATTTCATTTATGTAATAGTTGTAACATTGCTTCCGCATTTTTAAAGTGTAAATGTAAATGTAACTCTGATGTAAAGTAAAGTTTCAATTTTCTTGTAAAATTGTACGAAGTGAAGTTAAAAGATCCTGTGGAACGCGAATTTAGTCTATTTTGGAATTCGGGGTGTTACACACTGGTATCAGAGCCACGCTTCCAAGTAGTACAAATTTATAAGGAACGACACCCTAGAAGTGGATATTAGAGCGTGCGTTGAGTCTAGAGATTTAAATGTAAGTCACTTACATTTGTGTTTCTCTATGATTTATGCTTCTTCTCTTTTCTCTAAGATGGCGGACCACTTCGACCCAGCTGGAGATGACGATTGGCACATAGTTGAGGAGGAATACTACCCCGGGCAAGCTGATTCAGACGAAACGATTCTGAAGAATTCGAAGAGGAATGGCCTGAGTCCCGAGAGATCACTCCACCCCCGGATTCATCTGATGATTCCTCCGATGAGGAAGAACCAGTTCTGAGTATTCTCATTGTGACTCTTCTGAGGCAGGTAGAGACTCAGAGGGAGAGAGCGGAGCCGCTGCAGGCACAGTATGCGAAGTGCGAGGAGAGCATTGCAACTCTCAGTCATCGTGTTTGGGAACTCGAGAAGAGGAAAAGCATGTACGATGTACTGAAGGAAGAAGTGGCAGAACTACGGGAAGAGCTTCAAGAAGACAAGAGGAACCGTAGGAATTAGACTCTTGTATCTTCTTTCTGCTTTCATTTGATGTCAGAAATGTTTTAAATTCGAATGTATAAAGTTTGGAATTTAATGAAATGAAAAGTTGATTTAAAATTCATGTTTATACTTTGAATTTAATGGATCTTTTGCATCAGAATATGGTTAGAAGAGGAGCTCGAAATGGAGAAGGTCTGGACTTGGAAACGAAACTAGCAAGGGTCTATCAGACACTCAATATCGTTGCCATGAATCTGAATCAGGGAAGGGTGCCTGCGAATCTGGTACCCAAAGCAATCAAACTCGTGGAATCATTCAAGCAGATGAAACCACCAGTGTTTGAGGGAAAGTCAGATCCTGACGCGGCTAACAATTGGATCCGACAGGTAGAGACTATCTTCGAAGTCTTGGAGATTTGGGAGGGCAGCAAGGTGAAGCTAGCTGCGCTGCAGTTTGAGAAGGATGTGGCTGTGTGGTGGCAGTCGATGAAGTGGACGATGGGAGATATTGTTTTTGGCTGGGAGGAATTCTTGGAGGAATTCTGCAGTCATTATTTTCCATCGGATGTCCAGGAGAAGAAAGCCATGGAGTTTCTGGCGTTGCAGCAGGGCAGCATGTCAGTTAGGGAGTATGAGATAAGATTCACATAACTCTCTAAGTATGCGCCCGAACTGGTGATGGATGAGGCGAAGAAGGCTCGAAAGTTCGAGCATGGGTTGAGGCCAGGTCTGAGATCCAGGATAATACCCCTCGGTATCAGGAGGTTTGACAAGCTGGTCAAACGAGCAGAAGCCACAGAGGTGGACCTGGAGTAGTTCCACGCTGTTCAGAATCGGAGGAAGAACTAGAATGTGGGGAAGGGGCCCACAGTTTCTGGCAACTTTAGGGGACAACCTCCAGCTCAAAGGTTCAAACCTACGGGTGCGAACGCTGTTAATGTGGCGGGCAGACCCGAGAATACTTGGGTGAGACTTCCTGTGACTTGTTTCAACTGTGGGGAGACAAGACACTACAAGTCTCATTGCCCCAAGCTGCAGGATGTCATCCGTAATGGACCAACTCAGTAGGCCGGGAAGAAGCCGTACCAGCAAGGGGCGAATATTTCCCTTAACTGAAGCTGACGCTGATGAGGTGGATCACGTCATCACTGGTACGAGTAAGGGTGTTTAGGAGTGTTTTTCTGTTGTCTCTTTTCCCGCTTATTTAGTAAACTGTTATGTAACGAGTGTGTGTTATGTAACATGAGAACTTTATTTGAATGGAAAGAAAATTGTGTTTTGTTCGATAGTGGGTCCTCTCATACTTTTGTGTCACCTAAATTTGCTAAAGTCTTGGGAGTTGAACCAAATGTTTTTCCATGCAAGGTCTTAGCAGTAGCTACTCCATCACGGGAGACTTTAACCACTGATCGGTACTATGCAGACTGCAAGACCGTGATTGGAGATAGAATTTCGGGATTAATCTGATCGAGCTGACTATCTTGGAAGTCGATGTTATCATTGGCAATTATTGGATGTCGGTGTACAGTGCAAGCATCGAGTGCAAGACCAAAGAAGTAACAGTGAAGGTTCCAGGTGGACCTGAAGTCACTTTCCAATGGAAGAAGAGATGTTCAGGTTTGGTTGTTGCTATCAGCCAGAAGAGAGAGATTCCTGTAGAGGTGCAGCAAATTCCGGTGGTTCGGGATTATCAGACTGTGTTCTTGGAAAATTTTCCTGGGTTACCCCTACATTGTGATGTGGAGTTCAGCATCACTATTCAGCCACGGAGTGCACCTATTTCCATGACACTGTATAGGATGGCGCCTATGGAACATGATGAGATCAAACGGCAGATTGAAGAACTAGTGGAGAAGGGCTTTATTAAACCGAGTGCGTCACCTTGGGGAGCACCGGTGCTTTTGGTAAAGAAGAATGATGGATCGATGAGGATGTGCATCGATTACCGAGAGCTGAATAAAGTCACTGTTCAGAATAAGTATCCCATTCCCCCTAAATTGATGACTTGTTCGATCGTCTACAAGGAGCTGCTGTTTTCTCCAAAATAGATCTTCGATTAGGATATCATCAAGTTCGAGTGAAAGCTGAAGATGTGCATAAGACTGCATCTAGAACTCGACATGGGCATTACGAATTCTTAGTCATGGCGTTCAGAGTGACGAATACACCTGCAATTTTCATGGACATGATGAACAGAGTTCTGAGGCCGTTCATTGATTCTTTCGTCGTGGTGTTTATCGACGATATTCTTGTGTACACCAAGTCGGAGAAGGAGCACACGGAGTATCTGGCAGCAGTTTTGAAGAAGCTGGAAGAGCAGGAATTGTATGCCAAGTTATCCAAGTGTGATTTTTGGGAATCTGAAGTGGCATTCCTAGGTCACATCTTTTCTAAGGAGGGAGTGGTAACTGATCCTCAGAAGATAGAGGCAGTGAGAGATTGGGCGAGGCCTACTACAGTGAAGGAAATCATGAGTTTCCTTGGATTGACAGGATACTACAGGAGATTCATTCAGAGTTATGCTCAGTTCGCCATGCCGCTCACTGGTTTAACCAAGAAGAATGTGAATTTCAAGTGGACGGAGCAGTGCGAGGCAAGCTTTTAGGAGTTGAAAGAGAAGCTGACTACTGCACCTATTTTGGCGTTGCCTAGAGCAAGTGTTGAGTATGATGTTTACAGCGATGCTTCACATCGCGGGCTTGGTTGTGTCTTAATATAAGAAGAGAAAGTGATCGCTTATAGATCTAGACAACTATGACCGCATGAGAAGAATTATCTGACTCATGATCTGGAGCTGGCTGCGATTATCTTCGCCTTACAACAATGGAGACACTATGTGTACGGTGTGAAACTGAACATGTACACTGACCACAAGAGATTGAAATACATCTATCAGCAGAAGGATCTGAATCTGAGGTAGTGGAGATGGTTGGAAGTGCTTGGGGACATACGTCCTAAGATCTAGTATCATCTTGGGAAGGCTAATGTTGTTGCTGATGCACTTAACCGCAGGAGCAGTTTGGCCAGTTTGATTACGACTTAGAAGTACCTGGCAGAGGAATTGGATCGAGCTGGCATTGAAGTTGTTTTGCAAGGCTTGGGAGCATCCTTAGCTCAGTTGAGGCTTCAGCCTATGCTGAATGAAAGGATTATTGCAAGTCATAAGGAACCTGCTGATATTTTGAAGATGAAGGCGCAGGTTGGTTCAGGCAGGTTGCCCAGATTTCAAATCAGGAATAAAGTGCTGTGGTTTGGAGAGAGGCTGTGTGTTTCGGATCAGTCGGACTTGAAAGAGAGTATTTTTTAGGAGGCACATGCTACTCTTTTGTCAGTACATCCTGGGAGTACTAATATGTACAAGGACATTAAACAGCATTTCTGGTGGTCAGGTTTGAAGCATGATGTGGCTGAATTTGTGTCAAGGTGTGAGATTTGTCAACAAGTCAAAGCCTAAGAATCAGAAAATCCAGAGGTCTATTGCAACCGTTACCTATTCTTGAATGGAAGTGGGATAACATCAGTATAGATTTCATCACGGGCTTGCCCAAGATTTCAAAGGGCAATGATGCGATTTGGGTTTTAGTCGATCGACTAATCAAGTCCGCACACTTCTTGGCGATGAAACTCATTGCTTCGATTGACAAGTTAGCTGAGATGTATGTTGATGAGATCGTTAGGCTTCATGGTGTTCCGTTAACTAATGTTTCTGATTGACATGCGCGATTTACTTCGCATTTCTGAGGAGTCTTCAGATAGGTTTGGGTACCAAGACGGAATTTAGCACTACTTTTCATCCACAGACCGATGGGCAGATCGAGAGAGTCAACCGTATTCTTAAGGATATGCTTCGGTGTTGTGTACTAGACTTTTGAGGCAGTTGGGAAAGACATCTAGCTTTTGTGGTTTTTGCCTACAACAACAGTTTTTAGACTAGTATTGGGATGGCGCCGTACGAAGCTTTGTATGGCAGGAAGTGCAGAACGCTAGTTTATTGGTTCGAAGTTGGGGAGTGTAATATCCCGGACGGATATTACCTCGTATAAATTACTATTTTACTATTATTTTATTATTATTTTGTTTTAATTCCAAAATCAAATTATTTTGGTGATTTTTCGTCGGTTTGTCAACAAACATTGTCTACGCGCATATATCGGTCGGTGTACATCCGAAGTACATCAAATTGACAACGCGACCCTCCGAATTGATAATAAAACTTATTTTATTATTATTTTCAAATTAAACTATTTATGGGGATTATATGAGGATTTTTTTGTATACACATACATGTACACATACATACAATTGTATGATACTTAGTACATTATACAAAATATGTAGCATGTACTCTTGGACAATGTACTCATCTTGCCATGACAACTTAATTAGATGGTTAGGGTTTGATTAGGAGGCTTAATCTAGGGTTGTATGCATGAGAAGATTAAAACCCCTTCTCGAAACCTTATCCCTTTCTACCATGCTTCCAACTCATATCTAGGACCATACCCTACACCTTACTCCTACCCTCCTACATGGTATGGCCGGTTGTCCCTTCTTGGGGTTTTTTTGTGCAAAATGTGAGTGCACATTTGCACTCTCCCCCTCCTCTCACCTCCTATAAATACCCCCTCCTTCTCCACCTTGTCTCATTTTAGAAAGATCAAAAAGAAAGAAAGAAAGGAAAGGAAAAGAAAGAGAGAACCTCATACTAACAAGAGAGTTTTCTTGTAGGTTTTTCCTAGGAGTTCTAAGAGCTAGGGGAAGGAGAAGGTTAAGCTAGCAAGTCCTTCCAACAAAGAGATTAAGGTGGGGGTTTCTCCTTTGTTTGCTTGTTTGTTTGTTTGTTTGTTTGTTTGTATGGTTGTTTTGATGTTTCTTCTTCTTCTTACCTTCCTTGTTTTGTTTCCTTTGGTTCTTTTTGGTATGGTTGTTTTGATAGCATTGTTGTATGAGATTCATGCTTTGTATGTTTGTAAATGTTAAAAGTAATGATCACATAAAATGAAATGGAAACAAATGGACATAAAGATTAAATCTTTATAGTGGTAGTTGTTGTTTTGTGTTTGTTAATTGAACTAAAATGACATAAGGCATATGGACTTGAACATACAACCGTTTGGGGTTGTAGGACTTGATATGAACTATACATAAAGCAAATGAACATGTTATACAACCATTTTTGGTTGTAGGACTTATATTGGACTTTGACTAAAAAGATAAGCATATGTTGGTTGAACCAAATGATGGTTCTTACCTTATTTTTATTATTGTTGTTTTCTTTTATAATCTTAAAAAGAACCTAAATTAGATGTTATTTCTAATTATGAAAAAGAAATTAATTTAAATCACTAGTTGTAGAATGAATAAAAAGATCTCTTTTTTATGATCACTAGTAATAAATAAATGCTAATAAAGAATAGTAGACATTTAAGTAGTAGTAGTACGTTGTTAAAATAAAGTAGTAGTAGTATGTTGTTAAAATAAAGTAGTAGTAGCATGTTGTTAAAATAAAATAGTAGTGGTATGTTGTTAAAATAAAGAAGTAGTAGAAAGTGTTAAAAGAAGTAGTGGTAGATAGTTGTATGTTATGTTCTTGGTTAAAATGAAGTAGTGGTAGTAGTAGATAGTTGTATGTTATGTTCTTGGTTAAAATGAAGTAGTAGTAGTAGTAGATAGTTGTATGTTATGTTCTTAGTTAAAATGAAGTAGTAGCAGTAGTAGATAGTTGTATGTTATGTTCTTAGGTTAAAATGAAGTAGTAGTAGTAGTAGATAGTTGTATGTTATGTTCTTGGTTAAAATGAAGTAGTAGTAGTAGTAGATAGTTGTATGTTATGTTCTTGGTTAAAATGAAGTAGTAGTAGTAGTAGATAGTTGTAGATGTTATTTTATGTTCATATTAAAATAAAGTAAATACCATGTTAAGATTGGATTAGATTAATTTATTCATGCTTAGAATGTTGTAGGATCCATTCTAAAATTACCTATCATGTTTTCATGCTTAGAATGTTGTAGGATTTATGTTAAAAATACCTACCATGTTTAGGAATGATGTATACCATGCTAAGTGTATAAACATACTTAGAATTTTGTAGGATTTATATTAAAAATACCTACCATGTTTAGGAATGATGTATACCATGCTAAGTGTATAAACATGCTTAGAATGTTGTAGGATTTATATTAAAAATACCTACCATGTTTAGGAATGATGTATACCATGCTAAGTGTATAAACATGCTTAGAATGTTGTAGGATTTATATTAAAAATACCTACCATGTTTAGTAATGATGTATACCATGCTAAGTGTATAAACATGCTTAGAATGTTGTAGGATTCTTTCTAAAATTACCTATCATGTTTAGGAGTGTTATTCATGCTTAGAATGTTGTAGGATTCATTCTAAAAATACCTATCATGTTTAGGAATGTTATTTATGCTTAGAATGTTTTAGGATTCATTCTAAAATTACCTATCATGTTTAGGAATGTTATAT
This sequence comes from Hemerocallis citrina, assembly GCA_017893485.1. Lineage (NCBI taxonomy): Eukaryota > Viridiplantae > Streptophyta > Magnoliopsida > Asparagales > Asphodelaceae > Hemerocallis > Hemerocallis citrina. The sequence goes on along the minus strand of CM030367.1, from coordinate 57,745,923 downwards.
TGTTGTAAGATTGATGCTTAATTAATCTACCATGCTAGGAATGTTGTAGGTTAATTACTAAGTAGATACCATGCTCATATTGTTGTAGGGTTGATGCTTAATTAATCTACTATGCTAGGAATGTTGTAGGTTAATTACTAAGTAAATACCATGCTAGCTAAATTTATCTATGCATAAATGATAGTAGGATAGTAGTATACCATGCTAGCTAAATTTGTCTATGCTTAGATGATTGTAAGAAAGTAGTAGACCATGCTAGTTTCATTTATCTATGCTTAGATAGTTGTAGGGAAGTGGTATATCGTGCTAGATTAATTTATCCATGCTCACATGCTTATAGGTAAGTTGTATACCATGCTAGATTAATGATAGTAGGAAAGTAGTATACCATGTTAACTAAATTTGTCTATGCTTAGATGATTGTAAGAAAGTAGTAGACCATTCTAGTTTCATTTATCTATGCTTAGATAGTTGTAGGAAAGTGGTATATCGTGCTAGATCAATTTATCCATGCTCACATGCTTGTAGGAAAGTTGTATACCATGCTAGATTAATGGTAGGGAAGTTGTATACCATGTTAGTTTAATTGTAGGTAAGTTGTATACCATGCTAGATTAATGGTAGGAAAGTCGTATGCCATGCTAGTTTAATTGTAGGAAAGTTGTATACCATGCTAGATTAAATAAATAGTCATGTTTACATGATACCCATGCTTAGATAAGTATTTGTTCATGCTATGTTAGTAGATGATCATGCTTAATCATTATTCATGCTAAGTAAATAGGTGTCATGCTAATTATTGTTTATGATAAGATAATGGTATCCATGCTAATGAGATTCATGCTTAAAATATCGTAGATATTCATGCTCAGATTAAGGTAACTATCCATGGTTAGTTGTAGTGATTTATATGTTATGTTCTATCCATGCTAGAATTGTTATAGAAATTCATGCTACATTGTAGGTCGATACTTAACTAGCATACATGACTAGAATGTTACAAAAATGTGCACCATGCTATATGTTAATGTGAAAGTAGCATACCATGTCTAGGAATGAGGTATACCATGCTAAAGTTTAAATACATGCTTAGAATGATGTAGAATTAATGTTAGAATACCTACTATGCCTTGGAATGTTGCATGTTCATACTAGTTAATATATCCATGCTTGGGTTGTGGGGATTAGTCATGATAAGTAGTAAGCTTCATGCTCAAGTTATAACCTATGCTTGACTATAGTGGACTTCATGTCTAGGTCATAGTGATTTTCATGCTTAAGCACGATGTAAGCACATGCTTAATCATATTCGTACTTAGGAGTATTAGAGTGAGTGGTTATGTTATATAATTAGATTGTAGTAGGAAGACGCTTGCAATTGTATGCCATGCTTAAGGCGCTATAGGATGAAGTAATAAGGGTTGGGAAGACCACTAGTAATAGTTAGTCTGATAAAGGCTGTTATGTCGCCTTCGGTTCTTCATTGGTAGAATACCGACCATAGACTATTAGTAGATTCTTCTGTCGCTTCTAATATAATAGGAGATCAGGTTTGCTAGTAAGCACGTTTGGTTGCTTCTAGGATTGATTACCTGTATGGTTGTTTGCATATGGTTGTTGTCTCGTACGCGGCTCGACCAGGCCCGTGCGTAGCTGTTGGTCTCATACGCGGCTTATTTGGCTGGTATGTACGTTGTTGTCTCCTACTAGGCCCGCCTGGCTCGTAGGTAGTTATTGTTTCATACGTAGCTTATTGGCTCATATGAGGTTGTTACTCGTGTATAGCTTGTTAGCTAGTACACAGTTCGTTGTGCTCGTCTAAGGTGATATTACCACCCTAAGGGCTGTCGACCATCAAGACATATGTTTCCTTACCCTAAGGAACTGTGGAGGAGTCACTCCTTGTGTACCGTCGAATCTTAACCAGGGTAGGTTGATCGAGGACCGGAGTATAGACGGAATCCAAGTTTAGGGTAGTGGCATGCACATATATTCGCATTGCCGAGATCTTGGATCGATAAGCCACGAACCGGATCCTGAAGGGTTCTGGTAAGTCTAGGTTGAGCATCCTAGGAGAGTTGTCTTGCGAAGTCTAATTTAAGGCCTAGCATGTTATGTTTATAAAATTATCGTCCCTAGGATTGTCGAGTCAGGGACATCATTAAGGTAGTGACTTATAAAGATCATTTTACTCAGACCCTCGCCGAAAAGAGAGGAGTTGGTTGTAGGGGGCTCCTTACGACCAACTTGTCCCTTGAGGCAGGCCTTAGGTGGTGATAGTTGGTTGTACCTTCCTGTCAAAAGGGATACGTACGATGTCTTCTCACAAGTTGGGGACATGGATTGTGTATCCTGATTGTTAATTCCTGAAGTGCCATGATAAGGCGGGCGGATCTAAGGGGGGATAGACCCCCAGAACTCCGTCAGGTCCTATGCCAAGAGGGCGAACAGGCCATGGACTACGGTCCGACCAGGGGGCGGCAGGGGGCTCTCCTGTTAGCAGTATCCCCGACGGTTCGTCAGGTTTTTGAGTGAGGTCCGGTAAGCCGGATAGTAGTGGCAATATGGACACCACTAGCGAACTGCATTAGTGGGACTTGACCACGTCTGCAACCTCATCAGTCACGTTGTATCTGTCAGGAACAGGTGGTGTACAATTAGAATACATAACGCGAGTTAAATTCCTATATATGGATAAAACGGCTTGAGATGGGGCGCATGTAGTATGGGATGCATGTTGCTTCGGAGACTCGCTGACATTAGAATAGAAAGCATCCTAGTTCTATTCAAATATCGCATTAGAGTCTAGTTATGGCACTCACGAACACTTAAACTACACCAACACCATTGCCATGTTTTGTATGTTGTTTGGGAGATTCGCTGCTTTGATATCAGCCTTTAAGCGTCAGTGAATACTGACGTCTCCACTTCCATAGGTACTGGATCGCCGAAGTACAAAGGCGAGATTCAGGAGGACTCAAGGCAAGGAAAGCAAGGAGTCAGTGTTATGTTTAGTTCCGCTGCAGTATATGTATTGATTATCTATTAGTTGAGAAGTACCCAAGTGAGAGTTACCAAGTGTGGTTCTTCATTCCTTGTACTCTGATGTAAGATGTTGAAGGTTGTAATACTTGGAAATGTAAGGTAATATTGTAACTCTATTGTAAGGTATTGCAGTTGTATAATATTCAGACTTGTAATACATTGGGTGTTGAAATAAAAGTTTTAAATTCTCCTGTTTTTCTGTGTATTGTGACTAATTGAAGAAAAGGTCTTGGCTCGTGTCACGGTTCTCAGTATTGGAAACCGGGGCGCTACAGGGAGCATCAGATGTTTGGGCCTGAGATTGTGCAGCAAACCTCTGAAAAGTTTGATCTGATCAGGAAGAGGTTGGTGGATGCTCAGAGTAGGCAGAAGAGCTATGCTGACAACCGGAGAAGGGACCTTGAGTTTGAGGTTCGTGACTTTGTCTTTATGAAGGTATCGCCTAGCAAAGGCGTGATCCGATTTGGCAAGGGTGGGAAGTTAGCCCCGAGGTTCATAGGCCCATATAAGATATTGAAAAGAATCGGGAAAACTGCTTACCAGGCTTGAGTTACCGGAAGAGTTGCCTCAGGGGCACAATGTCTTTCATGTGTCTATGCTGAGAGGTTACATTCCAGATCCGAGTCATCATTTGCCTGAAGTGTCGGAAGGTTTGCAATTGGATCTGAGTGACATTGCGCTTCCAATTGAGATTGTGGATTGTCGGGAGAAAGTCTTGAGGAACAAGACGATACCGATATTCAAGGTAGTCTGGAGAAACCAGTTGGTTGAAGAGGCTACTTGGGAATCTGAGGAGTGGATGATGAAGGATCATCCTGAGCTTTTTGCTAGATTTGTAGTAGTATCTTCTTTTGTTGTTCTGTTCTGATTTCTAACTCTTTAATTGTAGTTTCGGGGACGAAACTATTCTAAGGATGGAACTCTTTAATTGTAGTTGCAGTAAGGACTAAGTGCACATTCACAATACGACATCAATAGGATAGTCCCCTTAGCTTTGTTTGCGAACAAGTTTGTGGTTGTTAAGTATTGAGAATCGTTATACTGTTTCGGCATAGAGTGAATGGTCGTGTATAATATTTCGTCAGTTGAATGAACTAACGTGCCCACAGTTTTCTATGTAGGATAAATCCATGAAAAAGACTAAGGAGGAATTGATGCTTAAAGATTATTCAAGTGTTGTTGTATTTCATTTATGTAATAGTGCTAACATTGCTTCCGTATTTTTGAAGTGTAAATGTAAATGTAACTCTGATGTAAAGTAAAGTTTTAATTTTCTTGTAAAATTGTACGAAGTGAAGTGAAAAGATCCTGTGGAACTCGAATTCAGTCTATTTTGGAATTCGGGGTGTTACACGTGATCCCCATGCGTGATGGAGCGACGACTCGGGCGCCGACATGCTAACCGTCTAAGGAAGGGAATCCAGCGTCGTAGGTGATACCAGTTTGTCAGAAGATCATGGAGCACAACGATTAGCGGGAGCAACGAGTGGTTCGGGCAAAGGTGGCGGGCGACTCCAAGCGTGATAGACGGTGGTGATCGACGTGGCCGATTCGCCGGTTTTTTGTGGGCCTATGTGATGGACCAGACTTGAGAGCCCAGTTGGACCCTAGTGTGGGTTGGGTTAAGTGGTGTCTAGTTGGACACCTGAGTTAGGTGAGAGCCTTGTTGCTAGATCATCTAGCTAACTGATAGTCATGTAGAACTAGATCGCCCGGTATAACCAAGTACAGATTAATGAAACAATAATAACTCAGCTTAGTGGTAGATTTAACTTTTTTCTCTTATTGTGGCCTTAGCTTGTATACAACCGGTGTTGGGTAGAGATTTAGGGTAGATCGAGTCTTTGTGTGTGTAAGGACAAGCACTAGTGGGTGTTAAGCCTGTCTGTTAGGTGACACGTGGCATCGTTGTTGATTCTTGATTTTGATGATTACAACACAATGCAAAGTTGTTATTCTACTTCTTATATATTACAGGATATACAAAGGCAAAATGTTCTAAAAAGCTTCTTAAAGCAAGTTGATCAAGCACAGCTGCAAACAAAGTTCTTATTGCTAATTGATCAAGAAAGCTACCAGGTTGCCAGCTTACAAGATAAAGACGAAGGCTAAAAGCTATCTCAAGACTCAAGACTCAAGAACAAGAGATATGCTTCAATTTATTGTATTAAGTGTCTTGTAACAATTTATAATCTTTTTTGTTTTCATTCAGTCTTAGAAAATCTGTAAAAGCCTTGTCACACACTCACACATTGTCTTTAAAATAATTGAGTTTTTTAAAACTTAAAAAGATCGAAACAAAGATTGAAAAAGCTCAGCTATTAAGCACCAGTCGACTGCCATAAGGCATCAGTCGGCTGTCTTAGTACGAAACTGACTGAATTTATTCAAACTCTGATCAGTCGACTCATAACGACAACCCAGTCGACTGTTCAAGACGTTTCGACAGTTTGTTGATTTCAGAATTTGATTTTTTCGAATTCAAAAATGTTATTTCCGTTGGTTGACAGTTGGTACAACTGCCTCCCAACGTCCAGTGTTACTAACTCTATAAATACAGAATAGAAATCACTGTGAAAAAGTTAACAACTTTCCAAACTTTTTGTTTTCCAAAGTTTTCAAGCTTTTGGTTCTAAAACAAGAAGAAGCATTCAAAAGCTTTCTCTTTCTAAGTCTTGGTTCTTCGAAATCAGTCGTGCATAACAGTGATTTCGTTTGAGACTGATTTCGGAAGTTGACCTAATAGCCACGCATAAAAACACATCCACAACAAGGCTTTAGGTTGATTGTAACTCTTTTGTTGTTGTTCTTCACTCTCGGGTTGTGAGAGTGGTTTCCTCTCGGTTGGAGAGTAGGGCTCTAGGGTATAGAGTCAGGTTTGTCACTCTTGGTGGAAGAGTTGGTTGCTTTCTCTAGTTGTGAGAAAGGACTACGTGTTGGACAAAGTTGTTTTCTAACATCGTAGGGTGTTATTGTAATTATTTCAAGAATAGTGGAAAATCTCAAGTGGGTTGCTTGGGGACTGGATGTAGGTCGGGAGGACCGAACCAGAATACATCGTGTGTACTCTGTGCTTGTATCTCTTTGAACTTGCATTTCATTTTCTTACTTTATAACCTTCTGTGAAACTTGTCTGAACAGTCGACTGTGTACTTTTGTAAGTCGACTGGTCAGACTTGTACTACTTTATCTCTGAAATATTGTGTGATAAGTCGACTGGCTCTTCTATAGGTCGACTGATCAGACTCGCATTAAAAATACTCTTCTTGCCTGTCGCTTCAGTCGACTGGTTTATCTCTTCAAGTCGACTTATCAGAAGAAAAGTTTAATTCCGCATTTTAATTTTTATAAAACAATATTCACTCCCCCTCTAGTGTTTCTTGCCTTGCCTACAGGATCCAACACTTGGTATCAGAGCAAGGTTGAGTGCAATGGCAACTACTTCGAATGCAAATCAGTACCATGAAGGCCAATCTACACAAAGGCCACCCCTCTTCGACGGAACAAATTACAACTATTGGAAGTGTAAAATGAAGATTTACCTTCAGTCCATCAACTATGAAATATGGAACATGACGGAAACTGAGTACACCGCTCCTACCATTCCATATGCACAATGGAACGACGATATGAAGAACCAAACAATGAACAATGCAAAGGCAATGAATGCATTATTTTGTGCCCTTACAAAGGAGGAGTTCAACCGTGTGTCCAATGCAACAATTAACTGCACATCAAATTTGGCACACACTCGAGGTAAATCATGAAGGAACAAACAAAGTGAAAGAATCTAAAATAAATGTTCTTGTTCACAGGTTTGAAATGTTCCGCATGAAGGAGAATGAGAATGTGTCCGAGATGATTACTAGGTTCACAGAGATTACAAACTCACTTGTGGCACTTGGGAAGACATACACTCAAGCCGAGATGGTGAGAAAGGTACTTCGTGCACTAACCCCCGAATGGGAGAAGAAGACCACCGCCATAGAAGAGGCCAATGATTTAACACAACTTTCTCTTGAGAATCTTGTGAAAAATCTTATGGCTTATGAGGTACAACTTGAAGAGCGCAAGAAGGATGCTGAACCAACAATCAAAGAAGAAGACATTAGTATTCAAAGTGATGTCAGACTCCGAGGATGAAGAAAAAGATGAGGAAGAGATTACCATGTTCACAAGAAGATTCAAAAAGTTCCTAAGAAAAGGTAAGTTTAAATCAAAAAATAAGGATTCTAATGAACCTCCAACTTGTTTCAGGTGTAATAAGGCAGACCATATGAAGAAGGATTGTCCACTAATGAACGCAAAATCTAAGAGAAAGACATTCAACTTCAAGAAGGATAAGTACTCAAAGAACAAGTTCGTGAAAAACAAAAAGGCATACTAAGCAACTTGGGATGACAACGATTCTTCGTCGGAAAAAGAAATTGATGAGACAAACGAGGTCGCAAATGTGTGCTTTATGGCGTCTCAAAATCAAGTAAGTAATGAGTATGATTCTAATGATTTACTTCATACTTTCAATGAAATTTTTTAAGAACTTAAAAGAAAAGATTAGAGTTAAGAACATAGAGAAAGTTATTCAAACACTTTCTCAAGAGAATCTTAACCTTGATAAAGAAGTAAAATCTTTAAATTCTCGTATTTCTAGTTTAGATATGGATCTTGAATCTCTAAATAAGAATTATGAAGAGATATCCAAGAACGTATCTAAATTTAATAAAGGAAAAGAGAATTTAAATGATGTTCTTCAAAATCAAGTAAAATCAAGTCAAAAGTTTGGAATTGGTTTTAAAAAGTCACTTGAAAAACCTCATTCTTCTAAGAACACCAGTGTAAATAAACCTATATCCATTTCTAGTGTCAAACATAAACTTTGTGAATTCTTTAAACAGCCTAAAATTGTAAGTTCTCCTGATAAAAGCAAATCTAAAATTCAGCCAAGTCGACTACACCCATCCACCAGTCGCCTGTCCAGAGGTACTGAGTCTTATTTAACAAGACAAAAACCTCAGATAAGTCGACCTATACTACCTCCCAGTCGACTGACTAATAGTAAAAGTCGACTGAAAGGTGTTGTAAAGTCGACTGGACATAGCAAATATGTATGGGTTCTAGTCAACCTGAATTCGAAAGATAGAATTGCTTATATCAATTCTTATATGCTGAATGTATGTAATTCTGCTAATTTCATTTCTGCTTTTGGTGGAAAATCAAACTCATTATGGGTTTGGTTTCCCACAGACTAATATTTTTTGGACCCAATGAAAAGGGTACCATATTCACATTGAATATTTTATAGGTACCTAAGAAAGATCGTTGGATACTTGACAGCGGATGCTCGAAGCATATGACTGGTCATGCCAACCTCCTATCTTCCATACAAAACATTGATGGAGGAACAGTTACATTTGGCGACAACAATAAAGGAAAGGTCATAGGAATTGGTATGGTCGGTAAGGACACTAACCCCTCTATAGAAGATGTTTTATTAGTTAGTGGACTTAAGCATAACCTGTTAAGTATTAGTCAACTTTGTGATAAGGGTTATAAAATCATGTTTGAAACAGAAGCTGGTTTAATCTATGATTCTGCCATGCAAAATATAAATTTTCAAGGATTTAGGAAAAATAACATTTATGAATTATGTTTGAAAGCATATGAGTTTTCAAATGATTTTTGTTTAATAACTTCTAATAATGATTCTTGGCTTTGGCATAAACGTTTTGGTCATGTGAATATGAAATATCTCTCTATATTGTCTAAGTACAACCTAGTTAAAGGGCTGCCAAGACTATCCTTTAAAAATAATAAGTTATGTGATGCATGTCAACTAGGTAAACAAATTAAATATTCTTTTAAAACAAAAGAAGTAATTTATACTAGTAGGTTGCTCGAATTATTTCACATGGATTTATTTGGCCCTACTAGAGTTGCCTCTTTAAATAAAAGTAGGTATGTATTTGTTTTAGTAGATGATTTTTCACGATTCACTTGGACTTTCTTTTTAAAACATAAAAATAATGCTTTTGAATAATTTGCAAATTTTTGTAAACGAATTCAAAATCAAAAGTCTCTAACCGTAGTCACTATTAGAAGTGATCATGGTGGAGAATTTGAAAATGAAACGTTTGTAGAATATTGCAACAAGAATGTTATAACTCATTCATTTGCTTTTCCTAGTGCTTCACCACAAAATGGAGTGGTTGAAAGGAAAAATAAGACTTTGCAAGAATGTGCACGTACCAAGCTTGTGGAAAGCAATTTACCTAACTATTTTTGGGCTGAAGCTGTTGGTACAGCTTGTTATGTTTTAAATAGAATTTTGATTAGGCCTAAGCTAAAGAAAACATGTTATGAGTTATTTTTTGATAAGATTCCTAAGGTCTCTTACTTTAAAATATTTGGATGTAAGTATTTTATTCTGAACACTAAGGATAATTTAGATAAATTTGATCCTAGATCTAATGAAGGTATCTTTGTAGGATACTCAAATAGGAGTAAAGCATATAGAATCTTCAACAAGTCAGCAATGACTATTGAAGAATCTATGCATGTTGCATTTGATGAATCTCTGTCTTCATCGACTTTAGTTGAAGATGATGAAACTAATTCATCACCTTTAAATAAAGTAATTACATCTTTAGAACAAACTAGTCTTGCTGATAAGTCGACCGATAAGGAAGTCAAGTCGACTGATGGAAAACAGTCGACTGAGGAACTTATCAATTCGACTGATCCTGTTGTGATAACTCCAACCTTACCAAAATCTTTTGTTGAAGTTAGAGATCATCCTCATGACTTAATAATTGGTGACATTTCACATGGTATTCAGACGAGATCACATGTTAATATGATATCTCACACAACTTTCTTGTCAGATTTTGAACCAAAAAATATACAAGAAGCATGTGAGAATATATTTTGGATGAATGCCATGCAAGATGAGTTAAACCAATTCATAAGGAATGATGTATGGGATTTAGTTCCACGACCTTCTTATCATACTATAATTGGTACTAAATGGGTATTCAAGAATAAGTTAGATGAATCAGGACAAGTTGTTAGGAACAAAGCTAGACTAGTTGCTCAAGGATATAATCAAGAAGAAGGCATAGATTTTGATGAAACATATGCTCCTGTTGCTAGAGAAGAATCATTTCGTATCTTATTATCTTTTGCTTGTTTTATGAATTTTACACTCTCTCAAATGGATGTTAAAAGTGCATTCCTTAATGGGTTTATAAAGGATGACATTTATGTTAAACAACCACCAGGTTTTGAACATGAACAATTCCTAAATCATGTTTTTAAATTGAAAAAGGCTTTATACGGTCTTAAACAAGCACCTCGTGCTTGGTATGATCGAATGAAGACTTTTCTTTTAGAAACAAGTTTTGAAATATGTAAAGTAGATACTACTCTGTTTATCAGAAAAATTAAGAATGATATTTTAATCATACAAATATATGTTGACGACATAATTTTTGGCTCTAATAATAGGAATATATGTCAAGAGTTTGCTAACATCATGAAAAACGAGTTTGAGATGAGTCACATGGGTGAACTCAATTATTTTCTTGGACTACAAATTAAGCAGTCAAAAAATGGCATATTCATTAATCAAGGAAAATATGCCAAGGAATTACTCAAACGGTTTAACATACTTATCACAAGTAGTAAGACCACACCTATGGCTACTACCACTACCCTTGACAAAGTTGAATTAGGTAAGAGTGTCGATCAGAAACTCTATCGTGGTATGATTAGATCACTTTTATATATAATTGCTAGTAGACCGGACATTATGTTTAGTGTATGTTTGTGTGCTAGATATCAATCAAGTCCTAAAGAATCTCACTTAAAAGCTGTGAAACGAATTTTAAGATATATTAAAGGCACATCTGATTATGGCCTATTTTATCCACTCACCGACAATTTACAACTTTTGTCGTATAGTGATGCGGATTTTGCTGGCAGTAAAACTGACCGCAAGAGCACTAGTGGGACATGTCATTTTTTAGGACATTCACTATTTTCTTCGTGCAGTAAGAAGAAAAATTCGGTATCCCTATCTACTACAGAAGCTGAATATGTCGCTGCAAATTTGGCTTGTGCCCAAATTTTGTGGATGAAACAAACCTTATTATACTATGGTATTTCTTTTGAAAAACCTTCAATAATGTGTGATAATACCAGTGCCATTAACTTATCAAAAATCCGGTTTAACACTCATGTATGAAACATATTGATATTCGACATCATTTTCTACGTGATCATGTTTAAAGGGAGACATTTCTTTAGACTTTATTTCTACTAATAAACAAGTAGCTGATATTTTTACCAAACCCCCTTAAAGAAGACACCTTTATAACCTTAAGAAGAGAACTAGGGATTTGTAATTTTCATGATATTTCTTGAATTTGTTTTGGTAAGTCGGCTTACACACATTGTTCAGTAGACTGCCAAGTATTGTTTTAAAAAAAAAATTCTGAAGCTTTTATGCTCTGGACAGTCGACTGAGCTTAGCACCAAGTCGACTGACCAGTTGTATTAATAGTGTGTTCAATTTTTTTGTAAACTCTCGAATAAGTCGACTGCCTACTCATACCAGTCGACTGTAACGAATCAGTTTTTTCTTCAGATTCGAATCTTGGTACATCCTTTGAGGCGACTGTTCACCCTTTTACACTTCTTTGACCATATCTAAGCCGTTGATATCCTTTTCCTTTGATCTCAGCCATCCATTTCCTTGTTAAAACCCTAAAACATACCCCCTTCCTTTCACTTTTACCCTACCTATTTTTCCCAGATCTGAAGAAGAGAGAAGAAAAGTCGACTGCACAATTGCTACTGCTGTCAATTTCCTGTATTGTGAAGGTCAAATCCGGCTGATTTCTTGTAGATTTTCAGTCAACTTGAAGTTTTAGAGTCTCCTTATTGGTATACTCTCTTTCCTCTCTTTTCCTTCTTATTATGGCTCCTAAGAGATCTAAAACATCTCATGTTGATGAGGGTTCATCTTCTAAGGATTACATTCAATATCTTAGAAGTCCTGACCTTGTAGAAAAATGGTTCATCATATGTTCCATGATAATTTTTCCGGGTCGGTTTGTTAATTTTTCCGATCTTAATAGGTTTAATCTTGTATCTTTGTTTCATCATTGTAGTTTTTATGAATTCTTGTCTTTAGAAAATCAACCCTACTACTACCCTCAACTCATTTATTTGTTTTATACAAATATGAGGGTTGTTCAATCAGATGATGGTGAGCTACTCATCTATTCCTCTATCAAAAATAAGAAGATTAAACTCACCTCCGAAAGAATCAACCTTATTTTGGGTATAGACGATGAAGGACTTGATTTAGGAGAAATTTTGATGGATGATGCCACCATTTTATCTAGAATTTATTTGCCGAATCATGGACCGCCTATGACAAATAGGTCCATAACCCCTATTGCAAAACTTGTTGCACGGGTACTATCATATAATATCATTCCCAAAACATGGAGTTATGATCAGTATTCCATGGAATAACAACAAGCCGTTATGCAATATTCGGCAAAATCAATCTAAATTGGTGTCATATCATATTTTCTAGACTTCATAAGTCTCATACCTCCTTTCTTCCTTTTGGTGCCCTTCTTACTCGAATCTTTTGTGCTTATGATGTCAATCTCGATTCAGAAACCAATGTAGTAAAGCACTATGAATATTTTGATCGTGCATGTTTAGCACGCATGAAGCTTCGTACTTCTCCACCTAGGTCTACCTATAGGACTTTCCCTCCAGTTCCTTTAGCCACTTCAGCTCGTCTTTCTTCTGCTTCTAGTTCCTCTCATCCTCGAGCAGATTTTGATGATTCGCGCAGTATTTATAATGTTGTAAATTATATCATGGATCGTCAAGATGTTCTTGAGTCGCAAATTTCCCATCTTACTCAACTGTTCATTGCTCAATTTCCTCCTCCCTCTCATGATGACCAAGATGAAGAAGAAGAAGATTGATGAGTTCTTATTTTTATTATTCTCTATGCATTGTATTTTTTTTGTGTGTGAGGAATATTGTTCCCTCTTTTTTTGTTGATGACAAAGGGGAGAACATATGCATGACATATGCATGCTTTGTTTTTTTCATGTTTTTTTTAATGTTTTTATGTTAATTTGTATTTCTATGCTCTGTATATTGCTGTTGTATGGTGAGAACATATGCATGCTTTGTATTTTTAAGCTTTCACCTATGCATGTTGTACAATTGATAGGGGGAGCATATGAGCAGTTGTATTATTCATTCCCTTCATTATAAGCTATTGTGTTGTCATCATCAAAAAGGGGGAGAATGTTGATTCTTGATTTTGATGATTACAACACAATGCAAAGTTGTTATTCTACTTCTTATATATTACATGATATACAAAGGCAAAATGTTCTAACAAGCTTCTTAAAGCAAGTTGATCAAGCACAGCTGCAAACAAAGTTCTTATTGCTAATTGATCAAGAAAGCTACAAGGTTGCCAGCTTACAAGATAAAGACGAAGGCTAAAAGCTATCTCACGACTCAAGACTCAAGAACAAGACATATGCTTCAATTTATTGTATTAAGTGTCTTGTAACAATTTATAATCTTTTTTGTTTGCATTGAGTCTTAGAAAATCTATAAAAGCCTTGTCACACACTCACACATTATCTTTAAAATAATTGAGTTTTTTAAAACTTAAAAAGATCGAAACAAAGATTGAAAAAGCTCAGCTGTTAAGCACCAGTCGACTGCCATAAGGCATCAGTCGGTTGTCTTAGTACGAAACTGACTGAACTTATTTATACTCTGATCAGTCGACTCATAAGGACAACCCAGTCGACTGTTCAAGACGTTTCGACAGTTTGCTGATTTCAGATTTTGTTTTTTTTCGAATTCAAAAAGGTTATTTCCGTTGGTTGACAGTTGGTACAACTGCCTCCCAACGTCCAGTGTTACTAACTCTATAAATAGAGAATAGAAATCACTGTGAAAAAGTTAACAACTTTCCAAGCTTTTTGTTTTTCAAAGTTTTCAAGCTTTTGGTTCTAAAACAAGAAGAAGCATTCAAAAGCATTCTCTTTCTAAGTCTTGGTTCTCCGAAATCAGTCTTGCATAAGAGTGATTTCATTTGAGACTGATTTCGGAAGTTGACCTAATAGCCATGCATAAAAACACATCCACAACAAGGCTTTAGGTTGATTGTAACTCTTTTGTTGTTGTTCTTCACTCTCGGGTTGTGAGAGTGGTTTCCTCTCGGTTGGAGAGTAGGGCTTTAGGGTGTAGAGTCAGGTTTGTCACTCTTGGTGGAAGGGTGAGTTGCTTTCTCTAGTTGTGAGAAAGGACTACGGGTTGGACAAGGTTGTTGTCTAACGCCGTAGAGTGTTCTGGTAATTATTTCATTAATAGTGAAAAATATCAAGTGGGTTGCTTATGGACTGGATGTAGGTCGGGAGGACCGAACCAGGATACATCGTGTGTACTCTGTGGTTGTATCTCTTTGAACTTGCATTTCATTTTCTTACTATATAACCTTCTGTGAAACATGTCTACAGTCGACTGTGTACTTTTGTAAGTCGACTGGTCAGACTTGTATTACTTTATCTCTGAAATCTTTGTGATAAGTCGACTGGCTCTTCTATAGGTCAACTGGTCAGACTCACATTAAAAATACTCTTCTTAACTGTCGCTTCAGTCGACTCGTTTATCTCTTCAAGTCGACTTATCAGAAGAAAAGTTTAATTCCACATTTTAATTTTTATAAAACACTATTCACCCCCCCTCTAGTGTTTCTTGCCTTGCCTACAGGATCCAACAATCGTCACACCTGGTCAAGTCCATAGTTCCGTTTAACGCAGGTAAGGAGCGTCGAGTAAGGCTTCAGTTGAGAGTTAGGCTTCGTTTCTCTCGGCGGGCGATGCGTCGCAAGGTGCCTTTATGCCCGTAACAACTTTTGATAAGGCCTGGTGCGGTGGCGTCATCTCCACTACAAGTTTGGCTAAGTGTAAGGACGAGAGCTAGTAGGGAAGAGGGGAAAACTTTAGAGCCTGCCATGTCCTATGTTGTTCAACGCAAGCAGGGGACTTAGGGTAATACGTCGTATGTCTGGCCCTAATATCCCCCATGCGCGGGTAACCGCAGTATACCTTTATGCTCGTATCACAGCTTTTGAAGAGGTCCGAAATATGAGAGTTTGAAATTATAATAATATTTTATAGCAGCGGCGATTGAGGACCATGCAACTGCTTCCAGGCAAGGTGGAAAACATAACCTGTGTACGGACACCACCTTCACTGCAGTGGATGCACTTACTGCAACCTCTTCATCACTGAATAACCGAAACATGATAGAGCACAAGATAAGTTACATGGTGGGGGATCAAACCCCAGTAATGAGGAGAACATCGCCTGTATGGGGAATGTGTACTATGGAATGGATATCTCTCCAACCAAGTGTGCATTAGACTAAGAGCCTCGTGTGCATTGTGTGCATTAGTTTTAGACATGTCATACACCATCACTTGTGTTTGCTCACATTTTCTTTATCAACAAGATTGTGGTGGTTGAGGTTTAGAATCACTAGTTTCATCAGCTATAGCGTCAGTTGCATTCACTAACGTGCTCACTCTTTCAGTAGCAGGATCGCCCGCTGTGTTGGAGGCACGAGAGTCTCGAGTTGGTTATAGCATCAAAGTCAAGACATTATCCATTTATAGTAACTCATTGTAAATTGTTGAAATGTTATGTTCTTTGTAATTGTTGTAATTGAACTGGACTTTGTAATAACATTTGATGTAATAAAAGTTTTAATTTCCTGTGATTTTTGTGTGTTGTGACTCATTTGAAGAAAGATCTTGGAATAATGTCACGAGTTCCTAGGTTAGGGATTCGGGGCATTACAGAAGTTGGTATCAGAGCTTACTTCAAATTGTAGTCTAACTCCATAAGAGATTAGACTTGAATGCGCTGTGAGAGTTGGGTCTAGTCACATAGTAAATGATTATAATTCATATTATTACTCTTTCAGCTTCAGTTTACCATATGCTTTTTAATATTTTTATATCTGAGCTGATACCCATATTTTCTCTTACAGATGCCGAGCTTTGATGCCGCACACTCGAATGGATGGACCAATGGTAACGGTACAGTAGTACCAACCGCTGCTACTCAGACTCCCCCACCCCCACCATCCACTGCTATCAAGAGGGCAGTAGCCCAGCTATCCTATCAGCTTGCAAGTGGAACCATGAAAAACTCAAAGATCTCTTCAAGAATTGTGCATATGCCCTGAGTGCCACCAATAGGAGGGTGGCCAAGCTGGAAAGGTCAAGGCAGAAGTGGAAGGTGAGAGTGTTGCAGCAGAGGCACCATTACCTGGAGAAGATAGGAGATTTGCAGCTCAGATATCAGCTGTTGCGGTCCCAGGTCGCTGACATGCAAGACCTGCTCGACCAAATGAACGCAGGTGAAGGCTCGTCAACAGGTGACCAGCCGGGAGCCGGGTAGGATTGATCTCTTAGTGTTATGTGTGATTTCTGGGTGTAAATAGATGACAAACTTTTTGTGTGACTCGACTATGATGACATGATGTTTTGAATGGGTGTATGCAACCCATTTTGGATTACTAGTATGATATTTTGACTGTGCTAGCAAGCAATATCATTGTAACCCTTTTTGTGATAAATAAAAAAGCAAGCATGTTTCTAAATACTACTGGTGTGATGTGAGTTTACATTGCTATTTCCATTTGACATGTCACCCTGGATTCGGTAAAACTGGTAGTCTTTTAAAAGACTGAAACCACCCTGTCTTCGAGGGGCAGGTGGATCCCACACCAGACGACGACTGGGTTCGACTCGAAATTGTTTTCGAGGTACTAGAGACACTGCCGGAGAGCATGGTCAAACTGGCAGCCACACTTCTGGAGAAGGACGCGGGCGTTTGGTGGTAGTCAGTTAAACATGAGAAGGTAGAAGGGCCTATTACATGGGAAGATTTCTTGGAAGAATTTCACCGGAATTATTTTTCACTCGAACCAGGAGGAGAATGCAATGGAGCTCATCAACCTTTGCCAGGGAAGCATGACGGTGAGAGAATCCGTGACCAAGTTCACTCAGTTGGCTCGGTATGCCCCAGAAATGATTCAGGACGAGGTTAAGAAGGCAAAGTGATTCGAACAGGTATTGAGGCCGACACTGTGGTCAAAGATGGTGTCTTTGTGTATTCGGAGGTTTGAGAAGCTAGTACAGAGAGCTGCAGTAACAGAACAGGACATGAATCAGAATCAGCTCACCCAAGGAAAGATAGGAAAATGGAACAAGGGAAAAAGGACAGAGCCATCCATAGGATTCAAGAAGCAGGGGCAGAACCCAAAATTCCAAAGGAGCAATGACAATTCATCATCAGACAAGACTGTGAAGTGCTATGGTTATGGAGAAATTGTTGATTCTTGATTTTGATAATTACAACACACTGCAACATGTATCTATGCTATACTATATAATTGTAGGTTGTATACACACAGACCTCATTTCTATACAGCTGAACAAATGAACAAGCACAAACTCTGGATATTAACAAAGGCTTCACTCAAAGACTCAAGTCAAGACCTGTTTCAATGACATTGATTTTTGTCTTGTAAAACAAATGTAATATTTTTTATTTTGAGTCTTAGAATGATGTACAGCCTTGTCACACACACATACACTCACATATAACTCATTCTAAATGTGTGTTTTTCAAAACCAGAAGTCAAAACAACTTGAACTAGATTAGTTGTTGAGTACCAGTAGACTACCACTTGCTCTAGTCGACTGAGTTGGGACAAAACTGCCTAATCTTATTCAAACTCTGTCCAGTCAACTCATTATGGCAATCCAGTCGACTGTTCAAGTGCGTTTGACAGTTTTATGTTTTTAAAATCGCTTATTCAAATTCAAATCATTTTTTCCGTTGGATGACAGTTGGAGCAACTGTTTCCCAACGTCCAGTGTATTTAACTCTATAAATAGAGGTTAGAATCCATTGTGAAAATTAACTAATACTCCAGGCATTTTTTGAGATCTTAAGTTTTCATACTTTCGAGAGATTAAAGCTTTCAATTCACTAAGACTTGGTTCTCTGTCTTCAGTCCAGTATAACATTTGATTTCGTTCTGGACTGGATATAGAAGTCAACCATTTAGCCACGTACTATATCACAATCACAAACAAGTCTATAGGTTGATTGTCAACAATTGTTATTGTTTTCTTTTCCTCTCGGTTGGAGAGTAGGACTCTAGGGTGTAGAGTCAGGTTTGTCACTCTTGGTGGAAGAGTGGGTTGCTTTCTCTGGTTGAGAGAAAGGACTACGGGTTAGACGAGGTTGTTGTCTGAACACCGTAGGATATTCTTGTAAACTTTTTTCAAGAATAGTGGAAATTTCAAGTGGGTTGCTTGGGGACTGGATGTAGGTCGGAAGGACCGAACCAGGATATATCGTGTGCACTCTGTGGTTGTATCTCTCTACTTGCATTTATATTTTCTCAGTTCTGTGTTTTTACTGTGAAACTTGTCTGGACAGTCGACTTAGTACTTGATAGGTCGACTGGTCAGACTCGTATACTCTGAAAGTTTTCTGTATGTTAAGTCGACTGTCTCAACTTTAAGTTGACTTCACAGACCTGTTTAAATTACTTTTTCATTTTGTTAATTCAGTCGACTGGTTTATCCCTTAAGTCGACT
This sequence comes from Hemerocallis citrina, assembly GCA_017893485.1. NCBI lineage: Eukaryota > Viridiplantae > Streptophyta > Magnoliopsida > Asparagales > Asphodelaceae > Hemerocallis > Hemerocallis citrina. Next base: position 57,727,139 of record CM030367.1, on the reverse strand, counting down.
GTACAGAAGAAAAATCTCTATTCCGCAATTTAATTTCTTATAAACACTATTCACCCCCCCTCTAGAGTTTGTTGCCCTACCTACAGGATCCAACACTTGGTATCAGAGCAAGGTTAAGGGCTATGGTAACTACTTCAAATGCAAATCAGTACCATGAAGGCCAATCTACACAAAGGCCACCTCTCTTAATTGGCACAAATTACAATTATTGGAAGTGCAGAATGAAGATCTACCTTCAATCCATCAATTATGAAATATGGAACATGACTGAAACAGAATACAATGCTCCTACGATTCCATATGCACAATGGAATGATGATATGAATAACCAAACAATGAATAATGCAAAAGCGATGAATGCATTATTTTGTGCTCTGACAAAGGAGGAATTCAATCGTGTGTCAAATTCAACAACCGCACATTAAATCTGGCACACACTCGAGGTAACTCATGAAGGAACAAACAAAGTGAAAGAATCTAAAATATCTGTTCTTGTTCACAGGTTTGAAATGTTCCGCATGAAGGAAAATGAAAGTGCGTCCGAAATGATTACCAGATTTATTGACATTACAAACTCACTTGTGGCACTTGAGAAAATATACACTCAAGCAGAGATGGTGAGAAAAGTTCTTCGTGCACTTACTCCTGAATGGGAAAAGAAGACCACTGCAATAGAAGAGGCCAATGATCTATCACAACTTTTTCTTGAGAATCTTGTGGGAAATCTAATGGCTTATGAGGTTCAAATTGATGAAAGAAAGAAGGATGTAGAACCACAACAGTCCAAGAAGAAATCATTAGCATTTAAAGCTATGACAGACTCAGAAGATGAAGAAGAAGATGAGGAGGAGATCGCCATGTTCACAAGGAGATTCAAAAAATTTCTAAAGAAAGGTAAGTTCAATTCGAAATTTAGAGATTCTAATGATCCTCCAACTTGTTTCAGGTGTAACAAGACAGGTCATATAACGAAGGATTGTCCTCTAGAAAATACAAAGTTTAAGGGAAAGACATCCAACTTCTAGAAGGATAAATACACTAAGAACAAGTTTGCCAAAAACAAAAAGGCATATCAAGCAACTTGGGATGACAGCGATTCTTCTTCAGAAGAAGAAATTGATGAAACCAACGAGGTTGCGAACATGTGTTTCATGGCATCACAGAATCAAGTAAGTAATGATTATGATTCAGATGATTTACTCGATGCGTTCAATGAAATTTTTCAAGAATTGAAAAAGGAAAAGATTAGAGTTAAGAACCTAGAGAAAGTTAATCATACACTTTCTCAAGAGAATCTTAACCTTGATAAAGAAGTAAAATCTTTAAATTCTCGTATTTCAAGTTTAGATATGGATCTTGAGTCTCTAAAGAAGAATTATGAAGAGATTTCCAAGAACGTATCTAAGTTTAATAAAGGAAAAGATAATTTAAACAGTGTTCTTCAAAATCAAGTAAAATCTAGTCAAAAGTTTGGACTTGGTTTTAAAAAATCTCTTGTAAAGGATCTTTCTTCTAAAAACACTAGTATAAATAAACCTTGAATCTATTTCTAGTGTTAAACATAAACTTTATGAGTTCTTTGAAAAGCCTAAGCTTGTAAGTTTTATTGATTAAAGCAAATCTAAAGTTCAGCCAAGTCGACCGAGTCCATCCACCAGTCGTCTGTCCAGAGGTACTGAGTCTTATTTAACAAGACCAAAACTTCTTATAAGTCGACCTACATTATCTTCCAATCGACTTACATACAATAGAAGTCGACTGAAGGATGTTATAAAGTCGACTGGACAGAGCAAACTTGTATGGGTTCCAGTCAATTTGAGTTTGAATGATAGAACTGGTTATATCAACTCATATATGTTAAATATATGTAATTCTGTGAATTTTATTCCTGCTTATGGAGGAAAATCAAACTCATTATGGGTTTGGTTTCCTACAAACTAATATGTTTTGCACCCAATGAAAAGGGTACCATATTCACATTGAATATCTTATACGTACCAAAGAAAGACCGTTGGATACTTGACAGTGGATGTTCAAAGCATATGACTGGTCATGCCAATATCCTATCCACCATACAAAGCATCAATGGAGGAACAGTTACCTTTGGTGATAACAATAAAGGAAAAGTCATAGGAATCGGCATGGTTGGTAAAAACACTAACCCTTCTATAGAAAATGTTTTGTTAGTTAATGGACTAAAACATAATTCGTTAAGTATTAGTCAATTATGTGATAAAGGTTATAAAATTGTATTTGAAAAAGATGCTTGCTTAATTTATGATTCTACTATGCAAAACATTATTTTTCAAGGTTTACGCAAAAACAACATTTATGAATTATGTTTGAATACAAATGAGTTTTCAAATGATTATTGTTTAATAGCTTCTAATAATGATTCTTGGCTTTGGCATAGACGATTTGGTCATGTGAATATGAAAAATCTCTCTAAAATATCTAAGTATAACCTAGTTAAAGGACTGCCAAAACTATCCTTTAAAAAGGATAAGTTATGTGATGCATGTCAGCTAGGAAAACAAATCAAATCCACTTTTAAAACAAAAGAAGTAAATTCTACTAGTAGGCCACTCGAGTTAATTCATATGGATTTATTTGGCCCTACTTGAGTTGCTTCTTTAAATAAAAGTAGATATGTATTTGTTTTAGTAGATGATTTTTCACGATTCACTTGGACTTTCTTCTTAAAACATAAAAATGAAGCTTTTGATGAATTTGCAAATTTTTGTAAATGAATTCAAAACCAAAGATCTCTAACCATTGTCACTATTAGAAGTGAGCATGGTGAAGAATTTGAAAATGAAACGTTTACAGAATATTGCAACAAGAATGGTATAACATATTCATTTGCATTTCCTAGGGCTTCACCACAAAACGGAGTGGTTGAAAGGAAAAATAGGACTTTGCAAGAATGCGCACGTACCATGCTTGTTGAAAGCAATTTACCTAAGTATTTTTGGGCTGAAGCTGTTGCTACAGCTTGTTATGTTTTAAACAGGATTCTAATAAGACCTAAGCTAAAGAAGACTTGTAATGAGTTATTTTTTAACAAAATTCCTAAAGTCTCTTACTTTAAAACATTTGGTTGTAAGTGTTTTATTCTGAACACTAAAGATAATTTAGATAAATTTGATCCTAGATCTAATGAGGGTATCTTTATAGGATACTCAAATAGGAGTAAAGCATATAGAATTTTCAACAAGTCAACAATGACTATCGAAGAAAAAATGCATGTTACATTCGATGAATCTCTGCCTTCATCAAATTTAATTAAAGATGATGAAACTGATTCACCACCTTTAAATAAAATAATTACATCTTTAGAAAAAACGAGTCTCGTAGATAAGTCGACCGATATGGACATCATGTCGACTGATGTAAACCAGTCGACTGAGGAACTTGTCAAGTCGACTGATCCTATTGTGATATCTTCAACTTTACCAAAATCTTTTGTTGAAGTTAGAGATCATCCTCATGACTTAATAATTGGTGAAATCTCCCATGGTATTCAGACACGATCCCATATTAATATGATATCTCATACAGCCTTCTTGTCGGATTTTGAACCGAAAAATATACAAGAAGCATGTGAGAATGAATTTTGGATGAATGCCATGCAAAATGAGTTAAAACAATTCATAAGGAATGGTGTATGGGATTTAGTTCGACGACCTCCTGATCATACTATTATTGGTACCAAATGGGTATTCAAAAATAAGTTAGATGAATCAAGACAAGTTGTTAGGAACAAAGCTAGACTAGTTGCTTAAGGATATAATCAAGAAGAAGGCATAGATTTTGATGAAACATATGCTCCTGTTGCTAGATTAGAATCAATTCGTATTTTATTTGTAGCGCCCCGAATTTCTAATATAATATCTTAGAAAATACGTGGCACAATCCCAGCATCAACTTCAATGTAACAGTACACATAGCCCAAAAATACAAATAATTTTATTCAAACTTTTATTACAACAATCTTAAAAAACACAGCGGAATACAAAACACCTTGAATTACAACTTTCTTTTTACAACACTTCTAAAAATTTTACACAAAGCTCTATTACATCAGTTTATCTCCAAAACTATCTCAAGCATCCCAACCTCTAAATTCTAAGCAACAACCTGTAACACATGAGGCTAGAGATGATCCCTAACTCCCAAAACTAAAGGGGTCAGCCATAAAGGTGTGAGTGACATAAACAAGCAACATAAGTAAAGCATAGATTTATCAACAACAGAACATAACAAGAGTAGATGAAATTAGAGAAATCATGAAATGCGAAAAACCATACAAGTGGAACCAGACTAAGTATTAAGTGTAGAAAACAGAAAAGCACATGCATAAAACCAAGTCAAGAAACACAATTCTATATGCTGACTCTCTAATGCGTACTTGTCGGAGTCTATGCATCCCATTCTACATAGGTCCGGTGCAAGCCCTTAACGTCTCCACATTATAGGGTTCAATCCCCGCTATGCAACTAATCCTAACCCGATGACTACTACGAGATAAAGGTAAACTACCACATGTGCGTCGCCTCGCTCCCGGAGATCAATCACTCTCAACACCGCAGATCGGATACCCGGCTATCAATCACTATCTGTGATATGGCTAAAAATGGGGTTAAATCGGAACCGTCCAGATTGGGCACGAATCTTGAAGCTCGGGGGTAAAAAGGTAATTTCACATACAATCGGATCCAAAGCGGGTACTGAATCTCCTTCTCGCAGATCCAATAACCCACGAATGGATCCACACCAGTTGGGTACGGGTTCCGCCCGAGACGAACCCAAACCAACAAGAGACAAATCAGGATCCATGATTTGGGCAAGTCAATGGCCCTGATTTGCTCTCACCGGGAATCAAGGAAAGATTTCCTAAACAGACTGAGGATTTTGCTCCCGGCTGTTACATAGGAAATCAGACCCTTAAACGGCTCCCCTGGCGACTATAAATATCACCCCTCTACCACCATGACCAGGTTAATCACTTTCTCACCACTTTTAAGCTCTTTCTTAATCTCTTCTGATTACTGACAAGAGCGTCGGAGGGTGCATCGCCGGAATCAATCCCGGTGTTTCGCACTTCCTTGCAGGTCGCGGCAGGAGCAAGAAGGCTGAGTCAACTGTTCAGATTTTTCTCGGACTCACAAATTCTATCTGTTTACCCCCACACCGAAATCAGCGGTAACAGATTGGCGCCGTCTGTGGGAACAACCGCACGAACAGCCTCAGCTTCTTCCTCACCGTCCTCTGCAGCCATGCCTCCGAAGAAGGTCAGATCTAGAGGGTCGAACCGTGTGGCCAATCCCGCCGACCCTACGGAGGAAGCCCCTGTCAATCCTATTCCACAGTCCGATCTCCCTCCACCGGCCCTGCAGTTCCCACCTCCTCATCCCAAGCAGCAACCCAACAATGGCCCTTCTGGCCATAACGGTCGGAAGCAGAAGCAGCCCCTCCATCAGGACTATGTCTCGGTTCATAACGGATCCTCAGATTCGATGGCTTCCCATCATCCCGACCTCCGCAACACGCTCCTGAACCGCCAGAATGATTACGACCTCCGCACCCACCTTGACGAGAGGCGGGCCCGAGAGGGAGCCTCCCGCCAGCGTCAGGGTAAGCGGTCCCCTCGTCGCCGAGACGGTAGGAGGTCTCCGAACCGCAGAGGCCGAGCGGCTTCTCCAGAGCGCCGAAGGAGGAGGCCACAGTCCCCCTGCGGATCGGCATCATCGCAGGAACAATGACTCACCCATCACCCGTGCCGAGTTCCTACAGTTCCAAGAAACTGTTCTGCAGGATCTCAACCTTCGGCAGAACGTCCAAAGGCTCAGAGGGCTCCAACGCCCCCGAGGGATCCCAGTCCTCGTCGCCGAACCCGAAGTCCTTCCCCGGCTCCCGGCTGCCAGCAGCAGCAATACAGTCCTCGCCGATCTCAAGACTACCGGCGCCGCAGTCCACGCTCCCCTTCCTATGAAGAGGAGTCTGGGGGGTCATATGATTACCAGCGGAGGGACGACGCCCTCATCCGCCGTCTCCATGAGGTGGAAAGGCGTATTGGCTGCATGGACAGAGAGGAGGAGTCCCGAGCAGGAACAGTCCGTCCCAGCAGACCCCCTTTCTCTCAGTCGATCATGGAGGCCCACATACCGAGGGATTTCAAACCTCCACAGTTTGAAACGTACTCAGGGGAATCCGACCCAGTCGACCACGTCGAAAGCTTCAAGACCCTGATGCTGATCCATCAAGCTTCCGACGCCGTGCTCTGCAGGACCTTCCCTGCCACCCTCCGGGGGTCGGCTCGGGAATGGTATTCCAGACTCGCCCCCTCCTCCATCTTCTCGTTCGAGCAGTTTGAAACACTGTTCATAACTCACTTCGTGAGTAGCAGGCGAGCCGAGAAGACAAGCCTCTCCCTACTGAACCTGCGGCAGGAATTGGAGGAGAAGCTGCGGGACTATGTGAAGAGATTCACCGCAGAGGTCAGGTCTATCGCCTCCTTAGACCAGTCCGTGGCGACCATGGCGTTCCAGTCGAACGTCCTCAATGCCAACCTCCGATCGTCCCTATCCAAGAAGCCCCTGCATGACTTCGCCGACCTTCTCCTGAGGTGCGAGAAGTACATCCGAGCAGAGGAGGCTGAAGCCCTTCCGAGCTTCGGGGGGCCCTCCTCAGGGTCGAAGAGGAAGGCGACGGGGGAAGAGGGGTCCAAGAAGGCTTAGAAGGACAATGGCGGTCAGCGTCGCCCTCCCCCCAGGTTCGAGAAGTTCAATCCCCTCACCACTAACGTCTCTACTATCCTAATGGAAGTGGAGAAGGAGGGGGTCATCCCCCCAGCTCCGAGGATGCACACCCCGGCAAAGAGGAGGAACAAAGATAAATGGTGTCGTTACCATCGGGACCACGGCCACGACACGAACGACTGCCGAGCTTTGAGAGATGAGATCGAAGCCCTCATCTGGAGAGGGCAGTTGGCCAAATTCGTGAAGGCTAACGACCGGGCGGACCACAATTCTCCTCCGCCTCGGGGGGCCAACAAGCGTTCCGAGCGACGCGAAGAGACACCCGAGTTCGAGGAGGAACGGATTCTGCACCTGATCCACGGAGGCCCCATGGGGGGCTCCTCTAATTCCTCCCGGAAGGCCTTCGTCCGAGAGGTCAACTCGGTTCATAGTGCCCCTCCCCCCAAAGGTCTCGGCATCCCTGTGTCTTTCTCCGATGCCGACCTCGAAGGGGTCCGAACCCCACACTGTGATGCCCTCGTCATCGACCTACGCATGGCCAACTTCAAGGTGAAGAGGATTTTAGTAGACAATGGGAGTTCGGTCAATATTCTCTTCCTCTCGGCCTTCCGAGGCCTGCAGCTGTCCCGGGACCGTCTCAAACCGGCCGGTTACACACTCCACGGGTTCACGGGGGTCCCGGTAACTGTCGAGGGGGTGATAACCCTAGACGTAACCGCAGGAAGCGCCCCTACTACCCGGACCGAGCCGATGGACTTCATGGTCGTCGACGTCCCGGCGGCGTATAATGTCATCCTAGGCTGACCCGGCCAAGCCGCCTTGGAAGCTGTCCCCTCGGCGTACCATTTGAAAATGAAGTTCCCCACTCGGTCGGGAGTAGGGGAAGTCAGGGGAAGCCAAGAAACAGTCCTGAAGTGCTACATGACTTCCACCGGGGGACCAGTGCTCTCGCTCGAGACATTAGAAATCCCCGAGCCGAAAGCTCGGCCAACGTCCGAACCGGCGGACGAGTTAGAAGAAGTGCTCTTCTCGGACGAGGACCCGAGCTGGAAGTTCCTCATCAGCAAGTCCTTGCCGACCGCACTGTGCTCGGACCTGATTCAATGCATCCGGGATAACCGTGACTTGTTCGCCTGGTCGGCCGCGGACATGCCCAGCATTTCCGAGGAGCTGCTCGTCCATCGCCTGAGTGTCGAACCGGGGTGCAAACCGGTTCAGCAGAAGAGGCGGAAGTTCACTCCCGAGCGATAGCAGGCCATCAAGGAGGAGGTGGATAAACTGCTGAAGGCCAAGTTCATACAGGAGGTAAATTACCCCGAGTGGCTGTCGAATGTTGTAATGGTCAAGAAGTCCAATGGCTCGTGGAGGATATGCATTGACTTCACCGACCTGAACAAGGCGTGTCCGAAGGATCCATTCCCTCTCCCGAACATCGACACCCTTATTGACGCCACCTCGGGCCATGAGCTCCTCAGCTTCATGGACGCCTTCTCGGGGTACAATCAAATTCGAATGTTCCCTCCGGACATTCCGAAGACCTCCTTCGTCACCGACCAAGGCCTCTACTGCTACCGGGTCATGCCGTTCGGTTTGAAGAACGCGGGCGCCACCTATCAGTGCCTCGTCAACAAGGTCTTCCAGAGCCAGATCGGCCGCAACATGGAGGTGTACGTTGACGACATGCTCGTCAAGAGCATCCGGGGCACAGACCATGTAGCCGACCTCCAAGAGGCCTTCGGCGTGTTGAGAAGGCACAACATGCGGCTGAACCCGAACAAGTGCGCGTTCGGGGTCTCTTCGGGAAAGTTCCTCGGCTTCATGGTAAGCCAACGTGGAATCAAAGCTAACCTCGAGAAGATTAAGGCCATATTAGACATGGCCCCGCCTCGGAACATCAAGGAGGTGCAGAAGCTCACCGGTCGGCTCGCTGCTATCGGTCGGTTCCTCTCAAAGTCGAGGGAAAAGTGCCTCCCCTTCTTCAAAGCACTCAGGGGGGCTAAGGGTTTTGAATGGGGCCAGCCACAACAGGAGTCGTTCGACCAACTGAAGGCATACTTGGTGAACCCCCCTCTGCTCAGCAAACCGGTCCCGGGCGAGACCCTCTTCGTCTACTTGGCTGCTTCCGAGCAGACCTTGAGCGCTGTCTTGGTGAGAGAGGAGGATCGAACCCAAAGGCCTATCTACTACGTGAGCAAGGTGCTTCGGGACGTCGAGCTCCACTATCCGAAGATAGAGAAGATGGCCTACGCCCTAGTCACGGCGGCGAGGAAGCTTCGGCCATACTTTCAGTCCCACTCGATCGTCGTCCTCACCGACCAACCCCTAAAACAGATCCTCTACAAGCCTGAGACCTCGGGCCGGCTGATGAAGTGGTCCATAGAGCTGAGCCAGCATGACATCTCTTACCAACCTCGGACAGCAATTAAGGCGCAGGCACTCGCTGACTTCATCGTAGAGTCCACTATCCCTGAGGTCGGCCACGTCCCGAATGGACCCCCCATTTGGACAGTCTTCGTGGACGGATCCTCTTGTAATGAAGGAAGCAGTGCTGGCATCATTCTGAACGGCCCTGACAACTTCGTCCTCCAGTACGCGATCCGTATGAACTTCAAGGCCTCGAACAACGAGGCGGAGTACGAAGCGCTCATCACTGGTCTCGGACTTGCACGAAGTGCTGGGGCGCAGCGCCTCTGAATCCACAGCGATTCCCAGCTCGTCGTGAACCAAGTCTTGGGCGAGTACGAGGCTCGAGATGAGCGGATGGCAAAGTACCTCGCCAAGGTTCAGGCCCTCATGAACCGGTTCGAGGAGGCGCTCATCCAAAGGGTCCCTCGTGAAGAGAACTCACAGGCCGATGCCCTCTCTAAATTGGCCTCATCCTCACTGCAAGGTCTCGAACAGACCGTACTGATCGAAGTCCTCTCTAAGCCGAGCATCGAAGACGAGACACCTGGCTCGGCGGAATCGTTGTCGGTCATGTTACAAGATGATGGGATGAAGCCTTTAGTGGAATTCCTAAGGGACGGGCTCCTACCCGAAGACCCCAAAGAGGCTCGCCGAGTCAGAACCCGGGCCGAGCGGTATGTCTTGATCGAGGGCATCCTATACAAACGCTCTTTCTCTCAAATAGACGGCCGACCGTACCTAAGGTGCCTCTCTCCGGATCAGGCCGAATATGCCCTACAAGAGCTCCACGAAGGCATCGGAGGGGCACACTCAGGATTTAGGTCCTTGGCCCGGAAAGCTTTGAATTATGGGTACTTCTGGCCGACCCTCCTTCAAGACGCCGAGCGACACGTTCGGCAATGCAGCTCTTGTCAGAGACACTCCAGCATCCGACGCCTCCCCCAGGCCAACCTCGCCTCCCTATCAAGTCCCATCCCCTTTGCAATGTAGGGGATGGATTTACTAGGGCCCTTCCCTCCGGCTCCGGGTCAGTTCAAGTTCTTGGTCGTAGCCATCGACTACTTCTCAAAGTGGGTCGAGGCCGAGCCCCTCGCCACAATAACCGAGAACAAGGTGGTACAGTTCTTCTGGAAGAGTATCATTTGTAGGTTCGGCGTCCCCTGTGTCCTCGTGACGGACAACGGGACTCAGTTCACTGGCGCAGCATTCCGAGCTCTGTGCGACGACCTGGCCATCCAGTAGCGCTTCTCGTCCGTCTCCCACCCTCAGTCGAACGGACAGGCAGAAAATGCTAACCGGCATATCCTCGCAGGCATCAAGAAAAGGCTAGACAAAAGTTCCAAGGGCTTATGGGTCGACCAACTCCCCAACGTCCTATGGAACTACCGCACGAGCAAGCGGACCCCCACAGGCGAGTCCCCTTTCAACCTCACCTATGGGTCCGAGGCCATGATACCTCTCGAGGTCGGAATACCTTCCCCTCGGCTCACAGCCTATGACGAAGCGCAGAATGCCAGGGACCTCAGAGCAGACTTGGTCCGGATAGACGAGCTGAGGGAAAGGGCGTCGATTCGGCAGCAGATTTACCGAAGAAGGGTTGAACTGGCGTACAACAAAAAGGTCCGACCCGCCAACCTTAAGCAAGGAGATTTGGTCTTGAGAAAGCTAGCCATATCCTTCCCCAGTCAGAAGAGCAAGCTGGCTCCGAACTGGGAAGGGCCATACAGGATCACGAGGGTAATTCGGTCCGGAACATATCGTCTTGAAGACCTAGAGGGCAGAGAGCTTCCGAGGACCTGGAATGCCGACCACCTCCTAAAATACCGAGAAAGCGCTCCGGCGCCGCTCTAAGTATCATAGGATATCGAGCCATTCCAGTCCTCCGGCTTGTAACCTATTTTCATAAATTGTACTATGTAAAACGGTTCGCCGTCGATTATTAATAAAGAAAGCTCTTTCGTGTTTTTGAATTTGCATGCTTCTCTCCCTTCTTATCAACTGCTTGATTAAACTGAGATTTCAACCAACGATTCGAAGTCCACGTTTGGCTCGACCTCACCTCCTCGGCTCGTCCCCGGACGAACCAGGGCGTAGACCGTCGTTCGGAACTGCTCTCACAACCGTTGAACTACACCGATGGTTCGGAGTCCAACACTCGGCTCGACTTTACTTCCTCGGCTCGCCTCCGAGCGAGCCAGGGGTAGATCGCCGTTCAGAATTGCTTCCACAACCGATGAACTACACCGATGGTTCGGAGTCCAACACTCGGCTCGACTTTGCTTCCTCGGCTCGCCTCCGAGCGAGCCAGGGGTAGATCGCCGTTCGGAATTGCTCCCACAACCGTTGAACTACACCGATGGTTCGGAGTCCAACACTCGGCTCGACTTTTACCTCCTCGGCTCGCCTCCGAGCGAGCCAGGGGTAGATCGCCGTTCGGAATCGCTCCCACAACCATTGGACTACTACGATGGACCCGGAGTCCAATACTTAGCTCCCAGTCCCCCCAAGCTTGCTTCGCAACAAACCGAGACTGGTCCGCCCCTCTGCTCCGTCAGTGGAGGGACACCGAAGCTACGTTCGGCCACATAATCCGAGCCCTCCTACCTAATAGCCAAAGCCCGAAGCCCTACGCCTTCGGTCGGCTACCGAGCAAGTGCCTTCCCGAGCTCGCAAACGGAGAAAAGTCACTTTCTCCTCAACTTTCGCGCCTGATCTCGATCAGACGGCTCAGATCTTGCCACCTGCACTAAACGACAAGATAGCGTTTTCTTGGGAACTGAGCCGCCTCGAGATTCGTGCCCACGTTCGACGGCTCAGATCTCGCCACCTGCGCTAAACGACAAGATAGCGCTTTCTTGGGGACTGAGCCGCCTAGGGATTCATGCCGTACCTTGTCAGAGTCGCTAACCGACGAAATACTGTACTCATAGGTACCCCGTTCGGTTCAACACTCTCGCCGACGGAACTAACACGCTCGGTTCGAGGATCTCGGCGCGACCAACACAGTTATAAGCAAGATAAATATACAGAACAACAAAAGATATTTTATTAAACAACCAGACCAGAATACAAAGCACATCTTTTTCATGGTTACAAAGTGTTGGCAAACAAAATACACGACGCCGACCCACTATACTTGGCCCTCATATGGAAATATCTTCACTAGACTGTTCGGCCGACTATTCGTCCTCCTCGGCTGGTAGCTCCCCTGCATCGTCCCAGAGCTTCGCTACCACAGTCTGCAAGTGTCGAATCTCCGAGAGCAAATCGTCCCGCTCGGCTATAATCTTCGACTGGTTGTGCCGAATACACTTGACCCGAAGAGCGTTGCTGAAAGCAGGTTTGCGAATCTTCGTCCCCTTCTGCAGGGGTCAACACGGCGATCCTGTTCTCCAGGTGTTGGATCTCGGTTTCCCGTAGGTCGAGGACAGACAAGAGGTGGGCCCGCTCACTCTCAGCTCGGCATAACTCCAGCTCGACACTCCTAGGACTCAGAGCCACCGTCCCAGAAGTGGCCTCGGATTCAGAGTCACCATCCGAGCCGTGGTAATCAGCATATGGGTCGGCCGCCTCGAGCTGAAAAAAGGGAAAAACAAATAGCAAGACTTCACAACATCGCCGAGGCCCAACACTTAGATTTTTTTTCCAAATCACAACTCCGGATTCATATTCAGACATGTTAATTCTACATACAACGAGACCGACCCTACAACAACATTTTACAACAAATCAGAAGGGACATGAAGCGACATGATCAGGTCCTCTTCGGAAGGGGAATGCTTCGGTTTAAGGAAACGCAAGGACGACGAGGCCTGCCCTCCGAGCTCGATCCTAAACCAACGAAGCACGACCCCCCTTCACTGTTGGCCCTAATTGCGGCGCCGACCGAGGCCCCGCTCGACGAGACGGCCGCACTGCTCTGAGCGTCGGCGGGACTCCGTCCGGTCATAGGCGAACGTGTCGCAAGTTCGTAAAAGGAAATCCCTCTCTCGCTCTCTTCACGAGTACATGACGTACTGCGGACGTTAGCCCTCTCCGGCACAGGCTTGAGCGACGCGACCTCTTCCTCCAGTTCAATGATTCTGTCTTTCAGAGCGTCGTCCTTCGCCAACTTCTTCGGACGGGAAGGCCTCGACGAGCCAGAGACGTTGGCACTATCGGTCGCGAGCCGTCGGAAGTGGGTGACTTCGATTCCCCACTCTATCGTGATCCTTTTGAGCCTGTCGACTTCGGCCAATAGCCTCTTGCGTTCGGCCAACGCCTTCTCCAGCTCCGAAGTCAGCTTCTCTTCCGCCGCCGAACGTTCTTTCCCCGCTAATTCCATGTGTTGGACCTCGGCCAAAAGCTCGCCATTCTTCTGCTCGGCGGCTGTGAGCTCTCTACGGAGCCGCTCGACCTCGCCCTCAAGAGCAGAGACCGGGGGTCGCTTTCGTAGCTGCGTCAACTCGCGACACTTCGCCCTGGCCAGCGTCTTTACCTCCCCCAGTTCCAAAGATAAGTGAAAGCACTTATCATGGCTCGATGACAGCTCTCGCATCTTGACCAACTCCTTACGGAGGTACGAAACCTCCGTGATCGTACCGAACTTCACCTGAAAAGCGGAGATGAGTCCGAGGGGACAATACATGGAAACATCTACAACTAGTCACACACAAATCCGAGACTCAACACTTGGACAAATTTTGGCCAAACAAAATGTTTCCATTCAAAACCAAGAAGAAAAGTTTTACAAAAGCGGTGGCCAGTCCGCAGTTAGGCTTACAAAAGAAAAAAGACTAAAAAAGACAACCGAGTCAGGGGTCGACCTTTTTGTCGTTAGGGTCCATCGACCCCCCGGCCTTGTCCTCGCCACCGCCCTCTCCTCCGTCCTCGCTCCCGCTCTCCTCCTCGGAGTCATCCTCCTCCTCGTCCTCGGCTTCGGTCTCCCCTGGGCCTTCGACGCGTTCCGTCTCTCCCTCGGGGCCAAGCAACCCCTCGGGAACACCCTCCTCCCCTTCCACGAGGTCGTAAAAGTGGTAGGAGGACGTGTCGAAGCCCGGGTTCTTGGCGACAACATGGAGCAGGGCGACAACATGGAGCAGGGCTCGACCGTAGGCTTCCTCCATGTTCTGGAGCATGTGCTGCGCGGCCTCCTCCTGCACGGCCTTCCTCACCTTCTTCACCTTCTTCTGGTGCTTGGCCGTGATTCTCTCGGCCCTCTTCCGAGCCTTCTCCGCTTCTGACCGAGCGTTGGCCAGCTCCCCCTTCAGCTCGGCTGCCTCCTTCTCCGATGCCTCAAGCTTGGCCGCCGTGTCCTTCGACAGCTGAATGGCGTCGGCCAGCTGCTTCTCCAACCCCGCCACTTCGGCAGCCCTCTTCGTCGAGAGGAGCTACTCGGCATCAAGCCGCTGCGTGGCCTTGACGCGCTCCGCCCTCTCCGGCTCCTTCTCCTGCTCCTTATTCGCAAACTCCTCGACCAGGAAACTAAAGTGGCAGAGGGTCTGAAAAAGAACAGCGGATTAAAATCCGAGCCCCCTGAAAAAGAACAGCGGATTAAAGAACAGCGGATTAAGCTCAGCCTACTTACCGACATAGTATTCCGAGCGATCTGCATCACGGCGTCCCCTGCTTGCCCGGCCTTCAGGGTCGCTCGGTCCTTTGGGGTCGGCAGGTGCCTCACCGCCTCCATGCAGATGTTGCCGTCGCCCAAGAAGCCGTCGAAGTTCATCACCTGCCATTCGGGCACGAAGATCTGCTTGTGACGCTCGGTCAGGCTCTTCTCCGCATCGGCAGTGAGGGGTGGAACTTGGAGGGACAGCACCTCCTTCACGCCGAACGTACCGCTCTACGAACTGGGAGCATCCACCTTCGGGGTCGGAGTCGGCACCTCCGAAGCAGGGGGGTCGAGAACCCTGATCTCTCCCTGCTCGAGGACCGCGACCTTCGGTTGGTCGGCAATCTTCTCGACCGAAGGCTTCTTCGGGGCTCGGCTGTCCTGAGGCCCTGCCGAAGGCCTCTTCTTCTTCGCCTCCTGCTCCGACCGGCCATTCGCCACCAGAGCTTTGTAATCCAGCTTCATCGTCTCTGCAAAAGCCGAATGAAAAAACTTAGAAAAATTTTCATGAACTTTAAACAAAGAGTATAAATACCAGAAGCGTACTAGGGTCGATCGGACTGAGACCCCCACGGAACAGATCCTCCTCGGTAATATCTTTCCAGCTTAGCGCTGGCAGGGCGAGGAGCTTCCTCTGGACCTCCGCCTCCTCATCATTCAGCGCCGCCTCCTTCTTGGTCCGCTTGGGCAGACCCTCCTTTGCCCAAACCGTCGGTATCCCCCACGGCGCCGGAGCTCGGATGAGGAAGTACTTCTCCTTCCAATGTTTGATCGAGTCCGGATTCTCGATCAGCTTCACGCCCGTCCGGGGTGAAAGATAGAACCTCTGTTCGTCTCTCCTTGGCTGACAGGGTTGATAGAGACTCCGAAAGAGGAACATACTCGGCTTACCGCCGACCTCTTGGCATCGGAGGACGAAAGCCATGACGTGCCTCCATGTGTTCGGCATCAGCTGGGCAGGGCTCAAATCGTACCATGTCAGAACATCAACCACGAACGGGTGGAGGGGAAAGCGGAGTCCGGCAATAAGGGAGTCGACGGGAAAGACGCACACGTCCGACGAGGACTTTGTGTTGGCTCGAAAACCCGGCCCGGGGAGGAGCAGTCCATAGTCGGCAGGGATCCGGAAGCCCTCTCGGATCAGGTGAAGGTCCCCCTCGGTGACAGACGAGATGGTATGATCCACCTCGGACAGCTCCCTCGGCTCATTCTCCTCCACCAACTTAGCCGTGCCTTGGGTTACTCTCTCCAAGGTGTCCTCGGCGTAGTCCCGTACGCCTCCCACGCTCGACAGAGAAATGGGCTGCCGACCGAACGCTCCCGCCGTCTTCGGCGTTTCCACGATCGTGACCACGACCTTCCCCTCCCGGGACACCGCCGCAACCTCTTTAGGCACCTCGGCCACTTCGCCCTCTCTGTCCGGACGAACGACATTCTGATCGCTCGGCTCCACTACCTCCTTCCCTTTATCCCCTCGGCCAACGGCTTGCTCCGAGGCGGGGGTCTCATCCGTGATCTTAACTATTTTTTTCTAAAAGAGAAGGGAAAGAGACTGACCTTGAAGTGATAGGTACGGTCGGAAAGTTCGCCGGAGACAAGGAGCGCTACCGCGACAGCTAGCAACGCCACCAGGGAGCTGAAAACTTCGAAGGCAAAGTAAAAACTGAGGAGAGAGAGTAAAAGTGAAAAATGAGACTTGGTCTAAGGGGGGGTGAAGATTTATAGTAAAAATGGAACGTCCCTTGGACTTCCAACCGAATAAGTGCGACTTTTGGGCTGCTCTCGAAACGTCGCGAAGGCCCAACACAACTGCCTTCCTCACCAAGTCAACCAGCTCGGCGCAATGGGATCTGAATCCGAGCCACACGCAATCCGAGCCAGATTGCACAGACTCCGGTCGGTCTCCGAGCGAGTGCCTTACCGAGCCTGCAAATGGAGAAAACGCACTTTCTCCTCAACTTTCGTGCATGATCTCGATCGGACGGCCCAGATCTCGCCGAGGACACTAAACGACAAGATAGTGTTTTCTTGAGAAATGCGCCCGTCTCGAGATGCGAGCCGCCATCCGACGGCTCAAATTGCGCCAACTCGCTCGGACCGCCTATACCTCCTCCATACCTCACCTCTGTCTGAAGAAGCCAGAAAAAGTTTTGATTCAAAGTTTTAAGGCGCCGCCCTCGGCGAGCACCCCCGCGGGCCCCGTGTCTCGGTCGGTATTCCGCCGACCTACGGGCCCCGGTCGAAAGCAGATCAACACTCGGAAATTGGGAGAAGCGCACCATTCCGAGCTAGTTGATTGCAACTGGAAGGCTCGGCCTGGCAGAGGACTCTGGCAACAGAGCCTTCACAGTTGCAAACAACAAGCTCAGATGGTCCGGAAGTCAGAGCCATATTCTCCCCCGACGCTGGTACCCACAACGGGGCAGACAGA
This sequence comes from Hemerocallis citrina, assembly GCA_017893485.1. NCBI lineage: Eukaryota > Viridiplantae > Streptophyta > Magnoliopsida > Asparagales > Asphodelaceae > Hemerocallis > Hemerocallis citrina. The sequence goes on along the minus strand of CM030367.1, from coordinate 57,709,948 downwards.
GTCCGGAGAAGATCACGGTGGAAGAACGACCGTTCGTCCCTCCGAAGCAACTTGGCACCCGGGTCCGAATTTGGATCGTCACCTCTTCCACCATGATCTCCTCCTACTCCGCCACCTACCTCGGGACAGCCGGAGACGGCAGAAGACCTTGGTGGAAGAACGACCACCCATCATCCCGGAGCGACTCATACCTCGGGTTCGGATCACAGTCGTCACTACTCCTGCCTCGTTCTCCCCCGACCCTGACACCCACAATGAGGGCCGTCAGGAATGGGAGAAGAAAAAGACAGTAGAGTGACCACCCCTCCGAACCTATCAAGGTCAAGACCCCACAAGACTAGCGTCCGCCAGAGGCAGACACCACCGAGGTCTAAAACTCAACATTACTGCGACTGAAATGGCAAGGGGAATGGAGTACTTATAGCTTAACCTCCAAGAACCAGCCATTATGACCCTCGGAAGTTGAAACGCCACGCATTAATTGAAGGAGTTAACCTTAATGACATGGAGAAGGTGGAACGCCGCACAAACCCCGGAGCACCATTAATGTCCTTGGGAACAAGATCGTCTCGAGACGGATTGCGCCGCGTCACTCGTCCTGCCGAAACCCCTATCTCCGGTCGGATTCCGAGCAAGTGCCCTTCCGAGCTCGCGAACGGAGAAAACACACTTTCTCCTCAACTTTCGCGCATGATCTCAATCAGACGGCCCAGATCTCGCCGAGGACACTAAACGACATGATAGTGTTTTCTTGAGAAATGTGCCCGTCTTGAGATGCGCGTCGTCATCCAATGGCTCAGACTGCGCAACGTCGCTTGTCCTCCCGAAACCCCCTGTCTCCGGTCGGACTCCGAGCAAGTGCCTTTCCGAGCTCGCAAACGGAGAAAACACACTTTCTCCTCAACTTTCGCGCGTGATCTCAATCAGACGGCCCAGATCTCGCCGAGGACACTAAACGACAAGATAGTATTTTCTTGAGAAATGTGCCCGTCTTGAGATGCGCGTCGTCATCCAATGGCTCAGACTGCGCCACGTCGCTCGTCCTCCCGAAACCCCCTGTCTCCGGTCGGACTCCGAGCAAGTGCCTTTCCGAGCTCGCAAACGGAGAAAACACACTTTCTCCACAACTTTCACGCGTGATCTCAATCAGACGGCCCAGATCTCGCCGAGGACACTAAACGACAAGATAGTGTTTTCTTGGGAAATGTGCCCATCTCGAGATGCGCATCGTCATCCAACGGTTCAGATTGCGCCACGACGCTCGGGACGCCGAACCTCCTAGCCTTCGGTCGGCAGCCGAGCAAGTGCCATTCCGAGCTCGTAAACGGAGAAAAAAGACACCGAGCTACTACGACCGTTGGATCTCTCAGAAATTCATGCTTCTAATGATGAACGGTTCAGATTGCGCCACGTACGCTAAAAGACAAGATAGCATTTTCTTGGGAAACGCGCCGCCATCCGATGGCTCAGATTGCGCCACGTAGCTCGGAACGCCGAACCCCCTAGTCTCCGGTCGGTAGCCGAGCAAGTGCCATTCCGAGCTCGCAAACGGAGGAAAAATCTGCCGAGCGATGGAGACCAATGGATCTCTCAGAAACCCGCGCTCGTCCATGATCAACGGCCCGGATTGAGCCACGTCATAAATCGGTATTTAAATCATTTTTTATTTATTTAAATCGTTTTATTTATTTAAAAACAGAGAAAAAATTGCTAAAAATTCGGGGAAATTAACTAAAAATTCTGGAAAATAATTAAAAATTCGGGGGTACATTTTTTAGCCCCCGAACGAACAATTATTGCCTAGCAAGTACTGTTAAGGCCCCCGAATGATTAGTAAACACATCGCAAAATTAAATAATTAGCCCGAAAAAATGAATAAAAGCCGTCAAATACTCGACATGGCTAGAGAACAACACATGGCATCAAAAAGTTACCTCACTACCCCCTTTGAGATTCTAAGTCCTCCATATGGACTCCGATACAACCCCACTAGCCAACAAAACAGTCAAACTACTCCTCAAAGACTGATCACGCTCAGTCTTTAGGAGTGGGGGGCTCGTGATATGGCTAAAAATGGGGTTAAATCGGAACCGTCCAGATTGGGCACGAATCTTGAAGCTCGGGGGTAAAAAGGTAATTTCACATACAATCGGATCCAAAGCGGGTACTGAATCTCCTTCTCGCAGATCCAATAACCCACGAATGGATCCACACCAGTTGGGTACGGGTTCCGACCCGAGACGAACCCAAACCAACAAGAGACAAATCAGGATCCATGATTTGGGTAAGTCAATGGCCCTGATTTGCTCTCACCGGGAATCAAGGAAAGATTTCCTAAACAGACTGAGGATTTTGCTCCCGGCTGTTACACAGGAAATCAGACCCTTAAACGGCTCCCCTGGCGACTATAAATATCACCCCTCTACCACCATGACCAGGTTAATCACTTTCTCACCACTTTTAAGCTCTTTCTTAATCTCTTCTGATTACTGACAAGAGCGTCGGAGGGTGTGTCGCCGGAATCAATCCCGGTGTTTCGCACTTCCTTGCAGGTCGCGGCAGGAGCAAGAAGGCTGAGTCAACTGTTCAGGTTTTTCTCGGACTCACAAATTCTATCTGTTTACCCCCACACCGAAATCAGCGGTAACAATCTGTGACTCTCAATACCGCAGAATATATCCAACCCCGGAGATCAATGACTCTCAACATCGCGGAACATACTGAGGTACTTGACCCTTGTTCCCGTTCATCATATCACCACTAGTGCTTGTCCTTATCATTAGGGTTTATTAATTACTCAACAAATTTCCTAGAGTTGGTGTACCCTACCGGACTTAACTCAACCACTGAACAACTGAAATGCCTCAACAGGCCCCAAACTTAATTAACTCAACCGCCGGTATACTAGGGTCACACACACCCTCTAGAGACTCAAACTCAAATGTCTAAACCAAGCTTCCATCATAAATTCTCAACTTAACATCTTGAAACATAAGTTCAAAAGAAGGAAAGGTACAAGTAGTTATAGATCAAAATTCTCAACACCGCAGATAAGATACCCGGCTATCAATCACTCTCAACACTGCAGATCGGATACCTGGCTATCAATCACTATCAGTGACTCTCAACACCACAGAGTATACCAAACCCCGGAGATCAATGACTCTCAACACCGCAGAATATACCCGACTCCAAAGATCAATAACTTTCAACACCGCAGATCAGATACCCGGCTATCAATCACTATCAGTGACTCTCAACACCGCAGAGTATACCCAACCCTGGAGATCAATGACTCTCAACACCGCAGAATATACCCGACCCCAAAGATCAATAACTTGAAAGAACATTCATAGATATAAGAATACATCAGTACCAGTCGACTAATACGGAAGTAAGTCGACTGTCTAGAGGCAAAATTCCATGATTTTAAGAAAATAAGTTAAGTGTTATAAGTTGACTTATAAAAGTCATAAGTCAACTTACTAGAGTGTTTTAAGTTAACTTATAGAAGTCATAAGTCGACTTACCAGGGTGTTTTAAGTTGACTTATAGAAGTCATAAGTCGACTTACAAGAGTGTTTTAAGTCGACTTAAAATTGTCATAGGTCGACTGTCCAGAAAGGAATCTACAATAACTTTGCAAAAATAAATTTTAAGTATACCATTCGACTGAACTGTAGGTCCCGCCACAAAAGAGCATGCACTCATGCATGCAACGATTGGTGCATGCTGATGCATGACAACGTTTGGTGCAAGCATGGTGTCTCTTCCGAAGCATGGTGTCTCTTCCGAAGCATGGTGTCTTTTCCGAAGCATGGTGTCTCTTCGAAAGCATGGTGTCTCTTTCCCTCCTATAAATTTTCACTATTTTCTTCATTTGAAGACACACTCAACTGAAGAGAAAAATAGAGATTGATAGCCACAGAGAGCTTATAAAGTATTGAGAGTTTTTTTTTGTAAATCTTTTGAGATTGAGAAATAATATTTGTGTTGTTTTCTTCTCAAATTTATCTCTGTTGTTTTTCTCACGATCCTCACAAGTGGTTTCAGAGCGAGGTTGAGTTGTTGAGTGCCAAAAGCCTTTGCAGATCAAGATGTCGATGGAGGAATCAATATCATCATCATCATTTGGAGCCATGATCAAGCTTACTGCCACCAACTATACACTTTGGAGACCTCGGATGGAAGATCTCCTAAGTTGTAAAGATCTCTTTGATCCTATTGAGGAGAAGGGAGAGAGACCTGAAGCTACCAATGAGGCGGACTGGAAGAAGATGAACAGGAAAACGATCGGTCAGATTCGACAGTGGATCGATCACAGTGTCTTCCATCATGTTGCCCAGGAGACGGATGCTTTTGCCCTTTGGAAGAAGCTGGCGGATATGTACCAGGCCAAGACAGCTCGAAATAAGGCCCTGCTGATGAGATGGTTGGTGAACCTGAAGCTACAGGGAGGAACTTCTGTAGCAGAACACACCAGCGAGTTTCAGAGCCTGGTGAATCAACTATCTTCAGTGGAGTTACCGCTTGAAGATGAGTTACAGGCACTTCTACTTCTCAGCTCTCTTCCAGACAGTTGGGAGACATTGGTAGTCTCCCTCAGCAACTCGGCTTCGACTGGCAATCTTACCATGTCTATGGTTAAGGATGCCCTATTCAATGAGGAAGCTCGGAGAAAGGACGTTAGCACAGAAGCACAAGCCTGCGTCACAGAAGTCCGTGGGAGACAGGAAGAGGAAGATCGAGGCAGGTGGAGAGGCAGGAGCCAAAGCAGAGGCAGATCGAGAGGCAAATCAAGTGATGGGAGGAGGCCTGCATACAACTGCCATCACTGTGGCAAACCAGGCCACATGAAAAGAAATTGTTGGAAGTTACAAAAGCAAGGCGGTCAGGGAAGGTCACAACCAAAGAAGGAAGGAGATGCACAAGTCACAGTACTAGAAGATGTGGCTCTTTGCTCTCATGAGGATGAGACATGCCTCCATGTGTCGAATCAGGGCATAGAATGGGTGGTAGATACTGCAGCATCTTGCCATGCCACTCCTCGAAAGGACATCTTCACGACGTACAAAGCTGGAGACTTTGGCTCGGTGAGGATGGGCAATTCTAGCTTTGCTAAGATTGTCGGAATTGGTGACGTTCGGATGCAGACTAATGCCGGGTGCACAATCACACTGCAGGATGTTCGCCATGTACCTGAACTTCGACAAAATCTTCTTTCGGTGAAAGCCCTAGATGAAAAGGGCTATGATAACCGTTTTTGCAATGGCTCGTGGAGGATGCTGAAAGGTGTAATGGTGATCGCTCGTGGACATCTCTACAGCACTTTGTACAAGACTCATGTGAAGATCAATGTGGAGAGTCTCAATATTGTTGAACATGAAGCTTCGCAGAAACTGTGGCACCAGAGACTCGGTCACATGAGTGAGAAAGGTTTATCAACCTTGATGAAGGAAAATCTTATCTCCATTACCAAGAATGCAGAGCTTCAACCTTGCAGCAGCTGTTTATTTGGCAAGCAGCGAAGAGTCTCTTTTAGTTCCTCTTCGACAAGGAGATCAGAGTTGCTCAGTCTGATACATTCTGATGTTTGCGGTCCCATGGAGGTGGAGTCGCTAGGCGGTAACAAATACTTTCTGACATTTATTGATGATGCTTCTCGGAAGGTGTGGGTGTATTTCTTGAAGACAAAAGATCAGGTCTTGGAAATCTTCAAATCATTTCATGCCATGGTAGAGCGTGAAATGGGGAAGAAGCTGAAGTGCTTTCGCTCAGATAACGGAGGCAAGTATACATCCAGGAGTTTTGATGCCTATTGCAAGAGTCAGGGCATTCGGCACGAGAAGACGGTTCCACGTACCCCGCAACACAATGGGGTAGCAGAAAGAATGAACCGAACAATCATGGAAAGAGTCAGAAGTATGCTCAGCACAGCAAAGCTGCCAAAGCCATTTTGGGGAGAAGCTGTTCGCACCACCTGCTACTTGATCAATCGTTCTCCATCAGTCCCGCTGAATTTCAACATCCCGGAGAAGAAATGGACCAGCAAAAACCCCTCCTACTCTCACCTGAGGACATTTGGATGTCTGGCTTATGCACATGTCCCAAAGGAGCTCAGGCAGAAGCTCGATGCGAGAACCACTCCATGCATTTTCATAGGCTATGGAGACGAGGAGTTTGGATACAGGCTATGGGATCTAAAGACGAAGAAGCCCATCAAAAGTAGAGACGTGGTGTTCCATGAAAATCAGACATATGGGGACACTGAAAAGCCTACAATTGCTGAAAGACCTGTCAGTACTCAGGACTTTGTTCCAGATACAGTACCAGTACAAGCTGCCGCAGATGATGATGTATCTGATCAAGAACTAGAAGCGGAACCAGAGGAGGAGGAAGAAGGGATTGATGAGCCTGGGGAGCCGCAACCTTTCACAGCTGCAGAACCAGTACAAGATAATGATACACCGCCTGAGACGAGTGAGCCTCAGCTACGTAGATCTGAAAGAGGCCATGTTCTGTCTACTAAATATCCAGAATCAGAGTACATTCTTCTTACTGATGAAGTGGAGCCAGAGAATTTCCAGGAAGCATTGTCTCATCCAGACAAAGACAACTGGCTGCACGCTATGCGGGATGAGATGGACTCTTTAGAGAAGAACCAAACCTACGATTTGGTTAAGCTTCCAGGAGGGAAGAAGGCACTAAAGAACAAGTGGGTATTCAAGCTCAAGAAAGATGGCAGCGGAAAGGTGGTGAAGCACAAAGCTCGGCTAGTGGTCAAAGGATTCCTTCAGAAGAAAGGCATCGATTTTGGTGAGATTTTTTCTCCAGTTGTAAAGATGACTTCAATCCGAGTCATGCTCAGATTAGCAGCTAGCCTAGACTTGGAGCTTGAAAAAATGGATGTGAAGACTGCATTTCTTCACGGTGATCTGCATGAAGAAATTTACATGGAGCAGCCAGAGGGATACGAGGTTCCAGGGAAAGAGAATCTCGTATGTAAGCTGAAGAAGAGTTTGTATGGCCTCAAGCAAGCACCAAGGCAATGGTACAAGAAGTTTGATTCATTCATGGTGAGTCAAGGCTACAAGAGGACTGCTGCAGATCAATGCGTCTACATTCAAAGGTCCCCTAATGGAAATTTTATTGCACTGTTACTATATGTCGATGACATGTTGGTCGTCGGACAAGATGCAGTGAAGATCAGACAGCTGAAGATAGAACTCTCTAAGGTCTTTGATATGAAGGACCTTGGGCCAGCTCAGCAGATTTTAGGTATGAACATCTCTCGAGACAGAAAGGCCCGAAGATTGTGGTTATCTCAAGAGAAATATGTTGAACGGGTGATCAAGCGATTCAACATGGAGGGTGCCAAGCCAGTTAGCATCCCACTGGCTAATCATTTCAAGTTGAGCAAGAGTTCGTGTCCCTCATCCAGGAAAGAGATCGAGGAAATGGAAGTTGTGCCTTATTCTTCAGCGGTTGGAAGTCTGATGTATGCAATGGTGTGTACGAGGCCGGATATTGCACATGCAGTGGGTGTGACAAGCAGATTTCTCTCCAATCCAGGAAATGAGCATTGGGAGGCTGTTAAGTGGATTCTCAGGTATCTTAAGGGTACTTCAAAGATATGTTTGTGTTACGGGGGAGCTGATCCGGTTTTGGAAGGCTATACAGATGCAGATATGGCCGGAGATCTTGATGGTAGAAAATCGACTTCTGGTTTTATCTACACTTTTGCAGGGGGAGCTGTGTCATGGCAGTCAAGGTTGCAGAAGTGCGTTGCACTATCTACGACAGAAGCAGAGTACATTGCTGCCGCTGAAGCTGGCAAGGAGATGTTGTGGTTAAAGCGATTTCTACAAGAACTCGGGATCAAACAGAATGACTACAAGGTACATTGTGACAGTCAGAGTGCTCTGAATTTGAGCAAGAATTCAATGTACCATTCCCGAACAAAACATATTGATATTCGCTATCACTGGATACGCGAGGTGATGGATCAACAATTGTTGAAACTGATGAAGATCCACACGAAGGAGAATCCAGCAGACATGTTGACAAAGATTGTGTCTCGGGAGAAACTAGAGTTATGCAGAGACATAACTGGAATGGATGAGAGATGACGATTGGTGCAGATGTGGCGTGAGGGGGAGAATTGTAGGTCCCGCCACAAAAGAGCATGCACTCATGCATGCTGATGCATGACAACGTTTGGTGCAAGCATGGTGTCTCTTCTGAAGCATGGTGTCTTTTCCGAAGCATGGTGTCTCTTCCGAAGCATGGTGTCTCTTCCGAAGCATGGTGTCTCTTCCCCTCCTATAAATTCTCACTATTTTCTTCATTTGAAGACACACTCAACTGAAGAGAAAAATAGAGATTGATAGCCACAGAGAGCTTATAAAGTATTGAGAGTTTTTTTTGTAAATCTTTTGAGATTGAGAAATAATATTTGTGTTGTTTTCTTCTCAAATTTATCTCTGTTGTTTTTCTCACGATCCTCACATGAACAAGGTCTAAGTCGACTGTCCAGAATGAATTTTCAAGAAACTAAAGACACAGCAGTCGGGTCATATCATTCGACTGAAGGGTCTGCCAGTCGACTGTGGGCCTACAGACTGCATAGCTTAGGTTGTGCATGATAATCAAAATTAAGGTTTTCCAAAAGCAATCATTGTTTACTAAAATAATTTGTATTCAGATAAAAACGACAATCTCAAATAATCCCCAGATTGGATACATTACTCAAATCATCTAATATCTCAAAACCTAATTCTCATGTTCTTAACTTCTAATTCTTCCATTAGGATTTCTCAATACTGAATTTCTTTCACAACTCATAACCAAAAATCTGATTTGTAATCACAAGATCCAGATGTTCAACCATCCAATTCCTTATTTTCATAATCATACTCAAATCTTAAACATGCTTTCAAGCAATAAGAAATTTATCAACCAAGATCTACTAAACATTCATAGATTTCACCTACATAATAGAACAACAACCATTGCATCGTTCACATACAAAATACACTAAATAAACAAACATGTCAAACAAACCACAAAACAATCGTTCACATAAATCAAACCACAAAACAAAGTTCATATCACTCACCTTAGGAATGAAAAGATCCAACAAGAAAGCCTCTCCTTTTTGCGAGATCCAAAATCCTCCTCTTGATCCTCCCAAAATCACAAAATATAATGTTGTGCAGCGAATGACGGCTGCACACCCACTTATATAGGCCGGAACTAAGGATTTAGGGTTTTAGAAATGCATTTGCAAAATAGCCCTTCCAAAATATAACTTTTCATATATATAGCTCTATTCTTGTAAATTCAATGAAAATCATTTAAATTTGGATTTAAAAGTAAAATATAATCCTTAATCTCAACCGGTACTGTTCAAAACGTCCAGAAAATACATTTTGCATTTTAACCCCTAAAAATGACAAAGTTGCAAAAAGGTCTTTCTTTTCTCAAAATTTGCAAATAGATCCAATTAATTTCAGAAAAATATGGAAAAATGATAAATAAATTCCAAATATTAAATAATGATTTTCCATAAAGAAAATTTGACTTTGAACTTCTCAAGAAAGTATTTGCACGTGTAAAAGATAACTCTTTAGAAAATATCTATTAAATCTCCAGAAAATCATTTTAATTCATTTTTAAAAAAATAATATTTAAAAATATGGGGTTCTACATCACTCCCTCCTTAGAAGAGTTCTGTCCTCAGAACTACTGCTAATGGGGTCCAAACAAACCCACCAACAAGAATGAAAACTCATGGATAAAAACATAATTTAAGGAAATACAATCATACCAAAGAATGCATTCCAACAAAAGAAATACATCATACAGAAGAAACACAATTATGCAAAGAATTCAGAAAATCGACCTTCCGCTGCGCAACTCTGATAACTTGCCATCGGAAGCCACGCCGCAACAACCTCTGAACTCCTGCATCCAACTCTGACCTTCTGCTTCATCCTTCCGAGAATCAGTGGCCACTCCCTCCTTAGAAAGGACATGACTAAGAATAGACAGCACAACACAATCCACATTCACATTCATACCCTATGGCAAAACCTCAACCATACCCCAAATCAAAACATCATGTTTCAGCTCTATGTGATACTCACACTCTAATGTCCACACCTAGGTACTCACTTTCTAGTGCCCACACCTAGGTTGGTTTTCATACTATGTCTATTATTACTATTGAAGCATGCACTGATACCAATCTCTGTACCGTCCCGAATTTCTAATATAATATTTTAGAAAATATGTGGCACAATCCCAGCATCAACTTCAATGTAACAGTACACATAGCCCAAAAATACAAATAATTTTATTCAAAATTTTATTACAACAATCTTTACAAACACAGCGGAATACAAAATACCTTGAATTACAACTTTCTTTTTACAACACTTCTAAAAATTTTACACAAAGCTCTATTACATCAGTTTCTCTCCAAAACTATCCCAAGCATCCCAACCTCCAAACTCTAAGCAACAACCTGTAACACATGAGGCTAGAGATGATCCCTAACCCCCAAAACTAAAGGGGTCAGCCATAAAGATGTGAGTGACATAAACAAGCAACATAAGTAAAGCATAGATTTATCAACAACAGAACATAATAAGAGTAGATGAAATTAGAGAAATCACGAAATGCAAAAAGCCATACAAGTGGAACTAGACTAAGTGTTAAGTGTAGAAAACAGAAAAGCACATGCATAAAACCAAGTCAAGAAACACAATTCTATATGCTGACTCTCTAATGCGTACTTGTCGAAGTCTATGCATCCCCTTCTATATAGGTCTGGTACAAGCCCTTAACGTCTCCACATTATAGGGTTCAATCCCCGCTATGCAACTAATCCTAACCCGATGACTACTACGAGATAAAGGTAAACTACCACATGTGCGTCGCCTCGCTCCCAGAGATCAATCACTCTCAACACCGCAGATCAGATACCCGGCTATCAATCACTATCTGTGACTCTCAATACTGCAGAATATATCCAACCCCGGAGATCAATGACTCTCAACATCGCGAAACATACTGAGGTACTTGACCCATGTTCCCCATTCATCATATCACCACTAGTGCCTGTCCTTATCGTTAGGGTTTATTTATTACTCAACGAATCTCCTAGAGTTGGTGTACCCTACGAGACTTAACTCAACCACTGAACAACTGAAATGCCTCAATGGGCCCCAAACTTAATTAACTCAACCGCCGGTATACTAGGGTCACACACACCCTCTAGGGACTCAAACTCAAATGTCTAAACCAAGCTTCCATCATAATATCTAAACTTAACATCTTGAAACATAAGTTCAAAAGAAGGAAAGGTACAAGTAGTTATAGATCAAAATTCTCAACACCGCAGATCGGATACCCGGCTATCAATCACTCTCAACACCGCAGATCAGATACCCAGCTATCAATCACTATCAGTGACTCTCAACACCGCAGAGTATACCAAACCCCGAAGATCAATGACTCTCAACACCGCAGAATATACCCGACCCCAAAGTTCGATAACTTTCAACACCGCAGATCGGATACCCGGTTATCAATCACTATCAGTGACTCTCAACACCGCAGAGTATACCCAACCCCGGAGATCAAAGACTCTTAACACCGCAGAATATACCCGACCCCAAAGATCAATAACTTCAAAGAACATTCATAGATATAAGAATACATCAGTACCAGTCGACTAATACGGAAGTAAGTCGACTGCCCAGAGGAAAAATTCCATGATTTTAAGAAAATAAGTTAAGTGTTATAAGTTGACTTATAAAAGTCATAAGTCGACTTACCAGAGTGTTTTAAGTTGACTTATAGAAGTCATAAGTCAACTTACCAGGGTGTTTTAAGTTGACTTAAAGAAGTCATAAGTCGACTTAAAATTGTCATAGGTCGACTGTCCAGAAAGGAATCTACAATAACTTTGCAAAAATAAATTTTAAGTATACAAGTCGACTGAACAAGGTCTAAGTCAACTGTCCAGAACGAATTTTCAAGAAACTAAAGACACAGCAGTCGGGTCGTATCAGTCGACTGAACGGTCTGCCAGTCGACTGTCGGCCTACAGACTGCATAGTTTAGGTTGTGCATGATAATCAAAATTAAGGTTTTCCAAAAGCAATCATTGTTTACTAAAATAATTTGTATTCAGATAAAATCTAAAATCTCAAATAATCCCCAGATTGGATACATTACTCAAATCATCCAATATCTCAAAACCTAATTCTCAAGTTCTTAACTCTTAATTCTTCCATTAGGATTTCTCAATACTGAATTTATTTCACAACTCATAACCAAAAATCTGATTTGTAATCACAAGATCCAGATGTTCAACCATCCAATTCCTTATTTTCATAATCATACTCAAATCTTAAACATGCTTTCAAGCAATAAGAAATTTATCAACCATGATCTACTAAACGTTCATAGATTTCACCTACATAATAGAACAACAACCATTGCATCGTTCTCGTACAAAATACACTAAATAAACAAGCATGTCAAACAAACAACAAAACAATCATTCACATAAATCAAACCACAAAACAAAGTTCATATCACTCACCTTAGGAATGAAAAGATCCAACAAGAAAGCCTCTCCTTTTTGCGAGATCCAAAATTCTCCTCTTGATCTTCCCAAAATCACAAAATATAATGTTTTGTAGCGAATGACAGCTGCACACCCACTTATATAGGCCGAAACTAAGGATTTAGGGTTTTAGAAATGCATTTGCAAAATAGCCCTCCGAAAATATAACTTTTCATATATATAGCTCTATTCTTGGAAATTCAATAAAAATCATTTAAATTTGGATTTAAAAATAAAATATAATCCTTAATCTCAATCAGTACTGTTCAAAACATCCAGAAAATACATTTTGCATTTTAACCCTAAAAATGACAAATTTGCAAAAAGGTCATTCTTTTCTCAAAATTTGCAAATAGATCCAATTAATTTCAGAAAAATCTGGAAAAATAATAAATAAATTCCAAATATTAAATAATGATTTTCCATAAAGAAAATTTGACTGAACTTCTCAAAAAAGTATTTGCACATATTTTGCACGTGTAAAAGTTAACTCTTTAGAAAATATCTATTAAAATGTCCAGAAAATCATTTTAATTCATTTTCAAAAAAATAATATTTGAAAATATGGGGTTCTATATTATTATCTTTTGCTTGTTTCATGAATTTTATACCTTATCAAATGGATGTTAAAAGTGCTTTTCTTAATGGATTTATAGAAGAGAATGTTTATGTTAAACAACTACCAGGTTTTGAACATGAACAATTCCCAAACCATGTTTATAAATTGAAAAGGGCTTTATACGGTCTTAAACAAGCACCACGTGTTTGGTATGATCGATTGAAAACTTTTCTTTTAGAAACAGGGTTTGAGATAGGTAAAGTAGATACTACTTTGTTTATTAAGAGAATTTAGAATGATATTTTAATCATACAAATATATGTTGATGATATAATTTTTGGTTCTACTAATAATAATCTATGTCAACAGTTTGCTAACACCATGAAAAACGAGTTTGAGATGAGTCACATGGGTGAACTCAATTATTTCCTTTGACTACAAATTAAACTGTCTTCAAATGGCATATTTATTAATCAAGGAAAATATGCAAAGGAATTACTCAAACGGTTTAACATGGATAGTACAAGTAGTAAATCCACACCTATGGCTACTACCACTACCCTTGACAAAGATATATTAGGTAAGAATGTCGATCAGAAACTCTATCGAGGTATGATTGGCTCACTCTTATATATAACCGCTAGTAGACCAGATATTATGTTCAGTGTATGTTTGTGTGCTAGATATCAATCTAGTCCTAAAGAATCTCATTTAAAAGTTGTGAAACGAATTTTAAGATATATTAAAGGCACATCTAATTATGGTTTATTCTATCCACGTACCGATAATTTTCAACTTTTGTCGTACAGTGATGCTGATTTTGCTGGTAGTAAAACTGATCGCAAGAGCACTAGTGGGACGTGTCACTTTTTGGGACATTCACTAGTTTCTTGGTGCAGTAAAAAGCAAAATTCTGTATCCCTATCTACTACAGAAGCTGAATATATCGCTGCAAGTTTGGCATGTGCACAGATTTTGTGGATGAAGCAAACCTTATTAGATTATGGTATTTCTTTTGAAAAATCTTCAATAAAGTGTGATAATACCAGTGCAATTAACTTATCTAAAAATTCGGTTCAACATTCACGTACAAAACATATTGATATTCGACATCATTTTCTACGTGATCATGTTTTAAAAGGAGATATATCTTTAGACTTTATCTCTACTGATAAACAAGTAGCTGATATCTTTACAAAACCCCTTAAAGACGATACATTTATTACTTTAAGAAGAGAACTAGGGATATGTAATTTTCTTGATATTTGTTGAAAATATTTCTTTTAAGTCGACTTGTATATGATGTTCAGTCGACTGTCCCGTATTTTTTATATATACTTATTTGCCTCTCTGACCAGTCGACTGAGGTTTCACCAAGTCGACTGATCAGTTGTTATAGTTATTTATTTTTCTCTCGCCTAAGTCGATTGTCCCTTAATACCAGTCGACTGCCGCGAATCAGTATGTCTTCAACTTCGAAGCGTCACACAGTTTTTGAGACAAATTTTGTCCTTGACTCATTCTTGACTTCTTTTGAGCCGTTGATCTCATTTACTCTCAATCTCAATCGTTCGCTTCTGATAAAACCCTTTTCACTGCCTCCATCATTTTCACATTCACTTTTACCCAATTTTAAGATCTGAAACCCTAAGGAGAACAGAGGAAGATCGAGAGTCAACTGCCGGATCTGCTGCTTGGATCTGCTGTTTGGAACTGCTGATTTCCAACTTCTTTTGCTGTTTTGATTCTCTTCTCTTTGTTGGTATACTCTCTTCCCTTTCCTCTTTTTAATGGCACCGAAAAGATCTAAGACCTCCCATGTAGATGATAGTTCTTCTTCTAAGGACTATTCTCAGTATCTTAGGAGTCCTGATCTCCTGGAGAAATGGTATCTTATTTGTACCATTATGATTTTTCTAGGTAGATTTGTAAATTTCAATGATCTAGATAGGTTCAATCTTATTTCCCTATTTCAAAATTGTAGTCTTTATGACCTTTTATCATTGGAAAATCAACCTCACTACTACCCACAACTCATTTATCTTTTTTATACAAATATGAGAGTAGTTCAATCGGATGAAGGAGAAGTCATTGTTTATTCTTCTGTAAAAAATAAGAAGATTAAACTCACATCCGAGCGAATTAATCTTATTATGGGTATTGATGATGAGGGACATGATTTAGGTGAGATCATTTTAAATGATGCATCTATCTTGTCTAAAATCTTTTTGCCAAACCATGGACCCCCCATGTCTAATAAATCTACCACCCCTATTGCAAAACTAGTTGCATGAATACTATCATATAATATTCTTCCCAAAACATGGAGTTTTGATCAGTATTCTATGGAATTGCAACAAGCGGTTTATGCAAGTTTTGTTAGAATAAATATCAATTGGGGTCGTGTCATCTTTTCTAGACTCGACAAGTCTCATACTAACTTTCTACCTTTTGGTGGTCTCCTCACTAGTGTCTTCCTTGGTATGATATTGATCTCGACTCCGAGACCAATGTGGTTAAGCATTATGAGTGCTTCGATCGTGCCAGTTTAGCACGCATGAAGCTTCTTGATCCTTCCCCTAGATATTCCCCTAGGCCTACTCCCCACATCCAAGTTCCTTTAGCAACTTCTGCTAGACCATCTTCAGCCTCCAGCTCTTCTCGTCCCCATGCTGAGTTTGATGATCCACGTAGTCTATATCATGCTGTTAACTATCTCATGGATCGTCAAGATACCCTTGACTCCCACATTGATTCCCTTGAATCCAAAATCTCCAATCTGACTCAGTTATTTACCACTCAATTTCTACCTCCATCTCAAGATGTTGATGACGACGACGAAGACGAAGATTGCTGATTTTTTGTTTTCTTTACTATGTATTTCCTTTCTTGAATTTTTCTTTATGTTGTTACTTTTGTAAGACTTCATTATTTTTGTAAGACAAAGTTCTTCAGTTATTCTCTTGTGTTTTTTTGTTGATGACAAAGGGGGAGAAAACCTCATGTTGTGTATGAGTCTTTTCAAGTTCTGATAAGTCTAATGATTCCTTTTTAAGTCGACTGATACAATATGTATGCATTATGTGCTTTTAATAGGGGGAGCATATCAATGATTGTATGCTTGTATTATTTTTTTGTTATTATCAGCTATTGTGCTATCATCATCAAAAAGGGGGAGAATGTTGATTCTTGATTTTGATGATTACAACACACTACAACATGTATCTATGCTATACTATATAATTGCAGGTTGTATACACACAGGCCTCATTTCTATACAGCTGAACAAATGAACAAGCACAAGCTCTGGATATTGACAAAGGCTTCACTCAAAGACTCAAGTCAAGACCTGTTTCAATGACATTTATTTTTGTCTTGTAAAACACATGTAATATTTTTTATTTTGAGTCTTAGAATGATGTACAGCCTTGTCACACACACATACACTCACATATAACTCATTCTAAATGTGTGTTTTTCAAAACCAAAAGTCAAAACAACTTGAACTAGATTAGCTGTTGAGTACTAGTCGACTACTACTTGCTCCAGTCGACTGAGTTGGTACAAAACTACCTAATCTTATTCAAACTCTGTCCAGTCGACTCATTATGGCAATCCAGTCGACTGTTCAAGTGCTTTTGATAGTTTTATGTTTTTAAAATCGCTTTTTCAAATTCAAATCATTTTTTCCGTTGGATGACAGTTGGAGCAACTGTTTCCCAACGTCCAGTGTATCTAACTCTATAAATAGAGGTTAGAATCCACTATAAAAAATTAACTAATACTCCAAGCATTTTCTGAGATCTTAAGTTTTCATACTTTCAAGAGATTAAAGCTTTCAATTCACTAAGACTTGGTTCTCTGTCTTCAGTCTAGTATAACATTTGATTTCGTTCTGGACTGGATATAGAAGTCAACCATTTAGCCACGTACTATATCACAATCACAAACAAGGCTATAGGTTGATTGTAAACAATTTTTATTGTTTTCTTTTCCTCTCGGTTGGAGAATAGGACTCTAGGGTGTAGAGTCAAGTTTGTCAGTCTTGGTGGAAGAGTGGGTTGCTTTTCTCTGGTTGAGAGAAAGGACTGCGGGTTAAACAAGGTTGTTGTCTGAACGCCGTAGGGCATTCTTGTAAACTTTTTTCAAGAATAGTGGAAATCTCAAGTGGGTTGCTTGGGGACTGGATGTAGGTCGGAAGGACCGAACCAGGATACATCGTGTGCACTCTGTGGTTGTATCTCTCTACTTGCATTTATATTTTCTCAGTTTGTGTTTTTACTGTGAAACTTATCTGGACAGTCGACTGAGTACTTGATAGGTCGACTGGTCAGACTCGTATACTCCGAAAGTTTTCTGTTTGTTAAGTCGACTGTCGCAACTTTAAGTTGACTTCACAGACCTGTTTAAATTGCTTTTTCATTTTGTTAATTCAGTCGACTGGTTTATCCCTTAAGTCGACTGTACAGAAGAAAAATCTCTATTCTGCAATTTAATTTCTTATAAACACTATTCACCCCCCCTCTAGTGTTTGTTGCTCTGCCTACAGGATCCAACAGAAATGTGACACTATAGGAGCCAGTGTTCGAAGGGCAACAAAGTAGTTGCCAGAAGGAGTTGTTTTAACTGTGGTAAAGAGGGTGACATCAGGACAGATTGCCCCTGTTACAAAAGAGCAACAATGCTACAGCCCCGAAGAAGGATGCCAAGGGAAAGAAATAGTTTCACCAAGGGCGTGTCTTTGCCCTTACAGAGGAGGGAGCCAAAGATGATGAGGGAGTAACCATTGGACAACTGGAAATTAAAGAATTAATGGAAAATGTTCTGTTTGACAGTGGATCTACTCATTCATTGTATCTAAATCTTTTTCAAAGAAATTGGGTTGCTCTCTAGCAGCGACTCCTGAATTGGTCTTAGCAGTAGCTACGCCATCTGGAGCGACTCCATGTTACAGGGGATGCAAACTCCATGTTGGAGGAGAAACCTTACACATTGATTTGTTGGAGTTGGGCTTTGCTAGAACCGATGCCATTATTTGAATAGATTGGATGTCCAAGAACAAGGTTCACATTGACTGCAAGGACAAAAAGGTGATCATAGTCGTGCCCGAGAAACCAGAGATCGTGTTTCAATTGAAGAAGTTGAATGAGAAGAAATTGGTAGCTGCAACTGGAAGTAAAGTACCAAAAGAAGTAAAAAAAATTACCCATTGTACGAGAACTCCCTCTTGTATTTTAGAAGGAGTTGCTAGGACTACCCCCACCCAGATGTGTAGAGTTCAGCATTGTCATTCAGCCTGAAAGTGCACCAGTGTCGAAGTCCCCATATCGCATGGCACCAGTGGAGCAGAACGAGATTAAGAAGTAGATCGAAGCGCTTTTGCAGAAAGGATTTATCAGGCCAAGCGCGTCACCATGGGGAGCACCAGTACTGCTAGTGAAGAAGAAGGATGGGATGTCGAGGATGTGTATCGACTACCGGGAATTGAACAAAGTTACAGTCCAGAATAAGTATCCCATACCCAGGATCGATGACTCGTTTGATCAACTACAAGGAGTAGCGGTATTCTCAAATATAGATCTACGGCCAGTTTACCATCAGGTTCGTGTGAAGGAGGAGGACATACCCAAGACAGATTTCAGGACCAGACATGGGCACTATGAGTTTCTAGTGATAGCATTTGGAGTGACTAAAGCTCCGGCAATCTTCATGGACTTAATGAACCGAATTCTACGACCATTTATCGACTCATTCGTGGTGGTCTTCATCTATGATATTTTGATATATTCAAAGACAAAGGAGGATCACGCGAAGCATCTAACAGTAGTTTTGAGGAAGCTTCAGAAGCATCTGTTTTATGGCACGCTATCCAAGTGCGAGTTTTGGAAGTCGGAAATTGCATTTCTTGGGCATATCCTTTCTAAGGAGGGAGTGGCCACTGATCCGCAGAAGATTGAGGCATTGTAGAATTGGCCTCAACCAAGGACGGTAAAGGAGATTAGGAGCTTTTTGGGTGTAACCCCCATTTTCATAAATAATTTTTTTTGAATATTTTCTGTATTTTGATTCATTATAATTTACCTTGTGTTAAATTCGTTTTGGATTCTCTATTAAAATATTTTCTAATTGAAAATTTTATATTTTTCGAATAATGGAATATTTTAACCTCAATTTCAATTTCAATTTGATCTACTACTTATATTATATATTGTATGGATTATTTTAATAAATCTGTTAAACTCGAATTTGCATTTTGAAATACATATATTTTTATTATTACTATTGTTACTATTATTATTTTTATCATTTTCTTCTTATTATTATTGTTATTAGTACTATTTATTATTACTTTTATTATTATTATTATTATGTTTAGGATAATTGTTATTATCATTATTATTATTATTATTAATTTTGACTGTTTATTAAAAGTCCACTTTTATGTACTAATTGTATTTGTAGTTATTTCGAACAAATTCTATATTGTAATGTAAATTACATTTTATTATAAATCATATGCTTATTGGTTATTCTATTTTTGTATTGGATTCTAGCCCAAAAAGCCCAAGCCTATTTCTTATTGGATCTTATTCATACCCACAACCCAAACCCAATAACCCTACTATATATAACCTTATACCTAACCCTAATCTAAACCCTACCCTAGTTCTCCTGTGCTAACCCATAGCCAACCCTCATTCCTGTAATCCCCTACCTCCGAAACACCCATCAACATCAACCTCCAGCAGCCGCCCTCTTCTCCTTCCCGTATGTTTGATCCCGAGCCCACCTCGAGATCCTCTCCCCCGACCTCTCTTCCTAATCGTCATCCCCTCGATGTTCCTGCACGCCACCACCTGCAATCCACATCGTCCCCTCTTGTGTTTCTCCCCAAAAAATAGATCACCTCGCTGCCAACCTTCTCTTCCCCTTTACCCTGTGTGCACTCCGTCCTCTCTCCCGACCACCCTTTGGCACCCCCTGTGCTGCGCCTGCATCGACAATCCTGCAGTCGTGCCGCCTTGCACCTCGATGACAGCAACGATAGCACCCAACGTCAGCCAACGCGACCCACCTCGTTGCTATCCCCAGTTTGCCATGCCGCCGTGCTGCCCTGCCAAGGTCGTGCCGCCACCGTGCCACCATTGATCCCTCATCGCAGTGTGCACAGACCACACCCCCCGGCTGCCTTGCATCTTATGTGTGCATGCATTGATCTCCAAGAGCATCTTGGCAGTTCGATCGCGATCATCATCTACATCATCATCAAATTGTAAATCCAGCTGTCCGATCTTCCCTGATCTTGATCGCCATCAAGATCTGCACCGATCCGATCCATCCGATCTTGAACGTCGATCAACATCCTCATCCAATCAAGGCAAGTATCTTCTTGTACAATTCGTTGTTCTAGTACAAGATTTTATTTGAAAATACTGCAAGTAGATTGTAGTTGTGACTCCCCTTTGGCTTATCCTTTGATGATCTCATTTTACTCCTTGTCAATCCCATGATCATAAGAGTCACAACCTTTCTTTGATATATTCGTTTCAAAACTAGTTGGATCCATCTTACCATCTAATTATTTGAACACATGAAATCAAGATTAATCTTGACTTGTAGATGCATGTTGTATGATGTATGCGTTGATTTTATTTTCTTTGAGTTGTGAAATAGATGTGACTTGCTGATTTGATATTTATTACACCCTGACTTGTATCACACCCTAATTTAGCCTCATAATAGTCACTAATCATGCCACTTGTTATATAAAAGAATTCTCATATGCTGCTATTGCTATCTTTGCTTGTTGTTTCGACCCTAATAACTTCAGAATTTGAACTTGAGTTCTAAACATGGAATGTAGCCGCAGATATCTAATTTACTAACCTTTTTACGGAATTGATTTCCGAGTTATGGTTTGTATCGTAGAATTCCATATTTATAAATTTGATGTGTCACTTTATTTTACAATTATATTAACTATGCTACCTGTAAGATAATGACTTGAAATTTTGTATTCTATTCCTAGACACACTAGAGGATCTTTCCTAATTTTCCTGGATTTAACTAATGAAGTTTCAGACCTGTTTCATATTTATAAACACAATTTTACAAATCTAGCTGAACACGAATTATGTATAGTTTGTTGTTTTAATACCAGTTGCTACAACTTTTATGTATCTTGTTTATATGCATTGGATTCGGAAAGGAGTCTAGTTTCTAGCTTTTCTGATGGATCCAGATTTACATTCCCGTGGTAGCAGGAATCTCAATTTTGGTACAACAACGTCTTACTATCCAGAATTGGTATTTTGTCATGTTTAAACATTTGCATGTTGTTACTTATATTTTGTGATTTAGAACATGTTCCTTTCATCATATAAGCGCTTGATACATCTTTATCTTGTATTGATTTTTTTTCTCGTTATCTCTTGATAATGTATATTTTGTAATAAAAAGTAACAAGTCGGAGTTAAGAGAAAGATCTAGTAGTAGACAATATAGAAAAGTGTACTCGAAAGGGGACCCGTGTTTCCCGTAGATGTGACACCCTATTTGGTTACATTTGGATGATTTGGATTACATTTGGATAATTTGGAATAATCAATATGATTTGGTTAATATGATTTGGTTAATATGATTTGGATTACATGATATGGTGCACCACTGCTTAATACATGAGTACACAGCCCTGTAGAATCCACAACGAAATCTAAACATAACTTGATTATATGTAGCAACCATGCGGTAAATGTATGGGATGCATGAAGTGCTACATTAGATAAGAATAAATTAATAGAGTTAAGTTGACACTAAACCCATGCATGATCCTGTCTGCCAGTTTCTTGATTTCGTTACAAGTTATATGATTTTGATTTACAATTTACATGATTTTGATTTATAAGATACATGATTTTGATTTAGAAGTCACATGATTTTGATTCACAAGTTTGCCTGAACCAATTTCGGTACTTGTTTTCCAGTTGCAAGTTGTTGTCCTTCCGTTCATACGTTTACTTCTAGTTGTATCACACTTGACTTCGTATTATTTTGTGTTCCATGATTCTTATCTTTGTTCTTTGTTATACCTTTGTTCTTGTCCTTTATTTTATTTTCGTTCTTGTACCGTTGCTTGTACTCCTTGCGGCCCGAACTTGCACTAAGAGCGTCTGTCTTTGTTTCTCTATTTTTCTTCTGCATGATATATACAAACTTTGGAGATGAGCTGCCAAAAGGAGTTGGTGAGCTAACGTTCTAGGCTTCGCTTGGAAAAATTTGCTTTAATTATTTTGTATTTGAGTTTATTTAATTCTTGTTAATACTTGAAACTTGTAAGGGGCTTGTAGTCCCCAAGTTTTACTTTTTGATCCAGATCTTGTATTTATTTGGGAAGTTTATATTTGTTCAAAAAATTTCTATTGATTAATAACTTATTCATGCATGCGTGGTGTATATTTTGTTACATTTCATTTTATGATGTTAAGTCGATCCTACAGCTTATGAATGATGAAAATTATTCGCTGGGTTTTGTCACGTACTCGTATTCTGTATTCCTTTTGGGAAGCGGGGCGTGACAAGGTTTTCAGTGGTATCAAAGCTCAAATTTTGCTAATGTGTTAGTTTGACTAATATATTAGACAGGCTTGACTCAGTCAGGATTAACTCAACTATTAACAGGCCATGCTATTGTATGAAAAATTGGTAATCAACTTGATTTGGACACTAATTGTTTTGGGTTTTGTGCAAACCATGGCTCGCAGAGGTTCCACTTCCTGTCCTCAGGAGGAACAACGTGGGCTTGAGGCTGTTATGAATGTGTTGGAGCGATTGATCCAGATGCAGCAGAATCATAGTATTCTTGTGATGGCCGTTGTAACCCCTGCTTTTCATTTTATGTATGTTGAGTGTATTTTCTTTTTCCTTGTATTTGATTCAGTTGTATCTCTATTGAACCGTATTTTGGATCTTTTTCTATATATATTCATTAGTTGATTCTTCATCTCCTTGAGTTCTTGATTTTTGTTGCTATCGGTCTATATTTCTTTTTCCCTTCCTGATTGATCAAGCTTTACTTTTTATTCCAAATTTTCTATTTATTCAATCCCAATTATTATATTCTTGTCCTATTTTATTTAATAATCACTTTGATGCTATCTGATATTTTTTTTGGGTTCCTAATTTTTTTTTCATTTGCTAATATCCATTTAAACCCTATTCGAATTCAATCCTACTCTAATTATCCACTTAACCCTAAACCATTAGCTATCCAAACCCAACTTACCCCTTTATATTTATTACACAAACCATTATCTATTAAACCCTACACCTACCCTGTTTGCTACCCCCGTGCACCCGAACCCACTTTTCCCCCTACACCCGACCCGCTACTCCCATCTCATTTGCTATGCCGCCTCTCTCTCTCTAACCCTAAGACACTCCTTCCCAACCTATATATATGCATCTCCTCATGCATATTCATCCCATCCATTCCAAACCCTAGTCTTCCGAACCCATGGCCGTGTTTCTCGACCTCCATCCCGATCGCTAGCCCCCTGTGCTCACCTCCGTCCTCCTGACCTCCCTCTCATCTTGATGCCCCTGCGCCCTGCTGTCTTCCACAGTAGCAGCGTTGCGACGTCCCTCTGGTGCCATCCCTGTGGTCCCTTTCCCTTCCGTAATAGCAGTACTGCACCAAAGTGCACCTGCTCCCTCCTTGAAGCCTGGCAACAGTGGCAACCACTTCGGGCCACCATCGTCCCCTCTACTCTCTCTTTGTGGCGTGTTGGGTTCATGTGGTTGTGTGCACGTTATTCCGTTTGTTGAGTTCATTGTTCGTTGTGTGCAATGTTGTGTGTTCGTGGGTTTTTCTTGCTTTTGGAGTTCGTGGGATCGTTAAGTTCATTGGCCGGGAATCCGTTCCCATTATTCTTTCTTGGAGTCGTTTTCGTCATCGGTTAAGGCAAGTAACTTGTTTTTTTTTTCTTTGTGTAATACAAGTACTAAATACCGCATGTAGTGTAGTTAAGTTCTAGAGACAATTTGTGTGTGAATCTCCTTATTGATATTGTCTTTATAGTTATGATTTAACTATAGTTGGCTCACGACATATATGACATGATATAACCTAGAATTGGTCCACCACATCTTGTTGCATATATGCGTGTTGTTCATGTGATATCTTGTGCTCGTTCGTGTTAATTGTGATAGACATGTTGTGGACTTGTGAAATACCCTATATTATGTTACTTGGACACCTAGTATACTCTATTTCATGTTTCATTGTGTTTTGGATGAGTTCTATGTGAACTAGTGGATTTTGTACACATGAGATATTTTCAGTTTTGCTAGCTTAATCTGTTTTGATCAGTATTTTAGACCCTATTATGTTCAGTATTTGAGAATATTTTGTGAAGATGATTTGTAAATAATTCTATCTATTTTCCAACCATCTTGACAGATCTCAGTTTTGATTTACGGTGTGTGAGTTATGTCATTTTACTACAGTGGTGTCGAAAGATTTCCAGATTGTGTTTTCTATGAATTCTGAATAATAAACTATTTTTATTCCGGTCTGGTGTTAAAATTATTATTTTGATCTGAAATTTTGCTCAGTACTTCTATACTTGATTGGGGTTTACCCAGAATTTTGGTGGATTTATTTGCAGAGTTTTACAAACATTTTCATGCTTGCAAATAATGATTTTACATGTAGAATTTTACTACTGTCCAGTAAAGAACCTGATTTTCGACCTATTTCTACTTGCTATATGTGAAATATTTCTGAATATGAAAGTTAGCCTACTGTATCAATTTTCTTACCCTTTTGGCGGATTTGGATTTCGATTAATGGTTTGTGAGACATTGTTGTTTTCGTACTGCAGTGATTGTGATTTCAGATTTGCAAAACTATTGTGTCTTGATGTTTTCTGATTTTACTTGACTACTCTATTTTTATTGGAAAATTATGAAACTTGGTTTTCTGTTACTATGCATATAGGGGAGTACCCCAGATTTTTCATGGATTTAAAATGAGTTTTCATGCTATTTTCCTGTTCTTGAATACAATCTTCTGGTTTCTGGATGAACATATTTCTGGTTTCAATTCAGTTTGAGTTATGATTTTTTGAAATACTTTGTGACTTATATAGGTTTGCTAGATTCGAACGAGAGTCTATTTTCCAGACCTTTCGAAGGATCCTGATTTGAATGTTTTTAGCAACGGAAATCACTATTTTAGTGCACTACTATCTTGCTGTCCTGAACTAGAAATCTCGTTGTTTGATCCTTTTATGTGTTATCTTTCCCCCGTACATGTTTACCTTGCAACTTGAACTTTTTACATGATCATGCCATGATATTCTTGCTATGTTTGGTACATGCACATGCTTGATTGATAATAATAATAAATAACCAAGCCGGGGTTTAAGGGAAAGATCTAATAGTGGATAATTCAGAAACGTGTACTCGGAAGGGGATCCACTGACCCTACGTGATTACTTGATACATGATACATGACTCGTGATTGCTTGACATTTGCACGCAAAATACGTGATTACTTGCCACTTGCACAACTTGATATGTAATGCATGATACATGATACTTGGAGCTTGTAGCTCGATTACTTGATACTTGTCCCTCAGTACGTTGTCCTCTATGGTCTACTATGAAATCTAAAGCGAGACTGTTTTTTGTAGCAACCATGTAGTAAAAAACGGGATGCATGAAGTGCTACCTAGAAAGTAATAACTACAAAACTTGATACATGACACTTGAACATGATACATGCTTACTTGATACGTGACTACATCATACATGATACTTGATACATGACATTTGCTACATGTTTACATGATACTTGATAATTCTTACTTGTTTACATGATACTTGTTCACTTGACACTGGATACATGTTACTTGTGCTTTCTCACCTTACCATGCTAGTTGTTATATTTTTTTATCATGCATATTCCATGTTATTTGATTAGTCTTCCCATGTACTTATGTCCTGCACTACAAGCGGCCCGTAACTTGCATTGACGAGAGTTTGTTTTCTTTTTCCTATTCCTGCAATTGTTAAATTGCAGATTTTGGAGAACAGGTACCAGATGGTATTAGTGATATGAAATATTAGTACTGGATTTAGCTATTATTATTCTTGTTGCTTAATTGAACAATTGTATCTTGTACTTGATTTATTTGTATTTGGGCAATGTAACCCAGGATATTGACTTATTCAAATCTGAATTATTTGTGATTAATATATTTTGTTTCAAGTATTCTTGTTGGTTTTGACTCATATATGCATGCTTGGTTGATTCTTTTGCTTCCAACTCTGATTATTCTTGTGAAATATTGTAAAGATTCTTGAACAGCTTATGGATGATGAAAATCATTCGCTGGGCTTAGTCACGTATCCGTATTTCGTATTCTCTTTTGGGAAGCGGGGCGTGACAAGGTTTTTAGTGGTATCAGAGCACAGGTTTGGCTAATGTATTAGTTGCCTAATATATTAGAAAAGCTTGGCTCAATCTGAGATTGGCTCAACATTTCTCCAACCATCTATAGGTCTGAGGTTGCTCATCCGGGTACAGTCACAAACTTCATGAGGCTGCATCCCAATAGGTTTTCAGGCACTGAGACTCCTTTGGAGGCAGAATAGTGGTTGATTCGGACTGAGCAGTTGCTTTTAGCAGCTAGAGTGGCTGATGCAGATAGACTGGACATGGTGGCCGTCCAGTTGGTGGACTTGGCTCATATCTGGTGGAGGTCCGAGTTCGAAAGGCTCGAACGACCGATCACTTGGGCCACTTTCACTAGGAGCTTCTTGGAGAAGTTCTTTTCTAGCAGCACTAGAGTCGTGATGGAGCAACAATTCTTGGCCCTGAAACAGGTTGGTCGTTATTTCTAGTTATGGAATTTTGTTACATATTGCCCAAGCAATGTTGTAACATGAGACTTTCTTGAAACAGGGCTCCAGGTCTGTGGACGAGTACGCAGCTTAATTTACTAGAATTAGCCGCTTCGCAACCATTCTTATGGCGAACGAAGAGGATAGGGCTCGTAGGTTCATTTTGGGACTTGAGCAAGACATCAGGGTGTAGCTTGTCTCTCTTCGCTTGCATACTTATCCTGAGGCTCTCGAGGCAGCTCGAGCTTAGGAGCATGCTCGTGGTGGATTGGCTCCTTCTCAGCGGACTGTTCCACACTCTGTTGCTAGGTCTTCTGGTGGGCCTATTCGGAGACCTGTCCCAGCCCCTCCGGTCAAGGCAAGCTCCTTACTCTGCTGCGGGTCCTCCGAGAGTTGGTTTTTGATACTTTTGCAGACTTCGAGGGCATGAGCGCAAGGATTGTCGACGTGCCAATCATTGGTCCAGTTCAACCAGTTGCCCCAGCTCGTGGTCCAGTTAGACCGCCGCTTCATCCGTAGTGCCAGATTGTCAGTCAGAGGACCGCTGCTCCCAGGAGAGATCAGACTTTCACTGACTGCTGCTGATGCTGAGTCAGCTGAGGGTGTGGTTGCAGGTATATTTTGCTTTTATTGTTTTTGTTGTTTTTGTTGTTCCTCTTTGTTCTTCATTTCCTTTTGCTTTATTCTTTTCATGTTTACATTTGGCATTTTGTTTTTCCTCACCCATGTTCAACCATTCTTTCTTCTCTCTTTTGATTCTGTCGTAGGTGTTGTCCTTGTTTGCTCTTTCTCTGCTCATGTTCTTTTTGATTCTGGGGCAACACATTCTTTTGTCTCCTTTCGATTTGTGGCTCGCAATCAATTGGAGTGCAGTAACATGTCAGACGCTTGGAACAACGTGACAGGTGGTTGAGTTGTCATTTGTTCCTGGGAGTGCAGGTAGTGTCCCGTGATTATTGGTAGTGCAGATTTCAAAGCCAATTTGATTGTAATTGGAAATTCAGGATTTGACGTCATTCTGGGTATGGATTGGTTGGGTGAAACCCATGCCATTATCGACTGCTATGCCAAGAAAGTTGTATTCCAGATTCCAGATCACGCAGAGTTTGAGTTCTGTGCCAGGGAGATGTGCCTTGGCCGAAGTGCAGTTGATCAGGAAGGTAGTGCAATGGAATTGCATTCAGGCTGTGAGGCAGTGCCTCTAGTAGTGCGGAATTTTCTGGATGTTTTTCCAGAGGAGTTGCTTGGCTTACCCCCTGATAGGGATATGGAGTTCGGTATTGAAGTTCAGCCGGGTACGGCGCCTATATCGAAGAGTCCCTACAGGATGGCACCAGTTGAGTTAGTTGAGCTTAAGGTGCAGATTCAAGAGTTGCTTGATTTGGGGTTCATCAGACCCAGTGTTTCTCCTTGGGGTGCTCCAGTCACTATGGACTTTGTGACCGCTTTGTTGAGGAGTTCTAAAGGTCATAATGCCATTTGGGTGATTGTCGACCGTTTGACGATGACTACTCACTTCATTCCTTTTCGTGTCGGACAGTCTACTGAGAGCCTAGCTAAGAGGTACATGCAAGAGATTATTAGACTTCATGGGGTTCCAATTAGTGTTGTACAACTTGACACGTGATTACTTGGTACTTGCACAACTTGACACGTGATACATGATACATGATACTTAGAGCTTGGAGCTCGATTACTTGATACTTGTCCCTGAGTACACCACCCTCTATGAAATCTAAAGCGAAGCTGTTTGTTGTAGCAACCATGTAGTAAAAAGCAGGATGCATGAAGTGCTACCTAGATAGTAATAACAACAAGACTTGATACATGACACTTGAACATGATACATGCTTACTTGATACTTGACTACATGATACATGATATTTGATTTATGACACTTGCTACATGTTTACATGATACTTGATACTTGTTACTTGTTTACATGATACTTGTTCACTTGACACTGGATACATGCTACTTGTACTTGCTCACCTTACCATGCTAGTTGTTACATTTTGTTATCATGCCTATTCCATGCTATTTGTTTAGTCTTTCCATGTACTTGTATCCTGCACTACAAGCGGCACGTAACTTGCATTGATGGGAGTTTGTTTTATTTTTCCTTCTTGCAATGGTTAAATTGCATATTTGGAGAACAGGTACCAGATGGTGTTGGTGATATGAAATATTAGTGCTGGATTTTGCTATTATTATTCTTGTTGCTTAATTGAACAATTGTATCTTATACTTGGATTTATTTGTATTTGGGCAATGTGACCCAAGATATTGACTTATTTAGATCTGTATTATTTGATATTAATATATTTTGTTTCAAGTATTCTTATTGGTTTTGACTCATATATGCATGATTCGTTGGTTCTTTTGCTTCCGACTCAGATTATTCTTGTGAAATGTTGTAAAGATTCTTGAACGGCTTATGGATGATGAAAATCATTCGTGGGGCTTAGTTACGTAACTGTATTCTGTATTCTCTTTTGGGAAGTGGGGCATGACAAGGTTTTTAGTGGTATTAGAGCCCAGGTTTGGCGAATGTATTAGTTGCGTAATATATTAGACAAGTTTGGCTCGATCTGGGATTGGCACAACATTTCACCAACCATCTGTAGCTCCGAGGTTGCCCCGACCCCTGTTGCGAGATCGATAACCTACTCACCTGTAGCTCCGATGAGGGAAGTGACCTGCGACTTCTGCCACAGATTTGGTCATGTGCACAAGGATTGTAGGACAGCCAACCGTCAATACTTCGCATGTGGGGTAGGGGATCACACGCTTCGGGACTGCCCCCAGAGGAGGTACGACCGGCAAGCCAAAGCACTAGCCCGTGGTTAATAATTTTCTGTAAATGCGTATTTTCTGTATTTAAAATTTTCGTAGATTTTTTTTTTCCTGCTTTCAAATTCTTTTGTCAAAATGTATTGTTCGATCTTCTATTAAAATCTATTTTTGATCAATAATTTTATTTGTAGCTATTTTCTATGATTTTTATATTATAATACAAATCTTATTATTGTTATTATTACTATGATTTCTATTATTATTACTGTTACTCTTATTATTGTTATTACTATTATTTTTTTATATTAATTTTTATATTATTATTATTGTTATTAGTATTATTGTTATTATTATTATTAATTTTGACTGGTTAATAAAAATCTACTTCTATGTACTAATTGTATTTGTAGTTATTTCACATAAATTCTATATTGTAATGCAAATTACATTTTATTATAAATAATATTTTTATTGGCTATTTATATAATTATTTTCTATTGAATTTAAAACCCTAAAACTCTATCCTACTCTTATTGGATCTTTTGCTTTAAACCCATACCCGTTTACCTCCACCCGCTACCCATACAACTAACCCTAACACTATTATTCAAAAACCCCCCAGCTGTCACACACACCCTAAACTCTATCCCCAATCTATATATTTATACCTTGTGTTAAATTCGTTTTGGATTCTTTATTAAAATATTTTATGATCGAAAATTTTATTTATTTCGAATAATGGTATATTTGAACATCAATTTCTATTTCTATTTGATCTGCTATTTATATTATATATTATTTGGATTATTTCAATAAATTTGATAAACTCGAATTCGCATTTTGATATCCATATATTATTATTATTACTATTGTTACTATTATTTTTATCATTTTTCTTATTATTATTATTGTTATTAGTACTATTATTATTACTATTATTATTATTATTATGTTTGTGATAATTGTTATTATTGCTATTATTATTATTAATTTTGACTGTTTATTAAAAATCCACTTCTATGTACTAATTGTATTTGTAGTTATTTCGAATAAATTCTATATTGTGATATACATTACATTTTATTTTAAATCATATTTTTATTGTTATTCTATTTTCATATTGGATTTTAGCGCAAAATTCCCAAGCCTATCTCTTATTGGATCTTATTCATACCCACAACCCAAACCCAATAACCCTACTATTTATAACCCTATACCTAACCCTTATCTAAACCCTACCCTAGTTTTCCTGTACTAACCCGTCGCCAACCCTCACCCTTGTCATCCCCTACCTCCGAAACACCCATCAACCTCTAGCAGCTACCCTCTTCTCCTTCCCGTCTATTTTATCCCGAGCCCACCTCGAGATCCGCGCCCATGACCTCTCCTCCTCATCGTCATCCCCTCGACATCCTTGCACGCCACCACCTGCACCCTACATCGTCTTCTCCTCTGTTTCTCGAAAAATAGAGCACCTCGCTGCCGACCTTCTCTTCCCCTCTACCCTGTGTGCAGTGCATCCTCTCTCCCGACCACCCTCCGGCACCCCCTGTGTTGTGCCTGCCTCAACTATCCCGCAGTCGCGCTGCCCTACACCTCGACGATAGCAGCGATAGCACCCAACGACAGCCACCGCAACCCAGCTCGTTGTTGTCCCCTGTTCGCCGGACCGCTGTACCGCTCTGCTGACGTCGCGTCGCCGTCGTGCCGCCCCTATGCTGCCAATGATCCCTCATCGCAGCATGCACATACCACACCCCCCGGCTGCCTTGCATCTTGTGTGTGCATGCATTGATCACTAAGAGCATCTTGGCCGTTCGATCAAGATCATCATCTACATCATCATCAGATTATACATCCAGCCGTCCGATCTTCCTTGATCTTGATCGCCATCAAGATCCGCACTGATCCGATCCATTCAATCTTTGACCGTCGATCAACATCCTTATCCAATCAAGGCAATTATCTTCATGTACAATTAGTTGTTCTATTACAAGCTTTTATTTGAAAATACTGCAAGTAGACTGTAGTTGTAACTCCCCTTTAGTTTATCCTTTGATTATCTCATTTTACTCCTTATCAATCCCATGATCATAAGAGTCACAACCTTTCGTTGATATATTCGTTTCACAACTAGTTGGATCCATCTTATCATCTAATTTTTTGAACACATGAAATCAAGATTCACTTTGATTTGTAGATGCATGCTGTATGATGTATGTGTTGATTTTACATTCTTTGAGTTAAGAAATAAATGTGACTTGCTGATTTGATATCTATTACACCCTGATTTGTATTACACCGTAATTTAGACTCATAATAGTCACTAATCATGCCACTTATTATATAAAAGAATTCACATATGCTGATATTCCGGTCTTTGCTAGCTGTTTCGAACCTGATAACATCAGAATCTGAACTTGAGTTCTAAACATGGAATGTAGCCCCAGATGTCTAGTTTACTACCCTTTTTACGGAAATGAATTCTGAGTTATAGTTTGTGAGTTATTACAGTTTTACTGCTGCTCTATCTTAAAATTGCAGATTGATAAATTTGCTGTGTCACTTTCTTTATAAATAAATTAACTGTGCTACCTGTAAGATAATGACTTGAAATTTTGCATGCTGATACTAGACACACTGGAGGACCTTTTCTAATTTTTCTGGAATTAATTAATGAAGTTTAAGACCTGTTTCATATTTATAAACACAATTTTACAAATTCTGGTTGAACACGAATCCTGTATAGTTTGCTATTTTGACACCTGTTGCTACAACTTTTATGTATCTTGTTTATATGTGATGGATTCGGCAAAGAGTCTAGTTTCTATATTTTTGTACGGATCCATATTTGCGTTCCTGTGGTAGTGGAAATCTCAGTTTTGGTACAACAACGTCTTGCTGTTCAGAATTGGTATTTTGTCATGTTTAAACATTTGCATGTTGTTTCTTGTATTTTGTAATTTAGAACATATTCCTTGCATCATATAAGCCCTTGATACTTTTTTTTCTTTTTCCAATTTTGTTCTCGTTAGCTCTTGATCAAGTTTATTTTGTAATAAAAAGTAAGAAGCCGGGGTTATGGGAAAGATCTAGTAGTGGACAATACAGAAATGTGTACACGGAAGGGGGTCTGTGATTCCCATAATTGTGGCAACTTATTTGGTTACATTTGGATGATTTGGATTACATTTGGATGATTTGGACTACATTTGGATAATTTGGAATACTCGATATGATTTTGTTAATATAATTTGGTTAATAAGATTTGGATTACATGATATGGTGCACCACTGCTTGATACCTGAGTACATAGAACTGTAGAATCCACTACGAAATCTAAACGTAACTTGATTGTATGTGGCAACCATGTGGTAAGTGTATGGAACGCATGAAGTGCTACATTAGATAAGATTAAATGAATAGACTTAAGTTGACACTAAACACATGCATGATCCTGTCTGCCAGTTTCCTGGTTTTGTTACAAGTTACATGATTTTGATTTAGAAGGCACATGATTTAAATTTAGAAGTCACATGATTTTGATTCACAAGTTTTCCTGAACCCATTTTCGACTTGTTTTCTAGTTGCAAGTTGTTGTCCTTCCGTTCATACGTTTATTTCTAGTTGCATCACACTTGACTTCGTTTTATTTAGTGTTGATTCTTTTCTTTATTCCTTGTTATACCTTTGTTCTTATTCTTTATTATATTTTCGTTCTTGTACCCTTGCTTGTACTACTTGCGGCTCGAACTTGCACTAAGGGCGTCTATCTTTGTTTCTCTATTTTTCTTCTGCATGATATATATAGATTTCGAAGACGAAATGCTAGAAAGAGTTGGTGAGCTAATGTTCTAAGCTTCGCTTGGGAAAATTTCTTTAGTTTTTTTGTATTTGAGTTTTTATTTGATTCTTGTTGCTACTTGAAACTTGTAACGGGCTTGTAGTCCCGACGTTTTACTTTTTGATCCAGGTCTTATATTTATTTAGGAAGTTTATATTTGTTCAAATAATTTCTATTGATTAATAACTTATTCGTGCATATATGGTTGAGTACATTTTGTTATATTTCATGTTATGATATTGAGTCGATCCTACAACTTATGAATGATGAAAATCATTCGCTGGGCTTTGTCACGTACTCGTATTCCAAATTCCTTTTGGGAAGCCGGGGCATGACATTGGGCTTGACCGGATACTACAGGATGTTTATTCAAGATTACGCCATGATTGCACTACCGGTCATGGCCCTGACCAAAAAAGACAATAAATTTGAATGGACCAACAAGTGTGCAGCAATTTTTTAGGAGTTGAAGAATCGATTAATTACAGCACCGATGTTGGTGTTGCCTCAGCCGGATAAGGGATATGAGATCTATGTTGATGCTTCATACTTGGGTTTCGGTTGTGTTCTGATGCAGGAAGGGAAAGTGATTTCCTACACTTCGAGACAACTCCAACCCATGAGAAGAACTATCCAACACATAACTTAGAGTTAGCTGCTATCATCTTTGCCTTGAAGATATTTCGGAACTACATCCATGGGACTAAGGTGGAGTTGTACATAGATAACAAAAGTTTAAAGTATATATATCAGTAGAAGGACTTGAACCTGAGGCAGAGAAGGTGGTTAAAAGTGTTGGAAGACATCAGACCAGATATCAAGTACCATCCAGGAAAAGCTAATGTAGTGGCAGATGCACTCAGCAGGAAGTGGAGCATTTCTATGCAAGTAGCTTTAAGGAAAGAGTTAGAAGAAGAGATCCAAAGAGTTGGCATCAAGATTGTCACTGAAGGATTTGGAGCCATTCTCGCTCGATTGGAACTTCAACCAAGCCTGAATGACCTGGTAATGAAGGGTCAGGAAGGTGACGAGGAGATTCGAGCACTCAAGGAGTGGGTGAACGAAGGAAAAATTCCGGTGTTCAATCTTAATGAAGGAGTGCTATGGCTTGGAGACCGATTGTGTGTGCCAAAGAAGGACGACCTAAGAGAGGAGATCATGAAGAAAGCAAACACTACACTACTTGCAGTTCACCCAGGGAGCACCAAGATGTACAAATACGTAAAGCAAGTCTATTGGTTGACAGGAATTAAGAAGGATACAATAGAGTTCGTCGGTAGGTATCTCACACATTAGAGGGTGAAAGCGGTGAACCAGAAGCAAGGAGGACTATTGCAACCTTTGCTGATCCTCGAATGGAAGTAGGAGAACATCAGTATGAATTTCGTTGTTGGGTTGCCAAGGAGTCACGGGGGTAATGATTCGATTTGGGTGATTGTGGATCGACTTACAAATCAACAGATTTTCTACCGGTCAAGACGACATGGTCTTTAGAGAAACTGGCAGAAGTATATATTCAGGAGATTATGAAGCTACATTGCATTTCGATCTCCATCGTATCCAATAGAGACGCAAAATTTACCTCAAGATTTTGGAAGAAACTGCAGGCAGCTTTGGGGACGAGGGCAGATTTCAGTACGACATACCACCTCAAACAGATGGTCAGATTGAGAGAGTAAATCTGATTTTGGAGGATATGCTTCCGGCATGCATCCTAGACTTCAGAGGGAGCTGGGAGAAGTATCTAGCACTGGTCGAGTTTGCCTATAACAATAACTACCAGGCTAGTATCGGGATGGCTCCGTTCGAAGCACTGTATGGCAGGAAATGCAGGACAACAGTGTGTTCGTATGAAATGGGCGAAGGGCAAATGTTTGGACCAAAGATAGTATAGCAGACTTCGGAGAAGATAGACCTGATCAGAAAGAGGTTGCAAACAGCGCAGAGCATACAGAAAAGCTACGCCAACACTCACCATAAAGAATTGGAGTTTGAAGAAGGAGATTCAGTATTTCAAAAGGTTTCACCGACCAAAGGCGTAGTCAGATTTGTTAAAGGAGGTAAGTTAGCCTGAAGATTTATTGGACCTTATAGGATTCTGAAGAAGATCAGTAAGACGACTTACAAATTGGAACTACCAGCAGAGCTAGATCAAGTGCTCAACATATTCCATATCTCTCTGCTAAGGAAGTACATCCCTGATCCCGATCATTAACTACCAGAGATTCCGAAAGATCTACAGGTGGACCTCTCGTATGAAGAGCAACCGGTTAAGATAGTGGACCGCCAGGACAAGTTGCTGAGGAAGAAGGTGATCCCGATGGTCAAAGTTCTCTTGAGGAACCAACTCGTTGAAGAAGCTTCTTAGGAGCCAGAGAGCCGAATGCGAACTCACCAGGAATTGTTTGTATGATTGTTGTTTTCTGTTTTGACTCCCACTAAGTGTAGATCTGAGGATAGAACTATTCTAAGGAAGGAGTGATGTAATACCCAGAATATTTGAATTTATTTGAAATATAATATTACATCTATTTGGAAATTAATTTGCGACTGTAGTTTTGCTAGTTGGATAGTCGTGCATTATACGTGCACAATTGCATACGTGCAATGCACATGATCTAGTTTAATGCTCATCAAGCTCAAGTTTGCACGCACGACAATCTCACCATTCATCTTGATCATGATTGCAAATCCAATGGTTCGTAATCAAACCATGGAAAATTAAGCAAAACTAGGATACATAAAACTTGGTTTGATGAGTAAGATGTCAAATTGGATTAGTGGACATGGCCAAACTTCCCCTCTCATCCCATCTTGGCCAACCTTCCCTAGGGCACCCCCCCCCCCCCCGACTTCTTTTGCTCTCTTTCTATAACTCCTCACACTCTCCCACACTCTCATTATCACTCTAATTCTGAAATTTTCAAGAGAAAGATAGAGGGAGAGCTACACAAAGAGACCAAGAGGAGAAGGAGCCAAGCATGGAGGGGTGATTCAAGAGGAGCTAGACTAAGCCATTTCAACTACAAGCAACACTACAAAGTGAGTGTTTCGAATCTCTATGTTTGTTCTATGCTTGTTTGAATGATGATTGTAGTGACTGAAAATGTCATGCATGCAATAAATTTAACATTAATAACTCGGTTTGTGTTAAGAAATCTAAAATAGAAAATCCCGTTGAATGCTGAAATCTTTGCTATTAGTTCTTAGCTCATAACTTGAAAACTACTGGTTAGATTAACTTGAAATTTTTAGGAGATGTTTGTGTTTGAGTTAAGCATCTTCAGTAATTTTTATATATTTTTCTGATTTTTCTATGAATATATAAAAAATTCGTGAATGCATATTTTTTAGAACAGAGAACTGGTTCAGGTTCTGAACTGAATTGAAAGAATTTTGAGGATTTATTGATACATGATCTATCTCTGAAATTTTAATCGTAGTATCCTGTGTGAATCTTGATCCTACAGAAAAAGTTTAAAATTATTTGATGACATTTTTTACACGTTCAAAATTGTGTAAGCAAGAGTATTAATGACAGAGAATGGTAAACATAGGAACTTTTGTACAGGATTGAAATAAGTAGAACTTATTGAATACTTGGAATCAAGATGAGATCTTCTGTGATGCATGATGACGTCTAGTTTCTGGAAATACAGGTTTGATAATAATTGTCTATGTATGTGATTTATTGTGGAATTTTAAGTAAGTACTATGCAGATCTTAGTCAGAAATGACACACTGATGAGATTGCAACTCTATGGCTCTGTATGAGCAAAATTTGAGAAAATGTTCAACTAGAAAGTTATAGTAGAAATCCTGGGCTTTCCCTTAAGTATCTGATCATGAAATTCCTATTTGTGTAGCATTAGTTATAATTTTTCTAAGACAAGACAGAAACCAACATGTTGAGCAGTAGGCTCTGTTTGGTAGAATGCTCATTATCTTACTGTACATCTGATGGAAATGAGTACTTATGGAAGTTGGAAGTGTGGTCAACTAGGAAGTTGTAGTAGACTTGTTTAGCTTTCCATAGAATCTAGAATTGTATTGATCTGATAAGCGGGTGATTATATACGATAACGGCAAGGTGCTGCAGATGTACTGGAATTGTCTTCGACAAAGGTGTTTTGGGCTTTTAGAGCACCGAGATGACGGAATCTGATTATGTGGTTAACTAAGGAATTGTAGCCAGTATTCAAAGCTTTCCAGAATGGAGTAGAACACTCGAATCCAAGTTTTATTTTGGGTGTTATGACCTTTCAAAGTTTCGGGCAGAATCAACCTAGTTTGGGTTAGTCACAATTTTGTCTAAGTATGAATTGTACTACTCCTTCATTGTGATGTAGGAGTTAGTGGTTAGTGTTTGCATGGGTTAACGTTGTTTAGCTTGCGACGGTTGATCTGTGAATTGTAAGAACCGTGTGAGCGTGGAGTCGAGTGTTGACCACTTTTGGGTCGCAATCTAAAACTTGTGTTGTGTTTATGTTGTTTAGGGTCACTCGATTGAGTTAGAGACCCTCGGATTCAAGTCCGTAAAGTGAGAATTGTGCCGGGTAGTTTAGATACCCATGACCCTGTGCGTGACGGAGCGACGACTCGGGCACCAACGTGCTCGCCTTCAAAGGAAGGAAATCCAGCATCGTAGGAGCAACTAGTTTGTCAGGAGGACTTGGAGCATGATGATTAACGAGGTAAACAAGTGGTTTGGGCCGAGGTGGCAGGCGACTCCAAACGTGACGGATGGTGGCGATCGACGTTGCCGATTCGTCGGTTTTTCGTGGGCCTATTTAATGGGCTGGGCTGGAGAGCCCAGTTTGACCCTAGTGTGGGTTGAGTTAAGTGGTGTCTAGTTGGACACCTTAGTTAGGTGAGAGCCTAGTTGCTAGATCATCTAGCTAACTGATAGTCGGGTAGAACTAGATCACCCAGTATAACCATGTACAGATTAATGAAACAATAATAATGATAATAACTCAGCTTAGTGTTAGAGTTAACCCTTTTCTCTTATTTTGGCCTTAGCTTGTATACAACCGGTGTTGGGTAGAGATTTAGGGTAGATCGAGTCTTGGTGTGTAAAGACAGGCACTAGTTGGTGTTGTTCCTGCCTGTCAGGGGGACGCATGGCGTCGTCACACCTTGCCAAGTCCTAAGTTCCATTTAACACAGGCAGGGAGCATCGAGTAGGGCTCTAGTAGGGAGTTAGGCTCTTTGTCTCTCAGCGGGTGATGCGTTGCAGGGTGCCTTTATGCCCGTAATAACTTTTGATAAGCACTAGTGAGGTGGCGTCGTCTCCACTACAAGTTTGGCTCAGTGTAAGGACGAGAGCTAGCCGGGAAGAGAGGAAACCCTTAGAGCCTGCCATGACCTATTTTGTTCAATGCAGGGAGGGGACTTAGGGTAATACGTTGTACGCCAGGCCCTAATATCCCAGATGCGCGGGTAATCGCAATATACCTTTATGCCCGTTCATGTGAATTTTTGGCAAGTGTACAAAATCGCAATAGGTAGTATCGTTAAGTGAAAAGAGTGTTGAACCCACAAGGACTAATTATTTTATCAAGTACCAAAATTACAAAATTGATTACTATTTGAAAAATAAAAATTCAATGAAGAAAGAAACTAAATTAAATTAATTCTAAAGACTAACTAAATTAATTAAAAAGGAGCGGAATCAGAAATTTTGTTGTATATTAATTGCAAATTAATTCTAGGACTTCTGATTTCACCTAGTTAATCCAACACAATTCATAATTCCATGTGAACAAAAATATTATTTTTCCAAGTTGTAGACCAAAATTCCCTAAGTATTCAATGTTTTTTCTCGAATAACACCAAAAATATCTTAAACTAAAAGTTTGTCATAGTTCATGCACAAATTCAATTAATTGAAGACTCATTAAGTTCTATGGATTTCTTAAAGGTCACATAAATCGCGGTAAATCATCTCTAATTTTGCTGAATCAATGGTGTTTAATTCTATAGTTCTAAATCACAAATTACCTCTTGGTCTCTCCATGATCCAATAAATCATACAAAAGTTGGTCAACCAATTGTAAGCATTGAGAACAAAAATCAAACACCCAACCATAGAAAAATAGAAGAATAATATGAAATTAAAATTGTGTTCTCAAAACTAGGCTACATCAAAGCCCTAGAAAAATAAATTTATTTCATAATAAAATTGCAACTAACAAATACTATCCTGGATTGCATTATAGAATTAGACAAAAAGAAAAGAAAACAGATACAAAAAGAACTATTTTTGTAAAAGAATTTGCAAACCGAACGCCTCGGAAACTGAGACGCAGTCAGCAACTCTCTCTCCTTCTCTGTCCTCTGTCTCGAGCAGCATGCCGCTCATATCAGCGTTCACATTAGCAAGCCTGTCACTTAGATTCCGCACAGCAAGTCAGCAGACCAGGTCCACGTCAGTGCTCTACTGATGTCACGCCTCTCACCTCGTCATGTTCTCCCTTTCTTCCTCTTCTGCCTCACACAATTACTGCCTTGTCACATTCTCTCTCTCTCCCTACAGCTTCATCCCTTTCTTTCTTTTATTTTAATTTTAATTTTTAATTTATTTAATAGGGGTTAGCCGTCGCTCTTGCCCTTTGTTAAGCATGTCCCGTTCTCTTGTTTGCTCTTCTATTTACAGACACGGGAAGTAAAGATTAGGGTTTATTTTTGTAGAAAAACCCTAATTCTTTATTTATTTGTTTCCTTCTTTAATTTGCTCTTTATTTCTTGCTTTGTTTTCTTTTCTTTTTTTCTTGAAACACATGCTGCACACAAACAAAATATATCAGAGTTTAGGATTAAAAATAAAATAAAATAAATTAGTTTAAATTAATTAAACTAACTAAAAATCATATTAGTTCAATAAAACCCTTTTATTATTGTTTATTGCACTTTCAACTCAACTGGCAAAGTAAAATTTTTATCTTGCTTTCCATACAACCAAATTGTAAAATTTAAAATTTAAAATTCA
This sequence comes from Hemerocallis citrina, assembly GCA_017893485.1. NCBI lineage: Eukaryota > Viridiplantae > Streptophyta > Magnoliopsida > Asparagales > Asphodelaceae > Hemerocallis > Hemerocallis citrina. The sequence continues at coordinate 57,669,210 of CM030367.1, read as the reverse complement.
ACAAAATAATAAAAAAATTAATATATCAATATGTATGTTTTGTTTGTTGACTTTTACCAAAAATCTTCACCTTTTGCATCGAAAATCTCATTCCTTCAAAAATTATTAATTAATTGAAATTTATGGAAATAAGATGAATTATAAACAAGATAGACGAATACAAGCAATTTTAATGGTAAATGAGTACAAATATTTGTATAAAAATTAGACATATCAAATACCCCCAAACTTAAGATTTTGCATGTCCTCAAGCAAAAAGTAAAATCATGAATAAGGGAATAATAATGAATAGTAGACTCAACTCATCACACCAAGTGATCTCATCATGCATGCATCAAAATTTCAATTAAAATGTAAACAATAGCAAATAAGGTAAAACCAAGCATACCCACTTTCTCCAGTGCAATTATTCATTCGTAATTCCAAATAAAATCATATTTGTCATGCAATTAATGTAATTATAGTACATAACGACTTCATCTGTGATTTTCCCTTCTCACTACTACAAACCGAGTAGCAAACTAGAGTATTTTTTTGGGTCTCTTGTCTAAGTTGTCACTTGCCTTTTGACACGAATGCAAATATTTGTGATGAATTCATCTGGTTACTTAACAAATCACAAACTTAAAGTGCTTTGCATACTTATATTTCAAGTTGTCGTTTGACGTAAAAGTAATCATTGGTGATGAATACCCCTAGTTACTAAGCAACTCAAAACATTGGAGTAGATAGACTTTATTCATCATTTTATTTTATTTTTTTAATTTTAATTTTACTTTTCACATTATTACTCTATTTTCTTCAACTCTGTTTAGGACTAGATCAAAGGGGATAATCACAAGAAAAAAACATCACATTTTTTTCTTTTATGTATAATCGCATGACTCTCACAAATTGTGTATGGAATTTTGAAATTCAATAATCCTCAAGTAAATAAGTATGCTCAATCTTGCTTTATAAGCAATTGTCTATCCTAAAAAAATATATTTCAGTGCTTTACCACAATAAAGAAGTCAAAAGTGTAATGATAAACCTAACTGATATCCCTTTTGTTTTTTTTTTCTTTTCAAAAATATAAAAATAAATTTGTAACCCTCCCCCAAACTTGAATATCACATTTTCCTCAATGGGAAAGGAAAAACAAAAACAAAAAGAATGCAAAAAGATCAGAATTTCTCTCCTGATTCGTCTTAAAATTCTGCACGCGCGATGTTCAGTATTTCAACGATATCTGGAGCTGTAGATGTCCAAATGGGCTGATTCTTCTTGTTCTCGAAAGCTAAGACAATTTCCTACAATCGCTCTTTGAAAAGCTTTTCCAGATTCTGACTTCATCCTACTCAAAAACAGCCATCAATGTAGGTGTAGAAACAGCTCCGCCGGTGACTTCCAAATTCATGCAATCCTACAAAATAAAATCAAAAATTAAAATAAAAAATAAAAGAAAAGAAAAGGATAATCTAAATACAGTAAAAGAAAACGTGGGTTGCCTCCCAAGAAGCGCTAAGTTTAATGTCTTCAGCTAGACTTTCTCCAATTTGTCATTTTTGCTTGGCCTTATCGATGTACAAGATTTCCTTGCCAACTTCTCCATCCAAGTATGGCTTCAACCGCTGTCCATTGACCTTGAATGTCCCTTTTTTCTCATGATGAATTTCTATAGCTCCATATGGAAAAACTTGTGTGACAACAAATGGTTCCGTCCACCTAGATCGCAATTTTTCTTTATATGTCTAAGTTTTGAATTGAATAACAACACCTTCTCCCCTTCCCTGAATTCTCTTCTCAAAATATGCTTATCATGCCACCGTTTAGTCTTTTCTTTATAGATCTTAGCATTTTCATAAAAATCATTGCAAAACTCGTCCATCTCGTTTAGTTGCAACATTCTCTTTTCACCTGCATTTTTCATGTCAAAATTAAGTGTCTTTATTGTCCAATAAGCGCGATGCTCAAGTTCCACCGGTAAGTGACATGCTTTACCATACACCAATCTATATGAGAACATTCCAATTGGTGTTTTAAATGCCATCCTATATGCACATAATGCACCATCTAATTTTCTTGCCCAATCTGTTTGTGACATATTCACTGTCTTCTCAAGTATACGCTTAACCTCTCTAATTGAAAACTCCACTTGACCACTTGTTTGAGGGTGATATGGTGTTGCCACATGATGAGTAACTCCACACTTAGCAAGTAAGGTATCAAATTGACGGTTGCAAATATACGTTCCTCCATCACTAATAAATGCCCTTGGAGCTCCAAATTGTGAAAAGATATTTTTCCTAATGAAGTTCACCACCACTCTTGCATCATTGATTGGTAAGGCAGCAGCTTCCACCCACTTGGAGACATAATCTACAGCAACCAAAATATATTTATTAGAAAATGAAGATGGAAAAGGACCCATAAAATCTATCCCCCAAACATCAAATAATTCAATCACTAAAATATTATTTAGAGGCATCTCATGTTTCCTAGAAATATTTCCCACCCTTTGACAATGATCACATAATTTAACAAAATTAAAAGCATGTTTAAAAATTTAAGCCCAATAAAATCTTGATTGTAAAATTTTTGCTGCTGTTTTTGCTCCACTAAAATGACCACCAACATCCACTGTGTAGCAATGTTTGAGTATGCTTTCCATTTTCTCTTCAGGTACACATCTTCTTATTACTTGATCTGCACAATGGAGAAATAAGAAAGGTTCCTCCCCAAAATAATATTTCAAGTCAGAGAAAAATTTCTTCTTTTGTTGATAAGTAAATTCAGGAGGTATAATTTTTTATACCAGATAATTAACTATATCGGCATACCATGGAGAAGTTTGTATCATCATTAAATACTCATCTGGAAATTCTTCATTGATGGGTGTAACCTGCAATTTGTTTTAATCTTTTTGCTCAATGCGAGATAAATGATCGGCCACCACATTTTCCAGACCCTTCTTGTCCATGATTTCCACATCGAACTCTTGTAAAGGTAAAATCCAGCGAAGCAATTTTGGTTTGGCTTCTTTCTTTGCAAGCAAGTATTTGAGAGCAGAATAATCTGTGTACACAATCACCTTTGAACCTATCAAATAAGATCGAAATTTGTCAAAAGCATATACAATAGCTAATAATTCTTTTTCAGTAGTAGCATAATTAAGCTGTGCTTCTGTCAATGTTCTACTTGCATAATAAATGGTGAAAAATTTTATTTTTTCTTTGCCTTAAAACAGCACTTATCGCCACATCACTAGCATCACACATTAATTCAAAAGAAAAATTCCAATCTGGTACTTGCATAATAAAGAAAAATTCCAATCCCGCATGACCCAAGAAACTTCTCAATCCTTGAACATTGGTTGGTGGTGGTAGTTTTTCAATGACATCAGTTTTAGCACGATCCACTTCAATTTCCTTAAAGGAAACTTTTGGCCTAGGACAACCCCTTCTTCCACCATAAAGTGAAATTTCTCCCAATTCAAAACCAGATTTTTTTCCTTGCAACGCTGCAAAACCAAAGCTAAGTTAGATAAACAATTATCAAATGAATAACCAAAAACTGAAAAATCATCCATAAAAATTTCAATAAACTTCTCAACCATATCCGAAAAAATTGACATCATGCAGCGTTGAAATGTGTCGGGGGCATTACAAAGACCAAAAGGCATCTTTCTATATGCAAAAGTTCCGTATGGGCAAGTAAAAGCTGTTTTCTCTTGATCTTCTGGTGTTATAGCAATTTGATTGTATCCCGAATACCCATCAAGAAAACAATAGTATGAATGGCCTGCAAGTCTTTCTAGCATTTGGTAAATGAAGGGTAGTGGAAAATGATATTTTCTAGTTGCATTGTTTAGTCTTCGATAATCTATGCACACCCGCCATCCCGTGACTGTTCTTGTTGGTATTAGCCTATTATTATCATTCTTTACTACAGTTATTCCTCCTTTCTTTGGCACAACATGCATAGAACTTACCCATGCACTATCTGAAATTGGATAAATGATACCTGCATCTAAATGCTTCAAGACCTCCTTATGCACCACATCTTGCAGATGGATTTAATCTTCGTTGTGGCTACACTATAGGTTTAAAATCATCCTCCGTTAAAATTTTATGCATGCATATTGAAGGACTAATCCCCTTTATATATAAAATGTTCCATCCGAAGGCTGTTTTATATTCTCTCAAAACCCTCAACAACTTCTCTTCAAAAATTATTCAAAGAATCACTAATAATAATAGGAAAAGTGGAATTTTGGCCTAAAAATGCGTACCTCAAACTATATGGGAGTTGTTTAAGCTCGAGTTGTTGTGGTGAGGAGGAAATGAGTGGTGTATCTTCCAAATTTTGATCACATTCCAAAATCTCTTCATTTTCTAATTCAAGTGTTTCTGAAGTTATTACGCATTCTTCTAACGGTAATTTAGAAATTTCATCCCAATGTGTTTCTCTCATGACTTCGCTTACTTGAAAGCATGAATGAACTTCTGAGGGAAGCTCCATGGATTTAAATACATAAAAAGTAACTTGCTCGTTGTCAACCCTTAGAATAAGTTTTCCTTGTTGGACATCAATCAATGTTCTCCCTATGGCAAGAAAAGGTCTCCCCAAAATCAAAGGGATTTGTTCATCCTACTCCATGTCAAGCACAATAAAATCCGCGGAAAATATGAACTTATGTACTTTTACCAAAACATCTTCAATGATCCCCCTTAGGTATTTGATAGACTTGTCCGCCAATTGCACGGAAATTGTGGTAGGCTTCACTTCTCCAATACCTAATTTTCTGAAAACAGAATATGGCATAAGATTAATACTTACTCCTAAATCACATAGTTCTTTATGAACAGGAGAATTTCTAATAGTGCAGTGAATTGTAAAATTCCTTGGATCTTTAAGTTTAGGTGGCAGCTTCTTTTGTAAAATTGCACTACTTTCTTCTGTTAACATCACCATCTCATGCTCTTCTAGATTCCTCTTGTTTGATAAAATATCCTTCAAAAATTTAGCATATTTAGGCATTTGTTCTAAAGCTTCAATAAAGGAGATATTAATATGCAATTGCTTGAAAATATTTAAAAATTTTGAAAACTAATTATTAAGCTTATTCTTTTTAAGTCTTTGTGGAAAAGGAATAGGTGAATCATAAGGAGAATTCGGATAAGTGTTAGAATTAAACTCCCCTGAAATTGTTTGGCTTGAACCTCCTTTGTGATGCATTTGTTGTTCCACACTTTGCACGTTCAGACCTTGCTTTTCAACCGCTTGAACCTCCTTTGTGCTGCATTTGTTGTTCCACACTTTGCACATTCACACCTTGGTTTTCAACCACATATTGTTCGACAATTTTGATTTTTGGCTGCTCAATTATTGTCCCACTTCTAAGTGTTATTGCTTTGACATGATCCTTGGGATTGACCACTGTGTTACTAGGTAATGTTCTTGCCGTTCTTTCGTTAAGAATAATTGAAATTTGACCAATTTGAACCTCAAGATTGTGAATTGAAGTTGAAGTTGAATTTGCAACATTTTGGATTGCCAAATCTGTCTTTTGCATATATTGCTCTGTCTTCTGCATGTGTTGCATGAACATCTCTTCTAGTGTAAGCTTCTTTTCTTGTTGTTGAAAATTTTGTTGTGGTCTAGCTCCTCCTTGATTATTTTTCCAACAAAAATTGGAGTGATTTCTCCATCCTAGATTGTATGTTTACATAAGGGTTGTTTTGCCTTTGAAAATTTAACACAAAATTTGCTTGTTCGGCATTTGATGAAGCAAAAGGGTTCCCCACTTGGCAATCTGCACTTGAATGATTTCCTGCACAAAGATCACAAATCATATTAGATTGAATAGCATTACCATTCATATCACTTATTTACTTAGATAAAATATTAAATTTTGCAGTTAAGGTAGGAATAGGATCAAGTTCAAAAACTCGCGCAACTTTTCTTTGCATTGTTCTTTCTGAAGACCACTGATAATTATTAGATGCCATCTCCTCTAAAAGGTTATAAGCTGCTTCAGGAGTTTTGCTCATTAGTGCACCTCCAGCTGCTGCATCTGCCATGGATCGATTTGTAGCTCCCAAATCGTTATACAATGTTTGCACTTGTAGCCAATTTGGAAGTTCATGATGAGGTCACTTTCTTAATAGCTCTTTGTACCACTCCCATGCATCATATAATGACTCGGTCTCAAATTGAGTGAATGTGGTGATGTCATTTATTAACTTTGTTGTTTTTGCAGGGAGAAAATACTTTGCCATAAATTTTTATACTAAGCCCTCCCAAGTTGTAATGACTCCTGGCGGTAAAGAATTCAACCAAGCCTTCGCCTTATATCTGAGTGAGAAAGGAAAGAGTCTCAGTCGGATAGCATCATTGGAAACTCCATTGTGTTTGAAGGTATTACATATTTCGAGAAAGTTTGCGATATGAACATTTGGATCATCATGTGCTAGTCCTCCAAATTGAACTGTCTGCTGAATCATCTGAATAATTACTGGTTTAATTTCAAAATTGTCTGCTTCAATTGCAGGCCTTTTGAAGCTTGATATTGTTCCATTAACTAAGGGCATTGCATAATCCCTCAAAGCTTTGTTCTCCTCTTCATTCGCCATAGATAAAGAGGATGTGGTGTTTTCTTTCTTCTTCTTTCTAATCTGATGTAAAGTTCTCTCAATTTCTGGGTCAAAAAGTGTAGGCTCCAATGGGTTAGATCTGGGCAATCACTCCTAAATCCTGAAAAAAGTAAATAAATAAAAATAAATCAAAAGAGAATAAAGAGGTGAAATAACAATTAAATTTAAAATAAAAATAAAAATCCAAACTAGTAAAAGTCTGGCAATTTTCAATATCAATAAAAGAATAAATAGTCCCCGGCAACGGCGTCAAAAATATGATGTGAATTATTTACAAGTGTACAAAATCATAACATGTATTATAGTTAAGTGAAAAGAGGGTCGAACCAACAAGGACTAATTATCTTATCGACTACCGAAATTACTAAATTGATTACTATTTGGAAATATCGAAATTCAATAAAGAAAGCAACTAAATTATATTAATTCTAAAGACTAACTAAATTAATTAAAAATGAGCAGAATCTGGAATTTTGTTGTTAATTAACTGCAAAATTAATTCTAGGCCTTTTGATTTCATCTAGTTAATCCAACACAACTCATAATTTCATGTGAACAAAAATATTATTTTTCCAAGTTGTAGACAAAAATCTCCTAGGTATTCACTGCTTTTTCTCGAACAACACAAAAAATATCTCCAACTAACAGTTTGTCATAGTTCATGCACAAATTTAATTAATTGAAGGCTCATTATGTTCTATGGATTTCTTAATGGTCACATCAATCGCGGTAAATCATCTCTAATTTTCCTCAATCAATGGTGTTTAATTCTATAGTTCTAAATCACAAATTACCTCTCGGCCTCTCCATGATCCAATAAATCATACAAAAGTTGGTCAACCAATTGTAACCATTAAGAACAAAAGTCAAACACACAACCATGGAAAAATAAAAAAATAATATGGAATTAAAATTTTGTTCTCAAAACAAGGCTACATCAAACCCCTAGAAAAATAAATTTAGTTCATAATAAAATTGCAACTAACAAATATTTTCTTGGATTGCACTATAGAATTAGACAAAAAGAAAAGAAAAATGGTACAAAAGGAACTGTTTTTGTAAAAGAAATTGGAAATCGAACGCCTCAGAAACTGAGACGCATTCAGCAACTCTCTCTCTCCTTCTCTACCCTCTGTCTCGAGCAGCACGCCACTGACTTCAGCGCTGACATTAGCAAGCCTATCCCTTTGATTCCACGCAGCAAGTTAGTAGACCTAGGTCCACGTCAGTGCTCTGCTGGGTCCCTGCTGCTTCCCATCTGCCGTTTTCTGAGCCGACCGGTCCATGTCAGCGCTCTGCTGATGTCACGCCTCGCACCTCGTCCTGTTCTCCCTTTCCTCTTCTACTGCACCCAATTACTGCTTTGTCACATTCTCTCTCGCCCTGTTGCTTCTCCCCTTTCTTTCTTTTATTTAAATTTTTTATTTTTTTATTTTATTTATTTTATATGGGTTAGTTGTCGCTCTTCCCCTTCGTTAAGCATGTCCCCTTCTCTAGTTTGCTCTTCTTTGTAGAGGCACGTGAACTAAAGATTAGGGTTTATTTTTGCAGAAAAACCCTAATTCTTTATTTATTTGTTTCCTTCTTTAATTTGCTCTTTATTTCTTACTTCTTTTTCTTCTTTCTTTTTCTTGAAACACGTGTTGCACACAAACAAAATAAATCAGAATTTATAATTAAAAATAAAATAAAATAAATTAGTTTAAATTAATTAAACTAACTAAAAATCATATTAGTTTAATAAAACCCTTTTATTATTGTTTATTGCACTTTCAGCTCAATAGGCAAATTAAATTTTTTATCTTGCTTTCACACAACCAAATTGTAAAATTTAAAATTTAAAATTCAACAAGACAATAAAAAATTAATAAATTCAATTGTTTGTTTTATTTGTTGATTTTCACCAAAAATATTCACCTTTTGCATCAAAAATCTTATTCCTTCAAAAATAATTAATTATCTGAAATCTATGGAAATAAGATGAATTATAAACAAGATAGGCCAATACAAGAAATTTTAATGGGTAAATGAGTACAAATATTTGTATAAAAATTAGACACATCACCTGTATCACAGCTTTTAAAGAGGTCCGGAATTTGAGAGTTTGCAATTATAATAATATTTTCTAGCAGCGGCAGTTGAGGACCGTGCGACTACTGCCTGGCAAAGTGGAAAACCTGACCTGTGTATGGACACCACCTTTGGCTGCAGTGGCTGCGGTACTGCAACCTCTTCATCACTGAATAACCGAAACAGGATAGAGCAAAAGATAGGTTGCTTGGCGGGGGATCGAATCCCAGTAATGAGGAGAACGTCGCTTGTTTGGGGAATGTGTAGTATGGGATGCATATCTCTTTAACCAAGTGTGCATTAGACTAAGAGAATCATGTGCATTGTGTGCTTTAGTTTTAGGCATGTCATACACCGTCACTTGTGTTTCCTCATATTTCCTTTATCATCAAGATTGTGGTGGTTGAGGTTTAGGATTGCTGGTTTCATCCGTTGTAGCTTTGTTGCATTCAACTGACATGCTCACTCTTTTAGTTGCAGGATCGCCCGCTGTGTTGGAGGTACGAGAGGCTCGAGTTGGTTAAAGCATCAAAGTCAAGACATTGTCCATTTATTGAAACTCATTGTAAATTGTTGAAATATTATATTCTTTGAAATTGTTGTAATTAAACTGGATTTTGTAGTAACATTTGATGTAATAAAAGTTTTAATTTTTTTTGACTTTTGTGTGTTGTGACTCATTTGAAGGAAAATCATGGTATAATGTCACAAGTTCCTTGGTTAGGGATTCGGGGCGTTATAGGTAGGTACAATAGCATGATAAACACCATTAAGAATACACACTTACAATAATTTAACAACGACAAAACATCAATCGATCATTCAAGCACACAGCCTAGCATTCAAGTCTACGATAGTTTATTAGTATGGTGTTTGTATGAATAATCCTACTATCAATACTACATGAATGCATGAATGATTCAATTTTTGGAGTCAACAAAAACACGAAGTCGAGGATATTTGGGTTAGCTTGTGTAAACCCTCAATATACTCAATGAAAGATGAACAATAATATACGATACGATGAACGATTGGATCTACTTGCAAGATTTTCAACAAAAACATGAATTTGATACAATATTTATTCAAAAGGGAAAGTGACTTGCCTTATAGACAATTAATTTGAATACCAAGAATAACGAGATGAGAATCCCGGAGCAACGAACACGAACCGCAAAGAACTACATGCAATCTACATGCACAAGAGAAACATACACAGCAACAGCAAAAATAGAAGAGCGGCAGCAACACCAAGTGTAAGGGGGCCAGCTGCTAGTGACGGGTGACGGCGAGGAAGGGAGTACTGTAGCGTCGACTGGAGGTGCGTCGAGCGGTGGTGATCGTTGAAGTGGCCTCGGTTGCTGCAGTTAGGAGGATAAAAATAGTAGGGCGGTCGATTAGAGGTCTCTGTTGGATGCAACAGGCAGAGAAGGAGGAACTACAGAGGGCAGTGCTCGGGGGAAAGGTGGCGACAATGGAGGAGGTCTCCGGAGGGAGATGGTTTAGGCAGGAAGATGGAGGTGCAGATGGGAGTCGGTCAAGTTTGGTTGACTGGGAGAGAGGAGAGAGAGAGAGAAAGACGGCTAGTAATTAGGGTTGTGTTTTTAGGGTTTGCATTAGGGTAGTATATATAGAATGCAATTAGGTTGTTGGGTTATTGGGCTCGGGTCCAATAATAATGGGTTTGGGTCTAGAATTAATTGCAATTGGATTTTGGGTTAAATAAGAGATGGATTTGAAGGCAATATGGATCAAATACAAATCACAATTTAACAAAATAAAATCTACAATATAGATAGCCCAATAAAAGAAAAGAAGAATAGCTCCTGAACAAAATTTAATTGAGATGATTAAGGAAGAATATAGACTATCTTATTCAAATTGCTAATAAAGATTACATTGGATGGAAAAATGAAAAGAACGGAAACGGTATTTACAATCCTACCCATCTTACAATAATATTTCGTCTTCGAAATTTAACCAAGTGACAATAGGGTAGCCCCAAAAAAAGAAAAGAACTACATAAAAAGATGGAGAAACTTCTTCTGGATCTCTTCCTTAAGCTCCCAAGTCAAATCTCCCGGTGAGTGAGGATTCCAAGCAAATCGAACCAATCTGATGACCTTATTCTTGAAAATCTTCTCTCGTTGGTCCAAAACCGAAACCCAACGGATCTCATAGGACAAATTTGGCCGAACAGACAATTTCGAGTAGTCGATAACTTGACTATCATCCCTGACATAGTTCCTGAGTTAGGAGACATGGAAGACATCATGCACTCTAGATTGAACCGGCGGCAACGCGAGTGTGTAGGCTACCTTGCCTCCTCGCTCCACCACACCAAACAGACCAATGAATCTAGGGCTTAGCATGCCACTACCTCCAAAACAGATAACACCTCTCCATGGTGATACCTTGAGGAATACATGATCCCCCACTTTGAATTCCAACAGCCTCCTATGAATGTTTGCCTATTTTCTCTGTCTGTTCTGAGCTGCCTGTAGATACTTCCTGATCAGGGCCACTGCATCAACAGTCCTCATGATCAACTCTAGCTCCAAAATCTTCCTCTCACCAATGTCATCCCAGCACATTGGTGATCTACACTTTCGACCATACAAAGCTTCATGCGGAGCTGCCTTAAGACTTGCTTGGTAGCTGTTGTTGTATGAATACTCCACCAAATATAGGTTATCATCCAAAGATCCTTCAAACTGAAGAACACAGGACCTCAACATATCCTCCAATGTTTGAATAGTCCTCTTTGATTGCCCATCTAACTGTGGGTGGAATGCAGTACTGAAATTCAGCTTACTCCCCAAACTATTTTGAAGACTCCCAGAATTGAGATCTGAATCTAATGTCTCTATCTGATATAATGCTGACAGCGACCCATGCAACCTGACAATCTCCTGCATAGACTTCTCTGCAAGGCTCTCTGTAGTCTGAACCACTCTGAAGTAAATAAAATGAGCACTCTTCGTCAAGCGATCCACAATTACCCATATGAAAATGTGACCCTTGGGACATCTAGGTAAAGAAGGCACAAGATCCATTGTAATGTTCTCCCACTTCCACTCCGGAATAAGAAACGGTTGAAGAAGTCCAGCAGTCCTCTAATGTTCTGCTTTCACTTGTTGATAGATCAGACAATGCAAAAAAATCTTGCCACAGCTCTGTTCATACCATGCCACCAGAAATGCAGCTTCAAATCCCAATACATCGTCGTACCACCGGGGTGAATAGAATATAGCGATTAGTGAGCTTCTTTGAGTAGGATCTGAGTGACTTCCTTTTTCTGAACACATAGATGGGTCCCAAAGCAAAGAGGTCCATTCTCATTAATAACCTTATCAGTCCTCAAAACTGCTTCAACTTCAGCTTGAAACTTCTGCAATTGCTCATCACCAGACTATGCTTCCTTAATCTGTTCCACCAAAGATGACTGCATCTGAAGCACCATACAACTCTGCTCGGCACTAGGCAAAACCACATCCAAATATAATCTCCTCATGGCTTCCATAAGCTCTTCCTGCTTAGTTAGAACCATGGCAACCGATCTTCTGCTCAAAGCATCAGGCACCAAATTAATCTTGCCAGGATGATACTACAAATTGATATCATAATCTACCATCAACTCCAACCATCGTCTCTGCCTCATATTCAGCTCCTTCTAAGTGAACACGTACTTAAGACTTTTGTGGTCAGTGAAAATATCCACTCGGTGTCCAAGTAAGTAATGTCTCCAAAGCTTCAAAGCAAAAATCACAGCTACAAGCTCCAAATCATCTATAGGATAATTCTTCTCATTCGGCCTCAATTGCCTAGAAGCATATGCGACAACCTTGCCTCGTTGCATCAAAACAACACCTAAACCTCTTCCTGAAGTATCACAGTGAATTACGAAACCTCCTGATCCATCCGGTATGGTTAACACAGGTGCTGATGTCTATCGATTCTTCAATTCAGCGAAGGGTTCACATGACTCATCCCACACAAATTTCTGATCTTTCCTGGTCAACTTGGTCAATGGCTCGGCAATCTTCGCAAAGTCCCGAACAAATTTCCTGTAGTACCCTGCTAGACCAAGGAAACTCCGAACTTCTGGTACTAATTTCAGCGTCGGCTAGTCCTTAACTGCATTGATCTTGGACGGATCGACAGAAACTCCATAACCAAAAAATGATATGGCCCAAGAATGCCACACGATCCAGCCAAAACTCACACTGACTAAGCTTCCCATACAGCTGATTCTCCCTCAATGTTTGCAAGACAACCTTCAAGTGCTCAGCATGCTCATCATGATTCCGAGAATAGAAGAAGATATCATCAATGAACACCAAAACAAACTTGTCCAGGAAGGGAGAGAAAACCTGATTCATCAAGTTCATGAACACAACTGGAGCATTAGTAACTCCGAAAGGCATCACCAAGAACTTATAGTGCCCATTTCTTGTATGAAAAGCAGTTTTCTGCATATCCTCAGCTTTCACCTTAACTTGATGGTAACCAGAACGAAGATCCAGCATTGAAAATACAAAAGTGCCTCCTAGTTAATCAAATAGGTCATCAATCCTTGGCAACGGATACCGGTTTTTCACCATGACATTATTCAGCTCACGGTAGTTAATACAAAACCTGCGACTACCATCGTTCTAATTGACGAACAGTGCCGGAGCTCCCCAAGGCAAGACACTCGGCCTGATAAAAGCTCTATCCAGCAACTCCTAAATCTGCTCCTTCAACTTGGCCAGCTCAATAGGAGCCATTCTATACGGACTGTTAGAGGTCGGAGTTGTACCTGACTGAACAACAATACTGAACACCACTTGACGATCTAGCTGTAATCCCGACAATTCTTCAAGAAAAACATCCAGAAAGTCTCGCACAACCAACGGTGAAACATCACCATCCGCACACACTTCTTCCATCACACAAGCTTCTTGACCTGCCATCTTCTCCATACAACCAAGCAATGTTTCACCGGCATAGAATTAAAATTCCTAACGTCCTGGCATTCGGAATGCCACATTCTTCACATGGTAGTCAATTACTGCATGAGTAACACCAAGCCAATCCATCCCCAAGATAACATCAAAACCAGAATTGTTGATGACAATCAGATTGACAACAAAATCAACACCACTGAGAACCAAAGGACTTTCCTCACAGATCTGAGAACACACGACAACACCTCCACCTGTACTGATATTCCATCCTGTTGGCATAGTGCTGCTAGTCCAATGATGCATGTCGACGAAGAGGGAGGAAACAAAAGAATGAGTAGCACCGGAGTCAAAAAGAACATGAGCGGAAAAGGAGTGAACAAGGATAATGCCTAGCAAGAAGTCAAAGATGGGAACACAATATGCAGAAAGAAAAATGCAAGAAACAAACATGAATGGGGGGGATAACATGATAAGCAACAAAATAGAATAACAATATAGCAAGGAAAAATAAAATTCAAATAAACACAACTAAAGATATACCTGTAACAAAGCCCAAAGGGGTTTTATCATCCTGGGTAGTCAGGTTGTAGGCCTGAGCACGACCTACAGGAAGATTACTCCTAGGAGCGACTCTCCTCTTATCAAAGATCTGCCTCTGAGGTGGGAGTGGTGGTCCGCCTTGATCACGAACAAGTGCCCCCTACAGAGCGGAACCTCTAACTGGTGCATGGGGTCTGGCCCCTTGGGCAATCACGAACCATGTGATCATTGCCTCCATACAGAAGGCACAGGCGATTTGCTATCCTGCAGTCTTTGCACAAATATACAGTCTTCCGACAGTGCGAACAGACCAGGTTCGTCCTCTGAGCGGCAGATGGGTATGGCGATGCCCTGGCAGGAAGGGTCGGAAAGTGGCCTCCTAATAGGCCCTTCAGAAGGCTTGGCAGCAATAGGGTGAGGAACAGAGCGCAGAATGGCACTCTTCCTTGTACTAGTCTGCTCCTGAATTTTAGCAGTATCCAGGATATCAACATAAAAACGAAGTCGCAGGACAGCAAGGTGGTCCTAAATCTCAATTTCCAAGCCCAGCAAGAAACGACGACCTCTATCTTCATCATTCGTCGCCATAGAAGTAGCAAATGACTTAGGCGGGTAAATTCCGCAGCGTACTCGTCCACGGTCCGACTCCCCTGATTCAAGACAGTGTTTACTTTAACGTCGGTACTTTATGAAATAACAACGAAAAAGCATGATTAAACACTAGCTGACGAACCTGAGTTAGTGAGACAAACTGTCGCTCCATTTCATTCTTAGTGACATTAGGAAAGAACTTCGAGAGGAAGCCCTTCATGAAGATTACCTAGGGGTTGGGATGCCCCAATCGTTCAGGCCTTAGCTTGCCACCAGATCTGGGCAAGATCAACAAGTTGGATGCTTACGACATCCACACGATCCACATCCGAGATCTGTGGTGCGGTTAACAGTTGCTCAGTCCGAATAAGCTATTGCTCGGCTTCAAGCGGACCCTCAGTCCGCGATAATTTATCTGGATGGTGCCTTATGAAATCTGCCATATTACCAGGTCTCGACAGTAGCAATACGGGTGCAGGTACAAGGGGTTCCCTGTTGGTAGCTTCAAAAGCCACCTCATATGTTCATTGTGCTCACGCTTCATCTGCATCATCTGCTGCATCATCTGTGCATCAGTCGGCTCTTCCAGCTCATCATCGCTAGTTCGGGAGGACGAAGCACCCTTTCTAGCCATGGTCTGCAATAAAAATCAAATGGTTAGCATCCAGATTATGAGTTGGTTATCAATTATACATGTGATTTCTGTATTGCACACACTATTGAGTCAAACCAGTTAAAACCTGGATTTGACTAATTTATTAGTTAAAGCCAAACCTGCATATGTTAGTTATGTTTGATTGATATATCATCCAAACCCTGGCTCTGAAACCACTAAAAACCTTGTCAGGCCCCGCTTTCCAAAAATATAGAACATGAGCATGTGACATTGGCCCAGCGAATGACTTGCGTCATCCATAAGCTGTTTACCCATTCAACTCAACAAGATAAACAATACAAAAATAATTGCACAGGCAATAAGAACAACCACATGAACAATAATACATGGAATAAGACAACATAAAATAACCAAATACGATAATCAAACATCTAGAAAAAAAATAATAATATCCAGGGTCATAAGCCTAATACAATAATAAATCCAAATATAATGTTAATAAGTTTCGATACAGTAAGTCCAATGGAAAAAACAATCAACTACAAAGCAATAAATCTTTAGAAAGCTTGTTCTTTAATTCCTGCAGGTAATTATCCTCGATCACCTGTGAACACTTCATCTAAAAAAAGGAGAAAAATTATCTTGAGAGCAAGGCATGGATAGCAAGTAGAGAAAGCAAGGAACAATGAAAATAACGATATAACAATGAATTCAATGGGTCAATAGGAATCAATAATAATGGACGATAGAAATAATCGATATCAATGACAGTCGATGCAATGGTTATAAACAATGATTCAATATTCGATGACAATGTTCAATGGTCGATGTCAATATCACTTAGAAAATTGTCACGCCCCGCTTTCTAAAACTACAGAATGAAAGCACGTAACATGGCCCAGCGAATGACTTGCATCATCTATGAGCTGTTATCGATTCAACTCAACAATATAAGCAAGAAGTAATACAACCACGCATGCATTAAAAGAGTAATCACATGAATAACAATACTTGAAATTTAAGCATAAAATAACCAACATAATAACAATTCAACATCTGGAATCAACAATAACAATATTCGGGTCAAAAGCCCACAAATGCAATAATTAACAATATTGTTCAATTATTAAAGTTCTCAAAATGAAACAATAATTATTTAAGCAGCGCAGCAAAATAATTCTTTCACCATTGTTGCTCTTATAGTCCGTCAGGCAAATTTCCTTCATTTCCTGTAAATTGTTCATCTAAAAGAGAGAATAATATATCTTTAGAGCAAGTCGTGGACAACATGTAGAGAAACAGAGGAACAATGACAATAATGGTATAACGATGAATTCAGTGAACGATGAAATCAATAGTATTGAACAGTGACAAAGCGATAATAGTACAATGTACGTACTACTGCATCCCATACTACAGATTTGATGCATACAAATCAATTTCATTTAGACTAAGGTGGTAGATTCTATAGGTCATGTACTCGGTACGATATAAAATTTCAATAATAACACTGGCTATTGAGCAATTTCTTGCACAATAACGATATCACTAGCCATTTGAAATTTCTTGCACATTGACGATGACATTGGCCATTTGCAATTCTTGCACAATGACGATAATACTGGCCATTTGCAATTTCTTGCACATTGACGATAACGATATTTTGAGAACGAGACCCATATTTTTGAGTACAATCACTATATTATCAACTACCCTAGTCAACCCGTAACCCCGGCTTGATTAACATTCTTTATTCAATTAACATGCAATACTAATAGGGAACAATAGGGACAGAAATATCAATGGAAAATGATAATGCGATTAATAAGGAAAACTATAATGATGACAACACAACCCTAAGATCATGCACTGTATTCTATATAATCAAATACACCAATTTCAACATTATAGATTCAATTATATATTATTAAATATAGAAATCCAATTCTGAACAGCAGTATGTTGTTGTGCCAAAATTAGAATTCCTGTTGCTGTAGGATAGCAAATGTGGATCCGTCAGAATTTCTAGAAACTAGACTCCTTCCCGGTTCGAACACATATTTAAATTTCAAATTCTGACAACAGTAGCTAGGAGAATTTCAGTGTTCTTTACAGGTTATCGTTTATGGCTGGTTATCAGTATTAACTAGTTTCAGTTGTAACAGCAGTAAATATTCATTGTAAAAATCAGTAAAAATTATTTTTATTACCCTAATCATGTTGACTATCAATCTGGAAATTATCATTGTATTATTTGATCATTAGTTCCTCTAATTCATTAGTTTAACACGGTATGTGCATAAATCTGAAAATACAGCGCGGCAGCAGTAAAAAGTCATAACTCATGCAATATAAGTCGGAATTCAAAAATTTCGGATGTTCTGAAAACTAGAAACATGGGGCTACATTTCATATTCAGAAAGTTATCTAGGTCGAATTGGCATGGTAATGTTCAGGTTGGAAATAAATTTCAGGGTTTGAACATATTCTTCATGAATAAAATAATTAAAATCTTATAAACGATGAATTAGGGGTTGAAAACATAAAACACAGTAATAGTTGTGTAATGTTATGACATGAAATATCATAATAATTCCTGTTCATATATTCAATAATTAAGTACATGAATGCATGCAAAATTTCGATACATTGGAGGCAAAAGACGGTACGAAGTCAAGACTACCACTTGGATTTGCTCGTGTAAATCTGTAGTATCCTAACGATAGATAACAATAGCAGATATACAATAATCAATATAGATGTACTTGCGAGATTCAATAAACAAATTCGAATATGATACAATAACTATTCGATGGGCCTTTAGAACGACGTTAGATCAATCCGAATATGCAAAGAATAACAGGATCGGAATCCCGGCGACACAGCAACGAGCAAATGATCACGATGGTCACGAACGGGCACGGATCTTGATGGGGATCAAGATCGGATGCTCGGATGGCTGAGATTGAAGATCAAAATCAAGATCAAGATGATGATCACGATCGCGAAGATCAAAAGAGATCCAACTGTAGAGATCAAGATCTTGATGATGATGATGATCAATGTAAATCCAACGACCAAGATCAACGGATCAAGAAGCGATCACGATCGCGATGATCAATAATCAGACGGCCGAGCTCAACTAGGCTGAGATGATGATGATCTGATCGAACGGCTGGGATTGAATGGCTGAAGCTGATCGGTGAGCACTGACAGCCAAACAGAGAGCGATGGCTGGGGGTGTGCATGGTGGCGAGGCAAGCGACTGGGTGGAGCAGGGGTAGGTGCTTGCCGTGGCTAGTTGCTGTCGGTGACTGCGGTGACCTCGAGGTGGAGTAGGGGTGGTGGCGAGGTGGTCGAGGAGGTGGAGTTCCTCTGTTTTAGGATAGAGGAGGAGAGGGAGAGAGTTCGGCGATGGCAGAGAACGACGAGGGGTGCTCGGTGGTCAGCTCCAACGAGAGGAAGGCGTGGTGTCGAGGTGAACACAGGGCTATGATCAAAATGGGGTGCAAACGGCGATGGGGCAACTGCTCCGACTGGTGAGTTCTCAGTGACGGGGTGGCACTGCAAGGCAGTCAACGAAGAGAAGGGGAAATAGAGGTGTAGTCGGATGGGTGATGGATTCGAGGACGATGGTCGACAGGAGGTGGAGACGAGGAGTCGAGCGGAGGCTGTGGAGATTCAGAGCTCGGCAATGACGAGCGGGGCTCGATGAAGGAGAGGATGACGGCAAGGGGAGAGCTGATAGGGGAACAGGGCGACAAAGCTCGATGGGTTCTCGGAGGTGGCGGGGTTGAGGATGATGAAGGCGCTAATGTGAGGCTCGACGAGGGCACGGAGTTCGGCGGCTCGCGAGGTGGAGCGCGAGGAGGAAGATGAAGGGGGGAGCTGAGACTCTGTTTTGTTTTCGAAAACAGAGGAGAGAGGGGGAGACGAGGAGTGAGAAGAAAGATGGGGATAGGGGGTTTATTAAAATAAGATGATATAATAAATGTGATAAATATAATTTATAATAATGGGGAGAGATTATAGGGATAGTGGAGAGATATGCGGACTTGGGGTTACGGGATGTGATATGGTAAGGAGTGATTTTTGGAGATTGGCTGTTAGTAGAGATATGGGGTGGTTTTGTGTTAGTGGGTTTGCTGGTCAAGATCCAATAGGAGGTGGGTATTGGGTTATATATATTAATAAATAATGCAAATCAAATAAAATTGGGCTTTCGATGATGGACTTCATATTAAATATCAAATAATAGATCAAAATCGATGGTCTTTAGCAAAATAATAATAGTAAGAGCATCCACAGTGGTATTTCTCATATTCTCAAATATGGCATCTACAGTAATAGCATATAGGGGACGATCGTGCAATGGTGGTTTGCTAAATTTTTCTCATTTGCAGACGTGTCAAACATTAAAAGTTAGAGACGGGATATCATATCCCGTCCCTCTCCTTTTCATTTAAAAAAGACGAGGGACGGTATATGTTATACCGTCTATTAACAATTTTTTTTTAATTAAGGCAGCGACGGGGAAACATTCCCCGTCCCTTAAAAAAAATGGAATAAATCGGCCAGACGGGATATGTTATCCCGTCCATATAATCCGGCCACTTTAAAATGTTTTATTTATATGTTATCCACCCAATAATATTCCTCCACGTAGCATGATCCATCCAAAAAAAAGGAATAAATCGGCCAGATTAGGGAATAAAAAGTGTATTATATAAAAAAAATGCTTTAAAAATGTTTTAAAAAGAATTTAGGGGAGGGATGGTATATCATATACCGAACGGTATATCATATACCGTCCGACCGATTTTTTTAAAAAAGTAAAAATAAAAATTTTCTTAGACGGTATAACATATTCCGTCTGTCGCGATTAAAATAATTTAAGATCTGAGCGACGGTATATGATATCCCATCCTTTATAATTTGAGAATGGGTATTTCATTTCTCAAATTTGAGAAACAAGTTTAGGGTATTTGCTAAAAAATGGGAAAATGAAAAACCATTGCAGCGATCCATTTCTTATAAAATCGCAATTTGCCATTTATAAAAAACCACTGTGGATGCTCTAAAGATGGTAACAACCTCAATAGTAATAACAATAGTAATAATATTAGTAACAACACATATTAATAATAAAAATAATAAAATAAAATAAAATAATAATAATAATAATAATAATAATAATAATAATAATAACAATACTAATAATAATACTATTACATGATGGAATATAGTTTGGATTCAACACTTTCACGAAAATAATTCAATAATAGTAATAATAATAATAATAATAATAATAATAATAATAATAATAATAACAATAATACTGATAATAATACTATTACATGACGGAATATAGTTTGGATTCAACACTTTCACGAAAATAATTCAATAATAGTAATAATAATAATAATAATAATGAAAATAATAATAATGAAGTTATGTAACGAAATAGGAATTGAGTTACACAAATTTATTAATGTAAATCGAAATATTTTTGATTTGGCTAAAATATAAATTATCGATCAACTATAAAATGGAAAGTACAGTTAAAACAAACCATTATTCATATTAAAAAAAATTCGATCAGAAAAGATTTAAATAGAAATTCAAAAAATGAATTTAACACAAACTAAATTTATAAATAATCGAAACAAAGAAAAATATTCAGGAAATATGTATTTACGGGAATGGGGGTTACAACAATATTCGAAATTAGTAGAAATGATGATGTTCAATATGCAATGTCGGTGTTGTGTCAATTCTTATGTCTATTAGTTTTCAGCATAACTAATGCACGTACTACTGCGTCCCATACCACAGGTTCGATGCATATAACTAATTTCGTTTAGACTTAAGTGGTAGATTTTATAGATCATGTACACGGCACGATAACACTGATAGCAACTTTGTTGCACACTAGTCGGCACGATAGCACTAAAATGATATGAGATGAATTAGGATACTGTGGTCAGTTATCCAATAATAAATTGATTACACTAGCAGACACACCATTTTGGGAAACAAGGCCCACACTTTCGAGTATAGTTACTATATCATCAATTACTCAAGTCAACCCTTAACCCCGGCTTGTTAAACATTTTATCGATGCAAACAATACATTATGCAATTTAAAGTCATTAGATGGACGATAGTAACAATAGGAGAACAATAGGATGATAACTTTGAATGAAACAAATAGAATGATGACAATAGTACATTAGGATCATGCGAAGCAATATATACACTTCAATTCTTGCAATAAAATGATATAGCATAATTATTTTAAGAAAATCTAGAAAACGAAATTTTGGACAGCACGAGGTCACTGTACAAAAATCTGTTTTCCCGCTGCTACAGAAATCGAAAACTGAAATCGTAGAAGTTCTGAAACTAGACTTCCCAACGATTCCAACGCATATTTAAATTACAAAATCCAACAACAATAGCTAGGTCAAATACATCATTATTTATAAATTACATGTTTTGATTGAAAATCGACATCAAGTTGTTATATCTTTAGAATCAGCGAAAAATCAATTATAAATTCATCAGAAATATTAATTAGACTCCTAATCATGTTAGCTATCGTGCAAGAAATTATTAGAGTATTATTCTAATATTAACTTAGCCTTTTAGTAGTTTAAACATGAAACATACATGAATTTGAAATTCTAGAAATAAAACGCAGTACTTGTAAAATGATCATAACTCTTGCATTACAATTCAGAATTTAAATATCTTAAATGTTATGAAAACTAGAGACATAGAGCTACAACTCTTGTTCAGAAAGTTATTAATTTTGATGTCAAATACTTGGTCGAAAATGTCCCACAAATTCCAGACAGACAGTAAGCATATAGATTTTCAATATATTTCATGAAATAAAGCGATCTAACATGATGGGTTCCAATTCAATAGTTAATAAACCTTATAATCAGCATGGTATGTACAATATCATGATAAACACCATTAATAATACACACATACACTAATTTAATAACGACAAAACATCAATCGATCATTCAAGCACACAACCTAGCATTCAATTCTATGATAGTTTATTTGTGTGGTGTTTGTATGAATAACCCTGCTATCAATACTACGTGAATGCATGAAAGATTCAATTTTTGGAGTCAACAACTGCACGAAGTCGAGGATATTTGTGTTAGCTCGTGTAAACCCTTAATATACTCAACAAAAGATGAACGATTGGATCTACTTGCAAGAATTTCAACAAAAACTTGAATTTGATACAATTTTAATTCAAGAGGAAAAATGACTTGCCTTATAGACGATTACTTCGAATACCAAGAATAACGGGATGAGAATCCCGGAGTAATGAACACGAACCGCGAAGAACTACGTGCAATCTACATGCACAAGAGAAACACACACAGCAACAACAATAATAGAAGAGCGGTAGCAACAACAAGTGCAAGGGGGCCAGCTACTGGCGATGGCTGACTGTGAGGAAGGGAGTACATTGGCATCGAATAGAGGTGCATCAAGCGGTGGTGGTCACTGGCGTGGCCTCGGTTGCTGTAGTCGGGAGGACAGGAGCAATAGGTCGGTCGACTGGAGGTCTCAGGTGGCTGCAATAGGAAGAGTAAGAGGAATAGCAGAGGGCAGTGCTGGGGAAAGCTGGCGATGTTGGGGGTGGTCGTCGAAGGGAGATGGAGTTGCAGATGGGAGTTGGTCGGGTTTGGCAGACGGGGAGAGAGGAGAGACAGAGAAAGAAAGACGGCTAGTAATTAGGGTTGTGTTTTTAGGGTTTGCATTAGGTTAATATATATAGAATGTAAATAGGTTGTTGGGTTATTTGGCTAGGATCCAATAATAATGGGTTTGAGTCTAGAATTAAATGCAATTGGGTTTTGAGTTCAATAAGTGATCGATTTGAAGACAATATGGATCACATAAAAAATCACAATTTAACAAAATAAAATCTACCATATAGATAGCCCAATAAAAGAAAGGAAGAATAGCTCATGAACGAAATTCAATTGAGATGATCAAGGAAAAATATAGAGTATTTTATTCAAATTGCAAATAAAGATTACAATGAGGGAAAACGGTAGTCACAGGTATCCGAGCCACTTGCGAAACCATAATTTGGTTATGTATGATATGTGATTATTTAGGATATGTTTGTACTTTCGGAAGAAAGATTCATATGTGATATAATTTTTGCAAAAGTTGCAATATAAGAATTCATTTTTGTGTTGGTTGTTAACGTAGATGTCATACCAGGGTAGCCATCGGTTTGGAACAATTAAAATCCCTGGAGCAGTAAGATGTGATTTGCAGTGACGTTAGGGTTTCTTAAAATAGGAAGAGTTCATGCAACTGAATCGTTTGCAGTGGCGTTAGGGTTTATGAAAATATAAAGAGTTCATGCTGTGATGGTGGCAAGGGATGATGGGGCAAATTTTTTGCTTCGGGGCCCTGCCCCGGACCCTACAAGGGGCTGACCGGGCAGCGGAACCCCCATGCCAAATCTGCATAGGGAAATATTGATTCCTCGAAAACCAATCCTTTTAAATAAACTAAATAAAATCATAACTACATATTCTTTGTTTATTATGTTATGTGATGCATTGTGTGTGGTTGTGGCCTTAGTTTGTGATGCATGGTTTGTGTTGTGTGATGTATTATTTATATATTGGTATTTATAATATGGCCTGCATGCTGTGTCTTTCCCTTTATATTCTCAAGGTAATTCTTTCTCTCTATACTCCGATTGTACATTCTTTCTTTATATGTAAATGTAATCACACTGAGGAGGCAAGATATTGGCAACCATACATGGACAAGATTAGGAAGCTACTTGGAGAATACGGTATAATCCCTTTATTCAATTTTTTATACTCTCATCAGCTTAGGAGAATCAGTGTGTTAGGGCCACAACCATGTCACATATATTTTATGCTTTTAATTTTTTATAAGGTACATTGTTTTAGTTGTATGCTAATGGATGATAAATGATGAGATCAATTAATTAAATAACAAAATCCCTCAATGTAAATATTAAGTCGCAGTAAGATTTCTTCCAATGCGTGGTACTCGTCTAGTCTAGGATCGACTACGTGTTGGTCTGCCAAAGCAGGGTGCCTTTATCTATCCTAATTACACGCGATGTCATGCCCTGCTTCCCAAAAAGAGAATACGGAATACGGATACGTGACTACGCCCAGCGAATGATTTTCATCATCCATAAGCTGTCAGGATCTTTACAACAAGAACAACAATAATCATAGTAGGAAGCAAGAGAAGTCAACTATGCATGCATTTAAGAATCAATATACCAACATGAATTTACTTGAAACAAAACTTAATACATTTCAAATAAACCCGATCTGAACAAGTCAATAATTCTGGGTCACATTGCCCAAAACAAAATAATCCAAGTAACAGATATAATTATTCAAAATAAGCAACAAGAAATAATAATGACAAAACTCGAGCATCTATAATCTTAGATTACCTACTCCATCGAGCAGCTGATATCCATAATCTGCAATTTAGCAAATTGTAGGAAGAGCAAAAAGAAACAAAACGCCCGTCAATGCAAGTTACGAGCCGCTTGTAGTGCAGGCACAAGTACATGGGAAGATAAACAAATAGTATAGAATAGACATGATTACAAAACAAAATAACTAACGTAAATCAGGAAACAAAATCAAGTAATATGATATACTAACAGGTACAGGTAACATGTATCAAGTATCAAGCAAGCAGGTAAACAAGTTATGAAGTATCAGGTAAACAGGTTTACAGGTAGCATGTACAGGAAATCAAGTATCAAGTAAGCATGTAACAGGTATTCATGTATTAAGTATCACGTCATGTCAAGTCTTGTATTTATTACTATCTAAGTAGCACTTCATGCGTCCCAGGTTTTTACCACATGGTTTCCACATTTAAGCAAATTACATTTTAGATTTTATAGTGGAACACAGAGGGTAGTGTACTCAGGGACAAGTATCAAGTAATCAAGTATCAAGCCTCAAGTATGAAGTATCAAGCCTCAAGTATCAAGCGTCATGTATCAAGTATCACGTAGGATCTATTGATCCCCATCCGAGTACACGTTTCTGTATTTTTCACTATTAGATCTTTCCCTTTGAACCCCGGCTTGGTTATTTATTATTATTATCAAACATGCATGTATGTGTCTTAAATAGGACAAGTATAACATGGTATAAATAAGTAACAAGTTCAAGTTGAAAGATAAACATGCACAGGTGAAAGATAACACATAAAAGATTTGGACAATGAGAATTCTAGTTCAGGATAGCAAGATGGTACTGCACCAAATCTAGGATTCCTGTTGCCACGGACATGCAAATATGAATCCATCAAAAGATATAGAAAATAGACTCCCAACCGAATCCAACCAATATATAAAAGTCCTATAGTATTTCACAAAATCAAGTGTCAAAATAGAATTGAATTCAGAAAACATGTTCAGCCAGAAATCAGAAGTTTGTATTGAAGAACAAGAAAACAGCATTAAAACTTACTGATTAAATCCACGAAAAATCTGGGGTATTCCCTAGTATGTTTATTAACAGAAAATGAAGTTTAATAATTTTCCAACATAAATAGTATAGTCAAGTAAAATCAGAAAGCAGCAAGATACAGTAGTTTTGTAAATCTGGAACTATAAACACATCAGTACTAAAACAGCAATATCTCACAAATTATAAATCAAAATCCAGATCCGTCAAAAGGTTGATAAAGTAGATACAATAGGCTATAATCCATATTCACAATGTTTTTGAAGACAACAAACAGAATCAGGTCGAAATTATGTATCTTTACTGAACACTATGAAAATTCTGCAAGTATAGTAGTTGTTTGCGAGTACAGAATAGTTTGTAAAAGTCATCAATTAAATACAAAAAAATTAGGGGTTAATCCCAATCAAGTCTAGTTGTAACCAGAAAAATATTGGATCGAAATATTATCTTTAGCATCAGTAAAAAAATAATTTACCATACAGAATTCATATAAAACAGGATCTGGAATTTTAAACACATCTGTAGTAAAATAGTCATAAATTGAAACTCATAAATCGAAACTAAGATCTGTCAGAAAATCTAGAAAGCAGACAGAATTCTCTATAATTCATATTCACAAATAATTTTCATATACTAACTTTAATAGGGTCTAAAGTACTGATCAAAACGGGAAAACCGGCAAAACAGAAATTATCCTTCAAGCACAAAATCAACTAGTATGTATGAAACTCATCCAAAACATAACCAAACATGAAAGAAGGTGTACTAGATGTCCAATCAACTTGGTATATGGTATTTTACAAGTCTACAACAAGTTATACTACCTCGAACACATTATGCATATAAGATCACACAACAAGTCATGAATCACAAATAACATGCAAGTATACAACAAGAAGTGGTTATCCCTGAGTTATTTCATGTCATGTGTGTAATGAGACAACTACGAACAGGTCAACACATTAAAGACAAGATACAACTGGAGTTTCACACAAGAATTGTCTCTAGAACACAACTACACTACAGGCGGTATTTAGTACTTGTATTACACAAAGGAAAGAATACAAGTTACTAGCCTTATAGCCGATGATAGAAACGAAGCAAGAGCAAGAATAACGGGATCAGATTCACGGGGCACGAACACCACGAACGAACGAACCACGAACACAATCATGAACCACGAACCACGAGCGAAACTTCAAAACAACATGCACACACACCCAATGCCGAGAGCACGATGAAGAGAGGGAGAAAGAGAATGGCAGACAGGGGGTTGACAAAAGGGGAGTGGGTTGCTGCCTTGGGCTGCCGCGACATTGCTTGGGTGCAGTCGAGGTGAGGGGGAACAACATCACAGAGGGAAGCGGCACCGGTGTGGCGCTGCACTGTAGTGGGATCGCTGGTAGGGTAGGGCATAGATGAGCGGGAAAGAGAGAGACGAAGATGGGGGTAGGAGGCGGCTGAGGGGTCCATTGGTTTTGCAGAATATGGGTTAGTATATATAGGGGTGAAGTTTTACGGTTCGAGTGGGGAAGGTGACGGCTGGCTGGTGCTAACAGGTTTGGGGTGTACAACCGGGTTTGGGTAGGGGAGTGAATATGATATAGGGTTTAGTAACTGGTATGAGTGTATGTGATGGGTTTTAATAATAGGTATAGGGTAAAAGTGTATAGGATTTTAATTGGGTTATTGGGTATTTAAAACAAATGGGTCAAATAACAAAAATCCAAATGGATAAGGGTGAACAAGAATGAAGTAGGAACAAATAAATAGATACAAAATAATAGGATAGGAATAATAAGTAGTGGGATAAAAAAATTAAAGGCCCGATCAAACAGAGATGAAACAATAGGAGATAATCAAAACAAGAAGGTCAGATAAAAGACGACTGGACAAATATATTGAAAATGAAGATCCAATATATGGTCCAAAAAAAGATACAATGAGGATAAATACGCAAAAAGATAAATATACCCAAAAATACAGAAAATGGAAAACAAGGGTTACAAATCCTACCCACCTAACAAGAAGAATTTCGTCATCGAAATTCAAACGAGAGGCACATACGGTAACCCCGAAAAGAAAAAAAAACAACAAAACAAAAAGCTAATCAAACAGATGATGAAACCTTTGCTAAATCTCCTCCTCCGGCTCCCAAGTCGACTCACCTGGCGAGTGAGGATTCCAAGAAACACGAACCAGCTTCATGACCTTGTTTGTGAGACCCCATATGTGTGTGTGGTGTGTGGTTTGACCGGTTTAACATGGGGGATTAAATCCCATATTGGTGGCAAATAGGGAAGAAAAGAGGGATATATTAGGAAGCCAATGAGAAAGGTGTACCCAACATCCGGACACCCTTTTGAGGCAGGCTGTGGTGGGCGTGGCTAGAATTTAGTTAACTGTGTGCGTACGAGCTGAGTGCGGGGCGTTACAGATGGTATCAGAGCTAACTTTCGACATCGAATGTAGGAATTGTATATAGGAAGTGCGTGGGACGCAATATATGTATAAGATGCGTAAGACCCTGGGAGGGAAGCGATTAGGAGACAAGTCTACATTCGACTAGAAAGAAGATCCTGTGCTAGATTGCACGTCCCGTATTCAGCGAGGACGCTGAATTCTTAAGAAGGGGTGAATGTGAGACCCCGTATGTGTGTGTGGTGTGTGGTTTGACCGGTTGACCTTGGGGGATTAAATCCCATATCGGTGGTAAATAGGGAAGAAAAAAGGGATATATTAGGAAGCCAATGAGAAAGGTGTACCCAACGTCCGGACACCCTTTTGAGGGAGCCTGTGGTGGGCGTGGCTAGAATTTAGTTAATTGTGTGCGTACGAGCTGAGTGCGGGGCGTTACATTGAGTGCGGGGCGTTACATTGCTCTTAAGCACTTTATCCCGCCGATCCAAAATAGCAACTGGCGGAATCTCACAAGTCAAATCCGACTGAACGGTCAACTCAGAATAGTCGATCACGTGGCTCTCATCTCGGATATATCTCTTGAGTTATAAGACATTGAAAACATTGTGCACTCCTGATAATGCTGGCAGCAATGCAAGACAATAGGCCACCTTGCCTACTCGCTCCACAATGTCGAACGATCCAATAAACCTAGGGCTGAGCTTTCCCCCCACCACCAAACCGAATGACAACCTTCCGTAACTAGTCATTGGGGTTCCCCTGCAGTTGTGGACAATTTGATTTCTTATGCCCGGCTTTTCCGCAATTATAGCAAGTGTTCGTCTTGGCTCTTTTTAGGCATTGACTCTTGAAATGACCTTGTTTCTTACAAAAGTAACACACCACCATTTGGCTAGTCTCTTTGCTAGCGTTAAGCTTTTTGGACTCGTGAATTGAGTTCTGATTGTCATGGTCAGAGGTGAGAACATACTTCTTTCTCTTTTTCCTCGTCTCAGCCTTATTTTGACTTTGCTGGTCGTGGTTCATGTCTAATTCAGTTGTGGCTGCCCACCGAACCAACTTTTCAAACCTTCGAATGCACAATGGTACTAACTTGGTTCTATGTCCAAGCCTAAATCCCTGCTTAAATCTCTTGGCCTTCTTCACTTCATCTTGGACCACTTTTGGAGCATAACGAGACAGTTGAATAAACCTGGTTTCATATTCTCGGATGGTCATACCTCCCTGCTTGAGATTTTGAAATTCCATTGCTTTTTAAACTCGTTCAGGAAGTCCTCCCATTCTATGGGTCCTCTTCCCATACTTTGTTTCACAAATTGCCTCCATACCCCAGCATCTTTTCCTAGTAGAATTGTGGCTAGTCGGACCTTACTGTTGTCTGGTGTCATCATAACTTCGAACACTGTCTCTACTTGACGAATCAAATTGTCAGCCGCATCTAGATCTGTCTGACCCTCGAAGATAAGTAGCTTCATCTTCTTAAAAGATTCTACCATTTTGACTGGGTCAGCTTCGTTATTCTCTTGGTTCCTTCTTTGTACACCATGTTATTGTATGAGTTCCAACTTGCTTCGACGAATTTTCAAATCATCGGTATACACGGGTAAACTCTGCTTCAACATTGAAGTCGGTGCCATTGGGCCTACTGCCCCCGCTCTCAGCCATTCCACAGTGGTTGTTTTCTAAATCATCTGGACATCCTTCAAAGAAAGAAAACACACAGGGTTAGTTCTGGATGTATGGAAAATCATAAACATAAGTGGAAAAAGTGCAACAATTATGGTTTTGATCATCATACAATACAAACTAAACCCAACTATACGACATTTTAAGTCAAATTTCCTACTATGTTAGACTGCAATTTGAAGTCATCTCTGATACCACTTCTGTAGCGCCCCGGATCCCCGTTACTAGAAATCTGTGACACAACTAGAATCTTGCCTTCAAATGCATCTCAACACAGTAATAACATGAAAATTTTAAAAACTTTTTATTCCCATCAGAGTTATTACATCATCAATTACAATCATTATATTTTTCTTGAACAAGGAATACAAATTACGTTAAAGTATTACAAATTCTCCTAAGTAACCACTATGGCCTGCCGTTTGGAGCTGTAGTCAACTGATCTTCCACTGGAACTCTACTGATTGGTCAATCTGCATCCCTGAGATGTAGTACGTGGATCGAGTCTTCTGCTATGCTATTCTAGTTATTCTGCAACTGCTTTATTTGTGAGAATGTCCATTGGTTATTCCACTTGGATACTCTGCTGGCCTTGAGTCTTCCTGTATTCGCAATCCAACATCCAGCACCTAATTGAGTGGGCACGCCAGTACATATACTGACGTAATGCTGATAATTGCAGTGATCTCCAACTTGCACAATCACAATTAGTCTTGTTGAAAAAGGAAATGTGCATCCTAATTACTTAGTGTCAGTGTATACCATGACCTAAAGTTTACTGCACAAAAAATAGATGCAATAACAGATGCACTTAATCTATTGTCAGCAAGACTTTGGAAATGCATGCATCCCATACTACATACGCTCCAAATCAAGCCATCTACTCCAGTTCAGGGTTTCGAACCCTCGCCATGCATTGCATTCTACTTTTGTAATCAACCTTTCCCACTATACAATGTGCTTGGTGAGGCCTATAGTTCGGTCTAGTCCCGTTATTACAAACATGTAGTAGTCCCCCAATCCGGGTCTGGATCATCTCACCAAAAGTCGTGACGAACTACAAGGTACTTCGTACCAAATGGCATCAAAGACTCATAGGGAACCCCACCTATGGCCTGTTCATCACTAACTTAGAACATGACGGACTCAAGGTTCTATTCCCCCTATCCGACAAGAAACACTCCCGTTCCTTACCACGACACTATGGGAATTAACAAAGCGAGACACACAAACTCAACACGTATCCCTCCAACAGGAAGTGACAACCCTGGGTATCACCGCCTAGTAATGGCCCTTAGAACAAATCCATATCCCCGGTTCGTGACCCTTAGTGAGCAGTACGTCGGTGCCCAAGGGATGCCTTAAATCCGTGAAAAAAGGTAGACATACATAAACACCAACACCCGAACATTGATAGACTCAGGACGTCAAAATACAAATTATAATTAATTTCAGTAATATCTAGGTCAGTAATGGATCTGACCTGGTATAGTTACCGAAACACCGGCGACCAGATCTCCATCGTTCGCCACCACGTCCAACTCGATTCTCATTTAGTATCTCGGCCTGCGGTCAACCTTCTCTCTGTAAACGATCCGACGGCGGACAGAAAAATTCAGAATTTATCGAGGTGTAAAATCAATTCCAATACTTGCCTACTAAGTTGATAGTCATAGGGTAATACCTTACCCTAGACGATCCCCAAAACAACCCAATTCAAAACAAACCATCACATACATTTAGACAAACTCAAAACATGATATAATCAAGTGTTTTAAGCATAGAAATGCTACTAAGTCTTAAATCCAAGAATCAGGAGTTGAGCCAAACTTCACCAATCTACAAAACAAGTAATTCCAACCAGGACTGTTTCTGTCCAGAATTTGAAAAACCATATCTTTCAATATAAAAACTAGATTTGCATCAGTCTAGATGCTCTGGAAAGCTAAGACTCTCTACTATAAGTCTCTAGTTGATTAGTTCTGCAGATTCTAAACACACAATTTGAGAAAATCACAAGTTCACAGACTAGCTAAATCTGAGCTTAAACTAAACATGATATATTCAAAAAACAATATCAATTCAACCATAAGTTCAATACTTATAAAATTTTGGATTCATTAACTAGACATATACAAGTCTAACAAATCCAAAAATTTTATCAAGATTCAAAACATGCAGAGAGTTATAGCCTTTTGAATCTAGTAGAAAATTTTTTCCTTTTCTCAGGCAGTGTGCTAAACCTCCTCTTATAAACTAATTTTAAAATTCCATCAAATGTTGTCTATAATTTCTAAAATTTTAGATACATGATCTAGACACATATAATATGCTACATTAAAAATTTTATTGCAAGATTATATACCACAAAATAGTTATGATTTATTGAATTCCATCTTTGAAACAAAACAGAACCAGTTCTTTGCTTTGGACTAGTTGATCAAACATAAAATTTAAATATATCAAATAAATTTAGAAAATTCTGAATTTTCAATTTATTCTTGTTAACATACCCAAGTACCTTCAGCAAATTTTTTAGCACAAGATACCTTACTAATTCCATAATATGAATTCTCAAACGGCACTTCATAACAAGGAAATACACAGTTTTCCACTGTTCTCTGTTCCGAAAAGAACTATTTTGTTGAGATACTAAATGAACCCAGAAAAATATGAGAAAAGTAGTGTATGCTCTAAACTCATAGTAGAACATGACATAAATATTTGTCACTCCCCGCTTCCCAAAAAGAGAATACGGTATACGGATACGTGACTAAACCTAGCGAATGATTTTCATCATCCATAAGCTGTTCAGAATCTTTACAACATCTCACAGAAATAATTTGAGTCGGAAGCAAAAGAAACCAACCACATATGCATAATCGAATCAAATATAACAATAAAAATTTACTTGAAACCAAAATATAATAATAATCTCAAATAAATCAGATCTGAACAAGTTAATATCCTGGGTCACATTATATCCTGGGTCACATTGCCCAAATAAAAAATAAATCCATGTATCAAATACAGTTGTTCAAATAAGCAACAAAAATAATAATAATAACTTCAGCACTAATATCTCATATAACCAACTCCATCTGGCAGCTGATCACCCTGATCTGCAATTAATAAATTGCAGGAAGAGGAAAAAGAAAATAAACTCCCGTCAATGCAAGTTACGGACTGCTTGTAGTGCAGGATACAAGTTCATGGAATAATTAACAAATATAAAATAACAACAGAAGAACATGGCATGGTATAGGCATATCAATAGAATATAATATCTAGCATGAATCAGGAAAACAAATCAGATAACATGGTATACTAACAGGTATAAGTAACATGTGTCAACAGTCAACAATATGCAGACAGGTATACAGATAACAGTGTAAGGTAAGAGTCAGACAGTAATAGATAACAGTGTTAGGAAACAGTCAGATGATAACAGGTAACAGTGTAACAGATGTCAGTTCTTACAGTCTTGTGTTTATTACTAACTAGGTAGCACCTCATGTGCCCCAGATTTTTATCACATGGTTTCTACATTCAAACAAATTACGTTTAGATTTAGTAGGGGATCATATAGGGCCGTATACTCAGGTATCAGTAATCAGACAGTAATCAGACAGTCAGAACCTAGTGGTCCTCCTCCGAGTACACCTTCCTATAGGGAAGTGTACAGTCAGATAATCAGTAACAGTAATCAGACAGTCAGAACCTATTGAACCTATTGATCCTCCTCGGAGTACACCTTCCTTCAGATACTGCAAGTTTTTCGGATATATCCGAGAGGACATACAGCCCGCAGGATCATCCCGATAGGCCATCGGCATGCTCTCCTTGTCAGGACATTCTTTTCTGTATGTTTCTTTGTTTTCTTATCACACCCTCATTCTTTTTGTTTAGCTTCACGTGTTGATTCATAAACATTTCCAGTATTTGTTTTACTGTATTTTTGTGCAACAAGTTTTGGTTGTGAGACTTCGGAGGGTTGCTGCATTTATCAGCAATGCATCAGTTGCATTCAACTGACGTACCCACAGTTTTAATAGTTTTGCAGTTTTGTAGGATTTCAATGTGGATGGTTTGAACAAGGGTTAAAGCTTGGATTTAGCTGAAGGCTGGAGTACCAAGTGTTGAATCAGTTGTATTAAATGTGTATTAACTTCTGTTGTGCTTTCGTAGCTTGAGGACGAGCTTCTTTTGAGGTGTGTAGAATGTAACACCTGTATTTTTAAAAATGATTAAATATTATATTTATATTATTGTTAATTATGATTTTGAGTGTATTCTTTTATATTAGATGGTTTTATTTTATTTTAGAATGATTAAATTGGAATTCGGGGTTTAACGGGTAAATTTTGAAATATAAAAGTTTTGAGATGAGTTTTCTCGGAGGAGAAGATTCCGATTTAACCAAAAAAAATTTCCTGAGTACTTGTGCATAATACAAGAAGGAATATTTGCTAATTTGAAGGAATTGCATGGTCTTAGTAAGAAGTTACAAAATTTGAAGTTTGGGGTTGAAAATAACCCCAAAAATGAGCTTTTATGCGAAACTGGGTTTAGGCCCATAACCCAAACCCCTTAACAATTTACGCCCCCCCCCCCCCCCCCCCCCTATTTACAAGTATGCCACTCTCCTTTCTTTTCCCCCTTTCTTGTTCTTTCCCGACCGAAATCCCACAGACCGAAACCCATTTCCCTTAGCCTAGGGTTTTTGAATCAGAGCATCCATCCACTTCAAGCTTCGAATTTATTGGGGACTCTTGGAGAATTGAGGTGCTCTTCAGTGTGGCAGTATTGATTTTTCGAAAGAGCTTCGAGACTGTATTTTAATTTGTACTTTTAGTTATTGGATTATGTGCTTCACATTTTCTTGCATAAAAATTTTAGTAGAGAGATGAGTAAGGTATGTAGGAAATGCTAAAGGTGAAAGATTTCAATTTCTATGTTAATAATATTAAAATTTTGTTAAACCGAGGGTTTGAGTTTAGGAAGGGTGAATAAAATTGTAGCTATTGTATGCTAATAAATATTTTGGATGATGTAGAATATTATGGGATAATTTAGAAGTATTTATGATAAATTTTAACAATTGTTTGGCAATTATAAGGAATTTTTTGGGTATTGAGAATCTGTAAAATTGAGTTTATTGATATAAAAATATGATAAGTATGGAAAAATATGTATAAAAAAATAGACTGTATTCCCGAGAAGCCCATATGAGTTAATTTTGGGATATAGAAGTTAATTTGAGGTAATTTACTCTTAAATTATAAAATATTGGTTAGAACAACTCTAATCGAAGGGTAAAAATTGTAATTTGACTATTAGACTAGAGAATAGTTGATTTGATATGCTTAGATATGTTGTAGATGATGTATGGGTACGTTTGATGTGAATACGGGGAATAGATAATGTGGGTTATGAGTTAATGACTTACAGGTTCGATAATTTTCTTAATAGGTATTAAAAAGTGAAGTTTGATTAGCGACCGGGCGAGCGAGGAGTGTCTTCTGGCTAGTTCGTCAGGTGAGTATGATTATACTAGGTACATATTATGTTGTGACAAAATTTTATGCGAATTCGATGTCATTTTTGTGAGTTATAGCTAAATGAATATTTAACCGAAAATACGGAATTTTTTATACGTTGAAATTGTGTTGTGGAGAATTTGCGTGATTTTGAATATTTAGTGTTATGGGTGATGTACTTGGTATATGTATGATAAGATGAAGTATATGGGGTTGTTATACGTATAATATACGGTAGATAAACAAAAATGACGTATTGAACTATTTGGTGTATGTTTGTGATATACATGGGTGATAATTAGTTATGATAGCTTAATCGATGAAATTAATTAGTGAGTATATATGTAATGTAGTGATTGTTTAAAGTGAAACTAATGGGCGGTAATATGATGTAATCATATACACTTTATTTGGCATGTTCAAAGATATTATAATGTGAGTGAATAAATACTTCGGTGCATTTATGATACGGAATAGTATGAGGTAATAATCTTATAAATGAAATAACCAGATAAATGTATGTGAGATAATGTGATAATAAATTGCATGGTTAAAGTCAAAAACGTGGCAAATTATTGAAGTAAAAGATGAGATGCTGTGTGGTGATGAAAATATGAAACGAAAATGATAATAACGGTTAAATTTTGTTGACCAGTACCTACAGAAATCCCGAGGGTTTGGGCTAGACCTCCTAACACCCAAGGACCGGCATGGGGTGCAGTGTTTATTACCCAAACTATGTTTGGGGTGTGGTATTTTTATCGCCCAAGCTATCGGTCTGAGGCCCGGTTATTACCCAGCTCAACTAGGTGCGGTGATATTCCCTCGATGACAGATATCGCGAGGAAGTACCCTAGTGAATGTAAGGGTGCGGTGTTTTCTTTTCCCTCATTGGTTTTGCCACGAGGAAGTACCTAAACTATGTTTGGGGTGCGGTATTTCCCTCGCTGGCTTCGAGCATACCTTATTGAGGTCTGTGAAATCAATACAGATCCTCCACCTGCCACTCGCCTTCTTCATTACAACATTTGCCAACTGACGGGGGTAAAACTGCTCTAATCAGGACCGCACGATTCCTGCACAAATTTTGAAGTCCCTATGAGCAAGATGGTTGTTTCACGACATCTACGAGCCCACAATCTGAACATGGGCCAATAATGGGACCATAACACTAGCTGAACATGAACGGGGACAACCAACATCTCAATCTGGAGTAATTGACTAACTGATTAAGGATATTAATCAAATCCCTGAGATTAGGGATTTCATTAATGGGTTAAATCCTTGAAATTAACGGGATCTTCCAATTCGGTTGAGGGAATCATCTTCTAGCTGATCCCACCCAAGCCTATAAATATACACCTCCTCCACTTTTACAAAGTAATCAATATTTGGCCACTAAACCCAGTTTAACATTTCTAGTTACTGAGTTTATCATCGGAGGGTCTGTCGCTAGGATCATCCCTGGTGTTTCAGACTGCCCTAGTAGTTTTCCGGCAGGATGTCAGACTACACAACCACCACAACCTCCACTGACATCCACAATACTAGCCTATCATCTGTGCCTAATCGATAGCTTAAATCTGATCCTTCCATTTTAATCTAAGAACACATCATCTGTTGCTCCCATGCAGAAAAATAGCAGCATCAAATTGGCGCCATCTGTGGGAACCTTCAGATCCAGCTTCATACTATGACCTTTTGATCCTAGGAGCCTCCTCCTACCGTGGCACCCAATTCCCGAAAGACAAATATAGCAAGGCACAAGGCGGACCACCCTCAGCATCCTCCTCTAGTTCACCCATCCTGCAGTAAAAAGGCCACTCAAGGGTCGCAACAAACGCGTGTCAAACATCGATAGAGCCCCGCCCCTAGTGGCTCTCGCTCAATAGCGCAAAGAGTCGAATGCCAAGTAGTGCAGGATCTCCAAAATCTGATCAATAATCGATAGGATGTAGATGATCTCTACCTCTGAATTGAGTTCAACCGCTCCAAGAGCGGGGATGGCCATCTGGGTCGGTAGCCGAGCCAAAGTAACCCCTCTTAGCACGGGCGATAGAAGGAGGATGCCGCTCCCCAGGGATAGGTGAGTCCCTAATGGCCACTAGGAGGAAGGGGGCCACATAACCAGAGCAGAAATCTAGGAAAACGGACGGAGGTCGGACAGGGGCCTACTGACTCGTCCAACGCCCCTTTTCCTCTTTCATCCTCGAGGCCCCTGTCCCGAGGATCTTCAAGCCCCATGTCTATGAAATGTACAATGACGAATCAGACCCGGCTGATCACATTGAGAGTATTAAAATTCTCATTATGTTTCATAGTGCCTCCGATGCCCTCCTTTCACGCTACGAGAATCTGCGAGAGAGTGGTACTCTCGACTCACACACTGCTTGATATAATTCTTCAACCAGCTTGAGGAGAGTTTCCTTACTCATTTCGTGACTAGTAGTATGAAGATGAGCATTTCACTGCTCGATTTGAAGTAGAAGGATAGAGAATCTCTCCGGGAATTCATCCAAATGTTTATGACTTAGGGGAAGTCCATCCCCTCTCTGGATGGTGGGTCACGGTGTCTCCCTTTAGGCACAACGTACGACACGACCTCCGAAAGAGCTGACTTGGTAAAAAGTCCCTAACGGACTTTCCTGACCTTCTCCTTCGTAGTAAGAAATACATTTGGGCCGAGGAGACCATACATCCCGACGGTGAAAAAGACTCCTTCCATAAAGGGAAGAGGAAGTTGGAAAGCATTGAGGCGCTGAAAAAAACTCGAAATGAAGCCTCCGGGCAGAGCTGCCTGCCCCCGACGCCCCGATTGGGCAAGTTCACCCCACTTAACGTGACCTTTTTTGCCATCCTCTTGGTGCTTGGGGAGGTGGGGCTGATCCGACACCCCCTACCAACATTACTAACAAGAAGAGACACTGGAGGTTCTGGTGCCGATTTCACCGACATCATGATCATGAGACCAATAACTGTTGAGCTCTGAAGGACGAGATAGAGGCCCTCATCTGTACGGGTACTTAGCCAATGGACTTCATGGTGGTTGATGTTAAAGCTTCCTTTAACGCCACCTTTGGGCAACCTGGTCTTGCATCTCTCCAAGCTATAGCCTCGACTTATCTAAAGAGGATGAAAATCTCAATGAAGGCCTACGTGGGAGTCATGAAGGGAAACTAGAAGGCCGCCCGAGCTTGCTATACCGCTATGGTAGGAGGGTCCATCCAACCCCTCGATGAGGTAGAGTTTCCCAACGACAAAAGCTTGATTGGCTCCGAACTGGTAGATGAATTAGAATAAATCCACTTTCGAGGCAGACGGGACAAAGCTATTACAGTTAAAGGATCATCAACTGCATCTGACTGAACTGAGACCTGTTCGCGTGGACCCCTTCCGACACGCTTGGTATTTAGGAGGAACTGATCTTGCACAAGTTGAGCGTCAATCCAGAATCGAAACACGTGCAGCAGGATCACCGGATGTTTTCTCCATTGAGAGAACAGGTTGTGAAAGAGGAAAATGATAAACTCCTTATCGCACGGTTCATCCAGGAGGTTAACTACCCAAAATAAGTGGCAAACATCGCGATGGTGATGAATGCAACCGAAAAATGGAAGATCTGTATCGATTTCATGGACCTCAACAAAGCATGACCGAATGACCCATTCCCTCTTCCAAGTATTGACACTCTGTTTGACACGACATCTAGACACGAACTCTTGAGCTTCATGGATGCCGGATAAAACCAAATCCAGATGTTCCCCCCTGGATATCTCGAAGACATCTTTCGTCAAAGACCAGGGTCTCTATTGGTACTGGGTCATGTCATTCGGCCTGAACAATGTGAGAACCACTTACCAGTGGTTGGTGAACAAGGTATTCAAAGAACAAATCGATCGGAATATGTAAGTGTATGTGAACGACATGCTTGTTAAAAGCCTCATTTTTGAAGACCACGTGAGGGACCTTGAAAAGTCCTTCACTGGCCTGAGAAAGAACAACATGAGGCTAAACCCACGAAGTCCGCCTTCGGCTTGATCTCTGGAAAATTCCTCAGCTTCATGGTTAGCCATCGAGGTATTGAGGCAAATCCAGAGAAAATCCAAGCTAACCTTGATGTGACGCCACCCACGAACGCCAAAGAAGTTCAAAGGCTCACAAGACGGCTGGTTGCAATCGGGTGTTTTCTATCGAAATCCAGGGAGAAATTGTTCCCTTCTTCAGAGCCTTTAGGGGCAAAGAACTTCGAATGGGTAGAGCCCCAATAACAGGCATTCGCCAAGTTGAAGGAATACCTAGTTAATCCTCCTCTACTAAGCAATCTCGAGTCGAGCAAAGTCCTTTACCTCTAGTTGGCGTCATTCGAGCATACCCTCATTGCAATTTTAGTCCTAGAGGAAGAAGGGGCTCAGAAGCCCAACTACTACGTAAGTAAGGTGCTTCACGATGCCGAGCTCCGGTTATTAAAGATAGAGAATATAGCTTACGCCCTGGTTATGGCAGCACGAATGCTTCACCCCTATTTCCAAGGCCACCCCATTCAAGTCCTCACAAACCAACTGCTGAAGCAAATCCTGAACAGGCTTGAAAGCTCTTGGTAACTGGTCAAGGGGTCTATCTAGTTGAGCCAACACGACATTAGCTACAATCCGAGGACCTCCATTAAGGGATAGATATTGGCCGAGCTCCAAACTGAATGCACCATCGTGGAAGCATATAAGGTTCAAGAGGAAATGCTAATATGGATGCTTTATGTGGACGGATCCTGTTGTGAAAAAGGAAGTGGAGCGAGAGTAATACTGCAGGGTCCGGACAGCTTCGCCATCCATTACTCCTTATGCCTAAATTTTTGAGCAACCAATAATGAGGCTGAGTATGAAGCCCTAAATGTCGGACTGCTCCTAGCCCATAAAGCTAGGGCAAAGCAGGTCAGGGCCTTCAGCGATTCTCAGCTGGTGGTCAACTAGGTCACCAGAGAATATGAAGCACGATATACCGGCATGATTCAATACCTGGTCCACGTCAGATGGCTTTTGGTGAACTTTGAAGAAGCTTCAGTAGTCTGAATCTCTCGATAAGATAAAAACTAGGTCGCTGCATTGTCTAAGCTAGCATCATCTTCCTTTGAGCTGAGGAACCCATCATCGTTTGTATCGACCCTCAGATTGTCATTCAAGGCACTTACTAAAAGACTCGTAAGGAGAATGATCAATCAGAAAATGGAAACCATGAAACTTGTGTGCAAAAGAACTAGAGGAATGGGGGAATTTATATACCTTTTGGAAGATGCTCCTCGATTACTGTGAAGTCCACATGGAGAAAACTTTGTCCTCCATCTTCACTCAGTGGTCAGGAGGGAGAGGCATTTTGAATCCCAATACAGGAGAATGTTTCAACTTCCAAAATAACGATGTCTCGATCCCCACAAAGTATGACGTAAGCCAACCCACTTGATAACTCACATGAACACTCAAAAGAATAATTTCCAAAAAACCTAAGGAAAGACACCCCCCCTGCAAGACGGCTCGACTCGCCACCCACCCCTCGGTCTGGTAATCCGAGCCACGCATAGATTTCCATAACAAATCCCAAATCCCCTTTGACTCGTACCTCCCCCCGTGTTGATGTATGCCTTAGATGCCAGTTGCGTATTGATACAAGTTTACATTGCATCATGATATTTATTAACTATTGAGGCATTTTATTTATTGCGAATTAAATGAACATAATAAAGTCCATAGAATAGTAAGTTCAATGTCAGGGGATATCAAGTGCATGACTTGATTGTAAGATCCTATTGACTGAAATCAGAATACTATTCTTAAATGTCCCTAGTCAAAAATTATTCTGAATTAGGACAACGATAATATATAGAGACTAGTGTGTGCGTAGACTGGTGACCATTCTCACGGGTCATGGATATGAGATATGAAGTCTTCACATTGGTACATATTAGAGTAATAATATACTAAACTGACCCACCATGAGAATGCTGCATGGATCATTACGCGAGTGTCATGAGCGGTTCTCACATTGACCATGATGTACATAGTCCTTTGACTAAAAGTCACTATGGTTTTCTACATGAGGAGTTTGAAGCGCCCCAAATTTCCAATAAATTAAATTAGAAATAAGTGGCACAATCTCCATAATCAACATCAATTGCAATTATAAACACAGTACTAAATACAGGAAAAATTAAAACTTTTTATTACATCAGTTCTTTCTAACATTTGTATAGCGGAACATTAATTACATTTATTACAACACAACTCAACACTTAAAATTTAACCATCTCAAATCCAAGCTTCTACTTTTACTTGGGCAACTCACTTGCAAATCCTGCAAAATAAACTGAAGAGTGGGGACGTCAGTTGAAGGCAACTACCGTAACACTCTATTAATAGAAACCTTCCAAAGTCTCACAATCACAAACTTGATGCATATTAATATAGCAATAATAAATGATGCATAAACAATAATAAATAGAACATGGAACAACAATAAGTGGAGCACAAAACAACAAGTGAAGCTATGCTATGTGTCAAGTGTATCAGATGAAAACAGAAAACACGCATGCACAAAACAAGTCAAGAAACAAAAATGCATATGATGATTTCTAATGCATACTTGTCGGATTCTATGCATCCCATACTACATAGGTCCAGAGAAATCCCTTATCATTCTCCACTTTGTAGGGATCAATCCCTCGTTATGCAACTAACCTACTACGGTGATTACTTTAAGATTTAGATTATTATGTTAGTATCTAGTGCCATGCCCCCGATAATTCTTGAGAATCAACTTCCCACCGTCTGTGATTCTGGGTACACTCCCTCACACCCCGATAATTCTGGAAGTTGAAACCCACACCGTCCGGCCAGATGGTACCTCATCACACGAATATCCTACGAGCGTCGTCCCGATCCCGATAATTCTGAAGATACATCCCACACTGTTCGTGTTCACAACCCGATAATTCTTGAGAATCAACTTCCCACCGTCCGTGATTTTGGGTACACTCCCTCACACCCCGGAAATTCTGGAAATTGAAACCTACATCGTCTGTGATCACACTCCAATAATTCTTGGGATTATCTTACATTGTCCTATCATATGAGCCCCCCAGCCATGTTTGCTCTTATTTCGTCACAACTCCAACAAGTGTTTGTCCTTATGTTTATTATGTTAAACTAATTAGATTCACAGTCTTCCTAGAGTTGGTGTACCATACCGGACTTAACATTACTGAATTAAAACAAAAGGCCCACTGGCCAAATTCCAACCAAATCTTATCTAGGGTCCCACCCAACCTCTAGTGTCTCATAACTCAAATATCATTAAAAATATTTTTAGGGTCCACATCATAAACCTAAGCCTCAAATCAAAACCCAGCTCGGTTCAATTATACAAATATACCTTTCATATATGGAAACAAAATCAACTTACAAAAGTTCTTTAAACTCTAACTTTTGAATCTCACTTCCCATTCATTTCTAAAGTTCAATAAATTCAACTATAACTTCATTCAATCTGAACTGAAATAAATCTCTTAAATATACAGGATCTCAT
This sequence comes from Hemerocallis citrina, assembly GCA_017893485.1. Classification (NCBI taxonomy): domain Eukaryota; kingdom Viridiplantae; phylum Streptophyta; class Magnoliopsida; order Asparagales; family Asphodelaceae; genus Hemerocallis; species Hemerocallis citrina. The sequence goes on along the minus strand of CM030367.1, from coordinate 57,626,049 downwards.
TCTAAAAATCTGAAATTTTATAGTTTTCAAAATCTGAAATATACCCTTTTAAAAATTGACAATAACTCATAAAATTCAGAAATAATTATTCTTCAAAACTGAAGCATACAACACTTAAAAACTCACAATTTCATTTACAAAAAATATAGATTTATTTCCCCCAAACTATTACTTGAATATATCGAAAATTGAAACTAGAATTTCACCAAAATCTGAAAGTTACATGATTTCGTTTTTCAAAACAGTACACTCTAAAATTAATATTAAACTCTAAAAAATTAACATAAATCCATCACATATTAAGGAACTCATCATAAAAATCTGGACTCAAAAAAATTGATTTACAGTGTTTAAATTCAACAAATTCTGAAATCTATCTTTTATCCAAAATCTGAAAGTTATACCTTATTATCATTCAGAACAGTCCATTCAAAAATATATATTAAATTATGGAAAAATTAATTTAAATCCAGCCCATATCAAGGAACTCACCATAAAATATGTTCTCAAATAAATTAATTTAAAGGATTTAAATTCAACAAATTCTGAAAACTATCTTTTGTCCAAAATCTGAAAGTTATACCTTCTTATCTTTAAGAACAGTCCATTCAAAAATAAATATTAAATTCTAGAAAAATTAATTTAAATCCAGCACATATCAAGGATCTCACCATAAATGTCTGGATTCAAACAAATTAATTTAAAGGGTTTAAATGCAACAAATTCTCAAAACTATCTTTTATCCAAAATCTGGAATTTATACCTTTTATTTTTTAAGAACAGTCCATCCAAAATTAAATATTAAATTCTAAAAAAAATAATTTAAATCCAGCCCATATAAAAGAACTCACCATAAAAATTTAGACTCAAAAAAATTAATTTAAAGGGTTTAAATTCAACAAATTCTGAAAACTATATTTTATCCAAAATCTAAAAGTTATACCTTCTTATCTTCACGAACTGTCCATTCAAAAATAAATATTAAATTCTGGAATAATTTATTTAAATCCAGCACATATAAAGGAATTCACCATAAAAATATGGACTTAAACAAATTAAAGAGTTTAAATTCAACAAATTATGAAAACTATCTTTCATCCAAAATCTGAAAGTTATACCTTCTTATATTTAAGATCAGTCCATTTAAAAATAAATATTACATTCTGGATAATTTAATTTATATTCACTCTATATACATATAATTTTTTGCTAAATTTATAATCCATTCGCACGGAAATAGAAGCCCCAAATCATCAATAAACCGAAACTCATACTTTCCCAAAAATCTGTGTAAACCGCCGTTTTCGTTTATACGGAAATCTTCTATATTCTTGTATTTTGTTGTCTATAAATTATTTTGTTCCCGATTGTACGGATTTTCCGTATTCTCATATTTCAATTACCTTGTGAATTCTTCTTTCATTTGAATTCATTTTCTTGTTCATCTCCTATTAAAATCCATCCTAATATTTATTTAAAAACCCAACTTCATATTCCAGATTATACTCTTATTTTATCATCTTTTAGTTAATTATTTTGAAGCCCAAACCAAGTCTTGCTTCTATCATCTTGTAATTATTACTTTAATTTATTGAAGCCCAATTTTAATACAAACAATCATATTATTTTATGGATTATTTTAATTTCATTTGTTAAGCCCAACCCAGCACAACAATATTGTTTTCTTTTGTTATTATTGTAAGCCCAAACCCAAAACCCACATTGGTGTACCCAAACCCGTAACCAATTCCACCCCCCCCCCCTAATCTGCTTGTTGACTAGATCAACCATCAAAACTCTCTTACATCCCCCAGTATCTCTTAGCTACCCCCCCACATATTCACCCCATTACTTTAATATTATTATATTATTATAAACTCTCCCTACCCTATGTCCCCTAACCCCGACTCTCTCTCTCTCTTCTCCCTGTGCTGCTCCGAGAACCCATCCCCATTAAAGGAGCGTCCCGCAACCACCTCCACCATCATCGCCTTACCTTCCCCTTCATCCTCCTCGACGAGCACCTCGACTGCAACCTCCTTCCTTCTTCCACCGACGCGCTCATCCTGCCTCCTGTTCGAGCCTCCATCGTCGCCCCTCACACTGACCACTACATCTACCGTCGCCAGCAACCCCGAGCACCACCTTCATCGCAGTCTTGCCTTCTACCCCCGTCGCCCTCGTCTCCATTCGTTCTCCTCCCCCTGCACCCAACACCATCCTCCTCATCGAGCCTCGCCATCAGTCTCTCCCCACCATCCTCCACAGTCAACGACAACGTTGAGTAGTCATCCATTGACTGCACCCAACTCCTACCTCCCCGTCGCATTCCACCATTGCCATCGATTTCACCACCACAATGTCTCGTCATTGCCAGGTCCACCTCTGAACCACCAAGCAATGTCGACGGCCACCTGGTCCTCCCCTTCTCAACCTGATCACCCCTCGTTGCCCCAGTCCGACCATCACAACCGTGCTTGTCGCTGATTGTTGTTTGGGTCAATGTTGTTTGCTGTTTGGAATGTCGCCGTTTATCGTTTTGTCGCTGTTTGCTGTTTTGATCTGCTGTTGCCTGCCATCGCGGTTTGCTGCTTTGCTGTTCCGTATAGCACATTCTCCGCCCGTTGTTGCACGTGGTGCGCCGTCGGAATCCTCATCCCGATATTCTTTTATTTAGAATCATCATCATCATATTCAGGCAAGTATTCTTATACGAATCTTTTTGTTTCCCATACAAGAATTCCTTGAAATACCGCAAGTAGGTTTATCATTGTGACTCATTTCTCATGCCTTATATATTAATGATCTTGATCCCTATCCGTTTTGATTGTTTCTGTTAATTCCGTCTTTGTAAAAGACATGGCATACTGATTTGAACACTCGTTAAATTGTGATTTGCATCATACATCGATTTGAATCCAATGTGTTCATTATTATTGTTATAATTCAAGAAAAATACTGCTATCCCTGATTTGGCATGACGAACTAAACCCTGTTAATGTCAGAATAATGACTAAGTTTGTGAACATGAAATGTAGGTCCCTGTTTCTAGTTTCCAGAACATCCGATGGATCTGAAATTCGATCTGTGATGTGCGAGAGATCTCATATGTAATGCTGCTAGCTTTAGATTTCCAGATTTCTGATTTACGGTGTATTGACATGTTTATTAATTTTAAAAGTAAGATTAATAGTGTAATTATACCAAGATTAATTTTACTATGTTTCTTAATATGATTAAGAACCAGATTTTAAATTTTATAGAATTTTTAAATAAATTTCTTACTATTCTATAAATATAAGAATTGTACCCTACGTTTCAGCCTAAACATGAAATCCGTAAAGAACAGACTAATTGAATTAGTTAATTTTATTGGAATGTTGAATTTAAATATACATTAGAATTGGTGAGGAGTCTAGTTTCTGGAACTCTTGACCGATCTTGAATTGTTTTTTTGTAACAGCAGGAATTCCAGTTTTGGTGCAGTAATGTCCTGCTGTCCAGAATTGGAGCTCTTGTTGTTCGAATATTTATAAGTTTGTTTATGGTACCCGAACATATTTTTTGCTCAGTCTGGACCTAGTTTCTGTCCCTTTCATATTTACTTGCCCCTGATTTTGCACATTCATGACTATTTTGGTAAAAAGAATAAGTATCAAGCCATAGTTTAAGGGAAAGACTAAGTAGTGGACAATATAGGAGACTCTACTCGGAGGAGGGATCCATGTTTCTCGTGTTACATGTTTACTGACCAAGTTTACCGACTACGTTACCGACCAAGTTACCGACCAAGTTACTGATCAAGTTTACCGACCAAGTTACCGACCAAGTTTACCGACCAAGTTCATAATCATAAGAAGACTCTAGTACATGATCCTGTACAATTCACTACTAGCGTCTAAACGTTAACATTCTTGTATGCACCCGACCTGTGGTGTGGGACGCAGGACCAAGTGCATTAATTAGCTAGGATTGAGTAAATGAATAGACTTAAGTTGATACTGAGCACTTGCATATTCTTGTTACATGTTACATGTCCCATTACAAGTAGATGATTCCTTTTTACTAGTTTATAACTTGTTTACAAGTAACATGCTACATGTTTATAAGTTACAAGATTCCTGTTTACACGACATGCTCCCTATTACATGATTCCTTGTTCCCGACTAGTTATATTTGAGACTTGTTCAGTTCTTGTTTCCTTTCTTTTATGTATGTTGTCTCTCGTTATCATGTTTGTTCCGTATTTGAATTGTCAGTTCTTATTGTTTTCCTGTTATACATGCTTCTTGTTCCTATTTGCTTGTATTACTTGCGGCCCGTATCTTGCTCCAACGGGTACCGTCCATCTTTGTTTTGAGTTATATTATACAGGTACAGATAATGAGTTACTTATTGAACTATTATTGTATTGCATATTCTCGGGCTATTTGGTAAGTTCTCTTATCTCGGATATTGGTTATTGCATTATATTCTTATTTATGTGATTATTATTGTATTGTTGAGTTGACTGGTATTGTACAACTTATGGATAATATGGGTTGGCATACTTATATCATTCGCTGGGCCTCAGTTACGTGCCTGTATTCCCATATTATGGGAAGCGCGGCGTGACAAGGTTTTTAGTGGTATCAGAGCCAGGTTTGGCTAATGTGTTATTCATGTTTGGCTAATATGTTTGTCAGGTTTTGGTGCTAGCCAGGTTAGGACCCAACGGTTAGACTCTAATCTTGTTGGAGTTCAGCCAGGTTAACTCAACAATATGCACACGACATTGATCACATGAACATGTAATAACTTATTTATAATTTGGATACTAGTCTTATTCGATCCATTTTGATCCCTTCTTATTCAGTTCTTTGTTTCCTTATTTCCTCCTGCCTTTTACAGTCTTCCACATTGTTGAATCCTTATTGGGTATAAATTCATTCTTTCCGCACCCATATTCTTTTGATTCCGGTGCCATCAATTCTTTTTATTTCTACCCATCTCGTCGATTCTTTCATATTTCAGTTCATGCATCGTTCATTTCTTTCTGTGCCTTGTGTTCATCTTCATTTATTGATTCATATTAAGTATCATACCATTTATTTCTTCCTTACCTTGTTCTCCTCAAATTCTGGTGCTACCATTCTGCTATTCTTGCTTGGTTCGTCGATTGGCATCGCTTGATCTTCTACGACATGTCAGCGGCTTGGAACATCACCACGAGAGGAAGTGTCGTTGTTTGCTCTAAAGTGCATGCAGAGCCCCAGGATTCCAGCAAGCGTTCAGAATCACAAGTCGCCAGGAGTTTGAATTTCGTGCTAAAAATACATCGTTTGGGCGTGCCAGGATTCGATGAGGCATAAGATAAATTGCTGGAGCTAATGGATGTTATTGACGGAGTCTTCCCGATCAGAGTGACGCGGCGAAAGCGTGGTGGGCCCATAACCTACAGGTCCCAGGATTCTCTTGCTTCTCCTTCCTTGCATTGTTGCTTACTTCCATTCCTTGTACTCATCCTCATATATTTGACTCATTGTTTGGTTCATTTTTTTCCTATCCATTCTCCCTTCGATTCCAGTTCTGGCTACTCCTTCATCTTCTTGCTTCGTTATCTCACAAGTCTTGTGTTGTTTTCTTTTCTTCTAATACCATTCACTTTCTTCCATTTGTCATCATTCATTATTTGATATCAATCTTATCCATATTGCTTCTTATTCCGGCGTGTCACCACTTCGCTCCCCGTCCTTTTAAATTCCTACTTCATCGAACCTCTAGCGTTTTGCTTCTTTTCGTACATTCCATTCGCCATCCTTCTTTGAGTCATTATTCGACAACATTTTTACCCATATCCTTGCTTATTCTGGTGTTACCACCACTTCGTTCAACTCCCTCTATTTTCCTGCATCGTTCAGCACTGCTTCTGCGCCTAAACAAATTTCAAGGACAAAATTTTGTTGTAAGGTGGGTAGGATTGTAACCCCTATTTTTGTTTATATGGAAATCTTCTGTATTCTTTTATTTTGTTGCCTATAAATTATTTTGTTACCGATTATACGGATTTTTCCGTACTATTGTATTTCAATTACCTTGTAAATTATTCTTTCATTTGAATTCATTTCCTTCTTCATCTCTTATTAAAATCCATCCTAATATTTATTAAAAAACCCAAGTTCATATTCCATACTATAATCTTATTTTCTCTTCTTTTAGTTATTTATTTTGAAGCCCAAAACCAAGTCTTGCTCCTCTCATCTTGTAAATATTACTTTCATTTATTGAAGCCCACTTTTAATCCATATAATCATATTATTTAATTGATTATATTAATTTCATTTGTTAAGCCCAACCCAGCCGAACAATATTATTTTATTTTGTTATTATTGTAAGCTCAAACTCAAAACCCGCATTGGTGTACCCAAACCCTTTAACCGAACTCAACCCACTAACCAATTCCCCCCACCCAAAATCTGCTTGTTAACTAGATCAACCCTCCAATCTCTCTCACATCCCCCAGTAACGTATTTTCCCCATTACTTTAATATTATTATATTATTATAAACTCTCCCCTACCTTATATCCCCTAACCCCAACTCTTTCTCTCTTCTCCCTGTGCTGCTCCGAGAACCCATCCCCGCCAACTGAGCGTCCCGCAACCGCCTCACAATCGTCGCCCCACCTCCCCCCTCGTCCACCTCTATGAGTACCTTGATCGCAACCTCCTCCCTTCTTCCACTGACGCGCTTACCCTGCCTCCCACTCGAGCCACCACCGTCGCCCCTAGCACTCCTTCGAATCTACTATCGCTAGCAACCCCGAGCGCAACCTCCATCACAGTCTCTTCTACCCCAACACCCTCGTCTCTACCCGTTCTCCTCCACCTGCACCAAAGACCATCCTCCTCGTCAAGCCTCGCTGTAACCCCCATTCCCGACAATTAGTATTTTCCGTGTATTTGCTATAGTTTTTTTTTTATAAAGTTATTTGTGCTAAACACATTTTGAATTTTTATTAAAGTATTTTTTTAATCGAAAATTTATTCATTTCGAATAACGGTGTGTTTTAATCTTGCTTTCTACATCTTATGGATCCGATATTTATATTTGAGCAAAAATCAAGTGTATTATTATTATTCGATTATTTTAATAAAATTGTTAAACCCAAATACTATTTTATTGTATAATTTTAGTATTATTATGATTATAATTATTGTTTTTTATTACTTGATTATTTAATTAAAATTCATCTATTGAATTATTTTATTATTGTACTGGATCTGATTTTATTGGTGAATTCCAAATTTATTTTCAAGTCCCAATTTATATTTTATTCATTTGTATTATTTATTTATCTGTTTGGATTTAAATTTTTGTTAATGAAATTATTTATTCTTCTTGTTGGGCTATTTTTCTTGTCGATCCTATTTATTTATTGTGAGTATTTTATTTGAACCATATTGTCTCCAAACCGATTTCTTATTGAACCCTAAGATCCAATAGCAGTTTGTTCTCAACCCACTATTATTGGATCCTAACCGACTAAACCCAATAATCTACCTGTATTCTGTAAATACAACCCTAATAATAACCCTAAAAACTCAAAAATACAATTTTCTTGTCGTCAATTTCTCTCTCCTCTATCCTCCTTGGTTTCTTTCTTACTGTATGAACCCATCCCCTATGCTTCTTCTCCGGTTAGACCCCCGACCCTTCGGCGACCCCCTCCTAGCGCCGCCCTCCAGTCGACGCCACCACCAGAACGAAACCCCCCTGTGCCTCCTTCCTCCGTCCTCGACATTAACAGGCACCTAAAACCCTAACCCGTCACCCCTGCCCTCCACTTCGTCGTCCAGCCCACAGGCGCCGCCCCTACCTCCGTCGCGCCGTCGCGTCATTCGCCGTCAACGTCAGTGACGCCCTCTCGCCGTCGAGCCACCGAAGCCTTCCCTGTTGCTGCTGCTATTTCTTTTGTTCTATTATTGCCGTGTTGCTTGATTCACTTTAGCACGTATATTGCACGTGTTAAATTGTGTGTTCGTGGGTTCGTTGCTTCGGGATCCTTATCCTGTTAATCTTGATATTCATTTGAATCGTTTATAAAGCAATTCAGTATCCTCTTGAATTGTTAATTGTATCAAATTTAAGTATTGTTGAAATTCTTGTAAGTAGATCCTATTCGTTATTGTTGAATCCTGTATGCAAGGCAAGTAACACTAGGGGGTGAATAGTGTTATGTAAAAAATAGATAATAATTTAAACTTGACGCAACTGTTAAGTCGACTGGAAGCGAATAGCCAGTCGACTGAAATGCCAGATAAAAGATAATTAATCAGCTGAAGAACAGCGAGTCTGTTAAGTCGACTTAAAACAGAAACTAGTAGACTGATTAGACACAGACTACAATAAAGTGCAGCGAAATTAAAATTGCAAGTTAGAGAATTCAAACCACAGAGAATCAACAATGCTAACACAGGGATATATCCTGGTTCGGTCCTCCTGACCTACATCAAATCCCCAATCAACCCACTTGAGATTTTCCATTATTCTAGATAATAGTGCAAGAATACCCTACGACCTTTGGTAACAAGTATGTCAAACCCGTAGACCTCTCTCACCACCAGAGAGAACAAGGCCCCACTCTACAACCTAGAGTGACACTAACTCTACACCAAAAGTCCTTCTCTCCAACCGAAAGGACCACTCTCACAACCCGAGAGTGTACAACAAAAAATTGAAGATTACAATACATAGAGCCTTGATTTTTGAGTGTGCTTTTTGTATAGAGGCTGTAGGTCAACTTGTAATCGCAGTCTTGAACTTAATCTTAGTTATGCAAGACTGAAATTAGAGAACCAAGTCCAGAGAATGAGAGTACTTGAAAGCTTGAATTCTTTTTCACAGTTAAAAGAAAAGGACTTGATAAAAATATTAGGTAACCTTTTTTAAGTTCATTCTGAACTTTATTTATAGAGTAAGAACTCCAAGAAGGTTGGAAAACGGTTCTCCAACTGCCAACAAACAGCAGGATAAATTTAAGTTTGAAAAACAAATTTTAAACTTCAGAAAACTGTTAAAACAACTCGAACAGTCGACTGGGTTGCCAAAGAAGGCGACTAGTCAGAGCTTGAGTAAGTTCTGTCTCTTTCGTACTAGAACAGTCGACTGCTTATCAAAGTAAGTCGACTGGTACTTTGACAGCAGAATTTATATAAGCTTGATTTTGACATATTGATTTTAATAAATCTTATTTTAGTTCCTAGGGGGTGTGTGAGTGTGTGCATCAAGGCTTTTACAAATTTTCTAAGACATTTCAAAGATTACAATGAATTTACATGACACACTTTTGAGCAGATTACTTTGGAATTCTTTGAAGCTCTAAATGACTCTTGTCTTGTAGCTTGATCTTGAGACTAGAAAGCGTTGAGTACACACTACAAGGGATATGTAAAATAGAACATATATGTATCGTGTTGTAGTCATCAAAATCAAGAATCTACATTCTCCCCCTTTTTGATGATGGCAACAAAATAACTAAACAATATAGAATAGTATCTTTAAACAACATGCTTCTCATACATATAAATATACAATGAATACAATTTAAAGTCGCTCCCCCTGAATAAAATAAAAACATGCACAAAACTTGAAGATGCGCAATAATATAAAATTTTGTACACAACCAAGCATGATATTTCTACATAAAACATGTACATTACATAAAATTTGTACATAGCCAAGCATGATATTTCTGCCCCCTTTGTCATCAACAAAAATAAAGAGGAAAACCAACATCATATATAAAAAATAAACCACAAAAGGCAATCCAAAGAGAGAAACATAAAGTTATACATAAATATCCAAATATTGTGCATAAGTCAAAGTCAAATAGAAAATCTTACAAACATAGAAAACATAATGCAAAATAAAGAAAAACAACATCAATCTTCATCGTCTTCATCACTGTTTGCGGCAGGGGTAGGCTGAGGAAACATCTGAGTGAGGTTAGCATGACTAGCCTCAAGAGAATCCTGTCGACCTAAAATAAGATCTTGACGATCCATAAGATAGTTGTCAGAGGTATAGAGACTTTCAGGATGAGAGAAATTAACTCTAGGATGAGCACTAGAAGAAGAACTAGATGCCGATGAACGATGAGGAATGGAAGTGGCTAAAGGGATAGGTGGAGCATTACGAGGAGGTGAAGTAGGAGGAGTATGAAGTAATTTTATACGGGCAAGGCTGGCTCGATCAAAAGATTCAAAACGAGTCACAACACTAGACTCTGAATCTAGATCTACCTTAAAGTGATTACAGACATGAGTGAGAAGAGCACCATAAGGTAGAAAAGAAGAGTGAGCTTTATGGAGACGACTAAAGATCACTTGACTCCATTTGATTTGAATATTCCCAAAAATAGCATACATAGCTGCTTGTAATTCGTACGAAAATTGATCGTAACTTCCCATTTTAGGGATAAAATTTGTGCAACAAGCTTCGCAAGCGGGGTGATGTTCTTATTGGTCATAAGAGGACCTTGAAGCAAATATTGAGGAATTTTTTTTAGGTAAAATAGAGTGGTCATCAAGTTCAATTTATCATATATCCAACCCTTCATAAGGAATGTTTAGAAAAATCTAATTTCATCCGCACATTTTTAACAGAAGTAGTGAAAAATATCTCACTACCATCAGCAGTACTGGCAACTTTCATATTTGTATAAAACAAGTAAATCAGTTGCAGGTAGTAGTAGGGTTGATTAACTAGAGATAAGAGATCAAACAATCCACATTGTTGAAAAAATGGAGCAATAGGATAGTTATCCAAGTCAGGAAAATTAATAAACCTGCCCGAAAGATAAAAATTTGACAAATGATAAAATACTTCTCAACTAGAGAAGGATTCCTCAAATATTGATGACAGTTAGGATGAGTTTGTTCATCCTCAACATTTGAAGACCTAGATCTCTTAGACTTCGGCATGATGGAAAGCTAACAACCTAAAACACCTAAAGATAGGAGAATAATAGATTACCAAACAACAAAGAGAGACAAAGAACAGCTAATCAGTGAACTCCAAAGCTTCAAGGACAGAGATCTTTTGGAAGCGACGAGCAAATAAGAAAATCGATCTGCCAACTCTAATCAGCAAGCGCCGAGCAAACGAAATCCAAGAACTCCAAGAGTACTGTAGCAACCGACTGGTCTTTGAGGAAGAAGAAGAGTAAATAGATAAAAAGGGGAAAGTGAAAGGAGGCTAGGGTTTTACAAGAAATTGAGGGTGGAGATTGAAAGAGAGAATGGATGAATGGTGTAGATCATTTAGAGAGTAAAAAATTGAACGGGTCGGGTCTAAGAAGTCAAAAGAAACCTCAAAACAAGTGACGATTCAGATTAAAACAAATTGAAACATAGTCGCAATAGTCGTCTGGCTTTGAGAGCAGTCGACTAAGTCGAGAGTAAAATGAATCCAAAAATAATAAGAAGTCTGATAAAGTTATCGTCAGTCGACTGGTCATATATAAAAAAGTCAAGAAAAGAACCAAATACAGATGCTCGGTATAAGTCGACAGAAAACCAAAATAAGTCGACTGAGACAACAATTTTTTTAAGAAATATCATTAAATGAACAAATTCCTAGTTCTCGTCTAAACTTGATAAAAATGTCTTCTTTCAATGGTTTGGTAAAAATATCTGCTATTTATTTATCAGTGGAAATAAAATCCAATAAGATATCTCCTTTTAAAACATTATCACATAGAAAAAGATGTCTAATATCAATATATTTCGTACGTGAATATTGAATTGGATTTGTAGACAAATTAATGGCACTGGTATTGTCACACATTATAGAAGGTTTTGAAAAAGAAAGACCATAATCTAAAAGAGTTTGTTTCATCAATAAAATTTGAGCACAAGCCAAACTTGCAGCAATATATTCGGCCTCTGTGGTAGATAGTGATATAGAATTTTGCTTTTTTACTTCACCAAGATACTACGGAATGTCCCAAAAAGTGACAAGTTCTACTAGTACTTTTATTGTTAGTTTTACTTCTAACAAAATCAGCATCACTATAAGACTGTAACTGAAAATTATTGGTGCGAGGATAAAATAAACCATATTCAGATGTGCCTTTAATATGTCTTAAAATCGGTTTCACAGCTTTTAAGTGAGATTCTTTTGGATCAGACTGATATCTAGCACAAACATATGCTAAACATAATATCTGGTCTGCTAGCAGTTATATATAAGAGTGAGCCAATCATACCTCGATAGAGCTTTTGATCGACACTCTTACCTAATTCATCTTTGTCAAGTGTAGTAGTAGTAGCCATATGTGTGGTCTTACTACTAGTGCCATTCATGCCAAATCGTTTAAGTAATTCCTTAGCATATTTTTCTTGATTAATAAATATGCCATTTTGGGACTGTTTTATTTGAAGTCCAAGGAAGTAATTGAGTTCACCCATGTGACTCATCTCAAACTCATTTTGCATGGTAGTAGTAAACTCTTGACATAGATGACTGTTAGTTGATCCGAAAATTATGTCATCTACGTAAATCTGTATGATTAATATGTTTGATTTTATTTTCCTAATAAACAATGTTGTGTATACTTTACCAATTTCAAACCCTATTTCTAAAAAAAAAAGGTTGAAACGATCATACCAAGCACGTGGTGCCTGTTTGAGACTATATAAAGCCTTTTTTAATTTAAAAACATGGTTAGGGAATTGTTCATGTTCGAAACCTGGTGGTTGCTTAACATAAACATCCTCCTTAATGAAACCATTTAAGAAAGTACATTTAACATCCATTTGGAAAAGTTTGAAATTCATAAAACATACAAAAGATAACAATATTCTAATTGATTCTAGTCTAGCAACAGGAGCATATGCTCATCAAAATCAATTCCTTCTTCTTGGTTGTATCTATGGGCAACTGATCTAGCCTTGTTCCTAACAACTTGTCCTGATTCATCTAACTTATTTTTAAATACCCATTTGGTACCAATAATAGTATGATCAGGGGACTTTGGAACTAAATCCCATACATCATTCCTTACAAATTGGTTAAGTTTATCTTGCATAGCATTCAACCAAAATTCATTTTCACATGCCTCTTTAATATTTTTCAGTTCAAAATCCGATAAGAAAGCAGTATGAGAAATCATATTACAGTGTGATCTTGTTTGATTGCCATGTGAGATGTCACCAATAATTAGGTCATGAGGATGATCTCGAACTTCAACAAATGACTTTGGTAAAGTTTGAGATATCTCTACAGGATCAGTCGTCTTAATGAACCCATCAGCCGACTGATTCAACACATCAGTCGACTTATCTAGAGTAGTTTGCTCAAGTGATTTAACAATGTTATCTAGTGGTGAAGTTTCAATTTCATCATCTTGAATAATAATAGAAGGTAAAGATTCATGAAAAGAGACATGCATAGACTCTTCAATAGTCAAAGATGACTTATTGAAAATTCTATAAGCTTTATTCCTATTTGAATATCCAATAAAGATACCTTCATTAGATCTAGCATCAAATTTATCTAAGTTATCTTTCGTGTTTAATATGAAACACTTACAACCAAATACTTTAAAATAAGAAACTTTAGGAATACGTTCAAAAAACAACTCAAAACAAGTCTTCTTAAGCTTTGACCTAATTAATATTCTATTTAAGACATAACATGCTATAGAAACAGCTTCAGTCCAGAAGTATTTTGGCAAATTACTTTCAACGAGCATGGTACATGCACATTCTTGCACAGTCCTATTCTTTCTTTCAACCACTCCATTTTGTAGTGAATCTCTAGGAAATGCAAAAGTATGTGTTATACCATTGTTGTTGCAATATTCTGAAAAAGTTTTATTCTCAAATTCTCCACCATGATCACTTCTAATAGTGACTATGGTAAAAAAATTTTGATTTTGAACACGTTTGCAGAAATTTGCAAATTCTTTAAAGGCTTCATTTTTATGTCTTAAAAAGAATACCCATGTAAATCTTGAATAATCATCGACTAAAATAAATACCTCTACTTTTATTTAAGGAAGCGACTCTAGTAGGACCAAATAAATCCATATAAATAAATTCGAAAGGCCTACTAGTAGACATCATTTCCCTTGTTTTAAAAGTAGATTTTACTTGTTTTCCTAGTTGACATGCATCACACATTTTATCTTTCTTAAAAGATAATTTTGGCAGTCTTTTAATTAGGTTAGTCTTAGAAAGTTTAGCGATATTTTTCAGGTTTACCTGTCCAAATCTTTTATGCAAAAGCCAAGAATCGTTGTTCGAGGAAACTAAACAAAAATCATCCGAAAACTCATTTGTTTTTAAACAAAGTTCATATATGTTATTCTTTCTAATTCCTTGAAAAATCACATTTTTCAAAGACGAATCATAAATCAAGCATGCATCTTTTTCAAACACTATCTTATAACCCTTATCACATAATTGACTAATACTTAACAAGTTATGCTTGAAACCACTAACTGAGAATACATCTTCAATAGTAGGAGTAGTATTCATACCAACTATGCCTATTCCGATGACTTTTCCTTTGTTATTGTCACCAAAAGTAACGGTTCCTCCATCTATATCTTGATTGGAAGAGAGCAAGTTTTCATGGCCAGTCATGTGTTTAGAACATCCACTGTCAAGTATCCATCGTTCCCTTTTAGGTACCTACAAAATATTATTTGTGAATATGGTACCCTTTTCATTGGGTCTGAAAGAGATTAGTGCTTGAGAAACCAAACGCAAAGTGAGTTTGATTTAACACCATATGCATGTTTAAAATTAACAGAATTACAAACATTGTTTGCTGATAAAGCTAAAAATAGGGCTAAATCGGAACCGTCCAAATCAGGCATGAATCTTAAAGCTTGTTGGTAAAATGGTAATTTCACCTACAAACAGGTCTGAGATGGGAACTTGGCCTATTTCAAAAGGCCCAATAACATACCAACGGATCCACCTTAACTGGGTGCGGGTTCCAACCCGCAAGAAACCCAGTCCAGCTGGATAGAATTAGGGTTTATAATTATACTTAATCAACGGTCCTGATCACTTCTATCCATCCACTGGGAAGTAGGGATTTGATCTTATCCCGAAACTGGTTCCTAAGGCGGCTATAAATACACCCCATCCCCCACTGTTACCAGGTAATCAATCTTTTGCCAATCAAAGCTCTTTCAAAATCTTTCTGATTACTGACTTGAGCATCGGAGGGTGCGTCGCCGGGATCAACCACGGTGTTTTGCACTTTTTGCAGATCAGCAGCGGGAGATCACAGTCAAACTCCGGTAAAAAAGTGTTCAGGTTTAACTATTCGGCATCCTAAGAATCCACAAATCTATCTGTTTGACCCCACACCGATTTCAGTGGCAACATTTACAAAGGAATTTATGTAAGAAATCCTTCCATTTAGACACAAGTTAACTGGAACCCAAATATTTTTGCATTGTCCAGTCGACTTATTTTTACCCATCAATCGACAATTTTGTGGATGCAGTCGATTGGGAGGCGAAACTAGTCGACTTATATGAGGCTGTTGTCTTTTTGAATAAGACTTCATACCTCTAGACAGGCGACCTAATTGAGGGGCCACTCGACTGGTCTTTTCGGAAAAATATTTATTCTTATCGTTAAAAAGAATTTTTGGTTTTTCAAAGAAATCACACAACTTATTCTTTACACTAGAATCAGAATAAATCTTTTTACTACTAGTGTTATTATAAGAATGACTTTTTTCATGAATTTTTTGAAAACCAAGTCCAAATCTTTTATTAGATTGAACTTGATTTTGAAGAACTTCATTTAAATTCTCTTTTCCCTTATTGAACTTAGATACATTCTTAGATATCTCTTCGTAATTTCTTTTTAGAGATATAAGATCTATATCCAAGTTGGAAATATGAGATGTTAAAGACTTGACTTCAACTTGTAAATCAAAATTTTCTTGAGAAAGAGTTTGATTAACTTTCTTTAGATTCTTACCTTTTATTTTCTCCTTTTTTAATTCTTGAAAAATTTCATTAAAAGCTTCTAACAAATCACTAGAATCAATATTACTACTTACATCGCTTTGATTTGCCATGAAGCATACATTTGCAACCTCATTAGATTCCTCATTGTCTTCTTCCGAAGATGAATCACTATCATCCCATGTTGCTTGGTAAGCCTTCTTGTTCTTCATGTATTTGTTCTTGGTAAATTTGTCCTTCTAGAAGTTTGAAACATTGCCTTCAGATTTTGCATTGTCCAATGGACAATCCTTCTTCATGTGACCTATCTTATTGCATTTGAAACAAGTAGGAGGTTCATTAGTATCCATTAATTTAGAAATTAATTTACCTTTGCGAAAAAAATTCCCCAAGGAAACTGAGATCTAGAGGGCCAACCGTGTACCCACTCCTCCTCAACCGCAACAGGAGGCTCCCCTCCAAACCGTCCTGCAGCAGGGACAACTTCCTCCTCAGCCTAATCAGCCCCTACAACAGGAATAGCCTCCTCTTCAGAACCCTCAGCACCAGCGGGCTCCAGCCGGGCCCCAGAACACCGGTATTGGGACCTCTCGTCCTCATCCTCAGAAGCAACCTCTTTACTGCGACCATATCTCCGTACATAACCCTTCAACCAAAAAAATAGGATCTCATAACCCTCGGCCTTCCGAAGACCTCCGCAACATCCTCATTAACTGGCAGAAAGAGAAGGACCTTCGCCACTATTTGGATGAAAGGCAAACCCGAGAGGGAGCCTCCCGCTCAGAACGTCCAAATGCGCGATCTCCTTGCCAGGAGGTCCCCTCTCCATAGGAGGCGGAGAGATTCCCCGGAGTACCGTCGAAGGAGGCCTCATTCTCCCGCTGGTTGTCAGCCCCAGAGGGACGAGAACGGACCTATCACACGTGCCGAATTCGAACAGTTCCAGGCTACAATCTTGCAGGCCCTCAACCTCCCACCTAACAACAACAATAATGCTCAGAGGGTCCCTACTACTCCGCCAGTTCAAAGCCCTCCTCCGCAGTCCCTAAGTCCTCGTCATTCTCTGAGCTACCGTCACCGTAGCCCTTGCTCCCCTTCGTACGAAGATGAGTCCAGAGGCTCACTGGGATACCGTCGAAGGGATGATGCAGTCTATCGCTGTCTCTATGAGATGGAGAGGCGCCTCGGTCAACTAGACAGGAAAGAGGAGCTAAGAGGGAGGACCCTCTGCCCAAGCAGGCCTCCGTTCTCCCGAACCATCATGAAGGCTCCCGTTCCAGCAAACTTCAAGCCACCACAGTTCAAGACATATACCTAGGGAGTCAGACCCCGTGGATCACATCGAGAGTTTCAAAACTCTCATGATGATCCACCAAGCTTCCGATGCTCTACTGTGCAAGACCTTCCCAGCTACTCTCAAAGGTCCTGCTCGGAAATGGTACTCCCGCCTCGCCCCATCCTCTATCTTCTACTTTGAACAATTTGAGACCCTCTTCATCACCCACTTCGTGAGCAGCCGCCGAACCGAGAAGACTAGTATTTCACTACTTCCTCAATCAGAAGAAGGGTGAGAAACTAAGAGATTATGTCAAGCGGTTTACCACAGAAGCTAGGTACAATGCCTCCCTCGACGAATCGGTCGTTGTAGTCGCCTTCCAGTCCAATGTCCTCAATTCGAGCCTCCGGTCCTCCCTAGCCAAAAAGCACCCGCGAGAGTTCTCCGACCTTCTTCTCAGAAGCGAGAAGTACATCGAGCCGAGGAAGCTGAACATCGTCCCACATTCGAGGGGTATTCCTCAGGAAGCAAGAGAAAGGCAGCTGAAGATGAGGGAGCTAAAAAGCTCCAGAAGGACAATGGGGGTCAATGCCGCCCGCCTCCCAGATTTGAAAAGTTTACCCCTCTCAACACCAATGTTTCAATTATTCTTATGGAGGTTGAAAAAGAAGGAGTCCTGCCTCCTGCCCCGAAGATGAATATTCCTAGGAAGAAGAGGGATAAAGAGAAGTGGTGCCGATATCATCGAGACCACGGCCACGACACCAATGACTGTCGGGCTCTGAAGAATGAAATTGAAGCCCTCATTCAGAGAGGGCAGCTGTCCAAGTTTGTAAGAAAGGACCGGATCGATCTTTCTCCACCCCCCAGCGGGGCTAACAAGCGTCCCGAGAGGCGCGACGAGACTCCCGATCTTGAAGAAGAACGCATCTTGCACCTCATCCATGGAGGCCCAATGGGAGGAACCTCCAACTCTTCGCGAAAGGCTTTCATCCAGGAAGTCAATTCGGTGCACAGCATACCCCCTCCCAAAGGTTTCGGAGTCTCGGTTACTTTCTCGGATGAAGATCTAGAGGGTGTCCGAACACCCCACTATGACGCCCTGGTGATTAACCTCCACATGGCTAACTTCAAAGTGGAGAGGATTCTGGTGGATAATGGCAGCTCTGTCAACATCCTCTTCCTGACGGCCTTCCGAGGACTCAAGTTATCGCAGGATAGGCTCAAGAACGCCGGCTATACGCTCCATGGGTTCATGGGAGTGCCAGTGACTATCTAAGGGGTGATAACCCTCTACTTAACCGCTGGCAAAACTCCTACTACCCGGACGGAGCCAATGGACTTCATGGTTGTTAATGTCCCTGCCACCTATAATGTGATTCTAGGTCGACCAGGCCTAGCTGCTTTGGAAGCCGTCCCCTCGACCTACCATCTAAAATGAAGTTACCCACCAAGGCAGGTGTAGGGGATGTAGGGGGAAGTCAGGAGATGGCCCGCAAGTGCTATATGACCTTGACTGGGGGACCTATCCTTTCCCTCGAGACTCTTGAGATTCTCTAGGGGAACACACAGCCTATGTCAGAACCAGTAGACGAGCTGGAGGAAGTGCTCTTCTCAGAGCAAGATCCGAACCGCAAACTCTTCATTAGCAAGGCCCATCCCCTCTGCCCTCTGTTCCAACATAGTCTAGTGTATCAAGAAGAACCATGACCTCTTTGCATGGACTGCTACCGACATGCCAGGAATTTCCGAAGACCTCCTCGTCCATCACCTAAGTGTTGCTCTGATGTTTAAACCGGTCCAGAAGAAGAGGCGCAAATTAGCCCCTGAGCGCCAGCATGCCATAAAGGAAGAAGTGGACAAGCTCCTCAAAGCTCGGTTCATCCAAGAGGTTAATTATCCCGAGTGGCTCTCTAATGTTGTTATGGTTAAGAAGGCCAACAGAAGTTGGAGGATTTGCATCGACTTCATGAACTTGAACAAGGCATGCCCCAAGGATCCTTTCCCACTCCCCAGCATTGACACCTTGATCGACGCCACTTCAGGCCATGAACTTTTGAGCTTCATGGATGCCTTCTCCAGTTACAACGAAATTTGCATGTTCCCCCTAGATATCCCGAAGACTTCCTTCGTCACAGATCAAGGCATCTACTGTTATAGAGTGATGCCCTTTGGGCTGAAAAATTCCAGTGCCACCTACCAACGCCTCGTCAATAAGGTCTTCCAGAATCAGATCGGCCGCAACATGGAAGTTTACGTCGATGATATGCTAGTAAAAAGTATCTATGGGTCCGATCATGTCGCCGACCTACAAGAAGCCTTCGACGTGCGGAGTGAGCATAATATGAGGCTAAACCCGAACAATGGGATCTTATCTGGTAAGTTCCTGGGCTTCATGGTCAGTCAAAGGGGGATTGAGGCTAACCCCGAGAAGATCAAAGCCATACTCGACATGGCTCCTCCTACAAATGTAAAAGAAGTTCAGAAGCTCACAGGACGCCTCGCAGCTATAGGGTGCTTCCTGTCCAAGTCAGGGGAGAAGTGTCTTCCTTTCTTTAAAGCCCTCAGGGGGCCTAAAGGTTTTGAGTGGGGCCAATAGCAGCAAGAATCGTTCGACCAACTGAAAGCCTATCTGGTCAACCCCCCACTCCTCAGCAAGCCTACTCCTGGGAAAACACTCTACCTCTACCTCGCTGCCTCCGAGCAAACCCTCAGTGCTGTCCTAGTGAGAGAAGAAGACAAGGCTCAGAAGCCTATCTATTATGTGAGCAAGGTCCTTAGAGATGCTGAGCTCCGCTATCCGAGATTGGAAAAGATAGCATACACCTTGGTTACGGCAGCCAGGAAGCTTCACCCCTATTTTCAATCCCACTCGGTGGTCGTCCTTACCGACCAGCCGCTCAAGCAAGTCCTGCACAAGCCTGAGACCTCCGGGCGTCTGATGAAGTGGTCGATCGAGCTTAGTCAACATGACATATCCTATCAGCCTCAGACTGCAATCAAGGCTCAAGCCTTAGCTAAATTTATCGTAGAAAGCACCATCCTGAAAGTGAGTCAAGCCGCAAATGGGCCACCTATTTGGACAGTGTATGTAGGCTGGTCTTCTTGTGTCGAAGGGAGCGAAGCCGGAGTCATTCTGGCAGGCCTAGATGACTTTGTTCTCCAATACTCCCTCCGCATCAACTTCAAAGCATCCAACAGCGAAGCTGAGTATGAAGCCCTAATAGCAGGCCTGGGTATGGCTCGCAAGGTAGGAGCACAACGTGTCCGAGTGTTCAGTGACTCGCAGCTGGTGGTTAATCAAGTCTTAGGATACTACGAGGCGCGAGACGACGAAATTGTTAAGTACCTAGCCAAGGTCCAAAGTCTCATGGCTTCATTCGAAGAAGCAAAAATCGAGCGGATCCATAGAGAAGAAAACTCCCAAGCAGATACCCTCTCAAAATTGGCCTCCTCCTCCCTCCAAGGTCTTGAACAGACCGTCCTAATCGAAGTACTCCTAAGACCAAGCATAGAAGAAAATCCGCCGACTCGATGGATTCGCTGCCCATCCAACTCCGGGACAACTGGATGAAGCCTTTGATAGAGTTCCTCAGGGATGGGACCTTTCCCCAAGATCCTAAAGAAGCTCGTCGAATCCGAACGAGAGCAGAGCGATACACCCTTGTTGAAGGAGTCTTGTACAAATGCTCCTATACACAAGTAGATGGCAGACCCTACTTGAGATGCCTCTCCCCGGAAGAACCCTTGTACGCCTTGCAAGAACTCCATGAAGGTATAGGCGGAGCCCATTCAGGGTCAAGGTCCCTCGCCAGGAAAGAACTACGGGTACTTCTGGCCTACCCTACTTCGAGAAGCTGAGCAACATGTCCGGTCAATGCAGCCCTTGTCAGCAGTTCTCCAACATCCACCGACTACCCCAAGCATAACTCACATCTCTCTCGAGTCCAATTTCCTTTGCAATGTGGAGGATGGACTTGCTAGGTCCATTCCCACTAGCTCCTGGCCAGCTCAAGTTCCTAGTCGTGGCGATCGACTATTTCTCTATGTGGATCGAGGCCGAACCACTAGCTATTATTACTGAGAACAAAGTACTGCAATTCTTCTAGAAAAATATAATCTGTAGGTTCGGTGTACCTCGGGTCCTAATAACAGCTAACGGAACATAGTTTACAGGGGCAGCATTTCGATCTTTATGTGAAGACCTTGGCATTCAGCAACGCTTCTCCTCTGTCTCCCATCCTCAGTCTAATGGTCAAGTAGAGAATGCCAACTGGCAGATCCTCTCTGGCATCAAGAAGAGACTAGATAAGTTGGCAAAAGGCTTATTGACGGAACAACTTCCTAACGTATTGTGGAACTACCGCACTATGAAGCCTTCAATCTCACCTACGGGTCCGAGGCTGTAATCCCATTAGAAGTTGGTTTTCCATCCCCTTGCCTTATTGCCTATGATGAAGAGCAGAACGCCAGAGAGCTCCATGCGAATTTGGACCTTATTGATGAGCTCCATGAAAGAGCTTCAATTCACCCGAAAAATTATCGGAGAAGAATTGAGAAGGCCTACAACAAAAGAGTCCATCCCACAGATCTCAAGGAAGGGGACTTAGTCCTCAGAAAGTTAGCTATCTCATTTCCCAGCCAAAAGAGTAAGCTAGCTCTGAATTGGGAAAGACCGTATAAGGTTTCCAAAGTAGTCCACCCCGGAGCGTATCGTCTTGAAGACCTTGAAGGTAGAGAGATACCGAGAACTTGGAATGCCGACCACTTACTGAAGTACCAAGAGGGTGTTTGAAGGCCTCTCCGAGTACCTTCACGTGTCGAGTCCTTCCTATCTTTTTATTTGTACTTGCTTCTTTATTTTCTCATTGTAACAACGGCCTGCAACTTAGAAGCGGCCGATTAAGCAATAATTAATAAAGAGCTTATTTCCCCTGATGATTCTCTTGTGATTATTTTATCTTTCTGTTTAAGAACTTAAATTGCTTTTTACTCAAACGATGTGTTCGGAGTACAGAACTTGGCTCGATTTCGCTTTGCAAGCTCACTCTTAAGCGGGCTAGAAGTGGTTTGCCATTTGGAACTGCTCCCACAATTGTTGAAATTTACTCGAAAGATGTGTTCGGAGTCCAAAACTTGGCTCGATTCTGCTTCGCAAGCTCGCTCTTAAGCGGGCTAGATGTGGTTCGCCATTCAGAACTGCTCCCACAACTGTTGAAGCCTACCCAAGCAAAGAGTTCAGAGTTCGAAGCTTGGCTCAGCCTCGCTCATACTCCTCGCTCATAAGCGGGTATAAAGTGGTCATACAACCATAGATGATTAACAAAGCACGCAAACACACAAGCGCCGAAGAATAAACAAAGCTTTTGCTTCCATAAAAATTAAAGTATGGGGAAAATCAGATTACAAGACCAACTACTCAGCTCTCTACGACGAATTACAAAATTCGAAAAGACAAAATTATAACTCTTTCAATGCTTCCTCGGGGCAGGGATGTTTCGGTTTAAAGACACCCGGGGACGGCGTCGCCTAACCTCGGAGCATGTCTCTAGGCCGGCAAACTGAGATGCATCTTCAGCACTACCTCTGACGGTAGCCCCAACGGATGCTCCGCTTGACGAAGCAGCTACGCCACTTTGAGCGTCCACAGGGCTCTACCAAGCAGCGGGAGAGCGAGTCGTGAGCTCGTAAAAGGAAATTCCTCTCTCGCTCTCTTCACGGGTACAAGACGTGCTTCTGCCGTTAACCCGTTCAGGTTGAGGTTTGAGCCGAGCGACTTTCTCCTCGAGCTCGACAATTCGATCCTTCAGAGAGGCATCTTTCACGGCAATCTTGAAGCGAGGGATCTGAGCGGAGCCCGCGGTGCCAGAGCTGTCGGCGATAATTCGACAAAGATGAGTAACTTCGATGCTCTTATCAACTGTAACCCTCTTCAGCTCATCAACCTTCACTGTTGCCTCGCTCACGGTTGCTAACAGCCCATCTCGCTCGGCAATCAACTTGCCCATTGTCGCTGTTAATTCTTCTCTCTCCACCAAGAGCTCGTCTTCGGCTATCGATAATTCGTGGACCTCAGCTAACAGTTTGTCTCTCTCTACTGAGACATCAGAGAACACCTTCTTTAGTTGCTTCATCTCAGAGAGACGCTTTGACAACTTTAGCTTGAGGCGGTCCAAGTCCAACTCGCTCTTGAGAAAACACTCTCGACTGTGAGAGAGGGCCAACTTCGTTGCTTTCAAGTCAGCTCGAGACGGGGGACCTCAGCTGCTGCCACGTTTGGCGATGCCTCCTGAAAGAATACAACGACACTAAGCTCATGCAACACATAGCAGAGTACCAAAACTTGTTGGTGCTCAAAACTTGGTCTCATTTTCAGCCCTTTGAAAAAATTTCAAATCAAGACGACTCAAAAACGAGATCGACCCCAACACTTAGTCAAAGAAAGAAAATTTTCATTTATAACGAAAAAGCATTGGCTAGTCCGCTACAAGGCAGTACATAAAGAAGAAGAAAAAAATACAAAACAACAAAAGATTAAGGGGCCACCTTGAGTGGAAGCTCGGTGACAGGCATCTCGGTGGATGGCTCCCCTTCCTCTGCCACTATGGCGGGGGGTCGGCCACAGCCTCGTCGCCCCCTTCCTCTACCACCAAGACCTCGGGATTGGCTGGAGCGTCGTCGCCGTGTTGCTCTTCCTCTTCCTCCCCTTCGGCCTCTTGCTCGGCTTCGGGGTCCTCCTCGCCGACCGCCACAGTCCATATCCCGACCTGTCGAAGCTGGGGACCGTGCCTCGACGTGCTCGAGCGCAGTGGCATAGGACTTCTCCATGTTGGCCATCATATTCTTCTTGGCCTCGGCCTCGATCTCTGCCCTTGTCACCTCCACAGCCTCTTCCTTTTGCCGCTTCACTGCCTCCAAGGCCCTCTTCGCTTCATCCCTCTCCTCGGCTGCTTTGGCAACCTCCGATGCGAGCTTCTCCCTCGCCAGCCCCAAGGTCGCCTCAAGATCGGCGACCTGTGCCGCTAAAGCGTCCGAGCGGCGCTGCTCCACCTCAAACTGCTTCACGACCCTTGCCCTCTCCGCTCGGTCTTTATCACTAGCTACCTTCAACTCCCTCTCTTGCTCGGCATACTGTTCGAGAAGGTGGCTGAAGTGGCATGTGGCCTGCGAGAAGAAGAGATTAGAGCACAATGAAAGCCGAGCTAAAAACATAGAAAATTTTCAAAAGATTCTCAGAAACAACTGAGAAAACTAACCGACATAAGCGACCGGGCTACCTCTAAGAAGCCTGTCAGTATGGCTCGGTCCTTCGGGGTCGGGAGATGGCGAAGAGCCTGCATACTCATCGCCGAGTCGCTCAAGAAGCCGTCATGGTTCATCACCCGCCAGTCGGGGACGAATAGCTTCTTGTGGGCCCCGGTCAGTATGGCCTCGGCCTGCTCGGTTAGAGGTGGGGCCTCAAGCGCCAGAGCCCCCGAGACGGAGAAGTCCTCGGACGGGGTCGGCTGAGGAACACCAACAGCCGGGGACGATCACCGAGGAGAAGTGAGGTCGACGGTCCCGACCACGACGGAAGGAGCCTTGGTGGGTCGGCCAGACGAGGGATCCGCACGCGTCCTCTTCCTCTTCTTGGCATCGGTGGCCTTGTTTCGTTCGACCATGATCACCTTGAAATCCATTCTTGGTGCCTCTTTCAGATAAAGAAAACAAAGTTAGAAAAATACAATACATAACAAAAAGTAAACAAGGGAAAAGAGATATCTGGAGCGTACTCGATTCGATCGGACTAAGGCCCGACCCGTGAAGCACCTCCTCGGTCATATCCCTCCAACTGAACATCGGAAGTCCGACCAGCTTCGTCGCCACCTCTGCCTTGGCTGGGGTCAACACCAGCTCGGCCTTTGCATACTTCGGCACGTCCTCCTTCCACCGGGTCGGGAAGTCCTACGCCGAAGGGCCCTTGATCAAGAAGAACTTACCCTTCCATGACTTTATCGAGTCGGGGTTCTTTATCAGCTTGACGCCTTTCCGAGGCGACAGATAGTAATGGGGCTCAGTCTTGCTCATCCTATTGATCGATACAACTCCGGAGGACGACGAGCTGCGGCTCCACCTTTGCTGTTCGACATTGGAACAGAAATCCGAACACATGTCGCCACATGTTCGGCATGAACTGAATAGGGCACAGTCCATACCACCAAAGAACTTTGGTCACAAAGGGATGCAGAGGAAGATGTAGTCCGGCGTTCAACGCATCGTAGGTGAAGATGCAAGTATCTAGCATGAACGCTGTGCATGCTCGCACCCCGGGACTGGGGAGAATTAGGGTGTACTCTGGGGGAATGGCGAAGCTCTTCCAAGTCCGAAGCAGATCTCGCTCGGTTAGAACCGAGGGGATATCATCCACTTCGGTAACCTCCCTCGGTTCATTCTCCTCGTAGGTTTCCGAGCAACCGTAGATAGCCTTGGTCAGCAGCTTGCCATAATACTGCCTTATCCCTCCATGGCCGGATATCACGGTCGACAGCCGACCCAATTCACCTGCTTGTCTCACTGTCTCCACCACCATTTCAACAACCGAAGACCAGGGACACCTCCTTCCCCTTCTCCTCGTCCGCCGACGACCCTACTATCTCCTTCCCTTTCCGTCTGCTCACCACTTCCTCGTGAACTAACCGCTCGCCGCTCCGACCCCCCGAGGAAGAAGCCTCACTACCTGAAGACACTCTGACATCTCGTAGGGTATACGTATGAGATTAAGAGTATGTGTACTGACCTTGATGTGACGGTTACGGTAGGAAGAACTTTGCCCGGAATTACCTGGCCTTCGCGACAGCTAACACCACCGCCCTTGAGCTCAAAACTCCACTAGCAGAGCAACTCGAGAGAGAAAGAATGTTTTAAGAGGGAAAAGTGAAAGAATGAGGAAAGGAGTGAGGGGGTGAAAACTTATAGCCAAAGAGGCAACTGTTGGGCTTTTGTAATGCTTGGGGTCCGTTAAGGGAAACAAATAGTTACACCGCCATGCTCGTTACCCAGGAGCAGATCCGTAGAGGGTGGACTGCCGTTCAGGGAGCATTACAACTCCTTACTGTCGCACAGTCTACAGGTGGACCGATACGGAGGCCTGTTCAGACCCCGACTACTAGAGCATCACCTTACTCATCGGTGACTCCGAAGAAGGACCAGAAGTTCTATTATTACCGTCGAGTTGGACACATATGCAAGAACTACTGGAAAGCCAACAACCTATGTCTTGTATGCGGAGCGAATGATCACAAGGTTCGAGATTGCCCTGAAGAGAAAGAGTGTCACACCAATAGGAGGATCAAATCCAGTGGATTACAAACTGGAGAGTGCAATCAGGCTCATAACCTGATTACAGAAGAGACAGAGATCACCAAAGAAACAGTTGCTAGTATATTTTGATCTAGTCATACTTCAGTTCCTGCGTCGTTTGGTACCTTCTGTACATTGCATTCATTCTCATCGATCAATCCATTATTGAGTATCATACTAGTTATTTCTTTTTATCCCTATTTTTCTTGAATATTCTGTTCGAAGAGAGTAGGAATTTTGTTGGTCTAAATGGCAAACAAATTGAAAATTGAAATAACAACAAGAAGACTCTTTACTATTTTCTAAAACTGGTATTACTACACCTTACAAATATACACTCTATTTTTTTTCTTATTTTCTGCTTGTTTCTTGTTCTTGTCTTGCTTAATTTTTTTCTTCTTCCTAAACCTCTCATTTATAGGAATGAGAGATGAGTAACTGACAAATTATTCATTCCCGTTTCTCCTATTTTTCTTTGCGGCACCAATCTTGCCACAATTTTTCAACATTGTTTGGTGGGTGGGGCTCACTTTACCAAATAAGTTTGACAACCAACATCTTTGTATTACCAATCTCTTAATTCTGCTCAATTCATCGATCGCTATCACTTGATATCAGCATCTAGAAACATCACCATCAGAGTGGTGCAGTAAAAACATAGCAGAGTCCCTTATTGATTCATGGAATGAATTTCAAAGCAAACTTCATCGTCATCAACAACTCAAGGTTCAATGTTATATTTGAATAAATAGGAGCCGAAGTGCAGATACTGATCATAGGCCGGTTATAGGGGGCGGTGCATTAATGAAGAAAAGACAAGAAGAAGAAGAAATAAAAAGAAGAGAAAGAAAAAGACAACTCGGGAGCAAGCTTCGGAGAAGAGAGAAAGTGAGAAGCCGGTAGCAGAGGCGGGAGCAAGAAAGCAAGAGAGAGAGTAGTAGCTCGGATTTTCTTGGCAAATGGAAGGAAAAGATCAAGAATCGGTGGTAGGGATGAAGAGAAAATCGGTGCAAGAAGAAGGAGAAGTGGGTATGAAGAAGCTTTCTTCATCTTCATCATCTTCATCGAGATTCAGCAGGATCTGTGTATTTTGTGGCAGTAGCTCTGGCAAAAGAGCTAGCAACCAAGAAGCCGCGATCGAGCTCGGCAAGGAGCTTGTAGAAAGGAATATCGATCTCGTCTACGGTGGTGAAAGCATAGGATTGATGGGTCTAGTTTCTGATGTCGTTCGTACTGGTAGCCGACACGTTTTGGAATTGATTCCCAAGCCGCTGATGCCGAAAGAGATTACTGGGAGAATTATGGGAGATGTTAGAGTTGTTTCTAACATGCACGAGAAGAAGGCTGAAATGGCTCGTACTGGTGATGCTTTCATAGCCTTGACCGGAGGTTATGGAACACTTGAGGAGTTGTTTGAAGTAATCACATGGGCTCAGCTAGGGATCTACAGCAAACCGGTAGGACTTTTAAATGTTGATGGATATTACGACTCACTTCTGTCCTTCATAGATTCAGCTATGGCTGAGGAGTTTATATCCGCTAAGGCCAGACACATCTTGATTTCAGCTCCATCGCCTAAGGAGTTACTCAGAAAATTGGAGGAGTATGTGCCAGAGCGAGATGAGCTTGTGGCTCAGCTGAACTGGGATGTTAGCGATGTCGGTGGTTCAGATTCAGTGCCTAGACATTAAATTGTTGAGTCCTCCAGTTAAGGATGCACAATTTGTCTTTAGTTGTTTTCATGCCTTTGTACTCTTTATTTCTTTTATCTTCTGTTGTACTCTTCATTGAAGTGTATTGCATTTACTTCTTAAGCTATCCTATATCTCGCCTGAATAAATTTTGAGGACGAAATTTTTTTTGTAAGGTGGGTAGGATTGCAACTCACTGTCCCAGTTGTACGTAGTTTATTACATGAATTTTTGTACTTCAATTTTCAGACCAGTTTTATTTTTCTCTTTGGACTCTTTATCTAAAGCCAGAATATTTTTCTGATCAATTCTATAATTTTGTGATTTTTCGATCGGAGTTTAAATACAAATTTTAAACCCCGATTAATCCTAATCCTAATACTAATCCTAATCCTAATCCTAATCCTAATCCTAATCCTAATCCTGCCTAACCCTATACCTTATTTTTTCCCTCCCTACTTCACCATTTCTGCATACGCCAACCCTCCCCCCCCCCTCATTTTCTCCTTCTACGCCTAACTCTCATTTTTCCACACATCCTTTGATTTTTCTACACCCCTCCTTTGATTTTTCTACACCCCTCCTATCCCTTCTTTTCTATATATACACACACACACACATGCAGAGCTCCTACCTCTAACTCTTCTCTTATCTACATTCTTCATTTTTCCTTCTTCTCTTTCTCTACCTTCTTCACACCAGAGAGCTCAAGCAACACCCGAGCTCACCTTTACTCTCCGCCTTCGAGCCAACGACTTCGTTTCTACGATTCCGTGAACCCCGAAAAACAACCCGACGCCGCGCCACCCTGTTGTTGTCGTCGCCCACTGTTGCTACCGTTAGCTACCGTCTTGCCGTCATTCTTACCGCTGTTGTACCGTCGTCTGTTGCCGACGTCGCTTCTTTCCGTGGTTAACACCACCACTGAAATCGTCACATTATAAGGAAAGTACCTTGTACACTATTTTTGTTCTCGTACAAGTATTTTCCTTGGACTCGTGGCAAGTAGTCTAGTTATCATCATGTCTTATTGTTAAACTCCGTTCTAGTCACTGGTTTCATGCTATATCAACTCAAGAGTGAACCGTTAACACATTTCGAATCGTGTTATCGAATATCGAATATTCAACCTTACTATCTCTAAAATTTCTTGACCTTGCACTAAGAATTCGACCATGTTTCCAATACTGGATTGAAGATTTTCTATGTGGAAATTGTAGCCCATCGAGTCCCGAATCCAGAACATCTAACGGTTTCTCAATCGGATGTATAGATTATGAGATATCGCGATTTTAGTACTGTCATATTGTGAATTTCAGAACCTGCACGGGATTACTAACCGGTATCTCGTACTGAGAATTCGACCATATTTCCGACACTGGATCAAAAAACATTCTACATAAAAATCGTAGCCCTTCGAGTCTAGATATCCGAACATCCTACAGTTTCTCAATCCGATGTATAGATTGTGAGATATCGCAGTTTTAGTATTGTGACTCCGAATTTTCAAAATGCGCGCGAAACATCGAAACCAGCGAAGAATGAATTTGTACGCATAGATTCTGTCTTTAGAATGTATCGTGTGAATATGCGTTGGAACCGGAGAAGAGTCTACTTTGTAGAATCTCTGACGGAATCGGATTTGCTTTTCTGAAACAACGGGAAAGTGAATTTGAATGTAGATATGTCAAGTTGTATAAAAATTCATCTCTACGGTTTTGCATATAAACCCATTACTTTTCATATTTAATGAACTGAGTGTATTATTGTTCTTGTAATAATAATTTGCATATATATAATAAGTTGATAAAATGCATTTTATACCACTTGATAATTTATAATAACTACTCTCGATACATGTACTTGTTTTACGTCTCATGTCCATGATTACTGCTCTTGATATTTTTCTTGACTAAACTATTTGATTATACTGTTCCACTAGTCGTACCAATTGAATATTCATAATTAATTATAAAAGAATAACAAGCTGGGGTTATAAGGGTACGATTTAATAGTGGACAATATAGGGGAGTATACTCGGAAGGGGGCCCGTGTTTCCCGAAATAGTGATTCTTGATTCTTGATTACACAATTCTTGATTACATAATTCTCGATTACATGATTCATGATTACATGTCTTGATACCATCACTGGAAGACCCGAGTACATAATCCTATAGAATTCACTACTTAAGTCTAAACGTCACATGATTGATATGCACCGAACTTGTGGTATGGGACACAGGATTGCGTGCATTAGATAAGTTAATAAAACAGATAAACCCGAAATCTTCACTAAGCATGATTCTTGATTACATGACTCTTCGTTACACGACTCTTGATTACATGACTCTTGATTACAAGACTCTTGATTACATGATTCTTGATTATATGACTCTTAATTACATGACTCTCGATCCTTGATTACATGATTATCGATTAACTGAGCCTAGGTTATCAATTGTTTTTATCTTGAAGTTTAGAATACACTAGTTACAGTTATTACTTACATGATCATATTGTCCCAGTTCTTTGTTTACTTCCATATTGTATTTGTACTTCTAATTCTTGTTTCTTCCATGTTATATCTTGTTATATTACCCCTTTTTCTGCTTATTGCTACTTACTACCCGAAACTTGCTCTAACGGAAACTTTTCTATTTTTCTTTGAGTTAATAATTATACAGGTACTGATGGACCCGACGAGCAGACTCTCTAGACGATCGTTGCTGGTTCCTTACTACTTTATGTTGTTTTTCTTTCAGTCGCTATTTTATCTAGTTGTTATAGCGAACTGCTTATCATATTATTTTAATTCTGGCACCTTGTACTTCTGGGCATCTTGACCCGATGTTGATGTATTATCCAAATGATGGTTATTCTATTTTTAGCTCATGTGATTATTATATTTGCCTGCGTGAATGTGTTATAAAGATCTTGTTGAGCTTATAATTGTACAGCTTATGGATGATGTATATCATTCGCTGGGCCTCAGTTGCGTACCTGTATTATCATATAGTGGGAAGCGGGGCGTGACACTTTCTAATTGCTGACTTGAGCGTCGGTAGGTGCATTACCGAGATCAACCCCGGTGTTTCGCACTTTTTGCAGGTCAGCAGTGGGAGATCACGGTCAAACTCTGGCGAAAAAGTGTTCAGGTTTGACTATTTGGCATCCCAAGAATCCACAAATCTATCTGTTTGCCCGCACACCGATTTCAGCTGCAACATTTACAAAGGAATTTATGTAAGAAATCATTTCATTTAGACACAAGTTAACTGGAACCCAAATAATTTTGTACTATCCAGTCGACTTATTTTTACCCATCAGTCGACGGTTTTATGGATGCAGTCGACTGGGAGGTGAAACTAGTCGACTTATATGAGGCTGTTGTCTTTTTGAATAAGACTTCATACCTCTAGACATGCGACCTAATTGAGGGGCCAGTCGACTGGTCTTTTCGAAAAAATATTTATTCTCATCGTTAAAAAGAATTTTTGGTTTTTCAAAGAAATCACACAACTTATTCTTTACACTAGAATCTGAATAAATCTTATTACTACTAGTGTTATTAGAGGAATAACTTATTTCAAGAATTTTTTGAAAACCAAGTCCAAATCTTTTATTAGATTGAACTTGATTTTAAAGAACTTCATTTAAATTATTTTTTCCCTTATTGAACTTAGATATATTCTTAGTTATCTCTTCATAATTTCTTTTTAGAGATATAAGATCTATATCCAAGTTGGAAATATGAGATGTTAAAGATTTGACTTCAACTTGTAAGTCAAGATTTTCTTGAGAAAGAGTTTGATTAACTTTCTCTAGATTCTTACCTTTTACTTTCTCCTTTTTTAATTCTTGAAAAATTTCATTAAAAGCTTCTAACAAATCACTAGAATCTATATTACTACATACATCGCTTTGATTTGCCATGAAGCATACATTTGCAACATCATTAGATTCCTCATTGTCTTCTTCCGAAGATGAATCACTATCATCTCATGTTGCTTAGTAAGCCTTCTTGTTCTTCATGTGTTTGTTCTTGGTAAATTTGTCTTTCTAGAAGTTTGAAACTTTGCCTTCATATTTTGCATTCTCCAATGGACAATCCTTCTTCATGTGACCTATCTTATTGCATTTGAAACAAGTAGGATGTTCATTAGTATCCTTTAATTTAGAAATAAATTTAACTTTGTGAAAAAAAAATCTTGAATTTTCTTGTGAACAAAGCCATTTCTTATTCATCATCTTCTGATTCAGACATATCCTTGAAAGCAAGAGTTTTCTTTTTGGCTTTTTGCGGTTCTAAGTCCTTCTTGCGCTCCTCCAATTGTAGTTCATAAGCCATTAGATTTCCCACAAGATTCTTAAATGAGAGTTGTGTTAAATCATTTGCTTCTTCAATTGCGGTAGTCTTTTTTTCCCATTCGGGGGTAAGAGCACGAAGAACCTTTCTCACCATCTCTGCTTACATATATGTTTTGCCAAGAGCCACAAGGGAGTTTTTGATGTCGGTGAATCTTGTTACCATCTCTGATATACTCTCATTTTCCTTCATTCGGAACATCTCGAACCTGTGAACAAGAACATAATTTTTACATTCCTTGACTTTATTTGTACCTTCGTGAGTTACCTCGAGAGTATGCCATATTTGGAATGTTGTTGTTGTATTTGACACACGGTTGAATTCTTCTTTGGTAAGTGCACAAAAGAGAGCATTCATCGCCTTTAAATTGTTCATGATATCACTCTTCATATTGTCATTCCATTAAGCATAGGGAAGAGTAGGCACTGTATACTCTGTCTCGGTCATGTTCCAAATTTCATAGTTGATGGATTGTAAGTAAATCTTCATTCTATATTTTCAGTAGTTGTAGTTTGTTCCATCAAAGAGAGATGGGCTTTGTGTAGATTGACCTTCGTGGTATCGATTTGCATTTGATGTAGATGCTATTGCGATTAACCAGGCTCTGATACCATGTGTTGGATCCTGTATGTAAGACAAGTAACACTAGGGGGGGTTGAATAGTGTTATGTAAAAAAAAAAAATTAAACTTGACGCAACTGTTAAGTGGACTGGAAACGAAAAGCCAGTTGACTAAAATGCCAAATTAAACATAATTAATCAACTGAAGAACAACGAGTCTGTTAAGTCGACTTAAAACAGAAACCAGTCGACTGATCAGACACAGATTACAATAAAGTGTAGTGAAATTAAATTTGCAAGTTAGAGAATTCAAACCACAGAGAATCAACAATGCTAACATGGCGATATATCATGGTTCGGTCCTCCCGACATAATTCCAGTCCCCAAGAAACCCACTTGTGATTTTTCACTATTCTTGAAAAAGTATAAGAATACCCTACGACCTTTGGCAACAACTATGCCAAACCCGTAGACCTCTCTCACCACCAGAGAGAGCAAGATCCCACTGTACAACCTAAAGTGACAGTGACTCTACACCAAGAGTCCTTCTCTCCAACCGAGATGACCACTCTCACTACCCGAGAGTGTACAACAAAAAGTTGAAGATTACAACACCAAGAGCCTTGATTTTTGAGTGTGTTTTTTGTATAAAGTCTATATGTCAACTTCTAATCGCAGTCTTGAACTTAATCTTAGTTATGCAAGACTAAAATTAGAGAACCAAGTCAAGAGAATAAGAGTACTTGAAAGCTTGAGTTCTTTTTCACATTTAAAAGAAAAAGACTTGATAAAAATATTGGGTAACCTTTTCAAAGTTCATTCTGAACACTATTTATAGAGTAAGAACTCCAAGAATGTTGGAAAATGGTTCACCAACTGCCAACAAATGACAAGATAAATTTGAGTTTGAAAATCAAATTTTAAACTTCAGAAAATTGTCGAACAGCTCGAACAGTCGAATGGGTTGCCAAAGTAGTTGACTGGTCAGAGCTTGATTAAGTTCAGTCTGTTTAGTACTGGAACAGTCGACTGCTTATCAAACTAAGTCGACTGGTACTTTGTCAGCTGAACTTATACAAGCTTAATTTTGACATTTTGATTTTAATAAATCTTATTTTAGTTCCTTGAGGATGTGTGAGTGTGTGCATCTAGGCTTTTACAAATTTTTTAAGACATATTAAAGATTACAATGAATTTACAAGACACTCTTTTGAGATGATTACTTTCGAAATCTTTGAAGCTCTAAATGACTCTAGTCTTGCAGCTTGATCTTGAGCCTTGAAAGCTTTCTTGTCTTGTAGCTTGATCTTGAGTCTAGAAAGCATTGAGTACACACTGTAAGGGATATGTAAAATAGAACATATGTGTATCGTGTTGTAGTCATCAAAATCAAGAATCTACAGTTATCATATCGTTGTATTGATTATCGTCGTTGGGTCGATTGAGAGTTTACACGAGCTAACCATAATATTCTTGACATCATGCCACTTTTGACTCTAAAGATTGCACCTTTCATGCATTCATGTAGAATTGATAATAGGGTTAACCGTATAATCATGACTTGAGTAATTATTGTAGAGACAATTGCTAGGTTGTTTGTTGTTTGATCAATTGATGGTTGATTGATAATAAATTACTGTATGTATGTGTTCTAATTTTGTATATCATGTTTTGATACTCATCATGCTGATTATATAACTTATTGACTAGTAGAATTAATACCCATATAGTCTAATTAATTTATTTCAAGAAAACTACACGAAACCTGTTTATTGCTTGCTGGTCTGTATATTGACTGCTATTTTTGAACCAGTAAATGATCTTAAAATGAATGACTTTCTGAAGAAGAATTATAGCCTTGTCATTCTAGTTTCCAAAAAACCATGAATTTTTTATTTCCGAGTTGTGTAGTAAAGTTTATGCTCGTTTTCCGACAACTGTGTTTTTACTTTCAGATTTTCAAATTCTCTTATCTTTCATCTTTAAATAGTAAAAAGGCTAATCAAACGATAAAATTTTACTCTGGTAATTTTCAGATTGTTAGTAATCATGTTTAGGAGTCTAGAAAATATTTTTTCATGAATTTTATATCGATTTTTTGCTGTTTCTAAAAATAAAGTAAATATGAAATCTGTAAAGAACAATGTGATTGACCTAGCTATTGTTGTCAGATTTTGAACTTTAAATATTTGTTGGAACCGTATGGACTTCTAGTTTCTATAATTTCTGACAGTTTCAGTTTTCGAGTTCTGGAACATCGTGAAACTACATTTTTGTACAGACTACTCTTGTTGTCCAGAATTTTATCTGCTAATTTTTAATAGATTAATTATTCCTATATCATTGTATTGCATTAATTGACATGTGTGTGTTGCATTGCATGATCCTAATGTCTTATTGTCACAATTCTAATTGTCCTACTCCATATCACCATCTTATTGTTCCTCTATTGTTATTATCGTTCATCTGATGTCTCCCAATTGCATATTGTATTGTTGCATCGATAAAATAGTTAACAAGCCAGGATTTAAGGGTTGACTCTAGTAGTGGACAATATAAGGACTGTACTCGGTTAAGGGGCTCGTGGTTCCCTTTACCGTTATCTTACGATCTTGTGTTCTCATGATCTTGACATCTTGTGATCGTGTGATTTTGTAGCATCTTATTGATAAATTATCGTTATGGATGGAACATTGTTATTGTGCCGTGTACATGAACTATAGAATCCACCACTATGTCTAAACGTAACATGTTATATGTAGCTCTTATTTGGGTAATATATCAGTCAAACGTGACTAACAAAAAGAAGTTTGGCTTTGGTTATTATATTAATCAGATTTGGGTCTTAACTGGTTTGACTCAACAGTATGTGTAATATAGGTATTTCATAAACAATTGATATCCAACTTATGATCTGGAAACTAGTCTTATTTGATTCCTCTTTGATCCCTTCACATTCAGTTCTTTCATTCCTTGTTTTCTTTTGTCCCTTTCATTCATTGATTCCTTGTTGGGTATAATTTTATTCTTTTGTACCCATATTCTTTTTATTCAGGTGTCATCCATTCTTCTCCTTTCTGCTTGGTCTGTCGATCGGCATCACTTGATCTACTACAACATGTTTGCATCTGGGAGCTTCACCATCAGAGTAGCACAGTGGAAGCGGTGTGGGCTCATAACACACAGGTCCCAAGATTCTCTTGTTGTTCTCTTTCTTGCATTGTTTACTCCCTTATTCTTACATTCGCTTTTATCATCATTCATTGAACCTTTAATCATTTTCGATCAATTCATTCATATCCATGTTCTTTCTTTCTGGTGTTGCCACCATTTTGTCTTTTCCTTTGAATTCCCTATTTTGTTGTTTCACAGTTTGCTTTTGCCTTGTAGTATATACACCCTGAGCAAATTTCAAGGACGAAATTTTGTTGTAAGGTGGGTAGGATTGTAACCCCCATTACCGATAATTAGTATTTTCCATGTATTTGCTAGAGTTTGATTTTTATAAAGTTATTTTTGCTAAATTCATTACGAATTTTTATTAAAGTATTTTTTTAATCAAAAATTTATTCATTTCGAATAATGGTGTGTTTTAATCTTACTTTCTACATCTTATGGATCAGATATTTATATTTGAGTCAAAATCAAGTGTATTATTATTACTGGATTATTTCAGTAAAACTATTTAACCTGAATAGTATTTTATTGTATAATTTTAATATTATTATGATTATAATTATTAATTGTTATTTTTTTATTATTTAATTAAAATTCATCTGTTGAATTATTTTATTATTGTAATGGACCTGATTTTTTTGGCGAATTTCAAATTTATTTTCAAGTTTCAATTTATATTTTATTCATTTGTATTACATATTTATCTGTTTGGATTAAAATTTTGTTAATGAAATTCTGTATTGTTCTTATTGGGCTATTTTTCTTGTCGATCCTATTTATTTATTGTGAGTATTTTATTTGAACCATATTGTCTCCAAACCCATCTCTTATTGAATCCTAAGATCCAATTGCAGTTTGTTATCAACCTACTATTATTGGATCCTAACCCACCAAACCCAATAATCTTCATGTATTCTATAAATACAACCCTAATACAAACCCTAAAAAATCCAAAAATACAATTTTCTATCCGTCAATTTTTCTCTCCTCTCTCCTCTCTCCTCTTATTCTCTCCTCCTTGATTTCTCTCTCCCCGTATGAACCCATCCCCTGTGCTTCTTCTCCGGCGCGACCCCTTCCTGGCGCTGCCCTCCAGTCGACGCCACCACCAGACCGAAACCCCCCTGTGCCTCCTTCCTCCCTCCTTGAGATTAAGAGGCACACAAAACCCCAACCCGATCACCCCTGTCCTCCACTTCGTCGTCCCGAACTACAGGCACCGCCCCTACCTCCGTTGCACAGTCGTGCCGTTCGCCGTCGATGTCGATGACGCCCTCCCTCCGTCGAGCCACCGAAGCAAGCCACTGAAGCCCTTCCCTGTTGCTGCTGCTATCTCTTTTGTTCTATTATCGCTGTGTTCCTTGATTCTCTTTAGCACATATATTGCACGTGTTAAATTGTGTTTTCGTGGGTTCGTTACTTCGGTATCCTTATCCCGTTATTCTTGGTATTCGTTTTCGTCGTTTATATGGCAAATCACTG
Source organism: Hemerocallis citrina (assembly GCA_017893485.1). Lineage (NCBI taxonomy): Eukaryota > Viridiplantae > Streptophyta > Magnoliopsida > Asparagales > Asphodelaceae > Hemerocallis > Hemerocallis citrina. Next base: position 57,588,174 of record CM030367.1, on the reverse strand, counting down.
TCCTCTCGATTTGTTAATTGTATCAAATTCAAGTTTTGTTGAAATTCTTGCAAGTAGATCCTATTCGTTATCATATAGTTGTATTGATTATCTTCGTTAGGTCTATTGAGGGTTTACACGAGCTAACCCTAATATTCTTGACATCATGCTACTTTTGACTCTACAGATTGGATCTTTCATGCATTCATGTAGAATTAATAATAGGGTTAACCTTATAATCATGACACGAGTAATTAGTGTAGAGACAATTGCTAGGTTATATGTTGTTTGATCGATGGATGGTTGATTGATGATAATCTAATGTATGTATGTGTTCTAATTTTTTTATATCATGTTTTGACACTAATCATGTTGATTATATAACTTATTGACTAGTAGAATTGATACCTATATAGTCTAATTAATTTATTGCAAGAAAACTACACAAAACCTATTTATTGCTTGCTGGCCTGTATGTTGGCTGCTATTTTTGAAAAAGTAAATGATCTTAAAATGAATTGCTTTCCGAATATGAATTGTAGCATTATCTTTCTAGTTTCTAGAAAATCTTGAATTTTTGAATTCCAAGTTGTGTAGCAAAAGTTATGCCCATTTCCCTACAATTGTGTTTTTTACTTTCAGATTTTCAGATTCTCTTATCTTTCATGTCTAAACAGTAAAAAGGCTGATCAAACGATAAAATTTTACTCTGATAATTTCCAGCTTGTTAGTAATCATCTTTAGGAGTCTAGAAAATATTTTTTAATGAATTTTATTTCGATTTTTTGCTGTTTCTAAAAATAAAAAAACATGGTGTTGATTTTCGGCCTGAATATGAAATCTGTAAAGAACAATGTGATTGACCTAGCTACTATTGTCAGATTTTGAACATTAAATATTTATTGGAACCGTGTAGAAGTCTAGTTTCTCTAATTTCTGACGGATTCAGTTTTCGAGTTCTGGAACAGCGTGAAACTGTATTTTTGTACAGACTACTCTAGCCGTCAACAATTTTATCTTCTAGTTTTTAATAGATTAATTATTCCTATATCATTGTATTGTATGAATTGAAGTGTGTGTGTTGCATTGCATGATCCTAATGTCTTATTGTCACCATTCTAATTGGCCTAGTCCATGTCACCATCTTATTGTTCCTCTATTGTTATTATCGTTCATCTAATGTCTCCCACTTGCATATTGTATTGTTGCATCGATAAAAAAAATAACAAGCTAGTGTTTATGGGTTGACTCTAGTAGTGGACAATATAAGAACTGTACTCCGATAAAGGGCTGGTGGTTCCCTATACCATTATCTTGTGATCTTATGTTCTTGTGATCTTGTGATCTTGTAACATCTTATTGATAAATTACCGTTATGGATGGAACGTTGTTATCGTGCCGAGTACTTGAATTATAGAATCCACCATGTGGTAAATAAATAGGACGCATGAAATGCTACATTTGTTAGGATTTAAAATGATTAATAGACTTAAGATTTTACATGACATCGACATTACATATTGTTCCTCATTGTTCCTGTTGATATCGAATATTGGCTAAGTGTTATTGTTATTGATCATTAAATGTTGTTATCGTTTATTGAATCATTGTTTATAGCCATTACATCGATTCTCATGATATTGATTATTATTATCGTGCCATGTTATTGATGCATATTGATCCATTGAATTCATTGTTATACCGTTATTCCAATGTTCTCTGCATTCTCTACTTGTTGTCCATGACTTGCTCTAAGGACAATTTTTCTCCTCTTTTTAGATGAATTGTTTACAGGTGTTGATGGAGAATTGCCTGCTGGAATTAGAGAGCAAACTTTCTAAAGAAGTACTGCTTTACAATTGAATGTTATATTTAATGAACTTATTGTATTGAGACTTGTTATTATTTCGATTGGATTATTATTATATTGGGTCTATGTCCCGAATATTGTTTTTATTATTTCCAGATGTTGGATTATTATTGTATTTGAATATTTCTTATTGCTTCATTCCAAGTATTACTGTTCATGATAGTTTTATTATTGCCTACACAATTGTTCTGTATTAATTAAATTGTTGAGTTGATCGGATAAACAGCTTATGGGTAATATTTGTCATTCGCTGGGTCAATGTCATATGCTCGTATTCTGTATTTTTGAGAAGTGGGGCGTGACAAAGTTTTTAGTGGTATCAGAGCTCTGGTTTGGATAATATATCAGCCAAACGTGACTAACAAAAGGAAGTTTGACTTTGATTGATATATTAATCAGATTTGGGTGTTAACCGGTTTGACTCAACAGTATGTACAATACAGGTATCTCATGAACAATTGATATCCAACTTATGATCTTGAAACGAGTCTTATTTGATTCCTCTTTGATCCCTTCACATTCAGTTCCTTCATTCCTTGTTGTCTTTTGTCCCTTTCATTCATTGATTCCTTGTTGGGTATAATTTTATTTTTTTGTACCTATATTCTTTTGATTCTGGTGTCATCTGTTCTTCTCCTACCTATTTGGTCCGTCAATCGGCATCACTTGATCTGCTACAACATATTTGCTTCTAGGAGCTTCACCATCAGAGTAGCGCAGCGGAAGCGTTGTGGGCACATAACCCACAAGTCACAGTATTCTCTTGTTGTTATCTTTCTTGCATTGTTTACTCCCTTATTCTTACATTCGCTTTTATCATCATTCATTGAACCCTTATTTAACATCATTCTCGATCACTTCATTCATATCCATGATCTTTCTTTCTGGTGTTGCCACCATTTTGTCTTTTCCTTTGAATCCCTTGTTTTGTTATTTCGCAGTTTGCTTTTGCCTTGTATTGTATACCGCCTGAGCAAATTTTGAGGACGAATTTTTGTTGTAAGGTGGGTAGGATTGTAACCCCCATTCCCGACGATTAGTATTTTCCATGTATTTGCTATAGTTTGATTTTTATAAAGTTATTTTTGCTAAATTCATTTGAAAATTTTATTAAAATATTTTTTTTAATTAAAAATTTATTCATTTCGAATAACGGTGTGTTTTAATCTTACTTTCTACATCTTACAGATCAGATATTTATATTTGAGCCAAAATCAAGTGTATTATTATTATTGGATTATTTTGATAAAATTGTTAAACCCGAATACTATTTTATTGTATAATTTTAATATTATTATGATTATAATTATTAATTGTTATTTCTTGATTATTTAATTAAAATTTCTATTGAATTATTTTATTATTGTACAGGATCAGATTTTATTGGCAAATTCCAATTTTTTTTCAAGTCCCAATTAATATTTTATTCATTTGTATTACTTATTTATCTGTTTGGATTTAAATTTTTGTTAATGAAATTCTTTATTCTACATGTTGGGCTATTTTTCCTGTCGATCCTATTTATTTATTGTGAGTATTTTATTTGAACCCTGTTGTCTTCAAACTCGTCTCTTATTGAACCCTAAGATCCAATTGTAGTTTGTTATCAACCTACTATTATTGGATCCTAACCCACCAAATCCAATAATCTTCTTGTATTCTATAGATACAATCCTAATACAAACCCTAAAAACCCAAAAATACAATTTTCTAGCAGTCAATTTCTCTCTCCTCTTTCCTATCTCCTCTTACTCTCTCCTCCTTCGTTTCTCTCTCCCTGTATGAACCCATCCTCTGTGCTTCTTCTCCGGCGAGACCACTGACCGTCCGACAACCCCCTCCCGGCACCGCCCTTCAGTCGATGCCACTACCAGACCGAAATCCCCCTGTTCCTCCTTCCTCCCCCTTCGATATTACAGGCACACAAAACCCCAACCCGATCACCCCTGTCCTACACTTCGTCGTCCTGCACCACAAGCACCGCCCATACCTCCATCGCACCGTCGCGCCGTCGACGTCGGTGACGCCCTTCCTCTATCGTGCCACCGAAGCCAGCCACCGAAGCCCTTCCCTGTTGCTGCTCTTTTCTCTTTTGTTCTATTATTGCTGTGTTGCTTGCTTCTCTTTAGCACATATTTTGCACGGGTTAAATTGTGTGTTCGTAGGTTCATTGCTTCGGGATCCTTATGCCGTTATTCTTGGTATTCATTTTGATCGTTTATATGGAAACTCACTGTCCTCTTGAATTGTTAATTGTATCAAATTCAAGTCTTGTTGAAATTCTTGCAAGTCGATCATATTCGTTATCATATCGCTGTATTGATTATCTTCGTTGGGTCTATTGAGGGTTTACACGAGCTAACCCCAATATTCTTGACATCGTGCCACTTTTGACTCTAAATATTGGATCTTTCATGCATTCATGTAGAGCTGATAATAAGGTTAACCATATAATCATGACACGAGTAAATATAGTAGAGACAATTGCTAGGTTGTATGTTGTTTGTTCGATTGATGGTTGATTGATGATAAATTAATGTATGTATGTGTTGTAAAATTTTTTTAATCATGTTTTGACACTCATCATACTTATCATATAACGTTTTGACTAGTAGAATTCATACCCATATAGTCTAATTAATCTATTTCAAGAAAACTACACAAAACCTGTTTATTGTTTGCTGGCCTGTATGTTGACTACTATTTTCGAACAAGTAAATGATATTAAAATGAATTACTTTCTGAATATGAATTATAGCATTATCTTTCTAGTTTTCAGAAAATCTTGAATTTTTGAATTCCGAGTTGTGTAGCAAAAGTAATGCCGATTTTCCTACAACTGTGTTTTTACTTTCAGATTTTCAGATTCTCTTATCTTTCATGTTTAAACAATAAAAAGACTGATCAAACGATAAAATTTTACTCTGATAATTTTCAGATTGTTAGTAATCATGTTTAGGAGTCTAGAAAAGACTTTTTAATGAATTTTATATCGAATTTTTGCTGATCCTAAAAATAAAATAACATGATGTCGATTTTTTGCTTGCATATGAAATCTGTAAAGAACAATGTGATTGACCTAGCTACTGTGGTCGGATTGTGAACTTTAAATATTTTTTGGAACCGTGTGGAAGTCTAGTTTCTATAATTTCTGACGGATTCAGTTTTCAAGTTCTGGAACAGCATGAAACTGCAGTTTTGTACAGACTATTCTTCCTGTCCAGAATTTTATCTTCTAGTTTTTAATAGATTAATTATTCCTATATCATTGTATTGCATGAATCGAAGTGTGCGTGTTGCATTGCATGATCCTAATGTCTTATTGTCACCATCTTATTATTCCTCTGTTGTTATTATCGTTCATCTAATGTCTCCCAATTGCATATTGTATTGTTGCATCGATAAAATAATTAACTAGCCGGGGTTTAAGGGTTGACTCTAGTGGTGGAGAATATAAGGATTGTACTCGGGTAACGGGGCTCGTGGTTGCCTATACCATTATCTTGTGATCTTGTGTTCTTGTGATCTTGTGATCTTATTGCATCTTATTGATAAATTACCGTTATGGATGGAACATTTTAGATGAAGTGTTTACAGGTGTTGATGCAGAATTACCTGCTGGAATTGGAGAGCAAACTTTCTAAAGAACTACTAATTTACAATTAAATGTTATCTTTAATGAACTTATTGTATTGAGACTTGTTATTATTTGGATTGGATTATTATTGTATTGGGTCTATGTCCCGAATATTGCTTTTATTGTTTTCAGATGTTGGATTATTATTTTATTTGGATATTTCTTATTGCTTCATTCTAAGTATTAATATTCATGATATTTTTATTATTGCCTGCACAATTGTTCGGTATTAATTATATTGTTGAGTTGATCGGATAAACAGCTTATGGGTGACATTAGTTATTCGCTGGGCCAATGTCATGTACTCGTATTCCGTATTTTTGGGAAGCTGGGCGTGACACTCGCCATCAGTCTCTCCCCGCCGTCCTCCACAGTCGATGAGAACCTCGAGCACTCATCCATCTATTCCACCCGACTCCTACCACCCCATCGCCTTTCGCCATTGCCATCGACATCACCACTGCAAAGTCTCGCCATCGGCAGCTCCACCTAAGAACCACCAATCATCGTCGACGGCCACCTGCTCCTCCCTTCCTCGACCCGACCAACTCTCGTCAGCCCAGTCCTACCATCGCAGCCGCGCTTGCCGCTGATTGCTATTTTGATCGTTGCCGTTTGCCATTTTGTCTCTGTTTGCTGTTTTGATCTGTTGTTGCCGCCATCGCAGTTTACTGCTTTGCTATTCCATCTCACACATGCTCCGCCCATTGATGCATGTGCTGCGTCATCAGGGATCCTCATTCCATTATTCTTGTATTCAGAATCATCGTCATCATAATCAGGCAAGTATCCTTGTACGAATCTTTTTGTTTCCCATACAAGCATTCCTTGAAATACTGCAAGTAGGTTTATCGGTGTGACTCATTTCTCATGCCTTATACGTTGATGATCTTGACCCTTATCCATTTTGATTGTTTCTGTTAATTCTGTATTTGTAAAAGACATGACATATTGATTTGAATACCTGTTAAATTCTGATTTGCAACGTACATCGATTTGAATCCACCGTGTTTATTATTAATGTTATAATCCAAGAAAAACACTGATTTCCTGATTTGGCACAACAAATTGAACCTTGTTAATATCAGAATAATGACTATGTTTGTCAACATGAAATGTAGGCCCCTTGTTCTAGTTTCCAGAACATCCGACGATCTGAAATCCACCGTGTTTCTTATCAATGTTATAATCTCCAAAATCTACAGTTTAATAAATTGCAGGAAAAGGAAAAAGAAAACAAAATGCTCATCAATGCAAGTTACGGGCCGGTTGTAGTGTAGGCAAAAGTACAAGAAAAAGATAAACTACATAGCATGGAAAAGACAAGATAATAAAATAGAACAACTAGCATGGCAAGATGTACAAGTACAAATGGCATGTAACAAGTGTCAAGTAAAACAAGTATCATGTAAACGAGTAACAAGTAACGAGTGTCAAGTATCAAGTATCATGTACAAGTAGCAAGTGTCAAGTGATCATGTTCAAGTCTTGTATTTATTACTATCTAGGTAGCACTTCATGCATCCTAGGTTTTTACCACATGGTTGCTACATTCAAACAATTTCTTTTTAGATTTCATAGTGGATCATAGAGGACAGTGTACTCAGGGACAAGTATCAAGTAATCGAGCTCCATGCTCCATGTACCATGTATTACGTGCCAAGTTGTGCAAGTGTCAAGTATTCACGTGTCAAGTTATCACGTGTCAAGTTCCAAGTATCAACTCATCACGTAGGATCCATCGATCCCCTTCCGAGTACACGTTTCTGTATTTTCCACTATTAGATCTTTTCCCCTTAAACCCCGGCTTGGTTATTTATTATTATTATTCAAGCAAGCATGGATGTGCACAAACAAAGCAAGCATAACATGGTATAAACAAGTAATAAGTTCAGGTTGAAAGATAAACATGTGCAGGTGAAAGACAACTCATAAGAGATTAGGACAACTAGAATTCTAGTTCAGGACAGTAAGACAGTACTGCACCAAATCTGAAATTTCCGTTGCTACAAACATGCAATCCTGGATTTGTTAGAGAATCTGAAAAATGGACTCCCGGCCGAATCCAGCAAATATATATAAGTCATATGGTATTTCACAAAAACAAGTCTCAAAACAGATTTGAATCCCGAAAACATGTTCAGCCTGAAATCAGAAGTTTATATTCATAACAACGAAAACAACATGAAACTTACTAATTAAATCTACGAAAAATCTGGGGTATTCCTAGTATGTTTAGTAGAAGAAAATAAATTTTCATAATTTTCCAACGTAGATAGAATAGTCAATTAAAATCAGAAAGCGACAAGATACAGTAGTTTTTTAAATTGGAATCATAAACACAGCAGTACTAAAATAACAATATCTCACAAAATACAAATCGAAAATCCAGATCCGTCGAAAGGGTGATAAACTAGTTACAGTAGTCTATAATTCATATTCACAAAGTTTTTATAGAAAGCAAATAGATTTAGGTCGATTTATGTATCTTTACGGATCAGTAAGAAAATTCTACAAGTATAGTAGTTGTTTGCAAGTATAGAATAGTCTATAAAAATTATCAATTAAATCCATAAAAATTAGGGGTTATTCTCGATCAAGTCTAGTTGTAACCAGTAAAATATGGGGTCAAAATATTATCTTTAACATCAGTAGAAAAATAAATAGTCATATAGAATTCATATAAAATTGGATCTGGAATTTTAAACGCATCTGTAGTAAAATAGCCATAACTTGAAACTCATAAATCGAGATTTGTCAAAAAATCAGGAAAGTAGATAGAATTCTCTATAATTCATATTCACAAACAGTTTTCATATACAGACCTTAATAGGGTCTAAAATACTGATAAAAAACGGGGTAACACCAAAAAGTAAAATATTCTTTATGCATAAAATCAATATAGATCATATGAAACATGTCCAAATCACAACCAAACATGAAATAGGGTATTCTAGATGTCCAAACAACATTGTATATGGTATTTAGCAATTCTACAACAAGTCTACTACAACTAACACGTCCAAAAACACGATATCATATGATCTACATGCATGTATACATCAAGAAGTGGTCATCCCTAAGTTATTTCATGTCGGGGGTGTCATGTGGCAACTACGGCCGTGTTAACACAATATAGACAAGATATAACAGGGGTTTCATACAAGAATTGGCTCTAGAACAAAACTATAGTACAAGTGGTATTTAGTACATGTATTACAAAAAGAAAATAATACAAGTTACTTGCCTAAGAGACGACGACGGAAACGGCACAACAGCAAGAATAACGGGAACGAATTCCCGGAGCACGAACCTAACGATCGCACTATCCACGAACTACGAACAAGAACACGACGAACCCAAACACAAAGACAACCCACGAACACAATAACAAACTCCGAACACGAACTACGAACACGAACACGACAAAGAACCCAAGAGGGAGAGAGAGACCGGGACTGCGGTAGCGGCACAATGCGGCGCTGGGGACGGCCAAGGGGTGGCGCACTGCAGGAGGTACAGGGTGGCTTGAGAGCGGTTGGGCTATAGGCTATGCATCGGAGGGACAGCCCACAGGGAAGGGGAGGCACATGGGGATCTCGACGTCGTCGACACGCCGCACAGGGGGAGGGAGACAACGGGAGGATTTGGCAGGAGGGCGCGAGGGCTGGCTGCAGAGGTCGATGCCGAGGAAGGGGGTGCAGCACCGAGGATCAGGAGAGCTACGAAGGGATCAGGATGGGTTTTAGGTAGGTGCAGGGTTGAAGAAGGAGGTGGCATCTCACGGGGTGCATGGGTTTAGGCAGTATGAGGTTTAGAATATATAGGATTGGAGTTTTTAGGGTTAGGGGAAACAGGACGGGTTGGGTAGGTATGCGGGTATTATGCTTGGGGTGTCCAATAGGGTTTGGCTGAAGGGGTTTTAATGGGAAATAAAATGGGTAATTGGTTGTTATAGGGTTATAGGGTATAATAACAAATAGGTTTAAATAAATAGAAATCCATATAGATTTAGGGTGAACAAGAATGAAGTAGGAACAACTAAAAATAATATGACATGAACAATAAATAATGGGGATCAAAATAACATCCTGATCAAACAGAGAGGAAAATAATAGGAGACAAAAAATTCAAGAACCCAAATAAAGGCGATGAAACAATAAAATGAATATATTGAAAAAGAAGATCCTATATACGGTCCAAAAAGAGATACAATAAGAATCAAATACGTGGGAAAAGAAAATACACTCAAAATACATAAAATGGAAAACAGGGGTTACAAATCCTACCCATTTAACAAGAAGAATTTCGTCCTCAAAATTCAAACAAGAGGTACATATAGGTAATCCCGAAAAGAAAAGAAAGAACAAAACAAAAAGCTACTCAAACAGATGTTGAAACTTCTACAGAATCTCGTCCTTTAGCACCTAAGTCGATTCACCCGGCGAGTGAGGATTTTAAGAAACACGAACTAGCTTGATGACCTTGTTCTTAAGCACTTTTTCCCTGCCAACCCAAAATAGCAACTGCAGAATCTCACAAGTCAAATCCGACTGAACGGTCAACTCAGAATGGTCGATCACATGGCTCTCATCTTGGATATATCTCCTGAGTTGTGAGACATGGAAAACATTGTTCTTTTCTGATAAAGCTGGCGGCAATGCAAGACGATAGGCCACCTTGCCTACTCGCTCCACAATGTCAAACGGTCCAATAAACATAGGGATGAGCTTGGCCTCACCACCAAACTGAATGACACCATGCCAAAGCGATACCATTAGGAAAACATGGTCACCAACCTCAAACTCCAAAGCTCTCCGATGGACATCAACCCATCGCCTCTGCCTATCCTGAGCTGCCTGCAAGTGCCTCCTGATTTGAACCACCGCATCAACTTTCTTGGTGATCAACTCCGGACCCAACAACTTCCTCTCACCAATGTAATCCCAGCACACTGGTGATCTGCACTTTCGCCCATAAAGTGCATCGAACGGTGCAGCATTAAGACTGACCTGAAAGTTATTATTGTACGAGAACTCTACAAGATGCAAATGGTCCTCCCATGATCCACCGAACTGCAGCATACATGACCTCAACATGTCCTCAAGAATCTGGATGGTCCTCTTTGACTGTCCATCAATCTGGGGATGAAAAGCCGTAATGTAATTTAATTTACTCCCCAAACTGTTCTGAAGAATCTCCCAAAACTGAGACTTGAATCTCGTATCCCTGTCGAATACAATATTGACTAGAATCCCATGAAATCTAACGATCTCTTGCCTTTACTTCTCAGCTAGGTTCTCAGTAGACTGTCTGACACAGAAGGGAATGAAATGAGAACTTTTCGTCAATCGGTCGACAATCACCCAAATGGCATTATGACCCTTAGGACTCCTCGGCAAAGCAGTCACAAAATCTATAGTGATAAGTTCCCACTTCCACTCCGGAATGGGAAGCAGTTGAAGAAGTCTGGCGGTCCTTTGATGCTCTGCCTTAACCTGCTGGTAGATCAAACACTGAGATACAAATCGAGCCACAACACTCTTCATACCATGCCACCAGAAATGAAGCTTCAAATCCTGATACATCTTAGCACCTCCAGGATGAATAGAATACGATGACTTGTCGGCTTCCTCCAGCAGCCTCTAACGAACTTCACCCTTTGGGACACACAACCTGGACCCAAAACGAAGCGATCCATCAGCATGAATAACCATGTCCATTCTGGATCCAGACTCAACCTCAGCTCGAAAACCCTTCAACTGCACATCACCAGCCTGCGCCTCTTTGATCTGATCAACAAGAGACGAATGAAGCTGGAGCACCAAACAACTCAGATCAGAACTCAGAAAAAACACATTCAACTCCAACCTCCTGCATCTGCTCAACCAAAACAATCTTCCGAGTCAGGAACATAGCTGCCGGTCTCCTGCTCAAAGCATCTGGCACCAAATTCACTCTACCAGGACGGTATTGCATACTGATGTCATAATCGCCCATAAGCTCCAACCAACACCTTTGCCTCATGTTCAACTCCTTCTGGGTGAAGTCGTACATGAGACTTTTGTGGTCTGTAAAGATCTCTACTCGGTCCCCAAGTAAATAATGTCTCCATAGCTTTAAAGCAAAGATTACTGCCGCTAACTCCAAGTCATGAGTTGGATAGTTTTTCTCATGCAGCCTCAACTAACTCGATGCATAAGCAACAACTCGGCCCTTCTACATCAGAACTTCTCCAAGAACCTTATCCAAAGCATCACAGTTAACTACAAATCAGGCTGAACCATCTGGAATAGTCAACACTGGCGCTGACATCAACCTATTCTTCAACTCAGCAAAAGCCTCACTGCAAGCCTCAGAACAATATAACTTCTGATCCTTTCCAGTCAGCTTAGTCAATGGTCCTGCTATCTTCGAAAAATTATGGACAAATTTTCGATAATAGCCAGCTAGACCAAGAAAACTCCTGACCTTAGAAACTGACTTGGGAACTGGCCAATCCTTAACACCTTCAACCTTGGCCGGATCCACAGAAATACCATCGTCCGAGATAATGTGCCCCAAGAAAGTGACCCTGTCGAGCCAAAACTCACACTTGCTGAGTTTCCCATAAAGCTGATTCTCTCTCAAAGTCTGCAGAACCAACCTAAGATGTTCAGCATGATCTTTCCAATTCCGAGAATACACCAAAATGCCATCAATGAAGACCACCACAAATCAATCTAGGAACTGGGAAAATACCCTATTCATAAGACTCATGAATATAGCAGGCGCGTTCGTGACCTCAAACGAAATCACGAGATACTCATAATGCCCATATCTAGTCCTGAATGCAGTCTTCTATAAATCAGTCGCCTTCACCTTGACTTGATGATACCCAGAACGAAGATCCAACTTCGAGAAAACAGCAGCTCCACTCAACTGATCAAATAAATCATCGATCCTGGGCAATGGATACCGGTTCTTCACCGTAACACTATTCAATTTCTGATAATCCATGCACAGTCAATGGCTACCATCCTTCTTGTTAAGACAAAGGACAAGAGCACCGCAAGGCAAAACACTGGGTTTGATGAACCCCAAATCAAGCAAATCCTGAATCTGCACCTTAAGCTCTGCTAACTCAATCGGTGCCATCCCGTAGGGGCACTTCGATATCGGCATCGTGCCAGGATAAACTTCAATACTAAACTCAACATCCTTATAAGGGGGTATGCCAGGCAATTCCTTTAGAAAAACATCCAGAAAATCCCGCACTACTAGAGGCACAGCCTCATAACCTGAATGCAATTCCATCGCACAAACCTCCTTATCAACTACAGTCCCAGCTCGGCCATGGATCATCTCCCCGGCATGGAACTCAAACTCTGCATGATTTGGAATCCGGAATACAACTTTCTTGGCACGACAATCAATAATGGCATGAGATTCACCCAACCAATCCATACCGAGAATGACATCGAATCCTGAATTCCCAATTACAATCAGGTTGGCTTTGAAATTTGCGTTTCCAATAATCACGGGACACTGCTTGCACTCCTGGGAACAAATGACAACACCACCACCTGTAACAATGTTCCAAGTCTCTGACATGATGCTACACTCCAACTGATGGCGAGCCACGAACCGAGAAGTGATGAAGGAATGGGTTGCCCCGAAATCAAAGCGAACATAAGTAGGAAAAGAGCAAACAAGGACAATGCCTATTATAGAATCAAAAGAGACAGGGAAAAGAATGGATGAACAGGGGTGAGGAAAATAGAATGCAGAAAGATAATATTAAAGGATAATGCAAGAGAAAGAAAGGAGCAAAGGAAACAACAAAAAAAACAAAAACAAAATATATATGCAACAACACCCACTGTTGACTCAGCATCAGCAACAGTCAGGTTGAAGGTCTGACCTCTCCTTGAAATAGCGGTCCTCTGACCGACAATCTGGCGCTGAGGAGGAAGCGGTGGTCTGACTGGACCACGAGCTGGGGCAACCTGATGAACTAGACCCTTGGCTGGAAGAGCCAGCTGCGGGCAATCCCGCATTGAATGGTCAGCAGCGCCACATCCAAAATAGCGACGATTGACATGCATGCATTCCTTGGGCTCATGCCTAGGAAGCTGGCAAAAGTCGCAAAAACCAACCCTCTGAGGACCCGCAGAAGAGTTAGGAGCTGCCCTGACCGGTTGGGTTGGGACAGGCCTCCGAATAGGCACACCCGAAGGCCTAGCAACAACAGAGTACAGAACAGTCCACTGGGAAGGAGCCAACCCGCCACGAGCCTGCTCCTGAGCTCGAGCTGCCTCAAGAGCCTCGGCATAAGTATGCAAGCGAAGGGAGACAAGCTGCACCTTAATGTCTCGCTCAAGTCCCAATGTGAATCTACGAGCCCTATCCTCTTCGTTCGCCACAAGAACGGCTACGAAGTGGCTAAGTCTAGTAAATTCCGCTGCATACTCATCCACAGACCTGGGGCCCTATTTCATGAAAGTCTCATGTTACAACATTGTATGAACAATATGCATCAAAATTCCAAAAAATAAATAACAACCAATAATAACAACCAACCTGTTTCAGGGCGAGGAACTGTTCTCCATTTCCACTCGAGTGCTGCCAAGGAAGAACTTCTCCAAGAAGCTCATAGTAAACGTAGCCCAGGCAATTGCCCACACGAGACTTTCCGACTCGGACCTCCACCAAATGTGAGCCAAGTCCACCAGCTGGATGGTTACCACATCCACTCTATCAGTATCGGTAACTCTCACTGCCAAAAGTAACTGCTTAGTCCGGATCAACCACTGTTCGGCCTCTAAAAATGTCTTAGTGCCGGAGAATCTGTTGGGATGCATCCTTATGAAATCTGTGACTGTACCCGGACGGGAAGGGAGAGCTGCCTACATAGGTACAGTAGGGAGGCGGAACCCGAGCAGCTTCCAAAGCAACAATCACCAAGTCACTGTTGTTCTGTTGCATATAGATCAGCCGTTCCAACACATTGGTAACAGCGTCAAGCCTGGGATGAACATCCTAAAGACGAGAAGTAAAACCTCTGTGAGCCATGGTCTGCACAAAATCAAAAATAATTAGCATCCAGATCAGGGTTGATTATAATTCATTCATGCATGCATAGTCTATGTATGTTGATCCAATTCCAGATCGAGCCAAGCTTGTCTAATATATCAGTCAAACTAATACATTATCCAAACCTGGGCTCTGATACCACTAAAAACCTTGTCACGCCCCGCTTCCCAAAAAGAGATACGAAATACGGATACGTGACTAAGCCCAGCAAAAGATTTTCATCATCCATAAGCTGTTCGGATCTTCACAACCTTTCACAAGAATAATCAGAGTAGGAAGCAAGAGAAGTCAACCAAGCATGCATATATGAACCAAAATACCAACAGAATTTACTTGAAACCAAATATTATAATCTCAAATAAACTAGATCTGAATAAGTCAATAATCCTGGGTCACATTGCCCAAATACAAATAAATCCAAGTAGCCATACATTTATTCAAGATAAGCAACCAGAAAATAAATAGATATAGCAAAAGCTCTAGCTAACTAAAATCTCATATCACCAACTCCATCAGGCAATTGTTCTCCAAAATCTGTAATTTAATAAATTTTAAGAAGAGGAAAAAGAAAACAAAACGCCCGTTAATGAAAGTTACTGGCCGCTTGTAGTGCAGGCACAAGTACTTGAAAAAGATAAACTACATAGCATGGAATAGACATGATAACAAAATAGAACAACTAGCATGACAAGATGAACAAGTTCAAATGGCATGTAACAAGTGTCAAGTAAAACAAGTATCATGTAAACGAGTAATAAGTAATGAGTGTCAAGTATCAAGTATCATGTATAAGTAGCAAGTGTCAAGTGATCATATTCAAGTCTGATATTTATTACTATCAAGGTAGCACTTCATGCGTCCCAGATTTTTACCGCATGGTTTCTACAATCAAACAATTTCGTTTTAGATTTCATAGTGGATCATAGATGGCAGTGTACTTAGGGACAAGTATCAAGTAATCGAGCTCCAAGCTCCATGTATCATGTATCACGTATCGTGTTGTGCAGGTGTCAAGTATTCGCGTGTCAATTGTGCAAGTGGCAAGTATTCATGTGTCAAGTTCAAAGTATCAAGTCATCACGTAGGATCCATCGATCCCCTTCCGAGTACATGTTTCCGTATTTTCCACTATTAGATCTTTTCCCCTTAAACTCCGGCTTGGTTATTTATTATTATTATTCAAGCAAGCATGGATGTGCACAAACAAGGCAAGGATAACATGATATAAACAAGTAATTAGTTTAGATTTAGATGATAAATATGTACAGGTGAAAGACAACTCATAAAAAATTAGGACAACGAGAATTCTAGTTCGGGATAGCAAGACAGTACTGGTCCAAATCTGAAATTACCGTTGCTACAAACATGCAATCTTGGATCCATCGGAGAATCTGAAAAATATACTCCCCTCGAATTCAGCAAATATATATAAGTCATATGGTATTTCACAAAAACAAGTCTTAAAACAGATTTGAATCTAGATAACATGTTCAACCAGAAATCAGAAGTTTGTATTCATAACCAGGAAAATAGCATGAAACTTACTAATTAAATCCACGAAAAATGTGGGATATTCCCTAGTATGTTTATTAACAGAAAATAAAGTTTAATAATTTTTCAACATAGATAGAATAGTCAATTAAAATCAGAAAGCGGCAAGATACAGTAGTTTTTTAAATCTGGAATCATAAACACAGTAGTACTAAAATAGCAATATCTCACAAAAAACAAATCGAAATCCAGATCCGTTAAAAGTGTGGTAAACTATGTACAGTATGATATAATTCATATTCACAAAGTTTTTATAGACATCAAATAGATTCAGGTCGAAATTATGTATCTTTACGGAACTACAAGAAAATTATGCAAGTATAGTAGTTGTTTGCAAGTATAGAATAGTTTATAAAAGTGATCAATTAAATCCATAAAAATTAGGGGTTACTCTCAATCAAGTCTAGTTGTAACCAGCAAAATATTGGGTTAAAATATTATATTTAACATTAGTAGAAAAATAAATAGTCATACAAAATTCACATAAAACTGGATCTGGAATTTTTAAACACATCGGTAGTAAAATAGCCTTAACTCGAAACTGATAAATCGAAACTGAGATTTGTCAGAAAATCTGGAAATTGGAAAGAATTCTCTATAATTTATATTCACAAGTAATTTTCATATACTAACCTTAATAGGGTCTAAAATACTGATAAAAAACGGGGTAACACCAAAAACTGAAATATCCTTTATGCATAAAATCAATATAGATCACTTGAAACATGTCCAAATCACAACCAAACATGAAATAGGGTATACTAGATGTCCAAACATCATGGTATATGGTATTTAGCAAGTCTACAACAAATCTACTAAAACTAACACGTCCAAGCACACGATATCATATGATCAACACGCATGTATACATCAAGAAGTGGTCATCCCTAAGTTATTTTATGTCGGGGGTGTCATGTGGCAACTACGGGCAGGTTAACACAATAAAGACAAGATATATCAGGGGTTTCACACAAGAATTTTCTTTAGACTACAACTAAACTGCAAGCGGTATTTAGTACTTGTATTATACAAAGAAAATAATACAAGTTACTTGCCTAAGAAACGATGAAGAAAATGGCACAAGAGCAAGAATAACGGGAACAGATTTCCGCGGCATGAATGCAATGATCTCATAACCCCCGAACCACAAACAAGAACACGACGAACCCAAACACGAAGACAACCCACGAACACAATAACGAACTCTGAACACGAACCACGACATGAACACGGCAAAGAACCCAAAAGGGAGAGATAGATTGGGACTGCGGTAGCGGCACAAGGCAGCACCGGGGATAGCCAAGGGGTGGCACATTACAGGAGGTGCAGGGTAGCTGAGAGCGGCAGGGCTGCAGGCTGTGCGTCAGAGGGACACCACATAGGGAAGGTGAGGCGCACGGGTATCTCGACATCGTCGAGACGCCGCACAGGGGAGGGAGACAATGTGAGGATGTGGCAGGAGGGCGCGTGGGCTGGCTGTGGAGGTCGATGCCTAGGGAGGGGGTGCAGCACCAAGGATCGGGAGAGTTAGGAGGGGATCGGGATGGGTTTTAGGCAGGTGCAGGGTTGAAGAAGGAGGAGGCAGCTCACGGGGTGCATGGGTTCAGGCAATATGAGGTTTAGAATATATATAGGTGGAATTTTAAGGGTTAGGGGAAACAGGGGGTTAACAGTTGTGTAGGTATGCAGGTATTGGGCTTGGGGTGTCTAATAGGGTTTGGCTGAAGGGGTTTTAATAGGAAATAAAATGGGTAATGGGTTGTTATAGGGTTTTAGGGTATAATAACAAATGGGTTTAAATAATTAGAAATCCAAATAGATTTAGGGTGAACAAGAATGAAGTAGGAACAACTAAAAATAATAGGACATGAACAATAAATAATGGGGATCAAAATAACGGTCCGATCAAACAGAGAGGAAAATAATAGGAGACAAAAGAATCAAGAACCCAAATAAAGGTGATGAAATAATAAAATGAATATATTGAAAAGAAGATCCAATATACCGTCCAAAAAGAGATATAATAAGAATCAAATACATGGGAAAAGCAAATACACTCAAAATATATAAAATGGAAAACAGGGTTACACTATCCCTGTCAAGTTTATTTCTCCCTAATTTTGAACATTAATGGCTGTTTTGGTAAAAAAACAAATATCAAGTCCGGGTTTAAGGGAAAGACTTAGAAGTGGATAATATAGGAGACTGTACTCGTAGGGGGGCCCATGTTTCCTGTGTTACATGTTTACCGACCATGTTTACCGACTATGTTACCGACTGATATGGCTAAAAATGGGGGTTAATCGGAACTGTCCAAATCGGGCACGAATCTTGGATCCCAGGGGTAAAACGGTAATTCCACCTACCAATGGGGTCTGAGATGGGTACTGGGTCTCTTCGTTAAAGACCCAATAACCCACAAACGGATCCGCTTCAATCGGGCGCGGGTTTTAACCAGCAATAAAGCCCAATCAGAGGGATAGAATTAGGGCTTCTGATTAGATCCTAATCAACGGCCCTGATTCATGCCTATCCCTCCACTGGGAATTAGGGATTACATTCCAATCTGGTCACAAGGAGTATATTCCTTATCAGATCACGGGGATTACATTCCTAATTTGTTCCCTAAAGACGCCTATAAATACCCCCCATCCATCTCCATTAAGAGGTAATCAATCTTTCTCCAGTTTTTGCGCTCTTTCATAGTCTTCCTAGATTACTGACTTGAGCGTCGGAAGGTGCGTCGCCGGGAACAACCCCGGTGTCTCGCACTTTTTGCAGGTGTACGACGGGAGTGACGATCAAACTCTGACGGAACAGGTATACAGGTTTACTATTCAGTTTTCCTAAGAATCCACAAATACTATCTGTTTGCCCCCACACCAAATTTAGCAGCAACAGATTGGCACCGTCTGTGGGAAACTAACGTATAGAAACCTCTCCTCTTCCTGTTGAACAGATCTTCTCTAGCCATGCCTCCTAGGAATGTCAGATCGAGAGGGTGTAACAAAGGACCCAACCCCGATCAGCAGCAAGAAGTTCCCATCCAGCCTACCCAACAGCAAGGGCAACTTCCTCCTCCAGCGGAAGACCCCCTCCAACAGGACCTTCCTCCTCCAAATCAGCCACCTCCTAAGGGTCCTAACCCTCAGAAACAACCTCTTCACCAGGACCACGTCTCCATCCACAATGCCTCTTCGGATTCTATGGCCTCCCATCATCCCCGAACCTCTGGTCTCTACAATACCGCCCTCAATCGGCAGAAGGACGATGATCTTCGCCGCCATCTGGATGAAAAGCGGGCCCGAGAGGGAACCTCCCGCCAACGCTGTTCGGATGAGCGGTCTCCTTGCCGCCGAGAATACAGAAGGTCCCCCATCCGAAGGGGGCGGAAAGAATCCCCCGAACATTACCGAAGAAGGCCACACTCCCCTGCAGGACGGCAACAGCCTAGGAACGAGGAGGCACCCATCACCCGTGCCGAGTTCCAGCAGTTCCAAGCACCGTCCTACAAGCCCTCAATCTTCGTCCCAACAACAATGCACCCAAGATTCCCTCGCCTCCTCCGGTCCAAAGCCCTCGCCGACGGTCCCCGTCTCCTCCTCCCGCTCCTAGCAACTCCCGGCGTACTCCAAGTCCCCGTTGCTCCCAGAGTTACCGTCGTCGTAGCCCTCGCTCTCCCTCGTACGAAGACAAGTCTAGAGGCTCGGCTGAATACCGTCGAAGGGATGACACTGTATACCGCCGTCTCCATGAGATGGAGAGGCGTCTGGGCCAGTTAGACCGAGAAGAAGAACTTAGAGGAAGAACCCTTCCTCCTAGCAGACCTCCTTTCTCCCGAACCATTATGGATGCACCTGTGCCGATCGGTTTCAAACCTCCCCAATTCGAGACTTACTCCGGGGAAACTGACCCCGTTGATCACATCGAAAGCTTCAAGACCCTAATGCTCCTCCATCAAGCTTCTAATGCCCTCCTCTGTAAAACCTTTCCCGCAACTCTCAAGGGCCCAGCTCGAGAATGGTACTCTCGCCTTGCCCCCTCCTCAATATTCTCCTTCGAGCAGTTCGAGACCTTCTTCGTCACCCATTTCGTAAGTAGCCGAAGAGCTGAGAAGACCAGCATCTCGTTATTGCACCTCCACCAGAAGAAGGGTGAGAAATTGAGGGACTATGTGAAGAGGTTCACAGCTGAAGCCAGGTCCATAGCATCCCTCGACCAATCGGTCGCTGCGGCAGCATTTCAATCTAATGTCCTCAATTCCAACCTCCGCTCCTCCCTCGCCAAGAAGCCCCCATAGAACTTCTCTGACCTCCTCCTCCGTAGTGAAAAGTACATTCGGGCCGAAGAAGCCGAGCATCGGCCCAACTGGGAGGGGTCTTCCTCCGGGTTTAAGAGAAAGGGAACAGAAGAGGAAGGAGCCAAGAAGCTCCAGAAGGATAATGCCGGCCAGCACCGACCTCCCCCCAGATTCGAAAAGTTCACTCCCCTCACCACTAATGTCTCTACCATTCTGATGGAAGTCGAAAAGGAAGGGATCATACCTCCCGCTCCGAGGATGAACACCCCTGCCAAGAAAAGAGATAAAGAGAAATGGTACCGTTATCACCGGGACCACGGGCACGACACCAATGATTGTCGCGCCTTGAAGAATGAGATAGAAGCCCTTAACCAGAGGGGGCAGAAGAGCAGGTTTGTAAGAAAGGACTGAGCTGAACTTCCTCCCCCACCCCGGGGGGTTAACAAGCATCCGGAATGAGATGAGACGCCCGACTTCGAGGAAGAGCGAGTCCTCCACCTCACTCATGGAGGCCCAATGGGGGCTCCTCAAACTCCTCTCGGAAGGCATTTATAAGAGAAGTCAACTCGGTCCGAGCCCCCCCTCCTCCCAAAGGCCTCGGAGTGCCTATCACATTTTCAGACGAAGATCATGAAGGAGTTCGCACCCCTCATTGTGATGCACTTGTCATCAGCATCCACATGGCGAACTTCAAAGTGGAGAGGATCCTAGTGGATAATGGCAGCTCCGTTAACATCCTCTTCCTCGCCACTTTTAAAGGGCTAAAGCTCTCCCGAGATAGACTCAAGCCCGCCGGCTACACTCTCCATGGGTTCACGGGAGTGCCGGTGACTATTGAAGGGGTGATCACCCTCGATGTAACCGCTAGCCAAACTCCTACCACCCGAACGGAGCCAATGGACTTCATTGTGGTGGATGTCCCTGCCACCTACAACGTCATATTGGGTCGGCCCGGCCTAGCAGCTTTGGAAGCCGTCCCTTCAGCGTACCATCTTAAGATGAAATTGCCCACCCGGGCCGGGGTCGGGGAAGTAAGGGGCAATTAGGAAACGGCCCGTAAGTGTTACATGACCTCTACCCTCGGACCAGTCCTCTCCTTAGAAACTCTGGAAATCCCTCAAGATGCTGCTCGACCGATGTCCGAGCCGGTGGATGAATTAGAGGAAGTGCTCTTCTCTGAGCAGGACCCTCCGGTCCGCCCTATGCTCGGAAATTGTACAATGCATCCGAAGGAACCGAGACCTCTTCGCTTGGTCAGCTGCGGATATGCCCGGAATCTCCGAAGAGCTCTTAGTCCACCACCTGAGCGTTGTTCCGGGGTCCAAACCGGTTCAGCAGAAGAGGCGCAAGTTCGCCCCCGAGCGTCAGCTGGCTATTAAAGAGGAGGTGGACAAGCTCTTGAAGGCCCGGTTCATACAGGAGGTGAACTATCCCGAGTGGTTGTCAAATGTAGTGATGGTGAAGAAGTCCAATGGGACATGGAGGATTTGTATTGATTTTACCGATCTCAACAAGGCTTGCCCCAAGGACCCCTTCCCTCTTCCGAGTATTGACACTCTGATTGATGCAACCTCGGGACATGAGCTCCTCAGCTTCATGGATGCCTTTTCAGGCTACAATCAGATCCGGATGTTCCCTCCGGATATCCTGAAGACTTCGTTTGTGACCGACCAAGGCCTCTATTGCTACAAAGTCATGCCGTTCGGTCTGAAGAATGCAGGTGCTACATACCAACGCCTCGTCAACAAGGTTTTCCAGTCTCAGATCGGCCGGAACATGGAGGTGTATGTTGACGATATGCTTGTGAAAAGCATCCGAGGCGTTGATCATGTGACCGACCTCCAAGAAGCGTTTAACGTTTTGAGAAAGCACAATATGAGACTCAACCCGAACAAGTGTGTGTTCGGCATTTCGTCAGGGAAGTTCCTCGGCTTCATGGTTAGCCATCGAGGAATTGAAGCAAACCCGGAGAAAATCAAGGCCATATTAGACATGGCCCCTCCCAAAAATGTTAAGGAAGTACAGAGATTAACAGGCCGCCTAGCCGCCATAGGGCGCTTTCTCTCGAAGTCCGGGGAGAAATGCCTCCCTTTCTTCAAGGCCCTCAGGGGGGCTAAAGGTTTCGAATGGGGGCAGCAGCAACAGGAGTCCTTCGACCAGCTTAAGGCTTACCTCGTCAATCCCCCACTCCTTAGCAAACCGATCCCTGGCGAACCCCTCTACCTCTACCTGGCAGCCTCCGAGCAGACCCTCAGTGCAGTTTTAGTGAGGGAAGAAGACCGGGCTCAGGAGCCCATCTACTATGTTAGCAAGGTGCTTCGGGATGCCGAGCTCCGATACCCGAAGATAGAAAAGATGGCTTATGCCCTGGTGATGGCCGCGAGGAAGCTTCGCCCATACTTTCAGTCTCATTCGGTGGTCGTTCTTACTGACTAGCTGCTGAAGCAGGTCCTCCACAAGCCCGAAACCTCGGGTCGCCTTATGAAGTGGTCTATCGAGCTGAGCCAACATGATATAACTTATTAGCCTCGGACCGCGATCAAGGCTCAAGCGCTAGCCGAATTCATAGTTGAGAGTACTATCCCCGAGTCCAGTCAAATAGTGAAGGGACCACCCATCTGGTCGGTTTATGTTGACGGATCCTCCTGCAATGAGGGAAGCGGGGCAGGGGTCATTCTGGCAGGCCCAGATGACTTCATCCTCCAATACTCCCTCCGTATAAACTTCAAAGCCTCGAACAACGAAGCTGAATACGAGGCACTCATAGCCGGCCTTGGAATGGCTCGAAATGCAGGGGCGCAACGCCTCCGGATCTTTAGCGACTCCCAGCAAGTCGTCAATCAGGTCCTCGGCTAGTATGAAGCATGCGATGACAGGATGGTTAAGTACCTAGCCAAAGTCAAGAGCCTTATGGCACTGTTTGAAGAGGCCCTCATCCAAAGGATCCCCCGAGAAGAAAATGCTCAGGCCGACGCCCTATCCAAATTAGCCTCCTCTTCCCTTCAAGGTCTCGAGCAGACCGTTTTGATAGAAGTCCTTCTGCAGCCGAGCATAGAGGACGAAACTCTCGACTCTATAGAGACGTTGCCTGTCCTACTCGAAGACAATTGGATGAAACCCCTCGTCGAATTCTTGAAGGACGGGCTCCTCCCCGAAGATCCTAAGGAAGCACGAAGAGTTAGAACCCGAGCCGAGCGTTACACACTAATCGGAGGTGTCCTATATAAACGCTCCTTCACACAGGTAAACGGCCGGCCCTACCTGAGGTGCCTCTCCCCCGGGCAAGCCGACTATGCCCTGCAAGAACTTCATGAGGGCATCAGGGGGCACATTCGGGTTCCAGAGCCCTAGCACGCAAAGTGTTGAACTACGGATATTTCTGGCCTACTCTCCTCCGAGATGCTGAACGACATGTTCGGCAATGCAGCTCCTGTCAGAAGTATTCCAATATCCGACGCCTCCCACAAGCTCCACTTACTTCCCTATCAAGTCTGATCCCCTTCGCAATGTGGGGGATGGATTTACTAGGGCCGTTTCCGCCAGCTCCCGGACAGTTCAAGTTCTTAGTCGTGGCGATCGACTATTTTTCGAAATGGATAGAGGCCGAGCCCCTGGCCACAATCACCGAGAACAAGGTCGTTCAATTCTTCTGGAAGAGCGTGATCTGCCGATTTGGCATCCCCAAGGTCCTAATAACGGATAACGGAACCCAGTTCACGGGGGCTGCCTTCCGAGCTTTATGCGAAGACCTTGCCATCCAACATTGGTTCTCTTCCGTCTCCCACCCTCAATCGAATGGCCAGGCCGAAAATGCTAATCGACAAATCCTCTCCGGCATTAAGAAGAGGTTAGACAAGTGTTCCAAAGGCTTATGGGTCGATCAGCTTCCCAACGTGCTGTGGAACTACCGCACCACAAAACGGATCCCAACAGGAGAGAGCCCATTCAATCTCACCTATGGGTCCGAGGCCATCATCCCCCTAGAGGTCGGAATATCCTCTCCTCGTCTGATAGCTTATGAAGAAGAGCAAAACGCCAGAGAGCTCAGAGCAAGTCTAGACCTAATAGACGAAATCCGAGAAAGAGCTGCCATACGTCAACAAAGCTACCGAAGAAGGATCGAGTTAGCATACAACAAGAGAGTCCGCCCCATGGACCTCAAGGAAGGGGACCTGGTCCTTTGAAGGTTGGCCATCTCGTTGCCAGGACAGAAAAGCAAATTGGCCCCAAATTGGGAGGGACCTTACAAGATCTCCAAAGTAATCCGCCCCGGCACATACAGGCTAGAAGATCTCGAAGGCAGGGAGATCCCCAGGACTTGGAATGCCGACCATCTCTTAAAATACTAAGAGAGAACACCAACGCCTCTCTAAGTACTTCGAGATGTCGAACCGTTCCTTTCCTGCTACTTGTAGTGATTTTCATTCATTTTTTCCTTGTAATTACGCCTAGCAACTTTAGAAGCAGCCAAATTATTAGTCATTAATGAATAAAGTCTTTTCATATTTTAACTATTGTTTACATCTATCTGCTTTTAACTCTTTAATCTAACGATGATTCGGAGTCCAACACTTGGCTCGATCCTACTTCGCAAGTTCGCACATAAGCGAGCTAGAAGTAGTTCGCCATTCGGAATTGCTCCCACAACCGTTGAACTAATCTAACGATGGTTCGGAGTCCAACACTTGGCTCGATTCTACTTCGCAAAGTTCGCTCCTAAGCGAGCTAGAAGTAGTTCGCCATTCGGAATTGCTCCCACAACCGTTGAACTAATCTAACGATGGTTCGGAGTCCAACACTTGGCTCGATTCTACTTCTCAATTTCGCTCCTAAGCGAGTTAGAAGTAGTTCGCTATTCGGAATTGCTCCCACAACCGTTGAACTAATCTAACGATGGTTCGGAGTCCAACACTTGGCTCGATTCTACTTCTCAAGTTCGCTCCTAAGCGAGCTAGAAGTAGTTCGCCATTTGGAATTGCTCCCACAACCGTTGAACTAATCTAATGATGGTTCGGAGTCCAACACTTGGCTCGATTCTACTTCGCAAACTTGCTCCTAAGCGAGCCAGGAGTAGTTCGCCATTCGGAATTGCTCCCACAACCGCTGAACTAATCTAACGATGGTTCGGAGTCCAACACTTGGCTCGATTCTACTTCGCAAACTTGCTCCTAAGCGAGCTAGGGGTAATTCGCCATTCGAGTCGCTCCCGCAACCGTTGAGCCACACAAGCAAAGATCTGAGGTCAAACACTTAAGCTTGAACGCGTTCCACACATCACCGTTCAGCTCACCTCGCAAGACTGCAAGGTTAGGCGACCGAAACAAAGCTCGGCACCACTAGCCGAACGCTCACCTCACCGATCCGTGAACAAGCAAGTGGCCGACCTAGGAACCTCGGCGCAATGAACACAGTCACATACATAAAGACTACACAAAGCCCCAAGGGACACACAAGTTCGGGAACAAGATTTTATTGATAAATGGGATACGGTACAAAGCACAGCGAGATTACAAGCTGTTAAAAAGTGAAAGTTACAATGCCGACTTATTACACTTGGCTAAAAAATACAAAAGCTTTTGGAAACGAGGTCTTCAGCGCTTTCTTGGAGCTAGGGCGTTCCGCTTCAAAGACACTCGAGGGTGACGATGCTTGTCTCCGGAGTGCGACCCCAACCCGGCAAATTGGGACGAATCCTCGGCACCGCTTCTAGTAGCTGCTCCGACGGAGGCACCGCTCGACGAAATTGCCACAGAGCTTTGCGCGTCCCCCGGACTAGGATGGCCGATGCGCTGACGGGTCGCCATCTCGTAAAACGAAATGCCCTGATCGCTCTCCGCGCGAGTGCACGTGGTGCTCCTGACGTTGATTGGCCCCGAGCGCAGTTTTAGGCGAGCGACCTCTGCCTCTAACTCGGAGATCAGCTCCCTCAAAGAGTCGTCCTTTACGTCGACCTCGAATCGAGGGGGTATCGCGGAGTCCTTTACGCCGACCTCGAGCGACTGGCTATCAGACGACGAAGATGAGTGACTTCGATACTTTTGTCAACCGTAGCCCTCTTCAGCGCGTCGACTTCGGCTGTCAACTCGTCCCGTTCTGCCGTCAGCTCCGCCACCTTGGCCGTCAAGCTCTCGCCTTCCGTCCGAAGCTTTGTCTCTACGGTCTGCAGATGCCGAATCTCGGAAAGCAGGTCGTCCCTCTCCGCCGTTATTTTGGACAAGTTATGCCGGATGCACTGAATCTGAAGCTCGTTACTGAACGCAGTTGGCGAATATTCATCTTCTCCTGTGGGAGTCATTTCGGCGATCCTGCTCTCCAAACGTTGGATCTCGATGTCTCGCCGGCCGAGGACGAGCTGAAGATGGTTCCGCTCGCTTTCGGCTAGACGCAATCCGAGCTCGACTTCGTAGAGCCGCTCTCGGCATCTCACCAGGAACAACCTCGTCGCCCCTAGGCCAGCCTCGGCTCGAGCTTCGTCATCCGAAAGAGCGTGCTCGACGTCTTGAGCAACCACCATGAGCTGAAAAGAGATCGAGGAAAACAGCAAGAATTCAAACACTGCCGAAGTCTGATACTTGAGAAGTTTTCAAACAAAAATTTCGACAACAGAGAAGAAAAATTAAAGACACAGAGCTGAAGTCCAACACTTCAAAAAAAAATTTCATTTCATTTCAAAAAACAGCGGTGGTCAGGCGTTACATTTTTTGAAAAGAAAAAAAAAGAACAAAAACAAAAAAAGAGAAGAGCGAAGTCAAGGCGCGACCTCTTTCCCCGGGCGACGGGTGCGAGTGGGGGTCGACTTCTCCGAGGGGGACACCACCGCCAACGGGGTAACCACGGTACTGGGAACCTCATTGGTGACTTCGACCTCGACATCAGTCTCGTCCTCCCCTTCTTCATCCTCCCCCTCCGACTCGGGGTCGAAGCCCTCGACGTGGCCCGGGAATAGCCTCCATCCCGAGACGTCCACCTCGGGGTACTCCTTCGAGACCCGGGCGATGGCTTCGGCATAAGCCTTGGCCATGTTTTGGGCGAGGTACCCTTGCGCCTTCGCCAAGGTCGCATCTTCCGCCGCCTTCACTGCCGCCGCCTTCGCCTCCTCGGCTTCGGCCAACTGCTTGGCCGCCCCCTCCTTCTGGCAAAGGAGGTCACTCTCCAACCTCGCCACTTCGGCCTCGAGGTGTTCGATCCTCGCCGACCTCCCTTCGTGCTCGACACGAAGCTTGTCGAGCTCATTCGACATCCGAGCCTTCTCGTTACGAGCCTGGTCGGACTCTTGCTTCAGCTCCTTCTCCAGAGCTGTCAACCTCTCGGTGAGGTGTCCGAAGTGGACGATGATCTGCGACAAAGAAGGAAGGGCTGAAAGAGTTAGAAAAATTGAGGTTAAAGAAATTCAACAATAACGAAGATCAAACTCTTACCGAAACCGCCGAGCGAGCGATCTCGATGACATCGTCGCCTTCTCGACCGGCCTCCATGGCGGCTCGGTCCTTCGGCGTGGCGAGGTGCTTGACGGCCTGCATGCTCGCCAGCGTGTTGCCGAGGAATCCATCGTGCTTCCGGACTTGCCATTCCGGAATGTGGATTCTTTTATGCTCCTCCATCAGGAGCTCCTCGGCTACTGCCGTCAGCAGCGGCGTTGTCATTCTGAAGGCAGCGGCGATGGGGAACTCGCCGGCAGCGGCCGAAACCGAAGTCCCCGCCACGGCGGCAACGGGACTGTCGAGGGTCTCCACCTCCTCGACCGAGGTCGTGATCCTCGGAGTCTTTGGGGTCGGCAACTTGGTCGCGACCCTCTTGCGCTTCTTCGGCGCCTTGCTAGCGAGCCCAGCCCTGAGAGCAAGCACCGCATCGTAGTCCATCGACTCTGCATTTAAAATAAAGATTGGTTAGTGCATTACAAGTAGCGAGAAGTAAGATACGAAAACAAAGTAAAACAAAAGCCGCGTACTAGGATCTACGCGGCAGAGCCCTCCCTTGTACAGAATGTCCTCGGTGAGCTCCTTCCAATCGTACTTCGGCCGATCTAGGAGAGTCCGGACTGCCTCTTCTTCTTCAAAACTAAGCTTCGGCAGCGCCCTCGCCCTCTTCGACACCCCTTCTACCCAGTTGGAGGGGATCGGCCAAGCCTCCCGACTCCGTACAATCATGAACTTCTCCTGCCAATGCTTGATGGAGTCGGGGCATATGACGAGCCTGCCACCGTGCCTCGGAGTCAAATAATACCGGTACTCCGACTTGTTCCCTTGGTGGAGTCGATATAGAGTCCGAAGCACGTTCAGCTACGGCTCAATCCCTGCAGCTTGGCAATGGAGCACGAAGCCATTTATCACTTGCCACGCGTTCGGCATGAGTTGGATAGGGCTGACCCCGAACGAACTCACCACGGTAATGGCGAACGCGTGGAGAGGCAGCCGAGCCCCGGTGATTAAGGCATCGACCGGCCAGCAACACATCGTCACTGGCAACGGCGAATTGGCCCTAACCCCGGGACCCGGCAGCATGAGTTCGTACTCCTCCGGGATGTGAAAAGAATCCCGGATCACTGCCAAGTCCTCCTCGCGCAGGATCGACACCGTCTCGTCCGCCTCCGTCGTCTCCCTCACTGCGTTCTCCTCAAAGGAACTCCCCCTCCCGTGGATGATTCGCTCGGCTTGATCCTCCGGGAGCTGCCGAACTCTATGAAGCCCGGTCAGCGGCCCTAGCAGTTGTCTGAACTCCCCCCTTCGCTTCGGATCCTCCACAATCGAATCCTTGCCGAATACCTTCTTGCCTTTAGTAGGAGTTGAATCCTCGGCAACTTCGAGGGAGGGATCGGACCAAGAGATCGACTCGGAGACAGAAGCAACAGACATAGTCTACGGAATAAACTAAGTATAAATTACCTTGAAAAGTTAGCTGCCTGAAAACTTCGCCGGAAAAACAAACGTCGACCACCGGAATCTCTCGCTTAGCACAAATAATCGCCTGAGCAAAAGAGAAGAGAAGTGAGAAATGAGAGTGGGGGGTGGGGTTTTATAGAGAGGGGCACGCTAAACGAGGATATTGGGCTTGTACTACCGGCCCATTTACGTAAAACGACAAAAGCGACCTCAATCGTCGCCTAGTTTACCACGCCAAACCATACGCTGCATTTAATGAGCATCCCAATTGACAGAAGCTCAGAGGTCACCGCATTTAATAAACGTCCCATCTGTCAGAGTTGTCAGAATTTCAGAAGGCGCACAGTTGATACAAACTCCTATGCCGAAAAACGACAAGTTATGGACCTCGGCACCAGCTGCCGAGCGTTCTTGACACCGACCCAGTTACGGGGGAAAAATGGACCTCGGCACCAGCTGCCGAGCGTTCTTGACACCGACCCCATTACGGGGGAAAAATGGACCTCGGCACCAGCTGCCGAGCGTTCTTGACATCGATCCCGTTACGGGGGGAAAATGGGCCTCGGCACCAGCTGCCGAGCGTTCTTGACACCGACCCCATTACGGGTAAAAAATGGACCTCGGCACCAGCTGCCGAGCGTTCTTGACACCGACCCCGTTACGGAGGAAAAATGGGCCTCGGCACCAGCTGCCCAGCGTTCTTGACACAGACCCCGTTACGGGGGAAAAATGGACCTCGGCACCAGCTGCCGAGCGTTGTTGACACTGACCCCGTTACGGGGGAAAAATGGACCTCGGCACTAGCTGCCGAGCGTTCTTGACACCGACCCCATTACGGGGGAAAAATGAACCTCGGCACCAGCTGCCGAGCGTTCTTGACACCGACCCCGTTACGAGGGGAAAATGGACCTCGGTACCACCTGCCGAACGTTCTTGGCACCAACCCTGTTACGGGAGTAAAACAGACCTCGGCACTAGCTGCCGAGCGTTCTTGCCACCGACCCCGTTACGGGGGAAAAATGGACCTCGGCACTAGCTGCCGAGCGTTCTTGCCACCGACCCCGTTACGGGAGAAAAATGGACCTCGGCACCAGCTGCCGAGCGTTCTTGACACCGACCCCATTACGGGGAAAAATGGACCTTGGCACCAGCTGCCGAGCGTTCTTGACACTGACCCCGTTACGGGGGAAAAATGGACCTCGGCACCAGCTGCCGAGCGTTCTTGACACCGACCCCGTTACGGGGGAAAAATGGGCCTCGCCACCAGCTGCCGAGCGTTCTTGACACCGACCCCGTTACGGGAGAAAAAAGGACCTCGGCACCAGCTGCCGAGCGTTCTTGGCACCGACCCCGTTACGGGGGAAAAACGGACATCGGCACCAGCTGCCGAGCGTTCTTGGCACCGACCCCGTTACGGGAGAAAAATGGACCTCGGCACCAGCTGCCGAGCGTTCTTGGCACCGACCCCGTTACGGGGGAAAAATGGACCTCGGCACCAGCTGCCGAGCGTTCTTGACACCGACCCCGTTACGGGGGAAAAATGGACCTCGGCACCAACTGCCGAGCGTTCTTGACACCGACATCGTTACGGAGGGAAAATGGACCTCGGCACCAACTGCCGTGCGTTCTTGACACCGACCCCGTTACGGGAGAAAAATGGACCTCGGCACCAGCTGCCGAGCGTTCTTGACACCGACCCCGTTACGGAGAAAAAATGGGCCTCGCCACCAGTTGCCGAGCGTTCTTGACATCGACCCCGTTACGGGAGAAAAATGGACCTCGGCACCAGCTACCGAGCGTTCTTGACACAGACCCCGTTATGGGGGAAAAATGGACCTCGGCACCAGCTGCCGAGCGTTCTTGGCACCGACCCCGTTACGGGAGAAAAACGGACCTCGGCACCAGCTGACGAGCGTTCTTGGCACCGACCCTGTTACGGGGGAAAAATGGACCTCGGCACCAGCTGCCGAGCGTTCTGGGCGCCGACCCCGTTACGAGGGAAAAATGGACCTCGGCACCAGCTGCCGAGCGTTCTTGGCACCGACCCCGTTACGGGGGAAAAATGGACCTCGGCACCAGCTGCCGAGCGTTCTTGGCACCGACCCCGTTACGGGGGAAAAATGGATCTCGGCACCAGCTGCCGAGCGTTCTTGACACCGACCCCGTTACGGGGGAAAAATGGACCTCGGCACCAGCTGCCGAGCGTTCTTGACACCGACCCCATTACGTGGGAAAAATGGACCTCGGCACCAGCTGTAGAGCGTTCTTGGCACCGACCCCGTTACGGGAGAAAAACGGACCTCGGCACCAGCTGCCGAGCGTTTTTGGCACCGACCCCGTTACCGGGGAAAAACGGACCTCGGCACCAGCTGCCGAGCGTTCTTGGCACCGACCCCGTTCCGGGGGAAAAATGGACCTCGACACCAGCTGCCGAGCGTTCTTGGCACCGACCCTGTTACGGGGGAAAAATGGACCTCGGCACCAGCTGCCGAGCGTTCTTGCCACCGACCCCGTTACGGGGGAAAAATGGACCTCGGCACCAGCTGCCGAGCGTTCTTGACACCGACCCCATTACAGGGAAAAATGGACCTTGGCACCAGCTGCCGAGCGTTCTTGACACCGACCCCGTTACGGGGGAAAAATGGACCTCGGCACCAGCTGCCGAGCGTTCTTGACACCGACCCCGTTACGGGGGAAAAATGGGCCTCGCCACCAGCTGCCGAGCGTTCTTGACACCGACCCCGTTAAGGGGGAAAAATGGACCTCGGCACCAGCTGCCGAGCGTTCTTGACACCGACCCCGTTACGGGGGAAAAATGGGCCTCGCCACCTGCTGCCGAGCGTTCTTGACACCGACCCCGTTACGGGAGAAAAATGGACCTCGGCACCAGTTGCAGAGCGTTCTTGACATCGACCCCGTTACGGGAGAAAAATGGACCTCGGCACCAGCTTGCGAGCGTTCTTGACACAGACCCCGTTATGGGGGAAAAATGGACCTCGGCACCAGCTGCCGAGCGTTCTTGGCACCGACCCCGTTACGGGAGAAAAACGGACCTCGGCACCAGCTGACGAGCGTTCATGGCACCGACCCTGTTACGGGGGAAAAATGGACCTCGGCCCCAGCTGCCGAGCGTTCTTGGCGCCGACCCCGTTACGAGGGAAAAATGGACCTCGGCACCAGCTGCCGAGCGTTCTTGGCACCGACCCCGTTACGGGGGAAAAATGGACCTCGGCACAAGCTGCCGAGCGTTCTTGGCACCGACCCCGTTACGGGGGAAAAATGGACCTCGGCACCAGCTGCCGAGCGTTCTTGACACCGACCCCGTTACGGGGGAAAAATGGACCTCGGCACCAGCTGCCGAGCATTCTTGACACCGACCCCGTTACGTGGGAAAAATGGACCTCGGCACCAGCTGTAGAGCGTTCTTGGCACCGACCCCGTTACGGGAGAAAAACGGACCTCGGCACCAGCTGCCGAGCGTTCTTGGCACCGACCCCGTTACCGGGGAAAAACGGACCTCGGCACCAGCTGCCGAGCGTTCTTGGCACCGACCCCGTTCCGGGGGAAAAATGGACCTCGACACCAGCTACCGAGCGTTCTTGGCACCGACCCCGTTACGGGGGAAAAATGGACCTCGGCACCAGCTGCCGAGCGTTCTTGACACCGACCCCGTTACGGGGGAAAAATGGACCTCGGCACCAGCTGCCGAGCATTCTTGACACCGACCCCGTTACGGGGGAAAAATGGGCCTTGGCACCAGCTGCCCAGCGTTCTTGACACAGACCCCGTTATGGGGGAAAAATGGACCGCGGCAGCAGCTGCCGAGCGTTCTTGACACCGACCCCGTTACGGGGAAATATGGACCTCGGCACTAGCTGCCGAGCGTTCTTGACACCGACCCTATTACGAGGGAAAAATGGACCTCGGCACCAGCTGCCGAGCGTTCTTGACACTGACCACATTACGAGGAAAAAATGGGCCTCGGCACCACCTGCCGAGCGTTCTTCGCACCGACCCCGTTACGGAGGAAAAACAGATCTCGGCACTAGCTGCCGAGCGTTCTTGGCACCGACCCCATTACGGGGGAAAAATGGACCTCGGCACCAGCTGCCGAGCGTTCTTGACACCGACCCCGTTATGGGGGAAAAATGGACCTCGGCACCAGCTGCCGAGCGTTCTTGACACCGACCCCGTTACGGGGGAAAAATGGACCTCGGCACCTGCTGCCGAGCGTTCTTGACACCGACCCTGTTACGGGGGAAAAATGGACCTCGGCACCAGCTGCCGAGCGTTCTTGACACCGACCCCGTTATGGGGGAAAAATGGACCTCACCACCAGCTGCCGAGCGTTCTTGACACCGACCCCGTTACGGGAGAAAAATGGACCTCGGCACCAGCTGCCGAGCGTTCTTGACACCAACCCCGTTATGGGGGAAAATGGACCTCGGCAGCAGCTGCCGAGCGTTCTTGGCACCGACCCTGTTACGGGGGAAAAACGGACCTCGGCACCAGCTGCCGAGCGTTCTTGGCCCCGACCCTGTTACGGGGGAAAAACGGACCTCGGCCCCAGCTGCCGAGTGTTCTTGGCACCGACCCCGTTACGGGGGAAAATGGACCTCGGCACCAGCTGCCGAGCGTTCTTGGCACCGACCCCGTTACGGGAGAAAAACGGACCTCGGCACCAGCTGCCGAGCATTCTTGGCACCGACCCCGTTACCGGGGATAAATGGACCTCGGCACCAGCTGCCGAGCGTTCTTGGCACCGACCCCGTTACGGGGGAAAAATGGACCTCGGCACCAGCTGCCGAGCGTTCTTGGCACCGACCCCGTTACGGGGGAAAAATGGACCTCGGCACCAGTTTCCGAGCGTTCTTGGCACCGACCCCGTTACGGGAAAAAATGGACCTCGGCACCAGCTGCGGAGCGTTCTTGACACCGACCGCGTTACGGGAGAAAAATGGGCCACGCCACCAGCTGCCGAACGTTCTTGACACCGACCCCGTTACGGGGGAAAAATGGACCTCGGCACCAGCTGCCGAGCGTTCTTGACACCGACCCCGTTATGGGGGAAAAATGGACCTCGGCACCAGCTGCCGAGCGTTCTTGGCACCGACCCCGTTAAGGGGGAAAAACGGACCTTGGCACCAGCTGCCGAGCGTTCTTGGCACCGACCCTGTTACGGGGGAAAAACGGACCTCGGCACCAGCTGCCGAGCGTTCTTGGCACCGACCCCGTTACGGGGGAAAAATGGATCTCGGCACCAGCTGCCGAGCGTTCTTGGCACCGACCCCGTTACGGGGGAAAAATGGACCTCGGCACCAGCTGCCGAGCGTTCTTGACACCGACCCCATTACGGGGGAAAAATGGACCTCGGCACCAGCTGCCGAGCGTTCTTGGCACCGACCCCGTTACGGGCGAAAAACGGACCTCGGCACCAGCTGCCGAGCGTTCTTGGCACCGACCCCGTTACGGGGGATAAATGGACCTCGGCACCAGCTGCCGAGCGTTCTTGGCACCGACCCCATTACGGGGGAAAAGTGGACCTCGGCACCAGCTGCCGAGCGTTCTTGGCACCGACCCCGTTACGGGAGAAAAATGGACCTCGGCACCAGCTGCCGAGCGTTCTTAGCACCGACCCCGTTACGGGGAAAAATGGACCTCGGCACCAGCTGCCGAGCGTTCTTGGCACCGACCCCGTTACGGGGAAAATGGACCTCGGCACCAGCTGCCGAGCGTCCTTGACACCGACCCCGTTACGAAGGAAAAATGGACCTCGGCACCAGCTGCCGAGCGTTCTTGACACCGACTCCGTTATGGGGGAAAAATGGACCTCGGCACCAGCTGCCGAGCATTCTTGGCATCGACCCCGTTATTGGGGAAAATTTGGACCTCGGACCTCGCCAGCACTCACAATCAAGCCGAGGTCCCTCTCCACTCTGAAAAGAAGTGCCGAACCGCCTGCAGACCTCGGTCCCCTAGTCAGCGAGCTCTAAAGGGGGTCGGGAGAGTGAAACAAGCTTGTGGCCCACCCAACGGAGGAAAACGACCAACCCATCCACCAAGAGGTCACGAAAAAAGTCAATTAAAAATTCGAAGGGATGAGGAAGAACTCCTGAAAAGCGATTGTAGGCTTGGAAGGCATCTTCCAGCTCCTAAACAAGCAATTGATGCCAAGAACAACCTTCTAAGACCCCCGAACGACGAGTTGATGCTTTGCGAAGATAAGAGGATGTTCCTGCAAAAATCACCACATGACCATGAGAGCTCATGAGCAACTCAGAGCCCAATCCACTTGGAAAATCACCTCACAACCCCCTCCAAGATTCAAAACCCTTCATTTGAACTCCGATACAATTCCGCTAGCCATTAAAACAATTAAACTACTCCTCAAAGGCTGATCAAGCTCAGCCTTTAGGAGTGGGGGGCTCGTGATATGGCTAAAAATGGGGGTTAATCGGAACCGTCCAAATCGGGCACGAATCTTGGAGCCCAGGGGTAAAACGGAAATTCCACCTACCAACAGGGTCTGAGATGGGTACTGGGTCTCTTCGTTAAAGACCCAATAACCCACAAACGGATCCGCTTCAATCGGGCACGGGTTTCAACCAGCAATAAAGCCCGATCAGAGGGATAGAATTAGGGCTTCTGATTAGATCCTAATCAACGGCCCTGATTCATGCCTATCGCTCCACTAGGAATTAGGGATTACATTCCAATCTGGTTACAAGGAGTATATTCCTTATCAGATCACGGGGATTACATTCGTAATTTGTTCCCTAAAGACGCCTATAAATACCCCCCATCCATCTCCATTAAGAGGTAATCAATCTTTCTCCAGTTTTTGCGCTCTTTCATAGTCTTCCTAGATTACTGACTTGAGCGTCAGCGGGTGCGTCGCCAGGAACAACCCCGGTGTCTCGCACTTTTTGCAGGTGTACGGCGGGAGCGACGATCAAACTCCGACGGAACAGGTATACAGGTTTACTATTCAGTTTCCCTAAGAATCCACAAATACTATCTGTTTGCCCCCACACCAAATTTAGCGGCAACACCGACCAAGTTACCGATCAAGTTTACCGAGCAAGTTACCGAGCAAGTTTACCGACCAAGTTCATAATCATGAGAAGAACCGAGTACATGACCCTGTATAATTCACCATTAGTATCTAAACGTTAACATGCTTGTACGCACCAGACCTACGGTATGGGACGTAGAATCTCGTGTATTAGCTAGGATTAAGTAAATGAATAGACTTAAGTTGATACTGAGCACTTGCATATTCCTGTTACATGTTACATGTCCAGTTACAAGTACATGATTCCTGTTTACTATTTTATGACTCCTGTTTACAAGTTACATGTTACAAGATTTCTGTTTACATGACATGATCCCTGTTACATGATTCCTTGTTCCCGACTAGTTATATTTAAGACTTGTTCAGTTCTTGTTTCCTTCATGTTATGTATGTTGTTTCTTGTTGTCATGTTTGTTCCGTATTTTAATTGCCAGTTCTTATTGTTTTCCTGTTATACCCGCTTCTTGTCCTATTTTCTTGTACTACTTACAGCCCGTAGCTTGCTCTAATGGGTACCTTCCATCTTTTTTTTGAGTTATGATATACACGTACAGACGATGGGTTACTTAACGAACTCATTGAACTGTTATTGCATTGCATATTCTCGAGTTACTTGGTAAGTTCTCGTATCTCGGATATTGGTTATTGCAATATATTCTTGTTTATGTGATTATTATCGTATTGTTGAGTTGACTGGTATTGTACAACTTATGGATAATATGAGTTGACATACTTATATCATTCGCTGGACCTCAGTTACGCGCCTGTGTTCCCGTAATATGGGAAGCGGGGTGTGACAATCTGAAACTTGTCTATTTTTGAAATTGAAATGTACCCCTTTAGAACACAAGTTTTTGTCTCTAGAAACTGAAGTAAATAGTTCCTTAAAACTGAGAATTTAATATCTCAAAACATAGATTTATTTCTCTCAAAACATTATTTAAATTTATCATAATTTATTCTTTTAATTATTCAATCATGTTCTTTAATCATACATATAGATCTACACATCTACAACAACATATAGATTTATTAGATCTAATTTTACAAACAAAATTGGATCTTTCATGCAAAGACTATTTCCATTATTCAAGAGCAACTTATTTTAGATCAACATGAATATTTGGATCGTATGACAACTCTAATCATCCACAATAATACCTAGGTTCAAATAAATTTCCACAAATAAAACATGATCTTTCATACATCAAATATACATTATTCAAAGTAGAATCAACATAAGAGTATCATGCCATGAAGGTTAATTTTTTCTCATACTAATACACAATTTTTATCTAACAATCCATCCCTACAATCATCTCATCAACAAAACATCATGTTCATGATAATAAAATCACAACCTCACAAAATCCAAACCCTAATATGATTCTATATTGTTCATGAAAAATAGAAAAGAAACACATCAAGAGAGTTGGAAGATTACCCACCTCAAAGAAGACCAATTGTAAGTAAATAATAATAAGAAAAGAAAGCTCCTCCTACTTCTTGCGAAAATTGAGAGATTCAAGCCTCCAAACTCCAAGAAAATAATAGAGGAATTTTTTTTGTTTGCCACATTGGAGAGTGGATGCTACTGATGTTAATGTAGGTCGGGATCCCTCCTTATGGTTTATATGAAGATTTTACGAAAAAGTCCCTTAAGAAAAATATATTTTTACATGTATAGATCTTTCCAATTTAATTAGTTAAATCAAATAAAATCAAAATAATAATCTACCCCCCTAACTCCTCCAATCTAACCGGCTTCCACTAAGCACATAAATAAATTTTCAAAAAATTTGCCTCTGAGTGGCAATTTTACAAAAAGTCCTTCACTTTGAAATATTTGCAAATATGCCATATATTATTCATAAAACTCCAGAAAATTTAGAATTACTATCCACTAATAAAGATTATATTTTCCAAATAAATTTTCTGACTTTTTATTCTCCAGAAAAAATAGTTGTAATAAAGTTCCCAACATCCCAAAATTACATAAATATATATATACTCAATAAAATCAAATCAAATCAATTTAGAGGGATAAAGTCTCTCCCCCAATCTCTGCACTACCATATCGGCCTACCAAAACAACAACAAAATTTTAAATTCGAATTTTACCTCCAAATACCATTTTGCATAAAAACAATTTTCTTTCAAAGTATTTACAAAAATCATTTCTTTATTCAGAAAAATCCCAAAATATAGAATATAATCATTTATAAATGTAACCCCTGTTTCCCATATATATGTATTTTCTGTATTTAAAATTCTCGTAAATTATTTTTTTCTGCTTTCAAATCCTTATTAAAATGTATACTTGGACCTTCTCTTTTAAAATCTATTTTCGATCAATAATTTTATTGTAACTATTTTCTATGAATTTTACATTGTAATACAAATCATATTTTGATATTGTAACTTTAATCTCTATTATTATTACTACTACTATTATTATTAGTACTATTATTATTTTTATCAATTTTTTCTTATTATTATTATTGTTCTCAGTATTATTATTATGACTGTTATTGTTATTGTTTTTATTATTATTATTAGTATTTCTATAAAACCCTATTTCCCCTATTGGATATTTCCCTTAAACCCCTAAACCCATTTAAACCCAATTACCCCACCTAATCCCTAATACCCGTTAACCCTATAACAGTGTTTAATCCACACCCCAAACCCCTAGACCTGTTAGCACCTTATAACCATACCCATTTGTTTCTTTAAACCCAATACTCAGGATCCATTAAACTATACCCTACTTCCTATTTGATTTAGCCTAATTACACATACCCAATATCCGTTTTACCCACAACCCCTTATACTCTCAACCCTAATATTTCTTTTCCAACCTATATTTAAATACACCATCCCCTGTTCATCATACCATCTTCACCCAGCCTATTTCCATTCTCCTCTCCTGCAGTCGGCGGCGACACACAACCAGTGCACCTCTTGCTGTTCCCGTAGAGCACCTAGTGCATTTCCCTGCAGCACTTCCCTGATGCCACGTCGGAGAACCACAGCGCAACACCCCCCCTCCCCACCCCCCCGTGCTGTGCACTTCTGACAGCAGCTCCCATGGCCAGAACTAGCAGCCCGACTGCTCTCTTGAGTGCATGTGTTGGGTGTTTCGATCGTGGTTGATTGTTGTGTGTGGTTCGTGAGTTATGCTCGTTTTTGGGCCCGTGTGTTCGTCGTTCGTGTGCTCGTTATTGTGTTCGTTGTTGGGTTTTTGAATCGCTCGTGGTTCTTGTGATTTTCTCGTTCGTTCGTCATGTTCGTGCCTCGGGAATCCGTTCCCGTTATTCTTGCTTTTGTGCCATTTCCTTCGTCGTCTCTCAGTCATGTAACTTGTATTCTTTTCTTTGTGTAATACAAGTACTGAATACCGCCTATAGTGTAGTTGGGTTCTAGAGAAAAATTGTGTGTGAATCCCCTTGTGGATCTTATGTCTATTGTGTTGATTCGACCAAAGTTGCCACTTGACGTACATGACATGAAATAATCTAGGATTGACCACATCTTTTTGTATATATGCGTGTTGTTCATATGATATCACGTACTCGTTCATGTTATTCATGGTAGACTTGTTATGAATTTGTGATATATCCTATACCATGTTGCATGGACATCTAGTACACCATATTTCATGTTTGGCTATGTTTTGGATGATCTTTCTATGAACTAGTTGATTTTGTGCATGAAGGATATTTTCAGTTTTGCCGGTTTTCTCGTTTTGATCAGTATTTTAGACCTATTAAGGTCAGTATTTGAAAATATTTTGTGAACATGAACTATAGAGAATTCTATCTATTATCCAACACTTTTGACGAATCTCAGTTTCGATCTACGAGTTGTGAGTTATGCCTATTTTACTACAGTTGAGTAGAAAGATTTTCAAGATGTTAAAAGTATTATTTTGATCCAATATTTAGCACAATAAAACTAGACCTGATTGGAATTAACCCTGAAATTTTGCGGATTTATTTGATGGGTTTTACAAACCATTCTATGCTTCCAAATAATTGTTATACTAGCAGATTTTTCATACTGTTCAGTAAAGAACCTGACTTTCAACCTATTTCTACTTTGTTGTTTGTAAAATATTTGTGAATATGAAAGTTAGCCTACTGTATCTATTTTATCACCCTTTTGATGGATTTGGATTTGGATTTATGGTTTGTGAAATATTGCTATTTTCGTACGATAGAGTTTGTGATTTCAGATTTACAAAACTACTGCATCTTGATGTTTTCTGATTTTACTTGACTACTCTATTTGTATTGGAAAATTATGAAACTTTATTTTCTTTCACTATACATATAGGGGAATACCCCAGATTTTTCATGAATTTATTTAATGAGTTTTCATGTTGTTTTCTTGGCATTGAATACGATCTTCTGATTTCTGGCTGAACATGTTTTCTGGTTTCAATTCAGTTTTGACCCATATTTTTGTGAAATATTATATGACTTATATATATTTTCTGGATTGGGACCAGAGTCTATCTTCCAGATTCTTCGACAGATCCGGGTTTTCATGTTTGTAGCAACAGAAATTCCAGATTTAGTGCAGTACTATCTTGCAGTCCTGTACTATAATTCTCGTTGTTCTAATCTTTTATGTGTTGTCTTTCACCTATACATGTTTATTCATCATCCTGTACTTGTTATTTGATCATACCTTGTTATTCTTGCTATGTTTTGCATACGTACGTGCTTGTTTGATAATAATAATAAATAACCAAGCCGGGGTTTAAAGGAAAAGATCTAATAGTGGATAATACAGAAACATGTACTCGGAAGAGGATTCATAGTGTAATATCCCGATGGATATTATATTGAATAAATTATTATTTTTAAATTAAAATATTTTTAAAGGGGATTTCTTGGTTTTACTCATAAAAAGTCACCTGGACATATATACCAGTAAGTATATACAGGTATTGTATCAGTTTGGTGTACCTGTACAAAAACTTGAAAAAACGCATTTTTGAGAAAAAACATCAGGAAAATCCCAGGCTGGTATTAAAAATAATTATTTTATTATTATTTTATTTATATTTCCAGAATTGAAATATTTTTTATGGATATCACCCGGTTTTGCTAATAAGCATTATATATATACAGATACTAGTCTGTATATATCTATTTTGTACCAAATTGATAATGGAATCTTTCGAGCTGGTAATAAAATTATTTTATTTTTATTTTTCGGAATGAAATTAATTTTGTACTGATTGTTCGTTTTCACGAACGAAAATTATCTGTATTATCAGATATACGTACGAAATCGAACTGTATCGATTTCGAGCGATTGTACAAATCATGTAGTATATGATTTGACAATTTTTTTTTTTACAATTTGATCCATCATGATGAGATGGAGGGATGAGAAGGATTAGGGCTTGATTGTAAGAGTAATTTGCAAACAAAACTTCATTTGTTTACAACCACAAGTGTAAATGACACTTGCGTCTCTTCTCTACCACATAACCCTTCACCTCCCCTACAAAAACCCTCCCCCACTTCCCCCCCTCTCTCCCAAATCCGTCCTCACACAAAAGAGGGCAAAAAGCTCTCTTCCATTTTGGTGTTCTTCATTTCTTCTCCATCTCATTCATCATCTCATCTCTTCTACTTCTACTTCTTCTTCTATTGTTTTTATTTTTTTGAAAAGAGAGAGAAATTAAAGAAAGAAAATAAAGAGGGATCAATCAAGGAAAAGAGAGTTAGAATTTCATGGGTTTTATTTCAAGGTGGAGTTCTTGAGGAGCAAGAACAAGGAGCAAGGAGAAGGAAGAGCAAGTCATTCCTACTAGTCTTCAAAGGTGGGGGTTTCTCATCTCGTGTGTTTTTGTTGGTTTTAGGGTTATTATTCTTGTTGTATATTGTTTTATGGAGTTCCTTTCATGTGCATGGGGGTTAGATTAAAAATCATGTAAAATTTGAAGTGGTAGAACACCAATTGGAGGCATGAAAAATCAGTTTTTAAAGTTGTAGTGTTGACTTTTGTTTACATATGTTATAGGTAGAATCTTGAACCGAAATTTTTGTGGAAGCTTCTCCTAGGTGTTATTAGTGTTCTCTAATTTTTATAGATTTTTTGGAGTAGATTTGGTGGGTGAAACGAGCCGTTTCTCCAAAACAGTGAGGAATTCGCCCAAAACAGAAAACTGTGTTTTTGGGTTAGTGTTGCAGTAGGTTCAAGTGGCGTTTAATTGGTCTTCCTAGCAGAATTAGAAGTTTGGACCCTGTGGAGAAGTTGTAGTAGACATCCTGCCATTTCTGAATTGACCACTTGTGTTAAATTCGGATAAAAGATGCAAAAGTTACAGTCATTACAAAAATAGGGCAGCACTTGACTGAGTTGCTCACTGTTTGGATTGATTGCTATTTTTGAGCCTCTTAATGGTTGAATGTGAGGTAGAGATCCATTAGAGAAGTTGTAGTAGACATCCTCCCCTTTTCGAGTTGGCCTGTCGGGCTTAATTCCGATAAGCGGAGTAGGAGTTATGACCTTTGAAAAATACAGCAAAAAGCTGTCTGACTGAGTAGGTACTATTTTGACTCATTGAGGTTTTTGATGGTCTTAATGGTTGAATCTGAGGTAGAGAGCCATTAAATAAATTGTAGTAGACGTTCTCCCCTTTCCGAATTGGCTTCTCGGGCTAAATTCTGATAAGCAAAGTAAAAGTTATAGGCTTTCAAAGTTTCAGTTTTTCTTGGATCAAGTTGGCCGTTTTTGTTACCGGTTGTGTATGTTCGACGGGTAGAAACTCGAATTTCCTTACGGAATCTGAGCGACTGGTCAACTGGGAAGTTTTAGTAGATGTTCCCACATTTTAAAATTGTCCAGTTTTGTTAGATTCCGATAAGTGGAGCAGAAGTTACAAGCTACGAAAGTTTCGACTTTTTTTTGAAAATCGGTAGTTTGGTAACTGTTTGCGTATATTCGACGGGTAGAAAATTGGATTTCCTTACGGAATCTGAGCAACTAGTCAACTGGAAGTTTTAGTAG
Source organism: Hemerocallis citrina (assembly GCA_017893485.1). Lineage (NCBI taxonomy): Eukaryota > Viridiplantae > Streptophyta > Magnoliopsida > Asparagales > Asphodelaceae > Hemerocallis > Hemerocallis citrina. Next base: position 57,544,776 of record CM030367.1, on the reverse strand, counting down.
ATGTTCCCACCGTTTCCAATTTTTCAGTTTCGTTAGATTCTGACGAGTAGAGCAAAAGTTACCAGCTTGCAAAGTTTCAACTTTTTTGTTGAAAATCAGCAGTTTGGGTGAACTGTTTGCGTGTGTTTGATGGCCCGGATTTTGGATTCCTAACAGAATCTAAAATAGTGTTGCACTAGAGAGTTGTGGAAGATGTTCTTACTTTTCTAAAAAGTGTATTTTTGTTAAATTCCAACAAGCACAGCACTGGTTGCTTATAGGTTGTCGGAAGGTTGTTATGTCGCTTTTCGCACTTTTCCTTGGTAGTATGTTGGTATTAAATTGTTTGTAGATTCTTCTATTGCTTCTAAGATCAAGAGTTGTTAGTAAGCACGTTCGGTTGCTTCTAGGTTGATTACCTGTATGGTTGTTTTCATATGTAGGTTGTTGTCTCATGCGCGGCTTGCCTGGCCTGTACGTAGCTGTTAGTCTCATACGTAGCTTATTTGGCTCGTATGTATGTTGTTGTCTCACACGCGGCTCGACTGGTCTGTGTGTAGCTGTTGGTCTCATATGTAGCTTATTTTGCACGTATGTATGTTATTGTCTCGTACGAAGCTCATTGGGCTCGTGTGTAGGTATTGTCGTGAATAGGTAGGCTGTGAGTGGATCCGAGGAGATCTTGAGAAGTCTAGATTAATACTTGGTTAACTGTGTCGATAAATTGTTACACTCACTAGAAGAGGGACACGTAAGGTACTTTTTCATGTCAAGTTGAAAGCACAGTGCATGCCTCGCTTATTTAGTTAGAATAGGGACACGTACGGTGCTTTTTCATGTTAAGTTGGAAGCACAGTGCATGCCTCGCTTGTTTAGTTAGAAGAGGGACACGTACGGTGCTTTTTCATGTCAAGTTGGAAGCATAGTGCATGTCTTGCTTGTTTAGTTAGAAGAGGGACACGTATGGTGCTTTTTCATGTCAAGTTGGAAATAGCATGCATGTCTCGCTTATTTAGTTAAAAGAGGGACACGTACGATGCTTTTTCATGTGAAGTTGGAAGCACAGTGCATACCTCGCTTGTTTAGTTAGAAGAGGGACACGTACAGTGCATTTTCATGTCAAGTTGGAAGCACAGTGCATACCTCGCTTGTTTAGTTAGAAGAGGGACACCTGCGGTGCTTTTTCATGTCAAGTTGGAAGCACAGTGCATGTCTCGCTTGTTTAGCTAGAAGAGGGACACGTACGGTGCTTTTCATGTCTAGTTGGAAGTACAGTAGTATGTCTCGCTTGTTTAGTTAGAAGAGGGACTCGTACGGTATTTTTTCATGCAAAGTTGGAAGCACGGTAGTATGTCTCGCTTGTTTAGTTAGCAGAGGGACACATACGGTGCTCTCGCTTGTTTGGTTAGAAGAGGGACACGTACGGTGCTTTTTCATGTTAGGTCGGAAAGCACAGTGGCATGTCTCGCTTGTTTGGTTAGGGTTAGTGACATCGTTAGGGTAGTAATAGCTACTTAACCATTTTTATCTATAAATTGCCAAAGGGTGAGAGTTGGTGTTAGGGGTGATACCCTATAATCCAATCTCTCCTATAGGCTGACACTAGGTGGTGTTATCGGGATGTATTCCCCTATCAAAGGGATACGAGCGGTAATTTTTCATGACAAGTTGAGAGCACGAGTTCCGTATCTTGATTGTTAATTCCTGAATGTGACATGATAAGAACGAGAGGATTTCCTAGGAAAATAGACCGTACGATCCCGTCAGGTTCTATGCCTTCTCATGACCAGTTAAGGGCACGGAAGAAGGTTGACAAGTATCTTGTAGTTCGTGTTGGCTTTTGAGTGAGGTCTGGTACACCGGGCAATAATTGCCATTCATGTAGTATTATGTCAGGAACAGGATGGGTACAAAGTAGAATTCATAGCACGGGTTCAAGTCCCTATATGAAGAAACGACTTGAGATGGAGCGTATGTAGTATGGACTGCATACTGTTCCAGAGTCTTGCTTACATTAGAATAAGTGCATCATTGCATTGGTTAATCTTGCATTAGAGTCTAAGTCATAGCATACACTAACACATCAAATATATATATACACGTCTCTTTTCATCATTCTGTTTCCTATAGTTGAGATTCGCTGCTAGTTATCAGCCTTAAAGCATTAGTGAATACTGACGTCCCCTCTTCAATAGGTACTAGATTGCAGAAGTACAGGTACAGGATTCAAGAGGACTCAAGGCGAGAGAAGCAACTGTCGTTTTCATTTCCGTTGCAATATATGTTGTAATTTGTTTATTGTTGGGGAAGCATCCAAGTGAAATACCAAGTGTTGTTCTTTATTCATTATACTCTGATGTAATTTGTTGAAAGTTATAACACTTGGGATTGTAAAGGTATTATTGTAACACTGTTATAATGTATTGCAATTTTGTAACATTCGGACATGTAATACATTTGTGTTGAATAAAAAGTTTTAAATTTTTTTGTTTTTCTGTGTATTGTGGTTAATTGAAGAAAAGATACTGGCTTATTTCACGGTTTTCCAGTTACCGAAAATCAGGGCGTTACACATAAATCCTACTTGGTTATTTGGAGCTTGATATCTGGTTATTTGGAGCTTGACACGTGATTACTTGACACTTGAATACTTGACACAGAGCTTGGTATTTTGGGTATTTGGAGCTTGTTATTTGGTTATGTGGAGCTTGTTATTTGGTTATTTGGAGCTTGTTATGTAGAGCTTGTTATTTGGTTACTTGGAACTTGATACTTGATACTTGAGAGCTTGTCCCTGAGTACACTGCCCACTATGATCCACTATGAAATCTAAAGCAAAACTGTTTGAATGTAGCATCCATGTAGTAAAAAAATGGATGCATGAAGTGCTACCTAGATAGTAATAAATACAAGACTTAACATGATATAATACATGATACATGAATACCTGTTACACGCTTCCCTGTTACATGTTTACCTACTTGCTTGACACTTACTACTTGTACTTGATACTTGTTACTTGTTTATATGATACTTGTTTTACTTGACACTTGATACTTGCCACTTGCACTTGTCATCTTGCCATGCTAGTTGTTTTGATTTGTTATCATGCCTATTCCATGTCATTAGTTATCTTTTCCCATGTACTTGTATCCTGTACTACAAGCGGCCCGTAACATGCATTGACGGGAGTTTTTTTTCTTTTTTCTCTTCCTGCAATTTGTTAAATTGCAGATTTTGGAGATCATGTGCCAGATGGTGTAGGTGATATGAGATATTAGCTGCTGGAATTTTGTTATTATTATTTCTTGTTGCTTATTTAAACAATTGTACTTGATTACTTGGATTTATTTTGTATTTGGGCAATGCAACCCATGATATTGACTTGTTCAGATCTGGTTTATTTAAGATTAATATATTTAGTTTCAAGTATTCTTGTTGGTTTTGACTCATATATGAATGCTTGGTTGATTTCTTTTGCTTCCGACTCTGATTATTCTTGTGAGATGTTGTAAAGATTCCGAACAGCTTATGGATGATGAAAATCATTCGCTGGGCTTAGTCATGTATCTGTATTCCGTATTCTCTTTTGGAAAGCGGGGGCGTGACAAGTTTTTAGTAGTATCAGTGCACCAGGTTTGGCTAATGTATTAGTTTGACCGATATATTAGACAAGCTTAGCTCGAACTGGGATTTGCTCAACATTTCACCAACCATGCATGCATGAATGAATTATAATCAACATTGATCTGAATACTAGTCTTATTCCTTTCATTTTGACCCCTTCTATTTTAATCCTTTGATTCCTTGATTCTTCCGTCTTTTTCAGTCGTCCTCATTTGTTGATTTCTTTTTCGGGTATGAATTCATTCATTTCGTACTCATATCTTTCTGATTTTGGTGCCATCCATTCTTTTGTCTTTCTGCTTGGTACGTTAGTCGGCATTCCTGGATTCTATTGGCAGAGTCTTTCCGATCAGAGTGGTGCATCGGAAGTGTTGTGTGCCCATGACCCAAAGGTCCCAGGATTCATTTGTTGTTTCTCCTTTCCTGCATTATTTGCTTCTCTATCCCTTGTATTCATCCTCATCCGTTGATTCATTGGCTGGTCTAACTCTTCCTTGTCCATCCTTTTTTCGATTCCAGCTCTATCTATTTCTTCATCTCTTTGCTTTGTTATCTTGCATGTCTTGTGTTGTTAATTCTTCATTTCTGATGCCGGTTACTTCTTTCTTGCATTCCATTTTGCCGTCATGCACCCATTTATTATTTGATTCGATTCTTCCCTGTTCAATCTCTCTTGATTCCATTTCCACCTACCCCCTTATTGCTTTGTTATCTTGAGTTTTTCCTTTACTTTTAACACTGTTTATTCTCTTTCATGTATTCCATTTGACCTTATTGTTATCCACTTCCTCCTTTTTCTGGTGTTGCCCCATTTCAATTCTGTTTCCCTAATTCTCTATTTTGTTACCCTCCCCCCAGTTTGTTGCTTTTGCCTTCTCCTACGTACCGCCTAAGAAAATTTCGAGGAAAAAATTTTGTTGTAAGGTGGGTAGGATTTGTAACCTCTATTTCCCGTATATATGTATTTTCCATGTATTTTCTGTATTTAAAATTCTTGTAAATTATTTTTTTCTGCTTTCAAATCCTTTTTAAAATGTATTCTTGGACCTTCTCTTTTAAAATCTATTTTCGATCAATAATTTTATTGTAACTATTTTCTATGAATTTTACATTGTAATATAAATCTTATTTTCATATTGTTACTTTGATCTCTATTATTATTACTACTACTGTTATTATTAGTATTATTATTATTTTTTTCATTTTTTTCTTATTATTATTATTGTTCTCAGTATTATTATTATGACTATTATTGTTATTGTTTTATTATTATTATTAGTATTTCTATAAAACCTTATTTCCCCAATTGGATATTTCCCTTAATCCCCTAAACCCATTTAAACCCAATTAGCCCCCGTTAGCCCTATAACACTGTTTACTCCACACTCCAAACCCCTAGACCCATGAGCACCCTATAACCATACCCATTTGTAACTTTAAACCTAATACCCATGATCCATTAAACTATACCCTACTTCCTATTTGATTTAGCCCAATTACACATACCCAATATCCGTTTTACCCACAACCCCCTAGACTCTCAACCCTAATAATTCTTTTCCAACTTATATTTAAAAACACCATCCCCTATTCATCCTCCCATCTTCACCCAGCCTCTTTCCATTCTCCTCTCCTGCAGCATGCGGTGACACACAACCAATGCACCTCTTGTTGTCCCTGCCGAGTACCCTGTGCGTTTCCTTGCAGCACTTCCCCGATGCAACGTCGGAGAACCACAGCGCAACACCCTCCTGTGTTGTGCACTTCCGACAGCAACATCCACTGCCCAAACTAACAGCTCGACTACTATCTTGAATGCGTGTGTTGGGTGTTTTGATCGTGGTTGGTTGTTGTGTGTGGTTCGTGAGTTGTGCTCGTTTTTGGGCCTGTGTGTTCTTCATTCGTGTGCTCATTATTGTGTTTGTTGTTGGGTTCGTGATTCGCTCGTGGTTCATATGGTTTACTCGTTCGTTCGTTGTGTTCGTGCCTTGGGAATCTGTTCCCGTTATTCTTGCTTTTGTGCCGTTTCCGTTGTCGTCTCTCTGGCTCGTAACTTGTATCATTTTTTGTGTGTAATACAAGTACTTTTAGCACCCCGAATTTCCAATATGATATCTCAGAAATACGTGGCACAATTCCCAGCATCAACTTAATTATAATAGTAAACATAGCCAAAATACAGATAAATTTTTCTTTCAAACTTTATTACATTAGTTCATTACAAAACACAGCGGAAAAACAAACACCTGGAATTACAGTCTTTTCATTACAACACCTTCTTTACAATTTTACATAAGCTTTATTATCATTCTATCTCATGCATCCAAATCCCAATGCTATAGGTAATCACCTGTAAAACATGAGGCTAGAGATAACCCTAACCCCCAAAACTACAGGGGTCAGCCATAACGGTGTGAGTGACATAAAAACAAAAGCAACATAAATAGAACATGAAACATGGAATCATAAACAACTTGTAATAAAGACAAGAATAAATGAATTAAGAATTAACAATGAAACATGAAAAATATCAAATGTAGCTAGACTAAGTGTCAAGTGTAGAAAATAGGAAAACACATGCATAAACCAAATCAAGAAAACATAATACTATATGCTGACTCTCTAATGCATACTTGTCGGATTCTATGCATCCCACTCTACATTGGTCCGGTGCAAGCCCTTAACGTTCTCCACTTTATAGGGTTTAATCCCCTGCTATGCAACTAATCTTACCAAGATGACTACTACGAGATAAAGATAAACTGTGAGTATTAGCCCATGCCCCGATAATTCTTGAGGTGAATCTCTATCCATAGATAATTCCGGAGACTATTTCACTCACACCTAGGAATCTTTGAGAATACCCCACACCGCAAGCTATGGCACCTCATCACATGAATACCACATGAGTGTCGCCTCGACCCCAATAAATCCGGAGATCAATCCCACACCACAGGTAATTTCGGAGACTATTTCACTCACACCTAGATAATTATGGGGATTATCTCACACCGCAAGCCATACTGAGGTCCATAATCCATGTTCTCATTCATCATGTAATGCCCCGAATTCCAAATAAGACCGAATTCGAGATTTCACAGGATCTTTACACTTCACTTCGTACAATTTTACAAGGAAATTTAAACTTTTCATAATACATCAGAGTTCTTTACATTTTGTTTACAAAGCGGAAGAATACAACAATGAAATAAATACAACTTGTACAAATATAACATTGTAAATTATCAACTGCATCATAACATCTTTATCTCTTCACAAAAGTCCATTACCTGCATATTAAGCTGTGGGCACGTCAGTCACTTACAACTGACGAAAATGTTATACTCGGCCATCCTCTCTATGCCGTACATATAACGATCTCAATACTTTAACAAACCACAAAAATTTAATGAACAATAAAATTTCAAAAGTGATTATTCTAAACATATAAGTGTATGCGATGCCTTAATGCCTAATGTACACATTTTATACTACGATGACACTAATGCATACTTGTTCGGATTCTGTGCATTCCATACTACATAGGTCCGAGGGCAAGCACCTACGTACTCCACAATAAAGGGTTCGATCCCTCGCCATGAAACTACCTTGTAATAAAACAAGGGTTAGATCATTCCACGAATATGGATCCCAGCCACGGAGTCCACCGCCGACTGTTATAACAGATTCCTCATCGTGCGAATCATCCCGCAAGTGCCCCTCCAGCCCGGTATACATATATACATTGGAGTATGGCAAACTATCCCCCCGACTATGCAAAGTCCCGGATTTAAAAATAAAAGCCTGTCTCCCACGGAGCAACCACAGTCCACCGACTGGGTTTATAGCCACGGAGATCCACCGCCGACTATATAGAAGCAACCCACTTACGTTTGCCCAGGTTCACTACCTCTTCACTTATGTGCCTAATTATTTAGTTCAAGACATGAATAAATTTTCAAGCCTAGAATTAGTTTTACCTCCTACCGGACTTAACCAACATGACCATATCTCAAAATATAACTCAACTCTTTTCAATTCAATAGTGCCGGTACCTGAGCTCTCACTAACTCTACGTCACAACTTTTTCATGTATAAGAATCCATGGGTACACATACCCTTCAATAATCATGTCTTAAACTTAGTTACTTTTATCTTCAACTTATTCACAAAGTAATCATAGTCTTGTCTCTATTCATGATCTATCTATCCATTCATAATCTTTATAAGCAAATAACTTCTTTGAAGAACACAACTTCATCACATGAAATTTTATCAACAAATTCAAACTCTAATAATTCTTTTAATGAACACACTTTCATCACTTGAAATCTTATTAACAATTTAAGTTCATACACTGTATCTCAACAACTCTTAATCCAAGTAATAGTATAATCTTTTCAAAAGAAATCACTTCACACAAACACATTTTTCTCTTCTTCAAAAATTTAAATTTCATACTCTTTACTAATCAAAACTTAAGTTACAATTCACTTTCTATCTCAAATATCAATTTTTTTCTATCTCAAATCTTACTAGAAAAATTTGCAAACAAACTCTATTTCATTTTTAGAAAATTCTATTATTTTTCTCCAAATTTAATTCACATTAAGCCCATCCTTTTAATTAAAACAAAGCTTAAAAAATATTTGAAGCCACCGGGTTTCGAACCCACCTCAAACTAGTCAGCGCCCAAGACACAACCATCTAGCTGAAAGGTCCAAGTGGACCTGGCATTAAGAAGCCAGACCGGAAGCACTATAAGCTGACTCTCGAGTCTAGGGTATTTTTAAAACAAAAACAAAATAAGATAGATCTAATAGGTTTCGAACCCAAGACCTCTTATGAGCACAGTAGTGCTCTTGTGGTGCACTGGTTAGCCAAATAGTCCATGTGTGATTACTGATATCAAAATATACTGTTATGCTTTTGTTCCACTTTTCTGTCATGCTATTACTTTTCATAAACTCCATTTTGATCTAATCTTCCATTAGTCTTTAATTTATTCCACTAGACTGAAAATTTCTTACTAACAGTAATTCACCAATTTATAAATTACAATTTAGACAATATATCCAAATTCAAATTTATTCCTTCTCTTTGACATGAATTTGCATTATTCAAAAGTAGCACATTATATCTTTTATAAACAACAATGAGTTCAATAGCATCAATTTTACTTTACAAAAATTCATTTGCTTATCAAAAGAAAATTTTCTAACAAATGTTCATATAATCAACTATTCCTTCATTTATGTATACTAGTGCATGGCAAAAAAATAAATTCTTTTCTCATTAACAACTACATGATGAAAATAAACATAACATGATTCAATACTACAATAATCAATTGTATAGATTACTTTATCACATCAAACCTTCTGTACTACTCATTCATTATTATTAGCATGCATTGTTCTATAATTAGAAAGCATGAGAACACCCACCTCTAATGAAGGATGCAAATAAAGAAGAAGATGTTACTTCTAGCTCCTAGCTCCAACCAAGCAATCCTAGCAATTCTTTCTCCTCTTAGCAAGATTACTCCAAAGCACAAGAACACTCATTCTCTATTTCTTTTTCTTTCTCGTATTTTGATTTACTTTTTGGTGTGTGAAATGAGAAGAGAAGGGGTGCTATTTATAGGACAAGTTTAGGGATCAAAGTGCAAAATTACACACCTAATAAATTACTCAATTAACTCTCTATTTCTTCATTTTCTTAACTCTCAAAACCCCCAACAATTCACTACTCTACCTCTCTAATTCCCTAACTCCCAACCCTTCACTGTTCATAACCGTAACACTCTCCCTCTCTCTCTCAGAGAGCAAAACACCGATGTGGGCCCCAAAGCCCACGTCAACAGCACACGGAGAGAACAGAGGCAACAACATATGTTGCAGGCGGGTCCCCCCATAGCAGCCACATCATCCTTGATGACAGAAGTAACTAAAGTGGCGGCATGCTTCACGTGGCCCACTCCATCCATTCATTTTATACACAAATCATTTAATACACACACACACACACACACACACACAGATATATATAACACACACACACACACACACACACACACACACACACACACACACACATATATATATATATATACCATCTGTACATATATGTTGTTTATGTAAGTAAAAATAGTTTACTTTAAAATCTAAAATGTATTATGCACACACTCCAAAATTTATTTTGAAAACAGATACGCTCAAATACGCGCACCGAAACACGTGCGTCGCACATAAAATACCGAAAAACGAAAATTGACTTTATCAATGGAAAAAAGTTAAAAATAATAAAATACAATATAAGAAAACTATTTATTAATATTTATATATTCTATGACGCAATTACTACGTACGTAGAAAATACTTGCATTATACGTACAAAAGTATTTAGATCAAAATGCGAGGAAAATAAATTTTCGTTTTATCAAAATGGATTTGAATACAAAAAATAAATAATTTAAAAGTATAGAAAATAATGCACGTAATGGTGAAAACACATTATCGATACGTGCATCAAAACACGTAAAGAGCACGTAAAACCAGAGATTGAAATATATATTCGAGTTAACTCAAAATAGGAGAAAATCAATTCGGGAAATGTATGAATAGTTGGAAATCAAAATACGACGTAAAAACACATTACAAAATACACGTGCGTAACAAACTAGGGCAAAATTGTCATTTCCAATTTTGCGCGGTGTTACACATCATATCACCACTAGTGCCTTGTCCTTATCTTTTTAAGTTAATTAATTTAATTACGAACCTCCTAGAGATGGTGTATCCTACCGGACTTAACTCAACAACTAATCAACAATGTGCCTCAACAGGCCAAAACACAATATCTCAACTATTCGTATACTAGGGTTCCACACACCCTCTAGAGACTCACACTCAACCATCCAAACTCAACTTTAATTAATCAAAACTTTAATAAAACAATTTGAAAACATAGGTTCTGTAGAAAAGTAGTGTTTAGAATAGTAAGTTATAGATCCCCAAAACATTTAAAGAATGAATCGTTTAAAGAACAACAGAATAACTCAAGAAACATCAGTAACAGTCGACTGTAAACCGGAGTTGGTCGACTGTCCAGAGCGAAAAAACCAGCACATCAAGAAAATAATTCTAAGTATTGGCAGTCGACTTAAAAAAGTCATCGATCGACTGTCCAGAGTGAAAATCCAACATTTTTAAGAAAGATAATTCTAAGTATGGATGGTCGACTGTAAAAGTCATCAGTCAACTATCCAGAGCGAAAATCCAACACTTCGAGAAAATACCAAAACAGAGCAGAGACAGTCGAATGGAAAAATGGGTCAGTCGACTGTTCCGCGAGAAATTTCAAGAAAACGAGAAAACACAGCAGCTAGGTAGCGACGGTCGACTGTCGAAACATACCAGTCGACTGTCACACCTGCAGACTGCAGTTCGGGTTGTGCATATTTCAACCTATACAAAGATTTACTTTATAGAAACAAAATCTATAAAAAGTATATTTCTGATATGATCAAATATGACTTGTAGAGTATATAAGAGTCCACAAAACCAATCAAACCACTTTGAATTGATAAAAATAGCTTTTTGATAAATTCCTTCAAATTGAAACATGAATACGTGCATATATCAAAAATAAAGTTTTTAAGAACAAATCATACTTCGGAAGACCTTCGTATTATGTTCCAAACCATATTAATACCAAAATATATTGAGAAATAACCAAAATCTTCAAAAACACTTAAAGATTCAATTCCTTCAAAATAACAAAATATGATATTCATGTAATAGTGTTCGTGCATGTTTGTACACCAAACAAAATTTACAAATCCATCAAATTAGGAATAGACAAATGTTCAGATTAAATCCTTAATAATTGAGCTATTCAAATCCAAGCAAAAACTTCATGAAATCACGAAATCTCCAATTTAGTCATAAAGCATCAAATCCAAATCTAGTTATCACAACTCCAGTCCTCAAGACATGATCTTTTAATTCATTAGTCCTTCTCAAAATTTCCTCAAACTCAACCATATATATTTTTTCAATAGTTGACTCATGAACATCAACAAATTTAACATTAACATGACCAAGTCCCATTCCTCCAACTCGCTAATAGTATAAAATCTCATCTTCAATCATTTATACATAGTGTTCGCCATATCCAATCAAATCAGCAATAATCAAAAGAAATAACCTACTCATGATTTATATTAGGTTATTTAACAATCTCAAATCATCCACATGCAAATTCAACTCATAAAAAACTTAAGGTTTCATAAAAGATCAAATGTTTAACTCAACAATTCATCCAATCCATCATATATATATTCATATCAAACTCTAGCATGCTTTCTAATAGATGAAACACCACATACAACATTCAAAGAACAAAACAAAATTATTTATATCACTCACCTTGTTGAAAGAATCGAACGAAGACGAACAAAAAGTAAGAAAAGCCCTCCTTAACAAGAAATCAAAGATCTTCTCTTTTGAACTCCAAAAATAATAAGAAATGTGAAATCTCCTGTGTTGTGCAGTAAGATGACGGCTGCACTACACCCTAAATAGGACGGGATTAAAGATTCTAGGGTTTTGTGTACATTTGCAAAATATTCCGTTTCAAATATACATTTACATAAATAGATCCCCAAATTAGGAAATTAGTTAAAACCAATTTAATTAGGCTAAAAAATCAAAAGATCCTCCACCAGCATCAGCCAGCACTGTAGGTAAAACTCAGAAAACAATTTTGCAATTTCATCCCTTCAAATAGCGATTTTGCAAAAAGATCCGCGTTTATCAAAACTTGTAAAATATATCAAATGTGTTGAAACGAAAGGTGAGCTTTTTACTCTTGAATTGACTAGGAATTATTTCAAGCCCAAAAATCCAAAAATCTGGGGTTTCACCCCCATTTGGTAATTTTGCACAAAAAGTCATTCGTTTTGAAATATTTGCAAATGAGTCCAACCATTGTTAGAAAAATCTAGAAAAATCACAAATAATCTCAAATAATAAATAATGAGTTTCACAAAAATATTTTTGGCTTTTAAACTTCCCGAGAAAATAATTGCACGTGTAAGAAGATAAATTTTTAGATAAATATTCATTAAATCACCAAAAACTATTTAAACTCATTTAATATTCTCAAGACAATATTTTAAAAATACGGGGTACTACATCACTCCCTCCTTAGAAGAGTTTTGTTGCACTTGAGAACATAACCAAATAAAAGAAATACAACTCACTCAAAAGTACAACCATCAAGAAGAAATAGAATCACATAAAAGGAATACAATCATACAAAAAGCTCAGGGAAATCCTTTTGCATGCGATCCTCTGGCTCCCAAGTAGCCTCCTCGAATAGCTAATTTCTCCACAACACCTTGACCATAGGTATCACCTTGCTCCTTAGAACATTCTCCTTACTATCGACGAACTCTACAGGCTGTTCCTTGTAACTCAAGTTCACCTATAGACCTTCAGGAACCTCCACCAGTTGATGACTCTGATCTGGCACATACTTCCTCAACAACGAAACATGGAGCACATCATGCACTTGCGCCAGCAATTCAGGAAGCTCCAGCCTATATGTCGTCTTACCAATCTGCCCCTAAAATCCTGTATGGCCCAATATACCTTGGCGCCAACTTGCCTCCCTTACCAAACCTTATCACTCCCTTGGTCGGAGAGACCTTAAGGAAAACTGCATCCCCAACCTCAAACTCCAAGTCCCTTCTTTGAGTGTCTGCATAACTCTTCTGCCGACTCTGAGCTTCAACCAACCTCTCGCGAATCAACTCAATCTTCTCGATGTTTGCTGCACAATCTCGGGCCTAAACATTTGCCTCTCGCCAACCTCTTACCAACAAACAGGCGTCCTACACATCCTCCCGTACAGTGCCTCATACGGAGTCATCCCGATATTCGCATGGTAACTGTTGTTATAAGCAAACTCAACCAATGCCAAGTACCTCTCCCGACTACCACCGAAATCCTTAACACAACCCTTCAGCATATCCTCCAATACCCGATTCACCCTTTTAGTATGACCATCAGTCTGCGGATGAAAAGCGGTACTGAAATCAGTTCTGGTACCCAAAGCCTCTTGCAGATTCTTCCAAAACCTTGAAGTGAACCTTGCATCCCTGTGGAAAACAATCGACACAGGATCTCCATGAAGTCCCACAATCTCACCTATATATAGTTTTGCCAACTTTTCTAATGACCAGGTAATCTTCATGGCCAAAAAGTGAGCTGATTTGGTCAAACGGTTCACAATAACCCAAATTAAGTCATTGCCCTTCGAACTCCGCGGCAAACCCGTGATGAAATCCATACTGATATTCTCCCATTTCTACTCCGGAATGGGCAACGGCTGCAACAAACCTCCATGCCTCTGATTTTCTGCTTTAATCTGCTGACAAGTCAGACACCTCGCCACAAAATCTGCCACATCCCTCTTCATACCGGACCACCAAAAGTGCTGCTTGATGTTCTTGTACATCTTTGTGCCTCCAGGATGTACTGACAACAAAGTACTGTGAGCCTCCTGCAAGATACTCTCTCTCAAGTCTGCATTCTCCGGAACACACAACCTCTCACCCATCCATAGCACTCCATCTTGGACACGAAACTCTGACAACTTGCCATCGGAAACCTGTTGCAACATCTTCTGGATCTCTACATCTGATTTTTGACCTTCCACAATCCTTTCTCTCAAAGAAGGCTGCAGCCTCAACTGAGCCAAAGATGCCCCCAAACTCTGCAGTACTACCTCGATACCTGCCTGATCAACCTCTGCTGCCAACTCACTACGAGTAGTGATCAAACTCGATAAACAACTCTTCCTGCTAAGTCCATTAGCTACCACATTCGCCTTGCCCGGATGATACTTGATCTCAGGACGAATGTCTTCCACCACTTCCAACCACATTCTCTGCCGAAGATTTAGATCCTTCTGTTGATAAATGTACTTCAACCTCTTGTGGTCAGTATACATGTTGACCTTCTCACCATATACATAATGCCTTCACTGCTTCAAGGCAAAGATAATAGCTGCTAGCTCCAGATCATGCGTCAGATAATTATTCTCATGCGAATGCAACTGCCTCGAAACATAGGCAACAACCTTGCCTTCTTACATCAAGACACACTCCAAATCTTTGAGAGACGCATCACTGTAGATATCATAATCCTTCCCAGCTTGTGGCAAAGCTAAGATAGGTGCAGTCATCAACCTCTCCTTTAGCTCAAGGAAACATGCCTCACACTATTCAGTCAATGTAAATGCCACATTCTTCCGAGTCAAACCTGTCAAAGGAACCACAATCTGAGAATAGCCCTGAATGAATCTCTTATAGTATCCAGCCAAACCCAAGGAACTCCTGACTTCCTTCACAGTCGTTGGCCTGGGCCAATCCTTTACTACTTCGACCTTCTGAGGATCAGTGACCACTCCCTCCTTAGAAAGGATGTGACCAAGAAAAGCTACCTCAAACTTCCAAAACTCACACTTCGACAACTTGGCATACAAGTTATGCTCCTGCAATTTCTGTAATACCTCTGTCAAGTTAACCGAATGATCCTCTTCCGACTTCTAATACACCAAAATATCATCGATGAAAACAACCTCGAAGGAATCAATAAATGGCCTCAAAATTCGATTCATCATATCCATGAATACTGTCAGTGCATTCGTCAACCAGAATGGCATCACCAAAAACTCATAGAGCCTATGACGAGTCCTGAAACTATTTTACTCACATCTTGCACCTTAACTCGAACCTGATGATACCGTGATCTCAAATCAATCTTCGAAAAACATAGATGCTCCTTGAAGTCTGTCTAACAAATCATCAATCTATGGAAGCATATACTTGTTCTGAATAGTCACCCTATTCAACTCCCGATAGTCAATGTACATCCTCATTGACCCATCCTTTTTCTTGACCAACAACACTGGTGCACCCCACGGTGAAGAACTAGGCCTGATAAAACCCTTACTCAGCAATTCCTCAATCTGCTTCTTCACTTTATCCTGCTCTACAGGTGTCATCCTGTACGGAGCTTTAGAAATCGAAGCACACCTCAGCTGAACATTAATACAAAACTCTACATCTCGCTGTGGTGGCAATCCTGGTAGATCTTCCAAGATCATTGTAGGAAAATCCCTCACAACTGGAATGCCTCTGACTTTCTTCTGGAATCATCAACTTGGATACCACTGCAGCAACTTTTGAAACCTTCTTCTTCCCTAGAAAAGTCACTGCGGGACCACCCGGTGCTTTCACTAAAACCTCTTTCTACTTGCATTCAATTGTGGCATCATATATTGCCATCCAATCAATGCCCACGATCACATCCACACCTAAGACTTGTAGCTCAATAAGATCAATGCCGAATAATCTCTCGCCAATCTCGATATCACAGTCCTCGTAATATCGATCAGCAATCAATTCTTCACCTGACGGCATTGCCACCGACAAGACCCAGCCTAGAAACAACTTACGCTCCACACCTAAGACCTATGCAAAATTTGGCGACACAAAAGTATGCGAAGAACAAGTATCAAATAGAACTTTTGCTTAAATTCCATTAACCAAAACAAATCTTGTTACATGAAGAATGATACTCAAATCTTCAATTTATTCTCAAACAAAGTTTTACTTAATACATTGAATAAAATAAAAATTCAAAATTCTTGCATACGCTGAATCACATCTTCTAAGTTGCCCGCATCCTCCTTAGTTAATGCGAACTCGCCCTTGCCTCTGAAATTTGCCTCCACCAGAACCACCATTCCTCAACTGTGGACAATAAGGCTTAGAATGCCCTGCTTGCCCATACTGAAAACAAGTTTGCTTCGCCAACTTAGGACACGCTGACCTATAGTGACCTGCCTCCTTGCAGTAGTAACAAGTCACCTCCTGAGATGCAGATGCCCTCTGTTCTGGCTTAGTGAACTTGTTCTGCTTCACTGGGAATTTCTTCCCACTTTGACTAGTTGCTGGCCTCTTATTCCTGTTCCAGGTCTCTTGCTTCTACTGAAACTGATCCATATCTTCCTTTGTCATAATTTCTCTCCTGACCAGCTTATCAAACCTCCTTATACCCAAAGGAATCATCCTCGACCTCAAATTTGGCCTCAAGCTCTGCTCGAATTTCTTGGCCTTCTTCGCTTCATCAACAATCGGCTCCGGCGCATACCTTGACAGCTGAGCAAACTTAGTCTCATATTCACGCACTGTCATGTTGCCTTGCTGTAGATTCAAGAATTTTGTTGACTTCTTCTCCTGAATATCCAGAGGGAAGAAATGATCTCTGAACTCATCATTAAAATCTTTCCAAGTCACTTGCTGATCTCCAAAGGTTCTCTTCACTGACTGCCACCAGACGCCAGCATCCTTCTCTAATTGCATAGCAGCCAATTTCACCTTATTGACTTCTGGGGTCTCCAAGACTTCAAAGACCATCTCCATCTGTCTAATCCAGTCATCAGCCTCATTCGGATCAGACTGCCCCTCAAACGCTGGCGGCTTCATCCGCTGGAAGGAATTAACCTGCTTGATATGATCAGCATTAACAAACACTGGTCCAACCCCATGATTCTAATTCTAGTTCTGATTCTGCGCCATATTAGCTGCCATGAATGCGTTCAAGGTCTGATACACCTTAGCGATCTCAGTCTCAAGATCAAGTCCAGCCCTATGGGAACTACTAGCCCCATCACCATTAGCACCATTTTCTGGTCCTGGGTCTTGTCATTTCTCTGAATACTGCAAAACGAGGGTAAAGTTAGAGCATCATAACACAATTCATATTCACATTAATACCCCATGGCAAAACCACAACCATATCCCAAAACAAAACATCATATTTAAACTCTATATGACACTCACACTCTAATGTCCACACCTAGGTACTCACACTCTAGTGTCCACACCTAGGTACTCACGCTCTAGTGTCCACACCTAGGTTTATTTTTATACCATGTTTATCATTATTATTGAAGCGTGCTCTGATACAAATTTCTGTAGCGCCCCGAATTTCCAATAAGATATCTCAGAAATATGTGGCACAATTCTCAGCATTAACTTCAATTATAATAGTAAACATAGTCAAAATACAGATAAATTTTTCTTTCAATCTTTATTACATTAGTTCATTACAAAACATAATGGAAAAACAAACACCTGGAATTGCAGTCTTTCATTACAACACCTTCTTTACAATTTTACATAAGCTTTATTATCATTCTATCTCATGCATCCAAATCCCAATACCATAGGTAATCACCTGTAAAACATGAGGCTAGAGAAAACCCTAACCCCCAAAACTACAGGGGTCAGCCATAACGGTGTGAGTCACATAAAAACAAAAGCAACATAAATTGAACATGAAACATGGAATCATAAACAACAGGTAATAAAGACAAGAATAAATGAATTAAGAATTAACAATGAAACATGAAAAACATCAAGTGTAGCTAGACTAAGTGTCACGTGTAGAAAATAGGAAAACACATGCATAAACCAAATCAAGAAAACATAATACTATATGCTCACTCTCTAATGCATACTTGTCGGATTCTATGCATCCCACTCTACATAGGTCCGGTGCAAGCCCTTAACGTTCTCCACTTTATAGGGTTTAATCCCCCGCTATGCAACTAATCTTACCAAGATGACTACTACGAGATAAAGATAAACTGTGAGTATTAGCCCACGCCCCGATAATTCTGGAGGTCAATCTCTATCTATAGATAATTCCGGAGACTATTTCACTCACACCTAGGAATCTTCGAGAATAGCCCATAACGCAAGCTATGACACCTCATCACATGAATATTACATGAGTGTCGCCTTGACCTCGATAATTCTGGAGATCAATTCCATACTGCAGGTAATTTCGGAGACTATTTCACTTACACTAGGATAATTCCGGGGATTATCTCACACCACAAGCCATACTGAGGTCCATAACCCATGTTCTCATTCATCATATCACCACTAGTGTCTGTCCTTATTCTTTTATGTCAATTAATTTAATTACGAACCTCCTAGAGATGGTGTACCCTACTGGACTTAACTCAACAACTAATCAACAATGTGCCTCAACAGGCCAAAACACCATATCTCAACTGTCGGTATTCTAGGGTCCCACACACCCTCTAGAGACTCACACTCAACCATCTAAACTCAACTTTCATTAATCAAAACATTAATAAAACAACTTCAAAACATAGGCTCTGTAGAAAAATAGTATTTAGAATAGTAAGTTATAGATCCCCAGAACATTTAAAAAATCAATCGTTTAAAGAACGACAGAATAACTCAAGAAACATCAGTAACAGTCGAATGTAAACCGGAGTCGGTCGACTGTCCAGAGCGAAAAAACAGCACATCAAGAAAATAATTCTAAGTAATGGCTGTCGACTTTAAAAAGTCATCGATCGACTATCCAGAGCGAAAATTCAACATTTTTAAGAAAATTAATTCTAAGTATGGATGGTCGACTATAAAAGTCATCAGTCAACTGTCCAGAGCGAAAATCCAACACTTCGAGAAAATACCAAAACAGAGCAGAGACAGTCGACTGGAAAAATGGGTCAGTCGACTGTTCTGCAAGAAATTTCCAGAAAACGAGAAAACACAGCAGCTAGGTAGCGACGACCAACTGTTGAAACATACCAGTCGACTGTCACACCTGCAGACTGCAGTTCGGGTTGTGTATATTTCAACCGATACAAAGATTTATTTTATAAAAACAAAATCTATAAAAAGTATATTTCTGATATGATCAAATATTACTTGTAGAGTATATAAGAGTCCACAAAACCAATGAAACCACTTTGAATTGATAAAAATAGCTTTTTGATAAATTCCTTAAAATCGAAACATGAATATGTTCATATATCAAAATAAAGTTTTTAAGAACCAATCATACTTCGAAAGACCTTCGTATGATGTTCCAAACCATATTAATACCAAAATATGTTGAGATATAACCAAAATCTTCAAAAACACTTAAAGATTCAATTCCTTCAAAACAACAAAATAGGATATTCATGTAATAGTGTGCGTGCATGTTTGTGCACCAAAGAAAATTTACAAATCCATCAAATTAGGAATAGACAAATGTTCAGATTAAATCCTTAATAATTGAGCAATTCAAATCCAAGTAAAAACTTCATGAAATCACGAAATCTCCAATTTAGTCATAAAGCATCAAATCCAAATCTACTTATCACAACTCCAATCCTCAAGACATGATCTTTTAATTCATTCGTCATTCTCAAAATCACCTCAAACTCAACCATATATATTTTTTCAATAGTTGACTCATGAACATCAACAAATTCAACATTAACATGACCAAGTCGCATTCATCCAACTCACCAATAGTAAAAAATCTCATCTTCAATCTATTTATACATAGCATTCACCATATCCAATCAAATCAACAATAATCAAAAGAAATAGCCTACTCATGGTTTATATTAGGTTATTTAACAATCTCAAATCATCCACATGCAAATTCTACTCATAAATAACTTAGGGTTTCATAAAATATCAAATTTTTAACACATCAATTCATCCAATCCATCATATATATATTCATACCTAATTCTAGCATGCTTTCTAATAGATGAAAATCCACATATAACATTCAAAGAACAAAACAAAACAATTTATATCACTCAGATTGTTGAAAGAATCGAACGAACACGAATAGAAAGTAAGAAAAGCCTCTCCTTAGCAAGAAATCCAAGATCTTCTCTTTAGAACTCCAAAAATAATATGAAATGAGAAATCCGCTGTGTTGTGCAGCAAGATGACGGCTGCACTATACCCTAAATAGGTCGGGATTAAAGATTCCAGGTTTTTGAGTACATATGCAAAATATTCCCTTTCAAATATACGTTTACATAAATAGATCCCCAAACTAGAAAATTAGTTAAAACCAATTTAATTGTGCTAAAAAATCCAAAGATCCTCCACTGGCATCCGCTGGCACTTTAGGGAAAACCCAGAAAACAATTTTGCAATTTCATCCCTACAAATAGCGATTTTGCAAAAAGATCCTCTTTTATCAAAACTTGTAAAATATATCAAATGTGTTGAAACGAAAGGTAAACTTTTTACTCTTGAATTGACTAGGCATTATTTCCAGCCCAAAAATCCAAAAATCTGGGGTTTCACCCCCATTTGGTAATTTTACACGAAAGTCCTTCTTTTTGTAATATTTGCAAATGAGTCTAACCATTGTCAAAAAAATCTAGAAAAATCACAAATATTCTCAAGTAATAAATAGTGAGTTTCCCAAAAATAATTTTGGCTTTTGAACTTCCCGAGAAAATATTTGCAAGTATTTTACACGTGTAAGAAGATAAATTTTTAGAAAAATATTCATTAAATCACCAAAAACCATTTAACTCATGTAATATTCTCCAAACAATATTTTAAAAACATGTGGTACTACAGTACTAAATACCACATGTAGTGTAGTTGGGTTCTAGAGACAAATTGTTTGTGAATCTCCTTGATGATCTTGTCTCTATTATGTTGATTCGACCATAATTGCCTTACGACATACATGACATGAAATAACCTAGGATTGACCATTTCTTGTTGTATATATGGGTGTTGTTTGTATGATATCAGGTGCTCGTTCGTGTTATTTGTGGTAGACTTGTTATGGATTTGTGATATACCCTATACCATGTTGCTTGGATATCTAGTATACCAAATTTCATGTTTGGGTTATGTTTTAGATGAGCTTTCTATGAACTAGTTGATTTTGTGTATGAAGGATATTTTCAGTTTTGTCGGTTTTCTCATTTTGATCAGTATTTTAGACTCTATTAAGTTCAGTATTTGAAAATATTTTGTGAACATAAATTGTAGAGAATTCTTTCTATTTTCCAACCCTTCTGATGGATATCAGTTTCGATTTACAAGTTGTGAGTTATGCTATTTTACTACAGAGGTGTAGAAAGATTTTCAGATTGTGTTTTCCATGAATTCTGAAGAGTAAACTATTTTTATCATGATGTTAAAAGTATTATTTTGATCCAATATTTTGAACAATACAACTAGACCTGAATCAGGTTTTGTGTTTTGCCTAAATGGTGGTGCAGTGCGATGGAATTGTTTGAACCAAGAGACAATAGCCGATTCTACCACAGAGGCTGAGTATATTACTCCTCCAATGCAGCAATGGAGGTCATTTGGATAAGAAAGTTAATCACTGAACTTGGCATAGTTCCTAGCATTGTGCACCCGGTGGATCTCGATTGTAATAATAATGGGGTCATTGCACAAGCTAAGGAGCCTAGATCTCACCAGCGATCCAAACATATACTTAGGTGCTTCCATCTCATTCAAGAGATCATCGATAAAGGAGATGTGAATATATGTAGAGTACCGACAGATGATAGCTGTAATACCATAAACTTTCATTTTAATAAAAATGTTGATTTTCACGTGTTGTGCACATGCAAAATTTCGTATGTATATTTATTTTCTTTTTATAAAAATTTCATTTTGTACTATGAACTATTATTTCTTTCTTTTCCTCTATTTTTCTAAAAGCTTTTTTGTGTAAAGACTAAAACATTATTTTCTTATTTTGAGCCCCCTTTAATAATTTATTATTTTATTGTTTTGGCCCACAAGTCTAAGTCCACTATTTGTGAAGCCCACAAACTTAATTAATCATTTAAATTTTCACACTTGTCATGTATACAAAATTTGTGAACAATTGATGGGTACTAGAGGGCACGTGCATGCACGTAATGTGCATTGCACACCTTGGAGGCCGGGTGTATGCTTAAGGAGGAATGGGAGAGTGGGTGTGTGTGCATGGGTGGTTATTTGATTATGGGTGGTTGCTATAACCTCCCCTCCTGTCCTAGCCATCTATCTCTAACCATCTAGTGAAATCATAGCCCTCCAATCTATCCTAGAACTAGTATAAATACCCCCTACCTTCATGTATTCCACACAAAAAAAAATATTGAAAGAAAGAAATTATATAGGAGAGAAATACATAAGGGAGAATATAGTTTGAGTATGAGTTGTGTCCCAAGCTAGAGGCCGGCCCCATCCCCACATAAGGAAGCTTTCGGTTTTTTTTGCATAAGGAGCAAGAAGGAGGGCTTTTGCAACACAATTTAGGAGAAGAAGGCTACTCTCTCGCATTCTAGGAGACTCTAGGAGCTTTTATTTGGTTTTTCTCCAAAAAGGTGGGTGTTTCTCATTGCTTCTAATATTAGAAATCGCGCTAGGTATGTTTTAATGAAATTTTAGGAATTAACTAGTGAGAAATTGGAACCATGCTTGTTTAATTAAAGTAGAGTAGTAATATTAGAGATAAATTGATGGAATGATTACTAAGGGATAATTGTTAATTTATGTATTAGAATTCTCCATTTTTTATGTGCCACATGAATGTTCGAATAAATGAAAGATATTGTATTTGCAAATAAATGATTGAATGGATCATGTGTAAATTAGTTGATAAAAATAGAATTTGTATTCTTTAGAAAAGATGATCTTTGTGTTCTAAAATATGGTAGATTGACAATAAGAAAGAGTACAATAACGTAGTGATTTTTGTGGAAACCTAACTTTAATCATGAAGAGTTGTGCTATGGTTTTCAAATGTCGAAATTATGGACATGGAATACAAACTAGGGCAAAAATACATGTTTTAAAGAGCTAAAAATGCTTATAAAAATACTAGTTGCTGTAGATTTATGTGTATTTTAATTCTGAAAAAAGTTGCTTTCAAAAGAGATGAAAAATAGACAAATTTGTTTTGAGAATTCATGAATTGTAGATATGAATAGAGAACCAACTCAAAACCCAATTAATTTACCTTCAAATCGATATGGCCACTTAGACCATTTGGTCGGTGGAGTCTTCATTTGCTACAGTAGCGGGGGGGCTAGTCAGGGGTCTCGGGTTCGATACTGTGGCTTTTCGTTTTATTTTTTTTGTTAAAAATCCGATTGCCGAGAGTCGATACTTAGGGATTATAACCCCTAGTTATATCGCCTTGGGGCTTTGGCGTAGTGGTCTTGTGCGTTGTCTATTGGGCCGTTGGTTGTGGGTACGAATCCGGTTTGGGGTTTGGATTTTTTAAAAAAAATTTGTTTTTAGTGTGGGATTTTAATATTAATTTGAGATAAAAAAATAGATTAAAAATTGGGAAAAATACGGAATA
Organism: Hemerocallis citrina; assembly: GCA_017893485.1. Taxonomy (NCBI): domain Eukaryota; kingdom Viridiplantae; phylum Streptophyta; class Magnoliopsida; order Asparagales; family Asphodelaceae; genus Hemerocallis; species Hemerocallis citrina. Next base: position 57,520,918 of record CM030367.1, on the reverse strand, counting down.
AATTACTGAAAATTATTTGGACTTTATGAGAAAAATTTACGTAACTTTTGATAAAGTGTAATTAACAAATTGAGGCTTTTTGCAAGAAAGGACTTCTTTTTTAAATTAAATTCCCTTTTTAAATAAAGGAAAAATAAATGAGCTTTTTTGAGTTATAAAGATGAAAATTAGTAATGAGGAATTTTTGAAAGTTGTGATTTGTGTGATTAATTGGACTTATAAATTGTGCTTGTAATATGAATTGAAATGAGGATAATAGATTCGTGGAATAAATGAATTATTGATTACTACTAGTTGAAACTTATTCTTATGCATAAATTGCACGTGAAATTGAAGTATCGATTGTGATGAGTTATGGAAGATGTGAATACATGAATACGATGCTTATGAAATGTGAATTATGATTAATCATGAAATGACCTTATGAGTATGAAAAGTTCGATGTTGTAATTATGAGTTAAAATTGAGAACTATGGTGTAGATAACCCTTATACCGACAATAAAAGAAATGTGGAAATGATATTTGAGATGAAAAGACCAAGGTTTGGGTCATGTGAAATAAATGAACAAGACCGGTATAGTGGGAGTGCTAACCCTAAGGGATTGATTTTATTCATGATTCAATTAAACTAAGGATTAGATACATAGTGAAGATGTGATGAAAGTAAGAGAAAAAGATTGAGTATGAGGGCCACTGGATTGGCAGCGTGAGAGTATTCACAGGATATCCCATGATGCGTCATGATAGGGCGTGGATACTGCTCCAGAGTACCATCCCGGTGGCGATGCTCATGGGGTGTTTGATAACTGCGGATGGTGTCATGTCTTTGGTAGGAGCTGAATTACCACAGGATGCCTGCATGATGAGTCATGTGTCAGTGCGTTGGGATTCCCTCCAGGGTGCCTAGACATGAGTTCGTAGGTCAGAAAACATCTAGGATACTTACCGTAGTTACAGTAGTAGATTAAGTCATGACGAGGGATTGAACCCTACAAGATGAAGAACGGTTAAGGGCTTGCCCTCGGACCTATATAGTATGGGCTGCATAGACTCTGAACAAGTACGCATTAGTGTCATATAATACAAATAATTGCATTAAGGACTAAGTGCACATTCACAACACGACATCATTAGGATAGTCCCTTTAGCTTTGTTTGTGACAAGTTTGTGGTTTGCTAAGTATTGAGAATCGTTGTACTGTTTCCGGCATAGAGAGGATGGCCGTGTATAATATTTCGTCAGTTGAATGAACTGATGTGCCCACAGTTTTACATGCAGGGTAAAGATGCTTGACAAATTGAAGTATACATGCTGCTCAAGATTGATTTAAATGTTGTTTCATGTAATTTATTGTAAAATTGCTTCCGCTGTAATAATGTAAAGGTATAATGTAACTCTGATGTAAGAAATGTTTTTATTTTCTTATAAAATTGTACGAAAGAAGTGTAAAGATCCCGTGGAACTTCGAATTCAGTTGTATTTTGGAATTCGGAGTGTTACAATAACATCGCTGACCCACTGACAAAACCTTTTGCAATGCGAAAGCATAAGGGTCACAATAGGTCTATAGGCATTAGATGTATGTCTAAATGACTCTAGTGCAAGTTAGCAATTGTTGGAGTATCCCCGAGAGGCCAGTTGTGTATTGACGTTACTATTTTATAGTGCATCATGATATAAATTTCCTATTGAGGCATTTTATTTATTGTGAATTAAATGAACATGACAAAGTCCATAGAATAGAAAGTTCAATGTGATATCAAGTGCGTGACATGATTGTGAGATCCTATTGACTGAAATCAGAACACTATTATTAAATGTCCCTAGTCAACTATTATTGTCAATTAGGACAACGATAATACATAGAGACTAGTGCATATGTAGACCGATGACCATTCTCATGGGTCATGGATATGAGATATCAAGTATTAACACGGATACATTATAGTGCCCCGAATTTCAATAATATAAATAAGAGATACAACTCCATAATCCTTACATCAATGTAATCCAAACATAGTATAAAACACATGGAGAATTAAAACTTTTCTTTACAACAGTTCTTTATTACAATGCATAGCAGAAATTTAAACATATTTATTACAACACATCTCAACACTTATACTTCTGCCATATGAAATCCAAGCTTTAACTTTACTCAAGCCACTTACTCGCAAATCCTGCAAAACTAACAAACAGTGGGAACGTCAGTTGAATACAACCGACACAATACTATAGCAACATTAACCTTCCAAAGTCTCACAATCACAATCTTTCCACATAACATAAAATAAAGCAACAATAAATGGTTCATAAATCGACAAGTGCTACTAAACATAAGAGAATGAGTGTGTCAAAAAAACAAATAGAAATGCATAGAACAATGTCAAGAAAATACAATGCACATGATGCACATTGATGCGTACTTGCACGGATTCTATGCATCTTATACTACATAGGTCCGAGGGCAAGCTATTAGCGTCCTCCACATTATAGGGGAGACCAATCCCACTCCGCAGATCATTTTGGGGCTTATTTCATCCCCCGTCCCAGAAATACTGGGGATTGTCTCACTCCGCAGTCATCCAAAAGCCCTCATTGGAAAAATATCCCATCAACATCGCTCTCGTCTCGGAATACTAGAGAGCAATTGTAACACCATAATTTTTATTTATTTATTTAGTTATTTTTTTAACTATTCCATATTCAAATGACTTCTAACATAATCTATTACTTATCTACACAAAGTCTTACTTAGAAAAGTACTCACAGATTTTTATTAAAAATTTCGGTAGAGTTTCCCCTGAAATATTAGCCTTTTTACAGATATTCCTTACGAAAATCTGCTAATAATTACCAAAATCAAGGTACCTGTAATATACATCAGTCCTCTCCAGGCCAAGTCATTCAACATCACACAGGCAGTAATATATACGGCTCTGGGGCATAATTCTTCATAACAAGTAAGATACAAATTAAAAACCAAAAATTCTTTTGAAAACATATATGAGTTTTTGAAAAACGTTAGAAAATCTTAGTAAAACCATTGAAAACCCAACCACATAACCCAGTACTCCACAACAAGGTGGGTACGGGCTTTCATACCTCATCACAGCACTATTGATATATTATCTCTTACAGTTATACACACAATCTTCCATAATACAAAATTTTACATTATACTAACCCTATTTCTACATATAATAGATACGTCCATATAATCCATTCTACTACGAGAAAAGTATAACTACCAAAATCACAACAACTATGTCACCTCGCTGTTATCAAAACCTGCAAGAGAGTTAGGGTCGTCGGAGGGACTCCCTTAAACCCCAGAAAACAACAGGGGTTAGCCATGTCTAGTGTGAGTATAATTTACTACTTAGGCAAATAAATTAAAGTATATAAAGAAAATTGAAAGAACTTACAAATATCCTGATAATTAAGTTAACCAGAAATTTGAATATAAAACATCATAAAAGGGAATTGATACCAAAGTACCCTTCTGAATCAACACCCACCTACATATCCATATCCACTGTCCCTACCTTGAAATTGTGTCTCGGCAGGTAGTTCCCACCATTTCCATGGAAATAGCGGACGTGTCGTTCCTCGACACAATTCCAAGGTACTCTATATTCCTATTAATTTTTGTCTCTAACATCATAGTAATTCAAGCTAGTAGCATTTCGTTCATTCAATCTCATACCATATTGATATTTATTCTCATCATATATATTCTCATAACATAACTTCAAATTCATTCAATAATATCACATGCATTTTCATAGCATCTCATCACATATATTTAATTTTTTGCATATCATGTCATTCATTCGTTTTCATTGTAACGCCCCGAATCCCAAAAACACTGAATTCGAGATGTTCTACAGGATCTTTTCACTTTATTCAGTACAACTTTACAAGGAATTTAAACTTTTCACTTTACATCAGAGTTTACATCATATTACACTTTTCATTTGCACAACGGAAGTAAAAATATACAATATTTACATAAATGTACAACAACATAGTAAATATCTTTATGCATCCATTCCTCTTGAACATGTAATTTATCCTGCATACAAAACTGTGGATACGTCAGTTTATTCAACCGACGATAATTATACATGGTCATCCTCTCTATGCCAGAAACAGTATAACGAATCTCATTTCTTAACAGATCACAAAACTTGTTCACATAACAATTAAAGTAAAGGGGAAAATCTTAATGATGTCGTGTCGTGATCGTGCACTTAATCCTTAATGCAGTTTCTTAATTTACATGACACTAATGCGCACTTGTTCGGATTCTATGCATCCCATACTACATAGGTCCGAGGGCAAGCCTCTTAACCGTTCTTCATTTTTGTAGGGTTCAATCCCTCGTCATGACTTACTCTACTTCTGTAATTACAGTGAGTATCCTAGATGATATATGAGTACAAGCACGTGTCCTGGACCCTGGAGGGGAACCCCACGCCATGTCTTGACTCATCAAGCATGCATTCTGCGGCAATTCAGCCTCCTCCCTGAACACGATCCTCTTGCAGTCACCAAACATCCCACAAGTGTGGCTAAAGTCCGATCATTCTGAGTTGTGCCCGCGCCATGTCTTCACTCATCAAGCATGCATTCTGCGGCTCACACATCCGCACCGTAAACTCTAGTTCTCATACTTATGTTTTCTCTTACTTTCATCACATCTCCACTATGTACTAAAATCATTAGAATCATGAATAAAAATCAAAGCTCTAGAGTTAGCCTCTCCACCAAACCGGACTTATCATTTCATTTATACATGACCAACCTTGGTCTTCTTTTCAATATCATTTCATTTCATTCATTTCACTGCCGGGGGAGACTTAGCTACTCTTCGTTTCAATTTCCAATTCACAATTTCCAATCGAGCACTTTCAGCTCATAATTCATTTTAGAGTCTCACAGACTTTCTTATCATGATCTTAGCCTTTCATGTTCATTTAATTCTCAACTCACATCTATGATTCTTTTCATATACATTCATACAGCCATAAAAGAGTTCATTGACATCAATCATAAAGTTCACAACTTTCAGCAATAATCAAAACTGGAATCTCTGACATATCAAAATCTACTCTGTACAGTCGACTTGGAAGGATACCAGTCGACTCGTACAGTCAATACAAGTTCATCGTAAACACTCGGGAGAGTCGACTGCTGCACACGGCCAGTCGGCTGTCCCGCAACTTTTCATGTTCAAAATGTTATCCACGTGACAGCCGACTGTTCATCCATCAGTCGTCTGTCCTGGAATTTTTAACAGTACATTATCAGGTTCAGCTCATTCGACTTGCTACGCGCATTCAGTCGACTGGACAGATTCATATTTCAAATTAAGGGATTATCTTTCTTACAGTTCTTACATACACTTGCATCATTATGTTAAATCACAATATACAATATTCATGTTTCAAAAACACAAAGCTTCTTACTGTTCGGTAACATCGCAGCATGGAATTTCATGTTACTAACATTATCTTTTCTTCGAGGAAATATTTTAAACATGCATTCACACTTATTCATAACTTTCGTGAAGAGATAAAACATGATTCTCAATTACACTAGGTCAATCACGATGAAACATATCTCATTTCATGGAATTTCAGGCATACTCATAGTTTAATCAATGCATCGGTCGACTACTCCGAACATCAGTCGACTGTACCAGTCATTCTCAGTTTTATTAATTATCCCCTAGTTCTTTTTCCACATGCCCATGTCTACTTAGCCATGTACATCATGAAGGATATGAGTTGAACCTTACTACTTTATTTTAATAATACACATATATGTCATGAAACTTCTAACAAACATGTAACAGATGCCTCGTACCCAGTTGACTTATCCTTACGGCAGTCGACTGAACAGACCCAATTCATTCTAATTTACAGTGTCATTATTTCGCCATTTGTCCTTTATGATTATCATCATTAACATACTCAGGCAAATTCTAATACGTTGAACTTACTTTTCAGAACATGGTAACAAATATCATAATCATGGTATAATTCCTACATTAGAAGTCCTGAGAAACACCCACCTTATTTGACGAAGTAATCGAATCCAGAGAAAGCTCCCTACTGCAGCGCATCACTCCTTGCTCCTTGCTCCTTGCCGAAGATCTCCAGAGAATGATGCCCGGCCTCCACACACAAACTCTCACAGTAATAATCTTATAAAATAATCTAGTGTAAAGAACAATGGATGAGAGGGGGGGGGGGTATTTATATACAAATAGGAGTGAGATGGAGGGCCAAGATTCGGTAGATGGTTATGAGATGAAAGGCTGGGATTGACTAGGGCGTTCTGAAAACTACCCACACCTTGAATAACCACCCACACTCAAGCCCACTTCTCCACCAAAAACCGGCCAAGAATTGTGCTTTATGCACGTGTATGTGAAATGCACGTGCATGCACAAATCATCCCCTACAAGAACTTGTGCATAAAAATAATAAGTCTCTTTAAAAGAAATGTTACACATACAAGTTGTAGTAAAAGAGATTAAATCCATGGGCTAAAATTAATTGGGCCAAAATAAATACTAAAAGAAAAATAAGTAAACTAACATTTGGGCTTAGAAAAATAATATCCTTACACATCATGCTAAAAAAATAATAGTCAACATACTACACATACACACCTTATATAAAAATAAATAATCTTTCATATATTTGGAAAATCAAGGTATTACATCACTCCCTCCTTAGAATAGTTCCGTCCCCGGAACTACAGCCAAGAGCGAGAAAGCAGGAAAAGATACAAAGATACAATCAAGCAAAAAGCTCAGGATAATCCTTTAACATCCTCTCCTCAGATTCCCAAGTAGCCTCTTCAACCAAATGGTTTCTTCAGACTACCTTGACCATCGGTATCGTCTTATTCTTCAAGACTTTCTCCCTACAGTCAACAATCTCGACAGGAGACTCGATGTAATTCAGATCCAACTGCAAACCTTCCGGCACTTCAAGGCAAATGATGACTCGAATCTGGAATATAACCTCTCAGCATAGACACATGGAAGACATTGTGCACCTGAGACAACTCTTCCGGTAATTCAAGCCGGTAAGCAGTTTTCCCGATCCTTTTCAATATCTTGTATGGGCCTATAAACCTCGGGGCTAACTTCCCGCCTTTGCCAAATCGAACCACACCTTTACTAGGTGATACCTTCAGAAAGACGAAGTCACCAACCTCAAACTCAAGGTCCCTTCTCCGGTTGTCTGCATAGCTTTTCTGCCTGCTCTAAGCTTCCACCAACCTCTTCCTGATCAGAACGATCTATTTTGGGGAATACAGCTGCTCCTTGTAGACGATCGAACAAATCATTAATTCGAGGAATCGGATACTTATTCTGAATAGTGACCTTATTCAGCTCTCGGTAATTGATACACATTCTCATCGATCCATCCTTCTTCTTTACCAAAAGCACTGGTGCTCTCCAAGGTGACGCACTAGGTTGAATAAAGCCTTTTTCCAACAGTTCCTCAATCTGCCGTTTCACCTCATCCTGTTCCACTGGAGCCATCCTATACGGTGCCTTAGAAATTGGTGCACTTCCGGTTGAACAGTGATGCTGAACTCTACATCACGATGCGGGGGTAACCCAGGAAAATCTTCCAAGGACACAGTCGGATAGTCCCGAACCACAGCAATCCCTTGCAATTCCACAGGAGTCTCTTCCTTGCGGATAGTTGCCACCAGCTTAGAACACTTCTGCTTTCCTTGGAAAGTGACTACAGGTCCTCCCGGAGCCTTCACTGTTACCGTCTTGGTCTTGCACTCGATGCTTACACTGTACACCGACATCCAATCAATGCCAATGATAACATCGACTCCCAAGATAGTCAGCTCGATCAGATCAATGCCAAAGATTCGATCTCCAATCACAATCTCGCAATCAGCATAATACCGATCAGTGGTCAAAGTTTTCCCTGATGGAGTAGCTACTGTCAAGATCTTGCCTGGAAAAATCTTCGGCTCAACTCCCAACACTTTAGCAAATCTAGGAGACACAAAAGTATGAGAGGATCCAGTATCGAACAATACAACAGCTTTCATTCCATTAAGATAGAGTTCTCCTGTTACATAATACACACCATTACATAACAGTTTCACAATATGAACGGGAAGAAGAAATGACAAAAACCACTAAACATCAGCCCTCGTACCAGAGATGACCTGAACTGCCTCCTCAACATCAGCTTCCGTCAAGGCAAATACTCGCCCTGGTTGGTACGGCCTCTTCCCAGTATGTTGTATTGGCACATTGTGATTGCCAGCCTGTGGTTTGAGACATCGAGATTGGTAATGTCCCATTTCACCACAGTTTTAGTAAGTGACTGCAGAAGGTCTCACCACATTGTTCCCAGGTCCTCCTGCTACACTGATAGCGTTCGCACCTGTCGGTTTGAACCTCTGTGCAGATGGTTGCCCCTTGAAACTCCCAGGATTGGTGGGCCTCTTCCCGGACTGCCAGTTGTTCCTCCGGCTCTGAACAACATGGAACTGCTCCATATCCGCCTCCGTCGCTACTGCCCTCTTGACCAACTTGTCAAATCGCCTGATACCAAGAGGTATCATCCGGGATCTCAAGCTTGATCTCAGTCCATGCTCGAACTTACGGGCCTTCTTCGCCTCATCCATCACCAGTTCTGGAGCATACCTGGAGAGCTGAGTAAACTTAGTCTCATACTCCCTCACTGACATGCTGCCTTGCTGAAGTGACAGAAACTCCATTGCCTTCTTCTCCTGAACATCGGAGGGGAAATAATGACTGCGGAATTCTTCCAGAAATTCCTCCCAGCCAAGCACTATACCTCACGTGGTCCTCTTCATCGACTGCCACCAAACAGCCGCAACCTTCTCCAGTTGCAAAGTCGCCAACTTAACCTTGCTGCCCTCCGGTGTCTCCAACACCTCAAAGATTGTCTCCACTTGCCGAATCCAGTTGTCAGCCGCATCTGGGTCTGACTTTCCCTCGAATACAGGTGGTTTCATTCTCTTGAACGATTCCACCAGCTTAATCGCCTCGGGCACTGGATTCACCGACCCCCTTCCTTGGTTCATGGCCACTGCATTCAACGTCTGGTAGACCCTAGCAAGCTCGGTCTCCAGATCCAAACCTTCCCCACTCCTAGCTCATCTTCTCGACATATTCTGATGCAAAAGATCCATCAATATTCGAAGTATAAGACAAGAACTTAAATCAACTTGCATTTCATTGAATTCCAAAGTTTATACATTCGAATTAAAAAAAACATTTTTGACATCAGAATAGAAGATAGTAGAAACTAAGACAATCGAATCCCTACGGGCCCTCTTCGCTGCTCGAAGTTCATCCAGTAGTTCATCAACCTCATCCTTCAGCACATCTGTCAGGTTCTTTCTCTTCTCAAGTTCCCATACTCGGTGATTGAGAACAGAAAAATCGTCCTTTCGCTTCGCCAGTTGAGCTTCCAACACTCCAACTCTGTCTTTCAGGGTTTCCACCTGCCTCTAGAGAGAAGCCATAGTGCCACTCAGAGCTGGTCCTCTTTCTTCATCGGAAGAAGAATCGTCAGACGAGTCTGGAGGTGGGGTGATCTCTCGAGATTCAGGCTACTCCTCCTCATCAGAATCTGCTTGCCCAGGGTGATACTCGTCCTCAGAATCAGCCTGTCCAGGATGGTACTCTTCCTCAATAATATGCCAGTCGTCGCCTCCAGCAGGGTCGAAGTGATCAGCCATCTTAGAATAGGGAGGAAGAAGCATAAGTCATAGAGCAACACAAATGTAAGTCACTTACATTTAAATCTCCAAACTCAGACACACACTATACTGTCCACATCTAGGGTGTCGTCCCTTATAAATTTGTACCAACAGGAAAGCGTAGAAAAGCGTGGCTCTGATACCACTCTGTAATGCCCCCGAATCCCAAAAACACTGAATTCGAGATGTTCTACAGGATCTTTTCACTTTCTTCAGTACAACTTTACAAGGAATTTAAACTTTTCACTTTACATCAGAGTTTACATCATATTACACTTTTCATTTGCACAGCGGAAGTAAAAATATAAAACATTTACATAAATGTACAACAACATAGTAAACATCTTTATGCATCCATTCCTCTTTAACATGTAATTTATCCTGCATACAAAACTGTGGATACGTCAGTTTATTCAACCGACGATAATTATACATGGCCATCCTCTCTATGCCAGAAACAGTATAACAAATCTCATTTCTTAACAGATCACAAAACTTGTTCACATAACAATTAAAGTAAAGGGGAAAATCTTAATGATGTCGTGTCGTGATCGTGCACTTAATCCTTAATGCAGTTTCTTAATTTACATGACACTAATGTGCACTTGTTCGGATTCTATGCATCCCATACTACATAGGTCCGAGGGCAAGCCTCTTAACCGTTCTTCATTTTTGTAGGGTTCAATCCCTCGCCATGACTTACTCTACTTCTGTAATTACAATGAGTATCCTAGAAGATCTATGAGTACAAGCACGTGTCCTGGACCCTGGAGGGGAACCCCACGCCATGTCTTGACTCATCAAGCATGCATTCTGCGGCAATTCAGCCTCCTCCCTGAACACGATCCTCTTGCAGTCACCAAACATCCCACAAGCGTAGCTAAAGTCCGATCATTCTGAGTTGTGCCCGCGCCATGTCTTGACTCATCAAGCATGCATTCTGCAGGCTCACACACCCGCACCGTAAACTCTAGTTCTCATACTTATGTTTTCTCTCACTTTCATCACATCTCCACTATGTACTAAAATCATTAGAATCATGAATAAAAATCAAAGCTCTAGAGTTAGCCTCTTCACTAAACCGGACTTATCATTTCATTTATACATGACCAACCTTGGTCTTCTTTTCAATATCAATTCATTTCATTCATTTCACTGCCGGGAGAGACTTAGCTACTCTTCGTTTCAATTTCCAATTCACAATTTCCAATCGAGCACTTTCAGCTCATAATTCATTTTAGATTCTCACAGACTTTCTTATCATGATCTTAGCCTTCATGTTCATTTAATTCTCAACTCACATCTATGATTCTTTTCATATACATTCATACAGCCATAAAAGAGTTCATTGACATCAATCATAAAGTTCACAACTTTCAGCAATAATCAAAACTGGAATCTCTGACATATCAAAATCTACTCTGTACAGTCGACTTGGAAGGATACCAGTCGACTCGTACAGTCAATATAAGTTCATCATAAACACTCGGGAGAGTCGACTGCTGCACACGGCCAGTCGGCTGTCCCGCAACTTTTCATGTTCAAAATGTTATCCACGTGACAGTCGACTGTTCATCCATCAGTCGTCTGTCCTGGGATTTTTAACAGTACATTATCAGGTTCAGCTCAGTCGACTTGCTACGCGCATTCAGTCGACTGGACAGATTCATATTTTAAATTAAGGGATTATCTTTCTTACAGTTCTTACATACACTTGCATCATGATGTTAAATCACAATATACAATATTCATGTTTCAAAAACACAAAGCTTCTTACTGTTCCGTAACATCGCAATATGGAATTTCATGTTACTAACATTATCTTTTCTTCGAGGAAACATTTTAAACATGCATTCACACTTATTCATAACTTTCGTGAAGAGATAAAACATGATTCTCAATTACACTAGGTCAATCACGATGAAACATATCTCATTTCATGGAATTTCAGGCATACTCATAGTTTAATCAATGCATCGGTCGACTACTCCGAACATCAGTCGACTGTACCAGTCATTCTCAGTTCTATTAATTATCCCCTAGTTCTTTTTCCACATGCCCATGTCTACTTAGCCATGTACATCATGAAGGATATGAGTTGAACCTTACTACTTTATTTTAATAATACACATATATGTCATGAAACTTCTAACAAACATGTAATAGATGCCTCGTACCAGTCGACTTATCCTTACGACAGTCGACTGAACAGACCCAATTCATTCTAATTTACAGTGTCATTATTTCGCCATTTGTCCTTTATGATTATCATCATAAACATACTCAGGCAAATTCTAATACGTTGAACTTACTTTTCAGAACATGGTAACAAATATCATAATCATGGTATAATTCCTACATTAGAAGTCCTGAGAAACACCCACCTTATTTGACGAAGTAATCGAATCCAGAGAAAGCTCCCTACTGCAGCGCAGCACTCCTTGCTCCTTGCTCCTTGCCGAAGATCTCCAGAGAATGATGCCCGGCCTCCACACACAAACTCTCACAGTAATAATCTTATAAAATAATCTAGTGTAAAGAACAATGGATGAGAGGGGAGGGGGTATTTATATACAAATAGGAGTGAGATGGAGGGCCAAGATTCGGTAGATGGTTATGAGATCAAAGGCTGGGATTGACTAGGGGGTTCTGAAAACTACCCACACCTTGAATATCCACCCACACTCAAGCCCACTTCTCCACCAAAAACTGGCCAAGAATTGTGCTTTATGCACGTGTATGTGAAATGCACGTGCATGCACAAATCACCCCCTACAAGAACTTGTGCATAAAAATAATAAGTCTCTTTAAAAGAAATGTTACACATACAAGTTGTAGTAAAAGAGATTAAATCTATGGGCTAAAATTAATTAGGGCCAAAATAAATACTAAAAGAAAAATAAGTAAACTAACATTTGGGCTTAGAAAAATAATATCCTTACACATCATGCTAAAAAAATAATAGTCAACATACTACACATGCACACCTTATATAAAAATAAATAAATCTTTCATATATTTGAAAAATCAAGGTATTACATTCATTGCATCTTATTCACATGCATCCAGTCTCGTAATATCACATTCATTCTTATCTTATAACTCCTATCATAACATCTCGTAATGCATTAACATTCATTCTCATTTTATTACTATTTATCTTCTCTTTATTCTGATTTCATCATACAAATTATTTTAATACTCATTCTCATCTCATCACGCTATTTAAGTTACTTCTCATTCTTATTGATAATATATCTTACTTTCATTTTCACTTACATCTCATATTACACTTTACTTTAACTTTCATTCTTATAAAATTACTAGGTTTGCCCATTGACACATGCTTACGGCACGTCTTGGGAACGGTGCACCTTGTTTGATCATATAAAATAGTTTTGAGGTCCAGCAAATTAATTGAAGTAACAAACATATTATATGAGAAACTTTTGGGGGTCCAGTAAAAAACATATTATATGATTTTTTTGATTTTTTGAATTATTTTTAAAGTTTTTAAAGCTTTTAATTTTTTTAGTTTTTTAGTTTTTAATTTTTTTAAATTTTTTTTAAATTTCTATTTTCTTAATTTTTTGAATAGAAGAGGGAGAGGGAAAGGGGGGAGAGGGAGAGAGAGAGAGAGAGAGAGAGAGAGAGAGAGAGAGAGAGAGAAATAATTAAATAAATATAGGAGTTGTTTTGGGAGGGAGATTTGAATTTGAGTTTTGGGGAGAAACTTTTGGGGGGGGGGTATTTTTTGAGGTTAGATCTGGGCCTTTAATTTTTGGGGGATTGAAGGAGAGCCACTTGATAGCTTTCTTTGTGTTTTATTATATAAATACTCTGCACCCCAAACATAGTTTGGGTAATATTACATCACACCCCAAAGCCGATAGCTTGGGTAATAATCACCACACCCCAGACAAGCTGGGTAATTATCACCGCACCCCAAGTAGAACTTGGGTAATTTACATCACATCTCGAGCCGATAGCATGGAATATTACTGTACTTTATTTTCATTTCTATGTTACAATTTACTTTACTTTTCATTTCCATCTCGCAATACAACTTTAATATCAACAACCCACCAATTCACCCTGGGAGTAGTGCCAAGGTGGATGTAATATCCCGGACGGATATTACCGTATATAAATTATTATTTTATTATTATTTTATTATTATTCCAAAATTGAATTATTTTGGTGATTTTCTACCGGTTTATTCATAGACATCACCTGTACCCAGATATCAGTCAGTATACATCCGTATTGTATCAATTGATACTGTGATCTTCCGAACTAATAATAAAATTTATTTTATTATTATTTCCGAGAATTAATTATTTTTATACGGATTATGCGAAGATTTTCGGTATACAGACATATATGCGCACATATGTGTAGTATGTCGATTGGTACATTATACAAATTGTGTGTTGTGTATTTTTGGACAACACTTGTTTTGTTATGACAAAACTCAATTAGATTGTTAGGGTTTGATTAGGAGGTTAAACCTAGGGTTACAAAGGCATAAGAGAATTAGGAGGTAATCTTCTAGAAACTCCCCTCCCTCACATAACACCTCCCCCACACCATACCCTACACCTCACCCCTACCCCCTACCATGGTATGGCCGGCCCATATTTTAGGGGAGGGCTTTTGTGCAAATGTGTATGTACAATTTTGCACTATCCACCCTTCTCCCCTCCTATAAATACCCCCTTCCTTCACCTTAGTCTCATTTTAGAAAGATCAAAAAGAAAGAAAGAAAGAAAGAAAGGAAAAGAGAGAGAGATCACCATACTAACTTGAGAGTTTTATTTGTAGGGTTCGTAGGAGTTCTAAGAGCTAGGGGAAGGAGAAGGTTGAGCTAGCTAGTTCTTCCTACAAGTGAACCAAGGTAGGGGTTCTCCATATTTTTCTTTGGTTGTTTGCTTGTTTGTTTGTATTGTTTTGACTTCTTCTCCTACCTTCTTGTTTTGTTTTCTTTGTTTTTGGGGTGTTCTTGTGATGGTGTGTTCTTGTTATTGTGAATGTGGTAATGAATAAAAGAAAGAAAGTAGTAGTAGTAACTACTAAACATATAAAGATCACATCTTTAAGATTGTAGTTGTTGTTTATGTATGTTGTTGGACTAAAAATGACATAATGCATATGAGCTTGAACATACAACCGATTGGGGGTTGTAGGACTTGTAGGACTTGGTATACATAAGCATATGAATACTCTTATACAACCATTTTGGTTGTAGGACTTTTATTGAACTTGGACAAAATAATAATAAGCATATGTTTTGTTGTAGTTTTCTTTCTTAAATAAAAAGATCTTTTCTTTATTAATCACTAGTTGTAGAATAAATAAAAAAGATCTTTTCTTTATTAATCACTAGTTGTAGAATAAATAAAAGATCTTTTCTTTATTAATCACTAGTTATAGAATAAATAAAAAGATCTTTTCTTTTATTAATCACTAGTTGTAGAATAAATAAAAAAATCTTTTCTTTATTAATCACTAGTTATAGAATAAATAAAAAGATCTTTCTTTTATAATCACTAGTTGTAGAATAAATAAAAAGGATCTTTTCTTTTATCACTAGTGATAATAAAGACTAGTAGGCAATTAAGTAGTAGCATATTAAAATAAAGTAGTAGTAGGTTGATTAAATAAAATAGTAGTATGTTGATTAAATAAGTAGTAGTAGTATGTGGATTAAATAAAGTAGTAGTGGTATGTTGTTAAAATAAAGAAGTAATAGTAAGTAGTTGTAGATGTTTTATAGTTGTATGTTGTGTTCTTGATTAAAATGAAGTAGTAGTAGTAGTAGATAGTTGGGTGTTATGTTCTTGACTAAAATAAAGTAGTAGTAGTGGTAGATAGTTGTGTGCTATGTTTTTGATTAAAATGGAGTAGTAGTAGTAATAGATAGTTGTAGATGTTTATTTTTGTGTTCATAAAGTGAATACCATGCTAAGATTATATTAGATTAATTTAGATATGCTTAGAATGTTGTAGGATTCTTTCTAAAAATATCCTATCATGGTTTTATGCTTAGAAGGTTGTAGCATTCTTCTAAAAAAATTTCCTATCATATTCCTATGTTTAGAATGTTGTAGGATGCTTTCTAAAATTACCTACCATGTTTTAGGAAAGCTATTTTATGTTAGAACATTGTAGGATTTGTATGAAAAATACCTACCATGTTAAGAATGATGTAAGCCATGTTAGGTGTGTGAATATGCTTAGAATGTTGTAGGATGCTTTCTAAAATTACCTATCATGCTTTAGGAATGCTATTTCATGCTTAGAATGTTGTAAGACTTCTTCTAAAATTACTAATCATGTTTTAGGAATGCTATTTCATGTTTAGAATGTTGTAAGATTAATTCTAAAATTCCTACCATGTTTAGATTAGTCTATTTATGCTTAGAATGTTGTGGGATTCAATCTAAGAGTTTCCTACCATGTTTAGATTAAATTAATTATGCTTAGAACGTTGTAGGATCCATGATAAATTACTTACCATGTTAGAAGCATACATACATACATACTTAGGAATGTTGCATGTTCATACTAGTAGTTACCCATGCTTAGTAAGATATTCATGTTTAGTAGCTATTCATGCTTAATAAAGGTTCATGCTTGGATGATAGTAGAAAAAGTTATATACCATGCTAGTTTAATTGTAGGTAAGTGATATACCATGCTAGTTTTAATTGCTAGTAAATTGTATGCCATGTTAGTTAAGTTGTAAGTAAGTTATATACCATGCTAGATAGGTGGTAAAGAAGTTATATACCATGCTAGTTTAATTGTAGGTAAGTGATATACCATGCTAGTTTTAATTGCTAGTAAATTGTATGCCATGTTAGTTAAGTTGTAAGTAAGTTATATACCATGCTAGATAGGTGGTAGAGAAGTTATATACCATGCTAGTTTAATTGTAGGTAAGTGATATACCATACTAGTTTTAATTGCTAGTAAATTGTATGCCATGTTAGTTAAGTTGTAAGTAAGTTATATACCATGCTAGATAGGTGGTAGAGAAGTTATATACCATGCTAGATAGGTGGTAGAGAAGTTATATACCATGCTAGATAGGTGGTAGAGAAGTTATATACCATGCTAGTTTAATTGTAGGTAAGTGATATACCATGCTAGTTTTAATTGCTAGTAAATTGTATGCCATGTTAGTTAAGTTGTAAGTAAGTTATATACCATGCTAGATAGGTGGTAGAGAAGTTATATACCATGCTAGTTTAATTGTAGGTAAGTGATATACCATTCTAGTTTTAATTGTAAGTAAGTGGTATACCATACTAGTTTAATTGCAAGTAAGTTGTATGCCATACTAGTTTAATTGCAAGTGAGTTGTATGCCATGCTAGTTTAAATTGTAAGTAAGTTGTATACCATGCTAGATTAAATGAATACTCATGCTTAGATAAGTATTTGTTCATACTATGTTAGTAGATGATCATGCTTAATCATTATACATGCTAAGTAAGTAGGTATCATGCTAATTATTGGTCATGTTAAGTTAGAGATATCCATGCTATGATATTCATGCTTGGATTAAAGAAACTACCCATGGTTAGTTGTAGTAATTTCATGTTGTGTTCTATACCATGCTAAAGTTCAAATATATGCTTAGAATGTTGTAGGGTTAGTGTTAGAATACCTACTATGCCTTGGAATGTTGCTTGTTCATACTAGTTTGAGTTGTGGTGATTAGTGATGATAAGTAGTAAGCTTTCATGCTCAAATTATAACCTACGCTTGACTATAGTGGACTTCATGTCTAGGTCGTAGTGATTTTCATGCTTAAGCTCGATGTAAGCACAAGCATTAATCATATTCATACTTAGGAGTATCATGGTGAGTGGTTGTGTTATATGATTAGATTGTCGTAGGAAGATGCTTGCAATTGTATGCCATACTAAGGCGCTATAGGTTGAAGTAATAAGGATTGGAAAGACCACTAGTAATAGTTAGTTGATAAATGCTGTTTTGTTGCCTTCGGTTCTTCCTTAGTAGAATACCGATCATAGACTACTAGTTGATTCTTTTGTTGCTTCTAATAATAGAAGATTAAGTTTGCTAGTAAGCACGTTTGGTTGCTTTTAAGATTGATTACCTGTATGGTTGTTTGCATATGGTTGTGCTCGTACGTGGCTCGACTGGCCCGTACGTAGCTGTGGGTCTCATACGTAGCTTACTTGGCTCGTATGTAGGTTGTTGTCTCGTACGCGGCTCGACCGGCCCGTGTGTAGCTGTTAGTCTCATACGCGACTTATTTGGCTGGTATGTACATGGTTATCTCCTACGAGGCCCGCCTAGCTCGTAGGTAGTTATTGTTTCATACGTAGCTTATTGGCTCGTATGTGGTTGTTACTCGTGTATAGCTTGTTAGCTAGTACACAGTTCGTTGTGCTCGTCTAGGGTGATGTTACCACCCTGAGGGCTATCGACCATCAAGACATATGTTTTCTCACCCTAAGGAACTGTGGAGGAGTCACTCCTTGTGTACCGTCGAATCTTAACCAGGGTAGGTTGATCGAGGACCGGAGTATAGACAAAATCTAAGTCTAGGGTAGCGGCATGCATGTATATTCGCACAGCCAAAGTCTTGGATCGATGAGCCACGAACCGGATCCGGAGGGATTCTGGTAAGTCTAGGTTGAGCAGCCTAGTAGAGTTGTCTTGCGAAGTCTACTTTAAAGGCCTAGCATGTTGCATTTATAATATTGTCATCCCTAGGATTGTTCGAGTCAGGGACATCATTAGGATAGTGACTTGCAAGAATCATTTTACTTAAACCCTTTTGCCGGAAGAGAGGAGTCAGTTGTAGGGGGCCCCTTACACTAACTCGTCCCTTGAGGCAGATCATAGGTGGTGTATTGGGTTGTACCTTCCCGTCAAAGGGATACGTACGGTGCCGTCTCACAAGTTGAGGACACGGGTTGCGTATCTCGCGCTGTTAATTCCTGAGGTGCCGTGGCTAGGGGTGCTACAGGATGCATTGTGCAGTCCTGCGCTGGCGAGACCCCAGAGGGTGCCACAGGGTAGGCTTCGAGCTACCCTGCGCTTGCGAAACCCTATAGTTTGATTTTGGAATGATGCCCGATACATTGGGTTCGTCTATTTTGAGTGAGGTCCTGATTAGCCGGGCCGCGGTGGCGAACATAGACACCACTGGCGAAATGCTACAGTGGCACATGACCACATCTGCAACCTCGCGAGTCACGTGTAGGTGTCAGGAACAGGTTGTGTGCAATTAGAATTCATAGCGCGGGTTCAATCCCTATATATGGAGAAACGGCTTGAGATGGAGTCGCATGTAGTATGGGCTGCATGTTGCGTTCGGAGACTTGCTGACATTAGAATAGGAAGCATCCGAGTTCTATTTAAGTATCACATTAGAGTCTAGTCATAGCACTCACGAACACTTAAACTACACCAACACCATTGCTATATTTTGTATATTGTTTAGGAGATTCGCTGCTATATGATCAGCCTTTAAGCGTCAGTGAATACTAACGTCCCCACTTCCATAGGTACTGGATCGCCAAAGTACAAAGGTGAAATTCAGGAGGACTCAAGGCAAGGGAAGCAAGGAGTCAGTGTTATGTTTAGTCCGCTGCAGTATATGTATTGATTATCCATTAGTTGAGAAGTACTCAAGTAAGAGTTACCGAGTGTTGTTCTTCATTCCCTGTACTCTGATATAA
The DNA here is from genome assembly GCA_017893485.1 of Hemerocallis citrina. Classification (NCBI taxonomy): domain Eukaryota; kingdom Viridiplantae; phylum Streptophyta; class Magnoliopsida; order Asparagales; family Asphodelaceae; genus Hemerocallis; species Hemerocallis citrina. Next base: position 57,501,401 of record CM030367.1, on the reverse strand, counting down.
GATGTTGAAGGTTGTAATACTTGGAAATGTAAAGGTAATATTGTAACTCTATTGTAAGGTATTACAGTTGTACAATATTCAGACTTGTAACACATTGTGTATTGAATAAAAAGTTTTAAATTCTCCTGTTTTTCTGTGTATTGTGACTAATTGAAGAAAAGGTCTTGGCTCGTGTCACGGTTTCCCAGTGTCGGAAATCGGGGCGCTACAGTGGATAGTTCCCATTATTTCCATGAAAATAGCGGGCGAGTAGTTCCTCAACACAATTTTAGGGTGCATTAAATTCATGTCATAACATATTTTAGCTTTATAACTATCCTCGTATTCATCACATAATACACTTAACTTTATGTTTCACACTCATATTATATATTACTTTACTTTTCGATCGTATAATACATACACATTTTCTCCAATTTATTCTGATTAATTCACATACATAATTCCTTCACTTTTATACTCATATACATAACACCATATTAATTTACATATATAATTCCTTCGCTTTTCATATTTAATCACATAACTCAAATGTTCCTCTTTTCATAAATATTATCATATCACCACATCTTTATTTTTCATATATAATCACATAATGCAAATTTCTCACTTTTTATACTTATTTAACCACATACTTCTTTTTCTACTCATTTTCATTTACATACTCACGACTCATATTATTTAATACTCATCTTTGTTCATATACATCTTCTTTTGCTCTTCTTATTCATTTCAACTCATAAACTTGCTTTACCTTCTCATTTCCACTTTCACATTGGATACTTTCTTTTATTTCTCATTCACATTTCACATTATATGCTTTCTTTACTTTCTCATTTTCCTTTTCATTTCACATTAATTCATTTTATTAATTTGTCGACCAGTGAGCCACAATATCCCAATATACTAAAAGCCGATAGCCCAGTAAGCACGCAAACCTGTGCCCCCGCGGGGTCTTACGCATCCTAGGCTACGTCTTACTCCAAGCCTATACCAGTGAGGGAAACACAGCACCCTAAGTAGAACTTGGGACAAGCTGGGTAATATAACACCGCACCCCAAGGCCGATAGCCTGGGTAATAATCACCGTACCCCAGACAAGCTAGTAATAACCGAACCTTAAGCCGATAGCTTGGACGATAAAAACACCGCACCCTAAGCCGGTCCTTGGGTGTTAGGAGGTCTATCCCAAACCCTCAGGATTTCTGTAGGTACTGGTCAACAAAATTTAACCTTTATTGTCATAATTTTCATTTTTATCTTATTTCTCATATTATCACCACATAGCGTCTCATCTTTTATTTCAATAAATTATCACATCTTTGACATTTACCATGAGAATTATTATCTCATTTTATTATAACATATCATCTCATCTTTTATCCTAACATATTAACATATATTCGGTGTTCACCATATTAATTATCATCTCATTGTATCACATATATGCATACACTAAGTTATGTAACTTACAAAACCATCACATCATATTATTTTGTATCATGAATGTACCATATTGTTTATTTGTGACAACATCACACATTATGTATATACCATGCTATTTACTACCTCATTATATCACATATTTGCATATACCTGGTTATTTAATTTATAAGATTCTTATATCATATTATTTCATATTATGAATTCACCTAAGTATTTATTTAGTCACGTTATATTATATTATGAATATGCCAATTTATGTAGTTGATTATATCATATTATCACTCATTTGTTTCACTTTGAACATCTTTTTATCATACATATATTTACTGATTAATATCATCAATAATTGTATCACTACTCATTATCTCCCATATATCACAAGCATGCACCAGATTAATCAATATATCATAACACCATATATATATGCCATTTTTATTTATCTTCCGTATATTATACGTTCATCAACCCCAAGTACTTCATATTTTCATATATGTATACCCAATACATCACACAAATTCACCATATAACCTAATTTCAACATACAAAAATTTCGTATTATCTAATAAATCTTCATTTTACTATAACCCACACAAATCACATCGAATCCGTATAAAATTTTGTCACAACATAATATATACCTAGTATAATCATATTCACCTGACGAACCAGCAAGAAGATACTCCTCGCTTGCCTGGTCGCCATTCGAATTTCACTTTTTAATACCTATTAAGAAAATTATCGACCCCATAAGCTATTTACTCAAATACACATTATCTATCCCCCAAATGCAGATCAAACATACTCACACATCCTATACGACCTACATAGGCATAATAAATCAACAATTCTCTAGTTCTGTGACCAAATCCCAATTTTACCCCTCGATCGGAGGAATTCTAATCAACATTTTATATTTTAAGGGTAAAATACCCTGAATTAACTTCTATATCCCAAAATTAACTCATATATGCATATCGAGAATAAATTCTATTATTTATACATATTTTTCAATACTTATCATATTTTGATATCAATAACCCTATTTTTACAAATTCCCGATACCGAGAAAATTCCTTATAATTGTTAAAAAGTTATTAAAATTTATCATAAATACTCCTAAATTATCCCAAAATATTCTACATCCTCCAAAATAATTGTTAGCATTCCATAGATGCAATTCTCCATATCCTTCCTAAACTCAAACCCTAGGTTTATTAAAATTTCTATATTATTATCAAAGAAATTGAAATCTTTCACCTCTAGCATGTTCTACAAGCTCTAAGAATCCTTCTACTATGATTTTTATGCAAAGAAAAGTAAAGCACACAATTCAATAATTAAAGGTACAAATTAATATACCTTCATGAAGCCCTCTCTAGAAACCACTACTGCCACGCTGAAGAGCACCTTAAAATCTCCTAGAATTCCCAAAGAATTTGAAGCTTGAAATGGCAAATGGGTGGGAATAAAAAATCCTAAGCTAGGGCAAAATGGGTTTCGTCTAGGAAAAAAGGAGGATGGGGAAAGAGAAAATAAGTGGCATGATGGTAAATACCAGGGTTCTAAATAATAAATAGGTTGGGGTTGTGGGCTTGGCCCATATTCAATTAAAAATTATCATTATAAGGGTTATTTTCAACCTCGAATTCTCAGAATCTTTCTTGCTAGGATCATACAATTCCTTCGAATGAGAAAATATTCCACCCTCTACTATGCACAAGCACTCAGGAATATTTTTCGGTTAAATCGGAATCATCTGCTCCGGGAAAACTCACCTCAAAACTCCTATATTTCAAATTTCTTTTGTTTAACCCCGAATTCCAATTTAATCATTCTAAAATAAAATAAATCGATTAATAAAAAAAATATACTCAAAATCATAATTAACAATAATATAAATGTAATATTTTAAATTTTTTTAAATGCAAGTGTTACATTATACACACCTCAAAAGAAGCTCGTTCTCGAGCTACGAGGGTAGAGATAACTCCTCGAATAATTAAGGATACTTCCTTAACCCCATTTCCTCGAATTTCCAAGTACAATCATCAGCATCAGAACTCCATTGCACCTTCAACAACTGAACAACTTGTCCCCTTGTCCACCTGTAACCCCCGTTCCTGCAAATACATAGTTCTTAAATATTTTCTATATTTCAAACTTTTATAAATTTAGTATGTGTTAAATTTGGTTTGGATTTGATCATTGAAGTATCTTCTAATTGACAATTATATATTCGAATAGTGGTGCATTTTAACTTTGTTTTACAATCCAAATGGATCGATTATTTATATTTGAGCCCAAAGCAAATGTATTATTACTATTTAGATTATTTTAGTAAATTTGTTAAACCCAATTCCTATTATGTTATTTAATCTTCTTATTATTTTTAAGGTTATTATTATTACTATTATTATTATTATGATTGTTATTATCAATATTATTTTTGTTACTATTATTATTGTTATTGTTATTATTATTATTATTTTTATTATTGTTGTTATTATTATTACTGTTGATTGATTCTTAAAAATCTATTTCAAGCTTAATGATTGTATTTGTAGTTATTTCAAATAAATTTCTATAATTTAATAAGAATTATATTTTGTTGTAAATCCTATTTTATTGGATATTTTACTTTCCTATTGGATCTAGAAGTCCAAACCCTATTATTTCTCCTATTGGATTCGAACCCATACCCATTAAACCAAATAACCTTATAACCCAACTTAACCTACAAAATACCCATTAACCCTAAATTATTAATTAACCCTAATTACTTTTCCTCTCTCTTAACTCCCGCCGCTCTCTCTCCTAACCTCCCGACTCTCCCTCATCCCCGGTTTCATCCCAGTCAAAACCCATCCCGTTCTTTTCCTCGACCTCGTCAGCACTCCGTTTCCACCCTCATCCTGTTCACCCTTGAGAAACTCTCCTCGTCTTCGTCCCGTCGTCCCTGTCTCCACCTTCGTGCAACCGAAAACCCAACACCCTGTTCTCGATTGCACCTCGTTGACACTCGCCTCCATCTTGTCCTCCTCCCTGTCATCCATCCGTCGAAGCCCTGCGTCCCTCTTTGCCGTGAGTCGCCACCTAGCACACCTCAGGCTCCCGCTCATCTACCTCATCCTTGATCTCCTCGCCGCCGCAACCGAACCCATCGCCTCTGTTTTCTTCCAAAACAGAGGACCACCGCTCGCCGCCCTCGCAGTCGATCCCCGACCACCTTCCCATCCTCTACGACTGCTTGCAGTCACCGTCGAGCTCTGCTGCCAGCAGGACCACCCTGTCGTCCCTCCGTCGAAGCCGAAGCCCTGCCATCGCCTACCTTTGTTGTTTACTGTTGGGGGCGGATCAGCTATCTGCTATTTGAGATCCACAGATCGCTGGCTGCTGGTTCATCTTGATCTTTGATCTTTTGATCTCGGCTGTTGATCGTTGATTTCTTGATCTTGCACTTGATACTCGATCGTGATCATCACATCATTGTCTGCGATCACTACCGTCGCCGTCGGGATTCTCATCCTGTTATTCTATTATATTCGAATTTACCGTCTAACAGGCAAGTCTCTCTTGAACTAGTTTATTCTTTTTGTTCAAGAATTCTTTGATCACCACAAGTAGATGCTTTTTATCCTATTGTTATACTGTTCATTTTCCGTTGAATATATTGAGGGTTTACACGAGCTAACCCAAGATATCCTCGATTTTGTGCCTTTATCTTTGATTCGACTTATTGAACATTGCATATGCACGAAAAACATGAAAATAACCAGATCCATGTTATAGAACTGTTTGGTGAATTGAATCTCTCCGATTGAATTTGATTTTATGAATTAGTTGCCATGACTGTAAATTGCATCATAAATCTTGAAATTGCATTTTAATCATCAAATAGCACTTTGTTTATTAATTATCATGAATTATGTTCTTGTATGATGAAATTATTGCTTATTCATATTAAATTATTTTCTAGCCTGCAGTTTACTTCTGTTCGCATCAGAATTTCGAAACTGTTGTTGTAGTAATTTTGTAACCCCTATTTCCATTATTGTATATTCTTCAGTATATTTATTCATTGTACTCTTCTTTGTTCAATTTTGAACCGTGTAATAGATTTATCTCTCTTAATGAAATTTGTTATTGCTATTGACTCAAATTTTGTTCCAATTTATTAACTTAAATTGTTCCTGTCAACCCTAAATTATTATTTTCTTGATGATTTGACTACTTCTAAATCATCTAATTTATGGCCTAATTTATTTTATTAATTGACTTTTCCCTAATGGTACCTACACCATCTACCCTTTAACCCAAACATGTTTAAATCCTATATATATAACCTTCTCTACACCCTAGCCTACCCTAACCCTAGCTACTGCACAACCCGCCTACCCATATCTTCCTGTTCATCCTTTTCCCCTACCTCCGCCTTTCCAAACCCATTCACCCTGTTCTTTCCGAGCCCATCGAACCGCCTTAACCTCCGTCGCCTTCCTGCCTTCACCATCCCCGAGCCTCCAGCCACCCTCGACCGCACCCTACACCCTCTAAAACCCATTCCTCCTACCGCATTATTCTCCCCTCGCTGCTCCGCTTGATTACATCCCCGTTGAGCCCCCTCGTGACCAGCCTGCCACCACAGCCGCCACCGATCGACCCTCATCCGCCATTGCAACCACTATCCTTCTTCGCTCCTTTTACAACACAGTGACCTTTTCAAACCCTTCACCAGCCGTTTCCCCCTTGTCGACTCCCCTTACCGACTTGCTCCTCCAGTCGACCGCCGTCGACAGCCTCTCCTCCCTTGCACAGTCGCCGCCCATCGTCAAGGCCGAGCCAGAGCTGCAACCATCGCTCGTGACTGTCGATCCCCCACTGTTGTTGTCTTGCTGCTTGATTTTACGTGCACTGCATGTAGAGTTGCTGCAGCGTGTTTGCACTTGTGTTCGTCGCTCTTCCGTTGCTATTTCATCTTAATCCAATCAAGGCAAGTAACTTGTACGATTATTTTGTTTCCCCGTACAAGCACCTTTTTGAAATACCACAAGTAGACTTTGTTGTGACTCGCCTTCTATTATCGTTGATACATCTTGGTCCTACTCGTTGTTCGTCTTTATCAATTTCCATAATCATAAGGGTCACAACAATTCGTTAATACACTCATTTTACAACACTATTTAGATCTAGTTATTTATCTCATTATTTGGCTAAATGAATTTGTGAATCACCATGACTTATAGATGCTTGGTTGTATGATGCATGTGTTGATATTGCTTCTTTTTTTTGTGAGTTGAGAATAGACGTGGGTGTTGTTTGAATAATTATTAAACCCTGATTCTTATCACACATTAACTTAGATCCATGGTAGTTATTAATCATGTTACATTTCATGCAAAAGAAATCTGAGAATGCTGCTGTCCTAGTCTTACTTGATAATTGTGACCCTGTTAATGAAAGAATTTTGAATTAGTTTCTGAATATGAATTGTAGCCCCATGTGTCTAGTTTTCAGAACATCTGATGGAATCGAATTCCACATTATGAGTTGTGAGATATCGCTGTTTTAGTACTGCTAGGTCTGGATTTCCAGATTCATAATTTCACTTTGTCACCCTGTTTTGCAATTTAATTTGAACATGCTGTTAGTAATATAATAATATGAAATTTACCTTGTTGAGACTAGACATGCTAGGGAATCACCCATAATTTTCCTAAATTTAATTGATGAGTTTTCAGATCTGATTCATGCATGTTAACATAACATTAAGAATTCTGGGTGAACACAAAATCTGTAAAGAATGAGTAATTGAAACCAGTTGTTGTAACATTTATATATCGTGTCTATATCCGCTAGAACCGATAGAGAATCTAGTTTCTAGAACTTCTGATGGATCCAAGTTTGCATTCCTATAGCAACGGAAATATCAGTTTTGGTGCAGCAACATCCTGCTATCCAGAATTGAAATTCTTGTTGTTTTTGATAATTATATGTTGATTTGACATTCGAATATATATCCTACCTAGCCTGAACTTGTTTCCTATTTACTATCATATTTACTTGACCTGTTTGTGTACATTTATGCCTGTTTTGATAATAATAATAAGTAACAAGTCGGGGTTTAAGGGAAATACCTTAGTAGTGGACAATATAGGTAAATGTACTCGGAAGGGGCCCGTGTTTCCCACTTGTTACTTGGTTCATGAATTAGTTATATTATTATTTGATTCATGCACTTGTTACTTTTGATCCATGAACTAGTTATATTATTATTTGATTCATGAACTTGTTATATTATTACTTGATTCATGAACTAGTTATACTATTTTTTGATTCATGAGCCTGTCATATTATCATGAACTAGCTATATGATTATCCGATTCATGATCCTGCTTGCTTGATACATGATGCCTGAGTACACGGTCCTATAGAATCCACGACTAGGCCTAAATGTAATTTGTTTGTATGCAACTGTAACTCCTGTTCCCCGTACTTGTATTTTTATACTGTATTTTGCTCAATTGTACTCTTTTACCTATTTGAGATCCAGTATTTTATTTTCGTTTGAATACAACCATCAATTTGTTTTCGACTCAATTTTGGGTTCTTTTATCAAATTCAATTGTGTGCCATTTGTACCGTTCTTCATGAGAAATGGACCAATTCTTCTCATTTATCTCTATGATCCTCATTTTTAGTGCATTTTGACCATTTCTCTTGTTGGGCTCTTTTTGATTCGGATACCCACGAACCCACAAACCCAAATCCTATACTATATATAAATCCTAACCCTATACCCTAACCCAAACCCTAACCTATTTCTGTTTAACCCCGTATACTGTGGAGACCCCAACAACCGCCGCTCACATCTTCTTCTTCCTCCGATTCTCGCCAACCAACCCACCTTCGAATCCATTTCCGATCGCCTCGCCACCTCCAACCACCACCTACTCGACCCCCACAGCATCACCACCTCCACAAACTCCATCGACGTCGCCTCCGCCATCTCTCTATCCTCCGCCATTTCCCAAACTTCGAAAAACCATTGTCTTCATCCACCCAACCTCGCAACCCATCGCCTGTCACCGCCCCATCGCCTCGTCAGCCCTCGCCGCCTCGCCAACACCCCAAACCCACTCCTCCGATCACTACCCTGTTCCTTGAACCCAAACAGAGCCGCCCTCGAGATTGACGCGCGCCGCCCCGTCATCGCCGACGACCCCCGCTGCGTCGCTTCCCGACCAGTTGTGGCCGTCGCATCGCCACGTCGGAGACCAGCGTCGCAGCACTCAATCCTCTCCCTCACGCTCAGTTCGTCGAAGAAGAGAACAACGAAGAAGAAGGAGGAAAAGGGCGGGCTCGGATCTGAACCGTCCGATCGCGCCAAGATCCGTGCCTGTGATCGCTGTTTCGTGTTCGCCCGCAGCGGATCCAGATTCGCTGTTCCCTGTTCTGGCGCAGATCCGCTGCGTTCGAGCGATCTGACTCGCCCTTTCCGCTGTCCCGTGTTCTGGCCACAGCAGATCCCGATTCCGCTGTACGCTGTTCTGGCCTGGGATCCGCTGCTTTGACTCGATCTGATTGGACGATTCCGCTGTTCCCTGTTTTGCCGCGCCAGATCCGATCGCTATTCGCTGTTTTGGGCCGATCCTGTGTGCGGGGAAAACTCGATCTCCGATCAATTTTTGCACGCGCTTTTTGAGGACATCTTCGGGGATTTTTCTACTCAATTGCTTCAACAAGCGGAGTCTATAATCGTCGATTAAGGCAAGTATTCATCTTGTACATTTTATTGCTCTAGTACAAGTTTTCTTGATAATACCACATATAGTTAGATTGTGACTCCCTTTGAAATATCATAGTAAATCAATCTTGAACCTTCAAACCCACAAATCTAAGAGTCACAAAACTTTCTCGTATTAAATAATAATCAATTGGACTCTTTTATTCCCCTTGAACACATGAATCATATGGACATATGAATTAAGGACCCCTAAAATTTGTAGACGCATATGAATTTAGTATTTTGACGAAATTGTGACTATTATGACTTGGAAAATATATATTAGTTGCTGTTTTGACATCCATGAATATGTATTTATGCTACTTGATAATTTTAGACACCCAATTACACATTTCCATGGAACCTACATTAATAAATAAATTCTGAGTGTTGCTGTCTGGATTTTCTTTTGCGATTTCGACCCTTTTATCATTGGAATTTGGGCCCGAGCCCTGAATATAAAACGTAGATCCGGATGTGTAGATATCGATAGACTCCAAGTTGATCGAATTTGGAGCTACGGTCTAGGAGCTATGGCAGTTATACTACAGCTGTGTCAGAAGACGCAGTTTTGCAAAACTGCTGTAATTATTTACTTTGCGAATTATTTAAGCTGTGTAAACAGCGAGCGTTTGACCCCAAATTTCAAATGTAGTTGCTGGACACCCCATAGGACATCCCCAATTTTTTTTTTTGAATTAATCTACATTATTTCAACACTATTTCATATGTATAAATACAAATATACGAATTCTGCCTGAACAAATGTAATAAGTCGGGGTTAAGGGAAAGACTATAGAGTGGACAACATATGTAAGTGTACTCAGAAGGGGGCCCGTGTTTCCCAGTACTCGGTTCATGAACCTGTTGCATGTGATGTATTCATGGAGTCAGTTACTTGACTCATGAACCTGTTGTATTCATGGACCCACTGTGTGGTCCTTGAACCTGTTAGTATTCACGAACTCGTTTCGTGAACCTGTTATTTGATTTCGTATTCATGAACCGTGCCTGCCTGATATCTGATACCTGATACCTGAAACCTGAGTACACCGCCCTATAGACTCCATTACTAGGTCTAAACGCAACTGATTTGACTGTAGCAACCATGTAGTAAAAAGATGGATGGATGTCGTGCTACCTAGATAGTAATCACACAAAACTTGAACTTAATACCTGATACCTGATTATCCTGTTACCTGATCACCCGGTTACCTGATATCTGATACATGAAACTTGAACATGACACCTGTAACTTGAAATATGAAACTTGATACGTGAAACCTGACACATGAAACATGATACTTGATGTTAGTTACCCCTATAGGTTCACCTGACATATGTTTTACCATTAGCATTTGTTAACTAGCCTGTTTACTAAGAAGTCCGCCCTTACTAGCTAATTCCTGGTTGTTCCCACTACTTGTTGTATCCCTGTTACATTCTTGATTCCAGTTCCTGTTTTCCATACTTGTACTTGCTTTCACTATTTGTGGCCCTAGCTTGCACTAAGGGCATTGTCTCTTGTTTTCCCCTGGTTTCTCTTTTTATATTTATTAAGCAGACTTAGGAGACAAGCTACCTGTTGGAATTGGCGAGCAGACATTTCAGGTTTGCTTGGAGCAAGGACCTGTTTAAATAGTTGCTTTCCTTAAGGTATTTATTTCTTCTGCTGTATAAGACTTGTTTCCGAGTTTACACTTGATCCAGACATGTGAACTATTTGAATATTATTACTTGTTTAAATTGTTTTCTGTTGCTTAATAAATTGTTCATGCATGCTTGGTTATATATAAATCTGGTTATATTCTTGTTATGATGCTGAGTCGATCCTACAGCTTATGAATGATGTAAAAAATCATTCGCTGGGCTTCGTCATGCACTCGTATTTCCGTATTTTGGGAAGCGGGGCGTGACAGCAACAACTATGTGGTATATATATAGGACACATGAGTGGTGCATTAGTTACGATTAAACAAAAGACTAAAGAATAACATGTTACCTATACACACATGTTACCTCTCTCGCATGTTACTACCTGCTACAAATTACATGTTCACTTGTTACATGATCGTGTCACTTGACTCAGTTTACTTGCTTGCTAGTTCCATTGGAATCTAATACTTGTTACATTCCTGCCATGATATGTTGTACGATCTTGATTCCAGTTTCCTATTTTATACCTTCTTGTATTTGTTCCTGTACGCGTTTGCTTGTACTACTTGCAGCCTGTAGCTTGCACTAATAAGCATCTTGTTCTTGCTTTTCTATTTTCTTTCAAATGATAAATACACAGATTTTGGAGATCAGCTACTTTACGGAGTGAGTGACCATGTATTTTGAGCTTGGGCTGGATCATTTTATGTTTTAGTTTATTTCATGTTTTGAGTTCATTCATTCCTTATTGCTACTTAAACTTGTATTGGATATGTTGTCCCAATGTTTTATTTTTGTTCCATATCTTATATTTATTTGAGAATTATGTATTGTTTTCAAATAATTCGGTTGATTATGAGTTTTGTTTCATGCATGCATGATTGTACATTTCCTTATATTTCCTGTTATGCTGTTTAGTCGATCCTTACAGCTTATGAATAGTGAAAATCATTCGCTGGGTTTTGTCACATACTCGTATTCTGTGTTCCGTTGGAAAGCAGGGCATGACAGGTTTTTAGTGGTATCAGAGCCAGGTTTGGCTAATGTATTAGTCTGACTAATATGTTAGTCAGCCTGACTTAGCTAGGATTAACTCAACAATAACAAGCCATGCAATTACATGAACAATTGATAATCAACTTGATCTGGATACTAATTATTTTGGGTTTTGTGCAGACCATGGCCCGCAGAAATACTTCTTTTTCCTGCTCCCAGGATGAACAACCTGAGTTGGCGACGCTTACACAGGTGCTGCGATAGATAGTCCAAATGCAGCAAGAGCACAGTGAACTCGTGAGGACTGAGTTGGAGGTTGCCAATCAGAACCCTGCTGTGCCGACTCTCGCTGTGCCCACTCACGCAGCTCTTCTCCCTGGTACCTTTCCAGACTTTATGAGGCTGCATCCTGACAAGTTCGCAGGCACCGAGATGCCACTAGAGGCTGAACAGTGGCTAATTCAAACAGAGAAGCTACTGCATACCGTGTGGATGTTGTGAGCATCCAGTTAATGGATCTTGCCCACATCTGGTGGAGGGCTGAGTCCAGGAGGCTTGAGCAACCTATCACTTGGGCCACTTTCACTGGAAGCTTTTTGGTGAAGTTCTTTTCCAAATCACAAGGGTGAAAATGAAGCAACATTTTCTCGCCTTGAAGCAGGGCACTAAATCCGTAGATGAATATGCTGCGGAATTCACCAGGCTCAGTCATTTTGCTACAGCTTTGGTGGTGAATAAGGAGGGACCGAGCATGGAGGTTTCTTTTGGGGCTTGATAATGTGATCCAGATGCACTTGGCTGCCCTATGACTCCGTACATATGCTGATGCCTTAGAGGCAGCTCGAGCAATGGAGCAGACTTGAGCTCGGGGGGCTCTTCCTCTATGGGTTGCTCAGTACCCTAACGCTACTGCTAGGCCCACTGGAGGGCTAATTTGGAGGCCATCCCCAGCCCCTCCCGTTTGGGCTGCTCCCTACCCTCCTGCTACTCCACGAAGGGGGGGGGGGTTCTGTGACTTTTGTTCGATATCGGGTCACGTGCACAGGAATTGCAGGCGGGCCAATCGCTGATGTTTCGGGTTTGGTGCATGTGACCACTCGATTCGGGATTGCCTTCAGGGGAGGTATGGGCCGCCAGCTGGCATGCCAGTTCATGGTCAGGTCAGGCCGCCGCTTCCCCCTCAGCATCAGATTATCAATCAGAGGACCGCTACTCTGAGAAGAGGTTAGGCCTATAACCTGACAGCGGAGGAAGCTGTGATTGCAGAAGATGTTGTTGCAGGTATTTTGTGCTTTATTGTTCTATTATTTTCTTTGCTTTATTTACCTCTCTCTTGAATTATTCATTCATGTAGTCTACCTCACATCATTATTCTTTATTTTTTATTCATCATTCATTATTCATCTTTCCCTTGTTTTGCTCTATCGTAGGTATCATCTTAGTTCATTCTTTTGCTGCCCATGTCTTAGTTGATTCTGGTGCAACCCATTCTTTTGTCTCTTTCCGCTTCATGGATCAGCATCAGTTGGAGTGCAGTATTATGCCAGCAGTTTGGGATATCACTACGGGTGGCGGTGTTGTCATTTGTTTTAGGGAGTGCAAGCAGAGCCCAATGGTAATTGGTGGTGCAGACTTCAAGGCAGATCTGATTGTGATTTGAAATTCTGGGTTTGATGTTATTCTCGGGATGGATTGGTTGGGGGAGTCGCATGCTATTATCGATTGCAGGGCGAAGAAGGTTGTGTTCAGAATTTTTGCCATTCAGAGTTTGAGTTTCATGTTGGGGAGACACCCCTTGGGCTTGTCAAGAATGTAGATGATGAGGAAACTTGTGCAATGGAGTTGCATGCAAGCTGTGAGGCTGCACCTCTAGTGGTGGGGGAATTCCTACATGTGTTTCAAGAGGAGTTTCTCGGGTTACCTCCAGACCCAGAAGTGGAGTTTTGCATTGAACTTCAGCCGGGTACAGTGCCGATATCAAAGAGTCCCTACAAAATGGCACCGGTTGAACTCGCAGAACTGAAGGTGCAAATTTAGGGGTTGTTGTTTTTCACCATGGGGAGATCCAGTCTTGTTCATCACTAAGAAGGACGGAAGCCACAGACTATGCATTGATTACCAAAAACTGAACAATGTTACAGTGAAGAATCGATATCCACTACCCCGGGTTGATGACCTATTTGATCAGTTGGGTAGAGCTACCATCTTTTTGAAGTTGGAACTTCGTTCGGGGTATCATTAGGTTAAGGTGAAAGCGGCAGATGTGTAGAAGACTGCTTTCAGGACAATGTATGGGCATTACGAGTTCTTAGTGATGCCCTTTGAAGTCACAAATGCACCATCAGTGTTCATGTGCTTGATGAACAGGGTATTCTCCCCATTCATGGACAAGTTTTTTGTGGTCTTTATCGATGATCTCTTGGTGTATTCTCGGAACCGGGTGGAGCAAGCTAAGCATCTAAGATTGGTCTTGCAGTCTGTAACCCCTGTTTGCCATTTTCTTGTATTTTCGATGTATTTTCTTTTTCTAGGTATTTAGGATGATCCAAAACCCCTGGTATTTATTTAGATTGTATTCTCCTACTCCTTTTGAACCGTATATTTGATCTTTATTCTCAATATATTCATCTATTTGTTTAGTCGCCTTTAGTTTGATCTTCTTGATTCAATTGTCTGCCTATTATTTCGTCTCTGGCGGATCGGACAATTATTTTTTATCCTCATTATTTAATTGTTCATGTCCTATTAATTAATTAATTAATTTATTATTATTTATTTTTGTTCCTATCTCATTATTGGATCATCCTATATTAATTAGATCTTTTAATAACCCTAAACCTTATTCTATATCCTTATGGGATCTGGCAACCTAATATCCAATTACCCGCCAACCCATTGGCCTTGTTAACCCTACTATCTTTGCATATATATATACACCCAGCATATATCCCTGTTCATCTACAAAAACCCTAGCCGCTACTTCGAAACCCATCCCCTACCTCTTTCTTCTCTCGTCCTTCCAAACCCTACTCCCGATCCATAGCACCCGCCTGTGCTGTCTCCTTTCGGCCCATACGACAGTCGACGCCCCCCTGTCCGTCCTGTTCCGTCGTCGACAGACAGCAGTAACCCACAGTGCCGCTCACCGTGCGCTGTCTCCCTCCTATCAACAGACAGTAGCAACCGCAGTGTCAACAGCCACAAGTGCCATCACTGCCGCCTGCCGTCGCAATTCTCTCGACGCAGTGCACATTCGAGCTGTTCAGGCTGTTTTGGCTCTTATGTGCGTGTGTTGATCTCGATAGTGGTGGTCGTGTGATCGTGTGATCGTTTATTCATGATCCGTTCGTTTGTTTGAGTTCGTGCCCGGGAACCCGTTCCCATTATTCCTTTTCTCTCTGTCGTTTTTATCGTCAAATATAAGGCATGTAACTTGTATTCTTTTTGTTGTATATATTGGTACTAAATACCACTTGTAGTGTGGCTTTTGTGTCTAGATTCATTCTCATGAAAATCCTTGTTAGATCTTGTCTCTACTTGTTGATCTATCCGTAGTCGTCTTTGGTTACACACACGACATGAAATAACTAGAAATAATCAATTCCTGCTGCATATATGTATGTTGTTCGTGATCCATGATATGTTATGTGAATCTTGCATGCATGATGTATTAGTCGTAGTATTCTTGTTGTAGACTTGATAAATACCCCATACCATGTTGTTTTGGACATCTATCATACCATGCTTTGTGTTTTGGCTTAATTTGGATTTGTCACATACGAACTGTTTGATCTAATACATGAAAAGATTTATGTTTTTGTGGCTGTCCCGTTTTGGTTCAGTATTTCTGACTCTGTTAAGGTTAGTAAATCAAATTTATTTGTCAATATAAATGTAGACACTGTTGTCTATTTCCAGAATTTCATACAGATCTCAGTTTCGATTTGTGAGTTACAAGTTATTGCTGTTTTACTACAGAGGTGTAGAAAATTTCAGATTTGGTTTCATGTGGATTCTGTAGAGTTATTTATTTTAATACTGATGCTAAAGATTTATTTTAATATTGATTCTGTAGAGTTATTTATTGTAAATATAAAATGTAGCCTACTGTATATATTTTATAACACTTTTGATGGATCTGGATTTCAATTTGAATTTTGTAAGCTATTGCTGTTTTAGTACTCCTGTATCAAGAGTTTCAGATTTACAAATTTGATGTACCTTGCTGCTTTCTGATTTTATTTGGCTATACTATCCACGTTGGAAAATTTTGAAAATTTATTTGCTTGTACTAAACATACTAGGGAATACCCCATATTTTTATTGGATTTAATCAGTATGTTTTGATTTCGTTTTCCTGTTCCTGAATACAACCCGATGATTTCTGGCTTAACATGATTTCTGTATATAGTGCTGTTTTGAGCCCTATTTTCGTAATTATTATATGACTTATATATATGTGCTGGATTCGGCCGAGAGTCTAGTTTTTAGATTTTCTGACAGATCCAGATTTGCATGTTTGTGGCAACGGTAATCTCAAATTTGGTGGAGTAGTGTCTTGCTGTCCAGAACTAAACTTTCGTTGTCCTAACCCATTATGAGTTGTCTGTCACCTGTGCATGTTTATGTTCCAACCTGAACCTGTCCCTTGTTCTTGCCATGCTATTCTTGTCTTGTTTTGTGCACGTATATGCCTGTTTAATAATATCAATAAATAATCAAGTTGGGATTAAGGGAAAGATCTAGTAGTGGGAAATATAAAAATGTGTACTTAGAAGGGGGCCGTGTTCCCACCTGTTACGTGTTTCATGATTACATGATACATGATCCTGTTTACCTGATGACTACACACTTTTCTATAGGAAGGTGTACTCAGAAGAGGACCTGTAGGTTCTACCTATACCTGTACCTATACCTGTTTACCTGATCCCTCAGTACACGGACCTATACAGTCCACTATGAAATATAAAATGTAATTACTTGAATGTAGCAACCATGTGGTAAAAATCTAGGACGCATGAAGTGCTACCTATTTAGGATTAAGTACAAGACATGTATTAACATGATCACTTGCACATTTCTGTTACCTATACATGCTTCCTGACACCTGTTACATATTTACCTGCTTTCATGATACCTGTTATCTGTCACATGTTACCTGCACCTGTTATCTCATCACATTACTTGATTCTATTTTCTGATTTATGTTAGTCATTCCGTTTTGCTGTTACATCCTTTCCATGCTGTACTTGCTTCCACTAATACTCTATACTTGTTTATCATTTTCTGTACTTATGCCTGCACTAGGCCTTTTGTTTCTCTTTCCTTTTCCTGCAACTTGTTAAATTGCAGACTTGGTGATCAGCTACCCGATCGAGTAGGTGATCAGAGATTCTAGTTGTTGGAGTTCTTGCTGATATTATTTCCTGTTGCTTATTTTGAATAAATGTATTGCTACTTGGATTATTTGCGTTGGAAAGTTTGACCCAGGATTTATAACTGGTTCCAGATCTGGTTTATTAGAGATTTATTAAATTTTGTTTCAAGTAAATTCTGTTGGTTATATTAATTGATTCATGCATGCGTGTTTGGTTTCTCCTTGTTTATTCTTCTGTTATTCCTTTGAAATGTTGAAAAGGACCTGACAGTTTCTGAATGGTGAAAGCCATTCGCTGGACTTAGTCATTATCCGTATTGCGTATTCCTTTCTGGGAAGTGTGGCGTGACCAGGTTTTTAGTGGTATCAGAGCCCAGGTTTGGCTAGTGTATTAGTTTGACTGATATATTAAACAAGCTTGGCTCGATCTAGGATTAGCTCAATAGTACACAGACCATGCATTACACGAATAAATTGTAATAAACTTTTATCTAGGTGCTAATTGTTTTTGATTTTGTGCAGACCATGGCTTGCGAGGTTCCACTTACCGTCCTCAAGAGGAACAACTTAGGCTTGAGGCTGTCACTAATGTGCTTGAGCAACATGCAGCAAAACCACAACAATCTTGTGATGGCTAGTTTGAAAGCTGCTCGGGTTTCGAATCCCACTGTGCCTACACAGGCAGCTTTCCCTCCTCGCCTGGGTATAGTTACAGATTTTATGAGGCTAGTTCCAGAACGGATTTGG
Source organism: Hemerocallis citrina (assembly GCA_017893485.1). NCBI lineage: Eukaryota > Viridiplantae > Streptophyta > Magnoliopsida > Asparagales > Asphodelaceae > Hemerocallis > Hemerocallis citrina. The sequence goes on along the minus strand of CM030367.1, from coordinate 57,483,396 downwards.
TTATTCATGCTGATGGATCGCTTCGTTTTGGGTTCAGGTTGTGTGTTCCGAAGGGTGAAGTTCCTCAAAGGTTACCTGAGGAAGCCCACCAGTCATCGTACTATATTCATCCTAAAGGTACTAACATGTATCGGGACATGAAGCTTCATTTCTGGTGGCATGGTATGAAGAGGGCTGTGGCTCGATTTGTGTCTCAGTGTTTGATCTGCCAGCAGGTGAAGGCAGATCATCAAAGAACCGCAGGACTTCTTCAACCGCTTTCCATTCCGGAGTGGAAGAGGGAACACATCACTACGGATTTTGTGACTGCTTTGCCGAGGAGTCCTAAGGGTCACAATTCCATTTCGGCGATTATCGACCGACTGACGAAGAGTGCTCACTTCATTTTCTTCTGTGTCCGACAGTCTACTGAGAGCCTAGCTGAGAAGTACATGCAAGAGATCGTCAGACTTCATGGGGTTCTAGTCAATATTGTGTCTGATAGGGATACGAGATTCAGGTCTCAATTTTGGGAGATTCTTCAGAGTAGTTTGGAGAGTAAATTGAAGTACAGTATAGCTTTTCATCCCCATACTGATGGACAGTCAGAGAGGTCCATCCAGATTCTTGAGGACACGTTGAGATCGTGTGTGTTGCAGTTCGATTGATAATGGGAGGACCATTTGCATCTCGTAGAGTTCTCGTACAATAACAGCTTTCAGGCCAGTCTTAAAGCTGCACTGTTCGAGGCACTTTATGGGCAGAAGTGCAGATCACCAGTGTGCTAGATGACATTGGTGAGAGGAAGTTATTGGGTCCAGATTCGATCACTAGGATAGTTGATGCAGTGACTCAGATCAGGAAGCATCTTCAGGCAACTCCAGACAGGCAAAGGAGATGGGTAGATGTCCATCGGAAAGCCTTGGAGTTTGAGGTTGGTGACCATGTTTTCCTAAAGGTATCTCCTTGGTGAGGTGTCATTCGGTTTGGTGATGGGGGCAAGCTCAGCCCTAAGTTTATCGGACCGTTTGATATCGTGGAACGAGTAGGCAAGGTGGCCTATCGTCTTGCATTGCCATCGGCTTTATCAGGAGTGCATGAAGTTTTCCATGTCTTACAACTCAGGAGGTATATCCGCGACGAGAGCCATGTGATCGACTATTTTGAGTTATCCGTGCGTTCGGATTTGACTTGTGAGGTTCCGCCAGTTGCTATCTTAGACCGGAAAGAGAAAGTGGTGAAGAACAAGCTCATCAAGCCGGTTCGAGTTTCTTGGATTCTTCACTCGCCAGGTGAGTCGACTTGGGAGTTGGAGGAGGAGATCCAGCAGAAGTTTCCTTATCTGTTTGAGTAGCCATTTGTTTTGTTCTTTCTTTTCTTTTCGGGGTTACCCTACGTACCTCTTGTTTGTATTTCGACGACGAAATTCTTCTTTTTAGGTGGGTAGGATTTGTAACCCCTATTTCTCATTTTCTTTTTCTAGGTATTTATTCATATTGTATTCTCCTACTCCTTTTGAACCTTGTACTTGATCATCATTCTCAATATATTCATCTATTTGTTATCGTGTGATCATGTGATCGTGTGTATGTGTGTTCGTGATTCGTTCGTTTGCTTGAGTTCGTGCCTGGGAATCCATTCCCGTTATTCTTTTTCTCTCCATCGTTTTCGTCGTCAAATATAAGGCAAGTAACTTGTATTCTTTTTATTGTATATACAAGTACTTAATACCGCATGTAGTGTGGCTTTTGTGTCTAGGTTCATTCTCATGAAAATTCTTGTTAGATATTGTCTCTACTTGTTGATCTATCCATAGTCGTCATTGGTTACTCACACGACATGAAATAACTAGAAATAATCAATTCCTGTTGCATATATGTAGGTTGTTCGTGATCCATGACAAGTTATGTGAATCATGCATGCTTGATGTATTAGTCGTAGTATTCTTGTTGTAGACTTGATAAATACCCCATACCATGTTGTTTTGGACATCTATCATACCATGCTTTGCGTTTTGGTTTAATTTGGATTTGTCGCATATGAATTGTTTGATTTAATACATGAAAAGATTTATGTTTTTACGGCTGTTCCGTTTTTGTTAAGTATTTTTGACACTATTAAGGTCAGTAAATCAAATTTATTTGTGAATATAAATCGTAGAAATTGTTGTCTATTTTCTATAATTTTTGACAGATCTCAATTTCGATTTGTGAGTAGCAAGTTATTCCTGTTTTACTAAAGAGGTGTAGAAAATTCCAGATTTGGTTTTATGTGGATTCTGTAGATTATTTATTTTAATACTGATGCTTAAGATTAAATTTGAACCTACTATTTTGCTGAGTATAACTATACTTGATTGGGATTAAACACAAATTTTTGTTGATTTATTTGATGACTTTTATAAACTATTCTATCATTGCAAGCAATTACTATACTCCGAATTTTTCATGCTGTTCAGTAAAAAACCTTAATTTCAACTTGATTCTACTTGCTGTTGATAAAAAATTTTAAATATAAAATGTAGCTTACTGTATATATTTTATCTCCCTTTTGACGGATCTGAATTTCGATTTGAATTTTGTAATCTATTGCTGTTTTAGTACTGCTATGTCAAGAGTTTCAGAATTACAAATCTGCTGTAACTTGCTGCTTTCTGATTTTATTTGACTATACTATCCACGTTGAAAAATTATGAAAATTTATTTGCCGATACTAAACATACTAGGGAGTACCCCAGATTTTTCTTGGATTTAATCAATAAGTTTTGATGCCATTTTCCTGTTCATGAATACCTTGTGATTTCTAGCTGAACATGATTTCTCTATATAATTCTGTTTTGAGCCATATTTCTGTAATTATTATATGACTCATATATATGTGCTCGATTCGGCCGAGAGTCTAGTTTCTAGATTTTTTGACGAATCTAGATTTGCATGTTTGTGGCAACATTAATCTCAGATTTGGTGCAGTAGTGTCTTACTGTCCAGAACTAAAACTTTCGTTGTCCTAAACTTTTATGAGTTGTCTGTCACCTGTGCATGTTTATGTTCCGACCTGAACCTGTCCCTTGTTCTTACCATGCTATTCTTGCCCTGTTTTGTGCACATATATGTCAATTTAATAATCATAACAAATAATCAAGGCGGGGTTAAGGGACAGATCTAGTAGTGGGAAATATAGAAATGTGTACTTAGAAGCGGGCCGTGTTCCCACCTGTTACGTGTTTCATGATTACGTGATACATGATCCTATTTTCTGATTACCTGACTACACAATTCCCTATAGGAAGGTGTACTCAGAAGAGGACCTGTAGGTTCTACTTGTACCTGTTTACCTGATCCCTAAGTACACGGCCCTATACAGTCCACTATGAAATCTAAAAGATAATATATTTGAATGTAGCAACCATCTGGTAAAAATCTGTGACGCATGAAGTGCTACCTAGTTAGGATTAAGTACAAGACCTGTATTAACATGATCACTTGCACATTGCTGTTACCTGTACCTGCTACCTGACACCTGTTACATGTTTACCTGCTGGCATGATACATTTTAACTGTCACATGTTTACCTGCTGGCATGATACATTTTAACTGTCACATGTTACCTGCACCTGTTATCTCATCACGTTACTTGATTCTGTTTCCTGATTTATGTTAGTCATTCCATTTTGCTGTTACATCCTTTCCATGCTGTACTTGCTTCCACTATTACTCTATACTTGTTTATCTTTTTCTATTCTTGTGTCTGCACTACAAGCGGCCTGTAACTTGCATTGACAGGCATTTTGTTTCTCTTTCATTTTCCTGCAATTTGTTAAATTACAGACTTGGTGATCAGCTGACCGATGGAGTTGGTGATCAGAGATTTTAGTTGCTGGAGTTCTTGCTATTATTATTTTCTGTTGCTTATTTTCAATAAATGTATCGCTACATGGATTATTTATATTGGGCAGTTTGACTCAGGATTTATAACTTGTTTCAGATCTGGTTTATTTGAGATTTATTAAAAAAAATAAAGTAAATTCTATTTATTGTATTGGTTGATTCATGTGCGTGGTTGTTTTCTCCTTGTTTATTCCTCTATTATTCGTGTGAAATGTTGAAAAGATCTAAACAACTTATGAATAGTGAAAGCCATTCACTGGACTTAGTCACGTATCCGTATTTCGTATTTCTTTTTGGGAAGCGGGGCGTGACACTGACTCTGAGGGAGAATCAGCTCTATGGAAAACTAAGCAGGTACAAGTTCTGGCTTGACCGAGTTACATTTTTGGGGCATATTATATCAGGTGAGGGAGTTTCTGTTGATCCGTCCAAAATTGCCGGAGTGAAGGATTGGCCAGTGCCAAAGTAAGTTTCAGTGGTGAGGATATTTCTCGGGCTAGCAGGATATTATCGGAAATTTGTCCAAGATTTCTCGAAGATTGCTAGACCATTGACTAAGTTAACAGGGAAGAATCAGTAATTTTTTTGGGATGAGGCTTGTAGTGAAGCTTTTGCAGAGCTGAAGAGCAGATTGACGTTAGCGCCATTGTTGACCAAACCGGATGGTTCAAGTTGTTTTGTGATTCACTGCGATGCTTCTTGCAGAGGTCTAGGTACAATGTTGATGCAGAAAGGCCGAGTTGTTGCCTATGCATCTAGGCAGTTGAGGCCGCAAGAGAAGAATTATCCTACTTATGACTTGGAGCTGGCAGCAGTGATCTTTGCCTTGAAGCTTTGGAGGCATTATTTACTTGGAGACTGAGTGGAGATTTTCACTGATCATAAGAGTCTCAAGTATGTATTCATCCAGATGGAACTGAACATGAGGTAGAGGCGCTGGTTGGAACTCATGGCGGACTATGATATCAACTTGCAGTACCACCCTGGCAGAATTAACTTGTTGCCAGATGCTTTGAGCAAAAGATCAGTCTCCATGGTCCTAACTAAGCAGAGGGAACTTATTGAGTAGATGAGGAGGTTAGAATTGGAAGTGATGTTGCCAGGTACCGACCAGAGTTGTATGATGCATCTGTTACAGTCGTCTCTAGTGGAACAGATTAAGGAAGCAAAGTCAGGTGATGAGCAGTTACAGAAGTTCCGAGCTGAAGTTTAGGCAGGTTCCAGGACTGATATGGTTATTCATAAGGATGGATCTCTCTGCTTTGGGACCCATCTATGCGTTCCAAAGGGAGAAGTCAGGCAGTAGCTACTGGAGGAGGCTTATCGCTCGTCATATTCTATTCATCTCAGTGGTACTAAGATGTATCGGGATTTGAAGCTGTACTTCGGGTGGCATGGTATGAAGAGGTTCGTGGCAAGATTTTTTCGCAGTGCTTGATCTGTTAGCAGGTGAAGGCAGAACATCAGAGGACTTCCGGGCTTCTTCAACCTCTTCCTATTCAGAGTGGAAGTGGGAGAACATCGCGATGGATTTTTTGACTGCCTTGCCAAGGAGTCCCAAGGTTCACAATGCTATCTGAGTGAATGTGGATAGGCTGACGAAGAGTGCCCACTTTATTCACTTCAGAGTTGGTCAGTTTACTGAGAGTCTTGTAGAGAAGTACATGCAGGAGATTGTCTGATTGCATGGGGTCCCTACCAGTATTGTATCAGACAGAGACACTAGATTTAGATCTCAGTTCCGGGAGAGTCTTCAAAGCAGTCTTGGAAGTAAATTGAACTACAACACAGCTTTTCATCTTCTGACTGATGGGCAGTCAGAAAGGACTATTCAGACATTAGAGGACATGTTGAGGTCATGTGTTCTGCAGTTTGGAGGATCTTGGGAAGATCACCTACACCTGGTAGAGTTCTCGTACAACAACAGCTACCAAGCAAGTCTTAAGGCTGCATCGTACGAGGAACTTTACGGTCGGAAGTGTAGATTACCAGTTTGTTGGGATGACAATGGTGAGAGGAAGCTGTTGGGGCCAGAGTTGATCACAAGGACTGTCGATGCAGTGGCTCAGATCAGGAAGCATCTACAGGCAGCACAGGACAGGCAGAGAAAATGGGCAGATGTTCATAGAAGGTCTTTGGAATTTGAAGTGGGAGATCATTTGTTCCTTAAGGTATCACGGTGGAGAGGTATTATCCGGTTTGGAGGTGGGGGCAAGCTAAACCCCAGGTTCATTGGGTCGTTAGATATTATGGAGCGAGTATGCAAGGTGGCCTATAGACTCGCGTTGCCGCCGGCTCTATCTGGGGTGCATGATGTCTTTCATGTCTCCCAGCTCAGGAGGTACATCAGAGACGAGAGCCATGTGATCGACTATTCAGAATTATCGGTGCAGTCGGATCTGTCATGTGAGATCCCACCAGTTGCCATCTTGGACAGGCAAGAGAAAGTATTGAAGAAAAAGGTTATCAAGCTGGTTCGAGTTTCTTGGAATCCTCACTCGCTAGGCGAGTCAACTTGGAAACTGGAGGAGGAGATCGAGAAAAATTTCCTCCATTTGTTCGAGTAGCTCCTCTGTTTACTTCTCTTTTCGAGGTTGCCCAATGTACCATTTGTCTGAATTTCGAGGACGAAATTCTGCTTGTTAGGTGGGTAGGATTGTAACCCCTATTTCCATTATTGTATTTTCTTCTGTATATTTATTCATTGTACTCTTCTTTGTTCAATTTTGTACCATGTATTTGATTTATCTCTCTTAATGAAATTCGTTATTGCTCTTGACTCAAATTTTGTTCCAATCTATTAATTTAAATTGTTCCCATCAGCCCTAAATTATTACTTTTCTTGATGATTTGACTAATTCTAAATCATCTAATTTATGGAATTAATTTATTTTGTTAATTGAATTTTCCCTAATGGATCCTATACCATTTACCCTTTAAACCAAACCCATTTAAATCCTATATATATAACCTATTCTATACCCTAGCCTACCCTAACCCTAGCTATTGCACAACTCTAACCGCGTACCCCCATCTTCCTGTTCATCCTCTTCCCCTACCTCCGACTTTCAAAAATCCCCTGTGCTTTCCGAGCCCGTCGAACCGCCTCAACCTCCATCGCCTTCCCACGTTCACCATCCCCGAGCCTCCACCCACCCTCGACCGCACCCTGCACCCTCTGAAACCCATATCTCCTCCTACAGCCTTCGTCTCCCCTGGCTACTCTGCTCGACTGCATCCCCGTCGAACCCCCTTGGGACCAGCCTGCCGCCCTAGCTGCCACCGGTCGACCCTCATCCGCCATTGAAACCACTGTCCTCCTTCCCTACCTCTACAGCACCGTGACCTCTTCGAACCCATCATTACCGTTTCCCCCTCGTCGACTCCCCTTTCCGACTTGCTACTGTAGTCGACCGCCTTCGTCAAGGCCGAACCAGACCCATAACCAATGCTGGTGACTGTCGATCCCCCCACTGTTGCTGTGTTACTGCTTGATTTTACGTGCACTGTATGTAGAGTTGCTTCCTCGTGTTTGCACGTGTGTTCGTCTCTCTTCCGTCGCTGTTTCATCTTAATCCAATCAAGGCAAGTAACTTGTACGATTCTTTTGTTTTCCCTTACAAGCACCTTTTTGAAATACCGCAAGTAGATTTAGTTGTGACTCGCCTTTTGTTATCGTTGACACATCTTGACCCTATGCGTTGTTCGTCCCTATCAATTTCCATAATCGTAAGGGTTACAGCCATTAGTTAATACACTTATTTCACCACACAAGTTAGATCTAGTTATTTATCTCATTATTTGGCTACATGAATTTGTGAATCACCATAACTTATAGAGGCTTGGTTGTATAATGCATGTGTTGATATTGCTTCTTTTTTTTAAAGTTGAGAATAGACATGGGTGCTGTTTCCATAATTATCAAATCCTGATTTGTATGAAACATTAACTTAGATCCATGGTAGATATTAATCATGTTACATTTCATGCAAAAGAAATCTAAGAATGCTGTTGTCCTGTTCTTGCTTGATAATTTCGATCCTGTTAATGACAGAATTTTGAATTAGTTTTTGAATTTGAATTGTACCCCTATGTGTCTAGTTTTCAGAACATTTGACGGAATCGAATTCCGAGTTAGGAGTTGTGAGATATTGCTGTTTTAGTACTTATGGGTCTGGATTTCCAGATTCATAATTTCACTGTGTCGTCATGTTTTGAAATTTAATTTGAACATGCTATTAGTAATATAATAATATGAAATTTACCATGCTGAGACTAGACATGCTAGGGAATCACCTTAATTTTTTTGGATTTAATTGATGAGTTTTCAGACCTGATTCATGCATGGAAATATAACTTTAAGAATTCTGGCTGAACCAAAAATATGTAAGGAATGAGTCATTGAACCTAGTTTCTATAACATTTATATATCATATGTTTATGCGCTGGAACTGGCAGAGAGTCTAGTTTCTAGAACTTTTCACGGATCCATATTTTCATACCTATAGCAATGGTAACACTAGTTTTGGTGCAGCAACGTCCTGCTGTCCAGAATTGAAATTCTTGTTGTTTTTTGATAATTATAAGTTGATTTAACACTCGAATATGTTTCCTACCTAGCATGAACTTGTATCTTGTTTACTATCATGTTTACTTACCTTGTTTGTGCACTTTTGTGCCTGTTTTGATAATAATAACAAGTAACAAGCTGGGGTTTAAAGGAAAGACCTTAGTAGTGGACAATATAGGTAAGTGTACTCGGAAGGGGGCGCGAGTTTCCCACTTGTTACTTGGTTCATGAACTAGTTATATTATTATTTGATTCATGGACTAGTTACTATTGATCCATGAACTAGTTATATTATTATTTGATTCATGGACTGGTTACTATTGATCCATGAACTAGTTATATTATTATTTGATTCATGAACTTTTTATATTATTACTTGATTCATGAACTAGTTATACTGTTATTTGATTTATGAGCTTGTCATATTATCACTTGACTCATGAACTAGTTATATGATTATCCGACTTATGAACCTGCTTGCTTGATACATGATGCCTGAGTACACGGCCCTATAGAATCCACCACTAGGCCTAAACGTAATTTGTTTGTATGCAACAACCATGTGGTATATATATGGGATGCATGAGTGGTTCATTAGTTAGGATTAAACAAAAGACTTAAAAATAACATGTTACCTATACACACATGTTATCTGTCTCGCATGTTACTTGATACCGGTTGTCAATTACATGTTCACTTGTTACATGATCCTATCAGTTGACTCAGTTTACTTGCTTGCTAGTTCCATTTGACTCTATTAATTGTTACTTTCCTTCCATGATATATTGTACGATCTTGATTCTAGTTCCCTGTTTTATACCTTCTTGTATTTGTTCTTGTACCCGTTTGCTTGTTTACTTGCGGCCTGTAACTTGCACTAACAGGCATCTTGTCTCTTGCTTTTCTATTTTCTTCCAAATGATAAATACACAGGTTTTGGAGATTAGCTACCGACGGAGTGAGTGACCAAGTATTTTGAGCTTGGGCTGGATCATTTTATGTTTTAGTTTATTTCATGTTTTGAGTTCATTCATTTCTTGTTGCTACTTAAACTTGAATTGGACATGTTGTCCCAAAAGTTTTATTTTTGTTCTAGATCTTATATTTATTGGAGGATTATGTATTGTCTTTAAATAATTCTATAGTTTATGAGTTCTATTTCATGCATGCATTGTTGTACATTTCTTTCATATTTCCTGTTATGCTATTGAGTCGATCCTTACAGCTGATGAATGGTGAGAATCATTCGCTGGGATTTGTCACGTGATCATATTTCGTGTTCCTTTGGGAAGCGGGGCATGATAAATTTGAAAGAACTTTGTGAATATGAATTGTAGCCCCGTGAGTCTATTTTCGATAACTTTTGACGGAATTGAATAATGAGTTATAATGTATGATATATTAGTCATTTAGTACTGCTGGGTCTGGATTTCCAGATTCATAAATTTTCTGTGTATTACCAAGATTTAATAATAAATAGAACATGTTAAGTAAAATTAAAATATGAAATTAATTTAGCTGAGACTAGATATGCTTAGGATTCACACTGAATTTTTATAGATTTAATTGATAAGTTTTCTGACATGATACATATATGTGAATACAATCTATAACCTACTGCTTGAACATAAAATTTGTAAAGAATAAGCATTTGAACCTAGTTTCTGTGATTTTTATATATCGTGTGTATATTCACTGGAACCGATAGGGAGTCTAGTTTCTAGAACTTCTGACGGATCTGGAATTTATTTCCCGTAGCAGCGAGAGTATTTGTTTTTGTACAGTAATGTCATGTTGTCCAAATTGTATGAATTGTGTTCATTTAATATATATGCTTCTTGCTTGTTCTGTAATGAGTAGAATTAGTCACACCTATCATGATACAATCTTGACACCTTCTTGCATGCTTACATAGGATGAAATAAAATGATAACAAGCCGGGGTATTATTGGTTGACTTGGTAGTGAACAATCGGAGACTATACTTGATAGGGGTCCTTTGCCAGCTAATTCCCGTAATTCCCGTAAATTCCCGGTTACTGGGCCACGTACACGATTCGTTGAGTTCACCATCAGTCTAAAATGTTTACTTGTTTGCTTGCACCGAACCTGTGGAATAGGATGCAGTAGTATGTGCACTTGATAGGTTAATAAAATGATTAATAACTCGCATTAGACACCTCATGCTTGATCCCATATATCGTCATCAATATATAACTTAAATTGACATTATTAATTAATGCATGCTTAAATATAGACCTTTGACATTACTACCAATCCGTGATTTTGTTCTTGACTTTGATCCCGTCTTTTATTCTTGATATACCATGATTCTTATTGTTCCCTATTTTCCCCTACTCGATGTCCATGACTTGCTCTAAGGACATTATTTTCTCTTTTTTAGATCACGAGTTTACAGGTACTGAAGGAACACTACCAGAAGAAATTGGTGAGCAAACTCTCTGAAGATCGGAAGTGGACTATTAGAATACTATAGTTATCTCTTGTTATTTGCTTATTTTATTGCTTGTATGATACTTTGTATTCGGGGATTTTATGACCTGAAGTTTACTTTTTCCGAGATGTTGGATATTATTTGCTGAATTTATTTCCTGATTATTTGAAGTTTATTCATTGTTTATGTGGTTATTCTTTTATTGCATGGTTGTGTTCTCTTATATATTGTTGAGTTAATTTGTTACAGCTTATCGACGATGTATAAATCATTCGATAGACCTTTGTTACGTGCTCGTATTCCCATATTTTGGGAAGCGGGGCGTTACAGGTTTTTAGTGGTTTAAGAGCTCAGGTTTGGCCAATGTATTAGTGTAACACCCTAGATTTTTAAATAATGTTTTTGAGATTAATTAATGAATTAACATGTTTTTTGGTGATTTAATAAATATTTTTCTGAAATTTATCTTTTCTCACATGCAAAACACGTGCAAATATTTTCTTGGGAAGTTAGAAGTCAGAAATTATTTTGGGTAAACCTGATATTTATTATTTGGTATTATTTATGAATTTTCTGGACTTTTCTGATATTTATTTGGCATATTAGCAAATATAACAAAAAGACGGATTTTTGTGCAAAATTACCACTTTGAGTAAAAAATTCGAAATTTCGATTTTCTGGGCTGAGCATGATGGCTAGCCAACTCAGAGATAAATATTATAATTTTTATTCTAATAGATTTGGATTATTTCGCAAATTTTTTAAAGAAGGGTCTTTGTACAAAATTGCCACTTGGAGGCCAAAATTACCAAATTTGTTTTCTATATTTGAAACCAGTGTCGGCCAGATCTAGGTGGTTATTTTTTTATTTTTAAAACTCAGTTGAATTAGTTAATCTAATTTCCTAGTATAAAGATTTATATATGTAAAGATATTTTCTAAACGATTATTTTGCAAAATATTCTCTAAACCCTAGAAACTGGATTTCGGTCTATATTAGGGCTATTACAACCGTCCCCCTCCTCTGCAAAAACAAAAGACTATTTTTACTATTGGTTTTCTTGGAGTTTCGAAGTGAGGATCTTGGACTTTTGCGAAAGGATGAGCCTTTTCCTATTCTTTATTATTTCGGTTGATTCGTCATTGAGGTGAGTGACATATGTTTGAGTTCTTTTTGATCTATGCATGTTATATATGATGATTTGTCTAGTAGAATACATGTTAGATGATCATATGATGATATAATGAATATATTGATGGATGGATAATTAAAAGTGGAGTTTCTATGAATGTTATGAATAGAATCTTTATATAGATGATTGAGAATGTTAAAGAACCTAATAGAAATCATGGGTTTGTTGTTTCTTTATTATTTTTGCTATTTGATTGTATACATATTGAGATTATATGATTGAGATGCACAAATTTTAATAAAGATGAATACTTTATTGTTGATTATACATGTATATACTGTTTGATGTTTGGTTGAAGAATAACTTGATGAAAATGTGTTGTAGATGCTAGTAATCAAGGAGTAAACTAATATAATCAGTTGGTGTATGTGTATAACATGTTGAAGAAGGATTTTAGAATAAAAAAGATCGAGGTTTGAAGGTTGAATACGGTTATGATTTTTCGGGGCTGGGTGTACACAGCCGAAATTGCTTTTTTTTTGTTGTTGAAGTTTTTGTGAAGTTTTCGTTTGGATCATCATTTATATTGATACTGGGATTGAATTGAACACTATACTACTCACATACAAAGAATTTTGACGCTTTACTGATGCACAAATGCACTCATATACATATTCATATTCAAGTTTCCTTGTTTGAAGAATTTTAAAGAAAAATTACTTTTTTATGAACTTGATGAAAATTTGATTTGTTTTGTAAACTCTAGTATGTTAAATAAGTTGTATTTGATCATCTCATGAATTTGTATTTTACAAATTCTGCTTTTAAAGATCTAAATCGATGTGTCGGTTTGAAAAATGCACGAATATTGAAGGTGTCTGTTTGGGCATGACAGTCGACCGCCTAGTTTTACACTAGAAATTTCGGTCGACCATCAATTGCTTGATTTTGGATTTTTCACTTGACAGTCGACCGTCGATATTTTGAACTAATATGACAGACCATCAGCCCTTATGCTATTTGTTTTGGTGAGTTTCTTGCTGATTTCTTGAATGATTATTTCTTTGCACTTATTGATTATTGATCTACTATTAGATGAAGTTTTTGCTACAGATTAATGTACTTTACAGAGAGTTATATTTTCATTATAATAGAATTTAAATTGTGTTTCTACGACTTTAAAATTGAAATATATATTGTTTTCGAAGGACTATATGTTTCGTGATTTTTTCTGCAACTTCAGAATATGAAACTCAGTTAGTTAAGAGTTTAAATCTTGGGTTTTACTTCTGAAATTTTGTGGGTGTTTGGATAAATTTGGATTTTGTTGATTAAAGAAGTTTTCATTGATATAATCGATTTGATATGGGGATTAAGAGTTTTAATGAAAGATTTTGTGTTGATATTTGATTTGTGAGTTTCTAGAGGTTGAGTGGGATTCCTTTAAACTGGCAGATGAGACTTTGTAGATTTTGACCAGCTTGGGTTCTGGGGTTGTTTTGGTGAAATTAAGTCGGGCAGGATACACCAACTCTAGAGATGAGGGGAGTTGTGTTGTATTAATAATAACCAACATAAGGACACACACAAGTGGAGATGTAATAGAACTTAGAAAACGTAAGTATATGCTCTGGAGTTAGTCCAACGGATGCATTCCAGGACTGTGTGTTATTGTGTCCCGAGAGGACAGTTGGTATGTTCACGTGTCGAGGGTCTGTAGGCCTATTCACCGAACCTGCAGTGCATTCACGTGTTCCGGGTCGGCAGGCCTATTCACGGGATGTACTATGTATCTGTACGTCGAGGGTCGGCAGGCCTATTCGTGGGGTACGCGGCAAGAGGATGATTCTTCGATTTTTATGCTATGCTTACATGATGCTTGCGCGTCGAGGGTTGTCAGGCCTATTCGCGGAGTAATCTAGATCTTGTTTCCATCACTGTAGTAGGATTATTTGCATAACGATGGATTTAACCGCATAAAATGGAGAACGATAATGGCTTGCACCATACCTATGTAGTATGGAATGCATAGAATCCGACAAGTATGCATTAGAGAGTCATCATACTGCATTTGTATTTTCTTGACTTGGTTTTATGCATGTTTGTTTCCGGTTTTCCTACACTCGACACTTAGCCTAGTTTCACTTGTTATTTTCATGCTTCATTTATTGTTATTTCATTATCCATATATTACTACTTTGGAAATGTGTTGATTATGAATTTGTTCTTAATGTTTCATTTATATTGTATTCCTTTTGATTTCACTCACACCGTTATGGCTGATCCCTGTAGTTTTGGGGGTTAGGGTTATCTCTAGCCTCATGTTTTACAGGTAGGTACCATTAGATTGGAATTTGGATGCATGTGGTAGAATGATAACGTGGCTTATGCAAATTGTAAAAGCATGTGTTTTAAAAGAAACAAATTGTAATTCAAGGTGTTTAATTTGCACTGTGCTATGTAAAGAATTGATGTAATAAAAGTTGAAAAATTGTCTGTGTTTGGCTATGTTTACTATTACATTGAGGTAGATGCTGAGAATTGTGACACATATTTCTGAGTTTATTATATTAAAAATTCGGGACGCTACATAGATTGGTATCAGAGAATGCTTCAATAGTCATGATAAACACGGTATAAGAATAAACCTAGGAGGACGTTAGAGCGTGAGTACCTCGGTGTGGACATTAGAGTGTGAGTTTCACATAGAATTAAAACAAGATATGATGGTTTGGGGTATGATTGAGATTTTTCCATGAGGTATAGATGTGAATATGAACTATATTGTGATGCTCTAACTTTTCCCTCAGTTTGCAGTATTCAGTATAATGGCAGGACCCAGGACTAGAAATGGTGGAAATAGGTGATGCAGCTGAGGGTTCCCATGGGGTCGGACTTGATCTTGAGATGATAATTGCCAGGGTGTATCAGACCTTGAACACGTTCATGGCAGCCAACATGTGTAATATCCCAGACGGATATTATATTGTATAAATTATTATTTTTAAATAAAAATATTTTTATTGAATTTACTTGGTTTTTCAAATAAAAAGTTACCTGGACATATATACTAGTATGTATATACAGGTATTGTATCAGTTTGTGCACATGTACAAAACCCTGAAAAACGCATTTTTGAGAAAATGTCTGGAAAATCCTAGACAGAGACTGAAAATTATTATTTGATTATTATTATTTTTTATTTCCCGAAATGAAATATTTTTGGTGGATATTGCCCGGTTTTGTTAATAAGCATTATCTGTGTACACATACCAGTCTGCATACATTTGTATTGTATCAAATTGGTACTGGATTCTTCTGGGCTGATAATAAAATTTATTTTATTATTATTTTCGGAATTAAATTATTTTTGTACGGATTGAACGGTTTTACAAACGAAAATTACCAGTATATAGATATATACAAACGAAAATTATTTTTGTACGGATTGAGCGGTTTTGGACAGAAATATCTTATTTTTATCATGATTAATCAAATTTGTATGGCTAGGATTTATTTGGAGGCTTAAACCTAGGGTTAAGATTAATTAGGGTTACATAAGAGTATTAAATTGTATCTTCTACTAGAAGACTCTTCTCCACGTCACCCCTCCACCTCATCCTTCTTTGGCCGGCCAAACTATCCCATGGGGGTTTGTGCATTTGTGTGGGTGTATTTTGCACTTTCCACCCTCATTTCATCCTATAAAAACCCCTTCCATCACACTTTGCCTCATTTAAAAAAAAAGAGAGAGGAAAAGAAAGATAAGAAACCCTAATAAGTGTTCATCATTTAGGGTTTTCCATAGGAGTGTTTTTCATTGAAGGTTTTTTTGTAGTAGAAGCTAAGGAGGAAGGAGAAGGTTGCTAACTAGTCCTTCCTACATAGATTCAAAAGGTGGGGATTCTCTACTTCTAATTTGTAGTTTGTTTGTTCTTATTTAATTTTTTTATGTAGAAAAGAACCCATCTTTAGGGTTATTTTTTGTTCTATGTGAGAAAAGAACCCATCTTTGATGGTTATTTGTTGTAGGTTAAAAAGAACCCATCTTATGATGTGTTACTGTGTATTTATGTTCCTAAATAACTTGGACTAATTCCTAAGAGCATCCACAGTCCGTTTGCTATATATGCCATTTTGCCATATTATAGCAAACGAAATAGCAAACGACCTCTGCAGTCGTTTCTCATTTATCCATTTTTTAGCAAACGTTCTATTCTCATTTCTCAAATATGAGAAACGAAATGTGCTTTCTCAAATTATAAAAGACGGGGTATGATTTCCCGTCTCTCTGATTTAATAATTATTTAATCGATTCGGACGGAACAACATATACCGTCTCAATAATTTAAATTTTTTTTTTTAAAAATGGTCGGACGGGGAATGATACCCCGGACGGAGTATGGCACCCCGTCTCTCGCCTTTAAAAAATATTTTTTTTTTTAAAAAATCCTCAGACGGGGAATGATACCCCGACCGGGGTATCATACCCCGTCCAAGAACCAAAAGCCAGTGGAGCATTAAATGGTCTCTAGCATTAATTGAGTAAGTTTAATTAGATTAAGTTAGGTATTAATGCTGATTAGGAGTAGTTAGGTATTAAGTGATTAGATTTAGTTATTATTTTATTATTTAATTTAGTTAATTAATATAGTTTAATAGTTAATAGTAATTAACTTTTTTTAATTTATTTGAAACGATCGGACGGGGTATGATACTCCGTCTCTCTAAAAAATACAAAAAATATAGCAAACGACGACTGCAGTGAACGATCGTATTTGCTATTACTGTAGCTGCCATATTATAGCAAATGAGGAAAACGACTGTGGATGCTCTAAGCATATGCATGTCTGTAGGGATCAAAATGATCCCATGAAAAAGATGGAACGGTAGAACTCAACAAGATCACATAAGGATAGAGTATTGAACCTTGCTATGGTTATTGTTGTTATGATGATTATTTTGGACTAATTGGACTAAGATTTGTGCATAAGGACGTTGGGAAATCAAGATGAAGTTCTCATTTTATTTTTACGGATTCTTGTCCACTTTTGTTGTATGTGTGTTCTAAAAATGACTTGGACTAAGTATTAAGCATAAGGTGGTTATAGGGATCAAAAAGATCCCATGAAAAAGATAGGTGGTGGAACCTAATTAAAACACATAAGGGATTGAATCTTTAACCTTGTATGTTTATTGTTATTGTTATGGTTGTTTTCTTGAACTCAAAACTATGACTTGGACTATAACTATGTGCATATAAAGATTAGTATAATAAGAATGTTTACTTACCCATTCTAGGGTTGTAGAACTCATCTAGCTTTTTAAAGATAAGTTTTTGTGGTATGTTGCTCTCTACTTTGTTAAGAAATCATTCTTTACTAACCTTTGTTCATAAAAGGTTGCTCTTATTGTATGTAGGAACTTGTACGATTGAAGAAAAAGTGGGCTGTAGTATGTACTAATTTGTAGACTAATAAATGTAGTCTTTGTAATATATAGGACTTGTAATTTCCTAAAAGAAGTAGTCTTGTAATAATATATTTTTAGTCTTTTAGTAGCATGTTCTAAACTTTTATAGGTTGCTAGAAACATATTCGTGCTTGTGAACCCATCCATACTTAAGTTGTGTAGCAAGGAAACTCATTCATGCTTATGAACCCATTCATAATTATGAACCTATTCATGATTGTAAACCAGGAACCTATTTTTCATGCTTGTGAAACCCATGAACCCATTCGTACTTGTTCTAGTTTCAAAAGAATCCATATACCATCCTTGAATTGTTGTAGGTTGATTATAGTGAGAAACCCATGCTTGAGTTGATTATAGTGAGAAATCCATGCTTGAGTTGATTATAGTAAGTATACCATGCTTGAGTTGTTGTAAAAAGAAACCCATTATGCTTGAGATGTAGTAAAAGATACCATGCTTAAGTTGTTGTAGAAACAAACCCATCATGCTTGAGATGTAGTAAAAGATACCATGCTTGAGTTGTTGTAGAAAGAAACCCATCATGCTTGAGATGTAGTAAAAGATACCATGCTTAAGTTGTTGTAGAAAGAAACCCATCATGCTTGAGATGTAGTAAAAGATACCATGCTTGAGTTGTTGTAGTAAGAAACCCATGCTTAAGTTGATTATAGTAAGTATACCATGCTTGAGTTGTGGTAGGTTGATTATAGAAAGATACCATACTTGAGTTGTTGTAGGTTGATTATAGAAAGATACCATGCTTGAGTTGTTGTAGAAGGAAACCCATACTTAAATTGCATTCATACTTGAGTTATAGAAAGATACCATGCTTGAGTTATTGTAGAAGGAAACCCATGCTTGAGTTGTAGAAAGATACCATGCTTGAGTTATTGTAGTTGTTCTAAGTAAAGAACGCATGCTTTTGTTATTGTAGTACTTATAGTAAAGAACCTATGTTTGAGATGTGCAATTGTTTTAAGATTCAAAAGAATCCATGCATGTTTGAGTTATATGATTGTAGTGGTTTTGGTTAAATCCTAAAAGAAACCCATGAGTTTAGCTTGCATACTAATCCAATTGAATTATTGAAATGAACCCATGTTCCATAGTTATTCTAGTTCAATTTTTAAGAAGAAACCCATGAAACTAGCTCCATGATAGTTCTAGCTCGAATTGGTGAGGAACCCATGCAATTAGGTTCTAGGTGATTCTAGCTCAACTTTGAGAAAGAACCCATGAACCTAGTCGCATATTGTCCTAGTTCAAATTTGGAAAAAGAACTCATGAGTTCTAGTTGTATGCATTTCTAATTGAAATTGGACCATATGATGTCCACATGCTTCATCTTCAATATAGGGTAAATAATGGTTGGAAAAGTCACTATTATTGTTAGCTAGATAAAAGCTAGACTAGGGGTCATCGAACATCAAGACTCGCA
Source organism: Hemerocallis citrina (assembly GCA_017893485.1). Classification (NCBI taxonomy): domain Eukaryota; kingdom Viridiplantae; phylum Streptophyta; class Magnoliopsida; order Asparagales; family Asphodelaceae; genus Hemerocallis; species Hemerocallis citrina. The sequence continues at coordinate 57,464,460 of CM030367.1, read as the reverse complement.
TCTTACCACCTTGGAAACTATGGATAAATCACACCTTGAGCACCGACGGATCTTAACTGATGTGGGTGGATCACGGGCTGAGAGTGCTGACGAGATCTGAGTTAGGGGTAGTGATAGGGTCTCATAATTGCAGTAGGGGCCATCGATCATCAAGAATCGAATCTTACCACCTTAGAAACTGTGGATAAATCACACCTCGAGCACTGTCGGATCTTAACTGATGTGGGTTGATCGTGGGCCGAGAATATTGTCGAGATCCGAGTTAGGGGTAATGATGCGTGAGAGAGACTTCCGTCACCGATGTCTTGGATCAATAGGCCATGTGTTGGATCGGGATAATCATAAGAAAGTTATTGAAAACCCCGTGAGATTGTTTGGGTTTAGTGGCATCGTTAGGATAGTAACTTACGGCTATTACTACTTAACCTTTACTTATTATCATTTTTGTCGAAGGGAAAGAGTTGGTGTTAAGGGTGATTCCTTATGATCTGACCTGTCCAATAGGCCGACACTAGCCGGTATTATTGGATTGTACCTTCCCGTCAAAGCGATACGTACGGTGTCATCTCACGAGTTGGGAGCACGGGTTGCGTATCTCATCTGTTAATTCCTGAAATACCGTGGCTTGGGGTGCCACTGGATGCTACGTGCAGTCCTGCATTTGCGAGACCCCAGGGGTGCCACAGGTTAGGCTTCGTGCTATCCTGCGCATGCGAGACCCTATGTTCTTTGATTTTCGAATGAGGCCTAGTACGCTGGGCAATAGTGGCAAATATGGATACCACTATATGACTGCAGTAACGGAACTAAACCGTACCTACAACCTTTTTTTTGAGTGAGGTTCGGCATGCCGGGTAGTAGTGGCAAACGGAGACACCATAATCATACTGCATTGGTGGGACTTGACCCACATGCAACCTCACAGTCATGTTGTATTATCAGGAACAGGATTGTGTACAAAGTAGAATTCATAATGTGGGTTCAAATCCCTATATATGAAGAAACAGCTTGAGATGGGGCGTATGTAGTATGGGCTGCCGGAGACTTGCTTGCATTAGAATAAGTACAGAATCGCATTAGTTAATCGGGTATTAAAATCTAAGGCATAGCATACACTGACAAATCAATTATATATACACATTTCTCTTTTCATTAATCAGTTTGTTTAAGTGGAGAATCGCTGCTAGTTATCAGCCTTAAAAACATCAGTTTATGTACTGACGTCCCCATTTTAGTAGGTACCAGATTGCAGAAGTACAGGTACAGAATTCAGGATGACTCAAGGCGAGAGGAGAAAGAGTCGTTTTTATTTCTGCTGCATTACATGTTGTTTACTATTAATCCATTGTAACAATTTTGTAATCTATTTATTTGTTGGAAAGCATCCAAGTGAAATACCAAGTGTTGTTCTTTATTCATTGTACTCTGATGTAATATGTTGAAAGTTGTAACACTTGGGATTGTAAAGGTATTATTGTAACACTGTTGTAATGTATTGCAATTTTGTAACATTCGGATTTGTAATACATTTGTGCTGAATAATAAGTTTTAAATTTTCCAGTTATCGAAAAGATTCTGGCTTATTTTGTGTATTGTGGCTAATTAAAGAAAAGATTCTGGCTTATGTCACGATTTCCCAGTTATCGAAAATCGGGGCATTACAACATGGCTCGGAATCAGAATCAGAATCATGGGGTTGGACCAGTGCTTGTTAATGCGGATCCGATTAAGTAGCTTGAGTCCTTCAAACGGATGAAGCCGCCTGTTTTGAGGGGCAGTCTGATCCAAATGAAGCTGATGATTGAATTAGACAGATGGAGATGGTCTTCAAAGGTTTGGAAACCCCAGCAACCAATAAGGTGAAATTGACTACAATGAAGCTAGAGAAGGATGCTGGCGTGTGGTGGCTGTTAGTGAAAAAGACTTTTGGGGATCAACAGATAACTTGGGAGGATTTTCTGGAGGAGTTCAGGGATTGTTTCTTTCCTCTAGATATTCAGGAGGCAACGGAATTCTTGAATCTGCAGCAAAGCAGCATGCCAGTGCGCGAATATGAAACTATGTTCGCCCAGTTATCAAGGTATGCGCCGGAGCTGATTGTTGATGAAGCGAAGAAGGCCAAGAAATTCGAGCAGGGCCTGAAGCTGAATTTGAGGTCATGGATGATACCGTATTAGAAGGTTTGATAAGCTGGTCATAAGAGCATCAATGACACAAGAAGATATAGATCAGTTCCAGAAGAAGTAAGAGACCTGGAACAGGAACAAGAGGCCAGCAGCTAGTTAGAGTGGGAAGAAGTTCCCAGTGAAGCAGGGCATGTTCAGTAGGCTAGAGCAGAAGACACCTGCAATTTAAGGCGTGACTTGTTTCAACTGTGGAGAGGCAGGCCACTATCAATCAGCATGCCCCAAGCCACTTAAGGTGCGGTCTTGTTATCATTGTGGTTGTGAAGGGCATATCAGACCAAACTATCCACTGTTGAAGAAGGAAGGTGCAGGTGGAGGCAAATTTCATAGACAGGGGCGAGTGTTCACATTAACTGAGGAGGATGCGGGAAACTCAGGGGATGTGATCCAAGGATGCAAGAATTTTAAATTCATTTATTTGATGTATTAAGAATAAATTGGAGATTTGAGTGTCATTCGTCATGTAACATGATTTGTCTTGATTAATGGAATAAAAGCAAAAGTTTTATTTGATACTGATTCTTCGCATACATTTGTGTCGGCTAATTTTGCTAAATTGTTACGTGTGGAACCTAAGGTATTTCCAGGCAGAGTGTAACCCCTGTTCCCGCTAATACGTATTTCCTAAATATTTTTGATATTTTGATTATTTATAAATTTATTTTGTGCTAAACTGGTTTCGGATCTCCTACTAAGTTTTTTATAATCGACGATTACATTTATTTTGAATAAAGATGTATGTTCTATTTATAATTGTTCGACTATTTATATGTTATAGTAATATTGTTTTGATTTTAATGAACTTGTTAATCTCAAATCCTATTCTGATACATATCATTATTATTATTATTGTTGTTATTGATATTACTATTATTATTATGAGTATTATTGTTATTACCAATATTATTATTATTATTATTATTATTATTATTATTATTATTATTATTATTGTTATTGTTATTATTATTATTATTATTATTATTATTATTATTATTATTTATATTTTTATTGTTATTATTACTTTTATTACTAATATTTGTTGTTATTGTTATTAGTATTATCATTATTGTTGTTATTATTATTATTATTACTGATGTTGTTACCATTATTGTTATTATTATTTTTATTGACATTATTCATTTTATTATTATTTTTGTAAAGCTCAATGTTATTACTATTATTATTATTATTTAGTTAAAGCCCATTGATTATGATTTATCTTGTATTATTTAATTATTTAATTTGAAGCCTAAATTTTTGCCCCTCTCCTATTGGATTCTAACCCAAATCTATATCTATTAGATCCCAACCTGAATCCTAATCAAACCCAATAACCTAATTCTCCCCCTAATCTGCTTTGAACAGATCTACCTCAACTGCACACCTCCCCGTATCCCCTAGAATTACTCCTCATGATTCGCATATCTCCACAATTCCCCACACTCTCTCCCTCTTTCTCTCTCTCTCTCTCTATCTTACATAAACAGCCAAACCCTACTCTCCCCAACCCTTGTTGATTGTTCAACCCCCTCGTTCCTGTACAAACCTCCAACTCTGAAACCCCCACCATCTTTCTCCTCCCTCTACCTCCACTCGACCTCCTCGTCTCCATTGCCGCTCGCCCACACCCTCGTTCTACCTCTTCTCCACCGCTCGAGTCTGCAATCGCTATCGTCTACCTCGTCGTTTCTGCAACCAGCTCCACCAGCACCACCCTCTCACCATCTTGCTCTCCCCTCCCTCGACGCTCACCCTGCTACCCTGTGCTTTCGTCGACTCAGCACTCAACAACAGCCGCTCGCCGTCCAGTCGCCACGACCACCATTGCCGCAGTTGAGCCCCCCGCTCCTGCCACCTTCTGTTGACCACCAGTCGCCTGAGCCTCGCTGCCATCATCCGTCACTGCTCACCCAGGCCCCTCTGCTTGCACTATCAGCCTTGATCAAGCACAGCCGTCTGATCTGCGTTAATCATCATCAAGATCTGTGCTGATCCATCTGATCATATCATTATCATCATCATCATCATCATCATCATCATCATCATGATAGTTGATCTGGGCTGTTCGATCCTACTCTTGATCATCGCGATCGTGATCTTGATCGTGATCTTCGATCTCAGCCGTCCGATAATCTAATCTTGATCATCATCGAGATCCATGCCCGATCATGATCGTCTCACCAAGGTTCGCTTGGTTTGCGATCATTGCCGTGTCGTCGGGATTCCGATCCCATTATTCGTCGTACATTCGGATCTAATCTTCATCTAAAGGCAAGTCCACTTGAACTCGTTAAATTTTTCTAGTTCAAGATTATTGATCTCCGCAAGTAGTTCTCTTTCGATTATCATAATATAGCATTGTGTACCTTCCTTTGGGTATATCGAGGATTTACACAAGCTAATCCAAAGTATCCTCGACTTTGTGCCAACATCCGTTGATTCAAACCCAAGCTTGCACCCACGACATGAATAAATTGACTACAAACTTGTAAATAGAAATATATAGTGATTGAATACATGTTGATTGGTTGAGGTCTCATGAATTGAATCATGACATGATAACTTGGCTTTCTAAACTGTAAAAATTCATCCTAATTGCTTTATATTAATGTTAATGCATTCCATGATACGAGAGCATGTAGATTATTCACTTTGATGAATATATATGATAACATTTTCTTAATTCTTGCTTCTTGTTCTCTTTTGTACTGAGATTTCGACCCTGTTACAATATGAATAAAACAAAACTATTTAAAAAGGAACTGTATCCTAATGAATATAGTTTCCAGAAAATCTTACGGATCTAGATTCCGATCTATGAGTTGTGATATATTGCAGTTTTAGTCATTGCTGGTCTGTATTTTCTAGAATTGCAATTTAGTGAATCATCGACACAACTTTCAGTTGAAACACCATGATAATAGTAGTGTAATCACATGAAACTCTCAAGAAACTTAGTAGACATGCTTAGGATCCATTCCTAATTTCTTTAGATTTTGATATTGATTTTACACCTTGTTTGCACCCATAGAGTTTTGACTATAAGTTGTTGCCAGAACCATTAAGATGTAAAGATTAGAGTAGTCGACCTAGTTATAAACAAAATCATTTGAAACTTACTGAATACGAATTGTAGCCCCATATGTCTAGTTTACAGTCCTTTTGAGGGAATCGAATTCCGAATTGTATTTTGTGAGTTATTGCTATTTTAGTACTACTATGTCTGCTCGTTTTAGATTCACAATTACATGTATATTATCCTGCATCGCACCATTTTGTTGCGTTCTTATCATCGCCTTGATACTCTTATACACACTTGCATGATCATGAATGACATAATAAAATATTAAACAAGCCGGGGTAATAAGGGTTGACTTAGTAGTGGATAATCTCTGAAAATGTACTTGGTAAGGTCTTATCGTTATATTGTATTGTCATGAAAGGAGTATCGATTGTAAATGATTGATTGTCAATTACTCATTGCAAATTATTGTTATTGATGTCGAGTACATACTCTGTACATCCCACCACTATGTCCAAAACGTACACTGTTTTGCATGCATCGAACCTGTAGTATGGGACACAGTAGTATGTGCACTAGATAGGAAAAATAAAATGCTAATAAATCAAAGTTGACACTTGTACACTTGATCATGACCATTGTTTGTCGACATTGTTATTGCTTTGATTTTGTTCTTACTTCATATTCCTTGATATACCATGTTCCTTTACTCTTTGCTTTCACTACTTTCTGTTCGTACTTGCTCTAACAAACATTTTTCTACACTTTAATTGACCCAACCACAGGTGCACAAGGAGAATTTTCAAAAGGCATTGGTGAGAAGTTCTTCTAGGACTGGAGCAGGAGCTGCTTTGAAATAAATTGTTTCTTCCATGTTATTTTTATATTGCATTGTTACTTTTGTTGAACTTTATATCTTGGGCTTTGTTGACCCGTAATTGTCGCTTATTTCCAGTTGTTGGTTATTATGTTGGATTACTGCATGCTTATTCTAGAATTTGTTTATGTGATTATGTTTTTATGTGTGGTTGTGATTATTTCCTTTCATGTTGTTGAGTTAAGACTGGTACAGCTTATGGATGATGTTAAAATCATTCACTGGGCATTCGTCACGGACTCGTATTCTTGTATTTTTGGAAGCGAAGCGTGACACGGAGTTTTGTCAGTGGTAACACCATCGGGGGAAGAATTGATTGCTGATCGATATTACGAAGGTGGTGATATCGAGATTGGTGGGAGGTTATTCAGCATTGATCTCATTGAACTGCATGTTTTGCATATGGATGTGATCGTGAGCATTGATTGCATGGAAATATATGATTCCACAATTGAATGCAAGAAGAAAGAGGTATTAGTGAAAGCACCAGGAGATCCTGCAGTGACTTTTCAGGGGAAGAAGAAGGATCCGAAAGTAGCTGCAATGGTATCTAAGTTGATGATTCCAGATGAAGTCAGAAGTATTCCGGTTGTAAGGGATTTTCCTACGGTATTCTTGGATGATCTACCGGGTTTGCTGCCACAGCGAGACGTTGAGTTCTGCATTAATGTTTAGCCGGGAAATGCTCCTATTTCTAAGGCTCCGTATAGGATGGCACCTGTGGAGCAAGATGATGTTAAGATGCAGATTGAGGAATTGCTGAGTAAGGGATTCATCAGGCCGAGTTCATCACCGTGGGGAGCACCAGTGTTGTTAGTAAAGAAGAAGGATGGGCCAATGAGGATGTGCATTGACTGTCGAGAGTTGAACAGGGTGACCATTTAGAACAAGCATCTGCTTCCACGGATTGATGATTTGTTTGATAGGCTTCAGGGAGTAGCTGTATTTTCGAATACTGATCTGCGATCAAGGTATCATCGAGTTCGAGTTAAGGAGGAATATGTTAGTAAGATAGCTTTCAGGACTCGTCATGGACTCTATGTATTTTGGTAATGCCATTTGAAGTGAGGAATGCGTCGGTGTTGTTTATGGACATGATGAATCGAATTTTGTGGCCATTTATTAATTTCTTCGTAGTGGTATTCATTGATGATATTCTGGTTTATTCAAAATCGGCGGAAGAGCACTCTGAGCACTTGGCAGAGGTATTGAAGAAGTTACAGGAGCATAACTTGTATGCCAAGTGGTCGAAGTGTGAGTTTTGGAAGTTTGAGGTAGCTTTCCTTGGTCATATCCTTTCTAAGGAGGGAGTGGCCCCCGATCCTCTAAAGGTTGAAGCAATGAAGCATTGTCCCAGGCCAATGACAGTGAAGGAAGTAAGGAGTTTGTTGGGTTTGGCTGGGTACTAAAGGAGATTCATTCAGGGCTATGCGTAGATCGCACTTCCTTTGAAAAGGTTAACTTGGAAGAATGTGGCATTCTCTTGGACTGATAAGTGTGAGAATACTTTCCTTGAGCTAAAGGATAGGTTGACGACTGCACCTATCTTAGCCTTGCCACAAGTTGGGAAGGACTATGATATCGTCAGCGATGCATCTCTTAGAGGTTTGGGATGCGTCTTGGGGCAGGAAGGGAAGGTTATTGCATATGGATCAAGGCAGTTGCGTCCGCATGAGAAGAACTATACAACACATGATTGGCAGCAATTATCTTTGCCTTGAAGCAGTGGAGGCATTATGTATATAGAGAGAAGGTCAACATGTATACCGACCATAAGAGCCTGAAGTATTTTTTTTGCAGAGAAGGTGGTTGGAAGTGTTGGAAGACATTCGTCCTGAGATCAAGTATCATCCAGGCAAGGAGAATGTGGTGGCCGATGGGCTTAGTTGGAAGAGTAGTTTGTTGAGTTTGATCACTACTCAGAGAGAGTTGGCAGCAGAGTTTGATCAGGCAGGTATCATGTAATGCCTCGATTTTCATTTAATGAAAATTATTTATTTTGCACGTAGTGTGCACGTGCAATATTTTGGTAATTATTTGCATTATGATGAGTATAGATATTTATATATGTGCTCTTTAATTATTTTATATAAAGCATTTTTCAAATAGACAAAAGCCTTTCTTTTTAAAAGCCCAAATTGAATTTATTTAGTTTCTTTTATAAGTTATTATTTTGGCCCATAAACTAAAGCCCATGAGCTATTTTATTTTTAAATACAACTTGTAATGTAGAATACATTTTAAAGATTATTTTTATGTAAAAATATAATGTACAATTTTTTTAAATGGGGTCAAATGCATGCACGTGCATTGCACGCACACGTGCAAAATGCACATGATGTGCTAGGCCGATTTTAGCTTTAGGAGGGAAGTATGAAATTTTGAGTGGAGTCATGGGTGGTGGTTACTTGATCATGGTTGGTTATTGTAACTCCTCCTTGAATCCTAGCCTTTTAATCCTAACTCCTAAGTTAATCCTAGCCTTCCATTTTCCTAAACTTTTAGTATAAATACCCCCCCCCCCCCTAGCCTAGTTAATCTTGTGCTAATTATTTCCTCCAAACCTATAGTCTAAAATACATTATCTAGTAGTTTATTAAGTGAGTTAAAAGATTGAGATTGTGTGGGAGGATTGTGCTTGCAACAAAGAGGAAGGCCGGCTTTCGTCAAGGGGAGTGCTCGGGTTTGGTGTGCTTGAGGCTCGGGTGCGCGCATCAAGGAGGGGGATCGTTCTTTTGCAAGGACATTTGTTTAGGAGGCGTTGCTAGTTGTATTTCTCTCTAATTAAGGTGGGTAAATTTTGCGTATTTCTAATTAGGAAACATGCTAGATGTGAATTGAAAGAATTATGCATGAAAAAGATTGATAAGAGTACACTTTAATTAGAAAAATGACCTATTGATTGATTGAAATGTTGATATGCAAATGGTATGTGGTTCTATCATCAAATTTAAGTTGTGTGTGAATTGATTATCGCCATGGATCGTTTGAAGAAAATTTCATTATTGCCATCAAGAATTATATACAAAAGTTAGTAGATTGACAATGTTACTTGATATGGTTAAATGAATCTTTGTGATAATATGAATGAATTAAGATGTAGATTGTATGTTTGGGAAATGATTAAAAACAGGGAATTATTATGAAGTTTGCTAATAAAGAGATTAGTGATGTTAAATTCGTTAAGAAATGTCGAAAAAGAAACGTGGTAGTGGTAGTTTATAATTCGTGTCAATTGTATGAAAAATATGCATTAATTATTAAAAAAATTAATTTTTATATACTGGAGTATAATTTATGATGGTATTAGTCAATCTGGAAATTTACACCAAATTTTATAAAAGCAAAATGAAATGAGAGCTTGTTGAACATCGAAATGTTTTACAAAACAGAGAGAATCGATTTAATTAGATCTTGAGTTGAACTATTGACAACCTGAGCGTATAGCTCAAGTCGTTGAGATGCTTCTATTCGCTACAGTAGGTTTCAGGGTCTCGGGTTGCTGGTTCGAATCCCCTTGGCACCATTCTTTTGTTTCCTTTTTTTTTAAAGAAAAATAATCGCATCCGAGAGCATTTGATGCTCTCAGCCTCTCCTTCTAACGCGTAGAGCGTTCGGCCCAGTGGTCTGTGCCTTCGGTGGTTTTCCCTGTGGTTGTGGGTTCGAATACTGGGCTCGGCCAGTATTTAGTTTGTGTGAAAAATATTTTTTTTAGGATTTTTATGATTGATAAATTATGGAAAAAAATACGTTTATTATTCTCAAATTATGTGGGACCTGTGAAAAATAATTTGAGAATTATTTGCATGAAGTAGAGTATGTTTTGAGAATAAATGTATAAATAAAACTATGGTTCTACATTTTATATTTTTGTGAAGTTATAATTTGCAAAAGAACTTGGAATAAAGTGTTAGAAAAACAATATAGCAAAGAAAGGAATTATATGAAGTGATGTGATGTAATTTATTCTCATTGGAGAATAGTGTGAAAATTATGAAATGTGAATACTCAATTTTTGCTATATAAATAGTGTTGTGATTTTTAGTTGATATTTGATGAAATATAAGGAATAATTGAATGCCATTTATGGCTATGGACTCATGAATAAATTAGAAATCATGCTATTGAAAAAGAAAATCTATTATGATTATGAAGATGAACTTATGAGTTGGAAATGCTCAATTTTGGAAATTGTGAATTGGAATTGAAACAAAAGAGTAGCTAAGTCTCCCCTGGAAATTGGAAAGAAATGAAATAAAATTTAAAATGAAAGACCAAGGTTGGTCATGTTTGAATGAATGAATAAGTCTGGTTTAGTGAAGAGGCTAACTCTAGAGCTTTGATTTTGTTCATGATTCTAATAAAAACTAAGAATTAGTACATAGTGGAGACGTGATGAAAGTGAGAGAAAAACACGAGTATGAGAACTAGAGTTCACTGTGCGGGTGTGAGCCACAGAATGCATGCTTGATGAGTCAAGACATGGCGTGGGCACTACTCAGTTATGATCGGACTTTAGCCACGCTTGTGGGATGTTTGGTGACTGCAAGAGGATCGTGTGCCATGAGTGAGGCAGAATTGCCACATAATGCATGCTTGATGAGTCAAGACATGGCGTGGGATTCCTCTCCAGGTTTTCTGTACACGAGCTTGTACTCATAGATCATCTAGGATACTCAACGTAGTTACAGTAGTAGATTAAGACATGACGAGGGATTGAACCCTACAAAGATGAAGAATGATTAAGAGGCTTGCCCTCGGACCTATGTAGTATGGGATGCATAGAATCCGAACAAGTGTGCATTAGTGTCATGTAATATAAATAACTGCATTAAGGACTAAGTGCACCATCACAACACGACATCAATAGGGTAGTCCCTCTAGTTTGATATATGACAATTTTGTGTTTGTTAAATATGGAAAATGAGTTATACTATTTCCGGCATATAGAGGATGGCCGTGCATAATGTTTGTCGGTTGAATAAACTAACGTACCCACAGTTTTGTATGCAGGGCAATGACATGATAAAGGTTAAAGAGGAACAGATGTCTAAAGATTATTCAAAGTTGTTGTATATTTATTTAAATGTTGTAAATTTACTTCCTCTGTGCAATGTAAAGTATAATGTTTTTCATGTAACTTTGATGTAAAGTGAAAAGTTTTAATTTCCTTGTAAAATTGTACTAAATGAAGTGTAAAGATCCTGTGGAATCTCGAATTCAGTGTACTTTGGAATTCGGGGCGTTACAGAGTGGTATCAGAGCCACGCTTCACACTTGTACAAATTTATAAGGAACGACACCTTAGTAGTGGACATTAGAGTATGTGTTTGAGTCTGGAGATTTAAATGTAAGTGACGTACATTTGTGTTGCTCTATGACTTATGCTTCTTCCTCCCTATTTCTAAGATGGCTGACCACTTCGACCCTGCTGGAGACGACGACTGGCATATCATCGAGGAAGAGTACCATCCTGGACAAGCAGATTCCGAGGAAGAGTACTACCCAGGGCAAGCAGATTCTGACGGAGAAGAATGGCCTGAATCCCGAGAGACCACCCCACCTCCGGATTCAACTGATGACTCTTCTGACGAAGAAGAAGAACCAGTTCCAAATGATCTTGAGATATCTCTTTAGAGGCAGGTAAAAACACTGCGGGAGAGAGTCGGATCATTGGAGGCTCAATTGGCAAAGCGTAAAGACGACTTTGCAGTTCTCAGACATTGGGTATGGGAACTCGAGAAGAGGAAGAATTTGACCGATGTGCTGAAGGAAGAAGTTAATGAACTACGGGGAGAAATTCGAGAAGCAAAGAGGAACCGTAGGAGTTAGACTGTTGTAGCTTCTACTGTTTTCATTCTGATGTCAAGAAATGTTTTCAATTCGAATGTATAATGTTTGGAATTCAATGTAATGAAAGTTGATTTAACATTCATGTCTTATACTTCGAATTTAATGGATCTTTTGCATCAGAATATGGCTAGAAGAGGAGCTAGAAATGGTGAAGGTCTGGATCTGGAAACGGAACATGCGAGGGTCTATCAGACGCTCAACGCTGTAGCCATGAATCAGAACCAAGGAAGGGTACCTGCGAATCCGGTGCCCGAAGCGATCAAACTCGTAGAATCGTTCAAGCGGATGAAACCACTTGTGTTCGAAGGAAAGTCAGACCCTGATACGACTGACAACTGGATTCGTCAAGTAGAGACGATCTTTGAAGTGCTGGAGACCCCTTAGGGCAGCAAGGTGAAGTTGGCGACTTTGCAACTTGAGAAGGACGTGGCTGTGTGGTGGCAGTCGATGAAGAGGACAATGGGAGGCATAGTTCTCGGCTGGGAGGAATTTCTAGAAGAATTCCGCTGTCACTATTTCCCCTTCGACGTCCAAGAGAAGAAGACTATGGAGTTTCTATCACTACATCAAGGTGGCATGTCCGTGAGGGAGTACGAGACCAAGTTTACTCAGCTATCTAGGTATACTCCTGAATTAGTGATGGATGAGGCTAAGAAGGCTTGTAAGTTTGGGCATGGATTGAGGCCGAGCTTGAGGTCCCGGATGATACCTCCTAGTATCAGAAGATTTGACAAGTTGGTCAAGAGAGCAGTAACCACTGAAGCAGACATGGAGCAGTTTCATGTTGTTCAGAATCGGAGGAACAACTGGCAGTCTGGAAAGAGGCCCGCCAATTCTGGGAGTTTCAAGGGACAACCATCTGCACAAAGGTTCAAACGGACAGGGGCGAACGCTATTAGTGTGGCTGGAGGACCTGAGAACAATGTGGTGAGACCTCCTGCGGTAAATTGCTTGCTTCAACTGTGGTGAGACGGGATATTATCAATCTCAATGCCCCAAGCCACGGAATGGTAATCGCAATGTACCAATGAAACAGACTGGGAAGAAATCGTACCAACCAGGGTCAGTATTTGCCTTGACGGAAGCTGATGCCGATGAGGTGGATCATGTCATCACTGGTACGAGGGCAGATGTTTAGAGATTTATGTTGTTTCTTTTTTCCGTTTATTCAGTGAACTGTTACGTAATGAGTATGTATTATGTAACAGGAGAACTTTATCTAAATGGAATGAAAGCTGTTGTGTTGTTCGATACTGGATCCTCTCATACTTTTGTGTCTCCTAAATTTGCTAAAGTGTTGGGAGTTGAACCGAAGACTTTTCCAGGCAAGATCTTAGCAGTAGCTACTCCATCAGGAGAAACTTTAACCACTGATCGGTATTATGCTGATTGCGAGATTGTGATTGGGAGGTAGAATCTTTGGAATTGATCTGATCGAGCTGACTATCTTGGGAGTCGATGTTATCATTGGCACTGATTGGATGTCGGTGTACAGTGCAAGCATCGAGTGTAAGACCAAGACGGTAACAGTGAAGGCTCCAGGAGGACCTGAAGTCACTTTCCAAGGGAAGAAGAAGTGTTCTAGGCTGGTGGCAGCTATCTGCAAGGAAGAGATTCCTGTGGAAGTGCAAAGGATTCCTGTGGTTCGGGACTATCCGACCGTGTTCTTGGATTATTTTCCTGGGTTACCTCCGCATCATGATGTAGAGTTCAACATCATTGTTCAACCAGGGAGTGCACCCATTTCTAAGGCATCGTATAGGATGGCTCCAGTGGAACAGGATGAGGTAAAACGGCAGATTGAGGAACTGTTGGAGAAAGGCTTTATTCAACCTAGTGCGTCACCTTGGGGAGCACCAGTGCTTTTGGTAAAGAAGAAATATGGATCAATGAGAATGTGCATCGATTACTGAGAGCTGAATAAGATCACTGTTCAGAATAAGTATCCTATTCATCGAATTGATGACTTGTTCGATCGTCTACAAGGAGCAGCTATTTTCTCAAAAATAGATCTTCGATCAGGATATCACCAAGTTCGAGTGAAATATGAAGATATGCACAAAACTGCATTTAGAACTCGACATGGGCATTACGAATTCTTAGTTATGCCATTTGGAGTGACGAATGCACCCGCAATCTTCATGGATTTGATGAACAGAGTTCTGAGGCCGTTCATTGATTCTTTCGTCATGGTGTTTATCGACGATATTCTCGTGTACTCCAAGTCGAGGAGGAGCACACCGAGCATCTGGCAGCAGTTTTGAAGAAGCGGGAGAGCAGGAATTGTATGCCAAGCTATCTAAGTGTGATTTCTGGAAATCTGAAGTGACATTCCTAGGTCACATCCTTTCTAAGGAGGGAGTGGCAACTGACCCTCAGAAGATAGAGGCAGTGAGAGATTGGGCTAGGCCTACTACAGTGAAGGAAGTCAGAAGTTTTCTTGGAATGACTGGATACTACAGGAGATTCATTCAGGGTTATGCTCAGATAGCCGTGCCGCTTACTGGTTTGACCAAGAAGAATGTGAACTTCAAGTGGACTGAGCAATGTGAGGCAAGCTTTCAGGAGTTGAAAGAGAAACTGACTACTGCACCTATTTTGGCTTTGCCTAGAGCAGGTGTTGAGTATGATGTTTATAGCGATGCTTCAATTCGTGGGCTTGGTTGTGTCTTAATGCAAGAGGAAAGAGTAATCGCTTATGGGTCTAGGAAACTACGACCGCATGAGAAGAATTACCCGACTCATGATCTGGAGTTGGCTGCGATTATCTTTGCCCTGAAGCAATGGAGACACTACGTGTACGGTGAGAAATTGAACATGTACACGGACCACAAGAGTTTGAAGTACATATATCAGCAGAAGGATTTGAATTTGAGGCAGCGGAGATGGTTGGAAGTGCTTGAGGACACGCGACCTGAGATCAAGTATCATCCTGGGAAAGCTAAGGTTGTTGCTGATGCACTTAGTCGCAAGAGCAGTTTATCCAGTTTGATTACAACTCAGAAGCATCTGATTGAGGAATTGGACCGAGCAGGTATTGAAGTTCTCTTGCAAGGATTAGGAGCATCTTTGGCTCAGTGGAGGCTTCAGCCTACTTTGAATGCAAGGATCATTGCAAGTCAGGAGGTTGAGGCTAATATTTTGGAGATGAAGGAGCAGGTTGGTGCTGGCAGGTTGCCCGAATTTCAAATCAGGGACGGAGTGCTGTGGTTTAGAGAGAGGCTGTGTGTTCCGAATCAGGCAGACCTGAAAGAGAGTATTCTTCAGGAGGCGCATGCTACTCTTTTGTCGGTACATCCTAGAAGCACTAAGATGTACAGAGACATCAAACCGCATTTCTAGTGGTCAGGTTTGAAGCGGGATGTGGCTGAATTTGTGGCGAAGAGTGAGGTTTGTCAGCAAGTCAAAGCCAAAAATTAGTGATCCGGAGGTTTATTACAGTCGTTACCTATTCCGGAATGGAAGTGGGATAGCATTAGTATGGATTTCATTACGGGATTGCCTAAGAGTCCTAAAGGCAATGATGTGATTTGGGTTATAGTCGATCAACTAACCAAGTCCGCTCACTTTTTGGCGATGAAACTCACTGCTTCGATGGACAAGTTAGCTGAGTTGTATGTTGGCGAGATCGTTCGGCTTCATGGTGTTCCGTCAACTATTGTGTCTGATCGAGATGCACGGTTTACTTCGCATTTCTGGAGGAGTCTTCAGACAGCTTTGGATACCAAGACGGATTTCAGCACTGCTTTTCATCCGCAAACTGATGGGCAGATCGAGAGAGTCAACCGTATTCTTGAGGATATGCTTCGGTGTTGTGAACTAGACTTTGGAGGCAGTTAGGAAAGACACTTACCTTTGGTAAAGTTTGCCTACAACAACAGTTTTTATGCTAGCATCGGGATGGCTCCGTACGAAGCTTTGTATGGTAGGAAGTGCAGAACACCTGTTTGTTGGTATGAAGTTGGGGAGCGTCATTTGTTTGGTCCTGAGCCTGTGCAGCAAACCTCTGAGAAGATTGATCTGATCAGGAAAAGGTTGGTAGAAGCTCAGAGCAGGAAGAAAAGCTATGCAGACAACCGGAGAAGGGACCTTGTGTTTGAGGTCGGTGACTTCGTCTTTCTGAAAGTATCGCCCAGTAAAGGTGTGGTTCGATTTGGCAAAGGCAGGAAGTTAGCCCCGAGGTTTATAGGCCAGTACAAGATATTGAAAATGATCGGAAAAACTGCTTACCGGCTTGAATTACCGGAAGAGTTGCCTCAGGTGCACAATGTCTTTCATGTGTCTATGCTGAGAGGTTATATTCCAGATCCGAGTCATCATTTGCCTGAAGTACCGGAAGGTTTGCAGTTGGATCTGAATTACATCGAGTCTCTTGTCGAGATTGTTGATCGTCGAGAGAAAGTCTTGAGGAATAAGACGATACCGATGGTCAAGGTAGTCTGGAGAAACCATTTGGTTGAAGAGGCTACTTGGGAGTCTGAGGAGAGGATGTTGAAAGACTATCCTGAGCTTTTTGCTTGATTTGTATCTTTGTATTCTTTCATGTGCTTGTTATGTGTATTTTGTTTCTCACTCTTGACTGTAGTTCCGGTTACGGAACTATTCTAAGGAGGGAGTGTTGTAATGCCTCGATTTTCATTTAATGAAAATTATTTATTTTGCACGTAGTGTGCACGTGCAATATTTTGGTAATTATTTTCATTATGATGAGTATGGATATTTATATATGTGCTCTTTAATTATTTTTATATAAAGCCTTTTTCAAATAGACAAAAGCCTTTCTTTTTAAAAGCCCAAATTGAATTTATTTAGTTTCTTTTATAAGTTATTATTTTGGCCCATAAACTAAAGCCCATGAGCTATTTTATTTTTAAATACAACTTGTAATGTAGAATACATTTTAAAGATTATTTTTATGTAAAAATATAATGTACAATTTTTTTAAATGGGGTCAAATGCATGCACATGCATTGCATGCACATGTGCAAAATGCACATGATGTGCTAGGGCGGTTTTAGCTTTAGGAGGGAAGTATGAAATTTTGAGTGGAGTCATGGGTGGTGGTTACTTGATCTTGGTTGGTTATTGTAACTCCTCCTTGAATCCTAGCCTTTTAATCCTAACTCCTAGGTTAATCCTAGCCTTTGATTTTCCTAAACTTTTAGTATAAATAGCCCCCCCCCCCCCCCCAGCCTAGTTATTCTTGTGCTAATTATTTCCTCCAAACCTATAGTCTAAAATACATTATCTAGTAGTTTATTAAGTGAGTTAAAAGATTGAGATTGTGTGGGAGGATTGTGCTTGCAACAAAGAGGAAGGCCGGCTTTCATCAAGGGGAGTGCTCGGGTTTGGTGTGCTTGAGGCTCGGGTGCGCGCATCAAGGAGGGGGATCGTTCTTTTGCAAGGACATCTGTTTTGGAGGCATTGCTAGTTGTATTTCTCTCCAATTAAGGTGGGTAAATTTTCTGTATTTCTAATTAGGAAACATGCTAGATGTGAATTGAAAGAATGATGCATGAAAAAGATTAATAAGAATACACTTTAATTAGAAAAATGACCTATTGATTGATTGAAATGTTGATATGCAAATGGTATGTGGTTCTATCATCAAATTTAAGTTGTGTGTGAATTGATTATCGCCATGGATTATTTGAAGAAAATTTCATTATTACCATCAAGAATTATATACAAAAGTTAGTAGATTGACAATGTTACTTGATATGGTTAAATGAATCTTTGTGATAATATGAATGAATTAAGATGTAGATTGTATGTTTGGGAAATGATTAAAAATAGGGAATTCTTATGAAGTTTGCTAATAAAGAGATTAGTGATGTTAAATTCGTTAAGAAATGTCGAAAAAGAAACGTGGTAGTGGTAGTTTATAATTCGAGTCAATTGTATGAAAAATATGCATTAATTATTAAAAAAATTAATTTCTATATACTGGAGTATAATTTATGATGGTATTAGTCAATCAGGAAATTTACAGCAAATTTTATAAAAGCAAAATGAAATGAGAGCTTGTTGAACATCGAAATGTTTTACAAAACAGAGAGAATCTATTTAATTAGATCTTGAGTTGAACTATTGACAACCTGAGCGTATAGCACAAGTGGTTGGGATGCTTCTATTCGCTACAGTTGGTTTCGGGTCTCGGGTTGCTGGTTCGAATCCCCTTGGCACCATACTTTTGTTTCCTTTTTTTTAAAGTAAAAATAATCGTAGCCGAGAGCATTTGATGCTCTCAGCCTCTCCTTCTAACGCATAGAGTGTTCGGCCTAGTGGTCTGTGCCTTCGGTGGTTTTCCCTGTGGTCGTGGGTTCGAATACTGGGCTCGGCCAGTATTTAGTTTGTGGGAAAAATATTTTTTTAAGGATTTTGATGATTGATAAATTATGGAAAAAATATGTTTATTATTCTAAAATTATGTGGGACTTGTGAAAAATAATTTGAGAATTATTTGCATGAAGTAGAGTATGTTTTGAGAATAAATGTATAAATAAAACTATGGTTCTACATTTTATATTTTTGTGAAGTTATAATTTGCAAAAGAACTTGGAATGAAATGTTAGAAAAACAATATAGCAAAGAAAGGAATTATATGAAGTGATGTGATGTAATTTATTCTCATTGGAGAATAGTGTGAAAATTATGAAATGTGAATACTCAATTTTTGCTATATAAATAGTGTTGTGATTTTTAGTTGATATTTGATGAAATATAAGGAATAATTGAATGCCATTTATAGCTATGGACTCATGAATAAATTAGAAATCATGCTATTGAAAAAGGAAATTTGTTATGATTATGAAGATGAACTTATGAGTTAGAAATGCTCAATTTTGAAAATTGTGAATTGGAATTGAAACAAAAGAGTAGCTAAGTCTCCCCCGGCAATTGGAAAGAAATGAAATAAAATTTGAAATGAAAGACCAAGGTTGGTCATGTTTGAATGAATGAATAAGTCTGGTTTAGTGGAGAGGCTAACTCTAGAGCTTTGATTTTGTTCATGATTCTAATAAAAACTAAGGATTAGTACATAGTGGAGACGTGATGAAAGTGAGAGAAAAACACGAGTATGAGAACTAGAGTTTACGGTGCGGGTGTGAGCCACGGAATGCATGCTTGATGAGTCAAGACATGGTGTGGGCACTACTTAGTAATGATCGGACTTTAACCATGCTTGTGGGATGTTTGGTGACTGCAAGAGGATCGTGTGCCATGAAGGAGGCTGAATTGCCACATAATGCATGCTTGATGAGTCAAGACATGGTGTGGGATTTCCCTCCAGGTTTTCTGTACACGAGCTTATACTCATAGATCATCTAGGATACTCACCGTAGTTACAGTAGTAGATTAAGACATGACGAGGGATTGAACCCTACAAAGATGAAGAATGATTAAGAGGCTTGCCCTCGGACCTATGTAGTATGGGATGCATAGAATCCGAACAAGTGTGCATTAGTGTCATGTAATATAAATAACTGCATTAAGGACTAAGTGCACCATTACAACACGACATCAATAGGGTAGTCCCTCTAGTTTGATATATGATAATTTTGTGTTTGTTAAATATGGAAAATGAGTTATACTATTTACGGCATAGAGAGGATGGCCGTGTATAATGTTCGTCGGTTGAATAAACTGACGTACCCACAGTTTTGTATGCAGGGTAATGACATGATAAAGGTTAAAGAGGAACAGATGTCTAAAGATTATTCAATGTTGTTGTATATTTATTTAAATGTTGTAAATTTACTTCCGCTTTGCAATGTAAAGTATAATATTTTTCATCTAACTCTGATGTAAAGTGAAAGGTTTTAATTTCCTTATAAAATTGTACTAAATGAAGTGTAAAGATCCTGTGGAATCTCGAATTCAGTGTACTTTGGAATTCGTGGCGTTACATATCGAGGTGGTACTGCAATGTTTGGGAGCATCTTTGGCTCAAATGAGGCTTCAACATTCTTTGAGAGAGCAGATTATGGAGGTTCATCAATCAGATGCAGAGATTCAGAAGATGTTGTAGCAGGTTTCCAATGGCAAGTTATCAGAGTTCCGTTCCAAGATGGAGTTCTAAGGATGGGTGAATGGTTGTGTGTACCGAAGAATGTAGATTTGAGAAAGAGTGCCTTTCAGGAGGCACACAGTACCTTGTTGTTAGTACATCCTGGAGGTACAAAGATGTACAAGGATATCAAACAACACTTTTGGTGGTTAGTAATAAAGAGAGATGTGGCAGACTTTTTGGCAAGATGTCTGACTTGCCAACAGAGATTAAGAGGCCTGGAGGTTTGTTACGGCCATTGCCCATTCCGGAATGGAAGTGGGAGAATATCAGCATGGATTTCATCACAGGTTTGCCGAGGAGTTCGAGGGGCAATGACTCAATTTTTGTTATTGTGGACTATTTGACCAAGTCAGCTCACAATTTGTCTACGAAGATTACTTGGTCATTGGACAAATTGGCAGAGCTGTACATAGATGATATTGTGAGACTTCATGGAGTTCCTGTGTCGATTGTTCCTGACAGGGATGCGAGGTTCACATCGAGGTTTTGGAAGGGTTTGCAAGTAGCTTTGGGTAGCAGAACTAATTTCAGTACTGCTTCCCATCTGTAGACCGATGGTCGGACTAAAATGGTGAATTGGGTATTGGAGGATATGCTGAGGGCATGTGTTATAGATTTTGGGGGCAGTTGGGAGAAGTACTTAGCGTTGGTTGAGTTTTCTTATAATAACAGTTACCATGCAAGTATCAGGATGGCTCCATATGAAGCTCTGTATGGGAGGAAGTGCAGGATGCCCATTTGTTTGTACGAAGTTGGAGAGAGGCAGATGTTTGGGCCTGAGATTGTACAACAGACATCTGAGAAGATAGAGCTGATTCGTAAGAGGTTGGTCGAGGCTCAGAGTCGGCAAAAGAGTTATGCAGACACTCGATGAAGGGACTTGGAGTTTGAAGTTGGGGATGCAGTCTTTCTCAAGGTGTCTCCAACTAAATGAGTGATCAGGTTTGGAAAGATAGGCAAGTTGGCGCCTAGGTACATTGGGCCATATAGGATTTTGAGGCGGATTGGTAAAACAACATATAAGCTGGAGCTACCGGAGGAATTGGCACAGGTGCATGTTGTGTTCCATGGGTCGATGTTGAGAAAGTATGTGCCGGATCAGAATCATCAGTTAGCGGAAGTGCCTGAAGGTCTACAACTGAACTTAAGTTACAAGGAGTTGCCTGTAGAGATTGTTGATCGTAGGGAGAAGGTGTTGAGGAATAAGGTGATACCTATGGTCAAGGTATTGTGAAGGAACCAGCATTTTGAAGAAGCTACTTGGGAGCCGGAGGATCGCATGCAGAAGGATTTTCCTGAGCTCTTTGTATGATTGTATTCTTTTGGTTAAATTGTATTCTTTTGTATGACTGTATTCTTTAAACCACATTTCTTTTTATGAGATTGCATTTTCTTTTGCTTATGTTGGTTGGTCCCTATTAGTGGTAGTTCTGAGGACAGAACTATTCTAAGAAAGGAGTGATATAACACCCTAGATTTTTAAACAATGGTTTTGCAATTAATAAATGAATTAAAATGATTTGTGGTGATTTAATAAACATTTGTCTGAAATTTATCTTCTCGCAGGTGCAAAGCACATGCAAATATTTTATGGGGAAGTTCGAAGTCAGAAATTATTTCGGGAAAACCTAATATTTATAGTAGGTGTTATTTATGATTTTGCTGGATTATTCTGATATTTATTTGGCATATTTGCAAATATTACAAAAAGAGGGCTTTGTGCAAAATTTCCACTTGGAGTAAAAACTCCAGAATTTTGGTTTTCTGGACTGAGCATGATGGCTAGCCAACTCAGAGGTAAAGAGTTTACTTTTTATTCTAATTGATTTGGTTTATTTCATAAAATTGTCAAAGAAGGGTCATTTTGCCAAATTACCACTTGGAGGCCAATATTACAAAATTTGTTTTCTGGGTTTGAAACCAGTGCTGGGTAGATCTGGGTGGTTATTTTTGATTTTAAATCTCAATTAAATTGGTTAATCAAATTTTCTAGTATAAAACTTTATATATGTAAAGATATTTTCTAAAGGAATATTTTGCAAAATCTTCTCAAAACCCTAGAAACTTGATTTCAGGCCTATATTAGGGCTGCTACAGCCGCCTCTCCTCTACAAAAACAAAAAACTATTTTTACTATTGGTTTTCTTGGAGTTTTGAAGCGAGGATCTTGGATTTTTGCGAAAGGAGGAGCTTTTTCTTATTCTTTATTATTTTTGTTGATTCTTCATTGAGGTGAGTGATATATGTTTGAGTTCTTGTTGATCTATGCCTGTTATTGTAACACCCCGGATTGTATTATGCTTAATTATATATGTGTGTATATTGAATGTATGCGTGCACACGATTGCAGTGTTTTGCTTGATTTTGATATCGTGGTGGATGGTTAGGGTTACAGGACGGTTCATGGGAGGATTGCATTCCAAAGATGCACGAGAACGAGGAGGACCGATACTAGTATAAACACCAGTTTTCGGTACGATCCCCATGCAAATATAACACTGTATGATACTACAGTGAATATATATTGCATGTACTCATTAGACCGCACGTCTCGCGCTCATTGGAACCCATTTAAGCTAAATAGGACAGCCAACAAAACTAACACCAAAACCATTGGCTACAAGCCATGGTTTTTCCTAAAACCACTCTAATATCCTATGCTACACCCCCCCCATAGAATCCGGCCTATAACCCTCCCATCTCCTTCATTTCCCACTTCATTTCCTCCCTTTTTCTCTGGAAATTTCAGAAAGAAAACACCATAAGAGAAGGAGGAGAGAAAGAAGAAGGAAATGAAGAAGAAGGATCAAAAGGAGATTTCCAAGAGAAGAAACTTGAAGAAGTTCCTTCTACTACTACAACCAAGGGAGGGAAGTTTCTCTAAACTTGAAATTATTGTCTTTTAATTAATTTTGATTGCATTCATATGTGCTAGAATGCATAGGTTTGATCTTCTAAATGTTAGAAGTTGAAGTCGGAATTGAACTAGAAAAACTGGTTTGGAGTACCATTTTGTGCATTTTTCCGAGGGCAAAATTTGATGAATTAGATAATGAAATTAAAAGGGTCTGTTCACATATGTGTTAGGATCATTCATGATTTATTTCAGATTTTTCTATGATCACTTGATATGCTAATAAAATCATGAGATGGATATGTGTCTTAAGGCAGACTCAGAAAAAGAAAAACAGGATGGCTGATATTGTAGGAATTTTCGTGATTTATTGAAGCATGATATTGATCTGAAATTTTTATTCAATGTTTCTGAATGCATGCTGATTATTTAAAAAAATCAGTAAATTATTTGGATGATTGTATAGGTATGAGAAAAATCTATCTATAACCAGTATCTGATGTTGAATTAGAAAACTTGATGGTTTTTGTGCTCACTTGCAATAGATAGTACTCACTGTATAATTGAAATTTTGACATGAAGTATTTTTGCATAATGTTGGTTATGATGTCTAGTTTCACCACCATAAATTTTATGTCAATTGGACAAGTGTGCAAGTTACTGTGATTTTGTGATTAAGCACTGTGCTGTTTTCAGCCAGTTTTGATACTCTGGAAAGATTGGGAATTTGAGACCTGTTAGAGGCACATTTTGAGGATCATGATCCCGTAGAGAGTTGTAGTGGACACCTAGACCTTTCTAACAAAACTAATTTGAGGCAATTCCAGTAAACGGTTGAATTATTATGATTTTTGTAAGACTGGACAGAGGATTAGAGTAGAGCTGAGTGCTCTGAATTGGAGAGACCAATTGTGTGAATTGGTGTATTGATGATAGATGTGTGTGTTAGGATGACTTAATGATATAATTTAGACTCATGACAAACTAGAGAGTTGTTGAGGACACCCACACCCTTCTACAGAATTTGAGTTTGTGTCGTTCTGATGAACAAGTAGAGTTTTGTGTTAATGGTAAGGTGTACCCCGTGCAAAGGAAGCACGCGGGTTGGAGCTTGAGAAGCTATTTCGAGGACTTAGATGGTTGAATTTAAGCTCGTGATCAACTAGGAAGTTGTAGCCTAGGATCGTACCTTTCCAGGTTGGGCCCATACACTCCAATCGGAGTTGTATCGATAAAGGGAAGACCATTTTGAGATTCGGGCAGAAACCCGTAGGTCGCTTAGTCTGGGTTTCGACTAAGGGTTGTGAAAGCATTTTTCCCTTGTGTGTTATTTGAGTCGATGAATCGTGTCTAGGAGTGGTTGATCTCTGTTATTGAGGTTGTTGACTCCCCGAGTGGGATGGGTGACTCGAGTTAGTCACTAGGGTAAAGGATACCCTGCACCTATCAAGCCTATATTATTAGACTTCTGCCGAGCGTAGGACGTCCGAGCATGCCAGTGAGTGGAGCTTACAGGGCAATTATATATTTACTACCGGAGTAGCAGCAGGCGTAGGCCATTATGCTGGATGAGTCCAACCAGGGGAAGTGGCGAACCGGACCAGTATCGTCAGGGGTCAGAGGCTGATAGGAAAGTGTGGTAGCAGTAATTCTTACCCGAAATAATTAGAGTAAGGTAGGGGTTAGAATGGTTTATTAAGGTGTTGGGAAATTACATTAGTCCTAGTAAACCATAGTCGGTGTTGTATCTTCCAGTCGTAGGGGTACGTTCTCGACCGCTAACGGATTGCGTCCCCGGCTCGTATCTCGATCTGTTGATTCCCTAAGTTCTGCCGAAGTAAGGTGCGGGAGGCCCGGAGGATTTGACCTCCCATGGTGCTCACGTCCCTAAAGCACGGTTTTTGTGTTTTGTGGATTTTTTTGGTATATATCAGTTCATTACCCGATGAGGGGTGAACACGCATGCGTCAGTCCATAGGTGGACATGTGGAACCAAGGATTGTAAGGACCAGGTTCAACGCGGTTTCTAAGGAGGTCCGTACGCGGGTACCAACTGGCGGTGACCACTTGGGCACTGCAGGACGGAATTAGACCGACCGCTGCAATCTCCTTGGGCGACGAACAGTCTTTTGGGAACTGGAGTGTGTACAAGAGTAGGGTGCATGGCGAGGGTTCGAATCCCTAAATTGTGGAGAAAGACGGCTAGATTTGGGGGCGTATGTAGTATGGGATGCATTCGTGCTCTAATGTTTTTCTTGCATTAGAAGTTAGGCATGTGAGTTTGCTGCATCTAGTCATAGGGTCATGTCATAACACTGCACTTGAACCCCGAATCCACTAAACCCTTGTTTTGGCACACAGTATTCTTTTTTGCATAATTTATTGGTTGTGACTGAATTTTAGAGGATCGTTGTTATCACCAGCTTTGCGTCTGTCGAAGTACGGACGTTTCCTACCTTTTAGGAATCGGTTATACATTCCAAACAGGTGCAGAGATATCAGAGTCGCGCAGCAGAAGCCTGATGCTGAGGAGCAAGTCCCGGGGAAGCCCATGGGCCGCTCAGTGAGGTTCTGCAAGTAATCAGTCGATTACCATTCCAGGAGGCAGCTGATAGCTTTACAAGTGGGGTCTGTAAATACTTGTAATAAGTTGTGATGAATTGATGTAATTTGTACTCCTTGTCCAAGAACAAGTTATCGGTAGTAATCAATGATGTAATGACTTATTTGGCAAATAAAAAGTTTTTAAATTTCCGTGTTATTACTGTATTGAGATGCATTTGAAGGTAAAGATTCTGG
Source organism: Hemerocallis citrina (assembly GCA_017893485.1). Taxonomy (NCBI): domain Eukaryota; kingdom Viridiplantae; phylum Streptophyta; class Magnoliopsida; order Asparagales; family Asphodelaceae; genus Hemerocallis; species Hemerocallis citrina. Next base: position 57,438,795 of record CM030367.1, on the reverse strand, counting down.
AAGGTGTCACGGATGTCCGGTAACGGGGATCCAGGGCGCTACAGAGTTGGTATCAGAGCTGACTTAAAATTGCAGTCTAACACAGTAGGAAATTAGACTTGAAGGCCAGATAAAATGATTCTAGTTGACAAATAGGATGATTATAAATCATATGGTAGTGCTACAACTTATGATTATGATCTTCCCTATATGTGAACCAGTCTAAGATTACTTCATTTTTACTAACATGCTTGGAGCAGTCAAGTCCAAATTGTGGCTAGTCTGTTACCAGACATTAGTGGAGGAAAACAGAACAAGATGTGTCTGTAATTCCGAAACTAAACCCTGTTTATGTTTTGCAGATGGTGTTCGAAGATATCTTCATCCAGGATGGGTCAGTAGGTAAGCCAATACCTACAAGGAAAATGATGACGATAGAGGAAGAAATGAAGAAGGTGCTACAGAAGACCGAAGGTGAAGAGAACTCACCTCCACCATCGCTAGACCCAACGGCAGAGCAGCAGAGGATAGCCATCGGGTATCTGGAAGTGGAAAGGGCAAGGGAACGCAGGGACAAGGCAATCCACCGGGCCCAGTAGCAGATCAAATTTCATCAGGCACATATGACACACCTGAAGAAAGAACAAAAGCAGCTTCAAGATGGTATGACACACCTTCAGAACCGCTGGTGGGGACTTCAGAAAGGCCCCAAGCCAAAGACTACTGGGAATATCACCAAACCTTCTAAAGGAGAATACCCCAAGAGAACAATTGCGACTAAGAATTGCTACAAATGCGGAGAAGTCGGACACTACAAGTCGCGTTGCCCAGCAGCGATCAAGGGTTGTTTCAACTGTAAGGAACTTGGGCATGTCAAGTCAAATTGCCCAGAATTTCAAAGGGGATGCTCATCGAGCAAGTAACCGGATAAATGACAAGGTGAAGATAATATGTGGACCTACTATATTTTGAGATCTTTTGGAAGCTGAAGAAGTAATGTAATCAAGATTAAGTTGTATTTGGGGTTTATGGAAGTTGGTGGACGATGTACTATTGTAACAAGACATATACATATAAATGGAATTTCGGCAACAGTCTTATTTGATAGTGGATGGACTCATTCTTTTGTGTCAAAATATTTTTTGAGAAAATTAAGATGCACACAAAGGGCAATCCCAGAGTTAGCTTTGACGGTAGTTACGCCGTCAGGGGCAACCCTTACTACAGATCTATGCTATAGGGGATGCAAGCTCCAGATTAGCGGAGAAATCCCAAGTATCGATTTGTTGGAGTTGGGTTTTGCCGGGACAGATGTCACTATTGGCATGGATTGGATGTCGAGGCACATGGCAAGCATTGACTGCAAGGAGAAGAAGGTAGTTATTTCAGCTGAAGGAGTGGAACTTGTATTCCACGGGGAGCAGTGATCGGAGGCAATGACTTTCACAACTGCTAGTGAAGTATGGGTACCAGTGGTGAGGAATTTTTCACTTGTATTCTTAGAGGATTTACCTGGAATTCCTCCACACCGTGATGTCGAGTTTAGTATCACAATTCAACCAGGAAGCGCTCTAGTATCCAAAGCACCCTATCGAATGACACCAGTAGAGCAGAATGAGACCAAGAAGCAGATTGAAGAGTATTTGCAAAAAGGATTTATCAGACCAAGTGCATCACCTTGGGGAGCACCAGTATTGCTGGTTAAGAAGAAGGACGGGTAGTCCGGGATGTGTATCGATTATTGGGAATTGAATAAAGTCTCTATTCGTAACAAGTACCCAATTCCCAGGATCGACGATTTGTTCGATCAGCTTCAGGGAGCAGCAGTATTTTCCAAGATTGATCTACGGTCTGGATATCATCAGGTACGAGTCAAGGAAGAGGATGTACCTAAGACAGCTTTTCGAACTCCACATGGACACTGTGAGTTCTTGGTAATGCCGTTTGGAGTGACTAACGCTTCAGCTATTTTCATTGACTTAATGAACAAAATTCTACGTCTGTTTATTGACTCATTTGTCGTGGTCTTCATCGACGATATTTTGGTATATTCAAGGACGGAAGAGGATCATGCTGAACATCTAATCGCAGCATTGAGCAAGTTACAGGAGCATCAGCTGTATGCCAAATTACCTAAGTGTGAGTTTTGGAAATCGGAAGTTGCATTCCTAGGCCATATCCTTTCTAAGGAGGGAGTGGCGACGGATCCTTAGAAGATAGAAGCGGTCAAGGAATGGCCACAAACAAAGACGGTAAAGGAAGTAAGGAGTTTTCTGGGTATGACTGGATATTACAGAAGGTTTATCCAGAATTATGCAAGGATAGCTGTACCCCTTACCGCTTTGACCAAAAAGAACCAAAGTTTCGACTGGACAGAGAAGTGTGAAGAAGTTTTCAGGAACTGAAGAACCGTTTGATCTCCGCACCTATATTGGTTTTACCTCAGGAAGGCAAGGTTATAGCTTATAGTTCGAGACAACTACGACCACACGAGAAGAACTATCTGACCCATGATTTGGAACTTGCAGCGATAATTTTTGCTTTGAAATCATGGAGGCATTATATCTACGGAGCAAAGGTGGAATTCTACACTGACCACAAGAGCTTAAAGTATATCTACCAACAGAAGGATCTCAACTTAAGGCAGAGGAGATGGTTGGAAGTACTCGAAGACATCAGGCCTGAGATTATATATCATCCAGAAAAAGCCAACGTGGTAGCAGACGCACTCAGCAGGAAGAGAAGTGTGGCAACATTGATAGCGACCCGGAGGGAGCTAGATGAAGAGATTAGGCAGGCAGGCATCGAAGTGGTTACACAACACATAAGTGCAGTTCTGTCACAGTTGGTGTTACGACCAAGCTTGGATGAGCGAGTGAAAGAGGCTCAGACCAAAGATCCAGAGATGGAAGACATAAAGAAGCAAGTGCATGAAGGAAAATTGGCGGAATTCAGTATAAGAGAAGGTTCACTGTGGTTTGGTAACCGACCATATGTACCAAAGGACGAAGAGTTGAGGGAAGACATCATGAAGGGAGCTCACTCCACATTACTCACGATTCACCCCGGAAGCACCAAGATGTATCGCAATGTGAAGCAGCACTATTGGTGGTCAGGGATGAAGCGAGATATAGCAGAGTTTGTCGCCAAGTGTTTGACATGCCAACAAGTTAAGGCCAAAAACCCAAAACTAGGAGGATTGTTACAGCCTTTATCCATCCCAAAATGGAAATGAGAGAACATCATTATGGATTTTATCACTGGGTTACCTAGGAGCCCTAAAGGAAATGACTCAATATGGGTGATTGTGGATCGATTGACCAAGTCAGCACATTTTCTTCCAGTAAAGACGACCTGGACAGTCGAGAAGTTGGCCGAGGTCTACATTGAGAACATAATAAAGCTACATGGAGTGCCAGTGTCGATAGTATCCGACCGAGATGCAAAATTTACGTATCGATTCTGGCAAAGTCTACAGTCAGCGTTGGGAACTAGAACAGACTTCAGCACAGCTTTTCACCCTCAGACGGATGGACAGACGGAGAGAGTCAACAAGATTCTCGAGGACATGTTACGGGCATGCATTTTGGACTTCGGAGGAAGTTGGAAAAAATACATAGCCTTGGTAGAGTTTGCTTATAATAACAGCTATCAGGCAAGCATTGACATAGCCCCGTATGAAGTTGTATGGACGAAGATGCAGGACGCCGGTTTGTTGGTTCAAGGTAGGAGAGCGACAGATGTACGGACCAGAAATCGTGCAACAGACGTCGGAGCAGATCGAGCTTATTCAGAAGAGGCTTCAAGGAGCACAAGCAGGCAAAAGAGCTATGCGGACAACCGCCGAAGAGAGTTGGAATTTGAGGAAGGTGACTCCGTAGTTCTCAAGGTATCGCTGACCAAAGGAGTTATCAGGTTTGGGAAAGGCAAGAATTTAGTTCCAAGGTATATTGGACCATACAAGATTCAGAAAAAGGATTGGCAGGATGGCTTATAAGTTGGAGCTGCCGGGCGAGCTATCTCAAGTGCATGACGTGTTCCACGTCTCTATGATACGTAGGTATGTTCCGGATTCGAGCCATCGGTTGCCAGAGGTTCCGAAAGATCTACAGATAAATTTTTCCTGTAGAGAGAAACCAGTCAGGATACTTGATCATCAGGACAAGGTACTGAAAAACAAGTTCATCCCGATGGTCAAAGTTCTCTGGAAGAACTAGTCGTGGAAGAAGCCACGTGGAGCCAGAGAGCCGCATGAAGGCTTTATGTCTGGATTTATTTTAAGTATTTCGGGTTTATCTTCTTTTGTTTGTTGTGTTCTTTTCTCCCACTAGGAACATTCTGGGGACAGAACGACTCTAAGGAGGGAGTGATGTAACACCCCGGATTGTATTATGCTTGTATATATATGTGTGCATATTGACTGTATGCGTGCACACGATTGCAGTGTTTTGCTTGATTTTGATATCGTGGTGGATGGTTAGGGTTACAGGACGGTTCTTGGGAGGATTTTATTCCAATGATGCACGAGAACGAGGAGGACCGATACTAGTATAAACACTAGTTTTCGGTACGATACCCATGCAAATATAACACTGTATGATACTACAGTGAATATATATTGCATGTACTCGTTAGACCGCTCATCTCGCGCTCATTGTAACCCATTTAAGCTAAATAGGACAGCCAACACAACTAACACCAAAACCATTGGCTACAAGCCATGGTTTTTCCTAAAACCACTCTAATATCCTATGCTACACCCCCACCCCCCCCCCCCCCCCCCCCACATAGAATCCGGCCTATACCCCTCCCATCTCCTTCATTTCCTCCCTTTTGCTCTGGAAATTTTAGAAAGAAAACACCACAAGAGAAGGAGGAGAGAAAGAAGAAGTGAATAAGAAGGATCAAAAGGAGTTTTCCAAGAGAAGAAGCTTGAAGAAGTTCCTTCTACTACAACAACCAAGGGTGGGAAGTTTCTCTAAGCTTGAAATTGTTGTCTTTTAATTAATTTTGATTGCATTCATATGTGCTAGAATGCATAGGTTTGATCTTCTAAAGGTTAGAAGTTGAAGTCAGAATTGAACTAGAAAAACTGGTTTGGAGTAACATTTTGTGGATTTTTCCGAGGCAAAATTTGATGAATTAGAGAATGAAATTAAAAGGGTCTGTTCATATATGTGTTAGGATCATTCATGATTTATTTCAGATTATTCTATGTTCATTTAATATGCTAATAAAATCGTGAGATGGATATATATCGTAAGGCAAACTCAGAAAAAGAAAAACAGGATGGCTGATGTTGAAGGAATTTTCGTGATTTATTAACGATTGATATTGATATGAAATTTCTACTCGATGTTCCTGAATGCATGTTGATTATGTACAAAAATCACTAAATTATTTGGATGATTTTGGAGGCATGAGAAAAATCTATCTATAACCAGTATCTGATGTTGAATTAGAAAACTTGATGATTTCTGTGCTCATTTTCAATAGATAGTACTCACTGTATAATTGAAATTTTGACATGAGGTCTTTGCATAATGTTGAGTATGATGTCTAGTTTCACCACCATAAATTTTATGTCAATTGGACAAGTGAGCAATTTACTGTGATTTTGTGATTAAGCACTGTGCTGTTTTCAGCCAGTTTTGATACTTTGGAAAGATTGAGAATTTGAGACCTGTTAGAGGCACATTTTGAGGATCATGACCCAGTAGAGAGTTGTAGTGGACACCTAGACCTTTCTAAAAAAACAAATTTGAGGCAATTCCAGTAAACGGTTGAATTATTATGATTTTTGTAAGACTGGACAGAGGATTAGAGTAGAGCTGAGTGCTCTGAATTGGAGAGACCAATTGTGTGAATTTGTGTATTGATGATAGATGAGTGTGTTAGGGTGAATTAATGGTATAATTTGGACTCATGAACAACTAGAGAGTTGTTGAGGACACCCACACCCTTCTACAGAATTTGAGTTTTTGTCGTTCTGATGAACAAGTAGAATTTTGTGTAAATGGTAAGGTGTAGCCCGTGCACAGGAAGCACGCGGGCTAGAGCTTGAGAAGCTATTTCGAGGACTTAGATGGTTGAATTTAAGCTCGTGATCAACTAGGAAGTTTTAGCCTAGGATCGTACCTTTCCAGGTTCGGCCCATACACTCCAATCGGAGTTGTATCGATAAAGGGATGACCATTTTGAGATTCGGGCAGAAACCCGTAGGTCGCTTAGTCTGGGTTTGGACTAAGGGTTGTGAAAGCATTTTTCCCTTGTGTGCTATTTGCGTCGATGACTCGTGTCTACGAGTGGTTGATCTCTGTTATTGAGGTTGTTGACTCCTCGCGTGGGATAGGTGACTCGAGTTAGTCACTAGGGTAAAGGATACCCTGCACCTATCAAGCCTATATTATTAGACTTCTGCCGAGCATAGGACGTCCGAGCATGCCAGTGAGTGGAGCTTACGGGGAAATTATATATTTACTACCGGAGTAGCAGCGGCGTAAGCCATTATGCTGGACGAGTCCAAGCAGGGGAAGTGGCGAACCAGATCGGTATCGCCAGGGGTCAGAGGCTGATAGGCAAGTGTGGAAGCAGTAATTCTTACCCAAAATAATTAGAGTAAGGTAGGGGTTAGAATGGTTTATTAAGGGATTAGGAAATTTCATCAGTCCTAGTAAACCATAGTCGGTGTTGTATCTTCCAGTCGTAGGGATACGTTATCGACCGCTAACGGATTGCGTCCTCGGCTAGTATCTCGATCTGTAGATTCCCTAAGTTCCGCCGAAGTAAGGTGCGGGAGGCCCGGAGGATTTGACCTCCCGTGGTGCTAACGTCCCTAAAGCGCGGATTTTGTGTTTTGTGGTTTTTTTTTGGTATATATCAGTTCATTACCCGATGAGGGGTGAACACGCATGCGTCAGTCCATGGGTGGACATGTGGAACCAAGGGTCGTAAGGACCAGGTTCAATGCGGTTTCTAAGGAGGTCCGTACGCGGGTACCAACTGGCGGTGACCACTTGGGCACTGCAGGGCAGAATTAGACCGACCGCTGCAATCTCCTTGGGCGACGGACAGTCTATTGGGAACTGGAGTGTGTACAAGAGTAGGGTGCATGGCGAGGGTTCGAATCCCTAAAATGTGGAGAAAGACGGCTAGATTTGGGGGCGTATGTAGTATAGGATGCATTCGTGCTCCAAAATCTTGCTTGCATTAGAAGTTAGGCATGTGAGTTTGCTGCATCTAGTCATAGGGTCATGTCATAACACTGCACTAGAACCCGAATCCACTAAACCCTTGTTTTGGCACACACTTTTCTTTTTTGCATAAATTATTGGTTGTGATTGAATTTTAGTGGATCGCTGTTATCACCAGCTTTGCGTCAGTCGAAGTACTGACGTTTCTCACCTTTTAGGTATCGGTTATACCTTCCGAACAGGTGCAGAGATATCAAAGTTGCACAGCAGAAGCCTGAAGCTGAGGAGCAAGTCCCGGGGGAGGCGATGGGCCGCTCAGTGAAGTTCCGCAAGTAATCAGTCGATTACCATTCCAGGAGGCAGCTGATAGCTTTACAAGTGGGGTCTGTAAATACTTGTAACAAGTTGTAATGAATTGATGTAATTTGTACTCCTTGTCCAAGAACAAGTTATCGGTTGTAATCAATGATGTAATGACTTATTTGGCAAATAAAAAGTTTTTAAATTTCTTTGTTATGACTGTATTGAGATGCATTTGAAGGTAAAGATTCTGGAAGGTGTCACGGATGTCCGGTAACGGGGATCCGGGGCGCTACAGTTATATATGATGATTTGTCTAGTAGAATGCATGTTAGATGATCGTATGATGATATAATGAATATGTTGATGGATGGATAATTAAAAGTGGAGTTTTTATGAATGTTATGAATAGAATCTCTATATAGATGATATAAAATGTTAAAGAACCTAATAGAAATCATGGGTTTGTTGCTTCTTTATTATTCCTACTGTTTGATTGTATACATATTGAGATTATATGATTGACAAGCACAAATTTGAATAAAGATTAATACTTTACTGTTGATTATACATGTATATACTGTTTAATGTTTGGATGAATAACTTGATGAAAATCTGTTGTAGATGCTAGTAATCAAGGGGTAAACTAATATAATCAGTTGGTGTATGTGTATAACAAGTTATAAAAGGATTTTCAAAAAAAAAAAAAAGATCGAGTTTTGAAGGTTGAATAGGGTTTTGATTTTTCGGGTCTGGCTGTACACTGTCGAAATTGTTTTTTTTTTTTGATGTTTTTGTGAGGTTTTCGATTGGATCTTGATTTGTATTGATACTGGGATTGAATTGAACACTATACTACTCACATACAATGAATTTTGACGCTTTATTGATGCACAAATGCACACATATACATATTCATATTCATGTTTCCTGGTTTAAAGAATTTTAATGAAAAATTATTCTTTTATGAATTTGATTTGTTTTCTAAACTTCAGTATGTTAAATAAGTTGTATTTGATCATCTCAGGATTTTTTATTTTACAAAGTATGCTTTTAAAGATCTAAATCAATGTGTCAGTTTGAAAAATGCACAAATATTGAAGCTGTCTGTTTTGGCATGACAGTCGACCACCTAGTTTTACACTAGAAATGTTAGTCGACCGTCAATTGCTTGAATTTGGATTTTTGGCTTGATAGTCGACCATCCAAATTTTGAACTAATATGAAAGTCGACCGTCAGCCCTTATGCTGATTGTTTTGTTGAGTTTCTTGCTGATTTCTTGAATGATTATTTCTTTGCACTTATGGATTACTAATCTGCTGTTTTAGATGAATTTTTTTGCTACAGATTACTGTACTTTACATAGAGTTATATTCTCATTTTAATAAAATTTAAATTGTGTTTCTACGACTTTAAAAAGTGTAATATATACGGTTTTCGAAGGAATTGATGTTTCGTGATTTTTTCTACAACTTCAGAATATGAAACTTAGTTAATTAAGAGTTTAAATCTTGGGTTTTACTTCTGTAATTTTGTGGGTGTTTGGATAAATTTGGATTTTGTTGGTAAAAGAAGTTTTTGTTGATATAAATGATTTGATAAGGGGATTAAGGGTTTTAATAAAATATTTTGTGTTGATATATGATTTGTGAGTCTCTAGAGGTTGAGTGGGATTCCTGTAAACCGGTAGATGAGACTTTGTGGATTTTGACCAGTTTGGGTCTTGGTGATGTTTTGGTGAAATTAAGTTCGGCAGGATATACCAACTGTAGAGAGGGGGAAGTTGTGTTTTAATGATAATAACCAACCTAAGGACAGGCACTAGTGGAGATGTGATAGAACTTGGAAAACGTAAGTATATGCTCTGGGTTAGTTCAACGGATGTATTGCAAGACTGTGTGTTGTGTTGTCCCAAGAGGACAGTTGGTATGATCACGTGTCGAGGGTCGGCAGGCCTATTCACGGAATATACGGTGCATTCGCGTGTCGAGGGTCGGCGGGCCTATTCACAGGATGTATTGTGTATCTGCACGTTGAGGGTTGGCAGACCTATTCGTGGGGTACACTGTAGGGAGGTGATTCTCCGGTTTTTGAGCTATGCTTACATGATGCTTACACGTCAAGGGTTGTCATGCCTATTTGCGAAGTAATCTTGATCTTGTTTCTATCACCATAGTAGGATTAGTTGCATAACGAAGGATTTAACCCAATAAAGTGGAGAACGATAAGGGCTTGCACCGGACCTATGTAGTATGAAAAGCAAAGAAACCGACAAGAATGCATTAGAGAGTCATCATACTGCATTTGTATTTTCTATACTTAGTTTTATGGATGTTTGTTTTCGGTTTTTCTACACTCGACACTTAGTCCAGTTTCACTTGTTATTTTCATGCTTTATTTATTGTTATTTCATTATCTATGTCACTCCCCGCTTCCCAAAAATACGGAATACGAGCACATGACATTTGCCCAGCGAATAACTAACGTCACCCATAAGCTGTTTATCTGATCAACTCAACAATATAATCAATACAGAATAATTGCGCAAGCAATAATAATAATCTCATGAACAATAATACTTAGAATGAAGCAATATATAATATCCAAATACAATAATAATCCAACATCTGGAAACAATAATAAAATTCAGGTCATAAGCCCACAATACAATGAAATAACAATAGTCCAATAATTAAGTCTTCATAACAGAACAATAACTTTTTAAGGGGCGATGCTATCATTTCCTTCACCAATATTGTTCTTCCAATCCATCAGGCAATTCTCCATCAACACCTGTAAACACTTCATCTAAAAAGAGGAGAAAAATTGTCCTTAGAGCAGGTCATGGACAGCAAGTAGAGAAAGCAAGGAACAATAGAATAACGGTATAACAATGAATTCAATGGATCAATAGGAATCAGTAACAAGGCGCGATAGCAATAATAAATATCATGATAGTCAATGCAATGGTTATAAACAATGATTCAATAATCGATAACAATAACCAATGATCAATAAAAATAACACTTGGCCAATATTCGATATCAATAGAAACAATGATGAACAATATGCAGTATCAATGTTGTGTGATTCCTAAGTCTATTAATCATTTTAATCCTAACTAATGCATGTACTACTGCATCCCATATTACATGTTCGATGCATACAATCATTGTCATTTTTGACTTAAGTGGAAAATTCTATAGATCATGTATTCGGCAACGATAATCAATATTCAATATTCACGATTCAATATTCAATCCACGATACGGTCTTCGACAACGATACAATACACGATAGATTGGGTTATGGCCGTAATCCACAATTACACGATAAAACAATAGCCGGAACAATATTTAGAGAAACACGGGCCCCTCCTCCGAGTATAATCACTATATCATCAACTACTTCAGTCAATCCCTTAAATCCTGGCTTATAAATCATTTATCAATGCAAGAATACAATATGCAATTTGAGACATGAGAAGAACGATAGTAACAATAGGGAAATAATAGGAGATAACTTGAATTGGACAGTTAGAACAATGACAATAGGGTATTAGGATCATGCAATGCAACACACATATGTTAATTCATACAATACTACAATATAGGAATAATTAATCCATTAAAATATGGATTATAAAATTCTGGACAGTAAGAGTAGTATGTACAAAAATATAGTTTTCCAATGTTTTAGAAATAGAAAATTGAATCCCTCAGAAATTCTAGAAACTAGACTTCCACACGGTTCCAACGCATATTTAAAGTTCAAAATCTGACAACAGTAGCTAGGTCAAACACACCATTCTTTGCAGATTTCATGTTCAGGCAAAAACTCGATATCATGTTGTTAAAATTTTAGAATCAGCAAAAACTCAATAATAAATTCATTAAAAATATTTTGTAGACTCCTAAACATGTTAAGCAACATTCTGGAAATTCTCAGAGAAAAATTTAAAATTTGATCAGTCTTTTAACAGTTTAAACATGGAAGATACAAGAATGTGAAAATCTGCAAATAAAAACACAGCTGTAGTAAAACGAGCATAACTTTTACTATACAACTTAGAATTCCAAAATTCAAGATTTTCTGGGGACTAGAAAGGTAAGGCTACAATTCTTATGCAGAAAGTAATTTATTTTAAGATCATTGACTCGGTCGAAAATAGTATTCAACATACAGTCAGCAAGCAACGTACAGAGTTTTGGGTATTTTTTATGAAATAAATTAATTAAACATGATTGGTATGAATTCTATTAGTCGATAAAATTCATAATCAGCATGACGGGTACTAAAACATGAAGAATAAAAAGAAAATCACATACATACACTAATTTAACATCAATCAAACAACAATCGATCAATCAAACATACAACCTGGCAATTATTTCTACAGTAGATTAGTTGTGAGACAATTATATGAGTACTCCTATTGTAATACCCTGATTTTTCAATTAATGGAAAATTATTTATTTTTGCACGTAGTGTGCACGTGCAATATTTTGGGTTGAATTATTTTTATAATGATGTGTATAAATATTTAATTAAGTATTCTCAAATTATTTTGTACAAAAAGCCTTTCTTTAAAGCCTTATTTTAATTTAATGAAAAGCCCTTTTTCTTAAAAGCCCAAATGTATTTTATTTTATTTATTTTTATAAACTATTTTGGCCCAAAAAGAAAGCCCATGAATTAATCTATTTTATTTGAACTTGTCATGTAGAAGACTTTTTTTTAACTAATTTATTTTTATAAAAATTAAAATGTACAAATTTTGGCCTAGTTGCATGCACGTGCACTACACGTACACGTGCTATGCACACCCTAGATGAGGCCGGGATTCATTCTTTTTGGAGGGATTTTCAAAATTGATCATGGTGATCATGGTGGTAGTTTTAGGAATGTGGGTAGTTTTTCTAACTCCTACTTTGATCTAAGCCCTTCATTCTACAACCAACCACTCAATCTTGGCCCTCCATTTCACCTATTCTCTAGTATAAATACCCCCCCTCTCATGGCTATTTTCATATGCAAATTATATTTCCAAACTATAGTCTTGTTGTTATAATAGTGTGAGTTATAAAAGATAGAGAGTTGTGTGGGTTTTGCTTGCTTGGAGTGGCCGGCTATCACCAAAAGGAAGCATTCGGTTGTGCTAGGAAGCATTCGGGTGTGCTAGGAGGCTTGGAGCTTGTGCGTGCTTTTGGCTAGGAGGAGGTGCTTTTTATTTGCAAGGACTTGTTGCTTTGTGTTTCTCTCCATTCAAGGTGGGTAAAACATTTCATATTTCTAATATAGAAGTCCATGCTAGTTTTTATTATCAACACTATACATGAAAAATACTAATAAGAGCCCACTTTAATTGAAAAGTTAGTGTATGAATGGATTGAAATGATGTGATTAACTTGTGTGTGAAATTCTAGCATGAAATTAAATTATATGTAGAATTCTCCATGATTATTAATTTGATTGAATGATGGTGGAATATTGCTAGTGTGATGTATGGAAATTTCCAATTAAATTGCTTGTAAATTGTATGGGTGAAGCATGAAATTGATTAAGAAAATGACACACCTTAAAATTGAATAGAGAGTTTTCTTGAATGCTTGAGTTGTAATTATGTTAATTAATGAGTAGTAGTATATTTTGTGACATAGATGAACCAATGAAGTTACCTTGTTGTCATCAAAGTAGAACTACTCAAAAGTTAGTATTTTTGAGTTTTACCTATTCACGTTCTAAATAAATCCTTTTGTTGATATGGGTATGGATAAATCCAAAGATGTATGTGTTGTGAATAAAAATTAATAACAGTGAATTATCATAAGACATTTATGAATAAAAAGGGATTAGAAGACTAATTGATTATTCAATGTCGAAAATAAAAGATATGGTAGTCTTAATGAACAATTTATTAAATTGTGTGGGAAAAATTATGTTTTTAGTACAAAAAATTATTTTATACTTGCTGTTATGAAGATTAAATAAAGATGATTTAATCTAGAATTTTCCAGTAGTTTTTATAAATGCAATATGAACCTAGACTAATTTGAACATCGAGTTGTTCTCTTAAACAGTATGAGTATGAAACATATGGATTTGGTTTGGGTATTGTGACAGCCCAAGCCACTAGCTCAGGCGGTCACTGACTGCGATTTGCTTCTCTGGGTCGATCGGTTCGAACCCTGTGTTCACCACTTTTTTTTCACCAATTGAGTATAAATATATATAACCTTCGACCGAAGCATATATACTAAATTCGCTCCTTACTTACCGCTAGCACAGTTCGGCCATGTGGCGGGTGCTCTTGGCTCTCTTTCCGTTGTGCCTGGGTTCGATTCCTCCCATCGGCACTTATAAAAAATATTTTTTTTTGGGAGTTGTAGATGTCCAAAAAATGTGAAAAAAATATGGTAATTCTCAGAAAAATATAAGGAATTTTATAGGAATGATTTGAGTATTATTTGAATGAATTTAACTATAGTTTGGAGTCAAAATGCATATATAGACATATGGTTTCATATAGATGATTAATATGAAACTATAACTTGAACGAATAAGTGAATTGGCACATTAAGTGTTAACTTGGCAAAAAGAAATGTGGTTTGTGACATGATGCAATTATTTCCTCACAATATGTGAAGTGTGTATATTATTTGGTAAGGAGAAACTATCATGATGTGACAATTGATAAGTATATGCAAATTTTGTGTAATGATGGACTAGTGAACAAAGTGAAATCATGAATTGAAAGAGGATGTACATGTGAGTTTGAGAACTCGACATGGAAATTGTATAAATTGAAGATTGTGAAATGAAATTTGAAATAGAGTAGCTAAGTCTCCCCGGCATCGAGAAATGAAATAAAGTGAAATTAGACCAAGGTTGGTCAAGATAAAATGAATGAATAAGTCCGGTTGATGGAGAGGCTAACTCTAGAGATTAATTTTGTTCATGATTTTTAATAAAACTAAGGACTAGTGCATAGTGAAGATGTGATGAAAGTAAGAGAAAAACATTGAGTATGAGGGCCCTGGGTAGCGGCGAGAGCGTATCCCAGGAATTCCCATGACGAGTCTGGGTGAGGATACTGTTCCAGAGTACCGTCCCAGTGGCGACGCTCGTGGGATGTTTGAAGACTACGGGTGGTGTCATGTTTATGGTGAGAGCGTATCCCAGGAATTCCCATGATGCGTCTGGGTGAGGATACTACTCCAGAGTGCCTAAACATGAGTTCGTAGGTCAGATAACATCTAGGATACTTACCGTAATTACAGTAGTAGATTAAATCATAACGGGGGATTGAACCCTATAAAGATGAAGAACGAATAAGGGCTTGCCCTCGGACCTATGTAGTATGGGATGCATAGAATCCGAACAAGTGCGCATTAGTGTCATGTAACATAAATAAATGCATTAAGGATTAAGTGCACAATCACAACACGACATCAATAGGGTAGTCCCTTTAGTTTGAATGTGACAAGTTTGTGTTTGCTAAATATGAAAAGTTAAGTTATACTATTTCCGGCATAGAGAAGATGGCCGTGTATAATGTTCGTCGGTTGAATAAACTGACATACCCACAGTCTTATATGCAGGTAAATGTTATATTAAAGATTAAAGAGGATTGGATGCTTAAAGATTATATCAAGCTGTTGTACTTGTATTCAATTGTTGTATTTTACTTCCGCTGTGCAAAAGAAAGATGTAATTTGGATGTAATCTCTGATGTATGATGAAAAGTTTTAATTTTCCTGTAAAATTGTACTAAAGAAAGTGAAAAGATCCTGTAGAACATCTCGAATTCAGTGTATTTGGGATTCGGGGCGTTACACCTATCATGATTACTATATGGATGCATGAAAGATTCAATCTTTGGAGTCAAAAGTGGCACGATGTCAAGAATATTGGGGTTAGCTCGTGTAAACCCTCAATAAACCCTACAAAAGAGATGAACAATGTATAATACGATGAACGAATGGATCTACTTACAAGAGTTTTAACAAAACTTGAATTTGATACAATTAACAATTCAAGAGGACAGTGACTTGCCTTATAAACGGTGAAAACGAATACCAAGAATAACGGGATAAGGATCCTGAAGCAATGAACCCACGAACCAATAAATTAGCAGTGCGATATAAATTCCAAAGCAAAGAGTCAAAGCAGCAACACAAGACAGGGACTGCAATAGTAGAGGGGGAGAGAGAGCACGGGCGGCGGACGGCGATGGTGAGGGCATCGACAGGTGGCGAAGCACGGGCGGCGCTGTGGGGCGTGGAGCGATCGAAAGGCAACAGCGGGATTTTGGGGTTTTACCCGCTGCTAATGTCGAGGGCAGAGGAGGAGGGTCAGGGGTGGCAACGGGATGTCGGGGATGTAGTGGCATCGTGGAGAGGGTCACCGGAGGTCGGGAGATAGCCGGAGAAGATGAACTTAGGAGATGGGTTCACCAGATTTTGGGTGGGAACCAAAAGAGAGAGAGAAAATGGGATGAGAGAGGACAGAGAATAAGCGGCTGGGGTTTCGATTGTGTGCAATTTTTAGGATTTGCAACAGAGTTGTATTTATAGGGTACAATAAGGGTGTTGGATTAAGGATTTAAGATCTAATAATAGCAGTTTTGGGTCAAGAACGATTGAAATTGGATTTTAGGGTTCAATAAGATGCAAATCTAAATCAATAGGGTTCAAAAAAGAATACCCACAATTAATAAAAGAAATTAGGATCAACAAGAATAACTCAATTAACAAGAAGGAAGATTTTCATGAACAAATTAAATTAAATAATCAAGAAAGAAAGAAAATAAGATATTTTATTCAATTACAAATAAAATATTACAATAAGGGAAAAAAATTTAAAATAGCGGAAATAGTAGTTACAATACTACCCACCTTACAATAAAATTTCGTCCTTGAAATTTAAGCAAGTGGTAGTAGGGTAACCCCGAGGAAAAGGAAGGAACAAGAACTACTCAAAAGATGGGAAAACCTCTTCCGAATCACACTTTCATGCTCCCAAGTTCACTCTCCAGGCGAGTGAGGTTTATAAGCAACACGAACCAACTTGATAACTTTATTCTTCGAAATCTTCACCCGCCGGTCAACAAATCGAAACTGGATGAATCTTACAAGACAAATCTGGTCGAACCAACAACTCCGCATAGTCAATAACATGACTATCATCCCGAACATACTTCCTGAGCTGAGAAACATGAAAGACGTCATGTACTCCCGAAAGAACTTGCGGCAACGCGAGTTTATAGGCCACCTTGCCTACTCGCTCTGCCACATCGAATGGATCAATAAATCTAGGGCTCGACTTGCCCCCACCACCAAAATGAATCACACCTTTCCATGGAGACACCTTGAGGAACACATGATCACCCACTTCGAACTCTAACGGTCTCCTATGCATGTCTTCCCATTTCCTCTGCCTGTCCTGTGCGGCTTGCAAATGCTTCCTGATCTGGGCCACTGTATCAACAGTCTTCGTGATCAGGTTAATGTTGCTTTTACAACTTATGCTTTATAATTTTTCTGTATCTGGACTGATTCCCATATTTTCTCTTGCAGATGCCGGGCATGGATAATGGACACCCGAACGGTTGGACAAATGGAAATGGTCATGCACCTCCACTCCCACCTCCACCCCCATAGCCCACAGCCGTAGTGCAGGCCATCACTATGTTATGCCAAGAGCTGGCTTCCTATAAATGGAGCCATGGGCAGCTGGAGGATCACTTTTGGAATCTTGCTCAGACCTTGATAGTTGCTGAGAGAAGGGTGGCCTAGCTGGAAAGGACCAAGCAGAAGTGAAAGATGAGGGTGATACTCTTGAAGCACCGGTATGAGGAGAGGTTGGGACAGTTGCAGAGCCGATATTTGGTGTTTAGGTCTCAGGTCTGCAATATGCAGGACCTGCTGGACAAGATGACTACCGGGGATGGCTCTGAGACTGGCGACTCGCCAGGGGCGGAAGAGCAGTGATCTCTCTAGTGTTGTGGGATCTTTTTTGATGTGTATAGATGACAATCGTTTTGATATCTAGGCTGACATGCTATTTTTTTTATGGGTGTAGTATGAACCCATTGGATGATGACATGATTGTATTAATGGCAATATGATTGTAACCCTTTTTGAATGAATGAAACTAGTATGTTTTCTGACCAATACTAGTGTGTTATGGGTTTTGCATTACTATTGCTATGTAATGATGTAAGTATTAGTCTTAAGATGGCAGGAAGGACCGGAAGCAACCGGAGCGATCAGACTGAAGCCGAAGGTAGTGGAGCAAACGGTACTGGCCTCGATGTGAGGGAATAATTCGCTCGATTATACCAGAAGATTGGAGCATTTGTGGAGGCTAGCAGGAACCAAGCACCGCCACAAGGAGCACCAGGAGTTGCTGTGAATGCAAATCTGGTGAAGATGGTGGAATCATTCAAGCGGATGAAACCGCCAGTCTTCGAAGGACAAACCGACCCCACAGCTGTTGACGGTATTCGAAGTGCTGATGACTCAGAGGACAGCAAGGTTTGTCTAGCCACAATCTTGCTGGAGAAGGATGCCGGAGTTTGATGGAAGTCTGTGAAACGTGGTCTTGGAGAAAGTTCGATCACTTGGGAATATTTCCTTGAGAAATTTCGACAACACTATTTTTCTGTGGATGTGCAAGAAGAAAAGGCAATGGAGTTCCACAATTTGAAGCAGGAAAATATGTCTGTCAGGGAATATGAGACGAAGTTTTCCCAGCTGTCACGGTATGCACTGGAGATGGTCCAGGAGGAAGGGAAGAAGGCCTAGATGTTTGAGAAAGGGCTTGGGCCTGGACCGAGGTCGAGGATGGTTCCATTGGGCATTTCGCCGATTTGAAAAGCTAGTGAGGCGAGCTATGGTAACAGAGGCAAACATGAATCAGAGCCAAGGAAGATTTGAGTTTTGGAACAAAGGAAAGAGATCAACCCCAGCATCCAAATTCAAGAAGCACGGCAAGAGCCAGAAATTTCTAAAAACCAGTGCCAAGGTGGGAGAATACAAGACCGAAAGCTGCTTCCACTGTGGAGAGCAGAGACACTTTAAGGACCAATGCCCCTGGAAGAATGTACAAAGATGTTTCCTGTGCGGGCTAGAAGGGCACATCCAGTCGAATTGTCCCCAAAATTCAAGGAACAGCAATAGGGCAAGGTTGGGAGCAACCGACAAAGGAAAGAAGCCAATGCGTCAAGGAAGGGTGTTCGCCTTGACCAAGAAGGATGCTGAAGAAGATGAATGGTAATCACTGGTATGTAAGGAAATGATGTAATGAAGTTCGAAGTTGTATTTTGGGTTTTTGTGGGAAGTTGATGAAGGAAGAACTTTTGTAACAGTACATATATATATATATGAAAATTTGGACACTATGAATTCTTGGTAATGCCGTTTAGAGTGACTAACGCTCCAGCAATCTTTATGGACTTGATGAACAGAATTCTATGTCCGTTTATTGACTCTTTTGTTGTGGTCTTCATCGACGACATTTTGGTGTACAAAAGGATGGAGGTGGATCATGCTGAACATTTGACAGCAGTCCTGAGC
Source organism: Hemerocallis citrina (assembly GCA_017893485.1). Taxonomy (NCBI): domain Eukaryota; kingdom Viridiplantae; phylum Streptophyta; class Magnoliopsida; order Asparagales; family Asphodelaceae; genus Hemerocallis; species Hemerocallis citrina. The sequence goes on along the minus strand of CM030367.1, from coordinate 57,419,743 downwards.
AAGTTACAAGAGCATCAGTTGTACATCAAATTGTCCAAGTGTGTGAGTTATGGAAATCAGAAGTTGTTTTTCTAGGTCATATCCTTTCTAAGGATGGAGTGGCAACGGATCCCCACAAGGTTGAAGTAGTTAAAGGATGGCCACAGCCAAGGACAGTGAAAGAGGTAATGAGTTTTGTGGGTATGATTGGGTATTACCGGAAGTTTATCCGGAATTATGCAAGGATAGTTGTACCCCTTACCGCTTTGACCAAGATGAACCAAAGTTTCAACTGGACGGAGAAGTGTGAAGATAGTTTCCAGGAACTAAAGAACCGATTAATTTCTGCACCAATATTGGTTTTACCTCAGGAGGAAAAGGACTATGCCATCTATAGTGATGCATCGTATTTGGGGCTCGGATGTGTGTTGATACAGGAAGGCAAGTTTATAGCTTATGGATCAAGACAGCTACGACCACATGAGAAGAACTACCCGACTCACGACTTGGAATTTGCAGTCATAATCTTTGCTTTGAAATCATAGAGGCATTATATCTACCGAGCAAAGGTGGAGATATACACTACCATAAGAGCTTAAAGTATATTTACCAGTAGAAGGACCTTAATTTAAGGTAGAGGAAATGGTTGGACGTCCTCGAGGATATCAGGCCGTAAATCATATATCATCTAGGAAAGGCCAACGTAGTAGCAGATGCGCTCAGCAGGAAGAGAAGTGTGGCTACACTGGTAGCGACCCGGAAGGAGCTAGATGAGGAGATCAGGAAGACATGCATTAAAGTAGTTGCTCGGCACTTAAGTGCAGTTTTGGCACAGTTGGTATTACAGCCAAGCTCTAATGAGCAGGTAAAGAAGGCTCAGACTGAAGACCTAGAGATAGAAGCCATGAAGAAGCAAGTGAACGAAGGAGAACTGCCCGAATTCAGTATAAGAGAATGTTCACTATGGTTTGGCAACAGACTATGTGTAGCAAAGGACAAGGAGTTGAGAGAAGATATCATGAAGGAAGCTCACTCCACATTGATTGTGATTCACTCCGGGAGCACCAAAATGTATCAAGATATAAACCAGTACTATTGGTGGTCAGGGATGAAGCGAGACATAGCAGAATTCGTGGCCAAATGTCTAACGTGCCAACAAGTTAAGGCCGAGAATCAGAAAACAGAAGGATTGCTACAGCCTATACCCATTCCAGTGTGGAAATAAGAGAACATTAGTATGGACTTTATCTCTGGATTACCTAGGAGCCCTAAAGGAAATGACTTGATATGGGTGATTGTGGATCGATTAACAAAATAAGAACATTTTCTTTCAGTAAGGAAAACCTGGTCAGTCGAGAAGTTGGCCGATTTCTACATCAAGAACATAGTGAAGCTACATGGGGTGCCAGTGTCGATAGTATCCGACCGAGATGCAAGATTTACATCTCGATTCTGGCAGAGTCTACAGTTAGCATTGGGGACTAGAGTAGACTTCAGCACGGCCTTTCATTCACAGACTGATGGATAGACAGAGAGGGTCAACTGGATTCTTGAAGATATGTTGAAGGCATGCATTTTGGACTTCGGATGAAGTTGGGAGAAATACCTTGCCTTGGTAGAGTTTGCTTATAATAACAGCTATCAAGCAAGCATTGGCATGGCCCCATATGAAGCTTTGTATGGCAGAATTTGAAGAACACCTGTGTGCTGGTATGAGGTAGGAGAGCGGCAGATGTATGGTCCTGTCACGCCCCGCTTCCCAAAAATACGGAATGTGAGCACGTAACAAAAGCCCAGCGAATGATTATTATCATCCTTAAGCTGTTTCAAGAAATCCTTATAACATGTCACAGTAAAATTAGAGTCGGAAGCCAGAAAAGTCAACCACATGCACATATGAACCAAATACCAATAAGAATACTTGAAATAAAATGCATTAATCTCAAATAGTCATGATCTGAATAACACAAATAATCCTGGGTCACATCGCCTAAATACAAGAAATAATACAAATCTCAAAATACAATATTGTCCAAAGTAAGCAACAAGAATAGTAATAGCAAATTTCAGCCTCTAGCCCATCAACTTGCCAATACCTTTAGGAACCTGTCCTCCAAAATCTGCAATACAACGAATGTAGGAAAGGGAAAAAGAGAAAACACAAGTACCCGTCAATGGCAAGTCCGGGTCACAAATAGAATAGGATACAAGCACATGGAAATGGGTGAATCTAAACCACAAACCTAGCATTGAATAATCATGATATACTAACAGGTACAGGTAACATGTGTCAAGTGTCAGGTAAACAGGTAGCATGTATAATTATCAGGTAATCAGGTAGTCAGGTAAATATGTATCAAGTATCAGGAAATCAGGTAACAGGAATATCAGGATAATTATGTATTAATATCTTGTATTATTACTATCTAGGTAACACTTCATGTGCCATCCTTTTATCACATGGTTGTTACAGTCAATACAGTTTCGCTTTAGATTTCATAGTGGACCATGGCAGGGCAGTATACTCAGGTACAGGAAACAGTAATCCAAATCATATACCAAATTACAAATAATCCAAATCATATACCAAATTCCAAATAATCCAAATCACATACCAAATTCCAAATGGTCCAAATCATATACCAAATTCCAAATATGGGAAACACGGGCCCCCTTCCGAGTACACATTTCTGAATTATCCGCTACTAGATCATTCCCTTAAACCCCGGCTTGTTTCTTTTATTATTAAGATCATCAACAGGCATGAGAGTGTACTAAATAATGTCAAACTAACAGGTTATAATCAGGTTTAGACTCAGAAAATTATATCAGCAAGTATAGGTACTATACCTTCACAAATACGAGCAAAATAGTGTATGTTTATAATCAGGTCAGCAAGACCAGTCTGTACAAAAATAGTGATCCAAAGATCTACAGGCATGCAAATCATGATCCGTAGAAGGATCTGGAAACTAGACATCCACACGCTTCTAACGGGTATAATAAATCTATATACTAGTTCACGACATCTCGACTTAAACCACATTCCAACACAGTTTTCAAGTACAGCCAGAAAACAGGGGAATGACTTCAAACACATAAAACAGCATGCAAAGTCATCAAATAAATCCACCAAAATTCTGGGGTAATTGCCTATATATGTATAGTTAAAATAATAATTTTCATAATTTTCCAGAAAGTATAGATATGGTATCAAAAATGAAAAGCAACGCAAATACTGGTTTTAATGGATCTGGAATTCCTTAACACTGCTGTACAAAATTAGACATATCTTGCAAACAGCGCATCGAAATCCACTTCCGCCAAAACGGGATGAAAGTAGATAAAGTTACCCAACTTTCATATCTCACATGAAATATTCATACTGTAATTAGAAATAAGGAGAACACGGCATTCAACATACAATCACACGTAGTTTACAGCAAAAGTGCTCTATGGAAAAGAATATAAGACATCACTCAAAACTCATCTTTTAATTATCACAAAAATCAGGGAACTACCTAACATCATGGTGAAACACTGGACAAAGTCTTGTGGCATGAAATTATGTATAACTTGGATCTTGAAAATAAATTGTCCACAAAACTACCCCGAACTGAATCTGGAAACTACCGATATACAGTCACTAAAATAATCATAACTAATTCATACAAACTCCAAACGAGGTGAAACCAGTCGGGTTAGAAAATAGATTCAGTCCTCTACAAATTACTCAGAAATAGCCATGTTGAGATTCGGACTCTAATCCAGGTAAAAACAGCAATCAATCCAGTACAACCCGGATTTCCAGATTTCACAACTAAACCTCAAAACGTCATAACTCCTACAAAAATGATCCAAACTCATCCAAATTCAAAATGCAGACTACCCATTATCTAAATATCATATCTAAGGATTTCTATCATGTCAAAATCTAATATTTCTCATATGGGTGTTCAACATACATCGGGTACACAATATGTCGCATACGCGATCAAAATCGCGTTTGGGTGAACCTAAGGCATAAACCTATCAAACTCCATGTCCTAAGTCATCTATGTCCTGTTTTGAACAATAGAGACGAAACCCACAAATAAAAACATGATATTTGGCCGTCTCTAGTCTCAAACTACCCTATGTGTGAACTTTCGACTTGTATCAACCTAAAAAATTTAAGTACAAGTTACTTACCTGAATTTGGAGATGAAGAACGATGCAAATCAAAAGTGGAAGAAATTCCTACTAACGAAAATTCACGAACTCACGAACGATCCACACGCGCACTCGAGCACGCGTAATAAAAATCCCAAGAGAGAGAGAGCGCGACGGCGGATGAAGCGGAAGCGGGAGAGATGAGGCACTGAAAATAGGGTTCAATGTAAAATAGGGTTCAATGGTTTGGAAGAAAATATGCAGCACAGTTTGGAGAAAAAGGAATAGGTAGTTGAATTGCAAATATATATATAGGGTATGATATATTTTAGGGTTTGAAGAAGGAAAGGGTGAAATTGTCGGCAAAGAAGAAAAGATTGGGTCGGTTGTGCACTAGGAATGCAAACCGGGTGGGAAACAAAAGGAGGTCACGGTTTGGGATGTGGTATGGTGTAGCATTAGGAATAAGAGGTATAGGATTTAAAAGGAAAGTATGAAATAGAGTTCGGTATAGTATGGTGATATGCTGATTAGGTATTGGATGGTTATAGGAATAGGATTAATAGTAGGATTAGGTTGGTTGTAATCTGTTGATGGGTAGGGGTTTTATTTAAGATAATGGGTATTGGTATGATTGGGTATGGGTTTAGATGGGTATATGAAATTCAATAAAATAACAAATAAAAATATTGTCTCTAATAAAATGCAATTTGCATTACAAAATATAATTTATTTAAAATACTACAAATACATAAAATTAGATCGTTAATAACCAGTCGAAACTAATAACAATAATAACAATAATAATAAATGAGATTTTTATTACAATATAAGATCACAGAAAAATGGTTACAAATAAATTCATTTGATCGAAAACAGATTTTAAAATAGAAGGTCCAAAAATACATTTTGACAAAAGAAATTTGAAAACCGAAAAAAATAATCTGCGAAAATTTTTAAATACAGAAAATATCAAAAAATACATTTTTGGAAAAACAGGGATTACAGGTCCAGAAGTCATACAGCAAACCTCGAAAAAAATCGAGCATATTCAGAAGAGACTATAAGGAGCACAGAGCAACCGACAACCGCTGGAAAGAGCCGGAATTTGAGGAAGGTGATTCCGTATTTCTCAAGGTGTCGCCGACAAAAAGATTTATCAGGTTCGAAAAGGGCGAGAAGTTAGCTTTGAGATACATTGGGCCATACAAGATTCTGAAGAGGATTGGGAGGGTGGGTTATAAGTTGGAGCTACCGGCCGATTTATTGCAAGTGCATGACGTGTTCCACGTCTCCATGCTATGGAAGTATGTGCCATATTCGAGCCACCGATTACCAGAGGTTCCAGAAGATCTGCAGATTAATTTTTTTTACAAGGAACAACCGGTCAGGATACTTGATCATCATTACAAGCTACTGAGAAACAAGGTCATCCCGATGGTCAAGGTTCTCTGGAGGAATCAATTCGTGGAAGAAGCCACCTGGGAGCCGGAGAGCCGTATGAAGACTTTGTATCCAGATTTATTTTAGGTATTGTTTGTCTGTTCTTTTCTTTTCCCCCACTAGTGTAGTTCTGGGGACAAAACGATTCTAAGGAGGGAATAATATAATGCTTTTGTATATATATATATATATATATATATATATATATATTGCAGTGTTTCCTTGATTGTATATGTTTGAGTGATGTAGCGCATTTAAATCTGCTAGACAATTCGTGTGGATGGTTGCGTTCATGGTGGTGCGCGAGAATGAGAAGGACAGATATTAGTACATGCACTAGTTTTGAGTGTGATGCACATGCAAATATGTAATTGTATGGTAATACAATGGATATTATTTGCATGCAATCAAATCTAACCTCTCATCTCTCATCAAAAACTGGATCAAGGGCTAAAAATTTTAGTCATGCAAATATCAAGAAAAAACAATGGGCTAGAACCCTTGTTTTTGGAAAACCGCTATGCCACATCACCCCCCTCCCTACCCCTATGGCCGGCCTACCCCCCTCACACCCTCACTCCTTCTCACTTCTTAAAAAAATCCTCCCTCTCACTCTCATTTCAGTTCTAAAATTTCAGAAAGAAAAAGAGAGAAGGAGAGAGTGAATGAAGGTAAGAAAAAAGAGAGGTGTTCACGCTCTCAGAGAAGGAAATTGGTGGAGGAAGCCAAAGCCAATCTCATCTTCTCAAGCTACACTAAGGGTGGGGAGTTCTTTGAACTTTAGTCTTATTACTCTTGTTTGATTTTCTTGCATGAATCAAGTATTAATAGGTATGAGAATGATTGATTAGGAGTAGACTGTTAGAATCTGAAATTGGAAACAGAAAACATGATCTGCATGATAAGTTCTCGAATTTCCAGAGAACAAAAATAATTGGAATTTTATCATGAAATTTTCACAAAATGATCTCATATATGTCTAGAAGCTACATGATTTGTTTCAGATTCTTCTGGTGTCATTTAATATTTTAATAAAATGAATTTTGAGGATTGAGTCGTAAGACATAAACTGGGTTTGTCTATTGCAACAACTGAACTTGTGGGAATTTTTAAAATTAATTGACTAATGATCTATTTCTCAAAATTTTACCATGTTATTTTGCATGCATCTGGACTCTACAGAAAAATAATGAAATTATTTGGGCAAAATTTGATGCATGTTCAAAATTAATTAATCAAGAGTAGTCACGACAGTGACTCAAGGACAGTAGAACTTTTATACCTGATTGTAATGAGTAGAACTCCTTGAATAGTCCGAATTTGGATGTGAACCTTTTTGCATGTTATACATGATGATGTTTAGTTTCTAGAAATGCAAATTTATTGACCATTGGTTATGCATGTGATTTATTATGAATATTTTAGCATGTTTTGTAGAACCTAATCAGGATTGACATTTTGATAAGATGGTAACCTTATGACTCTGTATGAGCAGAATTTGAGAAAGTGTGCAACTAGGAAATTGTATTAGAAATCATGAGCTTTCCAAAAAGCCCTAATTAAAGAAATTCCTGTAAGTATAACAATAGATATGATTTTTGCAAGTTGGGATAGAAACCAGATTTTGAGCTATAGGCTCTGTTTCAGTAATGCTATGTGTGTGGTTCTGTATACCTGAGGAAAATGACTGTTTTATTGTAATCAAATGAAACAATTGGCATTGGTGATCAACTAGAAAGTTGTATAGGACATTCGCACCTTTCCACAAAACCTGAATTTGTATCATTCTGATGAGTAGGTAGAGTTTTATGCTATCGGTAAGGTGCAGCCAGTGTACAGGAAGTACACAGGCTAAGTATTGTAAGGCCATTTTCAGGAATTAGATGATTGAATCTGAGGTGATGATCAACTAGAGAGTTGTAGCCTAGGTCTTTACCTTTCCATATTGGGCAAGAACACCCAAATCTGAGTTGTATTCTTGGAGTTATAACCTTTTTAAGTTTCAGACAGAAACACCATAGTTTGGTTTAGTCATGGTGTTGACTAGCTGTTGGAAGAACCTTTCCCCTTGTGTGCATAAGAGTTGATAACTCGTTGGTGGGGGATGAATGGTATCAACTGCTGGTCTTGTTGGTGTTTGACTCCTAATGAGGATGTTGTGACTCGAGTTAGTCACTAGGGTAGGGTGATACCATACGACTATCGACCCTAAGATTAGAACTTCTGCCGAGCCGTTGGATGTCCGATCGGTGTCGACGAATTGAATTCATGCCAGTTAAGGATGAACGCGGGCCATGGTGATAGACGAATTCCAAGCTAAGGGAACTAGCAAGCAGTACTTGTGTCGCCGGGGCTAGTGGTCGATGGGCAGAGTTTTGGAAGTAGGTCGATGTGCAGAGTTTTGGAAATAATCTTTTTACCTGAAGGATTATAGTGAGTCAGGGATAGAGTGTTGTATTAGGGATATGTATATTGCATTAGTACTAGCAGACCATAGTCGGGTGTTGTACTTTTCCTATCGTAGGGATACGGATTTGGTTCTCTGGTATTGAGTTCGAGGGTCTCGTATCTCGATCTATTAATTCCCAAAGAGCCGCAGTAAGGAACGGGAGAGGAACTCCTGTCGGATAGGGGGATTTGACCCTCGAGGCCGTCATACTCCTATGCGCGTGGGTTTTGTTTTATATGAATCATTGACGTCATGTGTACATGGTTTTGTACCAAAAGTTTGACACGACTTTTTGAGTGAGGTCCGTGCGCGGGTACTAAGTGGCAAATGCGACCACCACTTTAGGAACCGTTGTACGGGACTAGACCGAAGGACTGCAACCTCCTCAGACACGGAAATCTGTTGGGAACAGGTTGAGTACAAGAGTAGGATGCATGGCGAGGGTTCGAATCACTAAAATTTGGAAAAAGACAACTAGATTTGGGGGCGTATGTAGTATGCGATGCATGTGTTGTCCAAAGTCTTACTTGCATTAGAAGTAGGCATGTGATTGATGCATCTAGTTGTAGAATCATTGCATACAACAATGCTATAACCCAAATCCATTAACCCCTAGTTTTCACATTACCTTTCTCTTTTGCATAAATTATGGTTGTCATTGTTAGTTTGGAAATCGTTGTTATTATCAGCATTGTGTCATTCGAAGTACTGATGTTCCCCACCTTGTAGGTATCTGAAGCCGATTCACAGGTACAATAGAGCTCGAGTTGGTCCAAGCATCCAAGGGATTTTTTCATGTGTTATTATATTATTTGTAAATCTTGTAATTTTTATTTGGATATTGTAACACTTGTAAATGTAACAATTATATGGAATAAGAGTTCTAATTTTCCTGTACTTTTCTGTGATTGTGACTATTTTGAAGTTCGACTTCTGGAGTAGGGTCTCAGATTTCCAGTATGGGAATTTGGGGCGCTACTACAAACATGCTGTATCTTGCTATTTTCTGATTTTATTTGACTATACTACCTAAGTTGGAATATTATGAATCTTTATTTTCTGATACTAGATATACTAGGGAATACCCGAGATTTTTCTGGGATTTAATCAGTAAGTTTTTATGCCAATTTCATGCTTACAAATACAACCTTGTGATTTCTGGCTGAACATGTTTTCTGCATATAATATTGTTTTCGGCCTTGTTTCTGTAATTAGTGTATGACTTACATATATGTGATGGATTCGGCCGAGAGTCTATTTTCTAGATTTTTTGACAGATCTAGATTTGGATGTCTGTGGCAATGGGTATCTCAGATTTGGTGCAGTAGTGTCTTGCTGTCCAGAACTGAAAGTTTCGTTGTCCTAGGCTTTTATGAGTTGTCCGTCACCTGTGCTTGTTTATGTCAGACCTGAACCTGTCCCTTGTTCATACTATGTTATTCTAGTCCAGTTTCGCACACGTACATGCCTGTTTGATAATAATAACAAATAACCAAGCCAGGATTAAGGAAAGATCTAGTAGTGGAAAATATAGAAATGTGTACTTGGAAGGGGGCCAGTGTTTCCCATATGTTACCTGTGATATGATTACATGACATATGATTCTGATTATCTGTTTACCTGATTCTTGACTGCATACTTTTCTTAGAGAAGGTGTACTCAGATGGGGGCTCGTGTTTCCCACCTGTTACCCGACTACATACTTCCCTACGGGAGGGTGTACTCGGAGTGGACCGTAGGTCCTTCCTGATGCATGATTACCTGTTACATGATTCATGATTTTGATTACCTGTTTACCTGATACGTGAGTACAAGAGCCTATATAATCCACACCAATATCTAAACACAACTTGCATGTAAGTAGAAACCATGTGGTAAAATTTGGGATTCATGAAGTGCTACCTAGATTGAACTAAAATACAATACTTGAAATAACATGATCACTTGTATATTCCTGTTACCTGTACATGCTACCTGACACCTGTTACCTATTTATCTGCTTGCATGATACTTGGCATCTGTTACATGTTACTTCTACCCTGTTAGCATATCATGTTCACTTGATTCTGTTCCTAATTGCATGTTAGTCATTCTGTTTTGCTGTCACATCTATTCCATGATTATTCTGTACTTGCTTCCGCTGTAACTCTATACAAGCGGCCGGTAACTTGTATCGACGGGTGTTTTGTTTCTTTTTCCTTTTCCTGCAATTTGTTAAATTGCAGACTTTGGTGACCAGCTGTCCGATGGAGTAAGTGACCAAACTTTCTAGTTGGCTGGAGTTCTCGCCACATTTATTTCTTGTTGCTTTTGAATAAATTGTATTTTGGTACTTGGATTTTGTATTGGGCAGTTTGACCCAGAATTTATAACTTATTTCCAGATTTGGTTTATTTGAGATTTATTTAATTTCATTTCAAGTAAATTATGTTGGTAATATAAATTTATTCATGCATGCGTGGTTAATTTCTCCTTATTTATTTATTGTTTATTCCTATGAAATGTTGAAAAGATCCTTACAGCTTATGAATAGTGAAAGACATTTACTAGATTTAGTCACGTATCTGTATTCCATATTTCTTTTGGGGAAGCGGCGCGTGACAAGATTTTTAGTGGTATTAGAGCCCAGGTTTGGCTAATGTATTAGTTGACTAATATATTAGACAAGCTTGACTCTGTTAGGGATTGGCTTAACCGTACACAGACCATGCATTACATGAACAAATAATAATCAACTTGATCTGGATGCTAATTGTTTTTAATTTTGTGCAGACCATGAATCAGAGAGGTCCCACATTCTGTCCACAGGAGGAACAACCTGGATTAGTGTTTTTCACGAATGTGTTGGAGCGATTGATCCAAATGCAGCAGAATCACAGTGATCTGGTGATGGCTGCATTGGAGGTTGCTCGGAACCCGACTCCCGTTGTGCCTACGTAGGCAGCTCTCCTTCCTCGTCCTGGTACAGTTATTGTAACACCCCGAATTTCAAATACAACTGAATTCGAGTCCCACAGGATCTTCTCACTTCTCTTCGTATAATTTTACAAGGAAATAAAACTTTACTTTACATCAAAATTACATTTACATTAACATTTGTACAACAGAAGCAAATTTTACATCAATGAATGAGATACAACAACAATTGAATAATCTTTAAGCATCAAGTCTTCTTTAGTCTTTTTCATGTGCTTTACCCTGCATAGAAACTTTGGGCACGTCAGTTCATTCAACTGATTAAAAATTATACACGGCCATCCTCTCTATGCCGAAAACAATATAACGATTCTAATTACTTAACAAACCACAAACTTGTTCACAAACAAAGCTAAAGGGACTATCTTATTGATGTCGTGTTGTGAATGTGCACTTAGTCCTTAATGCAGTTATTTCTATTTATATGACACTAATGCGCACTTGTTCAGAGTCTATGCAGCCCATACTACATAGGTTCGAGGGCAAGCCCTTAACCGTTCTTCATCTTGTAGGGTTCAATCCATCGCCATGACTTAATCTACTTTTGTAACTAAGGTAAGTATCCTAAATGTTCTATGACCTACGAATTCATGTCTAGGCGCCCTGGAGGGAATCCCAACACACTGACACATCACTAATCATGCAGGCATCCTGTGGTAATTTAGCTCCTACCATAGACATGACACCACCCACATTCACCAAACACCCCACGAGCGTCGCCGCCGGGACGATACTCTGGAGCAGTATCCACGCCCTATCATGACGCATCATGGAACATCCTGTGAATACTCTCACGTCGCCAATCCAATGGCCCTCATACTCATCTTTTTCTCTTACTTTCATCACATCTTCACTATGTATCTAGTCATTAATTTAATTGAATCATGAACAAAATCAATCCCATAGGGTTAGCATTCCCACTATACCGGTCTTATTCATTCATTTCACATGACCCAACTCTTGATCTTTTCATTTTAAATATCATTTCAACATTTCTTTTATTGCCGGTATAAGGCTTAGCTACACCCTAGTTCTTAATTTCAACTCATAATTACAATATTGAGTTTTCATACACATAAAGTCCTCTTTCATGATTAATCATAATTCACATTTTATAGTCATAGTATTCATGTATTCATATTCATAATGCTCTTCATAACTGATCATGTCATTTAATTTCAATTTTCATGTACAATACCATGCGTAAATAAATAAAATTCAATTATTCAAACATGTCACATCCACTAGTTCACATTTCCACATAATTCTCTTAATCTTTATTTTAATCCATACTAATTTCACAATTCACAATTTCACTTAGTTTCACAATTCACACTTTTCAAATTTCTCATTACAAAATCTCATTTTTAAATTCCTTAAAACAATCCATTTAATTTTCTTTATCTAAAAGACAATTTAAGTTAATAATTAAAATAAGTTCTTTCTGGCAAAAGTAGTTTCAAATTCTCATTTATACTAGGTCACAGGTCATAGAAAATTATCTCACGAAAATCCAGATATTATTTGTAACTTCAGGGCAGTCGACTGTTAAAACATGTCCAGTCGGCTGTTCCGTAAAGATTTATTAAAAACTCAAAAATAAAATGATCAGGGCAGTCGACTGTTACAATATAATCGGTCGACTGTTCTATAAAGATTTTAAAACTCAAAACAAATGACCAGGGAAATCGACTGTTACAATATAATCGGTCGACTGTTCCGTAACTAAAATCTGAAATTTATTACCTAACAGTGGACTGTCGACTCTAATTCGGTCGATAGTCGAATGCACCAGGTTGCAATTTAGAGTAGATCACAGATATAAAATTGACAATGAAAATAAGATCATAATTTTCATATTATTTATAATCGAGATTTCCACGAAATAATATTTTTAGAACACAAGTTTTCATCTTTCTACAATAATGAAACTTTATTTTTGACAATCAACTACACATGATGCATTTAATCAATTTGTGTCTCATAATCACAACTTTCTTTACACAGCATGATTTATAAACATAAAGCATGACAATAAAATAGATTATAGCATTTCAATTTCACACAATTATCAATTAGCAATAATCTTCATAATCATTCTCTAAATTATCATTCCATCTCTAATTTATCAAACGTGAGAATAGAATTTCTTGATTTCTCTTTAACAATTTTATCACATCATTCCTAGCATGGCATCTAAATTTAGAAGCATGAGAAACACCCACCTATTTGGAGAAAACAAAATGAAAAGCTCCTAGAGTTTCCTAGAATGCAAGAAAGTAGCCTTCTCCTCCTAGATTGTGTTGCACGTTGCCTTCTCCTCCTTGATTGTGTGGAACCCGAACCTCCTCCTTGTGCTTGATGATGGGCCGTCCTCCTCTTGGAATGAACACACACACAAATATGAACACTCAATCTTTTACTCACTTAAACTTTTCAATCTTTTTCTTACTAGCCTTTTCTTGTCTTAGTAATTTGTTGTGCATAAATGAGGAGAAACTATGGGTATTTATACATTTTTAGGATGAGATTGAATGGATAGGATTAATCAAGGAGTTAGAAATTAAGGACTAAGATGAGTTGGGAAGTTGTAGCAACTTTCATGAACTCAATAACTACACCTCAACTCAATCCCACTCTCCTTCTCTCCCATGGCCACAATCGGCCTCCCTTGGGTGTGCAATGCACACACAAGTGCATGCACGTGTCCCAACCAGTGTCCCCTATTAAAAGTTGTACAAATTTAATTAATCAATTATCCACTAATTGTGTCAACATGACAAGTTGTGACAATTAAAAGATTAATTAAGTTTGTGGGCCTCAAAATAGTGGGCTTTAGGCTCATGAGCTATTTAATAAAATATTTAAATTATTATAGTGGGATTAAAATAAGAAAACAAGTTTAGGCGTTATAAAATAGGCTTTTTAGAAAAATAAAGAGAAAGAAAGAAATAATTGTCCATGTTATAAAGGATAATTTTATAGGAAAAAATGTATACAAAATTTTGCATGTGCACAACACGTGAAAATCAACATTTCTCATTAAATGAAAATTTTAGGGTATTACAACACTCCCTCCTTAGAATAGTTCCGTCCCCGGAACTACAATTAAAGAGTGAGAAAATGAAACACAATAAGAAGAAGGAAAGAAAACACAAATCAAATAAAGAGCTCGGGATGATCCATCATCATCCTCTCCTCAGATACCCAAGTAGCCTCTTCAACCAACTGAATTCTCCAGACTACCTTGACCATCGGTATCGTCTTATTCCTCAAGACTTTCTCCCGATGATCAACAATCTTAACTGGAAGCTCAATGTAACTCAGATCCAATTGCAAATTCTCTGGCACTTCAGGAAAATGATGACTCGGATCTGGAATGTAACCTCTCAGCATAGACACATGAAAGACATTGTGCTCCTGAGATAACTCTTCCGGTAACTCAAGCCGGAAAGTAGTTTTTCCGATCCTTTTCAATATCTTATACGGGCATATGAACCTCGGGGATAACTTTCCACCCTTGCCAAATAAGATCACGTCTTTACTGGGCGATACCTTCAGAAAGACAAAGTCACCAACCACAAACTCAATATCCCTCCTCCGGTTGTCTGCATAGCTCTTCTGCCTACTCTGAGCATCCACTAACCTCTTCCTGATCAGATCAATCTTTTCAGAGGTTTGCTACACAATATCAGGCCCAAACATCTGACGCTCCCCAACTTCGAACCAACAAACTGGCGTTCTGCACTTCCTGCCATAAAGAGCTTCATACGGCGCCATCCCAATGCTAGTCTAAAAACTGTTGTTGTAGGAAAACTCTACCAGAGCTAAATGCCTTTCCCAACTGCCTCCAAAGTCTAGTACACAGCACTGGAGCATATCCTCAAGAATACGGTTGACCCTTTGGGTTTGCCCATCGGTCTGAGGATTAAATGCAGTGCTGAAATCCATCTTGGTACCCAAAGCTGTTTGAAGACTCCTCCAGAAATGCAAAGTAAACCACACATCTCGATCAGACACAATGGTTAACGGAACACCATGAAGCCTGACGATCTCACCGACATATATCTCAGCCAACTTGTCCATCGAAGCAGTGAGTTTCATTACTAAGAAGTGAGCGGACTTGGTTAGTCGGTCGACTATAACCCAAATCGCATCATTACCCTTTGGACTCTTAGGCAAACCAGTGATGAAATCCATACTGATGTTATCCCACTTCCATTTCGGAATAGGTAACGGTTGCAATAGACCTCAGAGTTTCTGATTCTCGGCTTTGACTTCCTAACAAATCTCACACCTCGACACAAATTCAGCCACACTCTACTTCAAACCTGACCACCAGAAATGCTGTTTAATGTCCTTGTACATCTTGGTACTCCCAGGATGTACTGACAAAAGCGTAGCATGTGCCTCCTGAAGAATACTTTCTTTCAAGTCCGACTGATCCAAAACACAAAGCCTCTCACCAAACCACAACACTTCATCCCTGATTTGAAATCCAGCCAACCTGCCTGCAACGTCCACCTCCTTCATCTTCCAATTCTCTGCATCTTCCTTCTGACTTGCAATGATCCTTCCATTCAGCGTACGTTGAAGCATCAACTGAGCTAAGGATGCTCCCAAGCCTTGCAAAACAACTTCAATACCAGCCCGATCCAATTCCTCTACAAGATGCCTCTTAGTCGTAATCAAACTGGCCAAACTGCTCTTTGCGGCTAAGTGCATCAACAATAATATTAGCCTTCCCAGGATGATACTTGATCTCAGGACGCATGTCCTTAAGCACTTCCAACCATATTCACTGCCTCAGATTCAGATCCTTCTGCTGATAGATGTATTTCAAGCTCTTGTGGTCTGTGTACATATTCAGCTTCTCACCAAAGAAAACTGATGAAATGAGAGTTTTTTATTTCCCTGTATTTCAGTACTGGGTTTGTGTTACATTGAAGTAAAGATTCTGAATTTGTGTCTCGTATTTCCTATATTGAAATTTGGGTTGCTACAGTTAGGCCCTCGGCGTGGCATCCGGGTCTGCCCTCATGAGGAGCTCTCAAAAGGCCTCAATTTCTCTCGCCCTCGGCAAGGCATCTGAGGCCGACCCTCATCAGGATCACTCAAGGCATCAATTCACTAAGCCCTTGGTGTGGCTTCTAGGTCCGACCCTGATGAAGAGTTCTCATAAGGTCTGAATTCGTTGCGTCCGCGGCGGGACATCTGAGGCTGACCTTTATGAGGATCACTCAAGGCTTCAATTTGTTTTGCCCTCGATGTGGCATCTGCGACCCACCTTCAAGTGGAGTTTTTCAAGGCTTCATTGTGTTGTGCCCTCGGTGGGGCATCTGAAGCCGACCCTCATCAGGAGCTTTCACAAGGCTTCAATGTGTCGCACCCTCGATGGGGCATCCGAGGCCGACCCTCAAGACGAGATTTCACAGGACTCCAATATGTTACACCCTCGGCGTGGCATCCGAGGCCAACCTTCATAGGGAGCTCTCAGTCGCAATTTGCTTCACCCTCGGCATGGCGTCCGAGGACGACCCCCATGAGAAACACTCCCGAGGCCTTACCTCACTGTACCCTTGGCATGGCATCTGAAGCCAACCCTCAGTTCTCTCAAGGCCTCCCGACCGCTGCGCCATCGACGTTGCATCCGAAGTCGACCCTCACGGGGACCGCGAGCAGGGGAGATCCACTCCCGGCCCAAACATGTCAGTCGAACCCATCCTTCCTATAGATTCGCACCATAACGGGACACTCCCAATTTCGATGTGTGCAGATCACCCTACACGACATCCTCAATGGTTCAACTACTCCTTGAAGAACACCGAAAGGTCATCTCCATGAAAGGCTTGTGATGAGGATAAAAATAGCGGACGATCTGCACCGCTTGATTCTGACACGAATCTTGGGGACATCTTATAACAGCTTGTGGTTCGACTATAAGCACATCACCCAAATCCAACCCAACGTGAATCATGTCGTACCCCATAATCAGGGAATCCAGGGATATTCACTAATCTGACTCTTACAACTATAAATACAGCCCTACCTCTACAGTAACCAAGTAATCACTATTTCACCACTTAAGACTCTCTTAATCCTCTGGTTATTGACTTGAGCATGAGATGGTCTATCGTCGGGAGTCCTCCAAGTGCTACAGGATATTCTGTAGGTGTCCGACAAAGGTCGATTGCTCCCAGATCCACCCGGTCCAATCATATCAGCACCACAATAGAGTTAGATCGAAGGCCGAGATCTGAATTTCCTCTTCTCCAAAAGAACTCACATTATTTGTTGCTCTCACACCAGGAAAAAAGTCGCATTAGGGTACAAATGCACAACCAGATGCCTGCCAAAAACGTCTCCTCAGCATCTTTGTCTATCTTTAATTTCACTAAGCAGACATGGGCTAAATGCAAAAGGACTGACTTCTGGGTAAGTCTGCATGCTTGAATCTACATTAAAAAAGAGTGGCTTATGAAGGATTTGTTGGTGTATGCCCTAGAGGCCAGTTGTGTATTGACAATACTACTTTACATTGTATCATGACATTTATTTCATATTTGGGCATTTCATTTATTGTGTTATTTATTGTGAATTAAATGAACAGAATGAAGTCCTTAGAATAGTAAGTTCAATGTCATAGGATATCAAGTGCATGACTTGATTGTGAGATCCTATTGGCTGAAATGAGAATAATGTTCTTAAATGTCCCTAGTTAAGTATTATTGTGAATTAGGACAACGATAATATATAGAGACTAGTGTGTGCGTAGAATGATGATCATTCTCACTGTAACGCCCCGAATCCCAAATCACTGAGTTCGAGATGTTCTACAGGATCTTTTCACTTTCTTTGAGTACAATTTTACAAGGAAATTCAAACTTTTCTTTTTTACATCAGAGTTTACATCATATTACATTTACATTTGCACAGCGGAAGCAAAATATACAACATTTACATGAATGTACAACAACATGATAAAATCTTTATGCATCCATTCCTCTTTACATGTAATTTATCCTGCATACAAAACTGTGGGTACGTCAGTTTATTCAACCGATGATAGTTATACATGGCCATCCTCTCTATGCCAGAAACAGTATAACGAATCTCATTTCTTAACAAATCACAAACTTGTTCATAATAAGAATATAAATCAAAAGGGAACTTTTTATGATGTCGTGTCGTGATTGTGCACTTAATCCTTAATGCGATTATTTAATTTACATGACACTAATGCGCACTTGTTCGGATTCTATGCATCCCATACTACATAGGTCCGAGGGAAAGCCTCTTAATCGTTCTTCATTTTTATAGGGTTCAATCCCTCGCCATGATTTACTCTACTTCTGTAATTACGGTGAGTATCTTAAATGGTCTATGAGTACAAGCTCGTGCACTGGACCCTGGAGGGGAACCCCACGCCATGTCTTGACTCATCAAGCATGCATTCTGTGGCAATTCAAGCCTCCTCCCTGAACACGATCCTCTTGCAGTCACCAAACATCCCACAAGTGTGACTAGAGTCCGATCATTCTGAGTTGTGCCCGCACCATGTCTTGACTCATCAAGCATGCATTCTGCGGCTCACACACCCGCACCGTAAACTCTAGTTCTCATACTCATGTTTTTCTCTCACTTTCATCACCTCCTCACTATGTACTAAAGTTATTAGAATCATGAATCAAAATCAAAGCTCTAGAGTTAGCCTCTCCACCAAACCGGACTTATCATTTCATTTACACATGACCAACCTTGGTCTTCTTTTCAATATCATTTCATTTCACTGCCGGGGGAGACTTAGCTACTCTTTCATTTCAATTTCAAATTCACAATTTCCAGTTGAGCACTTTCAGCTCATAATTCATCTTAGAGTCTCACAGACTTTCTTATCAGGATCTTAGCCTTTCATATTCATTTAATCCTCAATTCATATCTATGATTCTTTTCACATAAATCCATACAGTCATAAGAATTCATTGACTTCAATCATGAAGTTCACAACTTCCAACAGCAATAAATAAAACGAAATCTCATACATATCAAGGTCCACTCTGTACAGTCGACTTGGAAGAATACCAGTCGACTCATACAGTCAAATACAGGTTTATCATAAATACTCGGGAGAGTTGACTGCTGTATACGACCAGTCGGCTGTCCCGCAACTTTTCATGTTCACAGTATCATCCACGTGACAGTCGACTGTTCATCCACCAGTCGTCTGTTCTGGGATTTTTAATAATACAATTCTAAGTTCAGCTCAGTCGACTGGCTACACGCACTAAGTCGACTGATCAGTTCCATAATTCAAAACAGGAATTATCTTTTCCACCGTTCTCACATGCATTTTCATCACATCATACATACATTCATTATTTCATAAACACCACACTCCTTACTTGTTCAGGAACATCGTAGCATGGAATTTCAAGTTACTAATATGCTCTTTTCTTTAAGGAAATATTTTAAACAGGCATTGACACTCTTCATAACTTTCTTACGAAGATGAAGATATAATTCTCAAATCATTACACTAGATCAACATGATGGAATATCTCATTACATGGAATTTCCAAATAATCATAATTAAATCAAAGCACCAGTCGGCTGAACACATTGTCAGTCGACTGCTCCGACAGTTCTTAATTTTGTTAATCATCGCTAGTTCTTTTCATCCATTTACCTTCCCTCCATCATATGTGTCATAGGGAAATACAAACTTAGTAATCACACCGTTATGTCTATTTGCATACATGTTTATCACCACATCACAAAATAATTGTCTCGTACCAGTCGGCTGATTCATGCGACAGTCGACTGTACCGACTCATTCGTTTTTATTATCAACAGCCTGCTCAGGCATTTCTAATACATTGAATTTACTTTTCATAACATGGTAGCAATCATAATAATCATGGTATAATTCCTACATTAGAAGTCCTGAGAAACACCCACCTTATCTGAAGAAATAATCGAATCCAGCAAAGTTCCTCAATGCAGTGCAGCACTTCTTGCTTTTTGCTCCTTGTTCCACACCGGCACCTTCAGAATGCTACTCGGTCTCCCACAGAAAAGCACACACACAACTCTCACAAATACTTCTCTTACAATAATAATTTTAGTGTAAAAGAAATAGAGAATGGGAGGGGGTATTTATACACAAATTAGAGTGAGATGGAGGGTTAGGATGCATTAGGGAGTTGGAAGATCAAGGGCTAGAATTCGCTAGGAAGTTGCAAAACTACCCACACCTCCAAAGTAACCGCCCGTGATCCTATCTCATTACTTACTCCAACCGGCCAAGCTTTGTGCCTTGTGCACGTGTACATTGAGTGCACGTGTACACACAAACCACTCTACAAATTTGTACATCAAATACCCGGTGATTAAAAGAAAGAATGCTACAAGTTGCAAGTTGTAGAAAAATAATAAAGGGTTTAAATTCATGGGCTAAAATTAATTGGGCCAGAAATAAATATTTTTAAAAGAAAGATAAGTAAATTATCATTTGGGCTTTAGGGAAAATCCTTATAGAAAACAATATGCTTATTCATCATGTTGAAAATAATAGCCAAAATATTACACGTGCATACCACGTGCAACAAAATAAATAATCTTTATATATTAGGAAAAATCGGGGTATTACATCACTCCCTCCTTAGAATAGTTCCGTCCCCGGACCTACAGCCAAGAGTGAGAAAAACAAGAGATACAACACAACAATCAACAACAGACAAGGATACTAAAATACAAAGATACAAGGATACAAAGATACAATCAAGCAAAAAGCTCAGAATAGTCCTTCAATATCCTCTCCTCAGATTCCCAAGTAGCCTCTTCAACCAAGTGGTTTCTCCAGACTACTTTGACCATCGGTATCGTCTTATTCTTCAAGACTTTCTCCCTACGGTCAACAATCTCGGCAGGAGTCTCGATGTAATTCAGGTCTAACTGCAGACCTTCCGGCACTTCAGGCAAACGATGACTCGGATCTGGAATATAACCTCTCAGCATAGACACATGGAAGACATTGTGCACCTGAGACAACTCTCCCGGTAATTCAAGCCGGTAAGCAGTTTTCCCGATCCTTTTCAATATCTTATATGGGCCTATAAACCTCGGGGCTAACTTCCCACCTTTGCCAAATCGAACCACGCCTTTACTGGGCGATACCTTCAGAAAGACGAAGTCACCAACCTCAAACTCAAGGTCCCTTCTCCGGTTGTCTGCATAGCTTTTCTGCCTGCTCTGAGCTTCCACCAACCTTTTCCTGATCAGATCAATCTTCTCAGAAGTCAGCTGTACAAGCTCAGGACCAAACAACTGCCGCTCCCCAACTTCATACCAACAAACAGGAGTCCTGTACTTCCTGCCATACAAAGCTTCGTACGGCACCATCCCGATGCTAGCCTGAAAACTGTTGTTGTCGGCAAACTCTACCAAAGGTAAATGCCTTTCCCAACTGCCTCTGAAGTCTAGTATACAACACCGAAGCATATCCTCAAGAATACGATTGACTCTCTCGATCTGCCCATCAGTCTGCGGATGAAAAGCAGTACTGAAATCTGTCTTGGTACCGAAAGTTGTCTGAAGACTCCTCCAGAAATGCGAAGTAAACCGCGCATCTCGATCAGACACAATAGTTGACGGAACGCCATGAAGTCTGACAATCTCACCAATATACATCTCAGCCAACTTGTCCATCGAATCAGTGAGTTTCATCGCCAAAAAGTGAGCGGACTTGGTCAGTCGATCGACTATAACCCAAATCGCATCATTGCCTTTAGGACTCTTAGGCAATCCCGTGATGAAATCCATACTGATGTTATCCCACTTCCATTCCGGAATAGGTAACGGCTGTAATAGACCTCCGGGTCTCTGATTTTCGGCTTTGACTTGCTGACAAACCTCACACTTCGCGACAAAATCAGCCACATCCCGCTTCAAACCTGACCACCAGAAATGTTGTTTGATGTCCTTGTACATCTTTGTACTCTCAGGATGTACCGACAAAAGAGTAGCATGCGCCTCCTGAAGAATACTCTCTTTCAGGTCCACCTGATTTGGAACACAAAGCCTATCTCCGAACCACAGCACCCCATCCCTGGTTTGAAATCCGGGCAACCTGCCAGCACTAACCTACTCCCTCATCTCCAAGATATCAGCATCAACCTCCTGACTTGCAATGATCTTTGCATTCAAAGTAGGCTGAAGCCTCAACTGAGCCAAAGATGCTCCCAATCCTTGCAAAACAACTTGAATACCTGCTCGGTCCAACTTCTCAATCAAATGCCTCTGAGTTGTAATCAAACTGGCCAAACTGCTCTTGCGACTAAGTGCATCAGTAACAACATTAGCCTTTTCAGGATGATACTTGATCTCAGGTCGCATATCCTCGAGCACTTCCAACCATCTCCGCTGCCTCAGATTGAGATCCCTCTGCTGATAAATATACTTCAAGCTCTTGTGGTCCGTGTACATGTTCAACTTCTCTCCGTACACATAGTGCCTCCATTGCTTCAAAGCAAAGATAATCGCAGCCAACTCCAGATCATGAGTCGGGTAATTCTTCTCATGCGGTCGTAGTTGCCTAGACCCATAAGCGATTACTCTACCTTCTTGCATTAAGACACAACCAAGCCCCCGATGTGAAGCATCGCTATAAACATCATACTCAACACCTGCTCTACGCAAAGCCAAAATAGGTGCAGTAGTCAGCCTATCTTTCAACTCCTGAAAGCTCGCCTCACATTGCTCAGTCCACTTGAAGCTCATATTCTTCTTGGTCAGTCCAGTAAGTGGTACAGCTATCTGAGCATAACCTTGAATGAATCTCCTGTAGTATCCAGTCATCCCAAGGAAACTTCTGACTTCCTTCACTGTAGTAGGCCTAGCCCAATCTCTCACTGCCTTTATCTTCTGAGGGTCAGTTGCCACTCCCTCCTTAGAAAGGATGTGACCTAGGAATGCCACTTCAGATTTCCAAAAATCACACTTGGATAACTTGGCATACAACCTCTGCTCTTCCAGCTTCTGCAAAACTGCTGCCAGATGCTCGGTGTGCTCCGCCTCTGACTTGGAGTACACGAGAATATCGTCGATAAACACCACGACGAAAGAATCAATAAACGGCCTCAGAACTCTGTTCATCAAATCCATGAAGATTGCGGGTGCATTTGTCACTCCGAATGGCATAACTAAGAATTCGTAATGCCCATGCCGAGTTCTAAATGCAGTTTTGTGCACATATTCAGCTTTCACTCGCACTTGGTGATATCCTGATCGAAGATCTATTTTGGAGAATACAGTTGCTCCTTGTAGACGATCGAACAAGTCATCAATTCGAGGAATCGAATACTTATTCTGAACAGTGACCTTATTCAGATCTCGGTAATCGATACACATCCTCATCGAACCATCCTTCTTCTTTACCAAAAGCACTGGTGCTCCCCAAGGTGACGCACTAGGTTGAATAATGCCTTTTCCAAATAGTTCCTCAATCTGCCGTTTCACCTCATCCTGTTCCACTGGAGCCATCCTATACGGTGCCTTAGAAATGGGTGCACTTCCCGCTTGAACAGTGATGCTGAACTCTACATCACGATGCGGAGGAACCCAGGAAAATCTTCCAAGAACACGGTCGGATAGTCCCGAACCACAGGAATCTCTTGCAATTCCACAGAAGTCTCTTCCTTGCGGATAGTTGCCACCAGCTTAGAACATTTCTGCTTTCCTTGGAAAGTGACTTCAGGTCCACCTGGAGCCTTCACTGTTACGGTCTTGGTCTTACACTCGATGCTTGCACTGTACACCGACATCCAATCAATGCCAATGATAACATCGACTCCCAAGATAGTCAGCTAGATCAGATCAATGCCAAAGATTCTATCCCCAATCACAATCTCGCAATCAGCATAATACCGATCAGTGGTCAAAGTTTCCCCTGATGGAGTAGCTACTGCTAAGATCTTGCCTGGAAAAATCTTTGGTTCAACTCCCAACACTTTAGCAAATCTAGGAGACACAAATGTATGAGAGGATCCAGTATCGAATAACACAACAGCTTTCTTTCCATTAAGGTAGAGTTCGCCTGTTACATAATACATACCATTACATAACAGGTTCACAATATAAACGAGAAGAAGAAATGACGAAACCACTAAACATCAACCCTCGTACCAGAGATGACCTGATCTGCCTCATCAGCATAAGCTTCCGTCAAAGCAAATACTCGCCCTGATTGGTACGACCTCTTCCCAGTCTGCTGTATTGGCACATTGTGATTGCCAGCCCGTGGTTTGAGACATTGAGATTGGTAATGTCCCACTTCCCCACAGTTGTAACAGGTGACTGCAGAAGGTCTCCCCACATTGTTTCCAGGTCCTCCAGCTACACTGATAGCGTTCTCCCCTGTCGGTTTGAACCTCTGTGCAGATGGTTGCCCCTTGAAACTCCCCGATTGTGCAGGCCTCTTCCTTGACTGCCAGTTGTTCCTCCGGTTCTGAACAACATGGAACTGCTCCATATCCGCCTCCGTCGCTGCCGCCCTCTTGACCAGCTTGTCGAATTGCCTGATACCAAGGGGTATCATCCGGGATCTCAAGCTTGGCCTCAACCCATGCTCGAACTTGCGAGCCTTCTTCGCCTCATCCATCACCAGTTCTGGAGCATACCTAGAGAGCTGAGTAAACTTAGTCTCATACTCCCTCACTGACATGCTGCCTTGCTGAAGTGACAGAAACTCCATTGCCTTCTTCTCCTGGACGTCGGAGGGGAAATAGTGGCTGCGGAATTCTTCCAGAAATTCCTCCCAGCCGAGCAATATTCCTCCCATGGTCCTCTTCATCGACTGCCACCAAACAGCCGCATCCTTCTCCAACTACAAAGTCGCCAACTTGACCTTGCTGCCCTCCGGTGTCTCCAACACCTCGAAGATCGTTTCCACTTGCCGAATCCAGTTGTCGGCCGCATCTGGGTCTGACTTTCACTCGAATACTGGTGGTTTCATTCTCTTGAATGATTCCACTAGCTTAATTGCCTCGGGCACTGGATTCGCCGGCCCCCTTCCTTGGTTCACAGCCACTGCATTCAGCGTCTAGTAAACCCTTGCAAGTTCGGTCTCCAGGTCCAAACCTTCACCATTCCTAGCCCCTCTTCTCGACATATTCTGATGCAAAAGATCCATTAAGTTCGAAGTATAAGACAAGAATTTAAACCAGCTTGCATTTCATTGAATTCCAAAGTTTATACATTCGAATTAAAAACATTTTTGACATCAGAAATGAAGAAAATAGAAGCTACAACAATCTAACTCCTACGGGTCCTCTTCGCTCCTCGAAGTTCTTCCCGCAGTTCATCCACTTCATTTTTCAGCACATCCGTCAGGTTCTTTCTCTTCTCAAGTTCCCACACTCAGTGACTGAGAACAGAGAAATCGTCCTTCCGCTGTGCCAGCTGAGCTTCCAAAACTCCAACTCTCTCCTTCAGGGTCTCCACTTGCCTCTGAAGAGAAGCCACAGTGCCACTCAGAGCTGGTCCCTCTTCTTCATCGGAAGAAGAATCGTCAGATGAATCTGGAGGTGGGGTAATCTCTCGAGATTCAAGCCACTCCTCACCATCAGAATCTGCTTGCCCAGGGTGATACTCGTCCTCAGAATCAGCCTGTCCAGGATGGTACTCTTCCTCAATGATATGCCAGTCGTCGCCTCCAGCAGGGTCGAAGTGATCAGCCATCTTAGAATAGAGTGGAAGGAGCATAAGTCATAGAGCAACACAAATGTAAGTCATTTACATTTAAATCTCTAAACTCAAACACACACTCTAGTGTCCACTTCTAGGGTGTCGTTCCTTATAAATTTGTACAAGTGTGAAAGCGTAGAAAGCGTGGCTCTGATACCACTCTGTAACGCCCCGAATCCCAAATCACTGAGTTCGAGATGTTTTACAGGATCTTTTCACTTTCTTTGAGTACAATTTTACAAGGAAATTCAAACTTTTCTTTTTTACATCAGAGTTTACATCATATTACATTTACATTTGCACAGCAGAAGCAAAATATACAACATTTACATGAATGTACAACAACATGATAAAATCTTTATGCATCCATTCCTCTTTACATGTAATTTATCCTGCATACAAAACTGTGGGTATGTCAGTTTATTCAACCGACGATAGTTATACATGGCCATCCTCTCTATGCCAGAAACAGTATAACGAATCTCATTTCTTAACAAATCACAAACTTGTTCATAATAAGAATATAAATCAAAAGGGAACTTTTTATGATGTCGTGTCGTGATTGTGCACTTAATCCTTAATGTGATTATTTAATTTACATGACACTAATGCGCACTTGTTCGGATTCTATGCATCCCATACTACATAGGTCCGAGGGCAAGCCTCTTAATCGTTCTTCATTTTTATAGGGTTCAATCCCTCCCCAGGATTTACTCTACTTCTGTAATTACGGTCAGTATCTTAAATGGTCTATGAGTACAAGCTCGTGCACTGGACCCTGGAGGGGAACCCCACGCCATGTCTTGACTCATCAAGCATGTATTCTGTGGCAATTCAAGCCTCCTCCCTGAACCCGATCCTCTTGCAGTCACCAAACATCCCACAAGTGTGACTAGAGTCCGATCATTCTGAGTTGTGCCCGCGCCATGTCTTGACTCATCAAGCATGCATTCTGCGGCTCACACACCCGCACCGTAAACTCTAGTTCTCATACTCATGTTTTTCTCTCACTTTCAACACCTCCTCACTATGTACTAAAGTTATTAGAATCATGAATCAAAATCAAAGCTCTAGAGTTAGCCTCTCTACCAAACCGGACTTATCATTTCATTTACACATGACCAACCTTGGTCTTCTTTTCAATATCATTTCATTTCACTGCCGGGGGAGACTTAGCTACTCTTTCATTTCAATTTCAAATTCACAATTTCCAGTTGAGCACTTTCAGCTCATAATTTATCTTAGAGTCTCACAGACTTTCTTATCAGGATCTTAGCCTTTCATATTCATTTAATCCTCAATTCATATCTATGATTCTTTTCACATAAATCCATACAGTCATAAGAATTCATTGACTTCAATCATGAAGTTCACAACTTCCAACAACAATAAATAAAACGAAATCTCATACATATCAAGGTCCACTCTGTACAGTCGACTTGGAAGAATACCAGTCAACTCATACAGTCAAATACAGGTTTATCATAAATACTCGGGAGAGTCGACTGCTGTACACGACCAGTCGGCTGTCCCGCAACTTTTCTTGTTCACAGTATCATCCACGTGACAGTCGACTGTTCATCCACCAGTCGTCTGTTCTGGGATTTTTAATAATACAATTCTAAGTTCAGCTCAGTCGGCTGGCTACACGCACTAAGTCGACTGATCAGTTCCATAATTCAAAACAGGAATTATCTTTTCCACCGTTCTCACATGCATTTTCATCACATCATACATACATTCATTATTTCATAAACACCAAACTCCTTACTTGTTCAGGAACATCGTAGCATGGAATTTCAAGTTACTAATATGCTCTTTTCTTTAAGGAAATATTTTAAACAGGCATTGACACTCTTCATAACTTTCTTACGAAGATGAAGATATAATTCTCAAATCATTACACTAGTTCAACATGATGGAATATCTCATTACATGGAATTTCCAAATAATCATAATTAAATCGAAGCACCGGTCGGCTGAACACAGTGTCAGTCGACTGCTCCGACAGTTCTTAATTTTGTTAATCATCGCTAGTTCTTTTCATCCATTTACCTTCCCTCCATCATATGTGTCATAGGGAAATAAAAACTTAGTAATCACACCGTTATGTCTATTTGCATACATGTTTATCACCACATCACAAAATAACTGTTCCTACCAGTCGGCTGATTCATGCGATAGTCGACTGTACCGACTCATTCGTTTTTATTATCAACAGCATGCTCAGGCATTTCTAATACATTGAATTTACTTTTCATAACATGGTAGCAATCATAATAATCATGGTATAATTCCTACATTAGAAGTCCTGAGAAACACCCACCTTATCTGAAGAAATAATCGA
Source organism: Hemerocallis citrina (assembly GCA_017893485.1). Lineage (NCBI taxonomy): Eukaryota > Viridiplantae > Streptophyta > Magnoliopsida > Asparagales > Asphodelaceae > Hemerocallis > Hemerocallis citrina. Next base: position 57,391,655 of record CM030367.1, on the reverse strand, counting down.
ATCCAGCAAAGTTCCTCAATGCAGTGCAACACTTCTTGCTCTTTGCAACTTGTTCCACACCGGCACCTTCAGAATGCTACTCGGTCTCCCACGGAAAAGCACACACACAACTCTCACAAATACTTCTCTTACAATAATAATTTTAGTGTAAAAGAAATAGAGAATGGGAGGGGGTATTTATACACAAATTAGAGTGAGATGGAGGGTTAGGATGCATTAGGGAGTTGGAAGATCAAGGGCTAGAATTCACTAGGAAGTTGCAAAACTACCCACACCTCCAAAGTAACCGCCCATGATCCTATCCCATTACTTACTCCAACCGGCCAAGCTTTGTGCCTTGTGCACGTGTACATTGAGTGCACGTGTACACACAAACCACTCTACAAATTTGTACATCAAATACCCGGTGATTAAAAGAAAGAATGCTATAAGTTGCAAGTTGTAGAAAAATAATAAAGGGTTTAAATTCATGGGCTAAAATTAATTGGGCCAGAAATAAATATTTTTAAAAGAAAGATAAGTAAATTATCATTTGGGCTCTAGGGAAAATCCTTATAGAAAACAATATGCTTATTCATTATGTTGAAAATAATAGCCAAAATATTACACGTGCATACCACGTGCAACAAAATAAATAATCTTTATATATTAGGAAAAATCGGGGTATTACACTCACGGGTTATGGATATGAGATATCTAGTCTTCACATGGGTATGTATTAGAGTAATAGTGTAATGGACTGTCCCACCTTAAGAATGCTGTATAGATTGTTACGTGCGTGTCATAAGTGGTTCTCACAGTAACCATGGTGTACGTATTCCTTTGACTTAAAGTCACTATGGTTCCCTACATGAAAAGTTATATATTTTATTGTCGTTAAACGTTGCCTGTAATATGGTGATTATAAAGTCAACTATTGGACATACTACAAATAATACAGAAGGATGTGAGTGACTTGGATAGAATTTGTCCCTCTTACATAACAGGAGGAATATCTACTGGCATCTTGATTGAGTGAGACTGCAAAATGCATGACCATCTCAAATGATTCAATATCAGATATTGATCTCATTTGTTTTAGTAAGTCTACTCGGACATGAAGAAAACAAAGATTGAACTATACAAGGGTGACACGCTCTATGCCTTTTGGTCAATTAAGATATATGGACAAAGGGACTAGACTACATGGTAACATTGGTCACGGATAGATTATGTCAAATCACTGACATTCCCGTTACTTGAGTAGGAGTGATGTATTGGTAGACACCGCTCACTGTTTGTAATACTCGATTATGATTTTAGTATTACTGTCAATGTAATGGGAACCTATAAGGTCACACACTTAGAATGGATTAAAATTGGGATTTAAATTCATACGATGAATTTAGTTAGGGATCCAAGTATGACATGGACTCCTGACATTGGTTGGACATTTAATTAGTTTAAATGGGTTGACTAAAGTTCAAAGGCCCACACACAAATCTTACTCAGGTCAGATTGTGAGCCCAACGATCTCGTTACTCACGAATCTAACTCAGGCCACTTAGTTTTCTGCACCAAAATATATGATATGTATCTATGGAAAAGATACACAAAAAGTGAGAGAGAGAGAGAGAGAGATCGTGCAGAGGAACATCCTTTTCCTGCTGCTAGCACCACGGTCGGAGGGAGAGCCATTTTTCGTTCCGTTCGTGTGGATACCGAAGAGGCATCGCAATATTGCAGTGATGTGATCGGCATACTGTGGAGACAACATATCCATTTTTAAGGTGCAACTTCCAAACACGATTAATGGTTTTCACATGGATCTATGGCTAAGTTTTGATATTTTTTAATTTTTCTGCTGTGTAATTAATCTATGATTGCATGCAAAACCTAATAGTGGTATCAGAGCTACTTACGAAACAATAATTCAGTTATGTATGATATGTGATTATTCATAATATGTTTGCAGTTTTGGAAGAAAAGATTCATATGTGATATAATTTTTCCAACAGTTGCAATATAAGAATTCGTTTATGTATTGCTTGTTAACGTAGATGTCATACCAGGGTAGCTTTCGGTTTGGAACAATTAAAAACCCTGGAGCAGTACGATGTGATTTGCAGTGACGTTAGGGTTTCTTAAAATATGAAGAGTTCATGCTCTGGTAGTGGCAAGGGATGATGAGGCAAATTTTTTTGCTCTGGGGCACGCCCCGCACCCTGCAAGGGGCGGCCTCCCCTTGACCTCCTCCTGCTGACTGGGCAGCAGAACCCCCGTGCCAAATCTGTGTTGGGCAATATTGATTCCCCGAAAACCCATCCTTTTAAATAAACTAAATAAAATCATAACAACATATTCCTTGTTTATTATGTTATGTGATGCATGGTGTGTGTTTGTGGCCTTAGTTCTATGATGCATGGTTTGTGTTCTGTGATATATTATTTATATTTTGGTTTTTTGAATACAGCCTGCATGTCGTGCCTTTCCCTTTACATTCTCAATGTAATCCTTTCTCTCTATACTTCGATTGTACATTCTTTCTTTATATGTAAATGTAATCTCACTGAGGAGGGAAGGTATTGGCAACCATACAAGGAAAAGATTAGGAAGCTGGTTGGAGAAGACGGTATAATCCCTTCGTTCAGTTTTTTATACTTTCATTAGCTTAGGAGAATCAGTGTGTTAGGGCCACAACCATGTCACATTTATTTTATGCTTTTAATTTTGTATGAGATGCATTGTTTTAGTTGTATGCTAATGGATGATAAATGATGAGATCAATTAATTAAATAACAAAATCCCACAAAGTAAATATTAAGTCGCAATAAGATTTCTTCCAGTGCGTGGCACTCGTCTAGGCTAGGATCGACTAAGTGTAGGTCTACCAAACCAGGGTGCCTTCATCTTTCTTAATAAGATGCGATGGGATAAAAGTAAAATTCAATTGCCAACCACTAGGTCTGACTTAACTAGGCTTGTAACGCTCCGAATTCCAAACACAGATAATTCGAAGCAGATACAGGCTCTTTTACTTCAACTTCGTACAAATTTACAAGGAATTTAAAACTTTTATTTATAATATGCTCTTTACAACAGCTCAGCAGAATTAAATGAATACAATGCAATCTACAATAATAAAAATTCTTCAATCTTGTAACAACTTATCATAGTGACTTCAAGTCCATGCCAAGTCCAATCTTGCAACTGGAAAACTGTGGGCACGTCCGTTGTAAACAACTGATGCAATGCTATAATACAGCAATTGTTCTACTTTTGCGAACACAAACATGAATGCATAACAAAGTGTGAAAAGTTACTATCCTAAACATGTTAGTGTATGATATGACTTAATGGCTGATGCAGACATTCACAATACGATGACACTAATGCACACTTGTTCGAGTTCTATGCATCCCATACTACATAGGTCCGAGGGCAAGTCCTTATCATACTCCTCAATATAGTATTCAGTCCCTCGCTATGAAATATCTACTACGATAACAAAAGTATGGTTTAGACATTCCACGAGTACGGATTCCAGTCGTGGAATCTACCGTCAGAAAATACCAAATCCTCGTCATGCGAACATCCCATAACTGCCGCTCTAGCCCCGGTATATACATATATGTTTGTGATCTGCATCCCATCTGCCGGACTATTTATGATCTTGGAATGCACCTGTAATCCCTATTTTACAAAAAATGTATTTTTGTGTATTTTCTGTATTTAAAATTTTCGTAAATTATTTTTTCGGTTTTCAAATTCTTTTGTCAAGATGTATTTTTGAATCTCCTACTAAATTTTGTTTTTGATCAATAATTTTATTATAACTATTTTATATGACTTGTACACTTTAATACAAATCTTTTATTATTATTATTACTCTGATTTCTGTTATTAGTACTACTACTATTATTATTAGTACAGTTATTATCTTTATCATTTTCTTATTAATATTTTTTTCAGTATTATTATTATTACTGTTGTTTTCTTTACTACTATCAGTATTATTATTTTATTGTATTACATTTTGACATTGTATTAAAAATCCCATTTCTTGATTTATATATATATATATATTAATTCCTATTTTCCTTAATGGATTTAGTTAACCGTATAATCCTTTTTAAAACCCATTGGAATATTTTCTTATACCCATTTTAAAAACCATTACCTTAATTAAAACCCAATAGCCCATTTTACTTTAACCCATTACCCTATATCAACTACCATATCCAATAAACCAATTAATCCAAACCCGGTTATTTATCCAAACCCGAAACACCCTTCTTCCTAAACCGTATATGTCCCTATATATTACCAAATACTGACTCTTCATCTTCTAACCTACTCAGCCGCCTCTTCAATCCATCCCGACTCCTGCTCTCCTCCTCCTCATCCGTGGGTGCTCTTCCGAACCCATCCTGCCTTCTACTCCGCAACCCAACAGCCTCCACCCCGTGTCCCCCATCTCGACTCTCCTCAGCCACCGCAGCCACCTGCAGCAGCAAGGCTGCTCCAGTTGAAAACCACCTCGCGCCAGCAGCAGATCACCTCGGCACCCCTCCTAGCCCTCTCCTCGTTATCCAGTCTTCCTCGACAGCAACTTTGTCAGCCAGCCCCTGCATCGCACTGATACTCCGATGTAAGGCTGGAACGTCACCGCTCTAGATGCCCTACGTCAACCAACAGCTTCCTGTGCGCCCTGCGGGCACAATCTGGCAGCTAGCCCTCGCCGGCACTGCTGCCGTGTGCCACCACCGATGGTCACTAGAGCCAGTGCAGCAACTTTGCTGAGTTGTCTTTGTTTTGATCATGAATGTGATCTTGTTCATCTAGAGCCGTCCGATTGGATCATGATCTACATCATCTTGGGTCTTGATCCTTGATCATGGGCCGTCGATCGTCATGATCATCATCTTTGAATCTTAGAGTTCTTGATTGCTTTGATTGTGGACCATCGGATCTTCACGATCTTATCTTGATCTTCTTGATCATGGTTTAATCTTGGTCATCCGTCGGATCTTGATCATCATCTTTGATTAGGGACTATTGGATCTCTTGATCATCGAGATCCGTGCTTGGTTTTCGTGATCACGATTGTGATCGTGTGTTGGTGATTGGTTAGTTCGTCATTCGATCGTGTTCGTGTTCCGTGATCCGTATTATCGTGGTTTGCTAGGGATCCGTTTCCGTTATTCTCTTTCATCCTACTGGATTCGTTATCTTCCAGGCAAGTAACTTGTACTCCAATTTCTTTGTTTGATACAAGTCAAAAATATCACATATTGTGTAGTTGGGTTCTAGAGATAATTTGTGTGTGAATCCCCTTATTGATATTGTTTCTATAGTGAAAACTTGACCATAGGTGCCTCACGACACATATGACATGAATTAACCAAGGTTTTTCCCGTTCTTGATATGATGTATATGTGAAATAATTATGAAAACTTGTGTGCTTGTGAGAACATGTGAGATACTTGTTATGGACATTTAGTATACCCTATTTCATGTTGTTTGGACACTTGGTAGACTCGATTTCAAGTTTGGTTGTGTTTGGATCTAGTTTCATTGGATCTATATTGATTTTGGTTTTTGAGAAAAATCTTTATTTTGTCGATGTTCAGTCTTGAAATGTATTTTAGACCATACTAAGGCCAAATTCGTAATTTTGGTATAAAACATGAATGGTAGAGAAATTCGTCTTCTTTCCAACCCCTCTGACCTTGCTCGATTTCGTATTCGTATGAGTGACTTATGACTGTTTTACTACAGAGGTGTATTATGTTTCCAGATTTCGTTTCTCGATGATTTTGATGATTAAATTATTTTGTTACTTGTGTTGCATATATTATTTTGATCTGAAACTTTGGTCAGTTTTTCTATACCTGTCAAGGGATTACCCAGAATTTTGGTAGATTTTATTGATGAGTTTTATATGTCGTTTCATGTATGTTTACAAAAGTTATACTTGCTGTATTTTTCTCGCTGTCCTGTAAAGAATTGTGTTTTAACCCTGTTTCCTTATACTGTATGGAAAATGTTTGTGAAATATGAAAGTTAGTTTGTTTTATCTATTTTCATCTCACTTTGATGGATTTGGTTTCTGTTTCATGGCTTGCGAGATATTTCAGTTCTCGTACAGCAGTGTTGGGAAATTTCAGATTGGCCAAAGTATCGTTCTTGATGTTTTCTTATTTTTGATGACTCAACTAATTTGACTGGAATATTATGAAACTTTATATTTTGATTTTATACATATAGGGAAATACCCCAGATTTTTTCTGGATTTATTTGAGAAATTTTAATGCTGTTTTTCTAACTGAGAATTCGTTTTACTGATTTCTGACAGAACGTGTTTTTCTGGATTCAAATCAGTATTGAGTTATGAATTTGTGAAATACAATATGAATTATTTATATTTGCTGGATTTGTGTGGATGTCTAGTTTCCAGATTCTTCAATGGATCTAGATTTGCATTTCTGTAGCGACGAGATTCACTGTTTTAGTACTATACTGTCTTGCTATCCTGAATATGAACATACACTGTTTTGCTCGTTGATGTGATTGTAAATTATCTATGCATATTTATTTGTTTCCCTGAACCTAATACTGATTATACCATGTTAGTTTGTCACTATTTCATACACATTCATACCTGTTGATGACCATAATAAAAGTAACCAAGCCGGGATTAAGGGAAAGATCTAGTAGTGGGAAAGCATAGAAATTTGTACTTAGAAGGGGCCCCGTGTTTCTTATCTGATTATCTGTTATCTGTTTATGAGATCATGCAAGATTTTGATTATCTGATTCCTGACTACATACTTTCTTATGAGAGGGTGTACTCAGAAAGGAGCCCGTGATCCCATCTGTTACCCAAAATAAGGGAAGCAAACAATGCAAGGAAAAAGAAACAAAAGAATCATGTGACCTGTGGGTTATGGGCCCACCACGCTTCCACTACGCAACTCTGATCGGGAAGACTCTGTCATCAGCATCCATTAACTCTCGCACTCTGCCTCGTGGCTCATCATATCCTTGACACATCCAACCGTCAAATCTCTAACATGAAGTCTGAACTTTTGGCAACTTCAGATTTTGAACACTTTCTGAGTCCTGGGACTCTGCATGCACATCTTGGAGCAAAAGACGACACTTCCTCCTCTCGTGATGATCCAAACTGCTAACATGTCGTTGTAGACCTAGCGATACCGATCGACGAACTAAGCGAGAAGAAAAGAATGGATAATCCCAGAATCAAAAGAATATGGGCACAAAAGAATAAAATTATACCCAGTAAGGAATCAATCAATGCAGACAACTGAAAGGGATGAAGAAAATGAGAAATGAAATGAATATGAAGGGACCAAAAAGGCAAACTAGTATCTACATTGTTGGTTATCAATTATCCATGTGATTCACGTGTTGTACATATTGCTGAGTCAAACCGGTTAAACCCAACTAATCAGGGTCCAACCCCAAACTAGTTAGAGTCAAACCTAGCTCTGATACTACTAAAAACCTTATCACGCCCCGCTTCCAAAAATACAGAATGCATGCATGTGACGTTGGCCCAGCGAATGACTTGGGTCATTCATAAGCTGTTATCGATTCAACACAACAATATAACGAGGAGCAATACAACCACGCATGCAATGAAAGGATAATCACATGAGTAACAATACTTGGAATTTGAGCATGAAAAAACCAAATATAATAATAATCCAACACTAGAAACGAAAATAACAATATTCGGGTCAAAACCCATAATACAAAAAAATAAGAATGTTCAATTATTAAAGTCTTCATAACAAAACAATCATTATTTAGGCGGCGATGCAAATCGATTCTTCACCATTGTAGTTCTCCTAATCCATCAGGCAGTTCTTCTTGATTACTTGTAAGCTATTCATCTAAAAGAGAGAATAATATGTCCTTAGAGAAAGTCGTGGACAGCAAGTAGAGAAACAGAGAAACAATGGCATTTACGATATAACAATGAAATCAATAAACAATGGAGTCGATGGCAATGAACAATGGCAAAATGATAATGATGTAATGTGCAATGACGATGACCAATAACAATAACAATAAACGATGTCAATAATGGTAGCAATAACGAAAACACTATTCAATAACGATGACAATATACAATTACGATGCGATGACAATCTTAAGTCTATTATTCATTTTAATTCTAACTATTGTAGCATTTCATGCGTCCCATGTATTTACCAAATGGTTGCTACATGCAAATAAGTTATATTTAGACTTAGTGGTGGATTTTATAGTTCATGTACTCGGCAACGATAATCAATATTCAATAGTTGCAATTCAATAATTGCTGCACAATACGATAATTGGCCCCGATACAATACACGTTAGATTGAGTTACTGCCGTAAGCCACAATCCATCGATAAAACAATAGCCGTTAACAATATTTAGGGAAACACGGGTCCCTCCTCCGAGTACAATCCCAATATTGTCCACTACTACAGTCAACCCTTAAATCCCGGCTTGTTAACAATTCTTTATTCAACCAATATGCAATAGTTGTTCACAACGTTAATCATAGTAAGTTACCTATATGTGAACTTGGTATTAAGATGTATAATGTCCATAATCTTACTAATCAAAATCAACTAATACACTAACATCAATCATATGAACAATCAACCCTAGTATACAATCTACAATAGTTGTGTAATGTCATGTCATGAATTACAATAACAATTCCTATTCATATATTCAATAATTAACTACATGAATGCATGCAAGATCTCTATAAATTGGAGGCAAAAGACAGTACGAAGTCAAGACTAATACTTGGATTCGCTCGTGTAAATCCGTAGTATCCCAACAATAGATAACAACAACAGATATACGATAATCAATATAGATCTACTTGCAGAATTCAATAAATAATCTCGAATATGATACAATAACTATTCAAAGGGAAATGACTTGCCTTTTAGATGTAAATTTTGAATATTTATAATAACAGGATGAGAATCCCGGGCGACGAACCACCAACACGATGTACGGAAACACATGCTAGCTACGTGCTAACACCCACACAAAATGGCAAACACCCAACAACGGATCGATCTCTCCTTCACGAAAAATAAACACCACAAGCCAATCAAAACACCTAACACCAGATCGGATTAAAACACCAAACACAAATCCTCTTCTACACAAATAGCAAACACCAATCCTCTTCTCTCCTTCTCAATAGCGATGGAGAGAGAGAGAGATGGCGGGAGGGGAACCAACAGCAACTGCGGGCAACTCAACTGGTAGCAACTAGTGATTTGCTAGCATTGATTTGCTAGCATTGATTGGGGTGAATTTGTCGAAGGAAGGGAGCAGAGAGGGGTGATGTTGTCTGTACTCTTTTGTCTGGGACATTCTATGTCCTTCCTCATCCACACATATTTGTTTGTATCCGGACGAGGGCTCACTTTGGTCGCGTGGAAGAAGAGCTTCTTCAGATCGGATGTATTTCTCACATTGTTGGAGAAGTTTTGAGAAATTCGAAGAAGGCATTTTGATGAAGGGGGTCTTATGGAGGTCATACTGAATGTTGTGCCTGAAGGCATCCACTATGACCCCAGAATCAAGAGAGGGGAGGAATTTTTCCTCTTTTATAAATCGCTGGAGAAAGTCTCAGAGCGACTCTCTTCCTTCTACATTAAGTCTAGAATAGAGGTGCTCATCTTCTCCACTTTGCTAATGATCACGAAGTGCATAAGGAAGCTTTTTTCAAGCTGGTGGAAGGAACAAATGGATTCGGGAGTGAGCCGAGAGTACCATCCTCTTATCGAGCAACGGAGAATTGTGGGGAACATTCTGCACAAGACTGCATTTGAGGCATTTCAGTTCATCATGAGAATCTTAAAACTCACGATATGACCCGCCAGGTCAGATTTTCCATTGGAAGATTCAAAAGTAGGAGGCTTGAATTCTCTCGGGATGGTGGACTTGAGGATGAAAGGGGCGAAAAGAGGTCGGACGGGCCAATACCCCCTATTTTGCTAGAGGCGCTTTATGACTACATCTTCACATCATTCAGATCGGGTGGACCAGTAGGACTCTTCAATGTGAATGACCTTGGTGCGAGGGTTGCTCGAATGATGGACCCTTTTGAGCTCCATGCGAATAGCTTGCAAAATCTCATTCCTGAAGTGTAGTACCCTGTATTTTTTTACTATTTTTGAGATTAGAAAATGAATTAAAATGATTTTCGGGAGATTTAATAAATATTTTTCTAAAGATTTATCTTTTACACGTGCAAATATTTTGGTGTAAATATCCAATTTTATATTTTTAATAAATTCTCCTACTTATAATGGAGTATATTCTAAATTTTGGGATTTTTTTCTGAGTAAAGAAGCTATTTTTATAAATACCTCGAAAGAGAGGGGCTTTTATGTAAAAAAAAGCCGTTTGGATCTCAAATAAATTATGAAAATTCATTTTTACTGATTTTTGGGCTTTCCATGGTCATCATTGAAATTAAAATATATTTAAATTTTATTTAAAGTTGATTTGGTAAAGATTTAAACAAATATAGGTGTTTTTGCAAATATGGAATTTATGTTGGATCTTGTGCAAATGTTTTCCTGAAAAGTAAGAGTCAGATATTTTTATTGTAAAATTTAATATGTATTATTAGATATTATTTCTGAATTTTCTAGGTTTTTACGAATATTTTATGATGTATTTGCAAATATTACAAAAAGAAGGATTTTTGTGCAAAATTGCCACCTTGAGTGCAAATCTGAATTTTACTTATTGCTGAGCTGTGCTGGATTGCTGAACAACTCAGTAGTAAAAGGATTTGATTTGATTTTTATTTATTTAACTTATTTTAACTACTTTATAAAGAAAGGTTTATATATGTAAAGTAATAATTTGTTAAAGGATTATCTTGCAAATGTGTTTCAAAACCCTTATCATTCAATTTCGGCCTATATAAAAGGTAGAGTGCAGCCGTCATTCGCTGCACAACACAAGGTTTATTATTTTTATTTTTCTTGGAGATTGAAAGAGAAGATCTTGGATTTCGCAAAGAAGGGTTTTGCTTATTCGATTGGGTTTCTTCATTTGAGGTGAGTGATATAATTGTTTTGTTGTTTTGTTTATGTATGTGAGTGACTTGTTTATTTTTTCTTTTCATTTTGTGTATGATGTATGCGAGTAATATAAATGTTTTGATTGTTCTTGGATGTTGAATTTGATCTACTAGAAAACATGTTATTGTTTGGTAAGAATATGTATATTGGATGGAAGAAAAATTGGATCTTTGAGAAGAACTAATTATTTGTGAGTAGAATTTCATGTGGATGATTTTAGATGGGTGGAAAACCTAATATAAATTGTGAGTATGCTACTTCTTTTTGATTATTGCTAATTTGATTGAGTATGATGAATGTTATGCATTAATTAATTAAAGACGAGATTTTTGGGACGATTGGTGAGTTGGATGAAAACAACTTGGCCATGTTGATGATAAATTGGTTTTTGTTTATGAATCAACTATTGAGAGTAGTTGAGACTGAGTTTGAGAAATTTTGAGAATGAATAATGGTTTAGAGGACCATGTTTTGAGGATTTGAGTTATGATGACTAAAATTTGAGATTTAGTTGAATTTGGGGAAATATATCCAAATTGGGATTTTCTTTTGAGATTTGGTTTTGATGTGGTTTGGATCTGAATACGAAGCAATTTCAACGAACAATTAATTTTAGAAACTCTATTTTGATTATATGCACAATTTATGTTTTATTTTGAAGAAGTTCATCAAAAAGTTATTTTTATCAATTCAAGTGGTTTTTGATTGGTTTATATGAATCTTTGTATATCTTATAAGTTGTATTTGATCATATCAAAAAAATATACTTTTTATAGATTTCGTTTTTGTACAGTAAATCTTCGTGATGGTTGAAATGTGCACAACCAAAGTAGGCAGTCTGTAGGTCGACAGTCGACTGGTACGATTTCTCAGTCGACCGACATGACCCGGCTGCTATGTTCCTTAGTTTTTCTTGAAATTTCGTCTAGACAGTCGACCGAGGACCTTAACAGTCGACTGGTACCACTTAGAATTATTTTCTCGAAGTTATTGTATTTTTCACTCTGGACAGTCGACCTATACCCTTTTTAGTCGACTGCTATACTTAGAATTATTTCTTAAAGATTATTGAATTTTCTCTCTGGACAGTCGACCGATAGATTTTGTAGGCGACTGATACTGATGTATCTTTATATTTTGAATGTTCTTTCAAATGATCTATTCTCTAAATGTTTTGATCTATAACATACTATTCTAAATATTATTGTTTCTACAGAACATATGTTTTTTTAAGATATTTCATTGTTGGATTTGGATTCTGGAATTTTATAAAGATTTGGGTTTTGTTGATTGGAGAGGTTTCTCCCTTTGATCATTTTGACAATGGATTAGTGAGTTTTTGTCTTGTTGAGATCTCTAGGAGTTGAGTGGGATTCCTGGTACCGGCAGTTGAGATTTGTTGAGTTAGACCTGGGGGGTCTTGGTTTAGTTGTTGTTGAGTATTTAAGTCCGGCAGGATACACTAACTCTAGAGATGGAGATTTGGTGTTTTAATAATAATCAACTTAAGGACAGGCACTAGTGGGGATGTGATGGAACTTGGAAAACGTAAGTATAGGCTCATGGTTTTGTTAGTCCAACCGATGCATTTCAGGACTGTTTGTTGTTCTGTCTCGAGAGGACATTTGTGTGTTCGCGTGTCGAGGGTCTGCAGGCCTATTCACGGAGCATGCAGGGTGCATTCGCGTGTCGAGGGTCGGCATGCCTATTTACGGAATGGACCTGGTGTACCTATACGTCGAGGGCCTTGCAAGCCTATTCGTGGGTTACACGGGTTTGGGAGATGATTCTCCAGTTGTTTTTGAGCTATCTTACATGATGCTTGCGCGTCGAGGGCTGTGGTGCCTATTCGCGGAGTATTCTGGATCTTGTTTTTCATCACTGTAGTAAGATTAGTTGCATAGCGAGGGGTTATCCCTATAAAGTGGAGATCGTTAAGGGCTTGCACCGGATCTATGTACTATGGAATGCATAGAATCCGACAAGTACGCATTAGAGAGTTAGCATATAGATTGTGTTTTCTTGACTTGGTTTTATGCTTGTGTTTTCCTGTTTTTCCTACACGTGACACTTAGTCTAGCTTCACTTGTTGTTTTCATTCCATGATGTTTTTATGCTTTACTTACTTGTTATTTCTCATTCATTTATTATTGTTGTTAATACATGTTGTTGATGACTCAGTGTTTTATGATTTAATTATGTTGTTTGTTTTTATCTCACTCAAACCTTTATTGCTGACCCCTTTAGTTTTGGGGGTTAGGGATCATCTCTAGCTTCATGTTTTACAGGTTGTTGTTGTATAGAGCTTGGGGGTTTGGATGCTTGAGATAAATTAACGTAATAGAGCTTTTGTGTAAAATTTGTAAAGAAGTGTTGTAAAAGAAAAAGTTTGTAATTCAAGGTGTTTTGTATTCCGCTGTGTTTGTAAATGATTATTGTAATAAAAGTTGAAATAAAAATTATCTGTGTTTTTGGACTGTGTTTAATATTACATTGAAGTTGATGCTGGAAATTGTGCCACGTATTTTCTATGATATTATATTAGAAATTCGGGGCGCTACATGAAGTCCTTGAACTCGGCTCTGGTGACAGGATCTTTTTCTTCCCGGCCGAGCTTCGTGGCTTGCCGAATGACGGAAGTGTGGCTCCGTTCTCTCCTCCTTTTATGGGGGGAGGTCAACCTCTGTGACCTTTGCCTGCAAGGGGAGAGGCTTCTTCGAAAACCCTAACGCTCTGAATGGGGTCCCCCATTCCGAGAACGGTTCTGTTCGAGGCGGTGGCAGAGGTCTTTCTCCTGCGACCAGTTGTTGATGAGGTTCTGGAGAAGGTTCGGGCCTCCGACTGGCTAAATGAGAGGGTGCGTTGACATGACCTCCACCGTAGGGTGGAAGGTGACCTGACCGAGATCTGGAATGCCGCCGTTAGGATCCTTGCGTTACAGCCCTATTGAGATAAGGGTGTACCAGTGGAGGAGGAGGTGGGGGGTCCTCTTGACGACTTTGAGCTACCATTTTCTTTGCTTTTGGGGCCATAGTCGATAGAGGCTTCGGACCGCTGTGTCTCACCGGAGGGGTAAATATGTGCTTTCCCATAGACAGCACCAATATGATATTTTTTTGGTGTGGGAGCAACCGAATGATGAGTTCTTGATTGGAGTAGAAAGCTTAGATCATGGTCATTGATCATATCTAGAAATGAGGCTAGTATTTGAGGAAATGTTTGGAATGTGTTGGTGGTTGCACTGACTAGTGGCTACCGAAATCCTGCAAAGACAACCTGAAACACTGGGAGTGATCCCATCGACAAACCCTTCGACGATCTAGTTAGTAACTAGAATTAAAAAACTGGGTTTACTGGATAAAATGTGGATTACCTCTGTATGGTGGAGGGTGAAAGGTATTTATAGAGGAGAGAAGGTAGAATAGGCAGCCCCCAATATTAGTTGGGGAATGTCTCTAATCAGTGAGCCAATCTCTCCTATCTTTATTTGGGGGGGATTAGAATCCAGCACTTATGGGTGGATAATTCCTTCTCGTTTTGGCTAGATTAAGTCCCTTTCACATTGGACAGAGGCGATGGGCCTACAGACATCCCACATCATCTTGCTGGGTTGATTACTACTGAGAATTACCAATTTGCCTTCAGAAGTATCGAGATTCATGATCCAATCGTACCTTTGAGATTTTTACCAACATCAATGACTTTAAAATTTATTTGAAGTATGTTGTAACTAGACCTAACTTCAAATTTAGGTATAAAACGTGTGCAAATGAGAAAGAAGAAAAGATTATTTATCTGTATTGCAACACCAAAGTTGTCCAAATTATGTATACTCGAGGAACTTCGACTTTCCCACGAGTCACCAGGTTTTTTAAAAATAGATAAACTTATGCATAAAGAAATAAGAAACCAAAAACTAAAGTTCTCTTAATATTCTTTGACTCTTCGTATTCCCCTCTCTGAATGATTACATACATATATACTAGTATATCCCTTGTGCAAAATTAAACAGACCGAAATAATTATGAGATATTGTTAAAAATTAATGGAAAATCTAACGAACTTAATAAAATTTAATTAAAAAATAAATATAAATAAACTATAAATCTAAGTAGGTAGAGAAAGATACATTCATGTGACTCATACATCACCCATTCAGAGACTTCATATTGAATAGATAGATCAACGACTTCATTTTAATTACTGTAGTTTGAAATAAAAGGGTAATGCTTGGAAAAAGATTGTATTTCATTCTAAAAATCATAAAGATCATACCTTTGATGATATTTCCAACGAGTTTACATACAAATCATTATCTGGCTCTTACAAACCAACAAACAAACCAAAATCAAACACAATTCACACAATCACTCACCCCAATTCCGCACCAGCCAAATAACCATCAAGCCAATAATCAATACCTCTAACATAGTAGGCTAGGCACATTGCACTGCCTTTGCAAAAGCACCTTGTCCTCATCGTTATTCGGCATATAAATTAATTCGGAGTGTGCGCATTCCCCAAACACCACAAAGCATCGTGCTTTCTCGGATTAATCTCCAATTGTAGCGCCTCGAATTCCTATACTGTGAACCCGTAACACAATTCAGAATCGTACTTAAAACGAATCTAAATAGAGAAAAAATCACAGGAAATTAAAACTTTTAAAAGATCAAATGTTATTACAATGTCTAATAATACTTCAAATATTACATCATGAATTACAAATATCATTAGACAACCGCAACTTCCACTTGGATGCTTTCCATGGCTTGCATTCACTGTGCTCCCCATGATCAGGTTGTCCTGCAAACTCACCAAAATGTGGGCACGTCAGTGGAATGCAGCTGACGACCAGTGACTCCAAACCTCAACAACCAGAAATATTGATACAAAAGAAAGAGTGATGTCAAATCAAGTGTCGGTGTATGTTATGGCCTAAATCTAATGCACACACTATGCACACCATGCTCTTAAAGCTAATGCACGCTTGCTTGGAGATATGCATCCCTTACTACACATTTACCAATCAAACGACGTTCTTCAATTGTCGGGATTTGATCATTCTCCATGCATCCTACTCTTGTGCTATCTCATGTCTTTGATATTCTAGTGATGATGAGGTTGTAGTCATCCGGTTTACTCCCGTAGCTGCCTTCAGTACTTGTGTCAATACCATGTGTTTCCCACTATGACTGGAATTGCAGTCGCACGGATCATTTCCGTCGCATCTAAAAAAAAGAAAAGTTGCGGTAATTCTGCCTCCCTGACCTCATCAAAAACTGATGTACGGACACGAGGGCTCCTCGCCGAAGACCTTAGAGCCTTTCCCATAGAGTCTCACTCACATGGCCTTTTCTAAGCCTCCTGCCCGCATTGAACAACATAGGACCAGGCAAATTTTTAGAGTTTCCCATTATATTCACTCTGCTCTCGTCCACACACTAGACCAGAACTTGCAGTGTAGACACCGTCGCCACTCTAGACCTCCTCAAAAGTTGTTACAGATCTAAAGGCACTCCGACCGTAGATATTAGAGCCTTTCCTACTGAGCCGCGGTCTAGCTGGGCCTTTCGCTAAGTCTCCTGCCCGCATTAAACAAACTTAGGATTTGGTCAGGCATGATGAGCCACACGTCCCCCTGACAGCGAACACAACACCAATTAGTCCATGTCCTTACATTCAACAATGACTCGATCTAGTCCTAGAATATAATCAAGCTCAAGGTGCTACAGCTAAAACAACTACAGTGAAGGCTAAAAGAATGAGGTTAATTACACAAATACCAAATTATTTACTAATTATCTGATTATTTGATTTCCTTAATCTCAAGACTTTAATTAAGCTCTAATACTTTTTCATTATCTCATTAGACGTATGTATCATTAGGCAAGTCTAGGTCTATTTCATTTTAACCAATTATCTCTTAGTTAGGAGATCTACTAACTTTTCTATATCCTAACTTAGTAACCACATTCGTTTATTGTGAATAACTAGTTATGTTCTATTTGTAGGCTCTTTTATGGTTAGCTAGCTTCTTAATGTGAAACTAACCCATCCTAAAATAGGGCTTAACCTAGCCCTCAATTCTGGCCCAAGAGTTGGCCCACCTCGGCCCCCACTTGGCCCAACCAAAAGACGAACCGACTCTGTCAATCACCGCAACCGCCATCGACGGTTGGAGTTCGATCGCAACCTCGGCCTGACCAAACACCGGAATTTCTCCATGGACGGCGAGCACGTCGGTGCACGAGTCGTCTCCTCCAACACATTCGATGTGATATGAGTTCCTATACTACCTATCCATATATATCATCAAGACTTAATCCTAGAGTCTCAAAGTTCTACCAAGGTGGCTCCACAAGAGTGCACTACTCTAGGGAATAGCTCTACATCATGAACACACAAAAGAAGTGCTAAAAGCCCTAAAATTGGGAAATTAGATTTCCAAACAGCAAGCACAAAATTGACATTCATGCCAATATAGGGTCTCTCTTGGTTCCGTTTCAATAAAGAAATGCGATCGGGTGACCCCTAGACCTCTTCCCAAAGTAGAAAACAACAAACAACACAATTTGGTATGATTCTTATCCCAAGCTATCAACATCAATTCTCAATCTCTTAACATAACATTTATTTCAAAACAGTAAACAACTATATTTATTTGCTCCTCCAGGGCACATATAAGCTACCCCACGATATGAAACTTTGATAATTTGAAATCATACTTCATCCACACTTCCATACATGATTATTAGCCGTAAAACAGTAACACAAAACTCAAATCTACAAGTTCTAACTCAAATTCATAGACATAGTGTCAAATAGTAAGCTTTAAGAATCTTTATGCATCTGTTGTCACTTGTACAAATCATTATAATTCGTGTACTACTTAGAATCTCGTGTTCTTAGTCATTACAAAAAGTTCTATATGTTTACTACAACTTCCTAGTTACAAGTTTCTTCATATTATGTCATTTAAGTGGTCAAAAGAGTCATTGTTTAATATGTATGCAATAACTTTCAGAATTGAGCAACGACTAACCTGTGTTGACATAAAATCATTTTTAAAATATCAAATGATATATAAACTTCATGAAATTTGGAACATAAGCTCTTTATACATGGTTACAGTACATATATAAATTTAAAGTGAATCTATAAAGTATTTATCAATTTATGGCTCTTTGAAAAGCGACTAAAAACAGAACAGTTCACATTCAATTCTGTCTTTCCTTTTTAGAATAGTCAGTGGTTTCGTTGTCCAAAAATTATGAAATTTAACATTCATGGTGTAAACAAAAACTTGCAACGCATTAAAATTTCAGCAACAAATCTCAAGTAGTTAAAGAGTTCTAAGCCTTCAAAAATCATAATCAGAACGCATCTTAAGTTTGTTGTTTGCATAGTCAGTAGTCCATCTCAAAATTAATTAAAATAGCAAATAAATTCAAAAAATTATGAAATTTGGTGGACGATGCCTAATATGCATATCTTACTACCATGAAAATTTGAAGTAGAAATTCTCATTATTATTTGAGTTATAATTTCCAGACTATCAAACATCTACACACTCAGCATTTTAGTAGTGTTACAAAGTTTTTCATTAGCATAAACTCAACCCAAACATCTCTATCATATAACACAGTTATCTAAGCATTTCATATCAGTTATACAATCATACCACAAGCGTTTTAAAACAAATTAAGAGGTTCTAGAGATACCCACCTTAGTTTTTGTAGTTGAAGGGAAATGACACTTCAAGCTTCAACCTCCCCGCCCTTTGCTCTTTTGCTTCTTGCTCCTCTTGCTCCTTACTTGCTTCTTTCTCCTCTTGCCCTTTCTTGCTCCCAAAACAGTAGTTGGAGTGTAGGAAGGGGATTGTGAGTGGTTTAGAATAGAGAAAATGGTTTAAGTTGGAGTAGGAATGAGGTAAAAGGAGTTAGGGTTTGATTAGGAGCTTTAATAGAGAAAGTGAGGGTGGGGGTAGGGAGAAAGAGAGGCCTACATTGGATTGGGGAGGAGAGGGGGGGGGGGGGGGGGGGTAGTACTCAATTACTTGAGAACACCCACACAAAACCCTAGATTCACATTTCAAAACCGTCAAATTTTCCCCTCCAAATTGGCCGACCACCCATAGCAGGCACACACTTTTTTTTGGGTTGATGTCATGCTACAAACCAAGTTAGGTTAGGTTAATTGGTTTCATTTGGGTCCATACAAATGAGCTAGTTAGGTTCTTACACCAGATGAGCTAGTTAGGTCAAATAAAAAAATTGAGATTTTCATAAACAAAGCCTTATATTTACAATATTATAATATGCAAATTTTTAGGGTTCTTACACCAATACCAAATTTTTAGGGTTCTTACAGCAATACTTCCTCCAACTTCGATAGAACATTTGTAAAATCTCAAATTTAACACAAAATCATACCACTAATTTCACCAAAAAGATTTTTATTGAGCCCACCTTTATCAAGAAAAAAACCAATACCTCCAACACCGGCTCGAAACATTGCATCGCCTTTGCAAAAAGCACCTTCATTATATTGGTATCTGGCGTACAAAACGCATTTGAAGTGTGCACATTCCCCACAAACCACAAAGCATAGTGCTTTCTCAGAAGAGTCTCTAATGCCCCCTCCAACTTCGATTTCGCATCTGTAAAAATCCAATATTTAAACACAAAAATCCAACTTTTAACAGAAATTCATAGAATTTCACCAAAACGGTCATTTATTTACCCACCATTGAGCATCTTCATGTATAACCATCAAGCAAATATCCAATACCTCCACCACCGCCGGCTCGACACACTGCGCCACCTTTGCAAAAACACCTTCGTCTCATCGTTATCCAGTGTATAAAATGCATTGAAAGTGTGCACATACCCTAAACACCACAAAGCATAATACTTTCTTGGATTAATCTATAATGCCCCCTTTCATGCCCTGCTTCCCATTCCACGGGAACACATGCATGTAACTTGTAACACCCCGAATTCCAAATAAGACAGAATTCGAAGTTCCACAGGATCTTTACACTTCACTTCGTACAATTTTACAAGGAATTACAAACTTTTATTTCAACAAGGATTACATTTTACACAGCGTAAGCGAATTACAATATTATACATGAATTGAATAATAACTTGAACATTCTTTAAGCAGCAAGCAATCTTTAGTCTTGTCAATCACTTTATCCTGCATAGAAACTGTGGGTATGTCAGTTGCATACAACTTACGCTAGGATATAATACATCAATTTTTCTTACTTAGAAAGCACACACTTGTCACAAACAAAGTTAAGGGGACTATCCTATTGATGTCATGCGTGAATGTTCACTTAGTCCTTAATGCAGTTATTAATATTTACATCACACTAATGCGCACTTGTTCGGATTTTATGCATCTCATACTACATAGGACTTAGGGCAAGCCCTTAATCGTTCTTCATCTTGTAGGGTTCAATCCCTTGCTATGACTTAAACTACTACAGTAACTACGATAAGTATCCTAGGTGTTCTATAAGTTACGAGCCCACGTTCAGACATCCTGGGGAGAATCCCACGCACTGACACATGACGCATCATGCAGGTAACCTGTGGACAATTCACCTCCGTCATGGACAATGGCACCACCCGTAGTCACCAAAACTCCCCATAAGAGTCGCCACCTGGATGATATCCTGGAGTAGTATCCACGCCCTAATCATGACGCATCATGAGGACATCCTGTGAACACTCTCACATCGCCAATCCAATAGCCCTCATACTTATGTTTTTCTCTTACTTTCATCACATCTCCACTATGAGTCTAATCCTTAGATAATTGAATCATGAATAAAAATCAACACTCTAGATTTTAGCGTTACCTCTACATCGGTCTTAAAATATCAATCATTAACCATGACCCAAACTTGGTCTCAATTTATCACAATTCTCTTTTCAAAACTTTTATTCTTGCTGACGTGAGTACTTAGCTAAATATCTAGTCTCAATTCTCTTTTCATGCTCATTAAAATAGAGTAAACTTGTTCCAAAATTTCACATTACATCATGTTTCTTTTCAATTTATTTCTCATGCACAACTTGCATAATCTTAAGCAATCTCGCATTAAATTTTACTCAATAATTTATAAGTCAAAAACTCATTTTGGACTCCTTACAATTTTCTATGTTCAACAAAAATATTCTCATCTTTAATTACAAAAGAATTATATTTTTAATAAATTTTATTAATCACTTTTCCCAAAATTTGCTTCTAAACCTCATTATAATAAGTCAAAATGTTGTAGAAAATTTACCATAAAGTCTAGATATTTTTTTGATATTTCTAATATTTTTTCTTAATTTTTAAAATACTTAAAATCTCAAAAAATATAATAATTTTCCCCAAAAAATCAATTTTTTTTAAAAAATGGCAGAAGCCTGGGATCGAACCTACACACAACAGGCCCGCTCGTGCTATAGTGACGTCCCTGAGGAGCCACCGAAGACAAAAATGTCCACAATGCTTAGCTGTTAAAAGTGTGACTTAAATTATACTTAAGTTTTGTGTTCGGGTTTTGAATAAAATCAGATTTTTGGAAAAACAATGTTTCTACCAAGATTCGAACCCAAGACCCAAAGCTCTGCTTGCTACAGTAACGTTCTTAAAATGCACCCGATGACCAGTAGGTCCAAGTGACTCACCCATAAAGAAAATCTGTTAAAACGATTTTATTTGAGACTGTACTTTTTCTAGTTTATTGTAGAAAACTCGAATTTTCACATTCAAATGGTTATAAAAAATAGATTTTTCTTGATTATAATTTCTAAAAGAACACAGTAGCTTGTATTTTCATAATTCTTATAGAACTCATTGTTTATCATAAAAACTATTTCTCTCTTAGTTAAAATTAAACAATGGATCAAATTAACACATTTCGACATAGAAACATTCATTTTTATAAAAATTCTTTTATGAACAATTTCCCTCATTCATAATGAGTTCAATACAAATTTTCTCTCTTTGATTCCTTACTAAAGATTTAATTTATCAATTTATTCCTATTTCTCAACTACATATTTTAAGAGACAAACATGGCTAAATAAATCAATTGATAACAATACTACTTGTATAAGGCACATAAACACACTTTTATCACAATTTCATCTATTTAATATTCCATGCAAGCCAATTTAGATTCCATAATCTATCCATAAGCACAATTTCCACATATTGTATCATTCATTTCATGCATAGACAAAGTTTCACAAAAATCCTAATTCAACCATTTTAGCATGCGAATAAACTACCAAGTCATCATACACAAAGTCAATTACACATTCTATTTATTCTACCACTTTTTCATGTAGATTACTTTGGTATTCTTTTCCTTTTAATCTTAAACAAATGCATGACAATTTTTCTATTCATTCTGAACATAATCACAATGTCAATTTGTAACCCCTGTTTTCCAAAAAACGTATTTTTATATATTTTCTGTATTTAAAATTTTCGCAAATTATTTTTTTCTTTTTCGCTTTCAAACTCTTTTGTCAAAATGTATTTTTGAATCTTCTATTAAAATCTATCATCAATCAATAATTTTATTCGTAACTATTTCTTACATTTTTTTAAAATACAAATCTTATTATTGATATTAGTAATTTGATTACTTTTATTGTTACTATTATTGTTATTATTATTATTGTTATTGTTACTGTTTTTATGATTATTATTAATATTTCTATAAAATCCAAATTTTATATTTTTAATTATTATATTATATTATATTATTTGTTTATTTGTTTATTTGTTTATTTATTTATTTATTTAATTTTTCCAAACCCATTTACCCTGTTTATCACCCTAAACCGATTTAAACCCATTACCCTAAACCCGAAACCCTTTGCCCGAAACCTCTATACAACCCTAACTTACCCTATTTTTTACCCTGTGTATATATATACCCCGTTCTATACCTGTTCACCATCTTCCAACCGATCCAGGCGCCTTCTCAACCCATCGTTCCCTGCGCCTCTTCACCTTCCGCTTCTCCCTCCTGTCCTGTCCCCACCTCGGCGCCACCCTCGCGACCCCCAGTCGCGACCGCCGTGACTCCACCCTACGGCAGCTCAGCACTGCTGTGTCGTTCTCCTCCTTCAGGCGATGCCCCACAGACCACAGTCCAGCAGCGTCGTCTCCTCTGTGCGGTGCCTCAACGACGTTGTGCGCCACTGCAGCAGCCCCTTGGCCAGTCGCGACCACTACAGCGGCCTGCGGCAAGGCCAGTGCGCCCTGGTCTCGTTCAGTCAGCGACGCAGCGACTGCGGCACTTCCCTCCGCAGCCGGCAGCCCCCACTGTCGCAACCTCCGACTTTGTCACCCTGTGCTCCCCTCGAGTGAGGCCCGCCAGCGGCTCGCCAGTCGTCACGCTATTCCAGTCGCCAGCAGCCCTCATCCACCGTCAGCATCAGCCAGAGCACGCCCTACCTCCCTTGCACTGCTCTGTCCCGACAGTAGCAACAACAGCACTGTGCTGTGTTGTTTCCACCGACTGCAGTGACAGCTCGCATCCGAACTCTCTCTCCTTCTCTTCCTCGTGCTCTCGGGGTTGAGGGTGTGTGCGAGTGTGTTGGTGTGCGAGTGTTGGATCTTGGGTATTCGTGGTGTTCGTGTGCTTGAGGTCGTAGTTCGTTGCCGTGCTATCTCTTCCTTCGTGTTTTTGCCAACTGGTCTTGTGGTGGTGTGCGTGTGCTCATCCGTGCACGCGTTATCTTGGTGGTGTGTGAGTGTCGTTCTTGGTTCATGTGCTCTCGAGTTGGTTTGTGGATTTTCGTTCGTGGGTTTTTCTCGTTGTCAGGAATCCGTTCCCGTTACTCTTGATTTTCATCGTTCTTCATCTTCGGTTAAGGCAAGTAACCTGTACTCCAATTCCTTTGTTTGATACAAGTCAAAAATACCACCTATAGTGTAGTTGGGTCTAAAGATGACTCTTGTTTGTGTTATGTTTGATGGGTTTTGTCTCTATTGTGAAAACTTGACCATAGTTGCCTCACGACACAATATGGAGATGAAATAACTTAGGTTTTACCCGTTCTTGATTTGATCATGTATGTGAGACTTTTGTGAGAACTCGTGATTTGGTGGAGACCCATGTGATATATTTGGTGTGGATATACTAGATACCCTAATTCATAATGTTTGGACACTTGGTAGACTCGAATTCATATTTGGTTGTGTTTTGAACAAGTTTTGTATGATATATGTTGAGCTGTTGTTAAAGGGAAAAATTTGTATTTTGTCGCTGATCTGTTTTGTTTACTGTTTTGGACCTTCTTGAAGTCAGTAACTTAATTTCGGTATAAGACATGAATTTTAGATAATTTCGTCTATTTTCAAATCCCTCTGACCTTGCTTGATTTCGTTGTCGTATGTGCGAGTTATGACTGTTTTACTACAGAGGTGTCGATCTTTTCCAGATTTCGTTTCTTGTTTTTCTTGATGACAAAATTATTTTAATAACTGTGCTACATATATTATTTTGATCCAAAACTTTGGTCAGTATTTCTTTATCTACTTGGGGATTACCTAGAATTTTTGTTAGATTTTATTGATAAATTTTATATGCCCTTTCATGCTCGTTTATGGAAACTATACCTGCTGTATTTTGCTCGCTATTCTGTAAAGAATCATGTTTTCACCCTGATTCCTTTTACTGTATGAAAAATATTCGTGAAATATGAAAGTTAATATATTTTGTCTATTTTCATCTTCCTTTGGCGGATTTGGATTTCATTTCACGGCTTGCGAGATAATTCAGTTTTCGTACAGCAGTGTTGGGAATTCCAGATTTTCCAAAGTATCGTTTCTTTATGTTTTCTCATTTTTGATGAGTAAACTAATTTTATCGGAGTATTATGAAACTTTATATTCTGATTCTAGACATATAGGGGAATACCCCAGATTTTTCCTAAATTTATTTGAGAGGTTTTGATGCGGTTTTCCTGACTGAGAATTCGTTTTACTGATTTCAGTTTGAACATGTTTTTCTGGATTCAAACCTGATTTGAGTTATGATGTTGTGAATTACTATATGACTTATTTATACTCTCTGGATTCGTGTGGAAGTCTATTTTCCAGATCATTTAACGGATCTAGATTTTGATGTTTGTAGTAGCGGGAATCACTGTTTTAGTACAATACTGTCTTGCTGTCCTGAATTAGAAAACTAGTTGTTTTACCCTGTTATGTGTTATCTTGTACCTGTACTTGTTTATCTTGCACCCTGAACCTGATACATGTTTATAACCTGTTATCCTTGCTTTGTTTTGCAACACATACATCCATGCGTGATTATAATAATAAATGACCAAGCCGGGATTTTAAGGGAAAGATCTAATAGTGGATAATTCAGAAACGTATACTCGGAAGGAGCCCGTGTTTCCCATTTTGATTCATGTTGATACATAAACCTGTTGATGCATGGACCTATTGGTTCATGTACCTGTTACTTGTTGATGCATGGACCTGTTGGTTCATGTACCTGTTACCTATTGATGCACAGACCTATTGGTCGTGTACCTGTTGATTCATGAACCTGTTGATGCATGAATTGGATGATTCGTGTACCTGTTTGATTCATGAACCTATTTCCTGTTTCTGTTTTGATCCTTGAGTACACTGCCCTCCATGGTCCACTATGAAATCTAAAACGAAATTTCATTGACTGTAGCAACCATGTAGTAAAAGGATGCATGAAGTGCTACCTAGATAGTAATCACTATAATACTTGATACATGATACTTGAACATGAAACTTGATACATGATTACATGACACTTGATACTTGACACCTGATGCATGTTTACATGATACTTGTTTACTTGACACTTGATTCATGCCATTTACACTTGTTCACTCTGCTATGCTAGTTGTTTATTTTGACATCATGCATATACCATATTATTAGTTAGTTTCCCCATGTACTTGTATCCTACATTATAAGTGGCCCGTAACTTGCAATTGATGGGTACTTGTTTTTCTCTTTTTCTCTTTCCTGCATTCGTTGAATTGTTGATTTTGGATATCAGGTTTCAGATGGTATTGGTGACATGAGATACTAGTTGCTGGAGTCTTGTTATCATTATTTCTTGTTTTCTTGCTTTGAACAATATTGTATTTATGTATTTGGATTTAATCTTGTATTTGGGCAATGTGACCCAGCATATTTGTTTTATTCAGATCATATGACTATTTGAGATTAATATATTTTATTTTAAGTATTCTTGTTGGTATTTGGTTCATATGTGCATGTGGTTGACTTTTCTGGCTTCCGACTCTGATTAAATTGTCATATGTTGTAAAGATTCCTGAACAGCTTATGGATGATGAAAATCATTCGCTGAACCAATGTTACGTGCTCGTATTCCGTATTTTTGGAAAGCAGGGCTTGACACAATTCCTTGCATGGTATCTAAAGTAGAAGTTCGAGAAATCACCTTTTTGAAGAAATACAAATGTAAAGAACTCCTAGAAATCTCCTTGAACACGCGAACGATCCTTCTCCTCCTAGATTGTGCCACCAAGTTGCCTTCTCCTATTTGTACTAGATGGAACCCGAGCTCCTCTTGCTCCTCTTGATGATAGCCAGCCTCCATGGTGAAAGGGAACACACACAAGAAAGAACTCAATCTTTTTACTCACAATCTCTCAATCTTTTCTCACTCTTTGTTTGTTTCTTTCTTTCTCTTTTTACCAAATTTTCAAGTGTATTGCATGAAGAGATGGAAGGGGTATTTATACATTTTTTAAATTGAAATGGAGGGCCAAGATGAACTAGATGGTTGTGAATTAGGGGATAGGATGAACTAGGGAGTTAAAGAAACAACCCAAGAACTCAAAACCACCTCTCCACTACACCAACTCTCCCACTCTCTCTTGCTCCATTCCGGCCTACCCCCATGCACAACTCAAGACATGTGCTAGTGCAATGCACGTGTCACACAATACACCCCTAGTTATTAGTTTTACATATTCATTTAATTAATTATTTACAAAACTAGTCTACCCTACAAGTTGTGACAATTAAAAGAGAATTAAATTAGTGGGCTCAATCTAGTGGGCTAGAAGTCTACGGGCTTCTACAACAAAAATAATTAATTTAATTAGTGTGGGCTAAGAATAAACAATTAGACCTAGAATTTAATTAGGCTTTTTAAATTAAAAAGAGAAGAAATAAAATACTTGTTCATGGTATGAAAATAAATAATTTTCTAGGGTAAAATGCACATAAATTTTTACATGCAAAACACGTGAAATCAACAAACTCTTATTTAATTATAATTAAAAATTCAGGATGTTACATAACTGAGGCCCAGCAAATGATATAAGTATGCCAACTCATGTCATCCATAAGTTATACAATACCACATAACTCAGCAGTACAATAGTAATTACATAAAACATGAATATAATGCAATAACCAGTATTTGAAATACAAGTACTTACCAAATAGCCAGAGAACATGCAATACAGTAACAGTTCGACGAGTTCTCTCAATAACCCAACGTTTGTACCTGTACAACATAACTCAAAGAAAGACAAATGGAGTACCTGTTAGAGCAAGTTACAGGCTGCAAGTAGTACAAGCACGAGTGGGGAACGGAACAAGAAACAAGAAACAGGAAATAAAAGCATGGGGGAAATCAACAATAGATAAATATAGTATAATAACTTGAAGGTAAATAACAGGAAACAGTAGCAGCTAAACAGTAACGGGAAACAGTAGCGGTAACAGCAAAGGATAACAATATCATGTAATGGTAACAAGTAGAAGTAACATGTAACCCATAACAATATCAGGAAACATGGGTGTGCTAGTGAAACATGTTATTCTTAAGTCAATTGTTCAATACTATCTATGTAACACTTCATGTGTCCCAAATTTTACCACATGGTTTCTATATTCAACAAGTTGAGTTTAGATTTCGTAGTGGATCCTATAGGGCCATGTACTCAAGTATCAAGTAAACAGTGTCCTGAATTCGCACAATCTGAGTACACCTTCCTATCGGGAAGTATGTAGTCAGTTAAATGGTAAACAGTTGAGGTACACATGCCTCTCCTTCCAAGTACACCCTCCTATAAGGAAGTATGTAGTCAGTTAAAATAGTAAACAGTCGGTGAAACACGGTGCAACAATAAATAGTTATGAAACATGGGCTCCCTTCCGAGTACACATTTTTATATTGTCCACTACTAGATCTTTCCCTTAAACCCCGACTTAACCATTTCTTATTAATATCAAGACAGGCATGTGAGTACACAAACAGGACAAGTAGACATAACAAGAAACAAGGAAAAAGTTCAAGTCGGGTAGAAAAATAATCGGGTGACAAATCAACTTATAATAATTAGAAACAGCGATAATTTCAATTATGGACAGCAGGACATTGCTGCACCAAAAGTGAGATTTTCTTTGCCATAGGAATGCAAATCTGGATCTGTCAGAAAATCTAAAAACTAGACTCTCTGCTAAATCCAGCGGATATACACAAGTCATACATCAACTACAGTTCAGGATTCAAAACAGCGATTTATACAGAATTTATGTTCAGCCAGAAAAGTAAAGTTATGTTATAAGCATGAAAGTTGTCCAAAAACACAACAATTAAACCTAGGAAAATTCTGGAAGGGTCCCTAGCATGTCCTGGCTCAACATATAAAATTTCATGACATTCCATTATAAATAGCATAGTCAATTTAATTAGGAAAACAGAGTGATACAGCAAAATTGTAAATCTGAAAGTTCAGACACAGCAGTACCAAAACAGTGATAATTCACAAAATACAATTCGAAATTCCAATCTGTCAAAAGGGTTGGAACAGACATACCAGGCTACATTTCATATTCACAAAGTTTTTATCAAAAATAACTAGAATCTGGTTGAAAACAGGGTTATTTACTGAACAATATGCAGTTTAGCAATTATATGATTGGTTACACAAGCATGAAATAAGTTATAAAAATCATTAAACAATTCCACAAAAATTAGGGGTTGATCCGAGTCATGTCTCGACATACCTAGAAAAATACTAAGTCCAAATTTTACTTTTAATACCAGTTTTAAAATAATAAATCAAGCAGCGATCTTAAAAATTAGAATTTGGAAATCTCGACACAGCTGCAGTAAAACAGTGATGAATCACGCGTCAAAAATCGAAATTAAGATCTATCAAAAGTTCTGAAAAATAGACACCGAGGCCTACGAATCATGTTCACAAATTAGTTTATTTTACTGACATTAATAGAGTCTAAATTGCTGTATCAAATTAGGGCAGCAGCAAAAAGAAACTTCTTTCTTGCATTTTATCAAACAACTCATCTACGATAGATCCAATTTGGTGTATGATGCAAGACATGATATATTGAACATTCAAATCAACATGGCATGTGTATTAGCAATTCCAGAATGAGATAACACATCTGGCACATCATTCATATAATAAAAATCCACGACATATGATAGATCACGAATAAGTATATACACATCAAGATGTCTATCTAGAACAAATTTATTTTCGTGTAGTGTGTGTGACAACTTATTGTGAATAATCAAGATCATGAAATGATGGAAACGGATCAAGCGAACATGATTATGATTTTCAAGGAATTATCGTGGGAATGAGAGCAAAGATGAATGCAAGACTACTTACGGTATTTGAACTTGTACGAGGAACAAAAACAACATACAAGCTACTTGCCTTAAAGGAGACGACGAATCCAACGAGAATAGAATAACGGGAACAGATCCTGGCACACGAACACGACACAAATGATCACGAACACAAGGGCTTGTTGGATGAAGACTTGCGGAATAGGAGATAGGTGACAAGGCTCAGTTGGCGAGACAATGGATGTCAACAGTGAACAGGCGGCGGACATGCGGGTGGTCGACGGGCAAGGATGAGGGGGTTCGGGATGAGAAGGTTGCGGGCTTGCATGGTCGTCGAGAGCGTTGAGGGGGGTCGCGGGCGGCAGCGTAGGAAGCGCGCGATGGCGGCGAGATGGTCACGAGGGCGCGACGGTGAGGTGATCGCCGGTAGAGGTTGGTCGAAGGGACAGTGAAGAAGGAGAGGGGGAGAGTTAGAGAGAGAGAGAGAATTTGATTGGGAGATAATTATGTTGGGAGAAAGAAACAAATTTTGTTAGATTTAATGAGATTTTTGGTAGGTTAGGATTTTTGGAATCAAGAGAGAGATCATGGGGAGTGATCTGCTTGTTAGGTAGATAGAGAGAACGTGAGGGAGAGAATTGAGGGAGACTGTGTAAAAGATGGTATTGGGTAGCGGGTTTAGGATCTAGTAGGCCGGGTTATAGGGTTCAAATAGGGTAAATTGGCTAGAAATCTGATCCAATTGGTAGAAATCAAATAATAAACAAGAAGACCAGAAAATATATGATTTAGAGTCAAACAAAAATCATTTAGAGATAAATAATTAGCAGAAGAAAATAAATTAGAAGATTGGAAATTCACAGAATTGAAACGACGAAAATAAAATAGTTTATTAGGAATGAAGAAGTGATTACACGGTTCAGAATGGACAAAAGAGTACAATCAGGAATAAAATACCCAGGAAAATACTTAAATACATACAAAATACATGAAAGAATCACATGCGTTACACCCCCTCCCTCCCTCTCCAACTTTGATATCGCATATGTAAAACTCTATTTTAGACACAAAACATACAATTTCACCAAAAAGATCGCTTATTTACCTACGTTTGATAATCTTCACGCACTCGGCCCCATTCTGGAACAGCGATAACTCTGAAAGTGCAACTCCTCCATCGCGAAAATTATAAACAAATGTAATGTACAGTTCTGTATCAAATCATCCGAAAAAAAACCCCTCCAATCCTAATCCAGAACACATCTATAAACTAAACTTAAAATTGAAGATTTGAATTGTATACCCAAAATGGAAGGGGCAGTCGGAAGCGCGAGGTGAAGGGGCAGTTTGAAGATTTGAATCCACACTCCCTCCCTCCCTCCGATGCTACCTTCCCAGAGTGTCACGCCCCGCTTCCCAAAAACATGGAATACGAGTCCGTGACGAAGTTCAACGAATGATTTTAACATCATCCATAAGCTGTAGGATCGACTCAGCATCACAACAAGAATTAACAAGATTTATATATCACCAAGCATGCATGAATAATTCATTAAGCAACAGAAAATAATTGAAAACAAATAATAATGTCCACATAGTTTTCAAGTCTGGATCAAATATAAAACTCGGGAACATAAGCCCGTTACAAGTCTTAAACAACAGCAGATGAAATAACTCAATTACAACACGAAATGATTAAAGAAGATTTTTCCCAAGAAAGGCCTAGAACGTCTGCTCACCGATTCCAGCAGGTAGCACGCCTCCAAAGTCTGCTTAATAAATATAAAAGGGAAAAATAGGGAAAAACAAGAGAAAATGCCCTTAGTGCAAGTTAGGGCCACAAATAGTAAAAACGAGTACAAGTAATGTGGAACAAGAATTGGAATCAAGAATGTAACAGTAATACAACAAGTAGTTGAAATCCAAGAACCAGCTAGCAAGGAGGACAACTCAAGTGAACAGGCTGGATAACAAATACTAATAGTGGAGCAAGTGACAAGTGAACCTGTAGGGTATCTAACATCAAGTGACAAGTCCAAGTCTAGTGTCAAGTAACAAATATCAAGTCTAGTGTCAAATATCAAGTCTCAAGTCTAGTGTCAAATATTCAAGTGTCAAGTCTCAAGTAACAAGTTGTCAAGTATCAAGTAACATGTATCAAGTTCAAGTTTTATGTTCAAGTCTGGTGCTGATTACTATCTAGGTAGTACTTCATGCATCCATTCTTTTACTACATGGTTGCTATAGTCAATGCAATTTCGTTTAGACCTAGTAATGGAGTTTATAGGGCGGCGTACTCAGGTATCAAGTATCAAGCAAGTGATCAAACCATGGGCTCTAGAGGTGGCCCTCATAGACTCTAGAGGTGGCCCCCATCACCCATGACGTGGCACTTAGTTTTACGTGGTACTTAGTTCCATGTGATCACAAGTATATATCATGTAATCATATAATGGGCTCTAGAGGTGGCCCCCGTAGGCTCTAGAGGTGGCCCCCGTCACCCATGATGTGGCACTTAGTTCTACGTCGCACTTAGTTCCATGTAACATAAAATTATGGGAAAACACGGGCCCCCTTCTGAGTACACTTACCTATATTGTCCACTACTATGGTCTTTTTCCTTAAACCCCGACTTGTTACTTTTATTAATTTTTATCAAGGAAGCATGCAAGTGTATGAAACAAGTCAAGAAATCATGGTCATGGACATGGGACAAGTCTGAGATATTTATATGGCATATTCAAGGGTCGACATGAATAAAAAAATATCACGAACAACCAAAATCTCAAATCTGGATAGCACGACGTTGCTGCACCAAAACTGTGATATCTCCTAGACCGTAACTCGGAATTCAAAAATTCGGAGGCTATCGATATCTAGACATCTGGAGCTATGTTTACTGTTCAGGGCTCGAGTTCAGATTCTGGTGTTAAAGGGGTCAAAATAGTATAATAAGATCCAGGACAGTAACATGTGGAAATATTTTACGAGTACAGGTTACATGAAAATTGGTTATTAGGCATCTAGGTTAATGTGTGATATAAATACGGGGTAATAGTTATCAAAACAACGAGTAATATTTATTTTCGACTCTAGTGGGTGCAAGTTCATCACATACAAGACATAACATATGTCTACAAATCTAGGGTTCCTTAATTTCATGTGTTCATGTGTTCAGGGGATAAAATGAGTCCAAGTAGTTGTAATATAATACCATAAAATTATTGTGACTCTTAAGATTATGAAATTTGATGAGGATAAATATTTGATCAACAACGACGAGTCAAAGAGGAGTCACAATTTCTAACTATTTGCAGTATTTTCAAGGAATGCTTGTACTAGAACAAAAATGTGTACAAGAGGAATACTTGCCTTAACGATGGTGAATCCGAACACGAACCAATACGGGATGTGAATCCCGAGAGGCGAAGCACGAGCACGGACACACGCACGTGCGTATAAGACACGTGCAAAAAAGCTCACAGGATCGGATCTCCAAGGATCTGCTCTGGGCTCCAAAACAACCCACACCAATTAGATCAGATCGAGATCTGATGAGATCGACAGTTAGGATTCAAAGTGGCTGATCTTCTTCCCTCCTTCACTGAACAGAGAGCGATCGAGAGGGAGGAGGTGCAGTGCCGGCGGTGTGACTGGTTGGCAGGCACAGGTGGCGGCAATGTTGTGAGGGACGACGGCACAGGGAGCGACGGCGGTGACAGGGCGGCACGAGTTAAGTTGGTGGTGCGGCGATGGACTCTGTTTTCGAGTTCGAACAGAGGAGGTCCAATGGTGGTTGGTGCTCGGGGGTCTGGTCGCCGAGGAATTGCGACACAGGAGAGGAGGTCGGGAGAGGGAAGCCAACGGGGATAGTGGGTTCGAAGGTGGATGGGTTCCCGAGGTGCGGCAATGTCGAGGATGAAGAGGACGGTGGGTAAATGGGGATGGGATGGTGGTGGCGAGGACAATGGTGACGTCAAGGGGGAGTAGGGAGATGAGCGGGAGTGTTCGGGAGGTGAAGGATGGGGAAGACGACGATGAAGGCGACTGGCGATGGGTTAAGGCGAAATGGGTTCGATGGGGTCTCGATGGAGTTGGGGACAATGGTGGAGATCGCGAGGCGATCGGAGGTGGAAAGGAGAGGGTGGCGATGCGAGGGAGGTGCTAGGGATTGGTTTTGGGCGTAGATGAAGGGGCAGGGAGCGGAAGGAAGGAGACGGGAGGTTAAAGATGGAGAAGAGAGCGGTGGTGGTTACTGTGGGGGCTAAACAGTGGAGAAGGGTAAAGGCGGCTACAGTAGTAGGGGTAGAACAAGAATAGGGGGTAGGGTTAGTGTTCTAGGGTTAGGGTAGGGTATTTATAGTATAGGGTTTGGGTATTTGGGTATTGGATTATCCAATAAGGAAAAATAGAGTTCTAAATTAAAATAATAAATAATAATAAATTAATAAAATCATGGTATACATAAATCCAATAGTATTTAAGATCCAATAAGGAGATAAAATAACTAATACAAGGTAGGATTATATAACAAGGTATATTTGTTCTACAATATGAGAATTATTTGAATACTACAATACAATTATCGATAGAGATAGTTTTTAATTTAAGAATCGAGGGTGAAAGATAAAAATAATAATAATAATCATAAACTTAAACATAATAATCAAGGTAATAATAAAAGATTTGTATTATAACAAAATATCATTGGGAACTAGTTATAAATAAAACTATGGATAAAAAAAAAGATTTTTAATATGAGAACCAAGAATACATTTTATCAAAACGAATTTGTATGCGAGAAAAAAATTGATTTACAAAAAATTTAAATGCAGAAAATAAGGATTTACGGAAACAGGAGTTACACGGAGACTGAGATTGGGTTTGAGGAGTTCAGAGTGCGGAATCATCTTCAAACCCAAACTCCATCACTTCCATATCACTGCTGAACAACAACCTCCACAACCCGAACTCCTCTCCATCCCGAACTCCATACCCGACAGCCACAACCTAAAACTTCTTTCCATACCCGACAGCCACACCATCACTCAAACACCACAACCATCATCCCACACTCCTTCCACTCCATCAACCAGACAACCCTAACTGGCCACCAACCCGAACTCCATTATTTCCACTCAAACCCGAATGCCTTGCCTTCATTCAAACCGACACCCTTGCCATCATCATTGCATGTGTTCTTGCCACTGTTGTTGTCCTCTCTTGCCGAAAGCAGGGAACAAAATCGAGCACGAATCGGAGCACAACCGACGAGCCACAGAGCACACAAAATGTTTTTTTCTGAACGAGGCAACGTCCTATCTTTCTTCTTTGACTCGTCCATTCTTTCTCCTTGAACTCATAGCAAGTAGTTTTTTGTTGTTGTCAAATCATTGTATTGTCGAATTCTATTTTTGATTCCTTTTTGAGCCGTGGTAATTCACTCAAATCTTGAACCTGTGTTGATTCGTTCCCTTATTATTCCTTGTCTAAGTTGATATTCGTAGAAAAATTCTTTACAATTGTTCTCTTCCATGATCATCATATTGCGTAAACAACCTTATAATCACGAATCTAGATGAATACCATGTCACGGAGTTTATCTTAGAATGTACTCATGTGCATTGTTATATTGTTGCATGTTTAGAACTTTATAAATTCACGTTTGGGAATAATGATTTTTCTCGTAGACATGTTTACTCAGATTCTATACCCTGTAGCATAACTAGTTTTGTAACGAGGTTAGGCCGAGTTTCCTATAGCCAAACTTAGACTTATATATATATATGCATAGTATAGTTTTTCGAGTATGGAATCCAGAACATTTTATGGTTTTGCAAACCAAGCTGTAGTTTGTGAGATATTGATGATTTAGGACAAGCGCATCTAAATTTTCAGATTGTTGTTTAAAAGTATTGTCCCGGTAACTGATAATGGTATTTCAATGGACTTGTAAGCGTTAGAATATGACCCTATGCTATCTATGCACTGAACTAGTAAAGAAACGATGGATAGGCATAGCTACTGGACTTATAATTCTTCGAGTAAGTAGGACTTGGTTTCAGAAAAGAGTCTACATCCTATTATCTCTTACAGTATTAGATTTGCATTCTCGTAGTTGCGTGAAAGTATGTTTTTGTGCAGACATGTACTGCTATCCAGATTTGTAGTTAGTGTTTCCTTGATTACTATATATTGGTATTCTTGTATTAATGACTTGCACCGATGTAGTTGGTTTTCTCTATATCATGTATTCATCTCTTGATACTGTCTTGATAACCACCTTTAATACTACTGACTACACCGACTGCATATTCATGATAAAAGAATAAAAGAATGACAAGCCAAGGTTGTAAATGGTATGACTTAGCAGTGGACAATATAGGAGAGTGTACTCGGAAGGGAGCTCATGTTTCCCTTATTACTGATTACATGATTAAATGATTCCCATATTACTGATTACATGATTCCTGATTATTGATTACTGATTACTGTCATTAGAAGATCCGAGTACAAAATCCTGTAGACTTCACTATGTAAGTCCAAACGTTCACATAATTTTTATGCAATTAAACGTGTGGTATGGAACACAGGATTTAGTGCCTTAGATAGGTTAATAAAAACTGAAAGACCGATGTTACATTATTGACACTAATCATTGACACATATACTGACTATTGATTACGGATCACTGCATTACCGATTATCCGTTGAATATACTTCACAGTCATGATTTTATTTTCTTACAGTCAGCATGTCGACATCGCATTATGCATGATCATACTGTTCCAGTACCTACATTGTTATCCCTCGCCTTTTCCTATGATATATTTTATTGTTGTTCTGTCATGCTGCTTGATTCTACTTGCTATCCGAAGCTTGTTCGAACAGATACCCCCTACACCATATGACATTTATACAGGTACTGATGATGAGATACCAGACGAGCATACTTTCTAGAGGACCATGATGGAATTATTAGTGTCATCTTTATTTGTAGTCGTTACATTATCTAGCTAGTCGTAGCGAACTGTTTATTGGATTGTATTTCTTTCAGTACATTACGTTCTCGGATGTTTTGACCCGAAGATATGTATCTTGAGGTATTGGTTATTTTATTCTATTCATGTTCATGTGATCATTATTATTACCTGCGTGGATTTGTTTTCCTATCTTGTTGAGCTTATGATCATACAACTTATGGATGATGTAAGTTGGAATGGTTGTATCATTCGTTGGGCCCTCGTTGCGTGCCCAAAATTTCGTATATTGGGAAGCGGAGCATGGTAGACAGTAATGGGGTGAGGCCACTACAGGCGTATGCGGCCTCACAGTTAGCTCATCTCCAACAGCAAGGAGAGATTTCACGCAATTAGGAGAATGAGATATGAGATAAAGAATTAAATCCGTAGTTATAGTAATAAGGGAAAGTACATAAGATGAGGTAGGGAAGTTCATGCAAACTATCTCATCAGTGATAGGATGTCGATCCCTAAGAGAAGGAAGATTATTTGGAATAGCGTCAGTAAAAATGTGATGCATAAAATGATACAAACCAAGTAATTGATATAATGAAAACAAGCTACCAGGAATGTGAAACAAAAGGCAAGAATTGTAGCAAGAAATAATAGAGAAAGTGTAACCCCCTTTTCTGTTTATACGTATTTTTTGTGTATTTGTGTATTTCAATTCTTTATAAATTCTTTTCCGCTCTTAAATTCATTTTTAATCATCTTGGATCTCCTATTGAAGTCCTTTCTAAACATCAATTGAACTTGTAGTTACTTTCAAATGGTTATATGTTTTAACACAAATCTTATTCCATTGTAGAAGTTTATTTCTTTTCTTATTTTAAATATTCATAACTCAAACTAGGTCTATAATTATTATTCGATTATTTTAATTAATTTGAAACCCATTCTATCAAATATCACTGATTTATTAAATTTTGAACTTAAGCACAATCCAGTCTGTAATTCTTTTGCTATCTATTTTTGTATGCTCATTCTATTATTATTGCAGTGATTTTCAGCTATACTAGCCCATCCTACAATTTAACTATTTGATTATTCTTTATTATAAAACCCAATCATTTTCCTTCTATATGTATTATTTATTAGAATGTAGGGCACAAAATCTTGGCCCAACTTAATACTTTAATATAATTCAATCCTAACTGTAACCCCTGTTTTTCATTTTGAGTATTTTGGAGGTATTTTTTTCATTTTTGGTGTAATTTCCCTCTTGTATTTCTTTTGGACCGTATATTGGATTTTTGTTTCAATATATTTTTCATTTTATTATTTTGTCTTCTTTTATTTGAGTTCTCGTTCCGTTGTCCGTCTTTTGATTCTTCTCTTTTTGCT
This sequence comes from Hemerocallis citrina, assembly GCA_017893485.1. Lineage (NCBI taxonomy): Eukaryota > Viridiplantae > Streptophyta > Magnoliopsida > Asparagales > Asphodelaceae > Hemerocallis > Hemerocallis citrina. Next base: position 57,353,498 of record CM030367.1, on the reverse strand, counting down.
CGTGTCATTATTTTTGACTCTCACTGTTAAATTTATTTTTTATCTCCATTTTGTCATTTTAATTCATTCTTTTGTGTCCGTCTCATTTTATCTTGTGTGATCACCATAATTCCTTAATTTTAATTTTTCTTCATCCCATACTTTTAACCACATTACCCATCCAAACCCATTTATAAATTAATCCTACACCCATATAAATAAATCCTATCCTATACCAAATTTTATTATCAGGTTGGTTTCTTACCTATTTACTACACCTATTAAATTCCTATTATAATCCTATACACTATCTAATCCTACCACCCATTACTCCCTAATACTACACAAAACCATCCAATCCTATCGTGAGCTGCATCCCCCCCTACACACCCGGATTACTACCCAGCACCCGGCCCAGATTCTTTTTCCCTCCTGTAGCAGCCTATGTGTGTACCCCCATCTTCAAACCCTAATTCTATATATCATATCCTATATATATTAGTACATTAGTACAATCCGATTGCTTCAAGCTTTTATTTTCCCTAATCATTGCACCATATTTTGGTGCTTCATCTCTCTCGCATCCTCTCCATCCGCCGTTTCGCGCTCTCTTGCTCTTGGGATTTTATTGCGCATGCTCGAGTGCGCGTGTGGATCGTTCGTGAGTTTGCGAGTTTTCATTCGTGGGATTTGCTCCAACTTTTGATTTGCATCGTTCTTCATTTCAAATCAAGGCAAGTAACTTGTACTCCAATTTATTTGTTTGATACAAGTCAAAAAGTTCTCTTATAGTGTAGTTGGGTCTAGAGACAACCTTAGATTGTGTTTTGCCTTAATGGGTTTTGTCTCTATTGTGATAATTTGGCCATAAACGATTCATGACACAAATCTTAATATGTGATAACCTAGGAATTGCACAATTCTTGATTTTTAGTTATGTATGTGAATAATTGTGTGAAATTGTGTTTGGATTAAGACCCATGTGAAATAATAGGTGTGGACATGTTAATAACTCTAAATCATGACATTTAGATGCTTGGTAGGTTGTATTTCAAGTTTGGATGTGTTTGGATCAATATTCTTGAAGTTATGTCGTTTTTGTTTTGATGTGTGAAATCTGTGTCGTCTGGATGTTCTGTTTCGTTTGCTGTTTTCGTCTATGCTACAGCCAGTATCTTGATTCTAGTATAAAATACGAATTTTATATAATTTTGTCTATTTTCAAACCCCACTGGTTTTGCTTGATTTGGATTTCGTATGACTGAGTTATGATTGTTTTAGTACAGAGGTGTCGATCTATTCCAGATTCTGTTTTCGGTTAATTTTCTTAACAAACTATTTTCAAGAACTATTCTATACATATTATTTTGATCCAATATTTTGTTCAGTGTTTCTTTATGAAGTTGGAAGCTATCCAGAATTTTGATAAATTTTATTGATAAGTTTTATGTGTTGTTTCATGATCGTTTCTAAATTTTATACGTGCTGTATTTTGCTTGCTGTTCTATAAAGAATCCTATTTTCACTATGATTCCTTATACTGTATGAAAATGTTTGTGAAATGTGAAACTTAGTAAATTTTATCTATTTTCATATCCCTTTGGTGGAATTGGATTTCGATTCACTGGTTGCGAGATATCTTAGTTTTCGTACAGCAGTGTTGAGATTTCCAGATTTGTTAAACCATATTTTCTTGATAGTTTGGTATTTTTGATGACTGATCTATTCTTACTGGAATATTATGAAACTTTATATTTGGATGCTAAACATATAGGGGAATACCCCAGATTTTTCCTGAATTTATTTTAGAGGTTTTGTTGCTGTTTCTCTGACTAAGAATTCGTTTTCTTAATTTCTGACTGAACATGTTTCCTGTTTTCAAATCTGTTTGAGTTATGATGTTATGAATTACTATATGACTAAATTCTCCTCGTTGGATTCGTGTGGATGTCTAGTTTCTAGATCCTTCAACGGATCCATATTTGCATTTCTGTAGCGACAAGAATCACTGTTTCAGTACTGTACTGTCATGTTGTCCTGAATATGAACATACACTGTTTTACTCGTTTATGTGACTGTATATCATCTATGATTGTTGATTTGTTTCTCCGAACCTAATACTGATTACACCATGTTAGTTTGACACTATTTAGTACACGTTCATGTCTGTTGGATAACCATAATAAAATTAACCAAGCTGGGGTTTAAGGGAAAGATCTAGTGGTGAGAAATTATAGAAATGTGTATTTGGAAGGAGGCCCGTATTTTCCATACTGATCATCTGTTATACTGTTACTGATTACCTAACTGCACACTTCCCTATCGGAAGGTGTACTCGAATGAGGACCATTAGGTTCTTACTGTCTGATTACTGTTACTGATTACCTGATTGCACACTTTCCTATAGGAAGGTGTACTCAAAGGAGGACCACTAGGTTCTAACTGTTACTACTACTATTATTGTTACTGATACCTAAGTACACTGTCCTATATGATCCCCTACGAAATCTACAAGCGAAACTGTTTGTTGTAGCAACCATGTGATATGATTTTCGGGTGCATGTGCTACCTAGCTAGTAATACACACAAGACTATAAGAATATAAAACTGATACTGTTGACTGATACTGTTAGATTGTTACTGTTAGACTGAGACTGTTGGACTGATACTGTTATACTGTTATCCTGATTCACTGATATACTGAGTTTACTGTTACTAGACACTGTTAGTTGCCTTCTGACACTGCCTTGACATAAAACAACTGTACTGTTAGTATACCAGGCTAGGTCTGTTTCTGCTATTAATTAGATAAGCTAGTTTTTCCCATGTACTTGTATCCTACAATATTTGTGACACGCGACTTGCAATTGACGGGCACTTGTTTTCTTCTTTTTTCCTTCTCCTGCAAATTTACTAATTGCAGATCAGGATGGTCAGCTGTCAGAAGGTATTGGCAAGGTGATGTATTAGTGCTGGAGATTCTGTTTTATTATATTTTTATTGTTGCTTGAACATTGAATAAAGTGTATTTGGTTTATTGCATATTATTTGTATTTGGGCGATGTGACCCAGGATATTTGTTTTTTTTTCAGACTTTGATTTATTTGTAAATATTGTATTTGGTTTCAAGTAAATTTCTGTTGGTATTTTGTTTCAATTATGCATGTTGGTTGATACTTTTGCTTCCGACTCTGATTATTTGTGTGAGGTATTGTAAAGATTCTTGAACAGCTTATGGATGATGAAAATTATTTGTTGGGCTATTGTCGCATATCCATATTCCGTATTTCTTTTTGGGAAGTGGGGCGTGATAAGGTTTTTAGTGGTATCAGAGCATCAGGTTTGGCTAATGCATTAGTTGCCTAATATATTAGACAAGCTTGGCTCGATCTGGAATCTGCTCAATATTTCACCAACCATGCATACATAATTGAAATTTATACCAACTCAGCTTCTGGATGCTAATTGTTTTTGGTTATGTATAGACTATGGCTCACAGGGGTTCTACTTCTCAGTCACAGGTTGATCCGATTGAAGCTGTCACTGCTGTGTTTGAGCGGCTAATTAATCAGCAGCAAAACCACAGTGATCTCGTGATGGCTGCCCTTGAAGCTGCCCGGGTTCCTGCTTCCTGTTGTGCCTGTGCAGGCAAATCTTCTGTCTCGCCCAGGGACAGTTACAGATTTTATGAGGCTGCATCCCGACCGTTTTTCCGGCACTGAGATGCCTTTGGAGGCCGAACAGTGGTTGATCCGGACTGAGCACTTGTTGTTAGCAGCTCGTGTTGTCGAGGCTGATCGGTTGGACGTGGTTTCCATCCAGCTGGTGGACTTGGCTCATATTTGGTGGATGGCTGAGTCTGAGTATCTTGAGAGGCCTATTGCTTGGGCTACTTTTACTCGAGAATTCTTGGAGAAGTTCTTCCCCAATAGTACTCGAGTTGAGATGGAACAGCAATTCCTGGCCCTAAAACAGGTTAAGTCATCATTCTATTTTGAGATTTGTTACATAATTATTCATGCAATGCTGTAACATAGACTCTCTTGCAACAGGGTTCCAGATCAGTGGATGAGTACTCAGCTAAGTTTACTAGACTTAGACGCTTCGCTACCGTTCTTGTGGCAACCGAAGAGGATAGGCCACGTAGATTCACAAATGGGCTTGAGCAGGATATCAAGAGACATCTCGTCTCTCTTCGTCTGCGTACTTATGCTGAGGCACTTGAGGCAGCCCGAGCTCAGGAGCAGGCTCGTGGTGGTTCATCTTATTCTCAGCAGACTATTCCCGCTGTTGTGGCTAGGCCTTCCGATGGTCCTGTTCGGAGATCTGGGCATGCCCATCCTGTCAGGACAGCTCCTTACTCTTATGCTGGTTCTCAGAGGGGTGGTTTTTGTGACTTCTGCCAGGTGTCTGGGCATGACCGCAAGAATTGTTGGCGCATCAATCGCCGGTGCTTTAGGTGTGGCGCCGCTGATCATTCTGTAAGGGATTGTCCCCAATCATTGCAGCAGATGGCTCTTCCAGCCAGGAGTTCTATTCAGCAGGCAGTTTTAGCTCATGGTCTAGTTAGGCCACCGCTTCCTCCTCAGTGCCAGGTTTTCGGTCAGAGGACCGCTGTTCCGTGGAGAGGTCAAGCTTTCAACTTGACTACTGCAGATGCTGAGACCGCTGAAGGAGTTGTGGCAGGTATATCTTGTTTTGTTGTTTTGTTGTTTTGTTCCTTTTGTTTATTTCCTTTAGTCTTGTTTTGCTTCCTTTTGCTATTTTTCTGCATTATTGTTTTTCCCTCACCCTTGATCGTCTATGCTTTCTCAATGTCTTTGATTCCTTTTAGGTATCATCCTTTTTGCTCTTTTCCTGCCTATGTTCTTTTTGATTCTAGGACAACCCATTCTTTTGTCTCCTCTCGATTTGTCGCTCGCCATCAGTTAGAATGCAGCAACATGTCAGAGGCTTGGAACATTGTGACCTGTGGTGGAGTTGTCATATGTTCCCGTGAGTGCAGGCAATGTTCCGTTGTTATTGGAGATGCAGATTTCAAAGCCAACCTGATTATAATTCGAAATTCAAGATTCGACGTTATTCTGGGTATGGATTGGTTGGGTGAAGCCCATACCACTATTGATTGGCGTGCCAAGAAAGTTGTCTTCAGAATTCCAGATCGGGCAAAATTTGAGTTCCATGCCGAAGAGTCTTTTCTCGGTCGAGCAAAGACTGCAGTTGAATAGGTGGATTGTGTGATGGAATTGCACTCAGGCCGTGAGGTTGCGCCTCTAGTAGTTCGGAATTTCTTGGATGTTTTTCCAGATGAGTTGTCTGGCTTACCTCCTGATAGGGAAGTGGAATTCGGTATTGAGGTTCAGCCTGGAACATAGCTGATATCGAAGAGTCCCTACAGGATGGCACCAGTTGAGCTAGCAGAGCTTAAGATGCAGATTCAGCTGTTGCTTGATTTGGGTTTCATCAGACCTAGTGTTTCGCCTTGGGGTGCTCCGTTCATTTTTTCGACAAGGAAGGATGGAAGTCGTCGATTGTGCATGGATTATCGGGAACTGAACAGAGTTACTGTGAAGAATTGGTATTCGTTGCCCAGAATCGATGATTTGTTTGATCAGCTGAGTGGGGCTGCTATTTTCTCGAAGTTGGATCTTCGTTCTGGGTATCACCAAGTTAAGGTGAGGGCAGAAGATATACAAAAGACTGCTTTCAGGACTAGATACGGGCACTATGAGTATCTTGTGATACCGTTCGGGGTCACGAACGCGCCGACTGTATTCATAAGTCTTATGAACCGGGTTTTATCTTAGTTATTGGATAGATTTGTGGTGGTCTTCATTGATAATATTTTGGTATACTCTCAGAACCGGAAGGATCATGCTAAGCATCTTAGAGTAGTTCTGCAGACTTTGAGAGATAATCAGCTCTATGAGAAACTTAGCAAGTGTGAGTTTTGGCTCGACAGGATTTCTTTCTTGGGACATATTATTTGTGGCGATGGTATTTCTGTGGATCCTGCCAAGATTGAGGCTGTGAAGGATTGGCCTATTCCCAAGTCAGCTTCTGAAGTCAGGAGTATTCTTGGTTTGGCTGGCTATTATCGAAAGTTCGTCCAAGACTTTTCAAAGATAGCAGGACCTTTGACTAAATTGACTGGGAAGGATCAGAAGTTTTGTTGGTCTGATGAGCGCAATGAGGTTTTTGTTGAGTTGAAGACCAGATTGATGTCAGCGCCTGTGTTGACTATTCCAGATGGTTCAGGTAGATTTTTAGTTCACCTGTGATGCTTCCAGTAAGAGTCATGGAGCAGTTCTTATGCAGAAGGGTCGTGTTGATGCGTATGCATCGAACCAGTTGAGGCCGCATGAAAAGAACTATCCTACTCATGACTTAGAGTTAGTGGCAGTGATCTTTGCTCTGAAGCTGTGGAGACATTATTTACTTGGAGACCGAGTGGAGATCTTTACAGACCACAAAAGTCTCAAGTACGTCTTGTAACATCCCGATCGATTATATATATATACTTTCGTATATATTTCATTTTATGAGGATTTGAGACCGTATGTATTTTTGCATACATAATTTCATTAGTTTTCTAGAGTCCAATATTTTTCTTCATAGCCTAATAGACTGATTATTCTCTTTGTTTCCTACAAGAGTTTTTTTAAAGCCTAAAGAACATCCTAGGTCTAATTCTAGCCCATTATAATTAATTTAAGTATTTCTCCTTGGGCCCATGATTTTTGGCCCAAATAGTAAACCCATTTAGTTTAATTCTCTTTTAATTATGATGACTTGTAGTGTGGACTCAATTAATAAATTAGTGGATGAACAAATTTAAGAATGGGGACACTAGGATGGCACGTGCATGGAATATGGTGTGCATCACACACTTTTTGGGGCCGGTTTTGATCCAAGAGAGAGGGAGAGATGGGAGTAGTGGTGAGGTAGTTTCTCAAGTCATGGGTGGTTATGGCAACTTCCAAACTCATCCTAGCCTTTAATCCCTAACTAGTTGATATAATCCTAGCCATTCAATCCACCCAAAATTATGTATAAATACCCCATAGTTTCTTCTCATCTTAGTACATTAGAAAATTTATTACAGTGAGAAATGAATTAGAGTGAGAAAAGATTGAGAGTTTGGGGAGAAAAAGATTGAGGAAATTCTTGTGTGAGTGTTCATCCAAGAGAAGGTCGGGAATCACACTAGGAGAGGTTCGGTTTTGCTACACTTAGGAGGAGAAGGATCTTTTCGTGCATTCTAAAGGATTTTCTAGGAGCTTTCTATTTCGTGTTTCTTCAAAAAGGTGGATGTTTCTCATGACTTCTAATTTAGATACCATGCTAGGTCTTGTGCTAATTATGCAAGAATAAATAAGTGAAAGTATTGCTCCTTGTTAATATGATGATTAAAGTGAAAAATGGAACACAAGTGAAATTGTATAAAATGAATGGGTGAACTTAATGGAATGATATGATTAATGTTATGTTATTCTTGATTTTTATCTAGCATGCTAAATTGGAATAAATGTTTATCTCTGTAGAAAAATGATGATTAAGGGAAAAATACTTTTTTTTTTAAGTCGTGGTTGTGTGGAAAATACTAGTCGTAAGAATCCCTACATTATTTAGTAAACTATGCATGTTGCGAGGGTAGTCAAATAAAGTTGCATGTTAGTTTCGAGGGATGAACATATTGTAGTCTAAACTAAAATGTTGTGTAGTAATCGAAAGGAAAGAAGAAACGATTCTATATTTCAAGTTTTGTTACTAATCAGTCGACCGAATAGGTATAGTTAGTCGACTGACCTGGTTATTGAATTCCACGAGTTAAAACCCTGTAGAACATCCGACTGATCTGAGTAACAGTCGACTGCCCTGAATCCTTCAAGTTTTAATTCTTTTCTTTGAACAGCCGACTGACCAAGTTTAGCAGTCGACTGTCCCGACCAATTTTCTTGAGTCTTTTAAATTCTTAATGAACAGTCGACTGGCTATGTTTTGAGAGTCGACTGTCCAGATTATTTTGACGTCTCAGATTTTTATTTCTGTCTCGTGATAAAAATGAATATATATATAGATATTGTTTGAAAGAGATTTGATGGAGATTGGAGGAGACGGATTAGAAAAGTGAATTTTATTTACCTTTGCATGAATCGTATATGAAGTGAAGTGAAATATTCTGCTGAATTTATGAAAAATTTTATGACTATGAATACTATGAACATGAAAAAGGAAAGTCTGATGTAATCATAAAAAAAGAACTTACGAGCTTGAAATGCTCAATTCTTGTGCAATTGTGAATTGAAATTGAGAACTAGATTGTAGCTAAGCATCATACCGGCATTGAAAAAGAAATGAATTGAAATGAAATTGGAAATGAAAAGACCAAGATTTGGGTCGCGTTGAATAAAGAATTAGGACCGGTATAGTGGAAAGGCTAACTCTAGAGAATTGATTTTGTTCATGATTCTAATAAACTAAGGATTAGACACATAGTGAAGATGTGATGAAAGTAAGAGAAAAACACGAGTATGAGGGCCATCGGATTGACGGTGTGAGAGTGATTCACAGACTGCCTGCTTGATGCGTTATGACATGGCGTGAGCACTACTCCAGAATTATCGTCCCGGTGACGATGCTTGTGTGGTATTTTGGTGGCTACGGGTGGTGTCATTGTTCCATGGCGGAGGCTGAATTGACCATAGTCTGCCTGCTTGATGCGTCATGTCAGTGCGTGAGATTCCCCTCCAAACTGCCTGGACATGGGCTCGTAGATCATAGAACATCTAGGATACTTACCGTAGTTACCATAGTAGTTTAAGTCATGGCGAGGGATTGAACCCTATAAAATGAAGTACGATTAAGGGCTTGCCCTCGGACCTATGTAGTATGGGATGCATAGAATCTGAACAAGTGCGCATTAGTGTCATATAATATAACAACTACATTAAGGACTAAGTGCACAGCACAACACGACATCAATAGGATACCCCCTTTAGCTTTGGTTTGTGAACAAGTTTGTGATTTTGTCAAGAAATGAGAATCGTTATACTGTTTTCGGCATAGAGAGGATGGCCGTGTATAATTTTCGTCGGTTGAATAAACTGACGTACCCACAGTTTTGTGTGTAGGGTAAATGGCCTGATAAAGATTAAAGGAAAACTGATGCTTAGAGATCATTCAAATATTGTTGTACTTTTATATAAATGTTGTAAATTGCTTCCGCTGTAAAATGTAATGTGTAAAGTTTTCAATGTAACTCTGATGTAAAGTGAAAAGTTTTAAATTCCTTGTAAAATTGTACGAAAGAAGTGTAAAAATCCTGTGGAATCTCGAATTAAGTTGTATTTTGGAATTCGGGGTGTTACAGAGTGGTATCAGAGCCACGCTTCATAGTAGTACAAATTTATAAGGAACGACGCCCTAGAAGTGAACATTAGAGTGTATGTTGAGTCTAGAGATTTAAATGTAAGTCACTTACGTTTGTGTTGCTCTACGATTTATGCTTCTTCCTCTCTCTTTCTAAGATGGCTGATCACTTTGACCCTGCTAGAGACGAAAATTGGCATATCATAGAGGAAGATTATTACCCTGGACAAGCAAATACCGAGGAAGAGTACTACCCAGGGCAAGCAGACTCTGATGGAGAAGAAAGGCCTGAGTCCCAAGAGATCACCCCACCTCCGGACTCATCTGATGACTCTTTTGATGATGAAGAACCAGTTCCAAGTAGTCTTGTGATATCTCTTTAGAGGCAGGTTGAGACTTTGCGAGAGAGAGTAGCACTATTGGAGGGTCAGTTGGCGAAGCGCAAGGATGATTTTGCAGTTCTCAGTCATCGTGTATGGGAAATCGAGAAGAGAAAAAACATGACCGATGTACTGAAGGAGGAAGTGGAGGAACTACGGGGAGAGCTTCGTGAAGAGAAGAGGAACCGTAGGAGTTAGACTGTTGTAGCTTCTACTGCTTTCATTCTGATGACAAGAAATGTTTTCAATTCAAATGTATAAAGTTTGAAATTCAATGAAATGAAAAGATGATTTAAAATTCATGTTTTATACTTCGAATTTAATGGATGCTTTGCATCAGAATATGGCTGGACAAAGAGCAAGAAACGGTGAAGGTCTAGACTTGGAAACGGAACTCGCGAGAGTCTATCAGACACTCAATGCCGTAGCCATGAATCAGAACCAAGGAAGGGTGCCTGTGAATCCAGTACCTGAAGCAATCAAACTCGTGGAATCATTCAAGCGGATCAAACCACCGGTATTTGAGTGGAAGTCAGACCCTGACGCAGCTGACAATTGGTTCAGGCAGATCGAGACTCTCTTCGAAGTTTTGGAGACCCTGGAGGGCAGTACGGTGAAGTTGGCGGCACTACAGTTCGAGAAGGATGTGACTGTATGGTGGCAGTCGATGAAGCAGATAATGGGAGGTATTGTTCTTGGATCGAAGGAATTCTTAGAAGAATTCCACAGTCATTATTTTCCCTCAGATGTCCAGGAGAAGAAGGCCATGGAGTTTTTATCATTGCAGTAGGGCAGCATGTCGGTTAGGGAGTATGAGACGAGTTTCACTCAGCTCTCAAGGTATGCTCCCGAATTGGTGATGGATGAGGCGAGGAAGGCTCGTAAGTTCGAGCATGGGTTGAGGCCGAGCTTGAGGTCTGGGATGATACCCCTCTATATCAGGAGGTTTGACAAGCTAGTCAAACGAGCGGCAGCCACAGAGGAAGACATAGAGCAGTTTCACGCTGTTCAGAATAGAAGGAACAACTGGAACATGGGGAAGAGGCCCACAGTTGCTGGGCAATGCCAGGGGACAGCCGTCATCTCAGAGTTTCAAATCAACGGGAGCGAATGCTGTCAACATAAATGGGAGACCCGAAAATGCATGGGTGAGACCTCCTGTGGTGACTTGTTACAATTGTGGGGAGGTAGGTCACTACCGATCCCAGTGCCCGAAGTTGCAGGATGTCGTCCAAAGGGGACCAACTCAGCAGGCCGGAAAGAGACCGTACCAGCAAGGGCGAGTATTTGCCTTGAACGAAGCTGATGCCGATGAGGTAGATCATGTCATCACTGGTACGAGGGCGGACGTTTAGAGGTTCATGTTGTTTTCCTTTCCCGTTTATTTAGTGAACTGTTATGTAATGAGTGTGTATTACGTAACAGGAGAACTTTATTTGAATGGAATGAAAGCTGTTGTTTTGTTCGATACTGGATCCTCTCATACTTTTGTGTCACCTAAATTTGCTAAAGTGTTGGGAGTCGAATCGAAAATCTTTCCAGGCAAGGTTTTAACAGTAGCTACTCCATCAGGGGAGACTCTAACCACTATCAGTACTATGCTGACTGCGAGATCGTGGTTGGAGATAATCTGATCGAGCTGAATGTTTTGGGAAGTCGATGTTATCATTGACATTGATTGGATGTCGGTGTACAGTACGAACATCGAGTGCAAGACCAAGACAGTAACAGTGAAGGCTCCAGGAGGACCTGAAGTCACTTTCCAAGGGAAGAGGAGATGTTCAGATTTGGTTGCTGCTATTAGCCAGAAGAAGGGGATTCCTGCAGGGGTGCAAAAGATTCCTGTGGTTCGGGATTATCCTATTATGTTCTTGGAAGATTTGCCTGGGTTACCCCTGCATCGTGATGTGGAGTTCAGCATCACTATTCAGCCAGGGAGTGCACCTATCTCCAAGGCACCGTATAGGATGGCACCTGTGGAACAGGATGAGATCAAATAGGCAGATTGAGGAACTGTTGGAGAAAGACTTTATTCAACCAAGTGCGTCACCTTGGGGAGCACTGGTGCTTTTGGTAAAGAAGAAGGATGGTTCGATGAGGATGTGCATCGATTACCGAGCTGAATAAGGTCACTATTAAGAATAAATATCCGATTCCTAGAATTGATGACTTGTTCGATCGTCTACAAGGAGCTGCTGTTTTCTCCAGAATAGATCTTCGATCAGGATATCATCAAGTTCAAGTATAAGCCGAAGATGTGCATAAAACTGCATTTAGAACTCGACACGGACATTACAAATTCTTAGCTATGCCGTTTGGAGTGACGAATGCGCCTGCAATCTTCATGGACATGATGAACAGAGTTCTGAGGCTGTTCATTGATTCTTTCATCATGGTGTTACGATATTCTCGTGTACTCCAAGTCGGAGGAGGAGCACACAGAGCATCTGGCAACAGTTTTGAGGAAGCTTCAGGAGCATGAGTTGTATGCCAAGCTGTCCAAGTGTGATTTTTGGAAATCTGAAGTGGTATTCCTAGGTCACATCCTTTCTAAGGAGGGAGTGGCAACTGATCCTCAGAAGATAGAGGCAGTGAGAAATTGGGCAAGGCCTACTACAGTAAAGGAAGTCAGAAGTTTTCTTGGATTGACTAGATATTACAGGAGATTTATCCAGAGCTATGCTCAGATAGCCGTGCCGCTCACCGGTTTGACCAAGAAGAGTGTGAACTTCAAGTGGACCGAGCAGTGCGAGGCAAGCTTTCAGGAGTTGAAAGAGAGGCTGACTACTACACCCATTTTGGCTTTGCATAGAGCAGGTGTTGAATATGATGTCTATAGCGATGCTTCACATCGTGGGCTTGGTTGTGTCTTAATGCAAGAAGGAAGGGTGATCGCTTATGGGTCTAGGCAACTACGACCGCATGAGAAGAATTACCCGACTCATGATCTGGAGTTGGCTGCGATTATCTTCACTTTGAAGCAATGGAGGTATTATATGTATGGTGAAAAGCTGAACATGTACACAGACCATAAAAGTTTGAAGTACATCTATCAGTAGAAAGATCTAAATCTGAGGCAAAGGAGATGGTTGGAGGTACTTGAGGACATTCGTCCGGAGATTAAGTATCACACTGGGAAGGCTAATGTTGTTGCTGATGTACTTAGCCGCAAGAGTAGTCTGGTGAGTTTGATTACAACTCAAAGGCAACTGGCAGAGGAGTTGGATCGGGGTGGTATTGAAGTTATTCTGCAAGGCTTGGGATCATCCTTAGCTCAGTTGAGGCTTCAATCGACGCTGAACGAAAGGATTATTATGAGTCAGAAGGAAGATGCAGAGATTCTAAAGTTGAAGGAGCAGGTTGGTGCTGGCAAGTTGCCCGGATATCTAATCAGGGATGAAGTGCTGTGGTTTGGAGAGAGACTGTGTGTTCCGGATCAGTCGGACTTGAAAGAGAGTATTTTTCAGGAGGTACATGCTACTATTTTATCTGTACATCCTGGGAGTACCAAGATGTATATGGACATTAAACAACATTTCTGGTGGTCAGGTTCGAAGTGGGATGTGGCTGAATTTGTGTCGAGGTGTGAAATTTGTCAACAAGTCAAAGCCGAGAATCAGAAACCTGGAGGTTTATTACAGCCGTTACCTATTCCGGAATAGGAAGTGGGATGACATAAGTAAGGATTTCATCACGGGTTTTCCTAAGAGTCTTAAGGGAAACGATGCGATTTGGGTCATAGTCGATCAACTAGCCAAGTCCGCTCACTTTTTGGTGATAAAACTCACTGCTTCGATGGACAAGTTGGCTGAGATGTATGTTAGTGAGATCGTTAGGCTTCATGGCATTCCGTTGACCATTGTGTCTGATCGAGATGCGCGGTTTACTTCACATTTTTGGAGGAGTCTTCAGACAGCTTTGGGTACCAAGACGGATTTCAGCACTGCTTTTCATCTGCAAACCGATGGGCAAACCGAGAGAGTCAACCGTATTCTTGAGGATATGCTTCGGTGTTGTGTACTAGACTTTGGTGGCAATTGGGAAAGGCATTTACCTTTGGTAGAGTTTGCCTATAACAACAATTTTCAGACTAGCATCGGAATGGCGCCGTACGAAGCTTTGTACGGCAGGAAGTGTAGAACGCCTGTTTGTTGGTTCGAAGTTGGGGAGCGTCAGATGTTTGGGCCTGAGATTGTGAAACAGAACTTTGAAAAGATTGATCTAATTAGGAAGAGGTTGGTGGAAGCTCAGAGTAGGCAGAAGTGCTATGCAGACAACCGGAGGAGGGACCTAGAGTTTGAGATTGGTGACTTTGTCTTTCTGAAAATATCGCCCAGCAAAGGCGTGATCCGCTTCGGCAAGAGTGTGAAGTTAGCCCCAAGGTTCATAGGTCCATATAAGATATTGAAAAGAATCGGGAAAATTGCTTACTGGCTGGAATTACCGGAAGAGTTGTCTCAGGTGCACAATGTCTTTCATGTGTCTATGCTGAGAGGTTACATTCCAGATCCAAGTCATCATTTGCCCGAAGTGCCAGAGGGTTTGCAGTTGGATCTGAGTTACACTGAGCTTCTAGTTGAGATTGTTTATCGTCGGGAGAAAGTCTTGAGGAATAAGATTATACCGATGGTCAAGGTAGTCTGGAGAAACCAGTTGGTTGAAGAGGCTACTTGGGAATCTGAGGAAAGGATGATGAAGGATCATCCCGAACTCTATGTTTGATTTGTATTTTCTTCTTGTTGTATTTCTGTTGTCCTCACCCTTTAAGTGTAGTTCTGGGGACGGAACTATTCTAAGGAGGGAGTGTTGTAACATCCCGTACTTTCGTATATATTTCATTTTATGAGGATTTGAGACCGTATGTATTTTTGCATAAATAATTTCATCTGTTTTCTAGAGTCCAATATTTTTCTTCATAGCCTAATAGACTGATTATTCTCTTTGTTTCCTACAAGAGTTATTTTAAAGCCTAAAGAACATCCTAGGCCTAATTCTAGCCCATTATAATTAATTTAAGTATTTCTCCTTGGGCCCATGATTTTTGGCCCAAATAGTAAACCCATTTAGTTTAATTCTCTTTTAATTATGATGACTTGTAGTGTGGACTCAATTAATAAATTAGTGCATGAACAAATTTAAGAATGGGGACACTAGGATGGCACGTGCATGCAATATGGTGTGCATCACACACTTTTTGGGGCCGATTTTGATCCAAGAGAGGGAGAGATGGGAGTAGTGGTGAGGTAGTTTCTCAAGTCATGGGTGGTTAGGGCAACTTCCAAACTCATCCTAGCCTTTAATCCCTAACTAGTTGATCTAATCCTAGCCATTCAATCTACCCAAAACTATGTATAAATACCCCATAGTTTCTTCTCATCTTAGTACATTAGAAAATTTATTAAAGAGAAAAGAATTAGAGTGAGAAAAGATTGAGAGTTTGGGGAGAAAAAGATTGAGGAAATTCTTGTGTGAGTGTTCATCCAAGAGAAGGTCGGGAATCACACTAGGAGAGGTTCGGTTTTGCTACACCTAGGAGGAGAAGGATCATTTCGTGCATTCTAAACGATTTTCTAGGAGCTTTTAATTTCGTGTTTCTTCAAAAGGTGGGTGTTTCTCATGACTTCTAATTTAGATACCATGCTAGGTCTTGTGCTAATTATGCAAGAATAAATAAGTGAAAGTATTGCTCCTTGTTAATACGATGATTAAAGTGAAAAATGGAACACAAGTGAAATTGTATAAAATGAATGGGTGAACTTAATGGAATGATATGATTAATGTTATGTTATTCTTGATTTTTATCTAGCATGCTAATTGGAATAAATGTTTATCTCTGTAGAAAAATGATGATTAAGGGAAAAATACTTTTTTTTAAAGTCGTGGTTGTGTGGAAAATACTAGTCGTAAGAATCCCTACGTTATTTAGTAAACTATGCATGTTTTGAGGGTAGTCAAATAAAGTTGCATGTTAGTTTCGAGATATGAACATATTGTAGTCTAAACTAAAATGTTGTGTATTTATCGAAAGGAAAGAAGAAACGATTCTATATTTCAAGTTTTGTTACTAATCAGTCAACCGAATAGGTATAGTTAGTCGACTGACCTGGTTATTGAACTCCTCGAGTTAAAACCCTGCAGAACAGCCAACTGATCTGAGTAACAGTCGACTGCCCTGAATCCTTTGAGTTTTAATTCTTTTCTTTGAACAGCCGACTGACCAAGTTTAGTAGTCGACTGTCTCGACCATTTTTCTTGATTCTTTTAAATTCTTAATGAACAGTCGACTGGCTATGTTTTGAGAGTCGACTGTCCAGATTATTTTGACGTCTCAGATTTTTATTTCTGTCTCGTGATAAAAATGAATATATATATATATATATATATATATATATTGTTTGAAAGAGATTTGATGGAGATTGGAGGTGACAGATTAGAAAAGTGAATTTTATTTACCTTTGCATGAATCGTATATGAAGTGAAGTGAAATATTCTGCTGAATTTATGAAAAGTTTTATGACTATGAATACTATGAACATGAAAAATGAAAGTCTGATGTAATCATGAAAAAAAGAACTTACGAGCTTGAAAGGCTCAATTCTTGTGCAATTGTGAATTGAAATTGAGAACTAGAGTGTAGCTCAGCATCATACCGGTATTGCAAAAGAAATGAATTGAGATGAAACTGGAAATGAAAAGACCAAGATTTGGATCGCGTTGAATAAAGAATTAAGATCGGTATAGTGGAAAGGCTAACTCTAGAGAATTGATTTTGTTCATGATTCTAATAAACTAAGGATTAGACATATAGTGAATATGTGATGAAAGTAAGAGAAAAACACGAGTATGAGGGCCATCGGATTGGCAGTGTGAGAATGATTCACAGACTGCCTACTTGATGCGTCATGACATGGCGTGAGCACTACTCCAGAATTATCGTCCCGGTGGCAACGCTTGTGGGGTGTTTTGGTGGCTACGGGTGGTGCCATTGTTCCATGGCGGAAGCTGAATTGACCATAGTCTACCTACTTGATGCGTCATGTCAGTGCGTGGGATTCCCCTCCAGACTGCCTGGACATAGGCTCGTAGATCATAGAACATCTAGGATACTTACCGTAGTTACCGTAGTAGTTTAAGTCATGGCGAGGGATTGAACCCTATAAGATGAAGTACAATTAAGGGCTTGCCCTCGGATCTATGTAGTATGGGATGCATAGAATCCGAACAAGTGCACATTAGTGTCATATAATATAACAACTGCATTAAGGACTAAGTGCACAGCACGACATGACATCAATAGGATAGCCCCTTTAGCTTTGGTTTGTGAACTAGTCTATGATTTTGTCAAGAAATGAGAATCGTTATACTGTTTCCGACATAGAGAGGATGACCGTGTAATTTTCGTCGGTTGAATAAACTGACCTACTCACAGTTTTGTGTGCAGGGTAAATGGCCTGATAAAGATTAAAGGAAAACTGATGCTTAGAGATCATTCAAATATTGTTGTACTTTTATATAATATTTTAAATTGCTTCCGCTGTAAAATGTAAAGTGTAAAGATTTCATTGTAACTCTGATGCAAAGTGAAAAGTTTTAAATTCCTTGTAAAATTGTATGAAAGAAGTGTAAAGATCCTGTGGAATCTCGAATTCAGTTGTATTTTGGAATTCGGGGTGTTACACGTCTTCACCCAGAAGGAGCTGAACATGAGGCAAAGGCGTTGGTTGGAACTTACGGCCGATTATGACATCAGTTTGCAATACCATCCAGGTAAAGTAAACTTGGTGCCTGATGCTTTGAGCAGGAGACCGACAGTTATGTTTCTTACTCAACAGAGAGATCTCATTGAGCAAATGAGGGGGTTGGAGATGGATGTTCTGTTGCTGAGTTCTGGTCAGAGCTGTTTGCCACTCTAGTTGCAGTCATCTCTTGTTGAGCAGATTAAAAAGGCGCAGGTTGGTGATGCGCAATTGCAAGGTTTTCGAGCTGAGGTTGAGTCTGGGTCTAGGACGGACATGGTTATTCATGCAGATGGTTCTCTTCGTTTTGGTTCCCGATTATGTCTCCTTAAGGGTGAAGTTCGTCAGAGGTTGCTTAAAGAAGCTCATCAGTCTTCGTATTCTATCCATCTTGGTGGTACTAAGATGTATCGGGATTTGAAGTTTCATTTCTGGTGGCATGGTATGAAGAGGTGTATTGCTCGGTTTGTGGCTCAGTGTTTGATCTGCCAGCAGGTTAAGGCAGAACATCAGAGAATCGCTGAACTTCTTCAACAGCTTCCGATTTCAGAGTGGAAATGGGAACATATCACGATGAATTTTGTGACCGCTTTGTCGAGGAGTCCTAAGGGTCATAATGCTATTTGGATGATTGTTGACCGTTTGACGAAGAGTGCTCACTTCATTCCTTTTCGTGTCGGTCAGTCTACTGAGAACTTAGCTGAGAGGTATATGCAAGAGATTGTTAGACTTCATGGGGTTCCAGTTATTATTGTGTCCGACAGGGATAGAGATTCAGATCTCAGTTCTGGGAGAGTTCATAACAGTTTGGGGAGCAAATTAAAGTACAGTACAGCTTTTCATCCCCAAACCGATGGACAGCCAGAGCGGACTATTCAGATTCTTGACGACATGTTGAGGTCATGCATGATTCAGTTTGGTGGGTCTTGGGAGGATTATTTGCATCTCGTAGAGTTCTCGTACAATAATAGCTTTCCGGCCAGTATTAAAGCGGCTCCGTTCGAGGCACTCTATGGACGGAAGTGCAGGTCACCAGTGTGGTGGGATGATTTTGGTGAGAGATAGTTGTTGGGTCCAGAATTGATCACCAAGACAGTGGATGTTGTGGTTCAGATCAGGAAGCACTTGCAGGCAGCTCAGGACAGGCAGAAGCGATGGGCCGATGTCCATCGGAGGGATTTGGAGTTTGTTGTTGGTGATCATGTTTTCCTTAAGATATCGCCTTGGCACGGTGTCATTCGGTTCGGTGGTGGGGGCAAGCTTAGCCCGAGGTTTATTGGAACGTTTGAGATTTTTGAGCGAGTAGGTAAGGTGGCCTATCATCTTACTTTGCCGCCAGCTTTATCAGGAGTGCACAATGTTTTTCATGTCTCACAACTCATGAGATATATCCGAGATGAAAGCCACATGATCGACTATTCTGAGTTGGCCGTTCGGCCGGATTTGAGTTGTGAGATTCCGCCAGTTGCTGTTGTGGATCGGCGGGAGAAAGTGCTTAAGAACAAGGTCATCAAGTTGGTTCGTGTTGCTTGGAATCCTCACTCGCCTGGTGAGTCAACTTGGGAGTTGGAGGAGGAGATTCAGCCGAAGTTTCCTCATTTGTTTGGGTAGTTTGTTTTGGTTTAGTTTTATCTTTTTTTATTTATTTTGGGATTACCCTATGTATCTTTCTTTTGAATTTCGAGAACGAAATTTTTCTGTTAGGTGGGTAGAATTGTAACCCCTATTTATTATTTTTAGTATTTTGGAGGTATTTTTTCATTTTTGGTGTAATTTTCCTCTTATATTTCTTTTGGACCGTATATTGTATTTCCTTAATTTTAATTTTTCTTCATCCCATACTTTTAACCACATTACCCATCCAAACCCATTTATAAATTAATCCTACACCCATATAAATAAATCCTATCCTATACCAAATTTTATTATCAGGTTGGTTTCTTACCTATTTACTACACCTATTAAATTCCTATTATAATCCTATACACTATCTAATCCTACCACCCATTACTCCCTAATACTACACCAAACCATCCAATCCTACCGTGAGCTGCATCCCCCCCTACACACTCGGATTACTACCCAGCACCAGGCCCAGATTCTTTTTCCCTCCTGTAGCCGCCTATGTGTGTACCCCCATCTTCAAACCCTAATTCTATATATCATATCCTATATATATTAGTACAATCCGATTGCTTCATGCTTTTATTTTTCCTAAACATTGCACCATATTTCCGTGCTTCATCTCTCTCGCTTCCTCTCCATCCGCCGTCTCGCGCTCTCTTGCTCTTGGGATTTTATTACGCGTGCTCGAGTGCGCGTGTGGATCGTTCGTGAGTACGCGGGTTTTCGTTCGTGGGATTTGCTTCCACTTTTGATTTGCATCGTTCTTCATCTCCAAATCAAGACAAGTAAATTGTACTCCAATTCATTTGTTTGATACAAGTCAAAAAGTTCACCTATAGTGTAGTTGGATCAAGAGACAACCTTAGATTGTCTTTTCCTTGATGAGTTTTGTCTCTATTGTGATAATTTGGCCATATATAACTCATGTCACAAATCTTGATATGTGATAACCTAGCAATTGCCCAATTCTTGATTTTTAGTCATGTATGTGAATAATTGTGTGAAATTGTGTTTGGATTATGACCCATGTGAAATAATAGGTGTGGACATGTTAATAACCCTAAATCATGATTTTTAGATGCTTGGTAGGTTGTATTTCAAGTTTGGATATGTTTGGATCAATATTCTTGAAGTTATGTCGTTTTTGTTTTGAATTGTGAAATCTGTATTTTTTGGATGTTCTGTTTCGTTTGCTGTTTTCGACTATGCTACAGCAAGTATCTTGATTCCAGTATAAAATATGAATTTTAGATAATTTTGTCTATTTTCAAACCCCACTGATTTTGCTTAATTTGGATTTTGTATGACTGAGTTATGACTGTTTTAGTACAGAGGTGTCGATCTATTCCAGATTCTGTTTTGGGTTAATTTTCTTAACAAACTATTTTCAAGAACTATTCTATACATATTATTTTGATCCAATATTTTGGTTAGTATTTCTTTATGAAGTTAGGGACTACCCAGAATTTTGATGAATTTTATTGATAAGTTTTGTGTGTTGTTTCATGATCGTTTCTAAATTTTATACGTGCTGTATTTTGTTTGCTGTTCTATAAAGAATCCTATTTTCACTATGATTCTTATACTGTATGAAAAATATTTGTGAAATGTAAAAGTTAGTAAATTTTATCTATTTTCATATCCCTTGGGCGGAATTGGATTTCGATTCACTGGTTGCGAGATATCTTAGTTTTCGTACAGCAGTGTTGAGATTTCTAGATTTGTTAAACCATGTTTTCATGATGTTTTTGTATTTTTGATGACTGGTCTATTCTTACTGGAATATTATGAAACTTTATATTTTGGTGCTAAACGTATAGGGGAATACCCCAGATTTTTCCTGAATTTATTTGAGAGGTTTTGATGCTGTTTTTCTGACTGAGAATTCGTTTTCCTGATTTCTGACTGAACATATTTTCTGTTTTCAAATCTGTTTTGAGTTATGATGTTGTGAATTACTATATGACTTAATTATACTTGTTGAATTCTTGTGGATGTCTAGTTTCCAGATCCTTTGACGGATCTATTTTTGCATTTCTGTAGCGACAAGAATCACTATTTTAGTACTGTACATGCTGTCCTGAATATGAACATACACTATTTTGCTCGTTTATGTGACTGTATATCATCTATGATTGTTGATTTGTTTCCCTGAACCTAATACTGATTATACCATGTTAGTCTGAAACTATTTAGTACACGTTCACTGTCAGTTGGATAACCATAATAAAAGTAACCATGCCTGATGTTTAAGGGAAAGATCTAATAGTGGGAAATTATAGAAATGTGTACTTGGAAGGGGGTCCGTGTTTCCCATACTGAGAATCTGTTATACTGTTACTGATTACCTCACTGCACACTTCCCTATAGGAAGATGTACTCGAAGGAGAGCCATTAGGTTTTGACTGTCTGATTACTGTTACTGATTACATGATTGCACACTTTCCTATAGGAAGGTGTACTCAGAGGAGGACCATTAGGTTCTGACTATTACTGCTACTTTACTATTACTGATACCTAAGTACACTGCCCTATATGATCCCCAATGAAATCTACAAGCGAACTGTTTGTTGTAGCAACCATGTGATATGATTTTAGGGCGCATGAAGTGCTACCTAGCTAGTAATACACACAAGACTATAAGAACATAAAACTGATACTGTTAGACTGTTACTGTTAGACTGAGACTGTTGGACTGATACTGTTATACTATTATCCTGATTTACTGATATACTGAGTTTACTGTTACTAGACACTGTTAGTTGCCTTATGACACTGCCTTGACATAAAACAACTGTACTGTTAGTATACCAAGCTAGGTCTGTTTCTACGATTAATTAGATCTGCTAGTTTTTTCCATGTGCTTGTATCCTACATTATTTGTGACCCGCGACTTACAGTTGACGGGTACATGTTTCCTTCTTTTCCCCTTCTCCTGCAAATTTACTAATTGCAGATCAGGATGGTCAGCTGCTAGAAGGTATTGGCGAGATGATGTATTAGTGCTGGAGATTATGTTTTATTATATTTTTATTGTTGCTTGAACATTGAATAAATTGTATTTGGTTTATTGGATATTATTTGTATTTGGGCGATGTTGTAATACCCTGATTTTTCAATTAATGAAAAATTATTTATTTTGCACGTAGTGTGCACGTGCAATATTTTGTTTGGATTATTTTTATCATGATGTGTATATTTAAATATATTTTTCCTCAAATTATTTTAGTACAAAAAGCCTTCTTTAAAAGCCTTATTTGATTTAATTAAAAAGCCCTTTTCTTAAAAAGCCCAAAAGCATTTTATTTTATTTATTTTTATAAAATATTTTGGCCCAAAAAGGAAGCCCATGAATTAATTTATTTTAATTAAACTTGTCATGTAGAAGACTTTTTTTTACAAATCTATTTTTATACAAATTTAAGAATGTACAAAATTTGGCCTAGTTGCATGCACGTGCACTACACGTACACGTGCAATGCACACTCACTATTCTTGGCCGGGTATCATTCTTTTTGGAGGGATTTTTGATTTTGGGTGTGGAGAACATGGTGGTAGTTTCAAGGAAGTGGGTAGTTCTTCTAACTTCTACTTTGATCTAAACCCTTCATCCAACAACCACCAAGACAATCTTGGCCCTCCATTTCACTCATCTTTGAGTATAAATACCCCCCTTCTCATGGCTAATTTTTCATATGCAAAGTGTATTTCTAAGTTATAGTATTATCATTGTGTGAGTTATAAAAGATAGAGAGTTGAGTGGGCTTTTGTTGCTTGGAGTGGCCGGCATCACCAAGGAGGGAAGCTTTCGGTTGGAGCTAGAAGAAGCATTCGGCATTGGCTTGGAGGCTTGGAGCTTGAGCGCTTTTGGCTAGGAGGAGGTGCTTTCGTCTACAAGGACTTGGTTGCGGTTGTTTGGGTTTTTCTCTCCATTTAAGGTGGGTAAAACATTTTATATTTCTAAAGTAGGTCCATGCTTAGTTTCAACCATCAAAGATGCATGAAAATATTAATAAGAGCCCACTTGAATTGAGTAGTTAGTATGTGAATGGTTTGAAATGTGATGATTAACTTATATGGCTCTAGTGTTAAAATTAAGTTGTATGTAGATTGATCCATGTTCATTAATATGAAGTTATGATGGTAACAAAATTTAATTGAGGATGTTGCTATTGTGATTAGAGACATAATGCATGCTTATTAATTGTGAAATTGAGATGAATAGACTTATATGTTGATATGGATATGGACTATTGAACTCACATGTGTATTGGTTGAGTTAAGAACTAATTTCAGTAAATTATCACTATGAAACAATTGAATAAAAGACTAGTAGATTAATTATATGGCAATGTCGAAAATACAATTTATTGTAGTTAGTAAATAAATCTTGGATTTTTGTGGGTGAAAAATACATTTCATTAGCACAAAAAAAAATTATATTATTTTACTGGTATGAACTTTTATGACTGAGGGTTTAATCTGGAAGTTTTTAGAAAATATTATCAAAGCAACAAGAAGCTATGGTTATTTGAATGTCGAGTTATTCTTAAAACAGTACGAAAATAATACAAAAGTATTTTTAATTGGATTAGTGACAACCCGAGCCAGTGGCTCATGTGGTCTTGGACCCCGGTTGGCTTCTCTGTGTTGCACAGTTCGAATCCCGAGCGGAACACTTCTTTTTGTTAAATTCCCTAAAAACAGTAAACAGCGAACTCAGGGTTTATATAGACCCCAGTCGCTCTATGGACGTGTTCAGCGACCGGCCTAGTGGTCGGGGCTCTGTGCTGTCTTGGTGCGGCGCCTGGTTCGAATCTTGGGTTCGGCATATAAGGAAAAATATTTTTTTTGGGTGTTTTTAAAGTCCAAAAATTATGAAATAAATATGGTAATTCTCATAAAAATACAAGGAATTTTCTAAGACTGGTTTGGGTATTATTTGAATGAAATACAATATGGTTTGTGAATAAAAGGCATAATTAGAGTTTTGGTTACAAGATACACACTTATGGAAATTATAATTTATAAAGATTAAGTGGAATAGGTTATTATAAAGTAATTGGCAAAAGTACTTGTGGTGTGACATGATTTTATTTATTCTCATTGTGAGTATTGTGCAAAATGTGGAGTATGAATGTTACTAGTGATATTATGAAGTTGTTTGGATTCATGTATGATTATGAAATTAAAATCATGATTTATGAAAGGGAAAAAGAAATTGTTGGCTATACATATGAACTTTGTTAAAAGTATTCATTGTGGACTTGTGAATAAAGTGTAATCATGAATTGAAAGAGAACATACATGTGAGTTTGAGAACTCGACATGGAAATTGTTATGAGATAAAGATTGTGAAATAAAATTTGAAATAGAGTAGCTAAGTCTCCCCGGCATTGAGAAAAATGAATTGAAATGAAATTAGACCAAGGTTGGTCATGATGAAACAAATGAATAAGTCCGGTTGATGGAGAGGCTAACTCTAGTGATTATTTTGTTCATGATTTTTAAATAAAACTAAGGACTAGTACATAGTGGAGATGTGATGAAAGTAGAAGAAAAACATGAGTATGAGGGCCAACGGATAGCGGTGTGAGAGCGATTCACAGGTTGCCTGCTTGATGCGTCAAGACATGGCGTGGGCGCTACTCCGGAATTATCGTCCCGGTGGCGACGCTCGTGGGATGTTCGAGTGGCTATGGGTGGTGCCATTGTTCCATGGCGGAGGTTGAATTGTCCATAGGTTGCCTGCTCGATGCGTCGTGACAGTGCGTGGGATTCCCCTCCAGGCTGCCTGGACATGGGCTCATAGATCATAGGACATCTAAGACACTACCATAGTTACAGTAGTAGTTTAAGGCATAACGGGGGATTGAACCCTATCAAGATGAAGAACGAATAAGGGCTTGCCCTCGGACCTATGTAGTATGGGATGCATAGAATCCGAACAAGTGTGCATTAGTGTCATGTAACATAATAAACTGCATTAAGGACTAAGTGCACAATCACAACACGACATCAATAGGGTAGTCCCTTTTAGTTTGAAATGTGACAAGTTTGTGTTTGCTAAATATGAAATGTTAAGTTATACTATTTCCGGCAAAGCGAGGACGGCCGTGTATAATGTTCGTCGGTTGAATAAACTGACGTACCCACAGTCTTATATGCAGGTAAATATCATGTTAAAGATTAAAGAGGATGGATGCTTAAAGATTACATTATGCTGTTGTATTTATATCAAATTGTTGTATTTTACTTCCGCTGTGCAAAAGAAAGATGTAATTATGATGTAAACTCTGATGTATGATGAAAAGTTTTTATTTCCCTGTAAAAGTGTACTAAAGAAAGTGAAAAGATCCTGTAGAACATCTCGAATTCAGTGTATTTGGGATTCGGGGCGTTACAGAGTGGTATCAGAGCCACGCTTTCTACACTTTCACACTTGTACAAATTTATAGGGAACGACACCCTAGTAGTGGACATTAGAGTGTGTGTTTGAGTCTAGAGATTTAAATGTAAGTGACTTACATTTGTGTTGCTCTAAGATTTATGCTTCCTCCTCTCTATTTCTAAGATGGCTGATCACTTCGACCCTGCTGGAGGCGACGACTGGCATATCATTGAGGAAGAGTACTATCCTGGACAGGCAGATTCCGAGGACGAGTACTACCCTGGACAAGCTGATTCTGATGATGAGGAGTACCCTGAATCCCGAGAGATCACCCCACCTCCGGATTCATCTGATGATTCTTCCTCCGACGAAGAAGAAGTACCAGTTCCAAGTGGTCTTGTGACTTCTCTTCAGAGGCAAGTGGAAACCCTGAAGGAGAGAGTTGGATTGTTGGAGGCTCAGCTGGAGAAGCGGAAGGCCGACTATTCTGTTCTTAGCCATCGGATTTGGGAACTTGAGAAGAAAAAGAACCTAACTGATGTGCTGAAGGATGAGGTTGAAGAACTGCGGGAAGAACTTCGAGCAGCGAAGAGGACCCGTAGGAGTTAGAGTGTTGTAGCTTCTGTTTCTTTCCGTTCTGATGTCAAAAATGTTTTAAATTCGAATGTATAAACTTTTGGAATTCAATGAAATGGAAGTTGGTTTAAATTCTTGTCTTATACTTCGAATTTGACGGATCTTTTGCATCAGAATATGTCGAGAAGAGGAGCAAGGAATGGGGAAGGTTTGGATCTGGAGACTGAACTTGCTAGGGTCTACCAGACGCTGAATGCAGTGGCTCAGAACCAAGCTAGGGGGCCGGCGAATTCAGTGCCCGAGGTGATTAAGCTGGTGGAATCGTTCAAGAGAATGAAACCACCTGTATTCGAGGGAAAGTCAGACCCAGATGCGGCTGACAACTGGATACGGCAAGTGGAGACAATCTTCGAGGTGTTGGAGACACCGGAGGGAAGCAAGGTCAAGTTGGCGACTTTGCAGCTGGAGAAGGATGCGGCGGTTTGGTGGCAATCCATGAAGAGGACCATGGGAGGTCTGTTGTTTGGTTGGGAGGAATTTCTGGAGGAGTTCCGCAGCCATTATTTCCCCTCCGACGTCCAGGAGAAGAAGGCGATGGAGTTCCTGTCGCTTCAGCAAGGCAGCATGTCGGTGAGAGCATATGAGACCAAGTTCACTCAACTCTCCAGGTATGCTCCAGAACTGGTGATGGATGAGGCCAAGAAAGCTCGCAAGTTCGAGCATGGTCTGAGGCCTAGCTTGAGATCTCGTATGATACCCCTTGGTATCAGGAGATTCGATAAGCTGGTCAAGAGGGCGGCAGCGACGGAGGCGGATATGGAGCAGTTCCAGGTTGTTCAGAACAGGAGGAACAACTGGCAGTCTGGTAAGAGGCCTGCACAATCGGGGAGTTTCAAGGGACAACCATCTGCACAGAGGTTCAAACCGACAGGGGCGAACGCTGTTAGTGTAGCTGGAGGACCTGGAAACAATGTGGTGAGACCTCCTGCGGTGACTTGCTTTAACTGTGGGGAAGCGGGACACTACCGATCTCATTGTCCCAAACTTCAACGCAGTAATAGCGGCACACCAACGCAGCAGGCTGGGAAGAGGTCGTACCAATCAGGGCGAGTATTTGCCTTGATAGAAGCTGATGCTGAGGAGGCAGATCAGGTCATCTCTGGTACGAGGGCTGGTGTTTAGAGTCTTTGTCATTTCTTTTCCCTTTGTTTAGTGAGACTGTTATGTAATGGTACATATTATGTAACAGGCGAACTCTATCTTAATGGAATGAAAGCTGTCGTATTGTTTGATACTGGATCCTCTCATACTTTTGTGTCTCCAAAGTTTGCTAAAGTGTTGGGAGTGGAACCGAAGATTTTTCCAGGCAAGATCTTATCAGTAGCTACTCCGTCAGGGGAAACTTTAACCACTGATCGGTATTATGCTGATTGCGAGATTGTGATTGGGGGATAGAATCTTTGGCATTGATCTGATCGAGCTGACTATCTTGGGAGTCGATGTTATCATTGGCATTGATTTGATGTCGGTGTACAGTGCAAGCATCGAGTGTAAGACCAAGACGGTGACAGTGAAGGCTCCAGGAGGACCTGAAGTCATGTTCCAAGGGAAGCAGAAGTGTTCTAAGCTGGTGGTTACTATCCGCAAGGAAGAAACTCCTGTGGAAGTGCAAGGGATTCCTGTGGTTCGGGACTATCCAACAGTGTTCTTGGAAGATTTTCCTGGGTTACCCCCGCATCGTGATGTAGAGTTCAGCATCACTGTTCAACCGGGAAGTGCACCCATTTCTAAGGCACCTTATAGGATGGCTCCAGTGGAACAGGATGAGGTGAAACGGCAGATTGAGGAACTGTTGGGAAAAGGCTTTATTCAACCTAGTGCGTCACCTTGGGGAGCACCAGTGCTTTTGGTAAAGAAGAAGGATGGATCGATGAGAATGTGCATCGATTACCGGGAGCTGAATAAGGTCACTGTTCAGAATAAGTATCCGATTCCTCGAATTGATGACTTGTTCGATCGTCTACAAGGAGCAGCTGTATTCTCCAAAATAGATCTTCGATCAGGTTACCACCAAGTTCGAGTGAAAGCTGAAGATGTGCATAAAACTGCATTTAGAACTCGGCATGGGCATTACGAATTCTTAGTTATGCCATTCGGAGTGACGAATGCACCTGCAATCTTCATGGACTTGATGAACAGAGTTCTGAGGCCGTTTATTGATTCTTTCGTCGTGGTGTTTATCGACGATATTCTCGTGTACTCCAAGTCTGAGGAGGAGCACACTGAGCACCTGGCAGCAGTTTTGCAGAAGCTGGAAGAGCAGCAGTTGTATGCCAAGTTATCCAAGTGTGATTTCTGGAAATCTGAAGTGGCATTCCTAGGTCACATCCTTTCTAAGGAGGGAGTGGCAACTGACCCTCAGAAGATAGAGGCAGTGAGAGATTGGGCTAGGCCTACTACAGTGAAGGAAGTCAGAAGTTTCCTTGGGATAACTGGATATTATCGGAGATTCATTCAAGGATATGCTCAGATAGCTGTACCGCTTACAGGGCTGACCAAGAAGAATGTGAGCTTCAAGTGGACCGAGCAATGTGAGGCGAGTTTTTAGGAGTTGAAAGATAGGCTGACTACTGCACCTATTTTGGCTTTGCCTAGAGCTGGTGTCGAGTATGACGTTTATAGCGATGCTTCACATCAGGGGCTTGGTTGTGTCTTAATGCAAGAGGGAAGAGTAATCGCTTATGGGTCTAGGCAACTACGACCGCATGAGAAGAATTACCCGACTCATGATCTAGAGTTGGCTGCGATTATCTTTGCTTTGAAGCAATGGAGGCACTACGTGTACGGTGAGAAGTTGAATATGTACACGGATCACAAGAGCTTGAAGTATATATATCGGCAGAGGGATCTCAATCTGAGGCAGCGGAGATGGTTGGAAGTGCTCGAGGATATGCAACCTGAGATCAAGTATCATCCTGGAAAAGCTAATGTTGTGGCTGATGCACTTAGTCGCAAGAGCAGTTTGGCCAGTTTGATTACAACTCAGAGGCATCTGATTGAGGAGCTGGATCGAGCAGGTATTGAGGTTGTCTTGCAAGGATTGGGAGCATCTTTGGCTCAGTTGAGGCTTCAGCCTACTTTGAATGCCAGGATCATTGCAAGTCAAGAAGTTGATGCTGATATCTTGGAGATGAAGGAGCAGGTTGGTGCTGGCAGGTTGCCCGGATTTCAGACCAGGGATGGAGTGCTGTGGTTCAGAGACAGGCTGTGCGTTCCAAATCAGGCGGACCTGAAAGAGAGTATTCTTCAGGAGGCGCATGCTACTCTTCTGTCTGTACATCCTGGGAGTACTAAGATGTACAAAGACATCAAGCAGCATTTCTGGTGGTCAGGTTTGAAGCGGGATGTGGCTGAATTTGTCGCGAAGTGTGAGGTTTGTCAGCAAGTCAAAGCCGAAAATCAGAGACCCGGAGGTCTATTACAGCCGTTACCTATTCCGGAATGGAAGTGGGATAACATCAGTATGGATTTCATTACGGGATTGCCTAAGAGTTCTAAAGGCAATGATGCGATTTGGGTCATAGTCGATCGACTTACCAAATCCGCTCACTTTTTGGCGATGAAACTCACTGCTTCGATGGACAAGTTGGCTGAGATGTATGTTGATGAGATTGTCCGACTTCATGGCGTTCCTTCGACCATTGTGTCTGATCGAGATGCGCGGTTTACTTCGCATTTCTGGAGGAGTCTTCAGGCAGCTTTGGATACCAAGACAGATTTCAGCACTGCTTTTCATCCGCAAACCGATGGGCAGACCGAGAGAGTCAATCGTATTCTTGAGGATATGCTTCGGTGTTGTATACTAGACTTTGGAGGCAGTTGGAAAAGGCATTTACCTTTGGTGGAGTTTGCCTACAACAACAGTTTTCAGGCTAGCATCGGGATGGCGCCGTACGAAGCTTTGTATGGCAGGAAGTGCAGGACTCCTATCTGTTGGTATGAAGTTGGGGAGCGGCAGTTGTTTGGTCCTGAGCTTGTACAGCTGACTTCTGAGAAGATTGATCTGATCAGGAAAAGGTTAGTGGAAGCTCAAAGCAGGCAGAAAAGCTATGTAGACAACCGGAGAAGGGACCTTGAGTTTGAGGTTGGTGACTTCGTCTTTCTGAAGGTATCACCCAGTAAAGGTGTGGTTCGTTTTGGCAAAGGCGGGAAGTTAGCCCCGAGATTTATAGGGCCCGTATAAGATATTGAAAAGGATCGGGAAAACTGCTTACCGACTTGAATTACCGGAAGAGTTGTCTCAGGTGTACAATGTCTTTCATGTGTCTATGCTGAGAGGTTATATTCCAGACCCGAGTCATCATTTGCCTGAAGTGCCGGAAGGTTTGCAGTTAGACCTGAATTACATCGAGTCTCCTGTTGAGATTGTTGATCGTCAAGAGAAAGTCTTGAGGAATAAGACGATACCGATGGTCAAGGTAGTCTGGAGAAACCACTTGGTTGAAGAGGCTACTTGGGAATCTGAGGAGAGGATGTTGAAGGACTATCCTGAGCTTTTTGCTTGATTGTATTTTTGTATCTTTTGTTCTTGTTGTGTGAGTTGTATTTTTCTCGCTCTTGATTGTAGTTCCGGGGACGGAACTATTCTAAGGAGGGAGTGCTGTAATACCCTGATTTTTCAATTAATGAAAAATTATTTATTTTGCACGTAGTGTGCACGTGCAATATTTTGTTTGGATTATTTTTATCATGATGTGTATATTTAAATATATTTTTCCTCAAATTATTTTAGTACAAAAAGCCTTCTTTAAAAGCCTTATTTGATTTAATTAAAAAGCCCTTTTCTTAAAAAGCCCAAAAGCATTTTATTTTATTTATTTTTATAAAATATTTTGGCCCAAAAAGGAAGCCCATGAATTAATTTATTTTAATTAAACTTGTCATG
Source organism: Hemerocallis citrina (assembly GCA_017893485.1). Taxonomy (NCBI): domain Eukaryota; kingdom Viridiplantae; phylum Streptophyta; class Magnoliopsida; order Asparagales; family Asphodelaceae; genus Hemerocallis; species Hemerocallis citrina. The sequence continues at coordinate 57,322,493 of CM030367.1, read as the reverse complement.
TAGAAGACTTTTTTTTACAAATCTATTTTTATACAAATTTAAGAATGTACAAAATTTGGCCTAGTTGCATGCACGTGCACTACACGTACACGTGCAATGCACACTCACTATTCTTGGCCGGGTATCATTCTTTTTGGAGGGATTTTTGATTTTAGGTGTGGAGAACATGGTGGTAGTTTCAAGGAAGTGGGTAGTTCTTCTAACTTCTACTTTGATCTAAACCCTTCATCCAACAACCACCAAGACAATCTTGGCCCTCCATTTCACTCATCTTTGAGTATAAATACCCCCCTTCTCATGGCTAATTTTTCATATGCAAAGTGTATTTCTAAGTTATAGTATTATCATTGTGTGAGTTATAAAAGATAGAGAGTTGAGTGGGCTTTTGTTGCTTGGAGTGGCCGGCATCACCAAGGAGGGAAGCTTTCGGTTGGAGCTAGAAGAAGCATTCGGCATTGGCTTGGAGGCTTGGAGCTTGAGCGCTTTTGGCTAGGAGGAGGTGCTTTCGTCTACAAGGACTTGGTTGCGGTTGTTTGGGTTTTTCTCTCCATTTAAGGTGGGTAAAACATTTTATATTTCTAAAGTAAGTCCATGCTTAGTTTCAACCATCAAAGATGCATGAAAATATTAATAAGAGCCCACTTGAATTGAGTAGTTAGTATGTGAATGGTTTGAAATGTGATGATTAACTTATATGGCTCTAGTGTTAAAATTAAGTTGTATGTAGATTGCTCCATGTTCATTAATATGAAGTTATGATGGTAACAAAATTTAATTGAGGATGTTGCTATTGTGATTAGAGACATAATGCATGCTTGTTAATTGTGAAATTGAGATGAATAGACTTATATGTTGATATGGATATGGACTATTGAACTCACATGTGTATTGGTTGAGTTAAGAACTAATTTCAGTAAATTATCACTATGAAATAATTGAATAAAAGACTAGTAGATTAATTATATGGCAATGTCGAAAATACAATTTATTGTAGTTAGTAAATAAATCTTGGATTTTTGTGGGTGAAAAATACATTTCATTAGCACAAAAAAAAATTATATTATTTTACTGGTATGAACTTTTATGACTGAGGGTTTAATCTGGAAGTTTTTAGAAAATATTATCAAAGCAACAAGAAGCTATGGTTATTTGAATGTCGAGTTATTCTTAAAACAGTACGAAAATAATACAAAAGGATTTTTAATTGGATTAGTGACAACCCGAGCCAGTGGCTCAGGTGGTCTTGGACCCCGGTTGGCTTCTCTGTGTTGCACAGTTCGAATCCCGAGAGGAACACTTCTTTTTGTTAAATTCCCTAAAAACAGTAAACAACGAACTCAGGGTTTATATAGACCCCAGTCGCTCTATGGACGTGTTCAGCGACCGGCCTAGTGGTCGGGGCTCTGTGCTGTCTTGGTGCGGCGCCTGGTTCGAATCTTGGGTTCGGCATATAAGGAAAAATATTTTTTTTGGGTGTTTTTGAAGTCCAAAAATTATGAAATAAATATGGTAATTCTCATAAAAATACAAGGAATTTTCTAAGACTGGTTTGGGTATTATTTGAATGAAATACAATATGGTTTGTGAATAAAAGGCATAATTAGAGTTTTGGTTACAAGATACACACTTATGGAAATTATAATTTATAAAGATTAAGTGGAATAGGTTATTATAAAGTAATTGGCAAAAGTACTTGTGGTGTGACATGATTTTATTTATTCTCAGTGTGAGTATTGTGCAAAATGTGGAGTATGAATGTTACTAGTGATATTATGAAGTTGTTTGGATTCATGTATGATTATGAAATTAAAATCATGATTTATGAAAGGGAAAAAGAAATTGTTGGCTATACATATGAACTTTGTTAAAAGTATTCATTGTGGACTTGTGAATAAAGTGTAATCATGAATTGAAAGAGAACATACATGTGAGTTTGAGAACTCGACATGGAAATTGTTATGAGATAAAGATTGTGAAATAAAATTTGAAATAGAGTAGCTAAGTCTCCCCGGCATTGAGAAAAATGAATTGAAATGAAATTAGACCAAGGTTGGTCATGATGAAACAAATGAATAAGTCCGGTTGATGGAGAGGCTAACTCTAGTGATTATTTTGTTCATGATTTTTAAATAAAACTAAGGACTAGTACATAGTGGAGATGTGATGAAAGTAGAAGAAAAACATGAGTATGAGGGCCAACGGATAGCGGTGTGAGAGCGATTCACAGGTTGCCTGCTTGATGCGTCAAGACATGGCGTGGGCGCTACTCCGGAATTATCGTCCCAGTGGCGACGCTCGTGGGATGTTCGAGTGGCTATGGGTGGTGCCATTGTTCCATGGCGGAGGCTGAATTGTCCATAGGTTGCCTGCTCGATGCGTCGTGACAGTGCGTGGGATTCCCCTCCAGGCTGCCTGGACATGGGCTCATAGATCATAGGACATCTAAGACACTACCGTAGTTACAGTAGTAGTTTAAGGCATAACGGGGGATTGAACCCTATCAAGATGAAGAACGAATAAGGGCTTGCCCTCGGACCTATGTAGTATGGGATGCATAGAATCCGAACAAGTGCGCATTAGTGTCATGTAACATAATAAACTGCATTAAGGACTAAGTGCACAATCACAACACGACATCAATAGGGTAGTCCCTTTTAGTTTGAAATGTGACAAGTTTGTGTTTGCTAAATATGAAATGTTAAGTTATACTATTTCCGGCAAAGCGAGGACGGCCGTGTATAATGTTCGTCGGTTGAATAAACTGACGTACCCACAGTCTTATTGTAGCGCCCCAAATTTCTAATATGAGAGCTTAGAAAATAAGTGGCGAAATCCCAGCAATCCACTTCAATAGAACAATAAACACCAACAACACCACTAAAATTTTTCTTTCTTTATTACAACAATTATTACAAATCACAGCGGAAGTCTAAACATCTCAACCCAAATATTTCTTTACATTTACAACTCAATAACCACACAATATGTCTTTACAAATTTTACACAAAACTAAATAGTCCAAATAGTCTCAAATGCAACATTAAGCATCCAACCTCCCACTCTAAGCAGTAACCTGCAACAAGTGAGGCTAGAGTTGAACCCTAACCCCCAAACTAAAGGGGTCAGCCATAAAAATGGTGTGAGTGGCAACTAATCAAACAAATAACATAAATGAACATAAAACATAATATCCAACAAATAATAATCAACACTAAAGTATGAAGTAACAACAAAGAATAAGGGGTGATACCAAAACCAAAGGCCAAGTGTGTGCCGAAAACAGGAAATCCAAATGCAAGAAAGTGATTCAAGAAAACATCATGACTACATGCTGACAACGATGACTACTCAGAGATGAAGATAAACTATGATAATTTGCCCATGCTTGATCATTCCGGAGATTGATCCCACATCACAGGTATTTTCCCTGGATAATTCAGGAGATCATCCCACATCTAAACATAGACTCATAATCACAAGAATACCCCAAAAGCGTCGCCTCGACTCCGATCATTCCGTAGTTCAATCCCGCATCTCAAGATAATTACTTGGATAATTCCGGAGAAATACCTCACATCTCAGGTTAACTACCTGGATAATTCCGGAGATAAATCACACATCTCAAGTTAACTACTTGGATAATTCAGGAGATTTAAATCCTACATCAAAAGCCATACTGAGGTGCATAACTCAAGTTCCCATTCGTCATGACACTACTAATGCCTGTCCTTATTAGTTTGGGTTACTGAACAAATCTCCTAGAGTAGCGTACCCTACCGGACTAAAAATCTGAATAACTGAAAATTCGCCTCAAAGGGCCTCAACAAAGGACTGAACAAATACCGGTATACTAGGGCCACGTACCTCTAGAGACTCAAAACAAATATCTGAACAAATTCCACTTAACAAGTGGCTCAACAAAATATTTCCAAAATCATGTTCTTAATTGAACATCTCAAAAACCAATACTTAACTGAACATCTTAAAATTAAACACTGAACAAATATCTCAACATCAAGTACTGAACAATATCTCAGAATCAAGTACTAAACAAATGTCTCAGAATCAAACACTAAACAAAATATCTCAAATCAAACACAAAGATCCTACCGGACCAGTCGACTGTACAATGGACCAGTCGACTGTCCAGAGGACATATCCCAACATTTTACGAAAATGATCTAAGGCATGTCCAGTCGACTTACCCAAGAAGTCAGTCGACTGCCCCGAAAGAACTGAACAAAACCACAAGCAGAGGGTCAGTCGACTGACCACAGTCTAGGTCGACCGTCCCGAACAAATCTCAAGACTCAAAAGTACACTGTAAGCTCGTACCAGTCGACTGCACATCAGATCAGTCGACTGACGGCTACAGATCTGAACACAAAATCATCTTGAAGTTTTCTAAAGAATTACTGATCATAAAGTTAATTTATATTCGGGCAAATGAACAATTCTCAACAATCTCTATCATGGTTACATTACTCAATCAATCAATTTCTCCAATCTCATATTCTCATGATCTAAATTCTCAATTCTCCCATTAGGGTTTTCTCAACCTAACTAAATGTCTTCCTCAACACATAATCAAAATTGGCTTGCAATCACTAGATCCAGATGTTTAATATCCAAGTTTAACATAATCAGTTCTAAATTTTGCTTTCTAACAACATGATCTCATAAATCAACATATCCTCAACAAATCTAAATCTTTTCTCATCATGGTCCAAATATCAAATAAAAGTTCTCATCATCCATATCGAATTAAAGATCCATGTCCTACATACAATGGGACTAACAAAGAATGGTATAATGATCACAAACAAACATAACAAGATCTCACGTCATCTTCCAATCAAAACAAACAAAACAAAGCAAAACAAACAAACCAACTCACCTGATTTGAAGAAAAGATCCACAAACTTTCTCCTTGCTAGATCCAAGAATTCTCCTCTTGTTCCTCAAAGAAATCTCAATATTCTAAATATTGTGAATGACGGCTGGGAAAGGGATTTCCCTTATATATGCCGGATTAAAATATTAGGGTTTTCACCCAATTTGCAAAATAATCCTTTTAAGAGTACATCTTACATATATAATTGTATCCTTGAAAACTAAATCAAATATAATTTAAATTAGGGTCTAATAGAAAAATATGTTTCTAAACTTCAACAAATACTGATCGGAATGCCCAGAAATTATAATTTGCATTTTAACCCTTGAAATTGTCAATTTTGCAAATAAGTCCTTCTTTTCTCAAAAATTGCAAATACGCATAATTAATTTCAGAAAAATCTGGAAAAATACTAAATAATTCTCAAATAATAAATAATGATTTTTCATAAAGAAAACTTAATTTTCCAAACTTCTAAAAAGTCATTTGCACGTGTTTTGCACGTGTACCAAAGAATAAATTTCTTAGAAAACATTTATTAAATTCTCAAAAATCATTTAAATTCATTTTCAAATAATTAAAATAATATTTGAAAATACGGGGTTCTACACTTATATGCAGGTAAATATCATGTTAAAGATTAAAGAGGATGGATGCTTAAAGATTACATTATGCTGTTGTATTTATATCAAATTGTTGTATTTTACTTCCGCTGTGCAAAAGAAAGATGTAATTATGATGTAAACTCTGATGTATGATGAAAAGTTTTTATTTCCCTGTAAAAGTGTACTAAAGAAAGTGAAAAGATCCTGTAGAACATCTCGAATTCAGTGTATTTGGGATTCGGGGCGTTACAGATGTGACCCAGGCTATTTATTTTTTTTTACAGACTGATTTATTTGAGAATATTGTATTTGGTTTCAAATAAATTTCTGTTGGTATTTTATTTCAATTATGCATGTTGGTTGATACTTTTACTTCCGACTCTGATTATTTGTGTGATGTGTTGTAAAGATTCTTGAACAGCTTATGGATGATGAAAATCATTTGCTGGGCTTTTGTCGTGTATCCATATTCTGTATTCCTTTTTGGAAAGCGGGGCGTGACACTAACCCAAACCCAAAACCATTTATCTAAACCCCACCCGAACTCCACCATGCACTGCCTAACAACTAACCCCGTACTAATTCCCCCGAACTAATCTAACCACCCACTAATTACTCCCACTAATCCTCCCTATCCTTCTAAAACACCTTTTTCTCCCTCACTCTTCAATCCAAGCTCCACCTGCACCCAACACCCCCCCCATTAGTAGTCACAACAAGCACCATAGCTCCCCTCGCTGTCACCATCATCACCTTGAACCACTGACCTCCACCTCCTCCGAGCCTCTCCCTTGCTGCTCTCCCGCACCTCCATCGCCAACCCCATTACCCTTGCCACAACCATTCCCCCGAGACCTCCACTCACCTCCAAGCCCCCGTCGACAGCCTCGACAACCTTCCCGAGCGCTCCAGCACCACCACCGGCCAGCACATTCCATCACCATCTCATCCCTAAGCCACCATCGAAAACCCGGCACTTCGTCGCTGAGACCAGCACCCTCACCTCCCTGATAGCCCCATGTGGCCTCCACCCGAGAACCCATCACCTGTGCTTGCTGCCCTCATTACTGAGCTCCTTTCTCTTTTCCCATGTCGCCCACTAGTACCCCTGAGCCCCCACTCATCCCGCACCTCATCACCCCGCTCTCTTCTAACACTACCTTGCCATCTCCCTTGCCTCGCCACCTACGACATCTCAACCCTCGCTGTCCCCCTCGTCGCCTATCACCAAGCACTACCACCGCTGCTACATCCCCTCGCTGCTAGCACCTCATCGCCCTCCAGTCACCATCACTGCAACCAGCACCGACACCCCTCGCTATTGCCACTGCCATCCCCAAGCCCCTCCATCGCCTTGCTGCCCTTCCTCGAACCCGAGCAGCAGCCACCCGCAGTCTCCACTTGTACCTCACCACCGTAACACCCCTGATGTTCCTCCATTGCCAGCACCACTCGACGCCTCGACTCGTCAACCTTGCTGGTTACTGCTTACTGCTCTCTTGATGCTAATGCTGCCCATGGCTTTTTCTGCATCTCGCTGTCATGGCTGTTGTTTTCTGCGTGGTAGCTGACTTGCTTGCTATTGTGTGTTGAGTCGCTGTGTTGTTGCTACCATTCCCATTTTTTGCTGCCACTCTTATTGTTACTTCTCGTCGCTTGCTCTTGCTGCATTGTTGTCGTTCGTTACCGTGGATTGCTGTTGTCGTCGTGCTGTTAGGATTCTCTTTTGATCCTTCGTGATCGTCACGTGATAAGGAAAACATCTCTTGCACACATTTTATTGTTCTTGTGTAAGTATTTTCTGTGACATCCGGCTAGTAGTTATTGATTTGAATATCATATCAAATTGAATCCCATTATTGATTCACCGTTTTCTTTATCGCATTATGTTTTGATTCATAGCCTTCTTATTGTGCCACGTTATTGTTCAAGTCTAGAACCGTTAAATCATCATGTTGTTGAATACTTGAATATATTGCCATGTCTCTTGTCTGAGATTGTATTGAGGTTTCGACCCATTCTCCGACACTGAAATTTAGAGCTTTGTATATAGAAATTGTAGAACACTGAGTCTTGAATCCAGAACATCTCACGGATTCTCAATTTGATTTATATATTATAAGTTATTGTCGTTTTAGTACTATCATGTTGTAATTTCCAGAACAGAATTCATACACGAAACCAGTAAAGAATAAATTTATAAGCATAACTACTGTAACTATAATGTATCCTGTGAATATACGTTGGAACCAGCAGAGTGTTTATTTTATAGAATCTCTGATGGAATCGAATTTGAATTCCCATAACAGCGAAAAAGTTGGTTTTTGTACAACAACGTCTCGCTGTCCTGAACTGCATTTTTTTCATGTTTAATAATAAATCTATTTAAGTTTTCTATTGCACTACATACTATTCATTGTACAGTCATTGATACCCCATTGATATTGTTTCTTGACACTCGTTCGATCAATTGCATATTCATAATTCATGTCAATAAAATAATAACAAGCCGGGGTAAAATTGGTAGTGAACAGTCAGAGACTATACTCGGCTGAGGGGTCCGTGCTTCTCTATATTGTTTATTGTTATCGGTTATTGTTTTATCGATTGATTGCGGACTACTGCTACAGTTTTCCGATTGTATCGTGGACCGGCTTTTGTAATTGATCATTGATTGTGGATTATTGATTATTGATTATTGTTGCCAAGTACACGACCCTCTGAAGTTCACCACTATAGTCTAAACGTTCACTTGATTGTATGCTCCCGAACCTGTGGTATAGGATGCAGGATTGCATGCATTAGATAGTTTAATAATAGATTGATAGACCTAAAGATAGACACCAAACATGGACTATTGATTTATTGATTATTGATTATTGTTTATCAATTATTGTTTATTGATTATTGACTAACGACTATTGGCCCTATTGAGTATTGTTTATTGATTATTATTTTACTAATTAGTGACTGTTATTTATCGACCATTGAACGATTGATTATCGACTTTTGATCTTGTTATCGTTTATCATTTATTGATCTCTGATATCATCCCAGTTTCTTATCTATTATTACATTGTACTGTATTCTTTCACTGCTTGCTACTACTTGTCTCCCAAAGTTTACTCTAACGGGTACTCTCCATTCTTTTGAGTTATTATTTATACAAGTACAGATGAATAGACACTAAAGGGTCTTGACGTACTGTTACTGCAATGCATATTCTCGGACATTCTGTAAGTTCTTGTATCTCAAATATTAGTTATTGTATTATATTCTTGTTCATGTGATTATTATTGTTTATTCGAGCTTACTGGTATTGTACAACTTATGGATGATATGAGTTCGTATACTCATATCATTTGTTGGGCCTCAGTTACATGAACGTCACACCGTATTTTGGGAAGCGGGGCGTGACAGAAAGAACAAGGATAACTAAAGGATAAGGACAGCACCTTGCTAGAGGAAGCTAGAAAAATAGCATATTTCTTCTCATTAGTGAGCAAGTTGTCAGAATAAATCCATTCACCAGACTTAAATTGCTCATCTACAATCGAAACAACATCTTTAGAGATACCCACGAAAGAAGATGAATGAACCGAGGTCTTATATAAATTCCCAGCGGTTGAAATTGGGGATTCACCGACCATTGTGGCTGTCCATCACCACCACCCACATTCGAGTTGTCCCTCCAAGGCAAAATGTGATCCCAATTGGATGGGGTCTTCAACCACCATATCAGAGGGAATGGTGTTTACATTGTGAACGATACTTTGCATAATCTCTTTGAAAGAGTTGGAGGGTGGAAAATAGATGGCCGAGAGGGAGAAGGAGTCAAAATTAGGGCTCTCCAGACCAAGTTAGGAGGCTTGGTTGTGGTCAGGGGAGGGAGGATTGGTGGGGGCATTACATTTTGGATCCTGTATGCAAGGCAAATAATACTAGGGGGGTGGTGAATAGTGTTGTATAAAGATTATCAATAAGTTAAACCTTTTTGCACTGTTAAGTCGACTGAAAATAGAAGGCAGTCGACTGAAGCGTCAGATTAGAAGAGTAATTTTACTAAAAAGTTACAAGTCTGTTAAGTCAACTTAGAGAGTAACGCAGTCGACTGACCAGACTCGATTTACACAAGAAACTCAGAGAAATTGAAAATGCAAGTATAGAGAATATAACCACAGAAAGTCAACACTGCAAACACCATGATGTATCATGGTTCGGTCCTCCCGATCTACATACAGTCCCCAAGCAATCCACTAGAGGTTTTCCACTATTCTTGAAAAAAGTACAAGAATACTCTACGGCCTTTAATAACAAATATGTCAATTTCGTAGACCTCTGTCACCACTAGAGAGAGCAAAATCCACTCTATACCGTAGAGTGATACCGAATCTAAACCAAGAGTCATACTCTCCAACCGAGAGCACCACTCTCACAACCCGAGAATGAAACAACATCAAAAAGAGATTTACAACAACTAAAAGCCTTGTAAGTGGAAGTGCTTTTTGTATATTGCCTATACGTCGACTTCTGACTTCAGTCTAGAACGAATTCAATGTTATACTAGACTGAAAATCAGAGAACCAAGTCTTAAAGAAAGTAAATGCTTGTTCTTCTTCTTTTCAAAAGCAAAAGACTTGAAAATGAAAGTTAAGGAGTTAGGGAACCTCTCCTAATTGAAAACTATACTTTATTTATAGAGTTAGAAACTCTTGAACGTTGACAAATCGTATCTCAACTGCCATACAACGGCAGTAAACAGGTTTGAATTTGAAAAACAAGTTTTAAATTCAGAAAACTTTCAAAAACTGCTTGAACAGTCGACTGGGTTGCCATAAAAGTCGACTGGTCAGAGCTTGAGTGAGTTCAGTCAGTTTCGTACTCTAACAGTCGACTGTCTCGAAGAGTAAGTTGACTCTCAATCAGCTGAACTTATACAAGCTTTGTTTTGACATTTTGATTTTGTAAAACATTTTCTTTATTTAGGGATTGTGTGGGTGTGTGTGTGAAAAGGCTTTTACAAGATTCTAAGACTCACAAATAATACAAACAATATTACAAGACATTTGTTCAAATGTAGCTTAATCACTTGAAGCTCTTGAAAGTCTTGAACTTGAAACATGAAAGCTCTTGAAAGTCTTGAACTTGAACTTGAGTCTTTGTGACTTGATCTTGCCTTTGTGGTTGATCAAATACTTTTGAAAGCTTCATCACATTGTATTGGCCTTGAACACTTTTGATACACACTGCAAAAAATATGTAATATAGAAAAATTGTGTATTGTGTTGTAGTCATCAAAATCAAGAATCTACATTCTCCCCCTTTTTGATGATGACAACACAATAACTTAAGATAATATAGACATTAAGTTTGCATTTCAAGATACTCACACAAAATTTGAAAAGATATACAATTGTTACAAGCTCCCCCTAAATAAAGTACAATATGCACACAAAAGATGTTAAAAAAAAACAACATAACATAACATGGATAACATAACATGCATAACATAACACCATATTTCTCTCCCTTTGTCATCAACAAAAACATAAGGAGGAAAGACAAACCGTAGATAAAAAACCAAAAGTTCATAAAGATATAACATAAGTCAATTACATAAATTGAAGATAGAACAACATGAAAACATAAAACATAATTGCAAAATGACAAAAAAAAATAATAATACATCAATCGTCTTCTTTGTCTTCATCAGCACTGTTTGAGGCAGGAGTTGGTTGTGAAAACAGCCTAACAAACATTTGAGTGAGGTTAGCCATGCTAGCCTCAAGAGAATCCTGTCGACCTAAGATGAGATCGGTACGATCCAGGAGATAATTAACAGAAGTGTAAAGACTCTCAGGATCAGAAAAACTAGCTCTAGGACAAGAACTAGAGGACGAACTAGAATCAGAAGACCGACGAGAAATTGAAGTGGCTAAAGGAATAGATGTGCATTCCTTTGAGGAGACCGAGGGGGTGAGTTAAAAATTTTCATACGTGCTAGGCTTGCACGATCAAAAGATTCATAACGATTAACAACCCTCGACTCAGAATCAAGATCAATGTTATAGTAGTTAAAGACACGGGTAAGTAAATCACCAAAAGGAACAAAAGAGGAATGAGCCTTATGGAGACGATTAAAAATTACTCGACTCCAATTTATTTGGATGTTGCCGAAGATGGCATACACGGCTTGATGCAATTCAAATGAAAATTGGTCGACTTAGCAAGAGTAAAAAGTGAAAAGATGGAAGAAGAGTTTAGGGTTTTTACTAGAAGTAAACGGCTGTGATTGAAAGAAGGTTTGGTGAAAGGTCGAGATCGAAAAGAGGGTAAAAGAAAGAGAGAGATAGAAGCCTCATACTGTGACGATTCAGAGTCAGAAAGACAATTTGATGTCGCGATAGTCGACTAGGTTTTATATCAGTTGACTAAGTCGAGAGCAAATAAAACCAAATAAAAATTAAGCTACTGTCAATCGACTGAGGTTGGAAGACAGTCGACTGGGCAGAACACAAAAGTAGTCAGAAATATAGACAACAAAAATATTGTATAAGTCGACTGGAAATCAATTATAAGTCGACTTAAACATAAAAAAAATTCAAGAAATGTCATGAAATGAGCAAATGCCTAGTTCTCTTCTAAAGTTGATAAAGTTGTCTTCTTTAAGAGGTTTGGTAAATATATCTGCTACTTGTTTATTAGTAGAAATAAAATCCAATATGATATCTAACACATGATCACATAGAAAATGATGTCGAATATCAATATGTTTCGTACGTGAAAGTTGAACCGAATTTTTAGCTAAATTTATAGCACTGGTATTATCACACATTATAGTGGGTCTTGAAAAAGAAATACCATAATCTAATAAAGTTTGTTTCATCCATAAAATTTGTCCACAAGCCAAACTTGCCGCAATATATTCAGCTTCTGTAGTAGATAGGGATATCGAATTTTGCTTTTTACTGCACCAAAATACTAGTGAATGTCCCAAAAAGTGACAAGTTCCACTAGTACTTTTACGATCAGTTTTACTACTAACAGAATCAGCGTCACTATACGACAAAAGTTGAAAGTTATTGATGCGTGGATAGAACAAACCATATTCAGATGTGCCTTTAAAGTATCTTAAAATACGTTTCACTACTTTTAAGTGAGAATCTTTTGGATTAGACTAATATCTAGCACACAAAAATATGCTAAACATATTATCTGGTCTACTAGCAGTTAAATATAAGAGTGAGCCAATCATACCTCGATAGAGATTTTGATCGACACTCTTACCTAATTCATCTTTGTCAAGTGTAGTAGTAGTAGCCATAGGTGTGGTCTTACTACTAGTGCTATCCCTGCCAAATCGTTCGGGTAATTCCTTAGCATATTTTTCTTGTTTAATAAATATTCCATTTTGAGACTTTTTTATTTGTAGTCCAAGAAAATAATTAAGTTCACCCATGTGACTCATCTCAAACTCATTTTTCATGGTATTAGAAAACTCTTGACATAGATTACTATTAGTAGATCCAAAAATTATATCATCTATATATATTTGTATGATTAAAATATCGGTCTTTATTTTCCTAATAAACATGGTAGTATCTACTTTACCAATTTCAAAACCGTTTTCTAAGAGAAAAGCTTTTAAGCGATCATACCAAGTACGAGGTGCTTGTTTAAGACCATATAAACCCTTTTTCAATTTAAAAATATGGTTTGGGAATTGTTCATATTCGAAACCGGGTGGTTGCTTAACATAAACATCTTCCTTAATAAAACCATTCAAAAAAGCACTTTTAACATCCATTTGGAAGAGTGTGAAATTCATAAAAAACGCAAAAGATAATAAAATCCATATTGATTCTAGTCTTGCAACAAGAGCATATGTTTCATCAAAATCAATTCCTTCTTCTTGATTATATCCTTGAGCAACTAATCTAGCCTTGTGTCCTAAAAACTTGTCCTGATTCATCTAACTTATTTTTAAATACCCATTTGGTACCAATTATAGTATGATCAAGAGGTTGCGGAACTAAATCCCATACATCATTTCTTATAAATTGTTTAAGTTCATCTTGCATGGCATTCAACCAAAATTCATTCTCACATGCTTCTTGTATATTTTTCGGTTCAAAATCTGACAAAAAAGCAGTATAAGAAATCATGTTAAAATGAGATCTTGTTTGAATACCATGTGAAATGTCACCAATTACTAAGTCATGAGGATGATCTCGAACTTCAACAAATGACTTTGGTAAAGTTTGAGTTATCACAACAGGATCAGTCGACTTAACAAGTCCATCAGCCGACTGATTCACATCAGTCGACTTAGGAATCCTATCAGTCGACTTGTCTAGGGTAGTTTGCTCTAGTGATTTAATAACGTTATCTAGTGGTAATGATTCAATTTCATCATCTTCAATAACATTCGACGAAGGTAAAAATTCATCAAATGAAACATGCATAGATTCTTCAATAGTCAAAGTTGACTTATTGAAAATTCTATATGCCTTACTTCTATTTGATTATCCAATGAAGATACCTTCATTAGATCTAGCATCAAATTTATCTAGATTATCTTTTGTGTTTAATATGAAACACTTACAACCAAATACTTTAAAATATGATACTTTAGGAATTCGTTCATAAAAAAGTTCATAACAAGTTTTCTTAAGCTTTGTCCTAATCAATATTCTATTTAAAACATAGCATGTTGTAGAAATAGCTTCAGCCCAAAAGTATTTAGGTAAATTGCTTTCAACAAGCACAGTACGTGCACATTCTTGCAAAGTCCTATTTTTTCTTTCAACCACTCTATTTTGGGGTGAAGCTCTAGGAAATGTAAATGAATGTGTTATACCATTCTTGTTGTAATATTCTGAAAACGTTTCATTCTCAAATTTTCCACCAAGATCACTTCTAATAGTGACTATGGTTAGAGATTTTTGATTTTGAATACGTTTGCGAAAACTTTGCAAATTCTTCAAACGCTTCATTTTTATGTTTTAAAAAGAATACCCATGTAAATCTTGAAAAATCATCTACTAAAACAAATACATATCTACTTTTGTTTAAAAAAGTGACTCTACTAATAGGACCAAATAAATCCATATGGATTAATTCGAGAGGCCTACTAGTATAAATCATTTCTTTTGTTTTAAAAGTAGATTTTACTTGTTTTCCTAGTTGACATGCATCACACATCTTATCTTTCTTAAAAGATAATTTTAGAAATCCTTTAACTAGGTTATTCTTAGATAATTTAGCAATGTTTTTCATATTTACATGGCCAAATTTCTTATGCCAAAGCCATGAATCATTGTTAGAAGCAACTAAGCAAAAATCATTTGAAAACTCATTTAATTTTAAACATAATTCATACATATTATTTTTCCTAAAACCTTGAAAGATCAAATTTTGCATAGATGAATCATAGATTAAGCATGTATATTTTTCAAAGATAATTTTATAACCCTTATCACAAAGATGACTAATACTTAGCAGATTATGCTTTAAACCACTAACTAGAAATACCACTTCAATAGTAGGGGTAGTGTTCTTACCGACCATGCCTATTCCAATGAACTTTTCTTTCTTATTGTCATCGAACGTAACAGTTCCTCCATCTATCTCTTGTATGGAAGAAAGTAGGTTTGCATGGCCAGTCATATGCTTTGAGTATCTGCTGTCAAGTATCCAACGTTCCCTTTTAGGTACCTATAAAATAAGAATTGTGAATATGGTACCATTTTCATTGGGTCCGAAAGAGATTAGTGTTTGGGAAACCAAACCCAAAGTGAGTTCGATTTACCACCAAAAGCAGCTATATAATTTACAGATTACAACATTATGAATAAAAGAATTTATATAAGTAATCCTATCATTTAGACTCAGGTTGACTAGAACCCAAATGTTTTGAGTCTGTCCAGTCGACTTTATTTACCCTTCAGTCGACTATACTGTGAAGCCAGTCGACTGGGAGGTGAAACAAGTCGACCTATATGAGGTTGTCGTCTTTTTGAATGAGACTCCAAACCTCTGGGCAGACGACCGAAATTTTGGGTCAGTCGACTGGTCTAAATAGAAGGATTACTCTTTTCATGATCAAAAATAATTTTTGGTTTTCAAAATAATCATATAACTTCTTTTTCATACTAGAAACAGAATCAATCTTATTACTACTAGTATTATTAGAAGAATGATGTTTTTCAAGAGTTTTTTGAAAACCTAGTCCAAACTTTTAATTAGATTGAACTTGGTTTTGGAGAACTTCATTTAAATTCTCTTTTCCCTTGTTGAACTTAGATACATTCTTGGATATCTCTTCATAATTTTCCTTAAGAGATACAAGATCTATATCCAAGTTTGAAAGACGAGAATTTAAATACTTGACTTCAACATTTAAGTCAAGATTTTCTTGAGAAAGTATTTGATTAACTTTCTCTAGGTTTTTAACTCTTATCTTCTCATTTTTTAGTTCATGAAAAACCTCATTAAAAGCTTTTAATAAATTATTTGAATCAAAATTGTCACTTACATCATTTTGAGTAGCCATGAAGCACACATTTGCGACTTCATTTGATTCTTCATTCACTTCTTCGGATTATGAGTCCCTATCATCCCAAGTTGCTTTATATGGCTTTGTGTTCTTCATGTACTTGTTCTTTGTGTACTTGTCCTTCTTGAAGTTAGGAACTTTTCTTTTTGATTTGCATTTTCTAACGGACAGTCCTTCTTCATGTGACCTGTCTTATTACACTTGAAACAAGTGGGAAGATCATTAGTATCTTTAAACTTAGAATTGAATTTACCCTTTCGAAGAAATTTCTTGAATTTTCTAGTGAACATGGCTATTTCTTCTTCATCTTCTTCTTCATCTTCTGAATCGGACATGACCTTGAAAGCAAGAGTCTTATTCTTGGCTTGTTGAGGTTCTAGGTCCTTCTTGCGTTCTTCTAGTTGTACTTCGTATGCCATTAGATTTTCCACAAGATTCTCAAGAGAGAGTTGTGTTAAATCGTTGGCTTCTTCTGCAGCGGTGGTCTTCTTCTCCCATTCCGGGGTTAGGGCACGTAGGACCTTCCTCACCATCTCTGCTTGCAAATATGTCTTTCCAAGAGCCACAAGAGAGGTTGTGATGTCCGTGAACCATGTTATAATGTCCGATACATTTTTGTTCTCCTTCATACGGAATATCTCGAACCTGTGAACAAGAACATTTTAGATTCTTTGACCTTATTTGTACCTACATGTGTTACCTCAAGAGTTTGACATATTTGGTGATCCGTTGTTGCATTTGACACACGATTAAACTCTTCTTTGGTAAGTGCACAAAAGAGAGCATTCATCGCCTTTGCATTGTTCATGGTGTTGTTCTTCATGTCATCATTCCATTATACATAGGGAATTGTAGGTACGGTATATTCTGTCTCGATCATGTTCCAAATCTCATAGTTGATCGACTATAAGTAGATCTTCATTCTACACTTCCAATAGTTGTAGTTTGTTCCGTCAAAGAGAGGTGGCCTTTGTGTGGATTGGCCTTCATGGTATTGACTTGCATTTGAAGTAGATGCCATTGCACTCAACCAAGCTCTGATACTAAGTGTTTGATCCTGTATGAAGGACAAATAACACTAGAGGGGGGTGAATAGTGTTGTATAAAAATTCTCAATAAATTAAACTTTTGCATTGTTAAGTCGACTGAAAATAGAAGGCAATCGACTGAAGCGTCAGATTAGAAAAGTAATTTGACTGAAGAGTTACAAGTCTGTTAAGTTGACTTAGAGAGTAACGCAGTCGACTGACCAGACTCGATTTACACAAGAAAATTAGAGAAATTGAAAATGCAAGTTTAGAAAATACAACCACAGAGAGTCAATACTGCAAACACCACGATATATTCTGGTTCCATCCCCCCGACCTATATCCAGTCCCCAAGCAACCAACTTGAGATTTTTCACTATTCTTCAAAAAAGTACAAGAATACTCTACGGACTTAGACAACAACTATGTCAAATCCGTAGACCACTCTCACCACTAGAGAGAGCAAAACCCACTATACATCCTAGAGTGAAACCGACTCTAAACCAGGAATCTTACTCTCCAACCGAGAGG
The DNA here is from genome assembly GCA_017893485.1 of Hemerocallis citrina. Lineage (NCBI taxonomy): Eukaryota > Viridiplantae > Streptophyta > Magnoliopsida > Asparagales > Asphodelaceae > Hemerocallis > Hemerocallis citrina. Next base: position 57,304,877 of record CM030367.1, on the reverse strand, counting down.
ACCACTCTCACAACCCGAGAGTGAAACACTAACAAAAAGAGATGTACAACAACCTAAAGCCTTGTATGTGGAAGTGCTTTTTGTATATTGGCTATAGGCTGACCCCTTACTTCAGTCTAGAACGAAATCAATGTTATACTAGACTGAAAATCACATAACCAAGTCTTAAAGAAAGTATATGCTTGTTCTTCTTCTTTTCTAAAGCAAAAGACATGAAAATGAAAGTGAAGGAGTTAGGGAACCTTTCCCAATTGAAAACTATACTTTATTTATAGAGTTGGAAACTCTTGAACGTTGAGAAATCATATCTCAACTGCCATACAACAGCAGTAAACAGGTTTGAATTTGAAAAACAAGTTTTAAATTCAGAAAACAGTCCAAAACGGCTTGAACAGTCGACTGGGTTGCCGTAAGAGTCGACTGGTCAGAGCTTGAGTGAGTTCAATCAGTTTTGTACTCTAACAGTTGACTGTCTCCAAGAGTAAGTCGACTCTCAATCAGCTGAACTTATACAAGCTTTGTTTTGACATTTTGATTTTGTAAAACATTTTCTTTATTTAGGGATTGTGTCGGTGTGTGTGTGACAAGGCTTTTACAAGATTCTAAGACTCACAAATAATACAAACAAAATTACAAGACATTTGTTCAAATGTAGCTTAATCACTTGAAGCTCTTGAAAGTCTTGAACTTGAAACTTGAAAGCTCTTGAAAGTCTTGAACTTGAACTTGAGACTTTGTGACTTGATCTTGCCTTTGTGGTTTGAGCAAATACTTTTGAAAGCTTCATCACATTGTATTGGCCTTGAACACTTTTGATACACACTGCAAAAAATATGTAATATAGAACTATTGTATATTGTGTTGTAGTCATCAAAATCAAGAATCTACATTACGAACATAAAATAAACTCCTCCATCCCCCCCCCCACCCCGAGAGTTCCTTCTAACATTTGGCTTGCCTCTTCTGTAACCCCCAGAGGATTTACCACCCTGTGGAGCCAAGGAACTACCTGCGTGAAATTGGAGAGCACGGAAAGATGATTCCTTATTCTCAGTGACAATGGAAGTGGAAGAGACTTGCAGAACATGCTTACTGGATTTAGAGGGGTATAAAACAGTGACGGGGAAAAGAAAGTCTCCCATTCTCAAATCGAAAGTCATGATCCTTTCACCCAGCTTATCACAAAAGAAATCTGCCTCAACTTGGAGCAACCCGAGACCAACATAGCAATCGAAGAAGTGATAATCAAATCCCCAATGCAACTAGTCATCAAAGCAACTAAGCAAGGAGTATCGCAGAAGGGTGGGAGACCCAAAATAGTAGCCTTAGTAGGTTCAAAGTTGGAAGCAGAAATAATAGATAAAAAAAAGGCCACAGACGAATAGTAATTGTAACAGAATCAACTTGGTAAGAATCATTGGAAAAACTAAATTGGTAAGTACCTGAGGAGACGGACTTTGAAAACAATATCACTGTTAGAGCATGATTAATAGTCCTCGTCCAATCAGGAATACCACTTGAATTGCAAATAAATGAATCCAAAGCCTAGTGACTGCTAAACCCACCCACCATCGACACTGTCCCAAATGAATTAAGCAATTCTTTTTTTGTAATCATGTTCGGTATAGAAGAAACGACATAATACCTCTTTAAAGTGCGCAGTCGTTGGGGAGGAGCAAACAACAGAGACGAAAAAGAGGGGGGATGGGGGTCGGGAGTAGAACAAGACCAAACAGAGGGAGTAAATGGGGTGTAACGCCCCAAATTTCATACATAGGAAATTCATGACTCATATACAATCTTTTACTTCAACGTAATACAAACACAATATAAATTTTAGGGAAAGTTAATACTTTCATTACATCACAGTTCATTCCAATACACAGTTGAATTTTTACACTATAAATACAACTTGTTAAAACAATCAAGCTTCAACCTTCTACTAGAGTCCACAACAAAACTCAAATCCATACCATCTACTGAAATGAATGTTGCAAAATCTTCCAAACTGTGGACATGTTAGTTGAATACAACCGATGTAATGCTAACAACAATAGTGATCTTCTAATTCTCAAAAACCAACAAATTTGATGCAAAATAAAAATAATAAAGATAAATAAAATAGAAAGTAAATCTAATTTAAGTGTATGAGTCTATGCCATTAACATGAAATCTAATGCACAAAACAAATGAACACATTGCTCATTTTTTATGCATACTTGTTCTGATTCTATGCCGCCCATACACCATAGGTCTGAGGGCATGCCCTTAGCGTTCTCCTCATTATAGGGTTGAATCCCTCGCTATGCAATCCTAACTCGATGATCTATACTTCAGCGGGTAATTATGTGTAAATCGCACCCCTAGAATCGTGGACTTCACCAGTAGTGCCCCGGGTTTCGTACCTAGGTAACTCGAGACACCAGCTAGAATTTTTACTTTAAATAGTCTCTCAACACAGAAAATATAGAAAATTAAAAACTTTTATTACATCCCAGAAAGATACATTGTATAATACAATCTTACATGATTTTTACATAATGAATTACAAATAAAATCTACTATACAAAAATTTACAATCTCCACTTGGACGTTCCACGCAGCTCGAGTCTCCTGCTTCCATGATCCAGAACTTCTACAACTAATCAGACTGTGGGCACGTCAGTATAATGCAATTGACAAAATGCTGATAAAACCAGCGACTTCCCAAACTCAACAATCAATATTTGATGCAAAAAGGAAAAAGTGTAGTTAAATCACAAGTGTTAGTCTATGCCATGTCCTAGAGTCTAATGCACAATTCCAAATGCACGCAATGCACTTACTCTAATGCAACTCAAAGAGTTCGTAGTCTTTAAGTCACAAGGTTTGATTCCACGCTATGCATCCTACTCTTGTACTCATACCAGTTCCTAACAGTTAACTAGTGACTAATGAGGTTGTAGTAGTTCGGTCTAATTCCATCACTGTATTCAATAGTGATATCCAATTTTTTCACTATTCCCCGGCACCTGGACCTCACCCAAAAGTTGCTAAGAACATAAAGGTGGCCCCGCAATAACCCCTGTTTACCGAGATGCATAGAATCTTACTCACTTGGAGTCTTACGTGCCGGGGTGTATTCATATTTGATGCATAGAGTGTATTCATATAATATTATATATATACACTCTTAAGTACGGGGTGTTACACACACTCCCCTTTAAGAACTCAGTGTCCTCGCTGAGCCTGGGACTTACAACATGATCCAGGATCCCTTTCTAACCGATGTGGAGAGGACTACCCTGCATCTGCTAGTTGTACAGTCTCCTACCCGGGCAACCTGTAGCAACCTCATTCCATCTTAGGCGAATGGCTTTCACCATTCACAAGCTATCAGGATCTTTACAACAAGCACAAGTATAAAAAAGAGTGCTACGAGAAGAATAGTCAAATAAAATAAGAAATCAGCAAGATACAGCAAGTTTGTAAATCTGAAATCATAAACACAGCACTACGAAAACAACAATAGATCACAAAATATAAATCGAAATCCAGATCCGTCAAAAGGGCGATAAAATAGATACATTAGGCTACATTTAATATTCACAAAGTTTTTATCAACAACAAGTAGAATCAGGTTGAAATTTAGGTTCTTTACTGAACAGCATGAAAATTCTACAAGTATAGTAGTTGCGTGCAAGCATAGAATAGTTTATGAAAGTCACTAATTAAATTGACAAAAATTTAGAGTTAATCCCAGTCAAGTCTAGTTGTACTCAGTATAATATTGGATCAAAATAATATCTTTAACATCAGTATAAAAATAAATAACCAAACATGGTTCATATAAAACAGAATCTGGAATTTTTCTACACCTCTCTAGTAAAATAGCCATAACTTGCAACTCACAAATTGAAACTAAGATCTGTCAGAAATTCTGGAAAGTAGAAAGAATTCTCTACAATTCATATTCACAAATAATTTTCATATACTGACCTAATAGGGTCTAACATACTGAACAAAAACAAGGTCACAACCAAAATCAGAAATCTTCTTTATGCATAAAAATCAACTAGCTCGTATTCAACACATCCAAATCATAACAAATGCGAAATATGGTATACTAGATATCCCAGCAACATGATATAGGGTATTCAATAAGTCTACAACAAGTTATACTACTTCTAACACTTCAAGCATACGAGATCATACAACACCTCATAAATTACGAACAACATGTAGGTATACATCAAGAATCAATTATATCTAAGTTATTTCTTATCGTGCGTGTACGAGAAGAGTACGGATGGATCAATACCTAGAGACGAGATATAACAAGGGGTTGGCATAAGAATTTGTCTCTAGAACAAAACTACACTACAGACGGTATTTAGTACTTGTATCTACAACAAAAATTCAATACAAGTTACTTGCCTTGAAATTGATGACGGAAGCGACGAAGCAAGAATGAGAATAACGAGAACGGATTCCCTGACACGAACTCAACGAACAAGTCACGAACCAATCACGAATACACGATCACAATCGCAATCACGAACACAAAGCATGAATGTCGATGATCAAGAGGATGATCAAGATGTGATGATGATGAAGATCAAGAGATTCAACGGTCGAGACCTCACTCGGCCAAAACGATCAAACCACAGCACACACTGTAACCCCTGTTTTCGATTATACGGATTTCCATGTATTCTTGTATTCCAAATTCCGTAAAATCATTCCGATGCATTTATAGCCTTTTAAATCTACTATTGAAACCCAAATTTATCTTGTCTCTCCTCTTTTCAGTTTGAAGCCCATCTCTTGTTGGATTTTAGCCCATTGATTTTGATATGTGTTGTATTATTTAATTATATTTAAATGAAGCCCAAATTCAAGCCCACCTCATATTGAACTCTACCCTAAACCCAAACCCACAAATCCATACACACATCCCTATACAATTTCTCCACCTTTTCCCCACTCTTCCCACAATCCCGTAACCACTCCCCCACTATCTCTCTTTCCCGTTATTAACACTCCCCGTTTACTCTCTCCCGTTCAATATCTCTACCTCTCTCCCTGTTTCTCTGGCAAACAGAGAAACGAACAAAAACAACAGAACCAAACGAAACAGATCGAAAACCCAACTCTCCTTCTTCTTCCACCAACCTCCGCTCTCCTCGTCTTCGCTCGCGAGCGCCATCCTCATCATCAACCTCCATCAAACCGTCTCCCCATCTTCTCGCCATCGTCGCGTCCCCCCATCGCCATCACCAGCTCCGAGAACCTCCGAGTTCTCCCTCCGCCATTACCATCGAGCTCCGCCCTCGAAGCTTCGCCTGCTTCCCACTGCGTCGCCGCAGCGCCAGACCAGTCGCCTCCATTTCTGCTCGAACGCCACGAGTCCACCGCTAGCAACTTTGCCCGATCGTCTCTCAAACCCAGCACCTCAACTCCGAAGCCACCTGCCGTTCCCAAGCTCTCGAGATCCCATCGAGCTCCGCCTTCGCTCGACCTCCCTTCAAGTGCCGCCGTCCCTCGCCGCAGTCGAGCGACACCCGCCTCGATGCTCCCCATTACTGCCGCTGTCCTCCTCCCCTGTTTCAATTCCGGAAACAGAGCACATTTTCGACTTCGACCTTCCGCAACCACCGCTCGCCGTCAGCCCTCCACCTGAGCGCCACCCTCATCCCGACCAGTCGCCACCGCTCTCCCCTCACCGTGTGGCCACCGTCTTCAGTCACCGCCGCTGCCTAGCGTCGCTAGAGTTCCGCCACTGTCTCTCCCTCTCAGTCGATGTAAAGAAGAAGGAGGAAGACGATTAGCCGGTTCGGTGTTTCGTGTTCCGGCCACACCAAATCCCAAACGCCCTGTTCGCTGTTTTGCCCCTGATCCAGTGTGTGGTTGAAATCCTATTGGTGGGATTGTATGTTTCGCGTTCTGGACACATTAGATCCTAGATTGCTGTTCGGTGTTCTGCCCGATCTGGTGTGAATTTATGAGTTACAATTGCTGCTTGCTACTTGAGTTTCTTCGCTTGGACTTTGCACGTGCCTCTTGGGATTGTTCCCCGGGATACTGATCCCGTTATTCTAATGTTCAATTTCATCGTCGTCAACTAACAGGCAAGTCCACTTGAACTCTTTTAATTTTCTAGTTCAAGCTTATTGATCTCCTGCAAGTAGTTCCATTTTAATTATCTAAATTTGCCTTGTGTCCCTTTTCGTTAGGAGTATCGAGGGTTTACACGAGCTAACCCGACATACTCTTGACCTCCTAAAATTGTCCATTGACTCAAACCTAAGCCCGTATAGATACAATCGAAATGAATAAAATGAACAGAATTGTGTACAAAGGAAATGAATGGTAATTGTATACATTGATTGAATGAGACAATTGTGATTGGATTAATGACTTCATAAAGTGGATTGTACACAGAAAATGACATTCTAATCGTTATATGACATTGTAATAGGTTCCATAATTTGTAGTAGCACATTAATTGGCATTTTAATGAACGTATGTGTGATGGCTTTTTATAAGTTACTGCTGCATTGTCTGCATTGTACTGAGGTTTCGACCCAGTTATAATTGGAATCGGTTTAAATAATAAAAAGAGAATTGTTGTTTTTAATTTATTACTTCATGTTTATTATTTAGCAATGCATCATGTTGCTGCATTATTATCGTTCCCTTGACATCCTTATATACACCTGCATGAGCATGAATGATTTAACAGTAAAATACTAAACAAGCCGGGGTTTATAAGGGTTGACCTAGTAGTGGGAAATCTCAGAAAATGTACTCGAGGGCCTATATTGAAATGGTATTGAAATGGAAGGAGAAGTAATGAATGTGAATGACTGAATGAAAATGGTAAATGATTGTTATTGAAACCGAGTATACGCTCTGTAGACCCCACCACTATGTCTCAAACGTACACTGTTTTGCGTGCACCGAACCTGTGGTACGACACACATGGGACACAGAAGTACATGCACTAGATAGGAGAAATGACACCCTAATGGACATAAATTGATATATATATATATTATATTAAGACCGTTGTTTATTATTGCCATTATTGCCCTTGCAAATTTGATCTTGATTCATATTCCCACATGTACCTTGTCCTTTACTCTCTGCTTGTCACTACTTGCTGTCCGTACTTGCTCTAAGGACAAATTTTTCTTCTTTTTAGATAACCAAGCACAGGTGCATAAAGGGAATTTTTAGGAGGCATTGATGAGCAGATATTCTACAATTGGAGCAGGAGTCTCTCGAGTTATTTGGTAAGTCTTTATATTCCAGAATTGGTTATTGAATTTCATTCTGGTTTATGTGATTATGTTTCTGTGTGGTTGTGATTCATTTTTCATATATTGTTGAGCTAAGACTGGTACAGCTTATGGATGATATGAGTTGGCGTACTTATATCATTCGCTGGGCCTCAGTTACGTACCTGTGTTTCCGTATTTCGGAAAGCGGGGCGTGACAGGTTTTTAGTGGTATCAGAGCCCAGGTTAGGCTCTAACTATGTTGGAGTTTAGCTGGTTTGGCTAATGTGTTAGTCATGTTTGACTAATGTGTTAGTCAAGTTCGGTTCTAGCCAGTCTAACTCAATAATATGCGCACCACGCTAATCACATGAACATGAATAACCAACATATAATCTGGATACCCCTCTCATTTGGATTCCTCTTTGATCTCTTCTTATTCAAGTCTTTCAATCCTTGGTTCGTTCCGCCCCTTGCAGTCCTCACTTTCATTGATTCTTCATTGGGTATAGATTTTATTCTTTTGTGCCCATATTCATTTGATTCTGAAGTTGTCCATTCTTTTCTTCCCGCTTGGTTCGTCAATCGGCATCGGAGGATCTTCAAGGACATGTTAGAGGCTCGTTTAACTTCTATGATATTGTATATTTTTATGATATATTTATTGTGTAAATTTGCTACACTGCATATTTATTTTCTCATTCATATTTGCATTATGTTTATGCATGTATTTCATTCCGTGCTCTCTCTACTTTTGTAAATCATTTCCACTACTGCTATTTTGTACTATTGTGTTTGATGTTTATAATTTATATATCTGTTTTGATATTCTATTGAGTGGCTTTTAACTTCATTTCTTACTTTTCTACTATTTTTACATCACGAATTTCAAAGCATACATCATACTTAAATTTAATGTCCTATATCTATGTGTATATGGGAGGTTACATTTTCCATTTTACCATTTCGGTGCAATCTAATATCAAGATGGCAAATATGCAACTCGATGTCAATGGAGGCAAATTGCAACTGGATATCGGCGAGGCAAAATGTGCAGCCGAATATCCGGACGGCCACTTGAAACCTGATGTCGTGAAGGCAAACTTGCAACTTGATGTTAAGGATGCAAGATTTTCTAAGTATTTGCTAATTTATATTTCAAGACAATTTTTACTTATATAATGAAGCTATTGGTAAAGAAATATTTTCTTTATGATATTTTGTTTATACAACTACACTTTATGTTTCCATACAAATGGAACTAGTACAATTGATTTTATTTTATTTCTTGTTTACAAATTTATTTTTACATTTATGTTAAGATTGAGTACACCAACTGTGGTCTACGTTTTTGTTCTTTGTAAATTACTGTTCATTGCCACCATTTTCTAATCCTTTAATCTTTAGATTCTCACTTAATTTTGTTTCCACGTCCTAATTAATGATTTGATGCTTACCTTGTAATATTTAATGGACTCCTTTTCAAGTTTTCTTGCATATATATATTTTAGTCTAGTTTACTCGTTACCCTTAATGTATTTTTCAGGTATCGATTATAATGTCAACATTCACTAATTATTATATTTCTTTTACCTTCATTGTTATTAATATTTCCTTAGTTAAATTTGTTCGTATTTATACGTATCTTGACTGGTTATTTTTCCCCAAAAATTATTTTTAGTTTGTGTTCCTCTCTTGTTTGTATGATTATCAACATTTTTATATTTTGGTTTGAATTCTTATTGAATAATCTCCTATTTTCTTCCGATTGGTAATTAATGGTGTATTTTGACTTCACTTTTCATTTATATTGATCGACTATATATATTCTTGTTTGATTTATTTATAGACTTGATAACCAAATTCTTACCATGTTTTATAACGTTATTATTTTTGTTATGTTTCTCGTTATTATTATTCATATCATTATTATTGTTGATATTGCCGTGGTTATTGATATTGTTGTTTGCATTATTTTATTATTATTGTTGTTAACAATGAATTACTTTCGTACAAAAAAAATTGTTGAACCAAATTATATTCTGTCTTACATTATTATTTTTACCGGTATTTTTAATATTTTATCATTATTGGTGTTATTATTGGTATTTTGTTGAAGTCTAAATTTTATATACCCTTGATTGCACTACTTATTAATATTTAACTTGAGCCTAAACCCTTGTTCCTGCACATATGTATCTTTCCGTGTACTTTCTGTATTTAAGACTTTTATAGCTTCCTTTCACTTTCAAATTCTTTTCAGCAAGTTACATTTCCAATTGATCGGATTTTAACAAAATATTATTCTGGTTTCTAAGATTCTTTTTTTTTATTTCATCCGACTATCTGAAAATTTTATTTATTTCAAACAACGGTGTATTTTGATTTTATTTTACATTTTAAGTGATCGAATATTTATATCATATATTACTACTGTTTGGATTATTTTAGTAAATCTATTAAACTCACTTTTCCATTCTGACACGTATGTGCATACTATTATTATATCCATTTATGCTATTATTATTATTATCATTATTTCTTTTGTTATTGTTATTATTCTTATTATTATTAATATTATTGTTATTATGATTGTTATTTTATTGTTAGCAATGTTGATATGTTGTTATTATTATTGTTATTTGTATTATTATGCTTGTCGTTACTAAACTATTATTTTGTTTTGAGCCCGAACATGCCCCATTTTATATAGTTTTCACTATTTGATTTAATGTATATTTTAAAAATCCTATAGCCTATTTCCTTATTGGATTTAAACCTGTTATTTGATTTACAACCCAATTCTCCTACCCATTTAGTCTTGATCTATAACATATCTTTTGATCATTTAAAAATTGAAGACAAACTCTATATTCATTCTGCATTGTTTAATTATATATTTCTTGAGCTCATACTGTCCCTGATCCTGATGCCTCATTCTTGCCTTCCTGCCCGGTTCATCGATTGGTATCATGCGGCCTACATCGACATGGTATTTTGCTTGGGACATCATCATCAGAGTAGCGCAGCGGAAGTGTGGTGGGCCCATAACCCACAGGTCCCAGGGTTCACTTGTTGTTCCTTCTTCCTTGCATCGTTCAGATCGTGTTCATCCTTTCACTGGTTATCTTTTGTCGATTTATTATTCGACATCGGTCTTCTCTATGTCCTTTCCTTATTCTGGAGCTTCCATCACTGGAGTTTATCTTTTCAAATTTTCCTGCCTTGTTATTTTTTTTTAAATTGCTTCTGTTTTGTCCAGCCGCCTACCAAAATGAATTTCGAGGACGAAATTCTTGTTGTAAGGTGGGTAGGATTTGTAACCCCTGTTTTCGATTATACGGATTTCCATGCATTCTTGTATTTCAAATTCCGTATAATCATTCCGATACATTTATAGCCTTTTAAATCTACTATTGAAACCCAAATTTATCTTGTCTCTCCTCTTTTCAGTTTGAAGCCCATCTCTTGTTGGATTTTAGCCCATTGATTTTGATATGTGTTGTATTATTTAATTATATTTAAATGAAGCCCAAATTCAAGCCCACCTCATATTGAACTCTACCCTAAACCCAAACCCACAAGTCCATACACACATCCCTATACAATTTCTCCACCTTTTCCCCACTCTTCCCACAATCCCGTAACCACTCCCCCACTATCTCTCTTTCCCGTTATTAACACTCCCCGTTTACTCTCTCCCGTTCAATATCTTTACCTCTCTCCCTGTTTCTCTGGCAAACAGAGAAACGAACAAAAACAACAGAACCAAACGAAACAGATCGAAAACCCAACTCTCCTTCTTCTTCCACCAACCTCCGCTCTCCTCCTCTTCGCTCGCGAGCGCCATCCTCATCATCAACCTCCATCAAACCGTCTCCCCATCTTCTCGCCATCGTCGCGTCCCCCCATCGCCATCACCAGCTCCGAGAACCTCCGAGTTCTCCCTCCGCCATTACCATCGAGCTCCGCCCTCGAAGCTTCGCCTGCTTCCCACTGCGTCGCCGCAGCGCCAGACCAGTCGCCTCCATTTCTGCTCGAACGCCACGAGTCCACCGCTAGCAACTTTGCCCGATCGTCTCTCAAACCCAGCACCTCAACTCCGAAGCCACCTGCCGTCCCCGAGCTCTCGAGATCCCGTCGAGCTCCGCCTTCGCTCGACCTCCCTTCAAGTGCCGCCGTCCCTCGCCGCAGTCGAGCGACACCCGCCTCGATGCTCCCCATTACTGCCGCTGTCCTCCTCCCCTGTTTCAATTCCGGAAACAGAGCACATTTTCGACTTCGACCTTCCGCAACCACCGCTCGCCGTCAGCCCTCCACCTGAGCGCCACCCTCATCCCGACCAGTCGCCACCGCTCTCCCCTCGCCGTGTGGCCACCGTCTTCAGTCACCGCCGCTGCCTAGCGTCGCTAGAGTTCCGCCACTGTCTCTCCCTCTTAGTCGATGTAAAGAAGAAGGAGGAAGACGATTAGCCGGTTCGGTGTTTCGTGTTCCGGCCACACCAAATCCCAAACGCCCTGTTCGCTGTTTTGCCCCTGATCCAGTGTGTGGTTGAAATCCTATTGGTGGGATTGTGTGTTTCGCGTTCTGGACACATTAGATCTTAGATTGTTGTTCGGTGTTCTGCCCGATCTGGTGTGAATTTATGAGTTACTGTTGCTGCTTGCTGCTTGAGTTTCTTCGCTCGGACTTTGCACGTGCCTCTTGGGATTGTTCCCCGGGATACTGATCCCGTTATTCTAATGTTCAATTTCATCGTCGTCAACTAACAGGCAAGTCCACTTGAACTCTTTTAATTTTCTAGTTCAAGCTTATTGATCTCCTGCAAGTAGTTCCATTTTAATTATCTAAATTTGCCTTGTGTCCCTTTTCGTTAGGAGTATCGAGGGTTTACACGAGCTAACCCGACATACTCTTGACCTCCTAAAATTGTCCATTGACTCAAACCTAAGCCCGTATAGATACAATCGAAATGAATAAAATGAACAGAATTGTGTACAAAGGAAATGAATGGTAATTGTATACATTGATTGAATGAGACAATTGTGATTGGATTAATGACTTCATAAAGTGGATTGTACACAGAAAATGACATTCTAATCGTTATATGACATTGTAATAGGTTCCATAATTTGTAGTAGCACATTAATTGGCATTTTAATGAACGTATGTGTGATGGCTTTTTATAAGTTACTGCTGCATTGTCTGCATTGTACTGAGGTTTCGACCCAGTTATAATTGGAATCGGTTTAAATAATAAAAAGAGAATTGTTGTTTTTAATTTATTACTTCATGTTTATTATTTAGCAATGCATCATGTTGCTGCATTATTATCGTTCCCTTGACATCCTTATATACACCTGCATGAGCATGAATGATTTAACAGTAAAATACTAAACAATCCGGGGTTTATAAGGGTTGACCTAGTAGTGGGAAATCTCAGAAAATGTACTCGAGGGCCTATATTGAAATGGTATTGAAATGGAAGGAGAAGTAATGAATGTGAATGACTGAATGAAAATGGTAAATGATTGTTATTGAAACCGAGTACACGCTCTGTAGACCCCACCACTATGTCTCAAACATACACTGTTTTGCGTGCACCGAACCTGTGGTATGGCACACATGGGACACAGAAGTACGTGCACTAGATAGGAGAAATGACACCCTAATGGACATAAATTGATATATATATATATTATATTAAGACCGTTGTTTATTATTGCCATTATTGCCCTTGCAAATTTGATCTTGATTCATATTCCCACATGTACCTTGTCCTTTATTCTCTGCTTGTCACTACTTGCTGTCCGTACTTGCTCTAAGGACAAATTTTTCTTCTTTTTAGATAACCAAGCACAGGTGCATAAAGAGAATTTTTAGGAGGCATTGATGAGCAGATATTCTACAATTGGAGCAGGAGTCTCTCGAGTTATTTGGTAAGTCTTTATATTCCAGAATTGGTTATTGAATTTCATTCTGGTTTATGTGATTATGTTTCTGTGTGGTTGTGATTCATTTTTCATATATTGTTGAGCTAAAACTGGTACAGCTTATGGATGATATGAGTTGGCATACTTATATCATTCGCTGGGCCTCAGTTACGTACCTGTGATTCTGTATTCCGGGAAGCGGGGCGTGACACACACCCAAGGAGGGACAGTCGGGTTGAACTTGTGCACTACGAGGAGGAGACGATGGCGGCCAAGGGGACAGCACCGGAGGGGACTGGCATCGCTGCTGGTTTTGAAAAAGGCAGGGAAGGGAGAAACACAACACGACTGTTGTGCCTTTACTGCTGTTGAGAGGGAAACGACGCACTGGGCGTGTATCGCTGTTGTCCAAGATGTAGCTACTGTCTGTCGTTGGAAGGAGGGACAGGCGCGTGTGCTATGCCGTTGGCATCGCGACAAAGGGGCAGGGTGCACAGGGGTGGAGGGGGGTTGGCTATTGGTCGGGGCTTCGCCGGTGATGGCTGAACACCGCAGGGGCACTGTGGTGGCTGCCGATGTCTGTTGTCGAGGTGGGGATCGCGAGGCAGATCAATAGAGGGGGGGTTTGCTCGGGTGTAGGGCTGGGGGTTTCTGGGTCGTGGAGGCAAATAGTCGGAGGTAGAGGGAGAGGAGATCAGGAGTTGAGAGATTGGTCGGGAGAGAGGATGGGGGCTGCAGGGGATGAGGACGGGGAAAAGAGATGAGCGAGATGGTTTCAGGAGATGAAGAGGAGGGAAAGGTAGGGGATGATTGGAAAATAGCGGTTGGGGTTTTAGCGTTAGGATATGCACAATAGGTAATTATACATAGGATGAGTATATAAGGTTTACGGTGTGTGACGGGTTGGGGGTAAACGGGTAGAATAGTTTATTAGGTATCCAATAAGGAATAGGGTTTTAGGATTAATGGATTATAGGGTGATCCCATAAGATAATTAAATAATTAAATACTAGATTAATTGAACACTCAACATAATAAAATAAAATAAAATAGAGTGGCTTACAAAATAAATGGCTATATATAAATTACAAGATAGATCGTGCTTTAGTCGAGTGAAAAGAATAATAATAATAATAGATTAGACAAAAATGTAATAAATAACAATATAGTGGTACATATTACTTAATTAAAACATATAGTGTAAATAAAATTATACTCCAACAATAATAAAATATAGAGTAGGATCAGTAGGCTATAAAAAATTAATAAATAATATATTTAATAACAATAATAATAATAATCATAAACATAAACATAATAATAATAAAAATAATAATAATAAGAATAACAATAACCGAAATAATAATAATAATAAAAATAGTAACAAAAATAATAGAATTTGAATTGCAATATAAATTCATTGGAAATAGTCACAATTAAAATTATCGATTAGAATAGGGTTTATTAGGAGATCCTACGATACATTTTATCAAGAGAATTTGAAAGCGGAAAAAAAATAATTTACAAAAATTTTAAATACCGAAAATACACAGAAAATACATATTTGCGAAAACAGGGGTTACAAAAATGATTGAGAATGTGAGTATGCAAAAAGTGCACACCGGGTGTTCGATGAAATGCCCGAGCGAGGTTGGAGTAGGAATTTGATAGGTTTGGAAGTGTAATTGATTTTTAATATTATTGTTTAACCCTAATTTGAGAAATTAGGAGAATTGATTAAAAGAAAGTGGAAAATTGGGGATTTCCCTAGTATAGTTCCTCCGATCGGTGATTGAGATTTATGTTGGGATCCGAATTCGAAATCTGTCGATGTAGCTTAGTTACTTATGTCAATTGAGATATGTGGGTGAAGACGAATTCGAATTTGGAGGTTGATGGGTTGCGTTTTGAGCTTTTCGCTAATTGGTTCTATAATTTTTCATATAGGTGTGAAAAAAGTAAATTTTGAGTGGCTACCGGGCGGACGTGGGACATCGTTTGCTCGATTGTCAGGTGAGTATGATTATACTATGTATATATTCTGTTCTGACCGAATGCGGTTTTGAAGTGATTTTTGTGAGTTTTAGCTAAATGAAGATTTAACCGAGATATGGAATTTTTATATATTGAAATTGTGTTATATGGAGAATTTGTGTGATTTTGAATATTTAGTGTAATGGGTGATGTACCATATATGTATGATAAGA
This sequence comes from Hemerocallis citrina, assembly GCA_017893485.1. NCBI lineage: Eukaryota > Viridiplantae > Streptophyta > Magnoliopsida > Asparagales > Asphodelaceae > Hemerocallis > Hemerocallis citrina. The sequence continues at coordinate 57,289,475 of CM030367.1, read as the reverse complement.
TGAAGTATATGAAGTATATGGGGTTGTTATACGTATAATATACGATAGATAAACAAAAATGACATATATATATATATATATATATATATATATATATATATATATATATATATATATATATATATACATACATATGGTGTTATGATGTACCTATTTGGTGTATGTTTGTGATATACATGGGTGATAATGAGTTATGTTAGCATAATCGATGAAATTAATGGGTTGAGTATATGTATAATGTAGTGATTGTCTAAAGTGAAACTAATGGGCGGTAATATGATACAATCATCTACTTAGTTTGGCATGTGCCTAAGACATTATAATGTGAGTAAACAAATACTTTGGTGCGTTTATAATATGGAATAATATGAGGTAATATTCTTATAAATGATATAACAAGATGTATGTGAATGTGTGAGATTATGTGATAATAAATCGCATGGTTGAAGTCAAGAATGTGGCAAATTATTGAAGTAAAAGATGAGATGTTGTGTGGTGGTGAAATGAGATGAAAAGATAAAATGAAAATAATAATAACTGATAATTTTTTTTGTTGACCAGTACCTACAGAAATCCTGGGAGTTTGGGCTAGACCTCCTAACACCCAAGGACCGACTTGGGGTGCGGTGTTTATTACCTAAACTATGTTTGGGGTGCGGTGTCTTTATCGCCCAAGCTATCGGCTTGAGGCCCGGCTATTACCCAGCTCAGCTGGGGTGCAGTGATATTTCCTCGATGACAGATGTCGCGAGGAAGTACCCTAGTGAAAGTAGGGGTGCGGTGTTTTCTTTCCTCGTTTACTTTGCCACGAGGAAGTACCCAACTTCGCTGGGGTGCAGTGTTTTCTTTTCCCTCACTGGCTTCGGTCGGGAGGAAGTACCCAAGTTCTACTTGGGGTGTGGTGTTTCCCTTGCTGGCATAAGCTAGGAGGAAGATGTAGCCTAGGACGTGTAAGAATCTGTGTGAGCATAGATCTACGTGTTTTACAGGGCTGTCTGCTTTCAGTATATTCTTGTGACTCGCTGATCAACAACTCAATAAAATGAATAAATATTGAATGAAAGGGAAAATGAGAAAGTAAAGAAAGCATATAATGTGATATGTGATTGAGAAAAAAAAAGAAAGTAGTTGATTTAAAGTGGAAATGAGAAAGTGAAGTAAGTATCTGGGTGGAAATGAATAAGTAGAGTGAAAGAAAATGAATGCGATAAGACGAGTGTCCAAATCGAGTTGATTATCAAATTGTTCATGTGATTACATGGCCTGTTAAGAGTTGAGTTAATCCTGATCGAGTCAAGTCTGTCTAACGTATTAGTCAACAAACACAATAGCCAAACATGAGCTCTGATACCATAAAAAACAATGTCATGCACTGCTTCCCAAAAGGAATACGGAATACAAGTACGTGACAAAGCCCAGCGAATGATTTTCATCATTCATAAGCTGTAGGACCGACTCAGCATCATAACAAGAAATATAGAAAAATATATTCAACCACACATGCATGAATAATTTATTAATCAACAGAAAATATTTGAAACAAATATGAATATCCCAAATAATTTCAAGATCTGGAACAAAAGTAAAAACTTCGGGACAACAAGCCCGTTACAAGTTTTAAGCAGCAACAAATTTTAAATAAACTTAAATACAAATAATTGAAGCAAGCTTTCCCGAGCGAAGCCTAGAAGGTTTGTTCACCAACTCCAGCAGGCAAGTCGTCTCCAAAGTCTGCATATATATATATATATATATATATATATATATATATATATAGGAAAAAATATAAAAATAAAGACAAATGTCCTTAGTGCAAGTTAGGGCCGCAAGTAGTACAAGAAAGGGTATGAAAATAAGTGCAAGAAAATATGAAACAAAATTTGGAATCAAGAATATACAACATGATTTGACAAGGATGCAACAAGTAGTGAGTTCAAGAGACTAGCTAGCAAGTAAGATAACTCAAGTAACACGATTGGGTAAGAAATACTAGTGGCAAGAACAAGTTACAAGTGACATGTAACATGTATCATGTATCAAGTGACAAGTGTGACAGATAACATCTAACATGTAACAAGTAGCGGGAACGGGTAACCAGAATGTGCAAGGGAACATGTTATACTTAAGTTTGTTGTTTAATTCTATCAAGGTAGCACTTCGTGCGTCGTATCTATTTACCACATGGTTGCTACTTACAAACAAGTTACGTTTAGTCCTAGTGGTGGATTTTATAGGACTGTGTACTCTGGTATCATGTAAACAGGAATCATATCATGTTATGTAATAAGGTAATTGATTCTAGAGGTGGCCCCTATCATCCCACGATGTGGAACTTAGCTCTACGTGGCACTTAGTTCCATATAACTTGTCAATTATGTAATGGATTCTAAAGGTTGCCACCGTAAATTCTATAGGTGGCCCCTGTCAACTCCTGACGTGGCACTTAGTTCTACGTGGCACTTAATTCCATATAACTTATAAATCATGTAATGGATTCTAGAGGTGGCCCCCTGTAAATTATAGAGGTGACCCCTATCAACCCCTGACGTGCCACTTAGTTCTACATGACACTTAGTTTCATATATCTTGAAATCATGGAACATACGGGCCCCCCTTCCGAGTACACTTACCTATATTATCCACTACTATGGTCTGTCCCTTAACCCCGGCTTGTTATTTAATATTTTTACCAAGACAAGCATGAAAGCGTGCGAAACAAGGCCAGTAAATATGATCAAGAACAGGAGACAAGTTTAGACTAGGTAGGAAACATATTGAAGATTCAAAACAAATTAAATTATCAAGAACGACAATAATTTCAAATCTGGACAGCATGACGTTGCTGCACCAAAACTGAGATTCTCGCCACCACAGAAATGCAAATATGAATCCGTTAGAAAATCTAGAAACTTGACTTTTTGCCGAATCCAATGCATATAAACAAGATGCATATAAGTTGTAGCATCAGGTGTCAAAACAGCAAACTACACATGATTCGTGTTTAGCCAGAATTTGTAAAACTGTGATTTTAAATGTGAAACAGGTCTGAAACTTCATTAATTAATTCCAGGAAAATTATGGAATGTTCTCTAGTGTGTATAGTATCAGCATGCAAAATTTCAAGTCATTATCATACTGGTATCATGATTAATTTAATTGTAAAACAAAGTGTTGCAGCAAAATTGTGAATCTGAAATTCTACGACATAGCAGCAATAAAACTACGATAACTCACAAACCAAAACTCAGAATTCAATTCTGTCAAAAGGGTAGTAAACTGGACATCTGGGGATAAATTTCATGTTAGAACTCAAGTTCAAATTCTTATGCTATCGGGGTTGAAACAGCAAACAAAGATAGGAATAGCAGCATATGTGAATTTCTTTTATATAAAAGTGGCATGATAAATGACTAATATGAGTCTAGGTTAGAGTGTGATGCAAATATGGATGTAATGGATATCAAATCAGCAAGCCACATTTATTTCTCAACTCAAAGAAATCTAAGATCAACACATACAACATACATCTACAAGTCAAGGTGGTTCATAGTTTCATGTGTTCAAATAATTAGGAAATAAAATGGATCCAACTAATTTTGAAACGAATATATCAATGAAGGGTTGTAACTCTTATGATCATGGAGTTGATAAGGAATAAAATAAGATCATCAAACGATAAGCCAAAGGGAAGTCATAACTATGATCTACTTGCCATATTTTCAAATAAAAGCATGTACTAGAACAACCAATTGTACAATAAGATACTTGACTTTGGGTGTACACGATGATTCCAACGAAAGAATAACGGGAACTGATCCCGTCACAGATCTTGATGACGATGAAGACCAAGGAAGATCGGGCGGCTGGATCCAAGAGCTTGATGATGATGATCGCGATCGACGATCAGACGATTGAGATTCGATAATCAAGAATCCAACAACAAAGCAGCATACATGGCAATCATATCTGATCCCTCCTTCCCACAGCAAACACCAAAATCACGATCCCAATCACGATGGAATCGGATGGTCGAGATTCAATCAATCAATCCTTCCTTCTCTTCTTGATCAACACAGTGATGGGCGGGAAACTCCGACTGTTGCTAGCGGCAACAACTCTGGGCGGCGCGAGGCTGACGGCGTGGAGCACCAGGGTAGCAATGGCGAGGGGCACAAGGTTGTGAGTGCTAGGCGATGCTCACGGTCGAGGAGCGCTAAGTGGTGCTCTGTTTCAACGGGGTAAAACAGAGGAGGATGAGAGTGGCTGTCGTGGCGTGGCATGCGACGCTCAGGAGGAGGCGCGGCGAAGATGGGCGGTGCGAGGAGCGGGAGGGGATGGCAAGGATGATCGACAAGGGTGACGAGGACCAAGGCGGTTGGGTTTGACGAAGATGATGGGTTACAATGGCGAAGGCGGGACGAGGGAGATGAGTAGGTGATGGGGATGGGATGGCAGTGACGAGGGCGGCAGTCGGTGATGGAAACGGGACGAAGACGAAGCAGAGAAGAAGAGCGGAAGGTGGAAGAAAGGGGAAATGCACAGTAGGGGGTAGCATAGTGGATCGGGGTAGGGTAGAGGCTAGGGTTGCACAGTAGTGGGGTTTGGGAGTTATAGAGTTGTTTTGGCTGTTTTGACTTTTTGGGAGAAAGAAAGAGAAGAAGGAGAATATTTAATGATAGAATAGTGGGTTCATATTGTGGGTAGTTAGCAGATACGAGGGATTGTGGGGGGAGAATATCTGTGTCTGATTGTTAGAGAGAATTTGGGTTGTGGGTATTGGGTTTAGGGTAGGCTAGGATCCAATAAGAGATGAGCTTGGGTTGGGCTCAGGTTATTAATAAATAATGCAAATGAATATAAAATTCGGGCTTTAGATGATGGGCTCCATATTACTAAATAATAATAAAAGATTATATTAAAATCAATGGGCTTTAACAAAAGTAGTAGTAATAATACTAATAACAATACATATTTAATAATAAAAATAATAATAACAATAATAAAATGATAACAATAATAATAATAATAATAATAATAATAATAATAATAATAATAATAATAATAATAATAATAATAATAATAATAATAATAACAATACTGATAATAATACTATTACATGATTGAATATAGTTTGGATTCAACACATTCACGAAAATCATTCAATAATAGTAGTAGTAGTAGTAGTAGTAGTAATAATAATAATAATAATAATAATAATAATAATAATAATAATAATGAAGTTATGTAACAAAATTGGAATTAAGTTTCACAAATTTATTAAAGTAAATCAAAATACTTTTGATTTGGCTAAAAAATAAATAGTCGATCAACTATAAAATGGAAATTATAGTTAAAACACACCGTTATTCATAAAAAAAAAATTTTCGATTAGAAAAGATTTTAATAGAAAAATTCCAAAAAAATGAATTTAACATGAACTAAATTTATAAATAATCAAAATACAGAAAATTATTCAGAAAATATGTATTTATGGGAACGAGGGTTACAATCCTACACACTTTACAACAAAATTTCGTCCTCGAAATTTGCGTAGGCGGTATATAGGACAAGACAAAATCAAACTTATAGGGGGGTAATAAAACAAGGGATCCAAGGGAAAAGTCAAAACGGTGGCAACACCAGAACAAGAAGGAAAATGGATGACAATGAAGTCAAATGGGATGCATGAAAGAAAATAAACAGTATCAAAAGGAAGGAAACAACACAAGATAACATGCAATAAGGGAGTAGGTAGAACCGGAATCAAAGAAGAATGAAGAGGGAAGATTTGAGTCAAACACGAGTCAACGGATGAGGAAGAATACAAGGAATAGAGAGGAGTAAACAATGCAGGGAAGGAGAAACAACAACAGAATCTAGGGACTTGTGGGTTATAGGCCCACCACGCTTCTGCTGCGCCACTTTGATCGGGAAGACTCTGCCAATAGCATGCATCAGCTCCAGTAATCTGCTTCGTAGCTCACCATATCATTGACATGAACAAGCGACATCTTTCCAGCATGGATTTCGAACTTCGGGCAACTTCAGATTCGAACAATTCCTGAGATTCCTTGTAATCTGCATGCACATCTTGGAGCAAAAGACGAAACTTCCTCTCCTAGTGATGATCCAAGCCGCTGACAATTCGATGTAGATCCAGCGATGTCGACCGACGAACCGAGCAAGAATAACATAATGGCAACACCGGAATTTGAGGAGGACAATATAGGGAAGAAACAACTAGTATGATACACAATATGAATCAACAACGAAGATGAATGCAAGGCGCAAAAAGCAATGAATGACACACGAGTTGAAATAAGAAGGAATCAACGAGGCAAGCAGAAATAAGAGATTGCTTGCACCGGAATCAAAAGAACATGGGTACGGAAAGAATAAATTTATACCCAATGTGGAATCAACAAATCAGGACGACTGAAAACGACAGAAGAAAACAAGGAATCCAAGAATTGAATATAAAGGGATCAAAATGAATGGGATAAGACTAGTGTCCAGATCGAGTTGATTATCAAATTGTTCATCTGATTGCATGGCCTATTAATAGTTGAGTTAATCCTGATCGAGTCAAGCCTGTCTAACGTATTAGTCAACTAACACATTAGCTAAATCTGAGCTCTGATACCACCAAAAACCATGTCACGCCCCGCTTCCCAAAAGAAATACAGAGTACGAGTACGCAACAAAGCCCAGTGAATGATTTTCATTATTCATAAGCTGTAAGATCGACTCAGCATCATAACAAGAAATATAGAAAAATAAATTCAACCACGCATGCATGAATAATTTATTAATCAACAGAAAATATTTGAAATAAATATGAATATCCCAAATAATTTCAAGATGTGGACCAAAAGTAAAAACTTCGGGACTACAAGCCCGTTACAAGTTTTAAGCAGCAACAAATTTTAAATATACTCAAATACAAATAATTGAAGCAAGCTTTCCCAAGCGAAGCCTAGAAGGTTTGCTCACCAACTCCAGTAGGAAAGTCGTCTCCAAAGTATATATATATATATATATATATATATATATATATATATATATATATATATAACAAAGACAAATGCCCTTAGTGCAAGTTAGGGCCGCAAGTAGTGCAAGTTAAGGCCGCAAGTAGTACAAGTAAGGGTATGAAAATAAGTACAAGAAAATATGAAACAAAATTTGAAATCAAGAATATACAACATGATTTGACAAGGTTGCAACTAGTAGTGAGTTCAAGAGACTAGCTAGCAAGTAAGATAACTCAAGTAATAGGATTGGGTAACAAATACTAGTGGCAGAAACAAGTAACAAGTGACATGTAACATGTATCAAGTATCAAGTGACAAGTCTCGAGTGACAGATAACATGTAACATATAACAAGTAGCAGGAACGGGTAACCAGAATGTGCAAGTGAACATGTTATACTTAAGTTTGTTATTTAATTCTATCTTGGTAGCACTTCGTGCATCCCATCTATTTACGACATGGTTGCTACTTCCAAAAAAGTTACGTTTAGGCCCAGTGGTGGATTTTATAGGGCCGTGTACTAAGGCATCATGTAAATAGGAATCATATCATGTCATGTAATCAGGTAATGGATTCTAGAGGTGGCCTCCGTAAATTCTAGAGGTGGCCCCCATCATCCCACGATGTGGCACTTCGCTCTACGTGGCACTTAGTTCCATATAACTTGTAAATCATGCAATGAATTTTAAAGGTGCCCCCCCGTAAATTATAGAGGTGGCCCTCGTCCACTCCTGACGTGGCACTTAGTTCCTTATAACTTGAAATCATGGGAAACATGGGCCCCCTTTCGAGTATACTTACCTATATTGTCCACTACGATGGTCTTTCCTTAACCCCAGCTTGTTATTTATTATTATTACTAATACAAGCATGAAAGCAAGCAAAACAGGGCAAGTAAACATGGTCAAGATCAGTGGACAAGTTTAGACTAGGTAGGATATATATTCAAGAGTCAAAACAAATTAAATTATCAAGAATGGCGAGAATTTTAAATCTGGACAGCATGACGTTGCTGCACCAAAACTGAGATTTCCTCCACCACAGGAATGCAAATCTAGATCCGTAAGAAAATCTGGAAACTAGACTCTTTGCCGAATCCAGCACATATAAACAACATACATAAAAGTTGTAGCTTCAGGTGTCAAAACAGCAAACTACACAGGATTCGTGTTCAGCCAGAATTTGTAAAAGTGTGTTTTTAAATGTGAAAAAGGTCTGAAACTTCATTAATTAATTCCATGAAAATTAGGGAATGGGATCATATTTTGGGTAGTTAGCAGATACGGGGGATTGTGGGGGGTGAAGAATTGGGTCTGGTTGTTAAGGAGAATTTTAGTGGTGGGTATTGGGTTTAAGGTAGGCTAAGATCCAATAAGAGATGGGCTTGGGTTGAGCTCTGGTTATTAATAAATAATGCAAAAGAATATAAAATTTGGGCATTAGAAGACGGGCTTCATATTACTAAATAATAATACAAGATTATATTAAAATCAATGGGCTTTAACAAAAGTAGTAATAATAATACTAATAACAATACACATTTAATAATAAAAATAATAGTAACAATAATAAAATAATAACAATAATAATAATAATAATAATAATAATAATAATAATAATAATAATAATAATAATAATAACAATACTGATAATAATACTATTACATGACAGAATATAGTTTGGATTCATCACTTTCACGAAAATCATTCAATAATAGTAGTAATAATAGTAATAATAATAATAATAATAATAATGAAAATAATAATAATGAAGGTATGTAACGAAATAGGAATTGAATTTCAAAAATTTATTAAATTAAATCAAAATATTTTTGATTTGGCTAATATATAAATAGTCGATCAACTATAAAATGGAAAGTACTGTTAACACACACCGTTATTCATAATAAACAAAATTTTCGATTAGAAAAGATTTTAATAGAAAAATTCCAAAAAAAGGAATTTTACATGAACTAAATTTATAAATAATTGAAATACAGAAAATTATTTAGAAAATTATTCAGAAAATATGTATTTACAGGAATGGGGGTTACAATCCTATCGACCTTACAACAAAATTTTGTCCTCGAAATTTGCGATCGTTACATAGGACAAGGCGAAAGCAAACTTATAGCGGGTAATAAAACAAGGGATCCAAGGGAAAAGTCAAAATGGTGGCAACACCAGAACAAGAAGGAAAATGGATAACAATGATGTCAAATGGAATACATGAAAGAAAATGAACAGTATCAAAATGAAGGAAACAACACAAGATAACAAGCAATAAGGCAGTAGGTGGAACCGGAATCAAATAGAGAATGAAGAGGGTAGAATTGAATCAAATATGAGTCAACGGATGAGGATGAATATAAGGAATAGAAAGAAGCAAACAATGCAGGAAAGGAGAAACAACAATAGAATTCTGGGACCTGTGGGTTATGGGCCCACTACGCTTCCGCTGCGCCACTTTGATCGGAAAGACTCTGCTAATAGCATCCATCAGCTCCAGCAATCTGCTTCGTAGCTCACCATAACCTTGGCACGAACAAGCGACATCTTTCCAGCATGGAGTTCGAACTTCGGGCAACTTCAGATTCCGAACACTTCTTGAGATTCCTAGGACTCTGCATGCGCATCTTGTAACACCCCGAATTCCAAATAAGACTGAATTCGAAGTTCCACTGGATTTTTGCACTTCTCTTCGTACAATTTTACAAGGAAATAAAAACTTTTACTACATCAAAGTTACATTTAAACAACGGAAGCAAAATTACAACAATTACATGAATGAAATAAAACAACACTTGAATAATTCTTTAAGCATCAACTCCTCCTTAGTCTTTTTCATTCACTTTGTCCTAAATAGAAATTATGGGCACGTCAGTTCATTCAACTGACGCATGGATATAATACATCAGTTTCTCTTACTTTGAAAGCACACACTGCTCACAAAACAAAGCTACGAGAAATATCCTATTGATGTCGTGTGTGATTGTGTACTTAATCCTTAATGCAATTTTTTATGTTACAAGTTACTAATGCGCACTTGTTCGAATTCTATGCATCCCATACTACATAGGTCCGAGGGCAAGCCCTTAATCGTTCTTCATCTTGTAGGGTTCAATCCCTCGCCATAACTTAAACTACTACGGTAACTACGGTAAGTATCCTAGATATTCTATGAGTTACGAGCTCATGTCCAGACAGCCTGGAGGAGAATCCCACGTCATGACACGATGCATCTTCTAGAACATATGGACAATTCAGCCTCTGTCATGGGACATGACACCACCCGCAGTCACCAAACACCCCACAAGTGTTGTTTGCGGTACGAACTCATGGAGATGTATCTACGTCATGACACGACGCATCGTGTAGACAGCCTGTGAATACTCTCACGTCGTAGCTCCGAGACCCTAATATGCGTGTTTTTCTCTTACTTTCATCACATCTTCACTATGTATCTAATCCTTAGTTATTTGAATCATGAATAAAATCAAAACCCTAGAGTTAGCACTCCCTCTATACCGGTCTTAACCATCAATTCAATAATACGACCCAAAACTTGGTTTTTTCATTTCAATATCTTATCTCAAAAGAATTTATTCAATACCGGTATAGGGCTTTAGCTACACTCTAGCTTATAATCTCATTTCATATTCATAGAATTGAATGTTCATACTCATCAAATCTTTCATAATTCAACATGTTCTTCTATTTCACTTTCATGTACAAATTCATGCATAAACAATAAATACATTTCCAAATTGTCACATTCATCTTTTATTCTTTCACATAATTTCTTTTATTTCATAGTATCAATATTAAGTTCAAATCACACTTACAAATTTTCCATTACACAATTCTCATTTCAACACTTTATTTCAAATCTTTTAAACAAAATATTCATTTTTCTTTATCAAATCAATAAGTCAATTTTATAATTTGTATTAATTTCTTTCTTGAAAGAGTCTCAAATTCTCACTTATAATAAGCCAAAAGTTATAGGAAATTTCTCATGAAGTTTAGACATTATTAGAATTTTTCTAGTATTTTTTCTCAATTTTTAATTCACTCTAAGAGCTCCTAAAATATTAAAATCCCCCAAAAAAATTTATATTTCTAATCAAAACCCCAGGATCAGGTTTCGATCCCCCAACCCGAGACCACACAGCGCTACAGTGACCGCACAGTGGCGCCACCGAAGACCACAGAGTCCAAGGCGCCAAGGTGATATGAGATTGGTTAAATTCCATATGGGTCAATTCTGTGATATTCGGTATTTAAAAAAAAAATAAAATAAAAAGGGCTCTGCCCAGTTTCGAATTCACAACCAAAGACCAACCCAGCACTACAGTAAGCGCTCTATTATGCACCCGAAGACCAGTAGGTCCAAGTGTCTCACCCGTCTTAAAAACGAGTTCGGGTTGCTTATGATTCATTTCTCTGTTTATTACTAATTTTTCATAATTCAAAAACTTTTTAGTTCTTTTCTTCTTTTTTTTGTATCAAAAATTTCCAGATTATAAACAATAGAGATTTAGAGCAAATCAGTATTTTAATAATCATTATTTGACTTGAAAAACATGAATTCTTAGTTCTATTTTATGTCCTATGTCCACAATTTCGACATTGAGAACGGTCACAAATCTTACATAATTTATAATCAAAATTTCCACAAAAGACTACTTTTTCTCTTTATTTTTACTTATTGTTATTCTACAATATTTTTATAACACAAATTTCCCCTTGCACATTATTATCACATTAATTTAGACAATAAAGTTTCAATGGTGCATTTAATCAACTAGTCATCTCATAAGAACATTTTTTTCAATTTAGCATGGCTCAAACATATATTTCATGGCAACATGATAAATTCTAGCATAGAAATCACAATTTTGTCAACTAGCAATCAATTTACCAAGAAATCACTTTATCTACAATTTATCTCTATTTAAACAAACATGTGGCCAATCTAATTAGTTTTTCTTAGCAATTTTATCAATCCAAACCCTAGCATGATGTCTAAAGTAGAAGCAAGAGAAATCACCCACCTTTTGGAGAAAATAAGTATAAAGCTTCTAGAAATCTCCTAGAACACACGAATGGATCCTTCTCCTCCTAGATTGTGCCACCAAAAGTCTCCTCCTGCTTGTGCTAGGTGGAACCTGATCCCTCTCCTTGCTCCTTGGTCCAGGGCGGCCTCCTCTTGAAAGAACACACACACAAACTCTCTCAATCTTTTACTCACAAAATGCTCTCAATCTTTTTCTGACACTAGTTCTTTTTCTTTGTTTATCAATATTTTAATGTACTACATGAAGAGAACTAGGGGGGTATTTATCCTTTTTGAAAGCAAAATAGATGGCTAGGATTGATCTAGATGGTTAAAGTTAGAGGGCTAGGATGTATTAGGGGGTTGTAGCAACCACCCATTAACACATAACCACCCCAATCCACTACTCCACTCTCCCATCTCTTTTGCCTCAATCCGGCCAAACATAGCACACTAGGGGCACGTGCTAGTGCAATGCACGTGTCTCACCTAGTACCGCATATTTATTAGTTGTACAAGATTAATTAATTAATTGTCTACCAAATTAGTCTACACTACATGTTAGGACAATTAAAAGATAAAATAACTAGTGGGCTCAAAATTAGTGGGTCTTAGACCCATGGGTTATTAATAAAATAATTAATTCATTAGGGTGGGCTAGATTTAGACAATTAGGCATAGGCTTTTAAGAGAAATAAAAGAGAAGGATCAAAAAAATACTTGCTCATGTTATGGAAAGAAATAATTTCTAAGGAAAAATATGCACAAAAATTTGTACGTGCAAAACACGTAAAATCAACAAACTCTCATTTAATTATAATTGAAAATTTAGGATGTTACAACACTCCCTCCTTAGAATAGTCTGTCCCCGGAACTACGCTTAAAGAGTGAGAAAAACAGAATAAAAGAAAAGAAAAGAAGATACAATTCAAGCAAAAGCTCAGGATGATCCTTCATCATCCTCTCCTCAGATTCCCAAGTAGCCTCTTCAACCAACTGGTTTCTCCAGACTACTTTGACCATCGGTACCGTCTTGTTCCTCAAGACATTCTCCCGACAATCCACAATCTCAACCGGAAGCTCAATGTAACTCAGATCCAATTGCAAACCCTCCGGCACTTCGGGCAAATGGTGACTCAGATCTAGAATGTAACCTCTCAGCCTAGACACATGGAAGACATTTTGTACCTGAGACAACTCTTCCGGCAACTCCAACCGGTAAGCAGTTTTCCAACCGCTTCAATATCTTGTACGGGCCTATGAACCTTTGGGCTAACAACCCACCTCTGCCAAAGCGAATCACACCATTGCTAGGTGATACCTTCAGAAAGACAAAGTCACCAACCTCGAACTCAATGTCCCTCCTCTGGTTGTTTGCATAGCTCTTCTGCCTACTCTGAGCATCCACCAACCTCTTCTTGATTAGATCGATCTTTTCAGAGGTCTGCTGCACAATCTCAGGCCCAAATATCTGTCGCTCCCCCACTTCAAACCAACAGACAGGTGTTCTGTACTTCCTGCCATACAGAGCTTCATATGGCGCCATCACGATACTAGTATGAAAACTGTTGTTGTAAGCAAACTCTACCAGAGCTAGATGCCTTTCCTAACTGCCTCCAAAATCTAGCACACAACACCAAAGCATATCCTCAAGAATACAATTGACTCTTTAAGTTTACCCATCGGTCTGAGGATGAAAAGCAGTACTAAAATTCGCCTTGGTTCCCAAAGCTGTCTGAAGACCCCTCCAGAAATGCGAAGTAAACCATACATCTCGATCAGACACAATGGTCAACGGAACACCATGAAGCCTGATGATCTCTCCAACATATAGCTCGGCTAACTTTTCCATAGACGAAGTGAGTTTCATTGCCAAAATGTGAGCAGACTTGGTTAGTCGACCGACTATAACCCAAATCGCATCATTGCCCTTTGAACTCTTGGGCAAACCCGTGATGAAGTCCATGCTAATGTTATCCCACTTCCACTCCGGAATAGGTAACGGTTCCAATAAACCTCCGGGTTTTTGATTCTAGGCTTTCACCTGCTAACAAATCTTGCACCTCGCCACAAATTCAGCCACATCCCGCTTCAAATCTGACCACCAGAAATGCTGCTTAATGTCCTTGTACATCTTAGTGCTCCCAATATGTACCCACATCCCGTTACAAGTTTTAAGCAGCAATAAATTTTAAATAAACTCAAATACAAAAAATTGAAGCAAGCTTTTCCAAGCGAAGCCTAGAAGGTTTGCTCACCAACTCCAGCAGGAAAGTCGTCTCCAAAGTCTGTATATATATATATATATATATATAAAGAAAAAAATAGAGAAACAAATACAAAAGCCGTTAGTACAAGTTAGGGCAGTAAGTAGTACAAGCAAGGGTATGAAAGTAAGTGCAAGAAAATATGAAACAAAATTTGGAATCAAGAATATACAACATGATTTGACAAGGATGCAACAAGTGAGTTCAAGAGACAAACTAGCAAGTAAGATAACTCAAGTATCATGATTGGGTAGCAAATACTAGTGGTAGGAACAAGTAACAAGTGACATGTAACATGAATCAAGTATCAAGTGACAAGTCTCGAGTGACAGATAACATGTAACATGTAACAAGTAGCAGGAACGGGTAACCAGAATGTGCAAGTGAATATGTTATACTTAAGTTTGTTGTTTAATTCTATCTAGGTAGCACTTCATGCATCCCATCTATTTACCACATGGTTTCTACTTACAAACAAGTTAAGTTTAGGCCTAGTGGGGGATTTTAGAGGGCCGTGTACTCAGGCATCATGTAAACAGGAATCATAATATGTCATGTAATCAGGTAATGGATTCTAGAGGTGGCCCCCGTAAATTCTAGAGGTGGCCCCCATCATCCCACGATGTGGCACTTAGCTATACGTGGCACTTAGTTCTACGTGACACTTAGTTCCATATAACTTGTAAATCATGTAATGGATTCTAAAGGTGGCCCCCCGTAAATTCTAGAGGCGGTCCTCGTCAACCCCTGACGATGAAGGCTCATCTCATACGGGGTATTACATAAACTCTACCTTAAGAACTCAGCATCCTCGTTGAGCCCAGAACATGCAACCTGATTCAGGATCCATTTCTAGCCGATGTGGAGTGGAGTACCCTGATTCTACTAGCATAATACCCCTGGTCATACTACCAGCGTACTGACCTCAGCTCCCACTCAGGCATATATCTCACCCACTCTTACCCACAATCAGTGTCGAAAGTCGACTCTGATACCATTTGTAACGCCCCGCATAAACAAATTCTAACAACTGCCTACCATAGGCTGCCTCTCAAAAGGTGTTGTAGCGCCCCAAATCCTCATACCAGTAACCCGAGACCCTACTCCAGGAGTCGAACTTCAAAATAGCCACAATCACATTAAGTACAGGAACATTTAAAACTTTTATTCCATATAAATGTTACATTTACAAGTGTTACAATATCCAAGTAAGAATTACAATATTTACAACAATATAATAACACTTGCATATGTCCCTTGGATTCTTGGACCAACTTGAGCTCTGCAGTACCTGTAAATCGGATCCGGATACCTACAAGGTAGGGAACGTCAGTACTTTGACTGACGCAAGGCTGATAATAACAGCAATCCTCTAAATTACAATCATAACCACAATTTTATGCAAAAGAAAAGTGATGTGCCAAACAAGGGTTTAATGGATGCAGGGTTCTAGTGCAGTGGTATGCCATAATCCTAGGACTAGATGCAACAAATCACATGCCTGACTCTAATGCAAGCAAGACTTTGGAAACAAATGCATCCAATACTACATACGCCCCCAAATCTAGCCGTCTTTCTCCACAGTATAGGGATTCAAACCCTCGCCTTGCATCCTACTCTTGTACTCAACCTGTTCCCAATAGATTGTCCGTGCCCAAGGAGGTTGCAGTAGGTTGGTCTAGTTCCACCACTGCAGTGTCTAAGTGGTGATCGTGTTTGCCACTCAGTACCCGCGTACGGTCATCTCTAGAAAGCCGCATTGAATTCGGTCGCAAGACCGTGCACCTACCCGGTACCCATACCTACCCGGTATGCCTGACGTCAATGATATGTGTGTTCACCCCTACCCGGGCAATGAACTGATGTATGAAGTAACTCACATGCATAGGAACGTGACGGCCTCGAGGGTCAAATCCCCCTATCCTCCCGTTCCTTACTCTGGCAAACTTTGGGAATTAACAGGTCGAGATATAAGACCGAGGACTCAATCATGATTACCGAAAATGTATCCCTACTACAGGAGAGTACAACACCCGACTATGGTCTGCTAGTACCAATGCAATAACAAAACCCTAAAGCATCACTCTAATCCTAGCCTCATCTAAACACTTAGGTGAAATGAGATTGCTTTTAAAATTCTATTAATCGACCAATGGACCTGGCTTTACCAGTTCGGTTCGCCACTTCCCCTAGCTTGGAGTTTGTCCAGCCCCGTGGCCTGCATTCACCCCAACCCAGCAATGAATGTGCATGTTCACCCCTCCCCGGGTAATGAACTCATGTGTTTAGCCCGCACCGGGTGAAGAGTTTGTACGTTCACCCCTCCCCGGGTAATGAACTCAACTTGATGGCTTGGCTAGGACGTCCTACGCTATGGTAGATGTTCATAACTTAGGGTCGACAGATACAGGGTATCACCCTACCCTAGTGACTAACTCGAGTCACAAGTCCACCATGGGAGTCAACAAAACCAACAATAGATACCAAACGTACCCAGACAAGAGTTATCAACTCTAATGGTACATAGGGAAAAGGTCCTCACAATACCTAGTCAAAACCCAAGACTAAGCAACTTACGGTGTTTCTGTCCGAAACTTAAAAAGATCATAACTCCCTCGATAAAACTCTGATTGAGGTGTACAAGCCCAATCCGGAAAGGTAAGAACCTAGGCTACAACTTCCTAGTTGATCATAACCTCAGATGTACTTGGATTTGTTACAATATTGCATGAACAATTATGAATGTTGTAACATGGATTTTCTTGCAACGGGGCTCCATGATAGTGGATGAGTACGCTGCTGAGTTTACCAGGCTTAGTCGCTTCGCTGCCGTTCTTGTGGCAACCGAAAAGGATCTGGCTCGTAGGTTCACCAACGGGCTCGAACAGGATATCAAGAGGCATCTGGTCTCTCTGCGTCTGCGTACTTATGCTGAGGCACTTGAGGCAGCTCGAGCCCAGGAGCAGGCTCACGGTGGTTCATCTTCTGCTCAGCGGTCTGTTCCCGCTGCTGTTGCTAGGTCTTCTGGTGGGCCTATTCGAAGGTCTGGTCCCTGCTCATCCAGTCAGGGCAGCTCCGTATCCTTCTGCTGGAGTTCCTAGGGGCAATTTTTGCGACTTTTGTCAGATTCCGAGGCATGAGCACAGGGAATGCAGGCGGGCAAATCACCGTTGTTTTGCTTGTGGTTCTCCTAACCACACTTTGCGGGATTGTCCACAGTAGAGGCCGGCAGTTCCCCCTCGTGGTCCAGATAAGCCACCGCTACCTCCCCAGCGCCAGATTGTCGGTCAGGGGACCGCGGTTCTGAGGAGAGGTCAAGCTTTCAACTTGACTGCTGCAGAGGCTGAGACTGCCGCAGGAGTTGTAGCAGGTATATCTTGTTATATTGTTATGTTGTTTTGTTGTTTATTCCTTTTGTTTATTTCCTTTAGCCTTGTTTTGTTTCTGTTTGCTATTTTTCATGCTTTGTTTATTTTTCCCTTACCCTTGATGGTCTTTGCTTTTCCCTTGCCCTTGATTTCTTTAGGTATCACCCTTGTTTGCTCTTTTCCTGCATATGTTATTTTTGATTCTGGGGCAACCCATTCTTTTGCCTCCTCTCGATTTGTCGCTCGCCATCAGTTAGAATGGAGCAACACGTCAGAGGCTTGGAACATCGTGACAGGTGGTGGAGTAGTCAGTTGTTCCCGTGAGTGCAGGCAATGTCCCGTTGTTATTGGGGACGCAGATTTCAAAGCCAACCTGATTGTAATTGGAAATTCAGGATTCGACGTTATTCTGGGTATGGATTGGTTAGGAGAAGCCCATGCCACTATTGATTGCCGTGCCAAGAAAGTTGTCTTCAGAATTCTAGATCGGGCAGAATTTGAGTTCCATGTCGGGGAATCTTCTCTTGGTCGAGCAAAGACTGCAGTTGAACATGTGTATTGTGCAATGGAATTGCATTCAGGCTGTGAGGCTACGCCTCTTGTCGTTCGGGATTTCATGGATGTTTTTCCAGATGAATTGCCTGGCTTACCCCCTGATAGGGAAGTGGAATTCAGTATTGATGTTCAGCCTGGAACAGAACCGATATCGAAGGCTCCCTACAGGATGGCACCGGTTGAGTTGGCAGAGCTTAAGGTGCAGATTCAGGAGTTGCTTGATTTGGGTTTCATCAAACCTAGTGTTTTGCCTTGGGGTGCTCCAGTCCTTTTTGTTGATAAGAAGGATGGAAGTCATCGGATGTGCATGGATTATCGAGAGTTGAACAGAGTTACGGTGAAGAATCAGTATCCGTTGCCCAGGATTGATGATTTGTTTGATCAGCTGAGTGGGGCTTCTGTTTTCTCGAAGTTGGATCTTTGTTCTGGATATTACCAAGTTAAGGTGAAGGATGCAGACATACCGAAGACTGCTTTCAAGACTAGATACGGGCACTATGAGTATCTTGTGATGCCATTCGGAGTCACGAACGCGCCGGCTGTATTCATGAGTCTTATGAATCGGGTGTTCTTTCAGTTTTTGGATAAGTTCGTGGTGGTCTTTATTGATGATATTTTGGTGTATTCTAAGAACCGGGAAGATCATGCTGAGCATCTTAGAGTGGTTCTGTAGCCTATGAGAGAGCATAAGCTCTTTGGGAAGCTGAGCAAGTGTGAGTTTTGGCTCGATAGGATTTCTTTCTTGGGGCATATTGTTTTTAGCGATGGTATTTCTGTGGATCCTGCCAAGATTGAGGCTGTGAAGGATTGGCCTATTCCCAAGTCAGTTTCGGAAGTCAGGAGTTTTCTGGGTTTGGCTGGTTATTATCGGAAGTTCGTTCAGGATTTTTCAAAGATAGCAGGACCTTTGACTAAATTGACTGGGAAGGATCAGAGATTTTGTTGGTCTGATGAGTGCAATGTGGCTTTCGTTGAGTTGAAGAATAGACTGACGTAGCACCTGTGTTGACTATTCCAGATGGTTCAAGCGGATTTGAGGTTCATTGTGATGCTTCTAGTATGGGTCTTGGAGCAGTTCTTATATAGAAGGGCCATGTTGTTGCGTATGCATCGAGGCAGTTGAGGCCGCATGAGAAGAACTATCCTACTCATGACTTGGAGTTAGCGGCAGTGATATTTGCTTTGAAGCTGTGGAGACATTATTTGCTTGGAGATCAAGTGGAGATCTTTACAGACCACAAACGTCTCAAGTACATCTTCACCCAGAAGGAGTTGAACATAAGGCAAAGGCGTTGGTTGGAACTTATGGCCGATTATGACATCAGTTTGCAATACCATCCTGGTAAAATAAACTTGGTGCCTGATGCTTTGAGTAGGAGACTAGCAGTTTCATTTCTTACTCAGCAGAGAGATCTTATTAAGCAGATGAGGAGGTTGGAGCTTCAGATAGTGTTGCCGAGTTCTGGTCAGAGTTGTTTGGCGCTCCAGCTGCAGTCGTCTCTTATTGAGCAGATTAGAGAGGCGCAGGCTAGTGATGCGCAGTTGCAGAAATTTCGAGCTGAGGTTGAGTCTGGGTCCAGGACGTACATGGTTATTCATGCAGATGGTTCTCTTCGTTTTGGTTCCCGGTTATGTGTCCCGGAGGGTGAAGTTCGTCAGAGGTTATTTGAAGAAGCCCATCAGTCTTCGTATTCTATCCATCCAGGCGGTACAAAGATGTATCGGGATTTGAAGCTTTAATTCTGGTGGCAGGGTATGAAAAGGGCTGTGGCTCAGTATGTTGCTCAGTTTTTAGTCTGCCAGCAGGTTAAGGCAGAGCATCAGAGAGTAGCTGGACTTCTTCAACCGCTTCCTATTCCAGAGTGAAAGTGGGAACATATCACCATGGATTTTGTAACTTCTTTGCCGAGGAGTCCGAAGGGTCATAATGCTATTTGGGTGATTGTTGACCGTTTGACGAAGAGTGCTCACTTCATTCCTTTTCGTGTCGGTCAGTCTACTGAGAGCCTTGCTGAGAGGTATATGCAAGAGATTGTCAGACTTCATGGGGTCCAGTCAGCATTGTATCCGACAGGGATACAAGATTTAGATCTCAGTTTTGGGAGAGTCTTCAGAGATGTTTGGGGAGCAAATTAAAGTACAGTACATGTTTTCATCCCCAGATAGATGGACAGTCAGAGCGGACTATTTAGATTCTCGAGGACATGTTGAGGTCCTGCATGCTTCAGTTCGGTGGGTCTTGGGAGGATCACTTGCATCTGGTAGAGTTCTCATGCAATAACAGCTTTCAAGCCAGCATTAAAGCTGCTCCGTTCGAGGCACTCTTTGGGCGGAAGTGTAGATCGCCAGTTTGTTGGGATGATGTTGGCGAGAGGCAGTTGTTGGGCCCAGAGTTGATCACCAAGACTGTTGAGGCAGTGGTTCTGATCAGGAAGCACTTGCAGGCAGCTCGGGACAGGCAGAGGCGGTGGGCTGATGTTCATCGCAGGGCATTGGAGTTCGCAGTTGGTGACCATGTTTTTTTCAAGGTATCGCTGTGGCGCGGTGTCATTCGGTTCGGTGGCGGAGGCAAGCTTAGCCCGAGGTTTATTGGACCGTTTAAGATCTTGGAACGAGTAGGCAAGGTGGCCTATCGTCTCACATTGCCGCCTGCTTTATCGGGAGTGCACGATGTTTTCCATGTCTCACAACTTAGAAGGTATATCCAAGATGAGAGCCACGTGATCGACTATTCTGAGTTGACCATTAGGCCAGATTTGACTTGTGAGATTCCGCCTGTTGCTATTGTGGATCAGTGGGAGAAGGTGCTTAAGAACAAGGTCATTAAGCTGGTTCGCATTGCTTGGAATCCTCACTCACCTGGTGAGTCGACATGGGAGTTGGAGGAGGAAATTCAGCAGAAGTTTTCTCATTTGTTTGTTTAGTTGCTTGTTTTGCTTTTGGTTGTTTTGTTTTGTTGAGGGTTATCCTATGTACCTTTCTTTTTCATTTCGAGGACGAAATTTCCTTGTAGGGGGGTAGGATTGTTACCCCTATTTTTTATTTTTGGTATTTTTGAGAGTATTTTTCATTTTTGTGAATTTTTATATTCCTTGTATTTTTCTGGACCATATACTTGATTATTTTCAATATATATTATTTTTCTTGCATTTTTGACCTCCTTGTGTTGATTGTGCGCCGTTTGTCCTTTTTCGCCATTTTGAGATCTTTTCCGCATTTTCTTGATCCCGTTCATATTTAATAATTATTTTGGGGTGATGATGGATTTTTAGAGGAGTTTTGATCAATTTGAGATTTTTTGCCTTTAAGGAGATTTTAGGAGCCGAAGGATTCATTGTATTTTGTATCCCCATTTGAAATCTACCCAATATCCATTACCCAATTGTATACCAATTAATTCCTATTGATATCCACTACCCATTAACCCACATTTGATTCCCTATAAATACCCCCTAACACTAATTATCCCTAACCCTAATTTACTCTGTCCCTCTCCTATTCCAAACCGGCCTCCCCTCCTTCTCTCTCCCGGCCTGCATCTAAAACCCCAGGCCGACACCCCCTTGTGGCTCCCAAACCATTGCCGATCCCATATATCATCCCTATCCTCCATTATACGACTCCATACATCCAAAACCTCGTCTCCCCGCTCCTTTTGTGACCAGCCTGCATCCAAGGCATCACCCACCTTTCAAAATAGCCCCCCCTACATCCCTTTGCTGATTTGGAGTGTGGGTAGCGTCCGTTTGAGTTTGTGCATCAAGGAGATGATCGTAGGCAAGTTTCGGTTCGTGGATTCGCTTGGAATTGCGCGTGGAAGGACTTTTGCACATGGGTTTTCATTGCTAGGCTTCGTAGCATTGTGTTCATCATCAAAGAGGCAAGTAACTTGTACATCATGTCATTAGTTTGATACAAGTAGAAAGTTCACCTAATAGGGTAGTTGAGACTAGAGACGGCCAAAGATTAGATTTTTATTTGGGGGTTTCGTCTCTATTGTTCAAAACAGGCCATAGATGACTTAGAACATGAGTTTTGATAAGGTTATGCCGTAGGTTTCACCCAAAGCGCGATTTTGATCGCATGGGTCAAATAGCGCATGAACCAGGTTTGATGGTTTGCCCACATGAAAATATTAGGTTTTGACATGTTAGAAACCCTTAGGCATGATATTTAGATGATGGGTATGCAGCGTTTCGAATTTGGATGAGTTTGGATCATTTTTGCAGGAGTTATGACGTTTTGAAGTTTAGTTGTGAAATCTGGAAATTTGGGTTGTACTGAATAGATTGCTGTTTTTGCCTGGGTTAGAGTCCAAATCTCAACGTGGACATGTCTGAGTAAATTGTAGAGGACTGAATCTATTTTCTAACCACACTGGTTTCACCCCATTTGGAGTTTGTATGAATTAGTTATGATTATTTTAGTGACTGTATATCGGTAGTTTCCAGATTCAGTTCGGGGTTGATTTTATTATCTATTTATTTTCAAGATCCAAGTTATACATAATATCATGCCACAATATTTTGTCCAGTGTTTTACCATGATGTTAGGTAGTTCCCAGAATTGAATTTCGAATTTCGATAATTTTGATGCGCTGTTTTACCATGATGTTTCACCCCGTTTTGGCGGAAGTGAATTTCGATGCGCTGTTTGCGAGATATGATTGATTTCGTACAGCAGTGTTAAGAAATTCCAAGTCCATCAAAACCATGTTTTGTGATTACTTTTCATTTTTGATAACATATCTATACTTTCTGGAAAATTATGAAAATTATTATTTTGAGTCTATACATATGGGGGATTACCCTAGATTTTTCGTGGAATTATTTGATTAGTTTACATGCTGTTTTTATGTGTTGGAAGTCATTCCCCTGTTTTCTTGCTGTACATGAAATCTGTGTTGAAATGAGAATTAAGTGGAGATGTTATGAACTATTATAGGACTTTATTATATTCGTTAGAAGCGTGTGGATGTCTAGATTCCAGATCCTTCGACAGATTATGATTATCATGTCTGTAGCTCTTTGAATCACTGATTTAGTGCTGACTAGTCTTGCTGTCCTGATTATGAACCTTGTATATTTTGCTCGTATATGTGAACCTATAATACCATTGCACGCTGATTTCATATCCTGAACTTGTACCTGATCCTACCATGCTTATTTGACACTAGTTTACACGTATACATGCATGTTGGAGATTAATAACTAAAAGTAATCAAGCCGGGGTTTATGGGACAGATCTAGTAGTGGATAGTGCAGAAATGTGTACTCGGAAGAACCTGGTTTGGTTTGGAGCTTGTTTACACTTGGAGCTTGACACGATTTGCATGACACGATTCACAATTTGCATGTCACGTGCTCGCATAACACTGGAGCTTGTTTTGGTTGAAGCTTGTTTACATGATATTTGGAGCTTGTTTACATGATACTTGGAGCTTGTACCTGAGTACACTGCCCTGCATGGTCCCCTATGAAATCTAAAGCGAAACTGTTGTGTTGTAGCAACCATGTAGGATGGGTTGCATGTCGTGCTACCTAGATAGTAATCACACAAGACTTGAACTTAATACAAGAACATGACACATGACATGATACCTGCTTGCTAGATACTTGACTACATGATACATGAGACATGAACTACATGAAACATGATACCTGATACAAGTTTACACGAAACTTGACACTAGACGCATGTTTTTAGGATACTTGATTTATGTCGTGCCACTTGACACTTTTACCATGCTAGTTGTCTAGGTTGACTTTATACCTATACCATGTGTTTGTTAGTTACCCCATTCCATGTGCTTGTATCCTACTCTATTTTGTGACCCGAACTTGCTATTGACGGGTACTTGTGTTTTCTCTTTCCCCTTTCCTGCATTCTATGAATTGCAGATTTTGGCGAACCGGTTCACGATGATGCAGGTTCATGATGATGCTGGAGACTTGCAGTAGTAGTTGCTTTTGGATTAAGACTATTATTTCTGTTTCATGCTAGAACAATATTGTATTTGTGAGACTTGTATTACTTTCGTGTTTGAGACTTGGTTATTAATTTGTACATGGGCGATGTGACCCAAGATATTTATATTGTTTTCCAGACTCTGTTTATTTGCGAACATGATATTTGATTTCAAGTAATTTATGTTGGTGAATTTGATTCAATATTGCATGTGGGTTCCACTTTTGCTTCCGACTCTGTTAAACTCTGTGATGTGTTGCAAAGATTTCTTGAAACAGCTTAAGGATGATTATAATCATTCGCTGGGCTTTTGTTATGTGCACGTATTCCATATTTTTGGGAAGTGGGGCGTGACAATTTAGAACAATATAATAACACTTGCATATGTCCCTAGGATTCTTGGACCAACTCGAGCTCTGCAGTACCTGTAAATCGGCTCTGGATACCTACAAGGTGGAGAACGTCAGTACTTCGCCTGATGCAAGGCTGATAATAACAACGATCATCTAAATTACAATCACAACCATAATTTTATGCAAAAGAAAAGTGATGTGACAAACAAGGGTTTAATGGATTCGGATTCTAGTGCAGTGTTATGCCATAAACCTAGGACTAGATGCAACAAATCACATGCCTGACTCTAATACAGGCAAGACTTTGGAAACGAATGCATCCCATACTACATATGCCCCCAAATCTAGTCGTCTTTCTCCACAGTTTAGGGATTCAAACCCTCACCATGCATCCTACTCTTGTACTCAACCTGTTCCCAATAGATTGTCCGTGCCCAAGGAGGTTGCATCTGGTCAGTCTAGTTCTGCCACTTTAGTGCCTAATTGGTGGTCATGTTTGCCACTCAGTACCCGCGTACGGATCTCTTCAGAAAGCCGCGTTGAATTTGGTCGCAAGACCGTGTACCTACCTGGTACGCCTGACGTCAATGATATGTGCGTTCACCCCTACCCTAGCAATGAACTGATGTATGAAGTAACCCACATGCATAGGAACGTGACGGCCTCGTGGGTCAAATCCCCCTATCCTCCTGTTCCTTACTCTGGCAAACTTCGGGAATTAACAGGTCGAGATACGAGACTAAGGACTCAATAATGAGTACCGAAAACGTATCCCTACGACAGGAGAGTACAACACCCAACTACGGTCTGCTAGTACTAATATTTAAATATACACGGTCTTACTATTATAACACCCTAAGGCATCACTTTAATCCTAGCCTCTTCTAAACACTTGGGTGAAATGAGATTGCTTCCAAAATTCTGTTCGTCGACCTCTGGCCCTGGCTTTACCAGTTCGGTTCGCCACTTTCCCTAGCTTGGAGTTTGTCGAGCCCCGTGGCCTGCATTCATCCCTACCCGGCAATGAATGTGCATGTTCACCCCTCCCCAGGTAATGAACTCAACTTGATGGCTCGGTTCGGACGTCCTACGCTTCGGTGGAAGTTCATAACTTAAGGTCGACAGATGCAGGGTATCACCCTACCCTAGTGACTAACTCGAGTCACAAGTCCACCATGGGAGTCAAAAAAACCAACAATAGATACCAAACATCCCCAGACAAGAGTTATCAACTCTAACGGTACACAAGGGAAAGGTCCTCACAACACCTAGTCAAAACATAAGACTAAGCAACCTACGGTGTTTCTGTACGAAACTTAAAAAGATCATAACTCCCTCGATAAAACTCCGATTGCGGTGTACAAGCACAATCCGGAAAGGTAAGAACCTAGGCTACAACTTCCTAGTTGATCATAACCTCAGATTTTATCATCTAAGTCCTCAAAAAGGCCTCTCAAGCCTCAGTATGTGTATTTCCTATACACGGGCTGCACCTTACCGGTAGCATAAGTCACTACCTACCCCTCCGAATGCTGCAAACCTAGCTTCTATGAAAAGGTGTGGGTGTCCTAAACAATCCTCTTGTTGGTCACAAGTCCAAAATATGCCATTAGATATCCCTAAAACACACATTACTCTCAAGTGTACCCAGTCATACACTAAGACTTTCTCAGCCAGAGCACACAGCTCAAATCCTGGTCTCTGTCTAGTATTGCAAAAATCATATCAAACCACCCACTCACTAGAATCACCTCAAATAGGTCTTGTTAGAAAGTTCTTGATATCTACTACAATCTTTTAAGGAAACACTTCCTCAAAATTTGCTCTTAAGTTGCCTCAATTGTGTCATCTCTACAGGGTGTCTAATCTGACTGAATCCAGCACAGTACGTGCTATAAAATCCATCATAAATCCGATACTCATCCAATAGTCACAAAATTTACAGTAAAGTAACAAGACTTCATAAATAACAACATTCAAAAAGTTTCATGTCCAATTTCCAAGTCCACACTGTGTTCTTCATGTTTCAATTAAGCACAAAGATCATCATGTTTATCAGTCATATTTCTAAATACTGTTGATAGATTAATTTTTGACATGTATGTAAAATCATCCAATTAATTTCTTGATTTTTCTGTAGAGTCTAGATACATTTGGAAAATCATGGTAAAAATTTCAGATTTAGATATTGCTCCAACTAATTATGAAAAATGCAACAATCTCAGGTATCAGAGTAAATAATTTCTGCTACTGCCTTACAGGACTGTTCTGCAAATGGATTTTATTAAAATATCAAATAACATCAGAAAAATCCGAAATAATTCATGAATCATCCAGACATATAAGGGAACAATATGTGAAAATTTAATGATCAAATTTCTTGTGGTTTGCTCTGGGAAAAATCTAGAAAATGACATGCTGATCAAGACTCCAGGTTCTAGTTTCAAATTCAACTTCCAATCTCTTAAACAATCATTCTAACTCCTACTACTTCACATGCATGTAAGAAATAAAAAAGAAACAACAAGAAAGGTTTAGAGAAACTCCCCACCCTGAGTTGATTGTAGAGTAGATGATGGCTTTGAGTTTCACTTCTCTAAGAGTTCACTCCAAGAGCTCCTTTTCAATCCCTTCTTCCTTTCTCTCCTTCTCTTTCTTTTCTTGGGTTTGAGTTCTGAAAATTTCAGAACTTGGGAGAAGAAATGAAGGGGTTTTTAATGGAAAAGAGTAAGGAAAGAGAGGGGAAAGACGGGGGCTGGATTATAGGGCGTAGGGGTGTAGGGTTTAGGGTGGTTTTGTGAGAAAACCATGGTCTTTGGCCCTTGGTTTGGATACAATGGTTGGCTACACAATTTAGTCCTTAATTGGGTTCTTAGATAGAGATGAGAGGTTTATCGAGTGTATGCCAGATATACCCATTGAAGTATCATACAATGATATATTTGCATAGATATCTTACCAAAAACTAGTGTTTATACCAGTATCAGTTCTTCTCATTCTCGCTTCATCTAGAACGCAACCATCCTCATGAACCTCCCTGCAAACCTAACTACACACCAATGATAGCAAAATCAAACAAAACATAGCAATCATATGCATGCATACAGATAATATACATATACATATATATATATATATAAGCATTGTACAATCCGGGGTATTACAGGTGTCATGACTATTTGGTGCCTCTTGATCATAATCTTCCTAATATATACACACAAAATCCTAACTCACCTTTCATGTGGGACTAAGTCACCACCACCTACCATGGACACCATGGCCCATAGTAATTAATTCATTTTTTCTATTGGCTCTATACACACGCTACCAAATCTATAGGCCCATCTAACCAGGAATTAATTACTAAGCCCACCATGAAGGCCCATCTCATACGGCGTATTACACCCAGGCACTTTATCTAGCCTTTTCTAAAAGGCCAACAACAATCTGCCTGTTGGCATTCTCGGCTTGACCAATGGTCTGAGGATGCGAAATGGAAGAGAAACAGTGTTCAATCCCTAGATCAGAGCAGAAATTAGGGATTTTCTTGGCAGAGAATTGGGTTTCGTTGTTAATGATGAGAATCCGGGGTTTTCCAAACTGCCAAAAAATATTCTCCAAAAATAATTTCTCTGTCTTCTGCTCAGTAAGGGTTCTATTTCGATTCACTTTTTAAAGTGATCAATAGCCACAACTAAAAAATTTATTTGTCCAATCGCTGGGAAAATGGTCCAAGTAGATGCATCCCCCACATGGCAAAGATGTTCATACTTGACATGGAGTGAAGGCCAAAATGGGGCCCCCATTTTATTAAGGAAATCTGCTGTTAGGGAGAGCATCGACGTAAATACCTTAAGGAATCATCGAGGAGTGAGGGCGAATATGTAACGCCTTGAATTCCAAACACAGGTAATTCGTAGCAAAACAGGATCTTTCACTTCAACTTAGTACAAATTTACAAGGAATATAAAACCTAATCATTTACAACGTTGTTTATCACAAATACATAGCGGAAGTTACAAAAAATATACATCTTTAACATTCAACTGGCAGTAATCATCAGTATCAACTCATCTTTACGTCTTTCACTAATCCAAGTCTTCCACTTTAAAATTGTGGGCACGTCAGTTGCATACAACTGACGCAATTCTATAATATAGTGATTTCACCACCTTAACAATCACAAACTTGAATTCATAAATAAAAATGTGATTATCCTAATTATATCAGTTTATGATATGACTTGATTCCTAATGCAGACGTTATACTACGATGACACCAATGCATACTTGTTCGGATTCTATGCATCCCATACTACATAGGTCCGTGGGCATGCCCTTATCGTACTCCCCATTAAAGGGTTCAATCCCCCACCATGCAACCTACTACTATGACTACTACGAGATTTAGACACTCTGTAAGTATTGGTTCTTGCCCCAGAATACTGGAGATCAATTGCACTCTGCGGATCATCCTGGAGCCTATTTCATCCCTCGTCCCGGAATATTGGGGATTGTCTCACTTCGCGATTCATCCTAGACCCCTCATTGCACAAATGTCCCATTAGCATCGCTCTTATCCTGGAATACTGGAGATCAATCTCACTCCGCAGATCATTCTGGGGGCTATTTCATCTCTCATCCCAGGATACTGGAGATTGTCTCACTCCGTGGATCATCTTGGAGTCCATAACTAACGTTTGCTTTTGTTTCATCATATCTCCAACATGTGTATGTCCTTAAGTTTGACTTGTAGTTCTCAAGACCTAGAGCTAGCTTACCCATGGGGCTTAAACCAAAATACTGAGAATGTTAGCCCACACTGGCTGCTTCTCAAAAAGAATGTTAACCCACACTGGTTACTTCTCAAATTTCATGTATCAAAATCTGCCAGTATTCTGGGCCTCGCTCAGCCTCCAGAATCCACACAACCATCTCAATTAAAGAGATCACATAGGTTACATCTAACCTCATCATAATCATCTCATTCATTATTCATCATTTCATCTTTATGTATTCTCTTTATGTTTATTATCTCAATATAAATGAACACTTGATTAATTTCTTGTAAACAAACACTCAGTTGACATTTCTGATTTATCATTTAACACTAACGAACAACTTTTAATTGAAAAATAATTTGCAAAACAATGCATGATTAATATTTCAAATTCTTTGCTTTTATTATCTCGTAATCTCTCATATAACACCCTTTGCATGAGTTTCAAAAAATTATATTCCATCCCAAAAATTTTAGATTATTTTAACATAAGCAAATACCTTCAAATTTAAACTAGAAATAAATTCATCTAGCACATTGTCTAATATAACTTTTTAACCTCCAAAATACATCTTAAAATAGTGTAGAATTATTTCCAATTGCTATAATAATATTCTAACATATTTCTACAATTTTTTTTCCAAATTTTTGAAACATGAAAACCTTTAAAATAAAAGTAAAAACAAAGTTCTGCACAACCGGGATCGAACCCAAGACCAACGACAAACCAACCTTAGCACACAACCAAACAAGCCAACTCACGTTGGTGAAGAAAGCCCCCTTCTATAACTTTTATACCTCCAAATCTTGGACGAGTTGGTTGCCATACATTCCTTTACCTTGGGTGCGGTTCACCTTAATATTCGCAAATGGATCACCCAGAGACCCTCTCATTCGGCTCTCCTCTCCTCTCCCACTAAAGTCGCCCTCCTTGGACTTCCTCCATTCTGCGACTCACCCCGCCTGGTTGCTGATATGGCCAAATGTGTTGGTGATTTGACCCGAACTTCTACTACCTCCTTGCTCGCGTCTTGCTATCTGATTGTTGAAGCAGAATTCCTCTGCCCGCTAGCGGCCCAAAGAATTTCTGCTTACAACCTGATTATTGGTCTTTCACTTTTCCCTATAAATATCAACTACAACGACTCCCCATCAGGTACTGTGGTTCCCTCCCCTCTGACTTCTTGTTCTCCCTTGATTCAGCCTTCGACTGAGCCCCCTCCTATTAGCTTCACTCCGGGTGTTTCTTCTCGTCTTCCCTCATTTGCGACCAAGCCTATAGGCAGTCACAAGTCTTCATCGAGGAAATCCTTTTCCTTCCACCGCAAAAGTACTGCTTTCTCCCCTTCTACAATTTCTCCTTCTAAGGCCAAGAATTTGGTTTGGATCAATCCAGTTATCTCTTCTTCAGCGACTGTCAAATTGCAGGATCCTACCTCAGGATTGGGTGCCAGTCAGCCGCCCTCTGGCCTTATATATCCTCTAGTCATAGCCAATATCCCTGGTCTTGCTGAGTGTTCGGTTCCCAATCATATGGTGCAGCAGCCTGTCCCATCAGGATAAATGACCTGATTGGGATCCTAATCCTAACTTTTCTTCCGATTAGGGACCAATATGTGAAAGGTGTTCAGGCGTCCCCCTCGGTAGTTCCTTCTTCTATTACTAATCCTATCAAATCAGTCCCTCCTGTCTCTTCGAAGTCTGACTCATGGATTGACCACGATGATCTCCTCTCCGAGGAAGCGGCTGATCTTGATAAGACTTCTTCTCTACACAAGGTATCCAATCTATTTTTCTCTGTTTACTTTATCTTCTATAGTTCTGTATTTTCTTGTTATTGTTGTTTTGAGGGTTATACTTTATTATTCTGGGATTCTCCCGGATATTTCTCGCTTAATTATAACCTCTTTACCTTTTCCTTTAATTATTTGATCAAGAGATTTTCTCATCTCCCCCCATTTGTTCACGTCACCTCCCCGCTCCCTCAGGACGGTCTCTCCCTCACCCACTCTGGTTGTTCTTATTTTTCTTGTAATTCGCATTGCGCTGGTTGTCCTTCTTATTCTTTCCTCCGCGATGAGCTTGTTCTGGTTGAGCAGAGTCCTCCTCAGGATAGGATTGGAAATCTTTCTCCTGTCCAGGTGGATGATGTTTTTATCGTTCTAGGATCGCCTCGCCTTGTTCTTAAGGACCGAGCAGATGCTGGCCGTCCCTCTAGGAAGCTTGTCTGTCTCAATCCATCTACGTCTCTAACTACATCCCCCGTTATTATCCGTTAAAGTGTTCTCCTTAGGGCGAAAAAGAATTGTAGCCCCTCGGCTGAGTACAATGGTTCCCTTGCTGCTCATATCTGCCACTCGGATATCCCTCCCCTGGTCTCCCCCAATTCCAACCCTTTTCCCCTTGGTTCAATGTATCAGGTACACTTTGATTCTCTGTCCAATCCTGACATGATCGACCTGGCTGCTAACATGAGGTTTGTAGTGGACTCCATTTCCATTTTCAAGTCTATTCGCCTGCATGAAATCTCTAGAGCTACTGAGTTCAATCGTGTCCATGATTAGTATCTCTTCAAACATTTAGGGCCTTCATAGCCCGTCTAAGCAACAATCTCTTCTTTAACTCATTTCTTCTTCCCATTGTGATTTCATTTCTGTCCAGGAATCGAAGCTGGATTCCACTTCCCCTGCTCTTCTTAGAGCTATTAGGGGACACCTTATTTCTAATTGGATTTCTCTTAATGCTATCGATACTCGTGGTGGTATATTTTTTGGCTTCAAGGACACCAGATTCTATGTTATCTCTGTCCAACAGCTAACCTTTTTTCTTAAGGTTTGCCTCCACTGCCACGTATTCAACTGTGGCCTTACAGTTGTCTCCGTTTACGGCCCCTCTACTTCTGAGCGGCGTGCCCTGTTCTGGGAGGAATTCAATTCCTTCCACAACGACATTCTTGGAGTTTGGATTTTCTGTGGTGATTTTAACTTTACCAGGTTTTCCCATAAAAGTTCTGTGAATGCCTCGTATAATTTGGACTCTTCCAGATTTAATGAATGCATTAGTTCTCTCAATTTAACCGATCTACCGCTTAATGGTAGATCGTTCACTTGGTCTAATATGCGTTCTCCGCCGATATTGGCTAAACAGGACCAGTTTTTGGTGTCTGAAGATTGGATTTGCTTTTTTCATAACTCCTTCTCGAATGCCTTGCCAAATCCGTCCTTTGACCACGTTCCCATTGCTTTGCACTCGAACTATAACTTCTCCAAGCCTTTTAAGTTCCGCTTCGAAAAATTCTTGCTTCAAGATCAAGTTTTTGTGAATCTTATTTCCGAATCCCTTGCTTCGGTTACGGGGTCTCACAGTTTAAGTCGTATTCTGCTTAATCTCCATGCAATCAAATTTGGTTGTAAGATTTGGCGTAAAGAAAGATTGTCCAACGCCAGTGATTTTATGCTCCTTTTCCTTTCTACCATTGAGTCCATTGATAAGCCCGAAGAGCTTGGTCCGATTTCTGAAGCTATGTGGAATGAAAGAAATTCCTGCAAAAGAGATTTCACTTCCATTCTTCATAACGAGCACATCAAGTGGGCTCAGTGGGCCAAGGTCCGATGGCTTAAAGAGGGCGATGCTAATACCTGCTTTCTTCCATAACTTCGCTTCTCACTGCCTACGTTCCAACTGTATTTCTTCTATCGTGAACGATGGAGTGGAGTTCCGTTCTGAGTCTGATTTCCACTCCATCTTTCTACAGTTCTATAAAAACCTCATCGGTAGAGCTAAATTCCAATCTATTCATCTTGATTGGACATAGCTATATGGTCAGGAAGATTAGGACCTGTCTAGTCTTGAGGCTCCCTTTTCCATGGAGGATATCAAATCAGCTATTTTTTCTTTAAAAAGTGATTCTGCCCCTGGCCCTGACGGTTTCCCCTCTTTCTTTTTTCAAAGATTCTGGGAGGACCTTGAAGACGATCTATTCGCGATGTTCGCCGATCTTCACCAAGGCTCCTTTTCATTCGATCGCATTAATTATGCTCATATTGTTCTCATTCCTAAAATTATCGGTGCTAATACTGTCGCTAAGTTCAGATTGATTAGTCTGCTTATCACCACGTTCAAAATCATTATGAAAGTGCTTTCTTGCCATCGCAGTCAAGTTATTTTCCCTCTTATTGACCTTGCCCAGTCGGGATTTATTAGGGACCACTTCATTCTCGATAGTGTGGCGTTTGCATAAGAAATTATTTCTAAGAGCCATATGTCCAACGCTGAGGGGATCATGATTAAATTAGACTTTGAAAAGGCCTACAATAAGGTCAGTTGGGATTTCCTCTTCGATATTCTTCTCCACAGAGGCTTCAGCCCCAAGTGGATTTCTTGGATCAAGTTCAGCCTTTTTGCTGGTACTTTGTCCATTATTATTAACGGTTCGGAAGGACATAAATTCATGTGTAAATGTGGACTCCGTCAAGGGGAACCTATCTCTTCTCTCCTTTTCACTCTCGTGGCCGATGTCTTTAGTAAATTGCTTAAGTTGGCTTGGGACGCTAATGTCATTGAAGGACTAGGCGCCTCCCACAGCTTCTGAGGGGTTCTGAACCTTCAGTATGCCGATGACACCATAATCTTTGCCAAACCCAATGGGTGTTCCCTCTGTAACCGTAAACTCCTTCTCTACATCTTTAAAAGTGTCTCTGGTATGTCGATTAACTTTGGCAAATCTTCAGTTCTTTGGCTTGGAGGTTTTAATAACCTCCAGATGGAGATTGCTCAATTCTTCAACTGTAACTCCTCCCCGTTCCCGGTTAAGTACCTAGGGATTTCGTTAAGATGGGGCAAGTTGCATAAATTGGATTGGCTACCGATGATTGATAAAGTCCAGTCCAGGCTCAATGTGTGGGCTGGTAAAACCATCTTTAGAGGTGGCAGATTGATCCTGGTTAATGCGGTTCTCTCCTCTATTCCTCTGTATATGATGTCGTTCTACTACGTTCCTTCTTTGATCATCCATAAGATTGACCAAATTCGTAGGAATTTTTTTTTGTCCGGATCTGACCACTATAAGGCGGGCTCCCATCTTTGCAACTGGAATCTAGTTTGTAAGTCCAAGGCAGCGGGTGGGTTGGGCGTCCTCAACCTTAGAAACCAAAATTTAGCCCCCTTGGCTAAATGGATTTGGAGAATGATTAAGGAAGAGCATCTTCCGTGGGCTCGCTTGATCTCTAATAAATGCTTTCGACGACGAAGAGTTTGGGAGTTACACCCATCTCTTTTGTAGCATTCTGGAAGGGGGTGTGGAAGGTGACTACTCCTTTTAAGTGTAGTATTAATCATGTTTGTGTTCAGGGGTCCAAAACCAAATTCTGGTTAGACCTCTAGTTAGGCAACTTGAAGTTGACTTCGGCCTTCCCGGTTCTGTTCAGTCATGCCCTTTACCCTGATGCCAAAGTGTCAGACTATCTTATCATTCACAACAATAGCCGAGAGTGGCATATTCCTTTCTCTAGTGTTCTCCTCCTCCTCCTTCAGCTTGATCTTCTAAAATTGCGATCGCTCCTTGATAGCTATGTTTGGCAGCCCAAAGATGATATTGCATGGCGCTAGTCAAGCTCAGGATCCTTCTCGGTTAGGTCTTTTTATAACTTAACCACGGTGGTGTTACCTCTCCATTTGCTAAAAGCATCTGGAGTTGTTGCGCTCCTTTGAAAGTCAAAATTCTCGCTTGGCTAGTGATTAATAATAGACTCCTCACCGTTAAGGTCCTTAATAAGAGGAATATGGCCTCCGGTCAATTATGTTCTTTGTGCTCTCTT
Source organism: Hemerocallis citrina (assembly GCA_017893485.1). NCBI lineage: Eukaryota > Viridiplantae > Streptophyta > Magnoliopsida > Asparagales > Asphodelaceae > Hemerocallis > Hemerocallis citrina. Next base: position 57,254,279 of record CM030367.1, on the reverse strand, counting down.
AGCCACGAAGACATTGACCATCTGTTTTTACATTGCGAATTTATTCGCCCATTATGGCAAATCTTCTGTTTAGCTTGGCAGCTCCCTTCTCTTCCCAATTCCTTTTTAGCGGTCTGGGATAGGAAATTAGTGAGTAATAATTTTATTAAGTCCTGGTGTCTGTGTTTGATGGCTATTATTTGGGTTATTTGGAAAGAAAGAAATAACCGTATTTTTAAGCATTCGTCTTTGCCTATTCATACCTTGATTGATGAGTTTATTTTTATTTCTAACCATTGGTCATCCAATCTTTCCTTCTGCAAGTTTCATAAGTTGAGCCTAAGTAGACTTGATGCTGCGGCTATTCATTTCCACTCTGCTAATTTTTCTGCTCAGTAATTACTTACTACTCCCCCTTAATTTTTTTACTATCTTTAACATTGTAGGGTTGAGTTCCCGTACCTCTGGGTTTAGCTGATTTGGGATGTTTTGGTTGGTTTTGTGGTTGTGGTAAGGTTGGTTTCGGATGCCTGTTCCTCTGGCTGTCCTGGCTTGGAGGCTGTTGGTTTTTTGGGTTCTAGTTAACATGTGCTCTCTGTTAGTGACAATTCTCTTTTCCTATGTCTATTTTTGTGTTCTATATCTGAGCGCAACTACTCTATTTTTGTGTTCTATACCTTGTGGGCAATTACTCTTTATGCTATGGTTGTTTTGGCCCCTTTTCTGTGTGGTGTTGTGCTTGTCTTTGGTCTGGTTGTTTAGGCCTATTTTCGCTATTGTAGTTTGTGTTATTGTGAATTTTGTTAGTTGCTTCCATTGATTATGGACCATTGTTTCTGTTTATTTCGATTTCTTTCATTTTATGCGGCTCTGTTGTGGCTGTTTGTCGTAGCATGGCGTTACTGTGGCCTGGCAGGCTCTGATTCGTTGGGGCTTGGGGGAGCGGTTTTCTTGTTATTTTGGTCAGGCTTTTGTTTTCTCTGGCGTTGGGTTGAGGTGTTTCCATCCCCTTCTGATCGGGTTATGCTGAGCTTTAGCCATGCCACTTTTCGTTCTTTCTCCTGGCCTGCAGGTTTTTGGGTCCTAGTTTTGATCCCAAGTTCTCAGCACTCGCAGGCTAGTTGCCGGTGATGGAATATCGGCGTCCGGCTCGGGGTGTTCTTCAGTGACAGTGCCTGTAGGTTGGTCGCTCGATTGCTAGGAGGTCTTCGTGGTGAGGGTTTGTTTGGCCCTGCACCTTGCTTGCTTGCGTTCTAGTCTTCCCTCGTCTTGGGATTGTACTATTTTGGTAGCATAGTTATGCTGTGGGTTTAAGTCTCTTTGTATAATTTCTTCGTTCATTTTGTTCGTAGTTTGCTGGATCACTGGTTTTACTCCTTGTAAAATTGATGCTTGTACGTTTTTCGTTATATTTGATTTATTGTCCTGGTTGGAGTTATAAGACTATCCGTTTCTTAAAAAAAAATTAACTTTTATACCTCATCTACTGTTTATTCATAAAAATCAAATTTTCGAAAAAGAACAGAGTTTCCCAAGACTCGAGCCCGCAACCCAAAAACACTGTTCACAGCGCTCTAAACTCAACGCCAAGACCAGTACTCCAAACTCACTCTTTGCATATATATGTTGTTGAAATCTTTTATTTTAACACTTTGTTTCTACATTTCTTTTAAAGTTTCGATTTCTTATTTATTATGCATTATTATTTCTAATCATTTCCAGATTTTAATTTCCACCAAGATTTTGTATATTAGCACGAAACAAATTTTATAACAATCTATTCTCAGAATATAATGAAATTTATTTCTAAACTTGCATGGATTGATCATAGTTCAACAATTTGACTAATTAAATTTACTTTTCCTTATGCAACTATATTTTTGAGGAATTTTACATTACTACATCGCATAAAGAGGATTTTAATTCCAATGGGTTTCTTTTATAAATTTTCTACCATATAAGAATTTATAAAAACACTACACATACATTAATTCAATTGTCTACTACATGATTAGTTGAGAATGTACTAATTAGATTTCTAGGACATTCCCTTCGCATACACTTACTAATTATTACTTCCACATTTTCTAGTTAAACATGAATATTTACTATCACATTTGAATACAAATAAACTCTCGTACATTCACACACTAATCATGATCAAGGGTACACAATTAAGATTCTAGACAACTTCTAAACTCATACACCAACTAAATTAGCCTCTACACATGATAAAAACTAAGCATGCACAATCTACTAAAATTTAGAAGGCAATGAGAACACCCTCTAATTAGAGCATCAACTACACAACTACATACCAATCTAATTATAAACTACGTATTTCATGGCAAACATACAAAATCTAATAAAATAATTAGAAGATAGGGAAAACACCCACCTCAAAAAGCTCCTAATAATTGTAGATCCTAGCAAATTGCTCCAAACTCCCAAGCTCCTAGCCCAAAAAAAATTCCGGCCTCTCTCCTTGGCAAAAAACTAGAAGCCACTCTTTCTCTCTTTCGCTTTTTTTTTTTTTATTTGATTTGCATTTTTCATGACAAAAGGGAGGGGCTATTTATAGGTAAAATGAGTAGTTATAATAACTCTCCACTTCCTAAAATGGCTCTCCACTCACCCACACTCTCACTTACTCTCCCTCTCTTCCAAATTGGTCGGCCAACATGGGGTGTGTACAAAGCATGTGCACGTGCACCCAATGTGTGTGCACACTTCTGCATACAATTTTATTATTATTTTTAATTAAAATTTTGTTTGTATGTGACACATTGTAATGTGTACTAATCTTATCTAATTTTAAATAAGAGTTCATGCACGTTGAATGCACACATAATAATCATGGGCTTTAATTTATAATAGTTTTAATAGGCTTAAAAATATAGATTTAAGACTAGTTGATTTTTATTAAAATTAACCACACACTAGTGACTTGTAAAAAGCGAGGAAGATTTCCATGACTCAAGAGAATTTTATTAATCGACGCGTGCACAAAATTACGTCCAAAATACGTGCAAAAGAAAATATTTAAAATAAATATTGTTCGGGGATGTTACAACACTCTCTCCGTAGAATAGTTCTATCATCAGAACTACGCTTAAAGAGTAGAGGTTAAAAGAAAAAGAATACAAGGTTTTAAGCAAAAAGTTCGGGATATTCACTCATCAACCGCTGTCACGCCCCGCTTCCCAAAATACGGAATACGAGTACGTAACGTAGACCCAGCGAATGATGTAAACACCATCCATAAGTTGTACCATACTAATTCAACAATATGAAGGAATAATCACAACCATGAAAGAAGATATAATCACATAAACAATGCTCAACTTCAATAATAAACGAAATTATCCAAATAATACTATCCAACATATGGGATAAAAACAAACTCCGGGTCATAAAGACCAAAAAAAACAAACTATAATATCAAGACAATGTTCAAAAAATAAAACTAGCAATAAAATAATTCAAGCAATCTAATCTTGGTCTCCATCTTCTAGAATCGTTGCTAACCAATTCTTGCTGGTATTGTTCCTCCAGTACCTGTAAACTCTTGATCTAAAAATAAAGAAAATAATGTCCTTAGAGCAGGTAGAGGGAAATAGAGAATAGAGAATAATAGGAACAACAAGTAGAGGGAAATAGAGAATAATAGGAACATGACATATCAAAAGAAAAATGGATGGGATCAAAGTCAAAAGCAAAGACACGTAATGGCAACAATGTCAAAGGTCTATGTTTAATCATGAATTTAATTAATAGTTTCAATTCAAGTTCAGTATTGGTGACAGTATACAGGGATCAAGCATGAAATTTCAATGTAGGTTATTAATCATTTTATTGTCCTATCTAGTGCACGTACTACTGCGTCCCATTCTACAGGTTCGGTGCAAGCACACAGTGTATGCTTTAGACTGATGGTGAATTCACAGTTCGTGTACTTGGCACAGTAATCAGTGTTCAATAATTCAATGACACTGATTATCAAGCAGCATTTTATGGCTATCAGTCAGTACATGTCAAGCAGTATGGTCCGACCAAGTACAGTTTCCGATGTTCACTACCAAGTCATCTTATAATACCCTGCCTTGTTATCATTTTATTTCATCCTATGTGAGCATGCAAGAAGGTGTCAATATTATGATTCTAGTTGTGACTAATTCTACTCGATATAGACAAATCAAGAAGCAAGCATATTAAATTAACATGAATCACACAATCTGGACAGCATGACATTGCTGTTCAAAAACACAAATTACCGCTACTACAGAAAAGCAAAACTGGATTCATCAGAAATTCTAGAAACTAGACTCTCTGCTGGTTATGGAAAATATATATACGACTTATAAAAGTTAAATAAACTAGGGTGAAAATATTATTCTTTTCAGATTTTATGTTCAGGCAGCAAGTTGTAAATTATGTTCACCTATATGTTTTAGGTCAGACAACTAATCAATTAAATCTACAAAAATTCAGGGTGGTTCCTATACAAGTCTAGTTTTAGAAAAATTTATTTCATTTTTTTATTTTACTGTTAACATGTACAATTTAATTATGAAATGCAAAAATAAGCATGAATTTGTAAATCTGGAAATTTAGACACAGTTGTACTAAAATATTGATATCTAACAGATTATAACTCGGAATTTAGATCAATTAAAAGTTCTGAAAAATAGATTCATGGGGCTATAATTCATGTTTAGAAAGTTATTTCAAATTACAACAGCAACATGGTCGAAAATCTAATACAAAAAAATACAAACAGCAGTCCAGAATTTATTTTGATATGAATAGGCAACAACTTTATCATACAACCATATAGTTCATGCTACTTAATAATCAAAGTCATGCTAGATGTTTAACATGCATAATTCCAGTTTTAAGATGCAATTTCACAGGCATGGTTATCAATTTATTAAATCAAATTCAATCTAATATATGCAATTCATCAAACAAGTCTATTACATGGATCTAGTTATTTTTCATGTAAATGTGCATATGCAAGATTCAAGAGGGGCTAGGTTTTAGATCAAAGATGTAGGCACGATGTTAAGAATATATCGGGTTAGCTCGTATAAATTCTCAATAAACTTAACGGAATTTCAAATAGCAATATGATAAAGAGATTTGGATTTACTTGCAGAGATCAAAGAATCTTGAACAAAACAAATAACTAGTTCAAGAAGAGACTTACCTTTTATATGAGAGATTCGAATATTAAGAATAATGGGATGAGAATCCTGGGCGACGAATCCACGAACACGAAAACATGCAAGCACGTGCGACCTACGTGCAAATGCCCACACGACAAAACTAGCACCCAAACAGCAAACACCGAACACAGGATCGGGATCTCTCCTTCACAAAATACCAAACACCGGTCCCTTCCACACACCAAATAGAGAAATCCCAACTCCTACCTCCGAAAGCCAAACCGCAGAGAGAGGAAGGTCGCAGCGGGGGATCAACGACGATTGCGGCGGTGACTGCGACACCAACAATGAGGGTGGTGCTCTGGGTGACTGGTGGCAGCACCGCGATCGAGGAGCGACATAGAGGCGACCAAGGGACGATGGCTTCGACATGCTCTGTTTCGCGACGAAACAGAGAAGGAGACGGGGGGACCTTCGATGGTTGCGGGGGACAACAGAGAGGGATCGAGGTGGTCGATGAGGCGGTGGCGGCAAGATGGATGGGTGCAGGCGAAGTTGATGGCGATGGGTGTAAGGGTAGCGGGATGGTGGTGAGAGCGGAGCAAGGGCGATGGCGGGATGATTCTAGGGTGATGGAGGCGAGGGTGGTCGGAGAGGTGACAGGAGGAGAACGGGGTAAGGGCTTGGGCGGTTTGGGTTTGAAATGAGCCAAAAATAGCATAATTCAAGCCAAAGAGTATGTAACGATCAAAAGAGAATAAAAGAACCCAAGAAAAGCAAAAAATTATTATAAAAAGGAATTCAGATACAATAAGCAAGAAAGAAAATAAAAGTACAATAAATCCAAAAAATAGAAAAATAGGGGTTACATCCGCTCTTCTGATTCCCTGGTTGCCTGCTCGACTAGCTGATTCTTCCACATTACTTTGACCATGGGTATAGTTTTGTTCCTCAAAACCTTTTCTCGTCTATCCACGATCTCCACTGGACTCTCCTTATAGCTCAAGTTTATTTGTAGAGCTTCTAGTACTTCTGGTAAGTGATGACTTGGATCTGTAATGTAGCCTCGCAAAATAGACACATGAAAGACATTGTGCACTTGGGCTAGCTCTTCTGGTAATTCCAATCGATAAGCTGTCTTCCCAATGTTCTTCAGTATCTTATATAGTCTAGTGTACCTTTGAGCTAACTTTCCTTCTTTTTCAAATGGATCACTCTCTTCGCCGGAGATACCTTCAAGAAGACAAAGTCACCCATTTTCGAATTCCAAATCCCTTCTCTGATTATCTACATAGCTCTTTGGTCTGCTTTGTGCTTCAACCAGGCTCTTTCGAATCAATTCTATTTTATCCGAGGTTTGTTGTACTATCTTCGGCCCGTACATCTATCTTTCTCCCACTTCATACCAACACACCTACGTTCTGCACTTTCTCCCATACAAAGCTTCATATGGTGTCATGATAATGCTAGTCTGAAAACTGTTATTGTAGGCAAATTCTACCAGAGCTAAGTGCCTCTCACACTTCTGCAAAAATAGATCACACCGCACCTCAACATGTCCTCCAACACACGAACCCTCTCAGTCTACCCATCAGTTTGAGGATGGAAAGCAGTACTGAAATCAGTCCTGGTCCCCAAAGCTGTCTAAAAGACTCCTCCAAAAGTGTGATGTGAACCGTGCATCTCGATCTGAAACAACCGACAAAGGAATTCCATGCAGTCTCACGATCTCCCCTATGTGTAATTTTGCTAACTTCTCCCTCGACCAGGTGATTTTCATTGCCAAGAAATGAGCAGAATTGGTTAGTTGATCAACTATTACCCAAATTGCACCATTCCCTTTGGGACTTCTAGGTAGCCCTGTGATGAAATCCATGCTGATGTTCTTCCACTTCCATTCCGGAATGGGTAATGGCTGTAGTAAACCACCAGGTCTTTGATTCTCTGCCTTGATCTGCTGACAAGTCGCACATCTCGCTACGAACTCTGCTACATCCCTCTGCAGTCCTAACCATCAGAAATTCTCCTTAATATCTTTGTACATCTTGGTACTCCCTGGATGTATCGACAATGGAGTAGTGTGTACCTCTTGTAGAATACTCTCCTTTAATTCTGGCTTATTAGGTACACACAATCTTTCTCCGAACCACAACACTTCGTCCCTTACTTGAAATTCTGATAATTTGCGCGTGCCAACTTGCTCTTTCATCTTCTGAATTTTTCGGGTCTGATTTCTGACCATCGATGATCTGCCCTCTAAGCGTGGGCTGAAGTCTCAACTGCGCCAAGGATGCCCCCAGTTCCTGTAGTACTACTTTGAATCCAGCTCAATCGAATTCTTCTATAAGTTTCTCCCGAGTTGTAATCAAACATGATAAACTATTTTTTCGACTGAGCGCATCCGCCACCACATTTATCTATCCCGTGTGATACTTTATCTCTAGACAAATATCCTCTAGCACTTCCAACCACCTTCTCCGCCTCAAATTTAGATCACTTTGCTGATAGATGTACTTCAGGCTTTTGTGGTCTGTGTACATGTTGACTTTCGCTCCATATACATAACGCCTCCACTGCTTCAAGGCGAATATGATTGCTGCTAACTCCAAATCATGGGTTGGATAATTTTCCTCATGTAGTCTCAATTGTCTAGACCTAGAAGCTATTACCTTTCCCTCTTGCATCAGTACACAGCCCAGTCTTCGATGTGAAACATCGCTGTAGACATCATAGTCAATTCCCAGTCGTGGCGAAGCCAATATTAGAGCGTTAGTCAACATTCCCTTCAGTTCTTGGAAGCTTGCGTTGCATTTTGTAGCGCCCCGGATCCCCGTTACTGGACATCCGTCACACTCACCAGAATCTTTGCCTTCAAATGCATCTCAACACAGTAATAACACGAAAATTTAAAAACTTTTTATTGCCAAATAAAGTCATTACATCATTGATTACAACCAATGTCTTGTTCTTGACAAGAATACAAATTACATAAACTTTGTACATCTTATTACAACATACATCACCCCTTTGTAAAGTTAACAACTTCTTTCTCTCGGAATGGCAGTCTACGGCTCACTACCGAAGCTCTGCTGAACGGTCAGCTGAACGGTCAATTTACTTCCCTGGGACTTGCTCCTCGGCTTGAGTCTTCTGCTGCGCGACTCTGATGTCTCTTACACCTGCTCGAGAGGTAGACCGGTACATAAAAGGTGGGGAACGTCAGTACTTCGACTGACGCAATACTAATAATAACAGTGATCCTCCAAACTGGCAATCACAAACCATCTTGAATGGAAAGAGAAACATGCATCCTAAATTATGTAGTGCTCATTTATGCCATGATCTAACAACTAAATGCATCGATCACAGGCCTATTCTAAAGCAAGCAAGACTTGGAATCTGGATTCGCATGCATCCCATACTACATGCGTTCCAGACCCAAGCATAGCCTAATCTAATGCGGAAAATAAGAATGCACACGATGCACCTACTCTAATGCAATTCAGTTGGGAACGTATGCATCCCATACTACATACTTTCCAAAAATCACTTTGATGAAACGTATGCATTACATACTACATACTTTCCAAGGAGTTGGCCTCTCCTGATGGAAACGTATGCATTCCGTACGTAGGGTTCAATCCCTCGCCATGCATCCTACTCTTGTACTCAACCAGTTCCCAATAGATTGTCCGTCGCCCAAGGAGGTTGTAGTTGGTTGGTCTAGTTCCGCCACTGCAGTGCCTAAGTGGTGGTTGTAGCTGCCACTTGGTACCCGCGTACGGACCTCTTCAGAAAGCCGCATTGAATCCGATCGCAAGACCGTATGATTCCCATGTCCACTCCTTACCCGGGCTGTGGACTGACACATGCGTGTTCACTCCTGATCGGGTTATGAACTTATATATACACCAAAGGATGTGAGTGCCTCGGGAGGTCAAATTCTCCTAGCCTTCGTACCTTAACAGGGACGTGAGCGCCTCGGGAGGTCAAATCCTCCTAGCCTCCCGTTCCTTACTCCGGCAAACTTTGCGAATTAACAGATCGAGATACGAGCCGATGACTCATTCATGAGTTCCGAGAACGTATCCCTACGACTAGAAGGTACAACACCGACTATGATATGCTAGGACTAATGCGATTTCCCAAACCCCTTAATATGTCATTTTAATCTCAGCCTTACTTTAGTCACTTTGGGTAAAGATAAAATTCGCTTCCATACTTGCCTATCAACCTCTGGCCCGGGTGATACCGGTCTGGTTCGTCACTTCCCCGGCTTGGAATTATCCAGCATTACGGCCTACATTCGCCGTTTACCCCTGCTGTGAATGTATGTTCACCTCTGACCCGGGCTATGAACTTATCTCAATGGCATGGCTCGAATGTCATACGCTTCGGTGGAAGTTTATAACGTAGGGTTGACTGGTGCAGGGTATCCCTTACCCTAGTGACTAACTCGAGTCACAAACCCATTATGTGAGTCCACAATACCAACAACAGATGTCCACCATCCCTAGAAAAGAGTTATCAACTGTGATAGTACACAAGGGAAATGTCCTCACAATACCTAGTCAACACTCCAGACTAAGCGACCTATGGGGTTTCTGCCCGAACCTTAAAAATGTCATAACTTCCTCGATACAACTCCAATTGGAGTGAACAAGCCCAATCCGGAAAGGTAAGATCCTAGGCTACAACTTTCTAGTTGATCATAAACTCAAATTCCTTCATCTAGGTCCTCAAAATAGCCTCTCAAGTCTCAGCCTGTGTACTTCCTATACACGGGCTACACCTTACCGGTAGCACAAAACACTACTCGTTCATTAGAACGTCACAAACCCAAGTTCTATAGGAGAGTGTGGGTGTCCTCAACAACTCTCTAGTTGGTCATGAGTTCAAAATTCACCAATAGGTCATCCTAACTCACACATCTCTCATCAATGCTCCAAGTCACACACTAGGTCTTTCTAAATCAGAGCACTCAGATCCATTCTAGGTCTCTATCCATTATTACAAAAATCACAGTAAATCAATCCTTACCGGAAATGCCTCAAATCGGTCTTGTTGGAAAGATCTAGATATCTACTACAAATCTTTAATGAATCAGGTTCTCAAATTGTGCTCTTAATGAGCCTCAAATGTCCTAATCTCTACAGGGTATCCAAATTGACTGAAACCAGCATGGTGCATGCTAATAAAATCATATTAAATTCCATACCCATCCAAATGACACAAAATTTATTGTGATGAAACTAGAGATCATAGTAAACAATATGCAAAAGATTTCATGTCAAAACTCCAAGTATACAGTGAGTTTTCTCTATTTTAATTAAGCAAAGAAAGTCATCATGTTCTTCAGTTCAGCTTCAGCTACTGATTAAAGGTCAATTTTTATCGAGCCTATAAATTCATCCAAACATTTTCCTGATTTTAGTACAGAATCTAGATGCATGTAGAAATACAGGGTAAAAATTTCAGATCAAGAACATGCTCCGATAAATTAGGAAATTCCAACAACATCAGTCATCCTGTTAATTAACTACTGATTCTACCTTACGACACAGTTCTACCCTTCGATTTTATTAAAATATCAAACCTTCTTAGAAAAATCCGAAATAAATCATGAACTATATACACATATATATAAACAATCCTTGAAAATTTCATGGCCTAATTCCTTGTGGTTTGCTCTCGAAAAAATCTAGAAATTAGCATTCAGATCAAGTTTCTAGTTTCAGTTCTGATTTCATCTTTCAAACTCTTAGACATTCATACTAGCACATCCTACGACACATGCATGCAAGAATTTAATTAAGAAACATAGAGAAAGGTTTAGATTAACTCCCCACCCTCGGTTGATGTAGAGGAATTAAACTCCTTGAGCTCCCTTCCTTTGAGAATCCTTCCTTGAGTCTTCTTCTTCACTTTCTCTTCTTCCTCTCTTTTTTTCTCTTGGTGGAGTCTTGAAATTCCAGAGCAAAGTAGGTGGGAAAGAGTGGATAAATGAAGGAGAAGAGAGGGGGGATATGGGCCGGTTTTGCTGGGGGGGATAGGGTAGGGTAGTAGGTAATTTTGAACAAAACCATGGCTTTTAGCCACTAGTTTTGTGGTTGATGTGTTGGCTGCCCAATTTAAGTTTAAATGGGTCCCTTCGAATGCGAGACGAAAGATTTATCGAGCGTACGCAATATATATCCACTGTAGTATCATACCGTGTTATATTTGCATAGGCGTCGTACCGAAAATTAGTGTTTATATTAGTATCGGTCCTCCTCGTTCTTGTGCATCTTTTAGAATGTAATCTTCCTAAAAACCGCCCAGCAAACATGTACCCACTCCAACACTCATATACTCAAACAAAACATTACAATCACATGCACGCATACAGATAATATATATATATATATATATATATATATATATATATATATATATATATATATATATATATATATATATACATAAAGAAGTGTGTATAATCCGGGGTATTACCCATTTCTCTGTCCAATTGAAACTTACATTCATCCTCGTAAGTCTAGTGAGTGGCAGGGCTATCTGCGCATAGCCCTGAATGAAACGTCGATAGTAACCAGTCAAATCCAAGAAACTCCTGATCTCCTTCACTGACGTGGGTCTTGGCCAATCCTTCACTGCTTCCACATTCTACGAATTAGTGGCCACTCCCTCCTTGGAATGGATATGACCCAGGAACGCAACTTCGGACTTCCAGAAGTCACACTTGGATAGCTTGGCATATAATCTCTGCTCCCGTAACTTCTTCAATACCTCCGCTAAATGTTCTGCATGTTCCTCTTCTAACCTGGAATATATTAGAATGTCGTCAATAAACACCACGACGAAAGAGTCGATGAATATCCGCAGGACCCTGTTCATCATATCTATGAATATGGCTGGTGAATTTGTTAGTCCAAATGGCATAACTAGGAATTTGTAATTCCCATGTTGAGTTCGAAAAGCAGTCGTACATCCTCTTCCTTAATACGGATTTGGTGATAACCTGACCGAAGGTCAATCTTGGAGAAAACTGCTGCACCTTGAAGTCAGGTCAAATAAATCGTCGATCCGCAGAATAGGATACTTATTCTAGATAGTCACCTTGTTCAACTCTCTATAGTCGATACAAATTTTCATCGAACCATCCTTCTTCTTCACCAACAAGACTGGCGCTCCCTAAGGCGACGCACTAGGTCTGATCAAACCTTTGTGCAAAATCTCCTCAATTTGCTCCCCAAGGCGACGCACTAGGGGAAGATTTTATTCGGATGCTCCCTATCGGTACAGTTTCTTCCCCTGATCTGCCTGCTTCAGACTCTGCCCTCTCCACTGGAATTGCGGGCAACGCGGCTTGGCGTGGCCTTCCTTCCCAGAATTGAAACAAGTGATTGGAATCCGTGGCTTGGTGCATTCGAACATGTAGTGACCCGATTCCCCACAGTTGTAGCAGGTTAACCCTATGGGCCTCGTACCTCCGTTGCTTGGCTTTCCAGTCATAGTAATGGTATTTGCCCCATTCGGCTTGAACCTGTGCGCTGGGGATGCCTCCTGAAGTTGCTTGACGTTGTGGGCCTCTTGTCGCTGCTCCAGTTGCTGCAACGGTCTTTCACGGGCTGATATTGCTCCATGTCTGATTTTGTGGCTGCAGCCCTCCGAACTTGTTTGTCAAAATTTTGGATCCCAAGGGGAATCATACGAGACCTCAGACCCTGCTCAAATTCCTGCGTCTTCTTGGATTCATTAGTCACCAACTCGGGTGCATATTTGGAGAGTTGAGTAAACTTCATCTCATAATCTCGGACAGTCATGTGACCCTGCTACAAGGCCAGGAATTCCATTACCTTCTTTTCTTGCACATCCATTGGGAAGTAACGATTCCGAAATTCCTCCAAGAAGTCCTCCCACGTGATAGTCACATTGCCCAAGGTCCACTTCATAGACTGCCACCAGACTCCGACGTCCTTCTCCAACTGGGTAGTTGCTAGCTTTACCTTACTAGCTTCAGGGGTTTCCAGCACTTCAAACACCATTTCTCATTCCATAATAAACTTCATATATTCAGAAATAAAATTGGTCTATACATCCATACATAAATAACACCAGAAAACTCCAAATCTTCCTATAGAACATTTAAACAGCATAAAGCGGTCTAGACTCTACGGTTCCTCTTGGCTTCTCTGAGCTCTTCCCGTAGATCATCTATTTCCTCCTGCATCTTCTCGCATGTTTGACGACATTCTTGTTTCCCCCAATGAGTTTTGTTGTCGAGCTGGGTGAAATGCCAAGCATTCCTATAGCGACACTTCTCCTGTAGCGACACTTCTCCAGTTCCCATACATGCTGGCTCAGAGCGGCAATATTTTGCTTATCCTCTGCATGATGTGCCTCCATGTGGGTTACTCTTCACTTATGTATAATCAGCAACTTATGAAGGGAAGCGATGGTATGAACTTTCTTATTCCGAACCGGCTCTTCATCCGAGGATTCATCTTCTGATTCAGCCGGAGGTGGAGTGATTTCCCAAGATTCTGGAAATTCTTCCTCTTTTTCTAGGTCTTCTTCCTCTTCAGGTTCTTCTTCTGGGTCATCTTCTTCTTCTTCGTGGTCCTCAAAGAACATTTCCTCTTCTACTTCATCTATTGGGTTCTGGTTATCCGCCATCTTATAGCGAAAGGGAGGAGAACATATCAGTGTATAGAGCAACGGATATGTTAGTTGATACAACTATAATATTTAAATCTCTATAACCTGAACTCACACTTCTAATGTCCACCCTAATGTATTTTGCTTATAATTTTGTACTACTCATTGAAGTCGGCACTGATACCACTCTGTAACGCCTCTAATTCCAAAAACAGGTAATTTGTAGCAAAACAGGATCATTTACCTCTACTTCATACAAATTTACAAGGAATTTAAAACATTTTCATTTACAATATTTTTGTCACAAATACACAGCGGAAGTTACATAGAATATACAACTTTAAGAATGAACTAGTAGTATTCATCAGTATCAACCCATCTTTATGTCTGTCGCTAATCCAAGTATGTACTTGAAAACTGTGGGCACGTCAGTTGCATACAACTGACGCAATGCTATTATACAGTAATTTCACCACCTTAGCAATAACAAACTTGATTGAAAAATAAAAATGTGACTATCCTAACTATGTCAGTGTATGATATGACTTAATGCCTAATGCAGACATTACACTACGATAATATTATTGCATACTTGTTCGGATTCTAGTGCATCCCATACTACATAGGTCCAAGGACAAGCCCTTATCGTACTCCTCATTATAGGGTTTAATCCCCCGCCATGCAACCTACTACTATGAATACTGTGAGATTTAGATACTTGCAAGTATTGGTTCTCGCCCCAAAATACTGTAGATCAATCCCACTCCGCGGATCATTCTGGCACCTATTTCATCCCTCGTCCTGGAATACTGGGGATTGTCTGACTCTGCGAGTCTTCCTAGAACCCTCATTGCAAAAATGTCTCATGAGCATCGCTCTCGTCCTGGAATACCGGAGATCAACCCCACTCTCCGGATCATTCTGTGGGTTATTTCATCTATCATCCCGACATACTGGGGATTGTCTCACTCCACGAATCATCATGGAGTCCATAACACACGTTTGCTCTTATTTCATCAGATCTCCAACTAGTGCATGTCCTTAAGTTTGAATTGTAGTTCAAAAGTCTAAGAGCTCGCTTACCCACCAAGCTTAAACCAAAACACTGAGAATGTTAGCCCACACTAGCTGCTTCTCAAAAAGAAAGTTAACCCAAACTGGTTACTTCTCAAATTTCATATATCAAAATCTGCCGATATTCTGGGTCTCGCTCAGCCTCTAAAATCCACACAACCATCTCAATTAAAGCAATCACGTATGTTACATGTCACGTCCCGCTTCTCGATATAGGGAAACACAGGCACATAACTGAGGCTCACCGAATGATATAAGTATACCAACTCATATCATCCATAAGCTGTACAATGCCAGTAAACTCAACAATGCAATAATAATCACATAAATGAGAATGTAATACAATAACCAATATCTGAGATACAAGAACTTACCAAAATGCCCAAGAATATGCAATGCAAGAACAATTCAACAAGTTCTCTCACTAACCCATCGTCTGTACCTGTATAACATAACTCAAAAGAAAGATGGATGGAGCACCCGTTAAAGCAAGTTACGAGCCACAAGTAGTACAAGCAAGTAGGTACAATAACAGGAATATAACAAGTACAGGAAAACATGTGTATAGGAAATAAATCATGTAACAAGGAATATAAATGTAGCGCCCCGAATTTCCAATATAATATCTCAGAATTACGTGGCATAATTTCATAATCAACTTCAATGTAATCATAAAAATAGCAAAAAAATAAAGGGAAAATTAAACTTTTTATTACATCAATTGTTTACAAAGCACAACGAAAAATAAAACACCTTGAATAACAATTTCTTTCTTTTACAACACATTCTTTTACAATTTGCATAAGCCCTATTATCATTCTACCACATGCATCGAATCCCAAGCTAATGGTACCTACCTGTAAAATATGAGGCTAGAGATAACCCTAACCCGTAAAATTACAGGGGTCAGCCATAACAGTGTGAGTGACATCAAAAGAAATACAACATGAATGAAACATAAAGTCATGAACAACATATATCAACAATAGTAATGAAAAGAATATGAAATAACAATAAATAAAACACAAAAACATCAAGTGAAACTAGACTAAATATCAAGTGTAGGAAAACAAAAAACAAACTTGGATAAAACCAAGTCAAGAAAATACCAGTGCTATATGCTTAATCTCTAATGCATACTTGTCGGATTCTACGCATCCCACTCTACATAGGTCCGGTGCAAGCCCTTATCCTTCTCACTTGATAGGGTTTAATCCCTCGTTTCGCAACTAATCCTACTATGATGCCTACTATGAGATCTAGATAAACTGTGAGTATAGCCCATGCCTCAATATTTCCGGAGGTCAATCTCTATCCACAGATAATTCCGGAGACTTTTTCACTCACACTTGGGAATCTTCAAGAATACCCCACACCACAAGCTATGGTGCCTCATCCCACGAATACCGCATGAGTGTCGCCCCGATCCCGATAATTTCGGAGACTGTTTCACTCACACAGCAGGCCATACTGAGGTCCATAACCCATGTTCTCATTTCATCATATCACCTTATAGTGTCTGTCCTTATCTTTTTAAGTTAATCAGTTGATTATGAATCACCTAGAGTTTGGTGTACCCTACCAGACTTAACTCAACTGATCAACAACAAGGCATCAAGTAACCAAATCACAAAATCTCAACGAATCAATTGATCAACAACAATGCCTCAACTAACCTAATCACAAAATCTCAATTGATCAACAACAAGGCATTAACTAACCAAATCACAAAATTTCAACCGCCGGTAATTAGGGTCCCACTTACCTTCTAGAGACTCATAACTCAACCATCAACCCAAAATTTTCAATAAAACTCATAAATCCATCATCAAAACGTTTATAATAAGAAATTGAAAAAAAATCCAAATTCATGTAATGTACTCATGAAATTCTAGAATTCAAATAAAATATTGAACCCATCAAATAACAGAAAATCATATTTTTAAGTCGTAGAATATCACCAAAACATCAATTTTTTTTGAAAAACACATATAACTCTCTTTATAAGGTTATAGGAATATGATTTAAATTCCATTATAAACAAAATATAACTCTATAAAATACTGAAATCTGTAGTAAAAACATCATCTAAAGCAGTAGATCAATAATCCATAATATCGAGGAAATAACCGTTTAAAGAAATGAAGAAAAACTCAACAAGACGACTCAAACAGCAGGTGTGGTCGACTGCAAAAGTAGTGCAAAATAACGGTAGTCGACTGCCCCCATTGAAATTCTCATGGAAAATAGAGCGGCGGTCGACTGTGTGGTCAACCGCTCGATGTTAAACAGCCAGTCTTAAAAAAGTGTGCAAGTTTAACTGATACACGATTATACCTAATAAAATCACAATTTTGTAAAACCAATTTCCTGAGATGATCAAATATGACTTGTAGAACATATAGGAGTTTATAAAAACAAATCAAAACCACATCAAATTCATAAAATAGCAATTTTGACAAATTTCTTCAAAATAGGATAAATATGCATATATAAAAATAAATGGGTTCAAGTATCAGTTGTAGCGTCAAAATACATCACATATGATTAGTATAACGTTCAAAACCAACTCAATAATGCAACAACTCAATTAAATCAAAGATTTCATGAAAACGCATAAATCAATTTAGGCAGAGTCTTCAAAACAAAAGGTTCTCTATTTATATACATATATAAATGAATAAAATCATGTTTAGGAGTAGTGCAATGTTAGATTCAATCTCAGTGTCAAAACAATTTGAAAAACCATCGAAAACTTCATCAAAATCACAAAAAATCACTTTTCGGCCATACACCATCAGACCCGAAATATACCCCTTCTTTATAACATTCAAACTAGATCTTTGTTGATCCAATACCCCTCTTATAATTCATTAACCCACATACAACTGTTAACATCAGTTTACACATGAACAAAGAAAATTGTAGCATACACACTATCAAGTTTTACTTCGTCAAAGCATCAAACAGAGTATAGGTATTCACCCACAGTAAAGTTAGGTTTTTGTTCACTTTTATGCAATAATCAACATACCATTCATCTTATATGTTCAAAACAGCAAGTACATAGAGGAAAACCACCTACTCATAATAACTATTAGGTTCTTGACAATCACAAGTTATTTTATAGTGTTTTAGTCATCAATAGTATGGTTTTCCTGAAAGGATTCAATCTTTAACGCATCCACTTATCAAATTTCATATTATCATCATACAATCCCTAATCATGATTTCTAATATACAAACCATCGCATACAACATGTTTAGAGCAATAAGAAAACAAACATATGTCACTCACCTTATTGAAGAATCGACCGAAGATAATCAAGAAAATAAGAAAATCCCTCCTTTCGCAAGAAAACCAAGATCCTCGCTTTGAAATTCCATGAAAATAATAATAAAGAAATCCCTTTTTGTAGTGCATCAAAGAGACGGCTGCACCTCACCTTTAATAGGCCGAAAATAGGGTTTTTATGGTTTGTAAGTATATTTGCAAAGTATCTCTTTTAAATATATGTTTACATATATAAATCCTTATACTTGGAAATTAGATAAAAACCAATTCAATTTGAATTTAAAAACAAAACCAACACCACAGATCTGGCCGGCACTGTTGTAAAAATCCAGAAAACGAAATTGTACTTTTTGCCCTCTAAGTGACAATTTTGCAAAAGGACCCTTCTTTATCAAACTTTGCAAAATAAACCCAATTTATTAAAACAAAAAGTAAACTCTTTACCTCTGAGTTGATTGGGCATCATGCTCAGCCCAAAAATTTGGAAATCTAGAGTTTTCACTCCAAGTGGTAATTTTGCACAAAAATCGTTCTTTTTATAATATTTGCAAATAGGTTAAATAATATTCATAAAAATCCAGAAAATTTAGAAATAAAATCTACTAATACATATTAGATTTTCCAATTAAAATTTCTGACTTTTACCTTCCAAGAAAACATTTGTACAGGATCCACTTAAATTTCATATTTGCAAAAACACCATATTTGTTTAAATCTTCACTAAATCAACTCTAAATAAAATTTAAAAAGATTTTGTTTTCAATGATGACCATGGCAAGCCCAAAAACCAGTAAAAACAAATTTTCATTATTTGTTTGAGATCCAAACGACTTTTTACATAAAAGCCCCTCTTTCGAAGTATTTATAAAATAGTTTTTTTACTCAGAAAAATCTCAAATTTGAGGATATACTTAATTATAAATAGGAGAATTTATTTGCACGTGTTTTGCACATGTAAAATTGAGAAATTCATAAAATAGTCAAATAAATTCAAATAAATCTGAAAATTTAAATATCATAAATAAATGAGGAATAACAATCATTAACCATAAAATTTTAAGAATTCAAAATTTTCTAACTCTACACATGTGTTGTACGTGCAAAATTGCAATTTCAAGAAAATAGTCAAAATAGTCAACTTTACCAATATAATATTATTTAGTAATGCAAAATAAATTATTTTATTTTGCGAGGTGATACATCACTCCCCCCTTAGAATAGTTCTGTCCTCAGAACTACTCTAAGCAAAAGAAAACAAAATAAAAAATTTACAAGATAGTTTCGAAAATTTACTCTATCATTATTTTTATAGTTGGATTTAATTACTAAGCAAAACAAAAATGACATATAATTATATCTCGAAGAGTAAAAGGTGAAAAATGACATGGCAAATGTATAAGAAATCCAAGCGAATACACCATTAATCCCCAAACGTAAGAAAATAGCAAGACTATTCTCATATAATAAGAAGTCAAAAGTGAAGAGATAAAACCCAAATATAAAACGGGTTGATAACCATAAAAACAACAAAGGAACACAAACTTAAAGGTTATACAAAAAAAAATAGTTTTGGAAAAATAACCAGTCAAGATACATAGAAATACGAACAAATTTAGCTAAGTAACGTAAATATTAATAACAATACAAAACTAAGGAACATTTTTTAAAAAATGCAAGAGGATAAATAATTAAAAGAATGTAGCGGAAGATAATTAAATTTAATAACTGAAAAAAAATACTGGCGAAAATCATATAATCCAAAAATTATACACGATGAGTAAAATGGAAAAAGATATATAATGAATATTAGTAAGTAAGATAGAAATTATACAAGTTGGGAGGGTTATAATAAAATATCAAATGCATAAAGCAGACAAAAGATGTCAAGAAAAGCTAGTGAGAAAAGTATATGCTTTATGCAAAAATAACCAACGCACTTGCAATAAAGACATTTTATTCAAATCTAAGCATACAAATAATCTAAATCTCATTACAGGTCTTCATGACCAAACAATCAAGTCACACACATCAGATGTCCAGCAAGGTACTTACACTTCTAATGTCCACCTAGGTTCTATTTAACGTCAACTTGTGTACACACACATCTAAAGTCCGCCTAGGTTCTCACACATCAAATGTCCATTTATGTTTATTCCCCATACCATGTTTAAAATTACTAACTGAAGCATGCTCTGATACCAACTCTATAGCGCCCCGAATTTTCAATATAATATCTCAGAAATATGTGGCACAATTCCAGAATCAACTTCAATGTAATCATAAACATAACAACTAAATACAGGGAAAATTAAACATTTTATTACATCAATTGTTTACAAAGATTAATAAGAGTACATTTTAATAAGAGTACATTTTAATTTGGAAAATGGCTTATATTAGTTGATTGGAATATTGATTTATAACTTGTATGTGGGTCCATCATTAAACTTAAGTTGTGTGTAAATAAATTATAGCCATGGATTGCTTAAAGAAAAATTTATTGTTAGCATTAAAACCATATGTAATTATTAGTAGACGAAATGTTGTTTCATGCACTTGAATGTACTTTTGTAATAATATGGTAATGAATGACTTGAAATTTGTGGGTTTGGGAAATGAATAAAAACAGAGAATGGATATAAAGATTATTAATATAGAGATTATTGATGTTAAAATTTGATAAGAAATGTCGAAAAAAAAAGAGATGTGGCAGTAGTAGCATATAATTTGAGCTAATTGTATAAAAATATGTGTTTAATTATTGAAAAAAATTATTTTTTATATAATGGAGTATAAATTATTATGGGAATAATTAATCTGGAAATTTACAGTAAGTTTAGTAAAAGCAATACTCAAATGAGAGCTTTTTGAACATCGAAATGTGTTACTAGACAGAGAGTTTATTTAATTAAAATGCAAGTTGTATTCAAGAAAACTTGAGCCTATAGCTCAAGTGGTCGGTAGACTTCTTAATGCTACAGTGTTGTGCGGTGTGTCCCTTGGATCACTGGTTCGATACTTGAGAACACCATCTTTTTATGTGCGTTTTTAAAATTAATTCAGTTTCGAACCGAGAGTATATAACTCTCTGGCTCTCTTCTATACTGCTGAGCACAAGTGGCCACATGGCCAGAGCGTGCGGTTGGGTTCCCTGGGGTTGTTGGTTCGAATCCTGGTCTCGGCCAGTATATTACTTTTTGGGAAAAAATGATATTTTGATGTTTTTTTTATGTTTAAAAATTATGGAAAAAATATTATTATTATCCTAAAATTATGTGGGACTTATGAAAAATAAATTGGGATTTATTAAAGTGAAATAGAGTACATTTTTGAGAACAAAATTGTAGATAGAACTATGGTCCTACACTAGTTTATTTGTGAAAGGTTGTATGGTTCTACACTAGTTTAGTTTACAAAAAGAATTGAGATAAAGTGCTAGAAAAGAATTATAAATAAGAAGGGAAATATATGAAGTGAAGTGATATGAATTATTCTTATTGAAGAATAGTGTGATAATTATGAGTTGTGAATATTCATTTTGACCATACAATTGGTCATATGATTTTTAATGTGGAAATAAATATTTGATGAAATGCATGCATACTAATTGAATTCCATGTATGGTTATGGACTCATGAATAATTTAGAAATCATGATTGGAAAAGAGAAATATTATTGAGTATGACAACTCAAATATGTGAATTTATGAATTGAAATTAAAAATTAGGGTGTAGCCAAAACTCAGACCGGCAAGTGGAAAGTGATGAATTATGATTATTGATTTTGAAAAGACCACTTGGGTCATTGTGAAATAAGACCGGTAGTAGTGAGAGTGCTAACTCTAAGAGATTGATTTTGTTCATGATTTTCATTGAACTTAAGGATTTAGTACATAGTGAAGAGGTGATGAAAGTGAGAGAAAAACACAAGTATTAGAGCCTTGAGTTTACGATGCCGGGGTGAGCCACAGAATGCATGCTTGATGCGTCAAGACATGGCGTGGGCACTACTCAGAATGATCGGACCTTGACGACGCTTGTGGGATGTTTGGTGACTGCAAGAGGATTGTGTGCCATGAAGGAGGATGAATTGCCACAGAATGCATGCTTGATGAGTCAAGACATGGCGTGGCATTCCCCTCCAGGTTTTCTGTACACGAGCTTGTACTCATAGATCATCTAAGATACTTACCGTAGTTACAGTAGTAGATTAAGTCATGACGAGGAATTGAACCCTACAAGATGAAGAACGATTAAGAGGCTTTCCCTCGGACCTATGTAGTATGGGATGCATAGCATCCGAACAAGTGTGCATTAGTGTCATGTAATAAAAATAATTGTATTAAGGACTAAGTGCACAATCACAACACGACATCATTAGGGTATTCCCTTTAGTTTGATATGTGACAAGTTTGTGTTTGTTAAATATGGAAAATCAGTTATACTATTTTCGGCATAAAGAGGATGGTCGTGTATAATGTTCGTCGGTTGAATAAATTGACGTACCCACAGTTTTTTATGCAGGGTAAATGACATGATAAAGATTAAAGAAGCACAGATGCTTAGAATTATTCAAATGTTGATTATTCAATGTTGATGTACACTTATTTAAATGTTGTAAATTTGCTTCCGCTGTAAAATGTAAAGTGTAAAGTTTTATGTAAACTCTGATGTAAAGTGAAAAGTTTTAATTTCCTTGTAAAATTGTACGAAAGAAGTGTAAAGATCCTATGGAATCTCGAATTCAGTGTATTTTGGAATTCGGGGCGTTACAGAGTGGTATCAGAGCCGCGCTTCACACTTGTACAAATTTATAAGGAACGACACCCTAGAAGTGGACATTAGAGTGTGTGTTTGAGTCTAGAGATTTAAATGTAAGTTACTTACATTTGTGTTGCTCTATGACTTATGCTTCTTCCTCCCTATTTCTAAGATGGCTGATCACTTCGACCCAGCTGGAGACGACAACTGGCATATCATCGAGGAAGATTACTATCCTGGACAAGCAGATTTCGAGGAAGAGTACTACCAGGCCAAGCAGATTCTGACGGAGAAGAATGGCCTGAATCCCGAGAGATCATCCCACCTCCGGATTCATCTGATGACTCTTCTGACGAAGAAGAAGAACCAGTTCCAAATAGTCTTGTGATATTTCTTCAGAGGAAGGTAGAGACACTGCGGGAGAGAGTTGGACTATTGGAGGCTCTGTTGGCAAAGCGCAAGGATGACTTTTCAGTTCTCAGTCATCGTGTATGGGAACTCGAGAGGAGGAAGAATATGACCGATGTGCTGAAGGAAGAAGTTGATGAACTACGGGGAGAACTTCATGAAGCAAAGAGGAACCCTAGGAGTTAGACTGTTGTAGCTTCTACTGTTTTCATTCTGATGTCATGAAATGTTTTCAATTCGAATGTATAAAGTTTGGAATTCAATGAAATGCAAGTTGATTTAAAATTCATGTCTTATACTTCGAATTTTATGGATCTTTTGCATCAGAATATGGCTAGAAGAGGAGCTAGACACAGGTGAAGGTCTGGACTTGGAAACGGAACTCGCGAGGGTATATCAGACGCTCAATGTCGTGGCCATGAATCAGAACCAAGGAAGGGTACCTGCGAGTCCAGTGCCTGAAGTGATCAAACTCGTGGAATCATTCATACGAATGAAACCACCTGTGTTCGAAGGGAAGTCAGACCCTGATGCGGCTGACAACTGGATTCGTCAGGTAGAAACGATCTTCGAAGTGCTGGAGATCCCTGAGGGCAGTAAGGTGAAGTTGGCGACTCTGCAACTTGAGAAGGATGTGGCTGTGTGGTGACAGTCGATGAAGCGGACAATAGGAGACATAGTTCTCGGTTGGGAGGAATTTCTAGAAGAATTCCGCAGTCACTATTTTCCCTCCGACGTCCAAGAGAAGAAGGTTATAGAGTTTCTATCACTACAACAAGGTGGCATGTCAGTTAGGGAGTATGAGACCAAATTTACTCAGTTCTCTAGGTATGCTCCTGAATTAGTGATGGATGAGGCGAAGAAGGCTCGTAAGTTCGAGCATGGGTTGAGGCCGAGCTTGAGGTCCCAGATGATACCTCTTGATATCAGAAGATTCGACAAGTTGGTTAAGCGCGCGGTAGCCACGGAAGCAGACATGGAGCAGTTTCATGTTGTTCAGAATCGGAGGAACAACTGGCAGTCTGGAAAGAGGCCGGCAAATTCTGGGAATTTCAAGGGACAACCATCTGCACAAAGGTTCAAACCGACACGGGCGAACGCTATTATTGTAGCTGGAGACCTGGGAACAATGTTGTGAGACCTCCTATGGTAAATTGCTTCAACTGTGGTGAGACGGGACATTACCAATCTTAATGCCCCAAGCCACGGAATGGTAATCGCAATGTACCAATGCAGCAGACTGGGAAGAGATCGTACCAACCAGGGCGAGTATTTGCCTTGACGGAAGTTGATGCCGATGAGGTGGATCATGTCATCACTGGTACGAGGGCAGATGTTTAGAGGTTTATGTTGTTTCTTTTTTCCGTTTATTTAGTGAACTGTTACGTAATAAGTGTGTATTATGTAACAGGGGAACTTTATTTAAATGGAATGAAAGTTGTTGTGTTGTTCGATACTGGATCCGCTCATACTTTTGTGTCTCCTAAATTTGCTAAAGTGTTAGGAGTTGAACCGAAGATTTTTCCAGGCAAGATCTTAGCAGTAGCTACTCTATCAGGGAAAACTTTAACCATTGATCGGTACTATGCGGATTGCGAGATTGTGATTGGGGACAGAATCTTCGGAATTGATCTAATCGAGCTGACTATCTTGGGAGTCGATGTTATCATTGGCATTGATTGGATGTCGATGTACAGTGCAAGCATCGAGTGTAAGACCAAGACGGTAACAGTGAAGGCTCCAAGTGGACCTGAAGTCACTTTCCAAGGGAAGAAGAAGTGTTCTAGGCTGGTGGCAGCTATCCGCAAGGAAGAGATTCCTGTGGAAGTGCAAGGAATTCCTGTGGTTCGGGACTATTTGACTGTGTTCTTGGATGATTTTTCTGGGTTACCCCCGCATCGTGATGTAGAGTTGAACATCACTGTTCAACCGGGAAGTGCACTCATTTCTAAGGCACCATATAGAATGGCTCCAGTGGAACAGGATGAGGTGAAACGGCAGATTGAGGAACTGTTGGAGAAAGGCTTTATTCAACCTAGTGCGTCAGCTTGGGGAGCATCAGTGCTTTTGGTAAAGAAGAAGGATGGTTCGATGAGAATATGTATCGAATACCGGGAGCTGAATAAAGTCACTGTTCAGAATAAGTATCCTATTCCCCGAATTGATGACTTGTTCGATCGTCTACAAGGAGCAGCTGTTTTCTCCAAAATAGATCTTCGATCAGGATATCACCAAATTCGAGTGAAAGCTAAAGATGTGTACAAAACTACATTTAGAACTCGACATGGGCATTACGAATTCTTAGTTATGTCATTTGGAGTGACGAATGCACCCGCAATTTTCATGGATTTGATGAACAGAGTTCTGAGGCCGTTCATTGATTCTTTTGTCGTGGTGTTTATCGACGATATCCTCGTGTACTCCAAGTCAGAAGAGAAGCACACTGAGCATCTGGCAGCAATTTTGAAGAAGCTGGAAGAGCAGGAGTTGTACGCCAAGCTATCCAAGTGTGATTTCTGGAAATCTTATGTGGCATTCCTAGGTCACATCCTTTCTAAGGACGGAGTGGCAACTGACCC
The DNA here is from genome assembly GCA_017893485.1 of Hemerocallis citrina. NCBI lineage: Eukaryota > Viridiplantae > Streptophyta > Magnoliopsida > Asparagales > Asphodelaceae > Hemerocallis > Hemerocallis citrina. The sequence goes on along the minus strand of CM030367.1, from coordinate 57,228,358 downwards.
TCAGAAGATAGAGGCAGTGAGAGATTGGGCTAGGCCTACTACAGTGAAGGAAGTCAGAAGTTTTCTTGGAATGACTGGATACTACAGGAGATTCATTCAAGGTTATGCTCTGTTAGCCGTACCGCTTACTAGTTTGACCAAGAAGAATGTGAACTTCAAGTGGACTGAGCAATGTGAGGCGAGCTTTCAGGAGTTGAAAGAGAAGCTGACTACTGCACCTATTTTGGCTTTTCCTAGAGCAGGTGTTGAGTATGATGTTTACAGCGATGCTTCACATCGTGAGCTTGGTTGTGTCTTAATGCAAGAAGGAAGTGTAATCGTTTATGGATCTAGGCAACTACAACCGCATGAGAAAAATTACCCGACTCATGATCTGGAGTTGGATGCGATTATCTTTGCCCGAAAGCAATAGAGGCACTACGTGTACGGTGAGAAATTGAACATGTACACGGACCACAAGAGTTTGAAGTACATATATCAGCAGAAGGATCTGAATTTGAGGCAGCGAAGATGGTTGGAAGTGCTTGAGGACATGCGACCTGAGATCAAGTATCATCCTGGGAAAGCTAATGTTGTTTCTGATGCACTTAGTCGCAAGAGTAGTTTATCCAGTTTGATTACAACTCAGAAGCATCTGATTGAGGAATTGGATCGAGCAGGTATTGAAGTTGTCTTGCAAGGATTGGGAGCATCTTTAGCTCAGTTGAGGCTTCAGCCTACACTGAATGGAAAGATCATTGCAAGTCAGGAGGTTGATGCTGATATTTTGGAGATGAAGGAGCAGGTTGGTGCTGGCAGGTTGCTCGGATTTCAAATCAGGGATGGAGTGCTGTGGTTTGGAGAGGGGCTGTGTGTTCCAAATCAGGCGGACCTGAAAGAGAGTATTCTTCAGGAGGCACATGCTACTCTTTTGTCGGTACATCCTGGGAGTACTGAGATGTACAGAGACATCAAACTGCATTTCTGGTGGTCAGGTTCGAAGCAGGATGTGTCTGAGTTTGTGGCGAAGTGTGAGGTTTGTCAACAAGTCAAAGCCGAGAAACAGAGACCCGGAGGTCTATTACAGCCGTTACCTATTCCGGAATGGAAGTGGGATAACATCAGTATGGATTTCATTATGGGATTGCCCAAGAGTTCTAAAGGCAATGATGCGATTTGGGTTATAGTCGATCGACTAACCAAGTCCGCTCACTTTTTGGCAACGAAACTCACTGCTTCGATGGACAAGTTAGCTGAGTTTTATGTTGGCGAGATCGTCAGGCTTCATGGTGTTCCGTCAACTATTGTGTCTGATCGAGATGCGTGGTTTACTTCGCATTTCTGGAGGAGTCTTCAGACAGCTTTGGGTACCAAGACGGATTTCAGCACTGCTTTTCATCTGCAAACCGATGGACAGACCAAGAGAGTCAACCGTATTCTTGAGGATATGCTTCGGTGTTGTGTACTAGACTTTGGAGACAGTTGGGAAAGGCATTTACCTTTGGTAGAGTTTGCCTACAACAACAGTTTTCATACCAGTATTGGGATGGCACCGTACGAAGCTCTGTATGGCAAGAAGTGCAGAACACCTATTTGGTTGTTTGAAGTTGGGGAGCGTCAATTGTTTGGGCCTGAGCTTGTGCAGCAAACCTCTGAGAAGATTGTTCTGATCAGGAAAAGGTTGGTAGAAGCTCAGAGCAGGCAGAAAAGCTATGCAGACAACCGGAGAAGGGACCTTGAGTTTGAGGTAGGTGACTTCGTCTTTCTGAAAGTATCGCTCAGTAAAGGTGTGATTCGATTTGGCAAAGGCGGGAAGTTAGCCCCGAGGTTTATAGGCCCGTACAAGATATTGAAAAGTATCAGGAAAACTGCTTACCGGCTTGAATTACCGGAAGGGTTATCTCAGGTGCACAATGTCTTTCATGTGTCTTTGTTGAGAGGTTATATTCCAGATCCGAGTCATCATTTGCCTGAAGTGTTAGAAGGTTTGCAGTTGGATCTGAACTACATCGAGTCTCCTGTCGAGATTATGGATCGTCGAGAGAAAGTCTTGAGGAATAAGACGATACCGATGGTCAAGGTAGTCTGGAGGAACCATTTGGTTGAAGAGGCTACTTGGGAGTCTGAGGAGAGGATGTTGAAAGATTACCCTGAGCTTTTTGCTTGATTTGTATTTTTGTATTTTTCTTGTGCTTGTTGTGAGTGTTTTGTTTCTCGCTCTTGACTGTAGTTCCGGGGACGGAACTATTCTAAGGAGGGAGTGTTGTAATGCCTCGATTTTCATTTATGAAAATTATTTATTTTGCACGTAGTGTGCACGTGCAATTTTTGTAGTATGAAATCTTATAACTATTTTTCATTATGGATGAAGTGTGTATATGTGTTCTTCAATTATTTTTATAAAGGCCTTTTTCAAATAAACTTAAGTCTTTCTTTTTAAGCCCAAATTTAATTTATTTATCTTCTTTTTATAAACTATTATTTTGGCCCATAAACTAAATCCCATGAGTTATTTTTATTTTAAATACAACTTGTAATGTAGAACATATTTTAAGGATTTTTTTATATTGAAAATGTAATGTACAACTTTTGTTAAATGGAGACAAATGCATGCACGTGCATTACACGTACACGTGCAAATGCACCATGCATGGCCGGTTTTGAGCATTGGAGGGAAAAGGAAATTTTGAGTGGAGTCATGGGTGGTGGTTACTTGATCATGGTTGGTTATTGTAACTCCTCCTTGAATCCTAGCCTTTTGTTTCTAACTCCTAGTTTAATCCTAGCCTTCCATTTATCCATATTTTTAGTATAAATACCCCCCCCCCCCCTAGCCTAGTTATTTTTGTACTAATTATTCCTCCAAGACCTATAGTATAAAATACATTACTAGTAGTATAGCAAGTGAGTAAAAGATTGAGAGTTGTGTGTGAGGAGTTTGTGTTTGCACCAAGGAAGGAGAGGCCGGCATCTTGGAGCTCGGGTTGGCATCTTGGAGCGCGTGTGCACATCAAGGAGGAGAAGGATCGCTCTCTTGGCAAGGACTTTTGTTTAGGAGGTGTTGCAAATTGTGAATCTCTCCAATTAAGGTGGGTTATTTTCCATATTTTTAATTAGGAAGCATGCTAGATTTGAATTGAAATGATGATGCATGAAAAACATTAATAAGAGTACATTTTAATTTGGAAAATGGCTTATATTAGTTGATTGGAATATTGATTTATAACTTGTATGTGGGTCCATCATTAAACTTAAGTTGTGTGTAAATAAAATATAGCCATGGATTGCTTAAAGAAAAATTTATTGTTAGCATCAAAACCATATGCAATTATTAGTAGACGAAATGTTGTTTCATGCACTTCAATGTACTTTTGTGATAATATGGTAATTAATGACTTGAAATTTGTGGATTTGGGAAATGAATAAAAACAGAGAATGGATATAAAGATTATTGATGTTAAAATTTGATAAGAAATGTCGAAAAAAAAGATGTGGTAGTAGTAGCATATAATTTGAGCTAATTGTATGAAAATATGTGTTTAATTATTGAAAAAAATTATTTTTTATATATTGGAGCATAAATTATTATGGGAATAATTAATCTGAAATTTATAGTAAGTTTAGTAAAAGCAAAACTCAAATGAGAGCTTTTTGAACATCGAAATGTGTTACTAGACAGAGAGTTTATTTAATTAAAATGCAAGTTGTATTCAAGACAACTTGAGCCTATAGCTCAAGTGGTCAGTAGACTTCTTAATGCTACAGTGTTGTGCAGTGTGTCCCTTGAATCGCTGGTTCGATACTTGAGAACACCATCTTTTTATGTGCGTTTTTAAAATTAATTCAGTTTCGAACCGAGAGTATATAACACTCTGGATCTCTTTTATATCGCTGAGCACAAGTGGCCACATGGCCAGAAAGTGCGGTTGGGTTCCCTGGGGTTGTTGGTTCGAATCCTGGTCTCGGCCAGTATATTACTTTTTGGGAAAATTTGATATTTTGATGTTTTTTTTATGTTTAAAAATTATGGAAAAATTATTATTATTATCCTAAAATTATGTGGGACATATGAAAAATAAATTGGGATTTATTAAAGTGAAATAGAGTACATTTTTGAGAACAAAAGTGTAGATCGAACTATGGTCCTACACTAGTTTATTTGTGAAAGGTTGTATGGTTCTACACTAGTTTAGTTTACAAAAAGAATTGAAATAAAGTGCTAGAAAAGAATTATAAATAAGAAGGGAAATATATGAAGTGAAGTGGTATGAATTATTCTTATTGAAAAATAGTGTGATAATTATGAGTTGTGAATATTCATTTTGACCATACAATTGGTGATATGATTTTTAATGTGGAAATAAATATTTGATGAAATGAATGCATGCTAATTGAATTCCATGTATGGTTATGGACCCATGAATAATTTAGAAATCATGATTGGAAAAAAAAAATATTATTGAGTATGACAACTCAAATATGTGAATTTATGAATTGAAATTAAAAATTACGGTGTAGCCAAAACTCACACCGGCAAGTGAAAAGTGATGAATTATGATTATTGATTTTGAAAAGACCAGTTGGGTCATTGTGAAATAAGACCGGTAGTAGTGAGAGGGCTAACTCTAAGAGATTGATTTTGTTCATGATTTTCATTAAACTTAAGGATTTAGTACATAGTGAAGAGGTGATGAAAGTGAGAGAAAAACACAAGTATGAGAGCCTGGAGTTTACGATGCGGTGCTTGATGCGTCAAGACATGGCGTGGGCATTACTCAGAATGATCGGACCTTGGCGATGCTTGTGGGATGTTTGGTGACTGCAAGAGGATCGTGTGCCATGAAGGAGGCTGAATTGCCATAGAATGCATGCTTGATGAGTCAAGACATGGCGTGGGATTCCCCTCCAGGTTTTCTGTACACGAGCTTGTACTCATAGATCATCCAAGATACTTACCGTAGTTACAGTAGTAGATTAAGTCATGATGAGGGATTGAACCCTACAAGATGAAGAACGATTAAGAGGCTTGCCCTGGACCTATGTAGTATGGGATGCATAGAATCCGAACAAGTGTGCATTAGTGTCATGTAATAAAAATAATTGCATTAAGGACTAAGTGCACAATCACAACACGACATCATTAGGGTATTCCCTTTAGTTTGATATGTGACAAGTTTGTGTTTGTTAAATATGGAAAATCAATTATACTATTTCCGGTATAGAGAGGATGGCCGTGTATAATATTCGTCGGTTGAATAAACTGACGTACCCACAGTTTTGTATGCAGGGTAATTGACATGATAAAGATTAAAGAAGCACAAATGCTTAGAGATTATTCAAATGTTGATTATTCAATGTTGATGTACACTTATTTAAATGTTGTAAATTTGCTTCCGCTGTAAAATGTAAAGTGTAAAGTTTCATGTAAACTCTGATGTAAAGTGAAAAGTTTTAATTTCCTTGTAAAATTGTACGAAAGAAGTGTAAAGATCCTGTGGAATCTCGAATTCAGTGTTTTTTGGAATTCGGGGCGTTACATCAATAATCCATAATATCGAGGAAATAACCGTTTAAAGAAACGAAGAAAAACATAACAAAACGACTTAAATAGCCGGTGTGGTCAACTGCCAAAGTAGTGCAAAATAACGGTAGTCGACTGCCCCAATTGAAATTCTCATGGAAAATAGAGCAGCAGTCGACTGTGCGTTCGACCGCTAGCTGTTTAGCAGCCAGTCTTGAAAAAGTGTGCATGTTTCGACTGATACACGATTATACCTAATAAAGTCACAACTTTGTAAAACCAATTTTCTGAGATGGTCAAATATGACTTGTAGAACATATCGGAGTTTATAAAAGTAAATCAAAACCACATCAAATTCATAAATTAGCAATTTTAACAAATTTCTTCAAAACAGGCTATGAATATGCATATATAAATATAAATGTGTTCAAGTATCAGTTGTAGCATCAAAATGCATCACATAGGATTAGTATAACGTTCAAAACCAATTCAGTATTGAAACAACTCAGATTAAATCAAAGATTTCATAAAAACACCTAAATCAATTTCGGCAAAGTCTTCAAAACATAGGGTTTCAAAACATAGGGTTCTATATATATATATATATATCAATAAAATCATGTTTAGGAGTAGTGCAAAGTTAGATTCAATCTCCGTGTCAAAACAATTCGAAAACCCATCGAAAACTTCATAAAAATCACAAAAATTCACTTTTCGGCCATACACCATCAGACCCGAAATATACCCCTTCTTTATAACATTCACACTTGATCTTTGTTGATCCAATACCCCTCTTATAATTCATTAACCCACATACAACTGTTAACATCAGTTTACACATGAACAAAGCAAATTGTAGCATACACACAATCAAGTTTTACTTCTTCAATGCATCAAAACAGAGTATAGGTGTTCGCCCACAGTAAAGTTAGGATTTTGTTCACTTTTATGCAATAATCAACATACCATTCATCTTATATGTTAAAAACAGCAAGTACATTAAGGAAACCCACCTACTCATGATAACTATTAGGTTCTTGACAATCACAAGTTATCTTTATAGAGTTTTAGTCATCAATAGTATGGTTTTCATGAAAGGATTCAATCTTTAACTCATCCACTTATCAAATTTCATATTATCATAATACAATCCCTAATCATGCTTTCTAATACACAAACCATCACATACAACATGTTTAGAGCAATAAGAAAACAAACATATGTCACTCACCTTATCGAAGAATCAACCGATGATAATAAAGAAAATAAGAAAATCCCCCCTTTCGCCAGAAAACCAAGATCCTCGATTTGAATTTCCAAGAAAATAATAATAAATAAATCCCTTTGTATAGTGCAGCAAAGAGACGGTTGCACCTTACCTTTAATAGGTCGGAAATAGGGTTTTTAGGATTTGTAAGTAGATTTGCAAACTATCTCTTTTAAATATATCTTTACATATATAAATCCTTATACTTGGAAATTAGATAAAATAAATTCAATTTGTATTTAAAAACAAAACAAAACACTCCAGATCTGGCCGGCACTATTGTAAAAACCCAGAAAACGGAATTGTACTTTTTGCCCTCTAAGTGGCAATTTTGCAGAAGGACCCTTCTTGATCAAAACTTGCAAAATAAACCAAATTTATTAAAACAAAAAGTAAATTCTTTATCTCTGAGTTGACTATGCATCATGCTCAGCCTAAAAATCCATAAATCTGGAGTTTCACTCCAAGTGGTAATTTCGCACAAAACTCCCTATTTTTATATTATTTGCAAATATGTCAAATAATATTTGTAAAAATCCAGAAAATTTAGAAATAATATCTACTAATACATATTAGATTTTCCAATTAAAATTTCTGACTTTTACTTTCCAAGAAAATATTTGCACAAGATCCACTTAAATTCCATATTTGCAAAAACACCATATTTGTTTAAATCTTTACAAAATCAACTCTAAATAAAATTTAAATCGATTTTATTTTCAATGATGACCATGGAAAGCCCAAAAATTAGTAAAGACGAATTTTCATTATTTGTTTGAGATCCAAAAGTCTTTTTACATAAAAGTCCCTCTCTTTCGAAGTATTTATAAAATTGTTTCTTTACTCAGAAAATTCCCAAATTTTAGGATATACTTAATTATAAATAGGAGAATGTATCCAGAAATATAAAATTGAATATTTGCACCAAAAAATATTTACACGTGTAAAATTGAGAAATTCATAAAATAGTTAAATAAATTCAAATAAATCTAAAAATTAAAATATCATAAATAAATGAGGAAAATCAATCATTAACCATAAAATTTTAAGAATTCAAAATTTCCTAAATCTGCACGTGTGTTGCACGTGCAAAATTGCAATTTCAAGAAAATAGTCAAAATAGTCAACTTTACCAGTATAATATTATTTAGTAATGTAAAATAAATTATTTTATTTTGCCGGGTGTTACAATAAACATGTAATCGAGAATCAGGTAACTTGTCTTATTAGCGGTAATCTTGAAACTAGCAGACTGAAACGTGTAACATGTAAACGAGAATCATGGAAACTTGTAAACATGGATCAGATAACTTGTAACGGAAAAATGCATGTGCTCAGTGTAAATCTTAAGTTCAATCATTTAATCGGTCCTATCTAGTGCATGCAATCCTGCGTCCCATACCGTATGTTCGGGTGCATACAATTATGTAAACATATAGACCCTAACTATAGATCATGTACTCGGGTCTTCTCAGGACTATAAAACTTGGTCGGTAAAATTGGTCAGTAAACTTGGTCGGTAACTTGGTCGGTAAACTTGGTCGGTAACTTGGTCGATAAACATGATCGGTAAACTTGGTTGGTAAACTTGGTCGGTAACTTGATCGGTAAACTTGGTCGGTAAACTTATAACATGGGAAACACGGGCCCGTTCCGAGTACAGTCTCCTATATTGTCCAATATTAATTCTTTCCATTATTCCCTGACTTTTTATTATTCTTTTTACCAAATCAGACATGAATGTGCAAAATCAGGGACAAGTAAACATGACAGTAACAGAAATCAGGTTCAAACTGGGCGGAAAAGATGTTCGAATGTCATAAACAAACTTAAAAATATTAAACAAAAAGAACTCTAATACTGGATAGCAGGACGTTGCTGCACCAAAACTGGAATTCTCGCTGCTACAGAAAAGCAATTCTAGATCGGTCAGGAGTTCCAAAAACTAGACTCCCCACCAGTTCTAACGTATATTTAAACTCAACGTTCCGATAAAAGTAGCTGAGTCAATTAGTCTATTCTTTATAGATTTCCTATTCAGGCAGAAACTTAAGGTAAAATTCTTATATTCATAAAATAGTAAAAAATAAATTTAAAAGTTCTATAAAATTTATAATTAGGTTCTTAATCATGTTGGGTAAAAAACTGGAATTTATCATGGCATAATTACCCCATTAATCTGACTTTTAAATTAATAAACATGTCAATACATCGTAAATCAGAAATCTGGAAATCTAAAGCTAGCAGTATTAAAAGTGAGATATCTCGCACATCACAGTTTGGATATTAGATCCGTCGGATGTTCTGGAAACTAGAAATATGGGCCTACATTTCATGTTCACAAACATAATCATTATTCTAATATTAACAGGGTTTAATTCATCGTGCAAAAATCAGGACTACAATAGTGTTTTTTCTTGGATTATAACATTAATAATAAACATGATGGATTCAAATCGATGTATGATGTCAATCAGAATTAAATGGGCATTCAAATTAGTATGCCATGTATATTCTTTACGAATACAGAATTAACAGAAACAATCAAAATGGATAGGGGCCAAGATCATCAACGTATAAGGCATGAGAAATGAGTCACAGCGATACGCATACTTGCGGTATTTCAAAGAATGCTTGTACGGCAAAAAAAAGATTCGTACAAGGACACTTTCCTAATAGAAGATGATTCCGATAATAATGAGAATAAAGAGACAAGCATCCTGACGGCAACATGTGCGAAAAATGTCCACCGGAACACGTGCTATACACGGACAACAAACACAGCAACAACAGCAAGGAGAAGCGGCAAGATCACACAACAGCAAACAACAACCTTCGGGATCCTCGAACAGCAAACAACGGAGCATCAAAACAACAAACAGCGCAACAACAGCTCAAAAAAAAAGCGGGAATCCCAACAGGAAACAACAAAAGTCAACACCAGTTTCCCCATACAGCACACAGCGGATCAACTGCAGGAAGGGTCGGGGATGCTGCAATAGGGCGGTTGCGGTGGAGTACTGGGGTCGCGAGGAGGTGGCAGATGTGGGTGTGCTCCGGTGGTTGAGTGGCAGTGCTGGCGATGGCGAGGTCGTCGAGAACAGGGGGTGGCGATGGGTTGCGAGTGGAGGCACGGCCTAAAGGAGGGTCGGAAGTGGGGGTCAGCAAGGGGGTAGCTTTGTCGGAGTTCCAGTCGGAGGCAGAAGGGAGAGTGGGGTCGAGGGTCGCACAGTCGAGGGCAGGTGGTGAGGAGGTGGGGGACAAGGTGGAGCGGGAGTCGTTGATGGCGTTGCCGTGGCTGACGCTTGGAGTCGCGAGCATTCGAAGAGGCAGAGGGGGAGGAGCATCGACGGCGGATGCAGGGGACGAGGGTGATGGGTGGAGGATCAGGGTGTAGTCGAAAAGGGTGGATGATCGATTCGATGAAGGCGAGGCTCGACTGTGGGATGAAGGAAGCAATGGCGACGAAGGGCTTGCTGTGGTTGGGTTGTGATGAGGTTGACGATGGAGGTTGAAGGTGGAGGCAATGGAGCTTCAGTCGGAGGCGGAGGTCTGTTGAGGATGGAGCTATCGATTGTGCAGGAGAGGAAGAAGGCGATGGGAGGTGAAGTGCAGGCGGAGATGAGAGGAGGTGGAGGACAAGAAGGCTAGCGGTGGATGAAGGAGGGGTTGTTGGTGGGTGCAGTGACAAGGTGACGACAAGAGAATGGAGGATGAACGCTAGGTGTTAGTGGCGGAGAAGACGGGTGACTCGACAGAGAAGACAACGGGGGATGAAGACGGTGGGTGTTGGATATTCAAAATATGGGCTTTAAACAATTAAAAAAAAAAATAATAGTATGGATTTAACATTTGTTTAGGGCTTAGGTTTAAATCTTGGGCTAAAGAATAATAATAATAATAATATCAACAGGTTTGGGCTTCCAATATTAGTAAAGAAATAAACAATCATAGTGTGGGCTTTAGGTTCACAAAACATATAGGATTGGGATTGGATGTTTGCAAATAAATCAAATAACCAGTCAGATAATTTTATCAAATTAATTCGGATTTGGATTCAAACAGAATAATGGAATATTGAGAAGATACAATTGGGTTCAAGAGAACAACAATATACATATATATATTCTAAGTAGTTTGGAATACAAGAATTGAAGAAGAGACAAGAAATATGGGTAAAAATCAGTACAATCGGAACGGGGGTTACATTACATCTAAACTCATCAAAAACATCTCATTCATTATTCATCACTTCTTCTTTATCTATTCTCTTTATGTTTATTATCTCAATATAAATGAACACTTGAACAATTTCTTGTATACAAACACTCAGTTGACATTTCTGATTTATCACATAACACTAACCAACAACTTTCAATTGAAAACCCTTTGCAAAACTTTGCATGATTAATATTTCAAATTCTTTGCTTTTATTATCTCGTAATCTCTCATATGGCACCCTTTGCATGAGTTTCAAAAATTTATATTTCATCCCCAAATTCTAGATCATTTTAACATAAGCAAATACGCTCAAATTTAGACTAGAAACTAGATTCATCTAGCACATTTTCTACTATAACTTTTAAACCACCAAAATACATTTTTTAATAGTGTAGAATTATTTCAAAATGCTATAATAATATTCTAAAATATTTCTACCACTTTTTACGAATTATTGAACCTTGAAACCTTTAAAATAAAAATAAAAACGAAGTTGTGCACATCTGGGATCGAACCCAAGACCAGCAGCAAACCAACCTCAGCACATAGCCAAACAAGCCACTCACGTTGGTGAAGAAAACCCCCTTTTTTTAATTTTATACCTCATCTACTATTTATTCATAAAAATCAAATTTTCGAAAAAGAATAGAGCCTCCCAATACTCAAGCCCGCAACCCAAAAACACTGTTCACAGCGCTCTAAACTCAATGCCAAGATCAGTACTCCAAACTCACTCTTTGGATATATATGTTGTTAAAATTCTTTTATTTTAACACTATGTTTCTACATTTCTTTTAAAGTTTCGATTTCATATTTGTTATGCATTATTATTTCTAATCATTTCCAGAATATAATTTCCACAAAGATTTTTTATGTTAGCCGAAACAAATCTTATAACAAATTATTCTCAAAATATAATGAAATTTATTTCTCAACATGCATGAGATCATAGTTCTACAATTTGACTAATTAAATTTATTGTTCCTTATGCAACTATATTTTTTGCGGAATTTTACATTACTACATCGCATAAAGAGGATTTTAATTTCAATGGGTTTCTTTTATAAATTTTCCACCATATAAGAATTTATAAAAACTCCTACACATACATTAATTCAATTGTCTACTATATGATTAGTTGAGCATGTACTAATTAGATTTCTAGGACATTCCCTTCGCATACACTTACTAATTATTACATCCACATTTCTAGTTAAAGATGAATATTTACTATCACATCTGAATACAAACAAACACTCATACATTCACACACTAATCATGATCAAGGGTGCACAATTAAGATTATAAAAAACTTTTAGACTCATAAACCAATTAAATTAGCATCTACACATGATAAAAACTAAGCATGCACAATCTACTAAAATTTAGAAGGCAATGAGAACACCCACTAATTAGATCATCAACTACACAACTACATACCAATCTAATTATAATCTACGTATTTCATGGCAAACATACACAATCTACTAACATAATTAAAAGATAGGGAAACACTCACCTCAGAAAGCTCCTAATAGTTGTAGCTCCTAGCAAATTGCTCCAAACTCCCAAGCTCCTAGCCCAAAAATAATCCCGGCCTCTCTCCTTGGCAAAAAACCGCAAGCCACTCTTTCTCTCTTTCTGATTTTTTTTTTTTTTTTTGTTTTTGATTTGATTTGCATTTTTCATGACTAAAGGGAGGGGCTATTTACAGGGTCAAATGAGTAGTTATAATAACTCCACACTTCCTTAAATGGCTCTCCACTCACCCACACTCTAACCTACTCTCCCTCTCTTCCAAATTGGCTGACCAACATGGGTTGTGCACAAAGCACGTGCACATGCACCCAATGTGTGTGCACATTTCCTCATACAATTTTATTATTAGTTTTTAATTAAAAGCTTTTGTGTATGTTACACATTGTAATGTGTGCTAGTCTTATCTAATTTTAAATATGAGTTCATCCACATTGAATGCACACATAATAATTATGGGATTTAATTTATAATAGTTTTAATTGGCTGCAAAATATAAATTTAAGCCTAGTTGATTTTTATTAAAATTAACCACACACTAGTGACTTGTAAAAAGAGAGGAAGATTTTCATGACTCAAGAGAATTTTATTAATCGACACGTGCACAAAATTACGTGCAAAATACGTCCGAAAGAAAATATTAAAAATAAATACTTTCGGGGATGTTACACAATAATACCCATGGTTAAGAACTTTTTGTGCTAGATACCTTGCACCTATATTGCCGCCACCGACTCCTCCATGTACATCTTTAAGGGTAGAGATATCGCAAATATGGTATGTTGTCTACCAAAGTGTATGAGCGTTTGAATAGAACCCCTCCAACAGGCGTGTACCATTCTTCCCTTCTCCTGACCTTTCTTCCCTCTTTTGGATCTGTTGGGATGATTCCCTTGTTGAGGAAGTCTAACAAGGGTTTAATCCATCTGTCTTTGGGTGTTTAAGGAATGATGACCATGAGCTCTAAAATCTCATCTTTGATGCTTGGCTTGAGTATGACTTCGATAAGCACGGTGTGGTCGATTCCTTCACCGGAAGAGGAGGCTAATCTAGAGAGAGTGTCTGCTTGCCCATTCTCCTCAAGGGGGATGTGAGTGACTTCAGTCTCTCAGAATGTGGCAATGAGTTTCTTGATGTAAGCCAAGTACTAGATCATGCGGTCATTCCTGGCCTTTCCTCCCATCAGGGGGATCTAGAATAATTCTTTTGATGATGATTTTTGCTAAGGTTTGGGCCTTGATGGCCGTCCTTGGTTGGTACTTGATGTTTTGGTGGCTCAGTTTGCAGGACCACTTCTTGATTCGCCCTAAGGTTTATAGCTTGTAAAGTACCTACTTGAGTGGTTGGTCAGTTAGGACTGAAACCAAGTGTGACTAGAAGTACGGGCGGAGCTTATGGGTGGCCGTTACCAGAGCGTATGCCATCTTCTCCATTTTGGAATAATGGAGTTCTGCAATATGGAGTACCTCCCTTAGCAAGAGAGTACTAAGGGTCTGATCTGAAGTGGCTAGATAGAGGTAGAGCACTTCCGTCGGCTCTACCTTACTTAGAAGTGGCAGCTTGGTCAGATAAACCTTAAGTTGTTCGAAGGCCTCCTGCTGAGCTTCCTCCACTTAAAGCCCTTTGAATCTCGAAGGACCTTAAAGAAAGGGAGGCACTTCTCCCTAGACTTTGAGAGGAAATATCCTTTGGAGGCAAAGTGCCTTATGAGTTTCTGGATCTCCTTGATGTTTTGGCTGATCTGATCTTTGAGGACTTTGTTTACCAGCCGCTGATAAGTGGCTTCATCATTATTTACCCCAGAGGGCATGAAACAATAGTAGCAGAGGCCTTGGTTCGGTGATGATGGATGTCATTAGGACGTTAGGAGAGAACATTCGGATCTGGTTTACCCTGAGAAAGCATCCACGAAGTTTAGGTGCTCATGTCCAGATATGGCATCAATCAAGGCATCAATACTATAAGAAGAAAAGGTTCTTCGGACAAGCTTTATTCAAGTAAGTGAAGTCGATTATCCACTTACCATTACACTTCCTCGCCATGACGACATTGCCAAGCCATTTGGGATAGCTGATTTTCCGAATAAAGCAAGCGGCTAAAAGTTTGTCTTCTTTAACTGCTTTTTGCCTATTGGGAGTGAATTTGGGATGCTTCTGTTGGACCATTTTGACATCCGGGTTCACACTTAGGTGATACATGATCAGGTCTTCCAAGATGCTAAGCATGTATGTGGTAGTCCAAGTGAACAAATCCTGGTTCTTCCTGATGCAACTAAGCAGTTGCTCCTTGACTGGGTCGGAGAAGGATTGGCTGATTCGGAAACATCTGGACTGGTTTTCATGGGAGATGCGGATTTTCTCTAGTTCATCAACAGGTTCGAACATGAATTGATTCCTCTCTTGAGGGAGTTCTAAGGTCTCAGGCGAAAGGGTTGGACCCCCTAATGCAGTCTCATGTGGGTGCACCAAGGCTTTAAGCGGGAAAATGGAGCCGCCATTAAGGTACTGTAATATTTCCTAGCCACTTCTTGACTTCCCTTGACTACTCTCACCCCAGCTAGCCTGGGGAACTTCATCATCATGTGAAATGCTGATGCTGCAATGTAGAGGACCGCCAGGTCGAGGACCCCAAATGGCATTGTAAATAGCCTTCACATCAATAACCATGAAGTCCATGGCTTTAGTGCAGATCGTGGGAGGCTTTGCCGGCTGTCAAGTGAGATTCCCTTTAATCTGGACCGGAACCTCGAGATCCCATAAAGGGTGTACCCGGCAAGTTTCAGGGGATCCCTAAATATCTTGAGGCCTTCAAAAGCTTCTAGGAGGAGAATGTCCTCCGAGATACCATTATCTACTAGGATGCACTGTACCGCGTGGTTCACCATGGAGAGTCCTTTCACCAATGAATCGCATTAAGGGGTCTCAATGCCTTCAAGATCTCTGTCCGAGAAGGATATTTGGACCCCCCAACTTCAGGCGGGGGGACATTATGCACTAAGTTAATCTCCAAGATGAACGGGAGGAGTTAGGCACCCTTCCCATATGATCTCCATGGATGGAATGGACAATGATCAGAGGTTCGGAGTCTTAGGCCTCAAGATCTTTCTCCACACGCTTGTTGGCCCCTCGAGATGGTATGGACTCATTTTGGGTGTACTTGGCGAGGTAGCCGTGATGAATAGGACTTTTTGATCTCATCTTTGAGCGCTCGACATTCCTCTATGTCTTAGCCATGGTCCTTATGGAATTAGCAGCATTATCTTTTATCCCTTCTCCAGCTCGTTGGGTTCATCTTAGGAGGGGGCGGAGTAGTCTATCTCCAATTTCCATGAGGACTATTGATACACTAGTATTAAATAGGGTGAATTTGTCGAAGCAAGGGACCGGAGGAGGACGTCGTTGTACGGACCAGTCCTTATGGGATTTCATAGGGCCCTCCTCATTCACACATCTTCATTTCTTTTCGGATGGGGGATCACCTTGGTCTTAGGGATGAAGAACCTCATCAGTCCTGATGTACTTTAGACACTTTTTGTAACACCTCACAAAATTGAGTTATGACAATTTTGTCCACGGGTGTTACGCACATGTATTTTGTACTTTTACGAGCAGTATCCGTAACTTATTTTATAAATGTTTTCTACGTATTTTTTTTATTTTCATTATTATTTTCATTATTATTATTATTATTATTATTATTATTATTATTATTATATATATATATATATATATATATATATATATTTCTACTCTTGAATTTGATTATGTATTTGAATTTAAATTTTAACTCAAATATTTAATATTCTGTTTTTACGTGCATTGCCCGTGTCGATTACGTTTATTCTACCATTGCGTGCAATATTATAAAATTTCTACGTATTTCAATTATTTATTTTTATAACTTGTTCAAATTCTTTTTATAAATTGAAATTTGTTTTTCTCCTATTTTAACAAAAATATACGTGCGACGCACGTGTTTTCTATGTATGTGTTGATTACATTGTGATATATATAAAATTAATAAAATGTATTTTAGTATGTTATATTTCGATTATTTATAAACATTTACCCGTTGATTAAATCTATTTCGTATTTAAATATTTATTTTATTTTACGTGCGACACACATGTTTGCAGTACACATGTTGGTTGTATTCTCTTTCAAAATAAAATTTATGATGGGTGTGTGTGTTTATTTTTATTTTTGCATGAAAACTCTAATTATAATTAAATTAAACTAGTTTTATTAAATACATATTACATATTATAACATATGCATTTAATTTAAATAAAAACTCAACGAATTATGTGCACACATAGCACGTACGTGCACGTACTTTCTGTAACACCCTATATTTTTTTAAAATAATGTTTTGAGATTAATAAATGAATTAATGTGATTTTTGGTGATTTAATAAATATTTTTCTTAAAAATATTTGCACGTGCAAATATTTTTTTAGGAATTTCAAAGTCAGAAATTATTTTGGAGAAACCTAATATTTATTAGTAGGTATTATTTATTAATTTTTCTGGATTTTTCTGATATTTATTTAGCATATTTGCAAATATTAAAAAAAGAGGGGCTTTTGTGTAAAATTATCACTTGGAGTAAAAACTCCAGAATTTCAATTTTCTGGGCTGAGCATGATTGCTAGCCAACTCAGAGGTAAATAGTTTACTTTTTATTCTAATAGAATTGGTTTATTTCGCAAATTTGTTAAAGAAGGGGTCTTTTTGCAAAATTGCCACTTAGAGGCCAAAATTACAAAATTTATTTTTCTAGGTTTGAATAACAGTACCAGATAGACCAGAGTAATTATTTTTTATTTTAAATATCGATTTAATTGGCTAATTTAATTTCCTAGTGTATATGTAAAGATATATTCTAAAGAGATATTTTGCAAAATCTTCTCAAACCCTAATACCTAAATTCTGGCCTATTAAAAGAGGGGTGCAGCCGTCTCTTGATGCACTAAAACAAAGGGGGTTTTCATTATTATTGATTTCTTGGAGTTTCGAAGCAATGATCTTGGATTTTTGCCAAAGAAAGGACTTTTCTTTAATTCTTTATTATCTTCGGTTGATTCTTCGATAAGGTGAGTGACGTATGTTCATTTTTGTATTATTCTATGCTTGTTATATGTGGTAATTGGTTTAGTAAAATGCATGCTAGAGAATAGTATGATGATATAATGAATATTTTGATGGATGGATAATTAAAAGATGAGTTTTTATGAATATTATGAATAGAAATTCTATATAGATGACTTGAGATTGTTAAGAACCTAATAGAAATCATGGGTTTGCTGTTTCTTTATTATTCATGTTGTTTGATTGTATACATATTGAGATTATATGATTGAAACGCACAAAAGTGAATGAAGGAGGACTCTTACTGTGTGTGCATATGTATGTTCTGTTTTGATTTCGATGAAGAAAAAATTGATTATTTACATGTTGTAGATGCATATAACTGTGTGCCAACTAATCTAATTAGTTGTAGTTGTGTATAACAAGTTGTAAAGGGGTTTTTTTGAATCAAAAGAAACAAGTTTTAAAGGGATTCAATTTCAGGTCTGATGCTCTGTATGCCGAAAGGGATTTTTTGTGTTTTTGAGAAGTTTTCGATTTGGTTTTGATTTAAATTGACACTGAGATTGAAATATACAAAATACTACTTATAAACAGGGTTTTCTTGATGTTCTAACTGGTGCATATACCTATATATACATATACGAACATGTTTTACTGTTTCGAAGAAAGATCGATGAAAATTTGATGTTTTATGAATTCGACGAGATTTTGATTTGATTGATAAATTCTAGTATGTTAGACAAGTTGTATTTGTCCATCTCAGGATTTTTTTTTTCAAAATTTTTTTCTTTAAAGATTTGAAACTGAGTATTAATGGAAAAGTGCACGAATTTCAAACCAAGCTGAGTATCAGCTGTCGGTCGACTGTCGCATTTTGAACTGCGGTGAACGGTCGACTAACATTCTTTTGGGTTTGGGAATTTTGCTTGATTGTCGACCGTTGTATTTTAACCTATTTTTGACAGTCGACTGTCAGCTGTTTTGCTGAATGTTTTGGCGAGTTTTCGTCGTTTTTCTTGAACGATTATTTCTTCGAACTTATGGATTTTTGATCTAGTGTTTTAGATTAAGTTTTTGCTACAGATTACAGGACTTTACAGAGAGTTATATTTGACTATAATGAAATTTAAATTTGTATTCTTATGACTTTATAAAGTGAAAAATATACGATTTTTGAAGGAATTGATGTTTTGTGATTTTTCCATGACTTTAAAATATGAAACTCAGTTATTTAGTGGATTTAATACTTTATTTCAGTTCTAGAAATTTGTGACTATATTGGATGATTTGGATTTTGTTGATTAAAGAAGTTTTCATTGATGTAAACATTTTGATGATAAAATTTAGAGTTTTATCGAAGGGTTTTGTGTTGATATTCGATTTGTGAGTCTCTAGGAGTTGAGTGGGATTCCTGTAAACCGGAAGATGAGATTTTATAGATTTTGACCTGTTGGGTCTTAAGGGTTGTTTTTGTGGAACTAAGTTCGGTAAGATACACTAACTCTAAAGAGGGAGAGTTGTGTTTTAATTATTAACAATAACCAAACTAAGGATAGGCACTAGAGGAGATGTGATAGAACTTGGGAAACGTAAGTATATGCTCTAGGGGTTAGTCCGACGGATGCGTTCCAAGACTGTGTGTTATTATGTCCCGAGAAGACAGTTGGTATGTTCGCGTGTCGAGGGTCAGCAGGCCTATTCACAGAACATACGGTGTATTCGCGTGTTGAGGATCGGCAGGCCTTTTTACGGGATGTACTGTGTATCTGTACGTCGAGGGTCAGCAGGCCTATTCGTGGGGTACACCACAGGGAGGTAATTCTCCGGTTTCTGAGCTATGCTTACATGATGCTTGCGCGTCAAGGGATTTCAGGCCTATTTGCGGAGTAATCTATATCTTGTTTCTATCATCGTAGTAGGATTAGTTGCATAACGAGAGATTAAACCCTATAAAGTGGAGAACGATAAGAGCTTGCACCAGACCTATGTAATATGGAATGCATAGAATCCGACAAGTATGCATTAGAGAGTCGTCATATTGCATTTTTGTTTTCTTGACTTGTGTTATGCATGTTGTTTTCTGTTTTCCTACCCTTGACACTTAGCTTAGTTTTACTTGATGTTTTCATGCTTTATTTATTTTAATTTCATATTTCATTTGTTACTACTGTTGGTATGTGTTGATTATGACTTTATTGTTTATGTTTCATTTATATTGTATTTCTTTGATGTCACTCAAACAGTTAGGGCTGACCCCTGTAGTTTTGGGGGTTAATAGAACTTGGGAAACGTAAGTATATGCTCTAGGGGTTAGTCCGACGGATGCGTTCCAAGACTGTGTGTTATTATGTCCCGAGAAGACAGTTGGTATGTTCGCGTGTCGAGGGTCAGCAGGCCTATTCACAGAACATACGGTGTATTCGCGTGTCGAGGATCGGCTGGCCTTTTCACGGGATGTACTGTGTATCTGTACGTCGAGGGTCGGCAGGCCTGTTCATGGGGTACACCACAGGGAGGTAATTCTCCGGTTTCTGAGCTATGCTTACATGATGCTTGCGCGTCAAGGGATTTCAGGCCTATTTGCGGAGTAATCTATATCTTGTTTCTATCACCGTAGTAGGATTAGTTGCATAACGAGAGATTAAACCCTATAAAGTGGAGAACGATAAGAGCTTGCACCAGACCTATGTAGTATGGAATGCATAGAATCCGACAAGTATGCATTAGAGAGTCATCTATTGCATTTTTGTTTTCTTGACTTGTATTATGCATGTTGTTTTCTGTTTTCCTACCCTTGACACTTAGCTTAGTTTCACTTGATGTTTTCATGCTTTATTTATTTTTATTTCATATTTCATTCGTTACTACTGTTGGTATGTGTTGATTATGACTTTATTGTTTATGTTTCATTTATATTGTATTTCTTTGATGTCACTCACACCGTTAGGGCTGACCCCTGTAGTTTTGGGGGTTAGGGTTATCTTTAGCCTCATGTTTTACAGGTAGGTACCTATAATTTGGGATTTGTATGCATGTGGTAGAATGATAATGTGGATTATGCAAATTATAAAAGAATGTGTTGTAAAAAGATGAAAAATGTAATTCAAGGTGTTTTGTTTTCAGTTGTGTTTTGTAAAGAATTGATGTAATAAAAGTTGAAAAAATTATCTGTGTTTAGCTATGTTTACTATTACATTGAGGTAGATGTTGGGAATTGTGTCACCTATTTCTGAGATATTATATTGAAAATTCGGGGCACTACGCTTTCTCTCCCAAATTAATGGTCGGATGTAAGTGGGAAGGGTGAGGAAAATTTTTGGAGCGGAGGTTTTTTGGAGCTTTTGCTAGGAGTTTCTACCACTATGGAATTCTAATTTTGAGGTGGGTGTCTCTTTAATTTCTAATTAGTTATTTTGTTGCATGAAATTGTCAGATAATTGCTTTGTGCAATCTAGAATGTGATTGTTAAATTAATTTGAGTATGAATGCATGCTAGACTTGATGAATAGATGAAGACACAACATAGAAATTGACTTGTCATGCTCCTAAAATAAATGTGCATAAGATTTTTTGTGTATTAATATCATGCATGTTTGCTTATGTATGTTGATTCATGAATATTGATTCATATTAGATTTTGCTACATCATGATTAAAATGTATGTGTGAAATAGCTATTTACAAAATGGAGTAATTTATGTTAGAATGGTTTGTAGATTGCATGTAGATTGAGGGTGTAGGTATGTTTCCCAAATCTTATAATAAATGATAGGGCACTCATGCCAATTTTATGAATTCAAAACAAATTGTAGTCTAACCTGAATTAATAAGAAACAAGAATGTAACGGTTAAGATTACATTATCTAAATTAATTTGAATAATTTTTAAGTTAAAATATATTAAATTAGATGAAATTCTCATTCTGGAAATTTTAGAGGTGTTGTGTATAGCAACGATCATGAAAATATTTAAAAAAGAATAAAATCTGAAGTTATTGGATTAGATTGAAAATAATTGAGAAACAGAGAGTGGGTATAAAAAGAACATAATCGAGATTAGATCAGTTAATGGCTTGGACTTCTTGGTTGGCATGTGTGGGCTCTGGCGCCTCTGGGTTGCGCTTGGGTTTGAGCCAGGGGAGAGGCAACTTGTTTTTATTTCTATATTTTTGTTTCTTTTTATTAACAAATTGGGTTTTATTGAAGGATTTAAAGTATGGATTACTGTAAAATATTAGAAATGAGTTCAATATAAAATTGAGATTTATTTTGGATTAAATAAAAGTGTAATTTATAATTGATTTAAGGGACATTTTGGTTATTTTGTCTAGGGTTATATTATGAGATTTAAAATGTGAATTAAATAGAAAATTTGGGGATTGAGTTGAATATAAAAAATTGAGTTTGGAACTAAATAAATACTAATTTACATTTTGAGTAAGAAGGAAATTTTGATTATTTTTTACTAGAGGTATTTTAAAGGTTTTATCTTTTGGATTAAACTTGATTTAGTTAATTTGAGTTTGTTAAAGAATAAAATTGAAAGTTGAATGTCATATTATTTAGAAAAAGAATCTAATGAATGTAATTACAACTTCATTGAGAGTCCTGTTAGAAGGGGGTGAATAAAACCATTTATTTCACATAGAGAATGTTGATTAGAAATGTTGGATAAGACTATCAAACTAGTTATGCAAATAAATGAGTTATGTGAACAAGAGAATAATTGGATATGTAAATGAATGAAATTTCAAAATGTGAATAAAGAGGATATGGATAACCCATGATATTGTGAACATGAATGGTGTTGGTCCTAGAGGCTAAGTGAGACTCAGAGTACCGGCAAAGGAATGAAAGTGATAATTAAAATTTGAGAATTGGTTAATATAGGCAATCGTTCTCAGTATATTGTTTAAGACCGATAGGAGGGTAAGCTAGCTCTAGGTAGTATTATAATTCATGTTTAAATTTAAGGGTAGGCACTAGAAGAAGATGTGATGAAAGTTGGGAAAACGTAAGTGGGGCGCCTTTATATAGTTTGATGTTGGATTTCAGGACTATAGATACAGTCGGACGGTGGATTCTGGAACTGTGGTTGCTTGCGGGGTGAGACGAACCTTAATTAAATCCAGAACTATGATTGATCGGACGGTGGATTTCGGGATCATGAATAGTCGAGCGGATGGGAGCAGGTCTCCAATGTATATGTATATATCGGGGCTAGAAGGGCACTTGCAAGATGTTCGCACGACGAGGATTGTAGAACCCCATATTTTCAAATATTATTTTAATTATTTGAAAATGAATTTAAATGATTTTTGGAGATTTAATTAATATTTTCTAAGAAATTTATCTTTTGTACACGTGCAAAACACGTGCAAATGACTCTTTAGAAGTTTGAAAAATTAAGATTTCTTTATGAAAAATCATTATTTATTATTTAGAATTTATGTAGTATTTTTCCAGATTTTTCTGAAATTAATTGATGCTATTTGCAATTTTTGAGAAAAGAAGGACTTATTTGCAAAATTGACATTTTCAAGGGTTGAAATGCAAAATTGGCATTCTGGACGTTTTGAGCAGTATTGGCTGAGGTTTAGAAGTATATTTTATATTAGATCCTAATTTAAAGGAGTTTTATTGAATTTACAAGACTAATGTATATATATGTAAGTTGTATTTTTGGGAAGGATTGTTTTGCAAAATGTGAGTAAAACCCTAATATTAATCCGGCATATATAAGGGATTTCCTTCCCAACCGTCATTTACAAAATATACAGATTTTGAGATTTGTTTGAGGAGCAAGAAGAGGCTTTTTGGATCTAGCAAGAAAGAGAGCTTTTCGTGGATCTTCTCTAAATCAAAGGTGAGTGGTTTGGTTTTTGTTTTGCTTTGTTTTGTTTTGTTTGTTTTGATTGATGAATGACGTAAGATCTTTTGTTACACTTTGTTTGGGATCGTTATGATATTGTCTTGTTAGTCTCATTGTATGCATAATATGGATCTTTTATTTTGATATGGATGATGAGAACACTTGTTGATATTTGGACCATGTAAGAGAAATTATCAAGATTTGTTGAGGAAATATTGATTTGTGGGATCGTATTGTTGGAAAGCATGTTAAGAATTGATCAGGTTGTGATCGGATGATAAACATCTGTATCTTATGACTTTATATCAGAATTTGATTTTGAGTCGAGGAAGAAGTTTTCTTCAGGAACCCTAATGGAAGATTAGTGATTTAGATCATGAGAAGTTGAGATTTGAAGAATTGATTGATGAGTAATGTATCTGTATTTGAGATTGATTTGAGAGTCATCATTGGCTTGTGTACGAACTATTGCTTGATAAACAATGAACCATGATTCTTTAGAAATCTTCAGTTTAATTTTGTATCCAGACCTATTTTTGAAAACAGTAGGCCGACAGTCGACTGGCCTACTGTACAGTCGACTGGTACGACTCTACTGATTATCTTCAGTCTTCTGAGAATTGTTCGGGACAGTCGACTTAGGCTATTGTCAGTCGACTGGTCTGCTGATTGCAAAATTTGTTCAGTCCTTTTTGGACAGTCGACCTATGAACCTTTCAGTCGAATTAAATACTTAGAATATTTTCTTGAGATTTATTGGAATTTGTCTCGGGGCAGTCGACTGATGACTTTCCTAGTCGACTGATATGCCTTAGATTATTTTTGTGAAATTCTGGAGAATTGTCCTCTGGACAGTCGACTTACCTCAGCATAAGTCGACTAGTATTGAGGGATCTGTGTATTTGATTTTGAGATATTTTGTTCAGTGTTTGATTTGAGATATTTTGTTCAGTATTTGATCTTGAGATATTTTGTTCAGTGTTTGACTTTGAGATATTAAGTTGAACCACTTGTTTAGTGGGAATTTGATTAGATATTTGATTTTGGGTCTCTAGAGGTACGTGACCCTAGTATACCGGTGTTGAGTTATTTTTTGAGGCCCATTGAGGCGAATTTTCAGTTATTCAGATTTTTAGTCCGGTGGGGTACACTACTCTAGGAGATTTGTTCAGTGACGAAAAATAATAAGGACTGCACTAGCAGTGTCATGACGAAGGGGACATGAGTTATGCACCTCAATAAGGCTTTAGATGTGGGATTTAATCTCCTGATTATCCAAGTGGTTAACTTGAGATGTGGGATTTATCTTCTGAATTATCCAGGTAGACAACCTGAGATGTGAGATATATCTCCTGAATTATCCAAGTAATTATCTTGAGATGCGGGATTGACCTACGGAATGATCAGAGTCGAGGCGACGCTCTTGGGATATTATTGTGATGATGAGTCTATGTATAGATGTGGGTTGATCTCCTGAATTATTCAGGGAAATTACCTGAGATGTGGGATCTATTTCCGGGATTATCAAGCATGGGCAAATTCTCATAGTTTATCTTCATCTCTTAGTAGTCATCGTTGTCAGCATATAGCATTTGTGTTTTATTGACTCATCTTTATGCATTCGGATTTCCTGTTTCCACCTTGACATTTGGTTTTGGTATCACTATTGTTCTATTTGGTATTTTGGTTATTACTTGTTGGTCATTACGATTTAAGTTCAGTTATGTTGTTGTTTGATTTTTATGCCACTCACACCATTTATGGCTGACCCCTTTAGTTTGGGGGTTAGGGTTCAACTCTAGCCTCACATGTTGCAGGTTATTGCTTAGAGTTGGAGATTGGATGCTTGAGTTAGCTTTTGGGATAAATGAACTATTAAGTGTTCAGTGTTAATTTGTGAAGACCTGTTGAGTTAATTTTGAGTGGTTTTGTCTTCTGCTGTGATATGTAAAAGTTTTATTGTAATAAACATTGAAAATTTTAGTGGTGTTTGGTTGTGTTTATTGTTATATTGAAGTGGATCACTGGGAATGTGCCACGTATTTTCTAAGCTCTCATATTAGAAATTCAGGGCGCTACAGAGATTGGTATCAGAGCTCTGCTTCAATGGTAATAATAGACATAGTAAGAAAACCAACCTAGGTGTGGACACTAGAGAGTGAGTACCTAGGTGTGGACATCAGAGTGTGAGTATCACATAGAGTTAAAATATGATGTTTGGTTTGAAATTATGGTTTGAGATATGGTTATGGTTTGGCCATAGGGCATTGATATGAGTTAGAATTGTGTGTGTTACTCTAACTTTACCCTCGTTTTGCAGTATTCAAAATGGTTGCACCCAGGGGCAGAAATGGTGGCAACATTGAGGATGGATCAGGTAGTTCTCGAGGAACGGGGATTAACCTAGAGGCTGAATTCGCCAAGGTGTATCAAACACTGAATACTGTTGTTGGAATCTAGCTACCTAAATAAATAAACTAGACACAAATTATAAAACCTCGCAAGTGCACGAATCGAATCGTAGTAATAGCAAGGGTCGATCCCACAGAGATTGTAGACTTCAACTTACTAATCAATAAAACTAATAATAAAAATGAATAAGAGTTTTTATAATAGTCTAAAAGAACTAAAAGATTAAAACTAAGATGAGAGGTGTTGAATCACAAATATCTCTTGAATAGTTGGGTTGTTGATCTCCACCAATAGTTAGTAATGCTAAGTTGCCTTCTGAATTTACTTCTAATTACTCATGTTTGTTCACTTCAAGGGCATGGTATCTACTCCTTAAAGTAATGTTTCCCTAAGCCAAGAATTAGGCATGGTATCTACTCTGATTCGTTTCTTTCCGTAAGTATCTAGCATGTATCTACTAAGTTATACTTAGAGAAAACATAAGAACAGTGGAAACGAACAAACACTTAAAGTTCTAGAAATTGGTATCAGATCTAGATCCTCCAAGTTGATTGAACCAAGAACCCCTAAAGATTCCCTTGTTACAAATTATGAGCACGAGATTCGGTCGTCTCAATATGCTCATATAACAGATTCAGATAAATGACATCCAAACTTGAGCTTCCCAAGTTCTGTACGTCAGTCGACTGGCTCTCACCTCAGTCGACTGCTCTCAGTCTTGAGAACTAGTTTGACTATCATAAACCTATACCAATTCAATTAGATTCAATCAATAAGTAACATAGAAGAGTTCAGAAGAAAATAGCATTACATAACTACGGTTTCGATCTACCCAACTATGAAATTAGTTCCACATAATAATAACTTTATTGCTTAACAAGTTTGAATACATGATCAACATAAAAGAATAAAAAGAGAAGAAGAAATAAACTAATGGATTCCGGCAATATGGTCGACTGGCTGTCACACAGTCGACTGCCTTCTGGTTGCTGGATCTTCTCTCTCCTTCGATGTTGATGGAGTAATGCTCTCGATGTTTGTTCAGGAACTTGGTGATTGAGCCGCTTCCCAGAGATATATCTGATGATCCCCTCTCTAAGTCGATCTCTTCTGATATTTATAGAGTACGGCTGAGAATTAGGGTTTCCACTTTTTCAGGAAGATCCTTCTTTATTTGATTTGATGATTAATATCTTTCTCTTTTCTCCTTTCCTTCCTTATCTGTTCACCACGTCCTCTTGGAAATACCCTGTCTTTAGATTTGATTCGCTGCATAAAATCTTGATTCAAATAGATTTGAAATTAGATTCAGGTGTATCTTTGAAGATTTGATTTGTTTACTCCGCCGCAGACCAGTCGACTTATCTCTGACCAGTCGACTAAGTCGAGACTTCTGTAGATTTCCTCTTTGATCAGGCCAGTCGACTGATCTTGGGAATAAGTCGACTATGTCGAGAGTTGTGGAAAATCAGCTTCTCTTGTCCAGTCGCCTGTGTTGGGGAACCAGTCGACTTATCCTCTGCAGTTCTTTGTGTATTATCCTTGAAGTCCTGAAACTGCTTCGTTTTGCTGTTATAAGCTGTTTCCTATGGAAAAGAGAAAATAAGAGTTAAATACCATATATAGAGCTTTTAAATGTCTAATTATATTAAGATTATTGCTCTAAAAAGTGAATAATAATGTGTTCATCAATTACCCCCACACTTAGCTTTTGCTTGTCCTCAAGCAAAAAGTGAATTTATGAACAAGGGAGTAATAATCAGAATAAACTCAACCATCAAGATTTCTTATTATGTGGACATCAAAATGAAAAATATAAAACTACAAACAATTTCAGATAAAGTAAAATTGAACATACCCACTTTCTCTAGTGCAATTGTTCAGTCATAATCCCCAAACTTAATCATATTTGTCATGCGATTAATGTAGTTATAGTATGCAACTACTCAGTCTGTGATTATCCCTTTTCTCTACTACAAATCCAGTAGCAAACTAGAGGTGTTTTTTTTTTTTTTTTTTATAGTCTCTTCTTTAAAGTTGTCACTTGTCTTTTGACGCGAATGCGAAACATTTGTGATGTATCCACCCGGTTACTCAACAAGTCACAAACATTAAAGTGCTTTGCATACTCATATTTCAAGTTGCCGTTTGACGTAAAGGTAAACATTGGTGATGAATACCCCTAGTTACTAAGCGCTCAAAACATTGGAGTAGACTGACTTTATTCAAATATATACATATATTGTATCACTCTATTTACTTAAACTCGATTTAGGACTAGATCTAAAGGGAATAATTATAAGAAAAAGCATCACATTTGTTTATTATGTATAATCGCATGACTCGCACAATTTTGTAGGGAATTATGAAACTCAACAATCCTAAAGTAAATAAGTATCCTTACTCTTACTTTATAAGAAATTGTTTATCCTAAAAAAAATTCAAAAGATTCCAAATATAACTAACTAATACCCCCACACTTAGATGGAACATTGTCCTCAATGTTCGCACAAAACATAAGATATAGGCA
This sequence comes from Hemerocallis citrina, assembly GCA_017893485.1. Lineage (NCBI taxonomy): Eukaryota > Viridiplantae > Streptophyta > Magnoliopsida > Asparagales > Asphodelaceae > Hemerocallis > Hemerocallis citrina. The sequence goes on along the minus strand of CM030367.1, from coordinate 57,199,929 downwards.
TGTGTTACCATCTAGTAAGGAGAGACGGAAAAATAAAAATGAATAACGAAAGAAAGTAAAGGAAAGTGTAAATACTCCCCTAAAAAGTTAGAATATTTCCCAATAAGCGCTGTGTTTCATGTCTTCAGCTAGAAATGATGAGTTCACGCAATGTATTGAATGGTTTGAAGATTCACATCTTCCTCTTGCGGTTCTAGACTCATCTCTATGTATGGCTTCGCCCTGTGTCCGTTCACCTTGAATGTTTGCTTTCGTTCTTCGCTGTGAACTTCCAATGCACCATGTGGAAAGACTTTTGTGACAATATATGGTCCATACCATCTTGACTTGAGCTTGCCTGGAAAGAGTCTTAATCTTGAGTTGTAGATCAATACCTTTTGTCCTTCATAAAACTCCTTCCTTGCTAATTGTTTATCATGGTATAACTTAGTCCTTTCCTTGTATAGCTTGGCATTTTCATATGATCGTGCCTCAATTCTTCAAGCTCATTTAGTTGCAATCGCCTTTTGTCACCTGCCTGTTTCATATCAAAATTGAACTTTTTAATGGCCCAATAAGCTTTATGTTCCAATTCTACCGGCAGATGACATGCTTTTCCAAAGACCAAACGGTATGGTGACATGCCAATGGGTGTCTTGAAAGCGGTCCTGTAGGCCCATAATGCATCGTTCAAGCGTAGCGACCAATCCTTCCTCCTTGTATTGACTGTCTTTTCCAAGATGCTCTTGATCTCTCTGTTGCTAATCTCAACCTGCCCACTGGTTTGAGGATGATATGGAGTTCCCACTCTATGTGTAATCCCATATTTCTTCATCAAAGAAGCAAATGGGTAGTTATTGAAGTGGCTCCCTCCATCACTTATTATTGCTCGTGGTGTACCAAACCTAGTGAAAATGTTCTCCTGCAGAAACTTGACAACAACTTTGTGATCATTAGTTCGTGAGGGGACAGCCTCGACCCATTTAGACACATAATCCACGCCAACAAGTATATATAAATAACCAAATGAGTTAGGAAATGGACCCATGAAGTCGATTCCCCAAACATCGAAAAGCTCGATTACTTGTATGTTGTGTAGTGGCATTTGATTTCTAGAAGAGATGTTGCCTGTCCTTTGGCATTTGTCGCAAGTCCTGCAAAAAGAAAAAGCATCTTTGAATACTTTAGGCCAATAAAAACCAGATTGCAATACCTTAAGTGCTGTTCTCTTTGGCCCAAAATGTCCTCCACATGCATATTGGTGGCAATGTTGTAGAATACTCCTTTGTTCCTCGTCTGCCACACATCTTCTTATAATTTGATCAGAGCAAAATTTGAATAAATAAGGATCATCCCAATAATAGTGTTTGCTCAGATCCACCAATCTTTTCCTTTCCTGATGTGTCATACCTGGAGGAAAAACATGAGCAGTTAGAAAATTGACAATATCAGCAAACCAGGGGAACTGTTCAGAGAGTCCAGTCGACTGGTGGAAGGACCAGTCGACTGCCCCGAGAGTTTGAACATTTATTTCAAATAGATGTTCATCTGGGAAATTTTCATTCAGCGGGGGCATAATTCTCTCTTCCTCCTGAAGTAGTCTGGACATGTGATCTGCCACAACATTGTCGCTTCCTTTCTTGTCTCTAATCTCAAGATCAAATTCTTGAAGCAACAGCACCCATCTGATTAACCTAGGCTTAGCATGCTTTTTAGCAAACAAATATCTCAAGGCAGCATGGTCGGTAAAAACAATAACTTTAGAACCAATTAAGTATGATCTAAACTTCTCTATAGCAAAAATAACAGCTAACATTTCTTTTTCAGTGGTGGAATAATTTAGCTGTGCATCGTTTAAAGTTCGAGAAGCATAGTAAATAACATGGGGTTTCTTATTGATTCTTTGACCTAAAACAGCCCCTAAGGCATAATCACTTGCATCACACATGAGCTCAAAAGGATGGCTCCACTCTGGTGCCATGACAATAGGTGCAGAAATGAGAAGATTTTTCAATGTATTAAAAGCATTTGTACATTCTTCTGTCCATACAAACTCAACATCTTTAGCTAACAAGTCACAAAGGGGTTTGGAGATTTTTGAGAAATCTTTTATGAATCTTCTATAGAACCCTGCATGTCCTAGAAAACTCCTAACACCCTTAACTGTAGTGGGAGGGGGTAGCTTTGATATGATGTCAATTTTTGCCTTGTCCACCTCTATTCCCCTTTTGGACACCACATGTCCCAACACAATACCTTGTTGTACCATGAAATGGCACTTTTCCCAATTCAGCACTAAATTGCATTCTTCACATCTTTTAAGAACAAGCTGCAAATGGTTAAGGCATTCATCAAAACAAGATCCAAAAATACTAAAGTCATCCATAAATACCTCAATAAACCTTTCCACCATATCTGAAAATATGCTCATCATGCATCTCTGAAATGTAGCTGGAGCATTGCACAATCCAAAAGGCATCCTTCTGTAAGCAAAAGTACCAAAAGGGCATGTAAAAGTGGTCTTTTCTTGATCTTCTAGAGCAATAGCAATTTGATTATAGCCACTATAACCATCTAGAAAACAATAATGACTATACCCTGCTAATCTTTCTAACATTTGATCAATAAAAGGAAGAGGGAAGTGATCTTTCCTGGTTTCATTATTCAACTTCCTATAGTCGATGCATACCCTCCATCCTGTGGTTACTCTTGTTGGGATAAGTTCATTCTCTTCATTTGTTATCACTGTCACTCCACTTTTCTTAGGTACTACATATATAGGACTTACCCATTTGCTATCTGAGATAGGATAGATGATGCCAACATCTAGTAGCTTCAAAATTTCTGCTCTTACCACTTCCTTCATGTTGGGGTTGAGCCTTCTCTGTGCCTCTCTGCTAGGTTTTGCATCGTTCTCAAGGAGTATTCTATGCATGCACTTGGATGGACTTATTCCTTTGATGTCTGCAATGGTCCATCCTATTGCATTTTTGTGTTCTCGCAATACCTTCAGCAGCTTTTCTTCTTCCTGTGCATTTAAGTTTGCAGCAATTATCACCGGCAGTGTCTGGTTCTCGTCCAAAAATGCATGTTTCAAATGATCGGGCAGCTGCTTGAGTTCTATGTCTGGACGCTTCTGTACAGTCGACTGGTCCATGTCAGCAGTCGACTTGTTCTGGGTGTCTGGGTTTGGTCGACTGGTTAGAACACCAGTCGACTTACTCTGCTCATCAGTTGCCTGATCTGTAGAAGAACAATTTTTATCAGACACCAATTTTTCAAATAAAGGTGCAGGCTTACCTGAATATGACTGTGGAGTTTCAAGGTGATGTACTGTCTCTGCAATCTCCCAGTCATCGTATTCCTGTTCAACATGAGATAAAGTTAGAGATTGAGTGATTGTGGCTTGTAGTGGTTCAACGCTATGTACCTGAAATGTTTGATCAACAATCTCCTGCACCACATCAATATTATAGCATTCATGATCATCTTGTGGTAATTTCAGTGTATCAAACATTTTAAATTCCACTTTTTCTCCGTTTATCTTCATACTTATAATGCCCTTTTTAACACAAATTTTTATATCAGCTGTACTCATAAAGGGCCTACCTAATATGATCGGTAGAGATGATGACATAGAAGATTCCTCCATATCTAACACAACAAAATCAGCAGGCAAAATAAAATCATTTACCTGAACTAGGACATCTTCTAAAATACCTCTAGGTCTTTTTATGCTGCGATCAGCCAATTGCAAAGTGATGGATGTTGGCTTGAGTTCCCCCAATCCAAGCTTTTCGTAAACAGAATAAGGAAGAAGGTTGATGCTTGCCCCCAAGTCTAGCAGTGCTTTTTCAAAGAAGTGCTCACCAACTTTGCAAGGAATGGTGAAACTACCTGGATCTTTCAGTTTAGGTGGTAGTTTTCTTAATAATACGGCGCTCACTTCTTTTGTCAAGGCCACATCCTCCTTAACCTGAAATGTTCTTTTGTGAGTACAACAATCTTTCAAAAATTTGGCATACGAAGGAATTTGTTTAATAGCATCAAGTAGGGGAATATTAATTTCTACCTTTTTGAGAGTTTCAAAGACGTCAAATAAATGTTGTTCTTTCTTTTTATTGACTAACCTTTGAGGGAATGGTGGTGGAACTGTCCTTACTTTTTCACTTACCTTACTTGAACCCAAAGCTTTTGATGGTTGTGTATCTGGTTTGTCTGTGCAGTCGACTGGTTTGTAAAAACAGTCGACTGGCTTGTCTGTGTGTGTTCCAACCTTGTTATCAATTACCTTACCATTTCTTAAAGTAGTCACTGCTTGGAGTTGTTCTTGACCTCCTGGGTTTGGTATGGTTTGTGAAGGGAGTTCACCTGCTTTTCTTTCGCTTAGCTCTTTTGCAATCTGACCAATTTGGGTTTCCAACTTCTGAATTGCTTGCCCTTGTTGGTTGCTTGTTTGATGTTGTTGTTGGAGCAGTTGAAGAACAGTGGATTCAAAATCCAACTTCTTCTGTTCTGGAGCTGGTCTTTCAAACCCACTTCCCATCTGAGGGTTTCGTGCATGTCCTTGTGTGAATTGATTCCCTTGATTATTTTGATTATTGCTCCATGAGAAGTTTGGTTGATTTCTCCATCCTGGGTTATATGTGTTCGAGTATGGATTGTTCTTTGGTGGAAACACTCCTCGACCCACATAATTCGCATGCTCCTGATCTGTGAAAGTAGACATGGGACATGTATCAGTTGTGTGATCTAAATGAGAACAAATTGCACACATTTCATTTGTTTGATTTTTAACTCCTCCCATCGTCGACATTGCATTAACAAGCATATCAATTTTCTTATTCATGTTTGCCATTTCTAATTGAATGTTATTATTATTAGAGATCTCGTAAACTCCCTGTTTTTTCGTAGGTCCCCTTCTTGTTGAGAATTGTTGGGAGTTCTCGCTGAGTTCTTCAAAAAGTTCAATGGCTTCTTCTCCACTTTTCCTCATCAAAATTCCATTGCAAGCTGCATCAACAATTGCTTTGTTAGTGTCATTTAAACCTTCATAAAAAGCTTGTACCTGATCATCCTTAGGCAGATTGTGAGTAGGACACTTGAGAAGCTTGCTCTTGAAGTCCTTCCATGCTTCTAAGAATAGATCTCCATCTTTTTGCTGGAAGAGTTGAATCTCCCTTTTTAGCTGTTTGGTTTTCTGGCCTGGAAAGAACTCTTTCAAAAATTTCGTTGCCAATTGCTCCCATGAATTAATTGATCCTGGTTCCAAAGAATTATACCACAACTTAGCATTAAGTTTTAAAGAAAAAGGAAACAAGATTAACCTGATTTGTTCAGCGGTAAGCCCTTGGACGCTTTGTGTCCTGCAAAGATCGAAAAAGTCTTGCAGATGAAGATGAGGCTCTTCATCTGGTTTGCCACTAAAGTGGGGAACCATACTAAGTAAATGAGGAGATAGGTGCATGTTCCCTGTAGCATTAGGTTGAAAAGCAATGCAGGAAGGTTGCTCAATATTCTTAGGAGTGAATTTGTCCTGCATTGGTACTCGATTTTGTATTTCTTCAGCCATTCTTCCCTGTGAAATCTGTCTCTGTGCAGTCGACTGGGTCCGTACAGCAGTCGACTGGTTGGCTGCAACTAGCTTACCTAGTCTGTGCAAAGTTCGTTCTGTTTCTGCGTCAATAGGTAGTAGCTCTGGTCGAAGTGATCGTCTACCGTGCATTCACCGAAGTCCTGTAACCTAAAAGAAAAATTATTAATAAAAGAAAAGAAAAACTAATAAAAAATTCTACTGACTTGTAAGTTAAAATACTAAACAATCCCCGGCAGCGGCGCCAAAAACTTGTTGTTGGAATCTAGCTACCTAAATAAATAAACTAGACACAAATTATAAAACCTCGCAAGTGCACGAATCGAATCGTAGTAATAGCAAGGGTCGATCCCACAGAGATTGTAGACTTCAACTTACTAATCAATAAAACTAATAATAAAAATGAATAAGAGTTTTTATAATAGTCTAAAAGAACTAAAAGATTAAAACTAAGATGAGAGGTGTTGAATCACAAATATCTCTTGAATAGTTGGGTTGTTGATCTCCACCAATAGTTAGTAATGCTAAGTTGCCTTCTGAATTTACTTCTAATTACTCATGTTTGTTCACTTCAAGGGCATGGTATCTACTCCTTAAAGTAATGTTTCCCTAAGCCAAGAATTAGGCATGGTATCTACTCTGATTCGTTTCTTTCCGTAAGTATCTAGCATGTATCTACTAAGTTATACTTAGAGAAAACATAAGAACAGTGGAAACGAACAAACACTTAAAGTTCTAGAAATTGGTATCAGATCTAGATCCTCTAAGTTGATTGAACCAAGAACCCCTAAAGATTCCCTTGTTACAAATTATGAGCACGAGATTCGGTCGTCTCAATATGCTCATATAACAGATTCAGATAAATGACATCCAAACTTGAGCTTCCCAAGTTCTGTACGTCAGTCGACTGGCTCTCACCTCAGTCGACTGCTCTCAGTCTTGAGAACTAGTTTGACTACCATAAACCTATACCAATTCAATTAGATTCAATCAATAAGTAACATAGAAGAGTTCAGAAGAAAATAGCATTACATAACTACGGTTTCGATCTACCCAACTATGAAATTAGTTCCACATAATAATAACTTTATTGCTTAACAAGTTTGAATACATGATCAACATAAAAGAATAAAAAGAGAAGAAGAAATAAACTAATGGATTCCGACAATATGGTCGACTGGCTGTCACACAGTCGACTGCCTTCTGGTTGCTGGATCTTCTCTCTCCTTCTTCGATGTTGATGGAGTAATGCTCTCGATGTTTGTTCAGGAACTTGGTGATTGAGCCGCTTCCCAGAGATATATCTGATGATCCCCTCTCTAAGTCGATCTCTTCTGATATTTATAGAGTACGGCTGAGAATTAGGGTTTCCACTTTTTCAGGAAGATCCTTCTTTATTTGATTTGATGATTAATATCTTTCTCTTTTCTCCTTTCCTTCCTTATCTGTTCACCACGTCCTCTTGGAAATATCCTGTCTTTAGATTTGATTCGCTGCATAAAATCTTGATTCAAATAGATTTGAAATTAGATTCAGGTGTATCTTTGAAGATTTGATTTGTTTACTCCGCCGCAGACCAGTCGACTTATCTCTGACCAGTCGACTGAGTCGAGACTTCTGTAGATTTCCTCTTTGATCAGGCCAGTCGACTGCTCTTGGGAATAAGTCGACTGTGTCGAGAGTTGTGGAAAATCAGCTTCTCTTGTCCAGTCGCCTGTGTTGGGGAACCAGTCGACTTATCTTCTGCAGTTCTTTGTGTATTATCCTTGAAGTCCTGAAACTGCTTCGTTTTGCTGTTATAAGCTGTTTCCTATGGAAAAGAGAAAATAAGAGTTAAATACCATATATAGAGCTTTTAAATGTCTAATTATATTAAGATTATTGCTCTAAAAAGTGAATAATAATGTGTTCATCAAATACGTTGATGGCATTCAACGTGGTGCAACAGCAGCAAGCTCAGCAGCAGCAGAATCCGTCGCCCAATCATGGAGCTGGACATGGATTGGTGAATGCCGACCCCATCAAGCAGATCGAATCCTTTAAGAGGATGAGGCCGCCAGTCTTTGAGGGGCAAGCTGATCCAACAGCAGCAGATGATTGGATTAGGAAGATGCAGACGATCTTCGAAGTGTCGGAGACTCCGATAGCCAGCAAAGTGAAGTTAGCTTCGATGCAGCTCGAGAAAGATGCTGGTGTCTGGTGGGAGTCACTGAAGAGGAATTTGGGAGATCAGCAGTTGACATGGGAAGCTTTTCTGGAGGAGTTCAGAGATCGCTTCTTTCCTCTGGATGTTCAAGAGAAGAAGGCAACCGAGTTCATGAACCTTCAGCAGGGCAGCATGACTGTTCGGGAGTACGAGACCAAGTTTGCTCAACTTTCGAGGTATGCACCAGAGTTGGTCATGGACGAAGCGAAGAAGGCCAAAAAGTTTGAGCAGGGCTTGAGGCCAAACTTGAGGTCAAGGATGGTTTCGTTGGGTATCAGAAGATTTGACAAGCTGGTCAGAAGAGCAGCGATGACTGAGGAGGATATGGATCTATTTCAGAAGAAGCAGGATACATGGAACCGGAACAAGAGGCCAGCATCAGGCCAGAGTGGGAAGGGATTCCCCGCGAAGCAGGCAAAGTTCAGTGGATCGGTGCAGAAGGCACCTGCAGCGCAGGGAGTGACTTGTTACTACTGCAAGGAGGTAGGACATTACAGGTCAGCATGCCCGAAGTTGGCAGAGCATATTTGTTCCCAGTGTGGGCAGACTAGACATTCCAAGCTCCGTTGTCCACAATTGAAGGAAGATGGTTCGGGTGGAAGCAAATTCCCGAAGAGGCAAGGGCAAGTATTTGCATTGACCGAGGAGGATGCGGGAAACTCGGAAGATGTAATACAGGGTATGCAGGAATTTTGATTTCTTTCATTTTTTGAATCAATGTAATGAATAAAACCTTTATTTCAGAACAATTTAAGATTGAGTATCATTCTTATTGTAACAGGAGTTGTTTTAATAAATGGAATAAAAGCAAAGGTTTTGTTTGACACTGGTTCATCGCACACTTTTGTATCGCCGAATTTTGCAAGGATCTTAGGTTTGGAACCTAAGTTATTTCCAGGCAGGGTTTTGTCGGTGGCAACGCCGTCAGGTGAAGAGCTGATAGCGGATCGATATTACGAGGGTTGTGATATCAAGATTGGTGGAAGGATGTTCGGCATCGACTTGATCGAGCTACAAGTGTTGGGAGTGGATGTCATCGTAGGCATCGATTGGATGGCTATATATGATGCTACAATTGATTGCAAGCAGAAGGAGGTGTTGGTGAAGGCACCAGGTGGACCTGCAGTAACTTTCCAAGGGAAGAAGAAGATCCCTAAGGTGGCTGCAATGGTATCTAAGGTGGTTATTTCGGATGAAGTCAAGGGCATTCCGGTTGTTCAAAAATTTCCTCAGGTGTTCTTGGATGATTTTCCAGGATTACCGCCGTAGAGAGATGTAGAGTTTTGCATCAATGTTCAGCCGGGAAGTGCGCCGATTTCCAAGGCTCCATACAGGATGGCACCTGTAGAGCAAGATGAGGTGAAGAAGCAGATTGAGGAGCTTTTGAGTAAAGGACTTATCAGACCGAGTTCTTCTCCGTGGGGAGCGCCAGTGTTGTTTGTCAAGAAGAAGGATGGGTCGATGAGGATGTGCACTGACTATCGGGAGTTGAATAGGGTGACTATTCAGAACAAGTATCTACTGCCGCGGATTGATGATTTGTTCGACAGGCTTCGTGGAGCAGCGGTGTTTTCGAAGATTGATTTGAGATCGGGATATCATCAGGTTCGAGTCAAGGAAGAGGATGTGAGTAAGACAGCGTTCAGGACTCGTCATGGGCTGTATGAGTTTTTGGTGATGCCATTCGGGTTGACGAATGCGCCAGCAGTTTTCATGGATATGATGAATCGGGTGTTGAGACCGTTCATTGATTCCTTCGTAGTGGTCTTCATCGATGATATCTTGGTATATTCGAAGTCGGAAGAGGATCATTCGACGCACTTGACAGCGGTGTTACAGACGTTGCAGGAGCACAGTTTGTATGCCAAATTGTCGAAGTGTGAATTTTGGATGTCTGAGATAGCTTTCCTTGGTCATATTCTTTCTAAGGAGGGAGTGGCTACTGATCCTCAGAAAGTGGAAGCAGTGAAGGATTGGCCCAGGCCGACGTCAGTGAAGGAAGTCAGAAGCTTCTTGGGATTAGCTGGGTACTACAAGAGATTTATTCAGGGGTATTCTCAGATTGCAGTCCCGATGACAGGTTTGACCCGGAAGAATGTGGCATTTGTATGGACCGATAAGTGCGAAGAGAGTTTCCTGGAGTTAAAGAAAAGGTTGACTACCGCACCTATATTGGCATTGCTGCAAGCTGGGAAGGATTATGATATCTTCAGTGATGCATCCCTCAGAGGTTTGGGTTGTGTCTTGATGCAAGAAGGCAAGGTCATTGCTTATGGTTCGAGACAGTTGCGTCCGCATGAGAAGAATTATCCGACGCATGATTTGGAGCTAGCAGCTATCATTTATGCCTTGAAGCTATGGAGGCATTATGTTTATGGTGAGAAGGTCAATATGTACACTGACCACAAGAGCCTGAAGTATATTTATCAGCAGAGGGATTTGAATCTTCGGCAGAGAAGGTGGTTGGAGGTATTGGAAGACATTCGTCCTGAGATCAAGTATCATCCGGGCAAGGCGAATGTAGTGGCTGATGGACTTAGCAGGAAGAGTAGTTTATCGAGATTGATCACTACTCGAAGGGAGGTGGCAGAAGAGATCGACCAGGCAGGTATCGAGGTGGTACTACGAGATTTAGGGGCATCTTTGGCTCAGTTGAGGCTGTAGCCGTCTTTGAGAGAGAAGATTATGGAAGGTCAGGGATCAGATCCAGAGATCCAGAAGATGTTGCAGCAGGTTTCAGAAGGCAAGTTATCAGAATTTCGTGTCTAAGATGGAGTTTTTTGGATGGGTGAGAGGTTGTGTGTTCCAGATGATGCAGATTTGAGAGAGAGTATCTTGCAGGAAGCACACAGTACATTGTTGTCAGTTCATCCAGGAGGCACGAAGATGTATAGGGACATCAAACCGCTTTTTTGGTGGTCTGGTATGAAGCGGGATGTGGCATATTTTGTGGCAAGGTGTCTGACTTGTCAGCAGATCAAGGCAGAAAATCAGAGACCTAGAGGTTTGTTACAGCCATTACCCATTCCGGAGTGGAAGTGGGAGAATATCAGCATGGATTTCATCACGGGTTTGCCGAGGAGTTCGAAGGGTAATGACTCGATTTGGGTTATTGTGGACCGATTGACTAAGTCGGCACATTTTCTAGCCATGAAGATTACTTGGTCAATGGAGAAATTGGCTGAGTTGTACATTGGGGAGATTGTGAGACTTCATGGAGTTCCTGCGTCAATTGTTTCTGACAGAGATCCAAGGTTTACTTCGAGGTTTTGGAAGAGCCTACAAGCAGCTTTAGGCACCAGAACTGATTTCAGTACAGCATTTCATCCACAGACAGATGGTCAGACGGAGAGGGTGAATCGAGTGCTGGAAGATATGTTGAGAGCTTGTGTTATGGACTTCGGTGGTAGTTGGGAGAGATACTTGGCATTGGTTGAGTTTGCTTATAACAACAGTTACCATGCAAGTATTGGGATGGCACCGTATGAGGCTTTGTACGGGCGGAGGTGCAGGACACCTGTTTGTTGGTATGAGGTTGGCGAGAGGCAGATGTATGGTCCTGAGATCGTGCAGCAGACGTCAAAGCAGATTGAGCTGATTCGCAAGAGGTTGGTCGAAGCTCAGAGTAGGCAGAAGAGTTATGCTGACACTCGACGAAGAGATTTGGAATTTGAGGTTGGGGATGCAGTTTTTCTCAAGGTTTCTCCGACCAAAGGGGTGATCAGATTCGGTAAGGGAGGCAAGTTGGCGCCAAGGTACATTGGACCGTACAGGATCGTGGAAAGGATTGGCAAGACAGCATACAGATTGAAACTTCCAGAGGAGTTAGCGCAAGTACATGATGTGTTTCATGTGTCGCTATTAAGGAAGTATGTGGCCGATCAGAATCATCAGTTGGTAGAGGTTCCCGAAGATCTACAGGTGAACTTGAGCTACAAGGAACAGCCTGTTGAGATCATTGATCGTAGGGAGAAAGTCCTTAGAAACAAGGTGATACCTATGGTCAAGGTATTGTGGAGGAATCAACAGTTCGAGGAGGCTACTTGGGAGCCAGAGGATCGCATGCAGAAGGAATTTCCTGAATTGTTTGTATGAGTGTATTTCTTGTATGTGATTGGAATTCCTTGGATGATTGTACTATTGACTGATATATGATGTATTCTTTTGTCTTTGATTGTGATGTTATAAGAAATTGTTTGGATTATGTTCTATATATATGAAACACTGTTTCCTTTTGTTTGGTATGTGTTTGAACTCATTAGTAGTAGTTCTGAGGACAGAACTCTTCTAAGGAGGGAGTGATGTAGAACCCATATTTTCAAATATTATTTTAATTATTTGAAAATGAATTTAAATGATTTTTGGAAATTTAATTAATATTTTCTAAGAAATTTATCTTTTGTACACGTGCAAAACACGTGCAAATGACTCTTTAGAAGTTTGAAAATTTAAGATTTCTTTATGAAAAATCATTATTTATTATTTAGAATTTATGTAGTATTTTTCCAGATTTTTCTGAAATTAATTGATACTATTTGCAATTTTTGAGAAAAGAAGGACTTATTTGCAAAATTGACATTTTCAAGGGTTGAAATGCAAAATTGGCATTCTGGACGTTTTGAGCAGTATTGGCTGAGGTTTAGAAGTATATTTTATATTAGATCCTAATTTAAAGGAGTTTTATTGAATTTACAAGACTAATGTATATATATGTAAGTTGTATTTTTGGGAAGGATTGTTTTGCAAAATGTGAGTAAAACCCTAATATTAATCCGGCATATATAAGGGATTTCCTTCCCAACCGTCATTTACAAAATATACAGATTTTGAGATTTGTTTGAGGAGCAAGAAGAGGCTTTTTGGATCTAGCAAGAAAGAGAGCTTTTCGTGGATCTTCTCTAAATCAAAGGTGAGTGGTTTGGTTTTTGTTTTGCTTTGTTTTGTTTTGTTTGTTTTGATTGATGAATGACGTAAGATCTTTTGTTACACTTTGTTTGGGATCGTTATAATATTGTCTTGTTAGTCTCATTGTATGCATAATATGGATCTTTTATTTTGATATGGATGATGAGAACACTTGTTGATATTTGGACCATGTAAGAGAAATTATCAAGATTTGTTGAGGAAATATTGATTTGTGGGATCGTATTGTTGGAAAGCATGTTAAGAATTGATCAGGTTGTGATCGGATGATAAACATCTGTATCTTATGACTTTATATCAGAATTTGATTTTGAGTCGAGGAAGAAGTTTTCTTCAGGAACCCTAATGGAAGATTAGTGATTTAGATCATGAGAAGTTGAGATTTGAAGAATTGATTGATGAGTAATGTATCTGTATTGGAGATTGATTTGAGAGTCATCATTGGCTTGTGTACGAACTATTGCTTGATAAACAATGAACCATGATTCTTTAGAAATCTTCAGTTTAATTTTGTATCCAGACCTATTTTTGAAAACTGTAGGCCGACAGTCGACTGGCCTACTGTACAGTCGACTGGTACGACTCTACTGATTATCTTCAGTCTTTTGAGAATTGTTCGGGACAGTCGACTTAGGCTATTGTCAGTCGACCGGTCTGCTGATTGCAAAATTTGTTCAGTCCTTTCTGGACAGTCGACCTATGAACATTTCAGTCGACTTAAATACTTAGAATATTTTCTTGAGATTTATTGGAATTTGTCTCGGGGCAGTCGACTGATGACTTTCCTAGTCGACTGATATGCCTTAGATTATTTTTGTGAAATTCTGGAGAATTGTCCTCTGGACAGTCGACTTACCTCAGCATAAGTCGACTAGTACTGAGGGATCTGTGTATTTGATTTTGAGATATTTTGTTCAGTGTTTGATTTGAGATATTTTGTTCAGTATTTGATCTTAAGATATTTTGTTCAGTGTTTGACTTTGAGATATTCAGTTGAACCACTTGTTTAGTGGGAATTTGATTAGATATTTGATTTTGGGTCTCTAGAGGTACGTGACCCTAATATACCGGTGTTGAGTTATTTGTTGAGGCCCATTGAGGCGAATTTTCAGTTATTCAGATTTTTAGTCCGGTGGGGTACACTACTCTAGGAGATTTGTTCAGTGACCAAAAATAATAAGGACTTGCACTAGTAGTGTCATGACGAAGGGGACATGAGTTATGCACCTCAGTAAGGCTTTAGATGTGGGATTTAATCTCCTGAATTATCCAAGTGGTTAACTTGAGATGTGGGATTTATCTTCTGAATTATCCAGGTAGACAACCTGAGATGTGAGATATATCTCCTGAATTATCCAAGTAATTATCTTGAGATGCGGGATTGACCTACGGAATGATCAGAGTCGAGGCGACGCTCTTGGGATATTATTGTGATGATGAGTCTATGTTTAGATGTGGGTTGATCTCCTGAATTATCCAGGGAAAATACCTGAGATATGGGATCTATTTCCGGGATTATCAAGCATGGGCAAATTCTCATAGTTTATCTTCATCTCTTAGTAGTCATCGTTGTCAGCATATAGCATTTGTGTTTTATTGACTCATCTTTATGCATTCGGATTTCCTGTTTCCACCTTGACATTTGGTTTTGGTATCACTGTTGTTCTATTTGGTATTTTGGTTATTACTTGTTGGTCATTACGATTTAAGTTCAATTATGTTGTTGTTTGATTTTTATGCCACTCACACCATTTATGGCTGACCCCTTTAGTTTGGGGGTTAGGGTTCAACTCTAGCCTCACATGTTGCAGGTTATTGCTTAGAGTTGGAGATTGGATGCTTGAGTTAGCTTTTGGGATAAATGAACTATTAAGTGTTCAGTGTTAATTTGTGAAGACCTGTTGAGTTAATTTTGAGTGGTTTTGTCTTCCGCTGTGATATGTAAAAGTTTTATTGTAATAAACATTGAAAATTTTAGTGGTGTTTGGTTGTGTTTATTGTTAAATTGAAGTGGATCACTGGGAATGTGCCACGTATTTTCTAAGCTCTCATATTAGAAATTCGGGGCGCTACAAGAATTTTGTATAGTTTGGTGGTGGACTCTGGGCTAGAATCTGCACTTCTAGAATGTCTAAACATTGATTCTGTTACCGTAGTAGAGTTTTCATAACGAGGGATTGAACCTTATAATGAGGTGTACGATAAGGGCTTGCCCTTGGACCTATGTAGTAGGGGATGAATAGAATCCGCACAAGTATGCATTAGTGTGATCGTAGTGTAAATGTCTGCATTAGGCATTAAGTCATATCATACACTGACACGACTAGGGTAGTCATTTTTTCTGTTTACATTCAAGTTTGTGTATGCTAAATTAAAGAATCGTTGTATTATAGCATTGTGTCAGTTGTATGCGACTGCCGTGCCCACAGTTTCCCAGTTGCAGGATTGGACTTGGCATGGTCTTGAAGTCACTATGATGAGTTATTACAAGATTGAAAAAATTTTATTATTGTAAATTGTATTGTATTCATTTAATTCCGCTGTGCTGTTGTAAAGAACATGTTGTAAATAAGAAGTTTTAAATTCTTTATAAATTTGTACGTTGAAGTAAAGGATCTTGTATTTGCTACGAATTGTCCGTGTTTGGAATTCGTGGCGTTATACCTTTGTAATAGCTAAGAGAAGTCTCGATGAGGCTTCATGGCCAGTGACACTTTGAAGTAAGTGTCTCCGACTTTGTGTCGGAACACGTCAGCTGCTATTACCTGGTCAAGGGTGGGAATAGACCTAGACTCGGTAGTGAAACGTTTGACGAAGTCCTTAAGGGGATCTCTGCCTTCTGCTTTTGCTCCAACAATGAAGAACTCATCTTCTTAGTTTTGTGTCTACTGGCGAAATGCATCAGGAAGGTTTCTTCGAGCTGGTCAAATGAGGAGACAGAACCTAAAGGGAGTACCATTCCCATGCCAATCCTCTAAGATTGTTGGGAAATTCCTATAGGGGAGTGCGTGGGAGGTTTTACGGTTTATCATGAGTGTTTTGAAACTCTTGATGTGATCTGCGGGTTCGGTTTCACGATCGTATGACTCAAAGGTGAAAGACATGAAGTTCTCTAGGACGGCAACTGCAAGAATAGCTATAGTACAGGGAAGTCGGATGGGGCGGTATCCCCCTCCTTAGTGACCCTCCTCCTGACCAATTAGTTCAAAGCGGTTGTCCATGACTCATGGGATTCTTCTTCTTGCTCAGTTCAAAGCGGGTGTAGACCATTCATCTAATAGTCTCTATTCGGGGCACCTTAGAGGTCCCTAATGACTTGATCGGTGAAATTTCAGAACTCATCTCGGGTCACGGGTACCTCGTCTTCCTTTTTGTTCCTAGGAGCCCACTGACAAACTGGGGTCGGGCTCCTTAAGTATCTTCGTCCATGTGGTAAGGACGTCCAATGGGACCTTTGTTTCCAGGTCAAAGGACTCATATGGCTTGTACGGTGTCCTAAGCAAGAACCACCATTTTAGGTGCACTTTTCATCTAATTCTGACGAAGGTCCATCCCTTCAAGCCGGGCGTTCATCACACCGCAGAGGTCTGACTGTTCAGGATGTGCTAAGGAGGAGGTGGATGTGCGGATCGACCGAAGGTTCTTGAGCAGACGGGATTCAGGACGAAGGTGTTGGGAGCCAACCAAAGCAGCCCTTTTGTAAGGAGGCCATGACAGACGGGAAGGAGGATTGCCTGGATAGCTGATGGTAGTTCTCTGCTTTCTTCTCAGAGTCATGCCTGAAGGTGTTATTTGTGGATGGATATGATTGGAGAAGCAAATGTATAGCTTTCCCACAGACGGTGCAAATTATGTTGTTTGCTAATTTTGGTGTTGGAGTAATCATATATGAGTTCTTTTATTGAGGGAGAAAGCTATGATCTGGATTGTCGATTAGGATTAGGATCTAGATCTCGCTGGCTGGAAATACCAAGGAAGCAGCAAAAAGTCTCATACCGAAAGGATTCCACCGTAAGACCTTTCGATGCTCAAGTCAGTCACCAAAATAATGATTAGGGTTTTTTAGTGGTGAAAAATATTGATTAGATTTAACTTATGGGGGTGGAGGGTATTTATAGCGGGGAATCGGTTATGGAAGATAAACCATAAAGATATCTTTCCCAGAACTTGTTAGAGTTATTATAGTAAAGGGACAGAATTAGCAACTTATCCATGGTTTGGGGGGATTTGACTGATAGTTGTAACTGGCTTGAAATCCCCATCTTTTGTAGCTCCAAGAATTCCTTGATTGTAGATCTGGTTGGGCTAATAGGTCTGGAGATAGCCCATATTCATCTTTAGGCATGTTCTCAATATGAAATTACTGTTCTACCCCTGTCGATTTTAAGATGCGTGTTGGGATTATGTGGCACCAAATTTTACTGTAACTCCTGTTTTTCATTTTTTATCTTTTTGGTGTATTTTTCTCTTTCTTGAGTATTTGTACTCTCTTGTATTTTTCTTGGACTGTATATTGGAGTTGTTTTAAATATATATTCATTTTTTATTCATTTTGCACTCTTTGTGTTGATTTGTTCGTCTTTTGGTTTCGTTCTCCATTGATTTTTGCTCTTTTCTCTTCATTGGATTCTTGTTCTCTTTATTTTGTTCTTTGGTGCTCATGGTGTTTTGGTTGGTTACCCTATTCTGAATCCTATTGCTTTTGATCCCTAATTGTTTACCAAAGCCAAATTGACCTACAATCCTATTTTGAATCCTATACAAACTGCATCCTAATGAAATCCTATTACTACTCCTAAACTATCCACAACCCAAATACTCAATACCCATCTCTCTACAAACCCTATATAAACCCTCCTACTCCTAACCCTAACCCTAATACCCTAACCCTAGCCTCTCTCTCTCTGCTGTTTGCGCCGCACCCTAGCACCCCAATAACCCCCCTTCTATCGACCTGCACCTACCCCCGACCCCGATAACCACCCTAGCCGTCGATCCCCCTAGCCGCAACCACCCAACCCAAGCATCCTCCATCATCTCTCCATCCATCTCCACCTTTCTTTCCCTCCTTCCGGCGTCCTCTGGCGCCGTCGACTAGCGCCAGCGAGGGCAGCCCGACGCTACCCCAGCCCGACGCTCTCTCTCTCTCTCTTGCTCTTGGGTTTTGCATGTGCACGGAGTTGCATGTATGATCATTGGTTCGTGGATTGTCGTTCGTGGATTTGTTCGTTGTCCGGGAATCCATTCCCATTATTCTTGGTGTTCTTCGTTTTCATTTTTGGTTAAGGCAAGTAACTTGTACTCAAATTCCTTTGTATGATACAAGTCAAAAATACTGCTTATAGTGTAGCTGGGTTCTAGAGAACTCGTGTGTGTGTTATCTTGATGGGTTTTGTCTCTATTGTGCTATTTGACCATAGTTGCCTCACGACACAAAATCAACATGAAAACAACTAGGTTTGACCGTTCTTGATCTATTCATATATGTGAGATAATTAGGTAAATTTATGTGTCTGATGAGATCCATGTGATATGATGATTGTGAATATGTTATATACTCTATTTCATTATGTTTGGACACTTAGTAGACTCTATACCATGTTTAATTGTGATTGGAACAAGTTTTGTATGATTTATGTTGGTTTTGTTGATAGAGAAAAATCTGTAATTGTCGATGATCAGCTTTGATTTGTATTTTAGACCATATTAAGGTCAGAATTCTTAATTTTTGTATTAGCCATGAATTGTAGAGAAATCTGTCTTCTTTCCGAATCTCTGACTTTGATTGATTTTGTTTTCGTATGAGTGAGTTATGGCTATTTTACTGCAGAGGTGTAAATTATTTCCATATTTTGTTTCTTGATGATTTTGATGATTAAACTATTTTCATACTAGACCTAACTATATTATTTTTATCTAAAACTTTGCACAGTATTTCTATATCTATTTAGGGATTAGCCAGAACTTTGGTCTATTTTATTGATAAATTTTATACGTCGTTTCATGCTTATTTATAAAAGCTATGCTTGCTGTACTTTGCTCGCTGTTCTGTAAAGAATCGTATTTTCACCTTATTTCCTTTTACTGTATGGAAAATATTTATGAAATATAAAAGTTATCTTATTTTGTCTATTTTCATCTCCCTTTGGCGGATTTGGATTTCGTTTCATGGTTTACGAGATATTACAGTTTTCGTACAGCATTGTTGAGAACTCCATATTTGCCAAACTATCATTTCTTGATGTTTTCTGATTTTTTTTTAACTGAACTAATTTTTCTTGAATATTATGAAACTCTATATTCTGATACTAGACATATAGGGTATTACCCAAGATTTTTCCTGGATTTATTTGAGGAGTTTTAATGCTGTTTTTCTGACTGAGAATACGATTTACTGATTTCTGGCTGAACTTGTTTTCTGGATTCAAATCAGTTTTGAGTTATGATTTTGTGAAGTACTATATGACTTATATATAATCTCTAAATTTGTGTGGAAGTCTATTTTCCAGATTCTTTGACGGATTCAGTTTAGGATATTTATAGTAACGGGAATCACCATTTTAGTACTGTACTGTCATGTTGTCCTGAATATGAACATACACCGTTTTGTTCGTTTATGTGACCGTGTATCACCTATGCATGTCTATTTATTTTCTTGAACCTAATAATGATTGTATCATGCTAGTTTGACACTATTTCATGCACTACCATGTCTGTTGATAACCATAATAAAAGTAATCAAGCTAGGGTTTCTTAAGGGAAGATCTAGTAGTGAAAAATATGGAAACGTGTACTTGGAAGGGAACTAGTGTTCCATACTGTTACTGTTACTACTACTGTTACTTTTACTGCTACTGTTACTGTTACTTTTACTACTACTACTGTTACTGGTCCTGAGTACACTACCCCATTATGGTCCACTATGAAATCAAAAAGCGAAACTGTTTATTGTAGCAACCATGTGTTATAATATGGGGCGCATGAAGTGATACCTAGCTAGTAATACACACAAGACTGTAAGAACATAAGACTGATACTGTTAGACTGATACTGTTATACTGTTAAGCTAATATACTGAGCTTACTGTTACTGGACACTGTTAGTTGCCATATGACACTACACTTGACACATTCATTTGTACTGTTAGTATACCATGCTAGTTGACTTTGTTTTACTGAATCATACTAGTTATTACTGTTGATGCATTATTCTATGCTATTTGTTTACCTTTCCTATGTACTTTTATCCTACATTATAAGTGACCCGTAACTTGTAATTGACGGGTACTTGTTTTCTCTTTCCTTCTCCTGCAATTATTAATTGCAGATCAGGATGGTCAGCTTCCCGACGGCATTGGCGAAATGGGATATTAATGCTGGATTTCTTGCTTATTAGTATTTCTATTATTGTTGCTTTGAATAATGTATTTTGAGTACTTGGATGATTCCTTTGTATTTTTTGGGCGATGTGACCCAAGATTTTGTCTTATCCAGATTCTGATTTATTTGAGATTAATACATTTTGTTTCAAGTAAATTCTGTTGGTTCATTTATTCAATTTTGCATGTGTGTGGTTGACTCTTTTTCTTCCGGCTCTGATTATACTGTGAGATGTTGTAAAGATTCCTGAACAGCTTATGGATGATGCAAATCATTCGCTAGGTTGAGTCGCGTATCCGTATTCCGTATTCTTTTTGGGAAGCGGGGCATGACATTTATTGTATCACCAATATATAAAGCCAGTGATTCTATATGACATGTATGCATATTGAGATATTTCTTCATCTACTCCATACTATACTGTGATTGAGGTGTTATTCCATGTCTAAAACTACAATACTATAATCTATTTTAGTTAGGTGTTGAAGGAGCTTAACTTACCTCTCCACGATTGTGTTCAAAGGAAGAGAACCCCGGTTGTTTCTTGTGGTGTATATCCAAGTCACGCACACGAGGGTTGGGAATCGCCTTAGGTCAATGCCTCGTGCACCTCCGGCTTAATGTATTATTTATGCAGGTATTCTAGAAAAAGGTAAAGGTGGTTCTACTCTTCCAAACGTGTCAATCCAACCTGACACTGGATTAGTACTTTTATGCAATCATAATGATTATTTACTTGAATATTTATCTCCATTATTCCAACAATATTCCTAACATTTTAAAATTATTTTTGTATATATTACACTCAGAAGACAAATGCCTAGCATGGGAACTGATGAACAAATAATCTATCACTTAATTAAGATATAAAAATGAAAATTGTAAATAGAAAAAAGAAAAAAAAAACTCCATGTCAGTTTTAGTTATATATCTAAACTATCTCTAATATTATAACGGAAGAGTTAGGGTTTTATACCAAACAAACCCTTACTTTGTAACCAAATAAACCAGTGCAATACATGTCCCAACAAAATCATATATTCCTTTTCCTCACTTTCCGTCTATTCCTCTCCCTCACTGTTTCTCTCCTTCTTTCTTGCACCGCCAGCACTGTCGCCGTCCCCCTGCCGCCGCTCCGTCGACCTCGCAGCATCCCCCCCGCACCTCACCACCACCCACGCCTCACCACAGCGCCACCTACTATATCTAATTTTCTTCCTCTATTCACTCGCCGCGAGTCTGTCACCCCCGCCGCGCTATCCCACCGCGCCACCGCCCCATCTTCCCATAGCCTCCGATGCGCCCCATTGCCCCTGTCGCGGTGCACCCCCCTCCCCCCTCAACCCTAACCCCAACCCCAACCCAACAGTCCTCTGCCGCAACCCAAACCCAAACTCTTTTACCCACCTCTGTCACCTCTGCCGCAACCCACCGCCACAGCCCTCCGGCACCATTCTGACACCAACCCAACTTTCTTGCCATCTAGAAGAGATTATTTCATGCTGCTACTACTCATTTATAAAGACCGATTCTTGTTACTATTTTGTTGCTAACCATTGAGATGTAGATTTGAAATTTTTGTTGTATTTCTTTGAATTATGAGATCTACATGTTTCCAAATGTTTAACAAAATTTTTTTTAAGTGTATGTTTGATATTTTGTCATTAAAATTGAGTAAGAAATATATTTGCTTGGTAATTTATTGCATATCAACAGTTTGGTTTATTGACTAAGAGAGAGAGAGACTAACATTTAAAAGTTTAGGCTTGGAAACTTATTTAAGTTATGGAGACAGTAAACTAAGAGTTTAATAGGAAATCATTTTGTCACATATTTCAGGAATAAGAGAAAAGACATTCCAACTGTGTTAAATTAGAGATGAGAACACCACCACCACGAAATGCAGTACAAACCCCGTAACATGTCTCCATATGTTTGGCATGAGCTGAATAGGACCCAAGCCGAACCACCTCAAAACCTCTCTCACAAAGGGATGGAGAGGAAGGTGGAGCCCTGCGTGAAAGGCGTCGAAGGGAAAGATGCACAAGTCGGGGGAAAGCGGCGAACAAGCTCTAACTCCGGGGCCTGGCACAAAAAGATCGAACTCCGTCGGGATCTTATAACACTTTCTAATAATGCCCAAATCCACCTATGTAAGCATGGAAATGGCATCATTGGCCTCAGAATGCTCACGCGGCGCATTCTCTTCATAGAATCGCTCTATACTATGCTTAACTCGCCTCAACTCCTCAACAGTATACTCTCGAACACCGGTTAGATGTGACCAATGATCGAGTGCCTCCCAAACCCCCTCATTCTCGTCTCTTTCTCTATAATCGTCTCCACGACAATCGAAGACAGATCTGCTAAACCTTTCCCCTTGTCCACTCTAGTGGAGGAAGTAGGTGGTTGCACTTCAACACGGCCAGAGGGAGAGATCACATTGCCAGAAGAAACTCTAGACATCTTTAATAAAGTAAAAAATAAATTACCTTCAACTTGACAGCTACGGTCGGAATTTCGCTCCGGAGATCGGAAAATGTCGCCGAAGTTTTCCTAGATCTAATTTCTGCCGGTGAGGAGAAATTTTGAGGATAATAGAGCATGAGGAGAAGTGAGGAAGAAGTGAGAAGGGAGGGGGAATTTATAGGAGAACCTATCGACTCTTGGGCTTCCATGATAATGAGCCCCCAAAATGATGTGGAAGCCCAAAATGCAGGAGATTGCAACAGTCGAGTAAGGCTAAGCGACAAAACTCATTCGCTGACTGTTCAAAGTGGTCAACGGTCAAACATGCCACATGTCGCAATGCCAGAACTCCAGAAATGGTTCGCCACCACTCGCCAATACTCCAGAAGCCGTTCGCCAACACTCGCTACTGCTCGCCATAACGTTTGCCAGAGTAGGCCGAGGAAACGCAGAACCGAACGAAACGAGGCCAAACTAGCATTGACCAGTCATCGGTCAAATGCCACGTGTCACCTCGTCATCGTTCACCAACGCTCCCTGCAGCGTTTGCCAACACTCTCCATCGTTCGCCAAAGCACTCCGAGCAGATGAAGAACCGAACGAAACAAGGCCAAACTAGTGTTGACAAGTCAACGATCAAATGCCATGTGTCGCCTCATCATCGTTCACCAATGCTCACCGCATCATTCGCCACAGCGTTTGCCAAACCATGCCGAGTAGATGAAGAACCGAACAAAACTAGGTAAAAATAGCGTGGACCAGTCAAACGCCACGTGTCGCCATGTCATCATTCGCCAATGCTCATGGCATCGTTCGCCAACACTCGCCAACGTTCGCCACAACGTTCACCAGAGCATGCCGAGCAAACGAAGAACCAAATGAAACAAGGCCAAACTAACGTTGACTAGTCAATGGTCAATGTTGACCAGTCAACGCTCAAACGCCACGTGTCGTCTCGTCATCATTCGCCAAAACTTTGCCAACGCACGCCATAGTGTTCGCCAACACTCGCTGTAACACCCCAAATTTTTTTTTCTTTCTCCAAATTCAATTCTTTCAATTTCTATATCACTTTAAACATAAACTAAGAAAGTTATGTTTCGGGGAAAAATTTTGGCAGTCTCCCCTGTAAATTTTGCCCCGAAACACAGATAGCTTATGGAATTCTGCTCAAAATTCCGTAGCTCACAATACACACAATAATTTCACGGGCTTCCCTGGCCAAAATGAGCAGATACACACAGGAAATATAATATAATGCTCTGGGGGCCAAACTCATAACGGATTATCAAATATCAAATAAAAACTATAAATTTCTTTGAAAAATGAGGTAAAATTTTAGAAAAATCCTTGTAAAACCTACCACAGAGCCCGGTACTCCACAACGAGAAGGGTACGGGTCACAAACATACCATACCACCTCACACTATACTCATCATCATCATATGCATGCTTATACATCCATAATACAATTTAGATCATAAATTTTACTATTCACATAGCTAATTAGTACAAAATTTTAAAATAAAACTTTATCCTACCAATCCACGCCTCACCTCTGCACTGATGAGAACCTGCAACAGTAGGGGATCTAGGGTAGTCCTCAGACTCCCCTAACCCCCCAAACACTAAGGGGTCAGCCATTTCTGGTGTGAGTATAGTTATTAATCTAATAACAAATCAAAATAGTATAAAGAAAATAATTTAAACTTACAAATACCAAGTTAAGATAATGCAACCTGAATCCTGAACACAACAACATCATCAATACGACGATATATCAAATACTTTGCCCATCCTACATTCAACTATTTAATTATCCATAACTTCCCACATTTCATAATATACTTCACCTCAACCTCCTATATATATATATATTCGTATTTTACATCCGCATAGTACGAATACACATACAATCCATTGCTTTTCAATTTAAATTCTCTAACCCAAATATTCATTCTTCCTCAAGTATCGTCATAATAGCATTATATGAATATACTACATGATGTTATTACTCCGTTCATTAATAACCATTTATATGAATACCACTCATAAAACAACATACTCTCTTAATAACCATTTTCATAACCCATCTCATAATACGGGTATTTATTTTATTATGCCCTATCAAGTATCACTTCTTACAAATGCTTCTATCTCCTAATACCACATTTATTCATGTCTTATATCACAAATATAACATCTTATTGCTTATTGCAATGCTCTCACATCTCATCACATCATTAACACATTATTGATAGAATGCTTACTCTTTACATCAAAAACATGCTTTATGGTTCATTCCCATCTCATTATACCACTTTAGAAATTCTTATTCTTATAAGTAATATATCTTATCATTATCATTTTCACTTAATCCCCAAACACAATTTGGGGCCACAACATATCACACCCCATAGCCGATAGCTTGGGTAATAATCACTGCACCTCAAACACACAGTTTGGGTAATATCACATCACATCTCAAGCCAATAGCTTGGTTATTAATTCACTTCAATCACTTATCATGTTCACTTAATTTAATTCTTCATTTCCATTAATCATTACCACTATCATACCAACTCACCCTGCGAATTATGCCAAGGCAGGTAGTTCCAACCATTTCCACAGAAATAGCTGGCAGGTAGTTCCTTGACACAATTTCAAGGTACAACTCATATCAATCTGTATTTTACTTTAATGATCACATATATAATACAATTACTTCGTACTATTCATAAGAACACATGTCTCTTTTATTATTCCATTCTAAATTAACCACTTACTACATTTATCACTTCTTTCCATACACTCACTCATAACTTGTTTTCCTTCACATTTACTTCATTCACAACCACTTTCTTTCTCATCCACAATTCACATTTCACTATCCACTTTCTTTACTACCACATTTATTATTAACACTTATTTATTTTATTAGTTTGTCGACCAGTGAGCCACAGTATCCCAACATACTGAAAGCCAACAGCCCAGTAAACACGCGGCCCGATGCTCACACAGAGTCTTACTCGTCCGAGGCTACGTCCGAGCCACAGTATCCCTCCGAACCACTAACCCCAAGTAGAACTTGGGTACTTCCTCCCAGCCGAAGCCAAGAGAGAAAAAACCACTGACCCCAGGTAACTTGGGTACTTCCTCGCGACGGTTGTCATCGAGGGAAAAACCACTAACCCCAGATAAACTGGGTACTTCCTCCCAGCCGAAGCCAGGAGGGAAAAACCACTTACCCCAGATAAACTGGGTACTTTCTCGCGACAGCTGTCATCGAGGGAAAGCCGGGCCTTAAGCCGATAGCTTGGGCGATAAAATCCACTTACCCCAAACATAGTTTGGATCCACTTACCCCAAGCCGGTCCTTGGGTATTAGGAGGTCTAGCCCAAACCCCCAGGATTGCTGTAGGTACTGGTCAACAAAGCCATCTGTTATTAGCATTAATCATCTCATCTTTTCATCTTACTAAATCAACATAGAGCATCACAACTTTTACTTAAACAATTGCCACATTCTTAGCTTTAATCATGTGAATTAATAACACCTTTTATTAACACTTACCATCTTACCTTTTATATTGCATTTGATGCACACCTGATGTCCATGATATAATTATCATCTCAGTAGATCACATATATACATACACCAAGTCATTTAACATATAAACCCTCATATCACCGTAATACACATTATGAATGCCCCATGTTATTTACTACTTTATTGAATCACATATAAACATACACCAAGGTACAATATTAATAAAAGAACTACATTAGGTTATTCCATATCGTAAAAGTATCAAAATAGATCATTCATCATATTGTAATATCATACTATTGCCCATTAATTCACTTCGAACCTAATTAAAATGTAAGCATGTACCCAATTATTAATTTCATCAACCATTGCATCACACGTCATAATCATCTATATATATATCACAATTACACACCACACATGCGGGTTTCCCAGAAAAAGGGGTCAAAACCACTTATTTCATCTAATTAAATCTTATAATATCTAACTATAGCATACTAGCTTATACACCATGCTCCATGTAATTATAATTACCTATAAGGGCCTATATGCCCCAAAACAGGCACAAATCATGCACTGGATAAAAATGTGCATAAACAATCTAATATAATTAGTTTTTATACTTCAACACATCACATTAACCCATACTATAGATTTTATATATTTGGAATAATCACTTTCACCACATATCTCAAAAACCCATTTGGATCCTTAAAAATCTGTATTTTTAGCAAAAATCCACTTTTGGGCATAACTCCCACAAAACATATCAAAAGGCCACAAAATTCGGCCACAATATAAAATATTTATAACACAACATACTCACCTGACGGATCGAGCCAACGATGTCCCACGTACATCCTGTAGCCAGTCGAAGTTCGACTTTTTCCACCTAAATAGGAAATTATAGGATCGATTAGTTTAAAGCTCAAAACTCGACCTACGGATCTCCAAATTTGAATCCGCCTTCACCCACATGTCACAAATAACAGATGTAGGTGAGTTACATCGACCGATTTCAAATTCGAACCCCGATGCAAGAACTCACATATTGATCGGAGGCTTTCCAATAGGAAAATTTCCTATTTCCTAATTTCTTCAATCCCTTAGTCCTAATATCTCAAATTAGGGTTAACAACAATAATGGAACTCATCTATACCTCCGAAATCATCAAATTCTCACCTCTATATCGCGCGGGCATTTCACCGAACACCCGGCGTGCACTTTTCACCTATAATCCATTTCACTCAATTTAATTGAGCTGGAAGCCTATAAAAATCATCCAAAATTTATATTAATACTTTCATAATACTCTACACCCTCACATGCATTTTCTACAATTATTTTGATCGAGTTTTCTACCCGATTTCATAAACTCTATAGTTCGAGTTTATACCAAAATCACTACTCCCCATTTTATTCTAATGACTCACTACAATTTTTACCACCATACCAGAGATAATTCTTATATATCTATATCTCTATTTTACCAACCCAAAACCCTAATTTACTAACAACTTGTAATTTCTCTAACAATCCACTAATTCCTCAAATCTTCCACTTCCAACACCTCTAAATCTCTCTACCATAATAATCATACTCAATAAAACTAACCACACTTAATTTTATACGAATAAGTAAAATAGGATATACCTTTTCGACATCCTTTCGAAAATCCAACACTTCCACGAGGTAGAGAACCCCTCAATTAGCATACCCCTCAGTTTAATTTGGATTTGGTGAAGAATCCAAGCGGATTTGAGCGGGAAGGAGGGAGGCCGACGGGTTCGGACCTCCCAGGTTTCGTTCGGGAATCGAAAAGAAAGAAGAGAAGGGAGAAGGAAGGAGGAGAGAAGGGGAGGGGTTTTTTTTATAAAAATATTAATAATAATAATAATTAAATAAGGGCTATTAGCAAATAAACCCCCAATACCCTAAAATATTTCAAATGAACACCAACTTTATATTTTAATAATACTAATAATACAAAATACATTAAATCATCTCATAACAATCCTCCAAAATTATAAAATAAAGTAACTAATATTTCTTCACATAAAATCTCAACTCATTGGCTTCAACATATTATCTACGCCAATCCAATTAAAATATCCATACCAGTATCAATAAGATGTCACTTAAAATAATTCTCACCCCTACGAAGTATAAAAACGAATATTTTCGGTATTTTAAAATCCGAGGTGTTACACTCGCCATCGTTCGCCATAGCATTTGCCAGAGCTCGCCGAGCAGACGAGGAACCGAACGAAAAATGGGCGATGAAGCGTTGACCGGTCAATGCCTGAATGCCTTTCGATCTCCTCAATTTTTATGCATGTCACGATCAACACTCCAAATTGTACCACATCATTAGGTGTTTAATTAATTTCTATATTTAATTATTAAATTAAATTATTTATTTAAAAAATTCCAAAAAATAATTAAAAATCAGAAAAAAATTAATTAAAAATTCTAAAATAATTATTAATTCAGAGTAAAAAAATTCAAAATTCTGAAAATATAATTATTAATTTTGAATAATTTATTAAATTCTTTTGAAAATTTTATTATTTAAATTTGAAAATTAAATAAAAAATTCGAAAAATGATTAAAATTGAAGGGAAAAACTCTGAAAAATATTGAAAAACAAAAAAAAAATATAGAAAATCCTGCAATCGATTTTTGGGTATTTTGTAAACTCATAATAAGAATGTTATACCTCACGCAAGATCCAGACTTCTCCGAAAACTCCGATACGTTTTGTAAACCCTTAAATATGGGCGAATTACTCCTCAAAGGCTATGAAATTCAGTCTTTGGGAGTGGGGGGCTTGCGATATGTTTTAAAATTGAACAAAATCGGAACCGTTCTACTCGAGCATGAATCTCAAAGCTCTAGGGGTAAAACAGTAAGACAACCAATTATAAATAAACCCAGAGCTCTGAAAGAGTTATTTAAATTCATGATTATCCCTAAGAGACGGTTTAAACCAAATCTCTTATCATGAAGGAATTTAAACCCTATTTTTTAATCCAAAAATACCAGAAAGTAGAGATAAATGATTATCTCAAAATGGGTCCCAAAAGCGATTATAAATATCACTCTACCCTCACTAGAAACAGGTAATCAGTATTTTCCAAAAAAAAACTCTTTCATAATCTTCCTGATTACCTGACTTGAGCGTCGGAGGGCCTGTCGCTGGGATCAAACCCAGTGTTTCAGGCATTTTGCAGGCCAAGCAGAAGCGATCATAACCACACGAATCAAATCCTACTGCACGGAAACGTGTCAGATCGTCAAGTCAAATGTAGTTAATACTGTTGAAAGTCAAAAGGTCAAGTTCTTGATTATTTCTCCAAAGAATCCACATCATCTGGTTGCTCCTACACAGAAATAAGCAGCAACAACTATTTGTAATTTATATGGCTCATCTAATACTAGAGTACTAGTACCGTATATCAATATATTCATAGGAAGGCATCGTTACGAGGACAACTTATCTGGGTCGCTCGTGGGAAATACAAAAAAAGAATTGTGGAAATAACTCCTTCCTCTTAATTTGTAACAAAAATTTCGCTTACATGTTAAGCATGAATAGGGAATGGTAGACTCTTGCTGAGATAATTTGCTATTACGATCCTGATCCGATTGAGAGATGGATCATCGTAACTTTGAATGATATCCATGAATCAAATAAAAAAAAGAAATAAAACAGAAGAACGAAGAAGAAGAACGAGGAGGAGGAAGAAGAAGATAGATGCTTAAATAATATTCATTCATAGCCTTTTTCATTACAAAGCTTGGGTTTTTAAGAAATGAAGACACGTGCACTTTCGGTGTAAAGAAAAGGCAGGGTTCCTATTACAAAAGACATGGGTTTTGATGCAAAAACAACCTACAAAAGAAAAAAAATAACCAGGGACTGATATGTGAGCTTTTAGACTGATACACAAACATTTTCGAATATATTTAGATCTAGTTTTGGGACTGTATCAATCTTTCCCCATTAAATTGACCTTGTCCTCAAGGTCAATGGGACGGTCTTAATCAAGACTAAGATACCCATCTAAAACATCTCCAAATACGCGACCATGTGTCTTCCTCCCCCTCCTGGATTATAAACAAAGTTTTGTAAATATGAAGTGCCTTACAAATATGTAAAGAAGCTGGACAGCATTCAGAATAACTTCGCATGAAGAGGCAGAGTATCTACCACCATGTGACTAGGGCTGCAAACAAATCGAGCTATTCGGCTCGAGCTCGGTCAAAGCTCGGCTCGAATCGAGCTCGGGCTCGAACACAAAACTGAGCTCGTTTCCTTAACGAGTCGAGCTCGAGCTTGGGTTTTTTTTAGGCTAAGCTCACGAGCTATTCGGCTCGAATATGGTCAAAGCTCGATCAAAGCTCAGCTCGAACCGAGCTCGAACTCAAAACTGAGCTTGTTTCCTTAATGAGCCAAGCTCGAGCCTGAAGATATTCGGCTCGGCTCGGCTCCATTGCAGCCCTACATATGACCCACAACTACTACCACCGACCAGAGAAATTGCAAACGCACATCAGCCTTAGGTTCCCAGAGATATTGTTTATCATCATTGTGTTTGCTGATAACTTCGACATAGTCAGCAACCACATATACTGAGTAGAACCCAACACCAAACTGCCCCATGAGACTCAAGCCACCTCCTGTTTGCAATTTCTCCACAAAAGTTGAAGTTCCTGACTTGGCAATGGTTCCCAAATTCTTGATCAAATCCTCCTTTGTCATATTTTCAGAGTTGAGAATATCAAGAACTCCATCCAAAGAAATGTTGTGGGATATTTGAAATTGCCGGAGCAAGACCTGTTCTGCAACATCATACACATGTACTTGTAGCTTCCTCCAGCTAAAATATAACTTCCATCAGCAGAATAGCATCGAGTTGTAAAATACTTGCCCGAAGTGGACTTAGTTACTGACCTTCTATCTGGCACAAGCCTACCACCTGCGATATCCCTACGGGCCTCATAGTGTACATTAATGCACCGTCTGCAGGAACCCAGAAGTGAATTTGACCATCCAGTGTGCTGCATGCAAGCTACTTACTAATTCTTCATTGGGTCTCTTCTCTAACACTCCGAAGATACAAAGACACCTACAAGCAACCCTTTGCCCATCTAAATGGATGTGTTTTACCCCAATTGCTAAAAGATAATGAACCCACTGTATCAAGTCTGCAGTCCTTTCTCGATATGGACGATCAAGCTTCTCAAGTTTTGCCAAAATTTCATAGTATTCTGAAGCATTGCTTAAATTGTTCGAGCCTGTGAAATTTTCAAATAGAGGCCACTGCCATTCTTTGTCAAAATATGAGAATTCTGAAAACAGATTGCCCTCCCTCTCAATTTTGCTTAAATTCAGGGTTGCAGCAACTTCCATCAAAGATAAAATTTCAGATTCCTTTAAATTTGCACCAGCTTTTTTCAATGCAGCCAGTGGCGTAGCCAGGATTTCCATCTAGGGGGCCCGACACTTACTATAAATTTTTTTTATAATAAACACATTTGCAAGCCTCAAAATATCATATATTACTACCAAAAATACAAACTATTACAATCACTAAATAGCATTTTTCTTTAGCAATAAAACCCTTCGAGATTTCATATTCTGAAAATATTGAATGATATCTTCATTGTCAATTGCATCCAATACAACCCTTTCAATATATGCAACCAAACAATCATTCATCATCTCATCTCCCAATCGGTTTCGTAATGACGTCTTGATGATTTTCATTGCAGAAAATACTCTCTCTACTATTGCGGTTGCAACGGGTAATAGCAATGCCAACTTTAACAGCAAATATACCAACGGATATGCACGATGTTTTTTTAACTAAACCAGCTTTCTAGCAAGCCCACTAATCCCTGTAACTCCAGAAAATCGATCATCAGAGCGCACATCCAAAATGTAGGTATCAAGTTGCCGGTCAAGGTGCATTAACTCAATGTTAGAGAAATCAGATGGATAAAATTCAATAAAGCGAAGCAATTTTCTCTTATTATAAGCAGAAAATGAATCGCTTGGATCAAGACAAGCCATACACAACAGCAACTTCGTATTTGCCTCATTAAAACGATTGTTCAACTCCTGAAGTTGCAAATCAATCACTTCATAAAACAATTCAATACGATAATAATGAAGATTTGTTTTTCCTTCGAAGTTGCAACGAGATCTTCCATGTTGTACAAATAATTAATCCATAGGTGGAATTACTATCTTATGTTTCGCACAAAATGAAGAAACTTCTTCCAACAATGATTCCCATCCATCATCTCTCATATTTTGCAATTGTTGTTTGGTTATCCTCACAAGAGTCATGACATTTATAATATCTTGGTCTTTTCTCTGTAAAACTTGTGATAAATCATTTGTTATTCCCAAAATATTCTTCATCAAATGTAAGTGAAATGCAAACTCAAATTGTGCAATGATTCCCAATAGATTTTCTGCTTGCCCCCTTATCTTCGTATCCTATGCATCCTCTTCAACAATCACAATAGCATCAATCACAGACGAGTACAAGCAAATCAAACTCATTAGTGTACCGTAATGAGAACCCCAATGGTTGCTTCCTGCTCACTTCAATGTCATTTCTTGATTCTTACCTTGTCCGGTCAAAATATCACCATTATAAACTCCTTCAACAACTTTCTCAAATTGTTTTTCACGAAGAATGTCCCTGCGCTTGCATGATGCTCCAACAATATTTGATACACTCGTAACAATATCAAAGAATACAGAAATCTTCCCGTGACCTTCTGTAACAGCTACAAGTGTTAATTGAAGTTGGTGAGCAAAGCAGTGAACATAATAAGCCGACTCATTCTCCATCATAATCAAGCATTTTAATCCATTGAATTCTCCCCGCATGTTACTAGAATCATCATACCCTTGACCCCGTATACTCGATATACATAACCCATGCTGAGACAACAGAGACTCAATAGCTGCCTTAAGTGATAAGGCAGTAGTATCACCAACATGAACAATGCCAAGAAAGCGCTGCATAATATGCCCTCTTTCATCCACAAAACGTAAAACAATAGCTATTTGTTCTTTCACAGATATGTCACGCGCCTCATCAACCAAAATAGTGAACAGTTCATCACCAAGATCGCTGATGATAGCATTTGTAGTTACCTTTGCAATGGAAGTAATAATCTCTTGTTGGATTTGAGGGGATGTCAATTTGTGATTTTCTGGAGTCTTCTTCAATGCAACTTTATCAATATTGTCATTGTGGTCACAAAGAAATTGTAAGAATTCAAGAAAGTTTCCCTTATTCTGTGATTCCTGAGATTCATCATGACCACGGAAAGCCAGTCCCTGGCGCAACAGCCATTTAATGCAATCAATTGATGCCATCAAACGAAGACGATAGTCGGCTTGAGTTTGAATACATTGAGTTGCCAAAGAATGCTCAATGTGTTGTGATTGCTTCAAAAGATCATAGCCAGCTCTCACACATTTGTTATGCATACTAGTGTGGTCTCCAACATGCCCATTCAACTTCATTTTCTTTCTCCAAATTTTAAATCCCTCTCCACCAACAAATGAATCACCACCACCTTGGCCACCATGATCAGCTTTAAAAAGATAACAATACAAACAATAAACGGCATCTGTTGTAATGCTATATTCTAGCCAATTTGGGTACTCTTTGAACCACGAAGCCTGAAATCGACCCTTCTCATTTGCACAATAACGCCAAGGAAAGTTGTGATCCTTAGGTTGACAGGGTCCTTTTTGCAAGTTGTATCGTCGAACATTCTCTCTTTCTTTAATATCGTACTCATAAATATTTTTTCTTAAAGCAGGATCAGATGGATACTCTTCTTCTACAATGCAAGTAGGTGGGGGCTGGACAACAGGCTGTCGTGGGGATGGGGGTGGCCTCGGTGGGGGCTCTTGGCTTCTTGAAGCAGCTTGTTCTTAAGAGTTTTTAAAAAACTTGAATAGTGTAGTATTTTTCATCTGAAATTTTAAACTTGTCTAAGGTATGTAGTAGCCAACAACATATTCATATAAAAGCATAAATAGATAAACGAAAGTACTTAATTATCTGAAATCAATGTCTTTGTCTCCTCTTCTTCTCCAACTTTAAGTACTCAGTGCCTACGTGTATTTGAAGCTACAATCCTAAAAGTACTCAGTGCCTACGTGTATTTCAATTGGTGAGTTGGTCAACTTTATGTTAATTAAAGGACCTTAGGTTAATTCCACCAAAGTATCACTTTTGTGGCTAATAATTTTTATGATGTAGATTATTCTCATTAGAACTTGAGAGAAAACCTTATCTGAGACCCTTATTTTATTTTATAAATTTTTTTCCAGCATCAAGCAGACCCTTATATGTAGTGAGTCCATTCCTTTCCATAAAGGTTTTAGATACCTTTGTTCTCTTAACAGCTAGCAAGAACTTAAATGCAGAAAAGTGTGCAGGGCTTCTTGCATTGCATCAAAGAAATGTTTGTCTTTGTGGTGGTGTTATTGGACGTCCTCTCGTATGATAGTGTGTGTCTGGATTTGATTCCTTGCTTTTATAAAAATCAGAATAATCTAATTATGACTTCATAAACTCAAATTCTTGAACTAGCACTACAAGGTTTTCTATATTTTAAACCTGTTATCATTTTTTATAATTATTTTTTTGAGAATCAAAAGTATCAGATCTTACACGATGGTGATGATTCATGCACATCACCATCCTTCAATTCCCTGAATTATAGCATCAAACAAGCCCATATCAGAAAACAATGAGTCATGCACATTTAGTTCTCACAGTTCTCTGAAAACATAGTGGCGTGCATAGCATCAAACAAGTTGTGTGCATAGCATCAAACAAGCATAGCATCAAACAAGTTAAAAGGATAATTGGCATGAATAAGGCATTTCATCAAACAAGTGGCGTGCATTTTCAACAACTTAGAAACATTAAAAATAAATCGGTAGTTAAAACTTCTTTATTTCCAACTTCAATCATCAGTATTCAGTGCATAGAAAGAGTAAAAATTAAAGGTTAGAACTTAGAATTAGTTACCAACTTAAAACCAACAATTTGGATTTGAATCTTTGGCAAAAAGCAAACGAAGAAGGGGAGATCGGATCTGACTCAGAATAGGTGAGATCTGATCTGACTTCAAGTGGTGAGATTGGATCTGGCGTCGCCGCGTCGGGATCGAGGACTTCAGAGGTGTCCGACGATGGTAAAGACGGCAAAGTCGGCAAAAATTTTCTACGGGAGAGAGGGACTTCAGAGGCATTTATGAATCTGGAGAAGTTTGAGAGTTTGGGGATGTCAGGGTTTGGGGCGTCGATGAGGGCAGAGAAGAAGAAGAGAAAAGGAAGAAAGGAAGAAAGATTGAGTAACTAAATGGGTTGAAATTTTACACATAAACCCTTATTAAAAAAAATTACTAAAAAAAAAATTTTCGAAATTTTTTTAAAAAACCAGGGGGCGCAGCTGCACCCCCTGGGTCCATGCCAGCTACGCCCCTATCCATGACCTTTTACTCTTAGAAATTGCATCTCCGAAACTGAGGAGCATTAGTAAGTTGTTTGATGTTACTTCAGCAAGACACTGATCCTTAAGAACATCTATCCATCTTAGCTTATAGTCCCCTTTAGGTTCATAACTGACCTCCTGGGACATGATAAGATCGCTGGTTTCGCCAATGAGGAGCTGAAAGGCGTTGCTCCTTGAAAAAACACATGAATTTATGCAAATCATCCTTTGTATCTGCTGGATAAAATCTACAATCCTCAGGCAATTCAAAAGAAACACAGGAGGCACTAATCTCCTTCAACTCCTATTTGCTTTTCATGTTCCCCGAAAGATCCCGGATCATGACCGCAGTACTAGGCAACCCAACAGCTTTGAGTACAGAGAGAGCTTGCATTGAATCAATGAGACTAATGGATTCACATCCCCCATATAGAGACTTGGCAGATTCTACCAAAACCAATAAATCAGCAACCTTAGCCATTTCCATGCACGACAGTAGATTCCCATGTGGTGCTACCAATACCGTAGCTCAAAATTTGTAAACAGGAGAAGCCATAGTAGTTGAACTTCAGTTTCCTCTCCTGATAACAACACCAATATATCTTTAGCAAGCAAATTCATGTTTACGGAGGAAAGCCCAAAGAGAACAATAACACGCAGAGTGCTTGATGGTCCACTTGAGATCTTTTCTAATGAGGACATCTATTCTGTTTAGATTTTATTTTAGTACCATATTTGTTTTCGGCAATTATAGTCATATGTAATCTTTTTTATGTATTTGAGATTCTAAGAATATTTTGAGATTTGTATATCAATATGTATTTTGAGCCTATTTATAGGCCTTGAGATTAATGAGAAAGTATGACATTCTTGATTTAAAAAATTATTGTATTGAGTTTTTGCTCTTCCTCTCTCTCTTTGTGTGATACAAGTGAGATCCAAATTATTAGGGTTTGTGATAAATCCTAATACAATTTTAGGGTTTGAGATAAACTCTAAAATCTATCCCCAAATTAAAAAAATCCACCAAATAAAATTACCCAAACCCTAATTCCCAAATCCAAAACCCTAATTTCACTTTCCTCTTCTTCCCCCTGCTGTTGATCCCGACCAACCCTCACGTCATCATCCTCCCACCGCCAGAGCCACCCCCCCCCCCCCCGTCGCCATTGACTTCTTCCTCCCATCCTCGCCCCCCCTCTCTCTCCCAACTCCCATTCCTGATCGACAACAGAACCCAAAACCCCCCTAGCTCGCCCTGCCTGCTCCTTTTCCCGATAAGCACAGCCGCCTAGACCACCCTACGTCGTCGCTCGTCGACCGCCATCGACGCGCCCCCCCACTGGCCGCCTGCGACGCCGCGCCCCCGCCGGCCTTGCCTCTAGCTGACATCGCTGCTGTTCCTTTGGGGTTGCCCTGTTGTTGCTGTCTCTCTCTTACTATTGTTGCTGATTTGCCGTGTTCGTCACTGCCGCCATCCAAGATCTACACAAAATTCTTTGAAATCTCGGTATACTCTTTCCACCTTTTCTAATATTTGTGTAATACTGTTTTACCATCTCTATTATATTATTCAATTTAACTGTCAACCATAAATATTGAGATTGAGCGTTCAACTTGCTTAATTAGAGTACAAATCGGCATTGAATCTTTTACTTGCTAAGAACGTTTAGGAATTTAATTATTGATTGTTAGAACTGAATTATTAACTGAGCATGTTAAACTTAATTCAATTCTTGAAAATCTATTAAACTAATTAATTGTTTAAAATTCTGTCTTTGATCCGCATTACATGTTGGTAAAATTAACCCGTTAAGATTCTTGAAAATTCTCTATTTTAGGGTTTGTTTTCCATCATTTTGGTATCAGAGCAAAGGTTCTTAAAACCCTAGTTCTTGCATCATTTAGGCATTATTTTTGCATTCATTTAGAGTCTTTTATTTTATTTTCTTTCATTTTTTTTAGATCACTTCAGTTAAAAAAAATTGCACTTAAGACACACACGACCTCTAGTTTCCACTTTTGGTGAATGCATCTTCGCAGCACCATCATAGATCCTGAAGAGCCTTTCCTATCCCTCCTAAATCACCCAATTAGGAACCCTAGACTTCCCCGACCTGAAATGGACAACCCTGATATCTCTGCTACCCTAGCTGCCATCCAAGAAACTCTTGCCAATATCAATCAGAGGCTCGAGAAAGTGGAGTTAAATCAAACCATTGTCCCTAAGCTGCATGCCAATCGTCAGATCCCTCAAGGAAATATTCGTGACGATCAACGTCAAGAACGTGACCCTGACGAACAATATAAGAAGAATGTTAAGGCTGACGTTCCCCATTTTGAAGGCCACATGGAATCCCAAGCTTATCTTGATTGGATTCATGCGATGAACCACTACTTTATGTGGTTTGACATGAGCGAAGCCCTGAAAGTTAAATTTGCCACAATGAAATTAACTGGGAAAGCTCAACAACACTAGACCAATCTTGAACACGCCCGTAGAGGCCGAGGCCTGGCACCCATAGCCACTTGGGAAGCCATGAAAGAGAAATTCACTAAGAGATATATACCGTTATCATTCCACACCCGATTGCTAGATTCGTGGAACCAATTTTATCAAGAAAGTAAATCTACACAAGAATATGTTGATAAATTTGATGACTTCCTTATTCGGTACAATGCTTTAGGTAAAGAAAGTGAAGAACAAACTCTCTCTAGATTCAGGGCTGGATTACGAGCCGACCTTAGGAACAAGTTAATTCATAGAAATGTAGACTCACTAGCGGCAGCCTATGCCCTTGTCCTCGTTATAAATTTCCTTAAAGCTAATTCTCATTCTATGTCCAGCGATTCGATAGATCATTCCTCTAGAATGAATCCTCCTGGCCCCTCTAGACCTGAGCACTCCTTCCCTCAGTACTCTAACAAGTCTTACCCAAACAAACATAATTCAAATTTCAATTCACATAGAGATGAACATAAGGGTAAGAACACCGAAAGAGATTACACTAAGATTGACCATCTCACTAAGTGCTATAAATGTAAGGAATATGGTCATGTTGCTAGCAACTGTCCCAGCCCAAGTAGGATCAATATAGTAGAAGGTACCGCAGTCATCGCTGATGAGCCCGACAATGAGTTTAATTATGAACCTAATGTAAGTGATGATTTTGATGAAAAAGAGGATGATCAGTATCTCAATTGTATTCAGTCTGTCTAGTCACCTCCTGAGTGTACATGAGTCACCCATCCCTTTCCAAGTCACTTGGCAGCATATAGATTTTACCCCTGTGTAAGAACAGCACAGAGTTACAGAGTATGCATCCACATTTTCATTCTGCATTCATGATTTGCATAGAGAAATTTTCAAAAAAATTAATGAGAATAATTTTAACTATACGTTAATAACAGATACAAGAAGGAAATTTAAAACTCTTGATGTTAGTGACGAAGTGATGGTTCGGATTCATCCGGAACGGTTTCCATCTAGATCCGTTAAGCACTTGAACATACGTGCTGCAGGCCCATTTAAGATTCTACATACAATCAATGATAATACCTATGTCGTTGACCTTCCTGAAGGTTTTGGCATAAGTAAGACTTTCAATATTGAGGATCTAGTACTCTATAAAGGCTCAAAATTCAACCCTAGAATTTTTCTTATAGATGAACCTACCCTGCAGCCTAATGGTGAGATTCCCACATTTACCCCTGTACCTGATAGTATTCGCCCACCGACAGAAGAATTGAATAATATTTTATATGATCAGATAATCTCCACAAGAGATGGTGGTATGCACAAGTATTTAGTGAGGTGGAAAAACAAGCCGAAGTCGGATGACACTTGCAGTGATCGTGAGGGGCTCTCGTAACTGGATCCACATCTTTTGGAGCACCATGACAGGATCACTTGTTTTGACTCGACTGAGTCGAGTTCTCTCCCACCCGGAGAGAATGATGAGGACATCTATTCTATTTAGATTTTATTTCACTAGCATATTGTTTTCGACAATTATAGCCATATGTAATCTTTTTTATGTATTTGAGATTTTGAGAATATTTTGAGATTTGTATCAAGATGTATTTTGAGCCTATTTATAGGCCTTGAGATTAATGAGAAAGTATGACATTCTTGACTTAAAAAAATATTGTGTTGAGTTTTTGCTCTTCCTCTCTCTCTCTTTGTGTGATACAAGTGAGATCCAAATTATTAGGGTTTGTGATAAATCCTAATATAATTTTAGGGTTTGTGATAAACTCTAAAATCTATCCCCAAATTAAAAAATCCCCAAAATAAAATTACCCAAACCCTAATTCCCAAATCCAAAACCCTAATTTCAATTTCTCTTCTACCCCCCTGCTATTGATCCTGACCAACCCCACGTCGTCATCCTCCCACCGCCAGAGTCACCCCCCGTCACCATCGACTTCGTCCTCCCATCCTCGTCCCCCCTCTCTCTCCCTACTCCCTTTCCTGATCGAAAACAGAACCTAAAACCCCCTAGCTCGCCCTGCCTGCTCCTTTTCCCGATCAGCGCAGCCGGTTAGACCACCCGACGTCGTCGCTCGTCGACCACCATCGATGTGCCCCCCCACTGGCCGCCTGCGATGCCGCACCCCCACCGGCCTTGGCTCTAGTAAACATCGCTGCTGTTCCTTTGGGGTTTCCCTGTTGCTGCTGCCTCTCTCTTACTATTGTTGCTAATTTGCAGTGTTCGTCACTGCCGCCGTCCTAGATCTACACTAAATTCTATGAAATCTCGATTTACTCTCTTCACTTTTCTAATATTTGTGTAATACTATTTTACCATCTCTATTATATTATTCAATTTAACTGTCAAGCACAAATATTGAGATTAAGCATTCCACTTGCTTAATTAGAATACAAATCGGCATTAAATCTTTTACTTGCTAAGAATGCTTAGAAATTTAATTATTGATTGTTAGAACTGAATTATTAACTGAGCTTGTTAAACTTAATTCAATTCTTGAAAATCCATCGAACCAACTAATTGTTTAAAATTCTAACTTTGATCTGCATTACATGTTGGTAAAATTAACTCGTTAAGATTCTTGGAAATTCTATATTTTAGGGTTCGTTTTACATCATTTTCTCCTTTAAATAAGCTGCTCTTCTCTGATCACGAACCATGTTGTTGCACTGGGTATAAGCAGCACGTGCACCTTTAACGGCATTTCGGGTGTCCAGCTTCGCAATCCCCCTTTTATACAAGGCAAATGCTTCTTCGTGGGACTTTCCATTCTTCTCAAGAAGTGAGCTACCCTCATTATCCTCGATCTTTTGCACTTCCTCCTGGTCTTCAATCTCTCTGAGATCCACTTTTTCAATCTCAACTCCCCTATCCTTTTCCTCAACAACATCAGCTTGAGTAGATGAAACTCCTTGACTACCCAACATCTTTACGAGAAGAAAGTCTCTCGGATCAAACCCTATTCAAATTCTCCATTATTCAAACAAGTGGGCCACAAGTGGTGGCTGAGAAATTTATTGCAGCGGTAGTGTTCGTTGGTACAATTAGCGAAATAACGATTGCACCAATATTATAGCACATTAAATTTCCTCTCATCATCTTCCATATAACTAAAGTCTAATGGAGTCAATCCCAACCCCAATCCTTCACAAGCTAAACAACTGAGACATAAATTGTAGTCTCGCAAGGTGTTGCATTGGTACTATCAAGACAAAGATTGCATTAGTATTCTAGCATGGGTTCAGAGCAAACTTGGGTGGATGGAATTAAAGAAATATTTGGTCGAATACCTGGTGAGCGGTTGGAGCTTGATGAAATAGGGTTGAAGTTTGAGGAGATGACTTCCTGTTTCTCAGAGGAATTTCGTTGAACAGTTGAGGAGGAGATCAGACTTGGTGGTGGAGCGAAAGAGGGCGCGGAAGATAAAGGGGGGGGTGGTCGTCGCCATAGGAGATGGCAGCAGAGAGTTTGTTGAGTAAGTCTTGGAGATGGGGATTAATTTAGGGGTTTCAGAGAGTTTGGAGTGGAAGATGTCATGGGTTAGGAAGAGGGGTTTGGTAGTGAGTGGCGGAAGTGGAAAGTGCTTTGGCGAGAGCGACGAAGGGCTGGGGTTTGAAGGGGTCGGAGATAAGGAAGTGGCGGCAGGAGCAGGGGGCGGCGATGGTGGTGTCGAGGTCTGGTTCGGAGATGGCAGAGGTGGGAGAGAACCTCGCTCTGATACCATTATTACGATCTCGATCCGATTGAGAGATGGATCGTCGTAAATTCTAATAACATCCATGAATCAAACAAGAAAAAGAAAGAAAACAGAAGAAGGAAGAAGAAGAACGAGGAGGAGGAAGAAGAAGAAGATAGATGCTTTAATCATATTCATTCATAGCCTTTTCCATTACAGAGCTTGGGTTTTTAAGAATATGAAGACACGTGCACTCAACATAGAAGGAAAGAAAATAACCAGGGATTGATATGTGAGCTTTTAGACTGATACACAAACATTTTCGGATATATTTAGATACAGTTTTGGGATTGTATCATTTGCACTTTGATTTTGTTCTCTGGGTATCAGTTTAGAAATTGATCGTTGAAAAACACCTGAGGAAAGAAGAATCTTTATTAGAATCGGTGAAGTTTCACTAAATAAAATGAAAGGAACTAGACACAAAATATTCCACAATATAGGATTTTGTATGCCGAATATTACCTTGTCCATGGAGTTCAAATAATCAACGACCCTTTCCCGGTTCAGCATGAAAGTGTGCCCGTCCATCTCGATGTTAGGTGATCCCCTACAGCGATGGAGAAATTAATCAATTAATTTTGGGATGTTAAGAACGACTAGAATCACACTAAGTGATAAAAAGTCAGCACAAGAGGTTTGAGAGAACTTACTTACCCCACCAAAGTTCACCTTCAGTAGTCTCGTCCTTAACAACACGCTTATCTCTCGGAGAGCGGCCAGTATTAGCACCCAAAAGGGTTGCCAAGGCACCACTTGATGTGATAAATGATCCATGTTCATACTTTACAGCTTGTTCATAAATTCTGTAATTACTGCAATTATTAAGGCATCAGTCACACATTTACACTAAAAGAGGGGGAAAAGAGCATGTATTGGAATATGATAATTTTTCATATAATTATATAGATATTTTAACAATTTGTATCGGTATAATCATGAAAATTAGTCAGTTTTTTTAGTTATGCCTAATTTCCTTCTGTTGTCAAAGATTCAGAGACAAAAAGTAGAACCTGACAGTAGGAGGTCTTTCTTAGTGTGCCACTATTGCTATGTCCTCATGTCTTTTGATCAAACTCTAAGAAGAAAATGGTAATATTAATCACTCAAATAAATGTCAAGGAAGTGGTGATTAAGATCCAGTGAGGTATGACTTCATGTAAATCTAAGGCTTTGGGTACACTACTCTGCAAATCTGATGATACATTGGCAGCCAACTATACAAATTGTGATGCCAAAAACGACGAAAAGGAGACTCTTCCTTTGGCATATTATGATATCAACATCGCCCACATCCTCCCTAGATTCTCCAATAAGACACGAATACTAATAATTGCCTAGGGAATCAATTCCAGAGTTGTAGATGTAATACCAAGTTGTGCTCCCATTCCTTGATACCTCCTCTTTAAGTATAAGCATATATATGTTTATTATGTAGAAGAAATTATGAAGACCAAATACCAGCTGGGGAGAGGTTGTAGAGGATATGAGTGAATTTCAAAGCACTATCACTAAGGATGACCTTAGGGTTGAAGTCGTCCTGGTGGGAGACCTTGGGGGCTTCTGACTTCTTTGCAGGGTCTCCCTTCACTAGCTTCGGACCTGTTTCCCTCGTCAATGATACCAATGAGGCACTGAATACATGAACAACAGACAAAGTAAATGATAATGACTAGCAAATGCATAGCTGAGTGAGCAAACAAA
Source organism: Hemerocallis citrina (assembly GCA_017893485.1). NCBI lineage: Eukaryota > Viridiplantae > Streptophyta > Magnoliopsida > Asparagales > Asphodelaceae > Hemerocallis > Hemerocallis citrina. The sequence goes on along the minus strand of CM030367.1, from coordinate 57,156,352 downwards.
TGCACAGAGATACAGTAAGGATCGTTCATGAAAGTAATAACTTATAAGATATTATGAATAAAATTTAGCGTGGTGGTTGTCCACCGAGAAATTCTTCATGGGCATTAAGACGAGCATCTCAAGTTTAGTGTTAGTGATGAGGGGAGCGCACCACACTATGGCTTAATCTCTTATGTATATCTCCGTGGATTTATTTAATTTTTAAAAAATTAGTTGTCTAACAAATCTTATGTGTACCACTTGTTTCCTCACAAGCAGTCATTTTCATATTCTTCTGAGTTCTAACATGTACTGGCTAGTAAAGCTCTATTGATATTGCTATGCCTATGAAATGGAAAAGAAAAGTATGGGGAAAAAACAGATAAAAACTTCATTTGATCGGATATAATTTTAGGGGCAAAAACAAACTTCCAAAAAATATAAAAACCAACTAAAAGAAAATAAATCATATGCCGAAAGATTTCACAGAAACACTTTAGCTCAAGTATCAAATTGTCTTAACATATGCACCTTCTATGTAATCTTTCTGAAATACGAGAAGAACATATTGGGCAGAAATTCAAAGACTCCTGCCATTCCAGAAGTTTTCTGATGCTGTTTGTTTTTGGGGTGTAGGGCAGCAGGTATGAGTTCTTGTAATTTGTGAAACTGAAACAATAGTATTGGCGTCGGTCCGACCCTAGGGAGTAGGACCAGCTCTGGGGTAGCAGCCGAGAGGTAGAGGCCGGGTGCTCAGCTCGGATCTTTGATGCTCGGCTCAGCCTTTTGTACCTGCACACTGCCTAGAAACACCAGGAGAAGTCCCGACGGTAGGTCCTCCGACGATCTAGGCAGTTACTGAGAAAGAGACTGGGCAGCTAGGGTTCAGTTGGGGAAAGATTGGGTATTTATAGGCAGAGACAAACGGGTCTGGAATCATCAATGGGCCGGGTCGGACCCGTTTACCTGTGGGCCTGAGCTGGTTAAGGCCCGTTGGACTCCAGTTGACTTTGATGATCACAGGGGGGAGGATTCAGAGGAGATCAGAGGGCTCTGATTTGTGCTACTCTTTAATCCCACATCACAAGCCTCCCACTCCTGCAGGGCTGTGAAAGGTCAGTTGTGAAGGAGTAGTCTGCTCCCATGGAGAAGAGTGGAAAAAGAGTTTCTTTGGCTGTGCAAGGTCAGTTAGGGTCGGCGCGGAGCAGAAGCGGGTTCGGACGGCCGAGCACGAGCATCTACCACCGAGTGTCGTCGACGAGGTCCTGATGATTCCCACCGTTGCCAAGGTGGAATGGGGGCTGTTCAGAGTGTCGAAGGTGGGAGAGGTCGCCGAGATTGGATCGCCGTAGTTGCGAGGAGGTTACCCCTGTACTTGAGATGGCTGTTGAACGTTTAAGCTTAGGGGGTCGGCGAGCGGAGGCGAGCCGAAGAGACTTTGCTTGTGAACGCTACCCCCGTGCTCGAGATTACTGCCGAGCGTTGAGGCTTAGGGGTCAGCGAGTGGAGGTGAGCCCACGAGACTTGGCTTGTAAATGCTACCCCTGTGCTCGAGATTGCTGTCGAGCATCGAGGCTTAGGGGCTCGGCGAGTGGAGGCGAGCCCAAGGGACTTGTCTTGTGAAAGCTACCCCTGTGCTCGAGATAGCTGTCGAGCGTCGAGGCTTTAGGGGTCGGCGAGCAGAGGCGAGCCAAAGGAACTTGGCTTGTGAAAGCTACCGCTGTACTTGAGATAGATGTCGAGCGTCGATGCTTAAGGGGTCGGCGAGCAGAGGCGAACCTAATGGATTTGGCTTGTGAAAGCTACCTCTGTGCTTGAGATAGCTGTCGAGCATCGTGGCTTAAGGGATCGGCGAGCAGAGGCGAGCACAAGGAACTTGGCTTGTGAAAGCTACCCCTATGCTCGAGATAGTTGTCGAGCATCGAGGCTTAGGGGGCCGGCAAGCAGAGGGCAGCCCAAAAAACTTGGCTTGTGTAAGCTACCCCTGTGCTCGAGATTGCTATCGAGCGTCAGGCTTAAGGGGTCGGCGAGCGAAGGCAAACCCAATGGACTTAGCTTGTGAAAGCTACCCCTGTGCTGGAGATAGCTGTCTAGCGTCGAAGTTTAAGCGGTGGGCGTGCTGAGGCGAACCCAATGGACTTGGGTTATGAAAGTTATCCCTGTGCTCGAGATAGCTGTCTAGTGTCGAGTCCTAGGGGGTCGGTGAGCGGAGGCAAGCCCAAGAGACTTGGCTTGTGAAAGCTACCCCTGTGCTCGAGATAGTTGTCGAGCGTCGAGGCTTAAGGGGTCGGCGAGCTGAGCGAGCCCAAGGGACTTGGCTTGTGAAAGCTACCCCTGTGCTTGAGATTGTTGTCAAGCATCGAGGCTTAAGGGGTCGATGAGTGGAGGCGAACCCAAGGGACTTGGCTTGTGAAAGCTACCCCTATGCTTGAGATTGCTGTCGAGCGTCGAAGCTTAAGGGTTCGGCGAGCGGAGGCAAACCCAATGGACTTGGCTTATGAAAGCTACCCCTATGCTCGAGATAGCTGTCGAGCATCGAGGCTTAGGGGGTCGACGAGCAGAGGCGAGCCCAAGCAACCTGGCTTGTGAAAGCTACCCCTGTGCTCGAGATTGCTGTCGAGCGTCGAGGCTTAGGGAGTCGGCGGGCGGAGGCGAGCCCCAGGGACTTGGTTTATGAAAGTTATCTTGTGCTCGAGATTGGTGTCGAGCGTCGAGGCTTAGTGGGCCGGTGAGCGGAGGCGAGCCCAAGAGACTTGGCTTGTGAAATCTACCCCTGTGCACGAGATAGCTATCGAGCGTCGAGGCTTAGGGTCGACAAGTGGAGGCATGCCCAAGGGACTTGGCTTATGAAAGCTACCCTTGTGCTCGAGATAGCTGTCGAGCGGCGAGGCTTAGGGGGTCGGCCTGGAGATTCCAATAGCCGTTATAGGAATAGTTTTTTGAGAGAATCGAGTTATTGTAATTGTTTTTCGCAAGAATCGAGGAGTTACTGTAACTAATTTTTGCGAGAATCAAGGAGTTTTAATCATCTATATATACGCGTCCCCCTCTCCCTTTCTCATTTCTCACTTTCACTCTCTCTCTCTAGAATTCAGAGCTTCTCTCTCTAGAAGTTTTCCGTCACCGTCGATGAGCTTTCTGGCGATCTTTCGTTAAGCTTCACTCAGGTTAGTACCTTTTAACATGTCCAGGGCTCAGTCCGGCTCCTTCGCCTCAAACCCCGGTAGTGGTACACACACCGGTTTGTCAGACTCTTCGACTTCTTGGGATACAGAAGAGGATGTTCTGGCCGTGCAGCCATTGCATGCCTGCAAGCCATTTGTGGTCGAGAGCAGCGACTCAGAGGAAGACGAGCCCCCAGTCGAAGCCATTGATGACGAGCATGAGGAGGAAGAATCTCCCGGGGGTCCCCCACCGAGGAGACGCGAGCTGCCGAGGGTACCCGAGCTGAAGGAATGGGCTCCTCCTCGAGGGCCTCGGTCCTCAAGCCGCTATCAACTCCGTCGCCTGAGAAGGCTCATAAGGCGCAGAAGAAGAAGATGAAGTGGACATTGCCCAGCAGTCCGGATAAGGTGATAGCTCCCCGGTAGCTAGAGGTCCCGTTCTTGCCTCAGTCGCGGTCGAATACGATGTACCCAGACGACATCGAGGACTTCGTCCGTTATGGGATACCGCCCTCCTTACCGAGCTAGGTGAAGATCAAGATGGACAGTACCTCCTCGATTTTGAAAGGGGAGGACCTGTCATTGATCCACGCGAGGTACTTCATAGGGAGGGAGTTCGAGTTGATGGTCCCCAGCGCCGGCCTCAGGCCTACCGACCCTCTGGCGCCTGGTACTGCATCTTCCCTGTGGATGCGTTCTCCTCAGGGCTGAGGCTGCCCATCCATCTCTTCATCCGCGAAGTTCTGAATTGGGCCTCGCTATGCCCGATGCTGTTTGGGCCGAACTCATGGAAGCAGATGGTGAGCTTTGTCTTGTTGTGCGAAGAAAGGATAGTGTCGCTGAGGCTAAACATCTTCCGAGCTGTAGCACCCCAAATCCCTATACTAGAAATCTGAGACCCTACTCCAGAAGTCGAACTTCAAAATAGCCACAATCACAGAAAGTACAGGTAAATATAAAACTTTTATTCCATATAAATGTTAATTTACAAGTGTTACAATATCCAAATAAGAATGACAAGATTTACAACAATATAATAACACTTGCATATGTCCCTTAGATGCTCGGACCAACCCGGGCTTTGCAGTACCTGTAAATCGGCTCCGGATACCTACAAGGTAGGGAACGTCAGTACTTCGACTGATGCAGTGGTATGCCATGATCCTACGACTAGATGCAACAAATCACATGCCTGACTCTAATGCAAGCAAGATTTTGGAGAACGAATGCATCTCATATTACATATGCCCCCAAATCTAACTGTCTTTCTCCACAGTTTAGGGATTTAAACCCTCGCCAAGCATCCTACTCTTGTACTCAACCTGTTCCCAGTAGATTATCCGTGCCCAAGGAGGTTGCAGTTGGTCGGTCTAGTTCCGCCACTATAGTGCCTAAGCGGTGGTTGCATTTTCCACTCAGTACCCGTGCACAAACCTCACTCAGAAAGCCGTGTCAAACTCCGATAACAAGACCGGGTACTTACCCGGTACAAAATGACATTAATGATTCACATGTAAAACAAAATCCATGTGCATAGGAACATGACGGACTCGAGAGTCAAATCTCCCTATCCGACAAGAGTCCCCCTCCCATTCCTTACCCCAACATCTTTGGGAATTAACAGATCGAGATACGAGACTGTGAACTCAATCATGAGAACCGAAAACTTATTCCTACGACAGGAAAGTACAACACCCGACTATGGTCTGCTAGTACCACGCTACAAACTCCTAATACACCATTCTAATCCACGGCTCATTCTAATCACTTGGGTAAAATAAGATTGCCTCCAAAACTTTGCCTATCGACTTCTGGCCCTGGCGATACCAATTCAGTTCGCTACTTCCCCTAGCTTGGAGTTCGTCCGATATTATGGCCCGCGTTCAGCCTCCCCGGCTTGCATAGAACTTGCATGGACGTCCAACACCACAGCGGAAAATTCACGATTTTTAGGGTCGACAGACATAGGGCATCACCCTACCCTAGTGACTAACTTAAGTCACAAAATCCACCATAGGAGTCAAACAAACCAGCAATAGGCACCCATCGTCCCCAAACAGCGAGTTATCAACTCTAATGTACACAGGAGAAAGGTCCTCTCAATATTTAGTCAAACCCAAGACTAAGCAACTACGGTGTTTCTTCTCGAAACTTAAAAAGATCATTAATCCCACAATACAACTTAGATTTGGGTGTTCAAGCTCAATCTGGAAAGGTAAAGACCTAGGCTAAAACTTCCTAGTTGATCATAACCTCAGATTCTATCATCTAGGTCCTCAAAATGGCATCTCAAGCCTTAGCCTGTGTATTTTCTGTCGACTGGCTGCACCTTACTGGTAACATAAATGACTACCTACTCATCAGAATGCTACCAACCCAGGTTCCATGCAAAGGTGTGGGTGTCCTCTACAATTCCTTAGTTGATCACCAATCCAAAATATGCCATTTGATCACCCTAAAACATGCATTACTCTCAGGTGTACCAAAACACACACTAAGTCTTGCTCAAACAGAGCATTCAGCTCAACACCTGGTTTCTGTCCAGTCTTGTAAAAATCATATTAAATCATCCACTCACAGGATTCACCTCAAACAGGGCTTGTAAAAAATTTCTAGATGTCTACTACAATTCTCTAAGAGAACTCTTCCTCAAAATTTGCTCTTACAGAGCATCAATTGTGTCATCTCATCAAGGTATCTGATCTGACTGAATTCAGCATAGTACATGCTATAAAAATCATCATAAATTATGTACTCATTCAATAGTCACCAAATTTACAGTTAAGAAACTAGATATCATAATGAACAATATGCAAAAGAGTTTATGTCTAAATTCCAAGTATACACTGAGTTCTTCATGTTTCAAACAAGCATAAAGATCATACTGTTCTTCAGTTACAATTCTAACTACTGTTGATAGACTAATTTTGAACATTCATGTAACTTCATCCAATTAATTTCTTGATTTTTCCGTAGAGTCTAGATACATGTGAGAAAATATGGTAAAAGTTTCAGAATAAGATCATGTGCCAATTAATTATGAGAAATCTCTCAATCTCATATATCATAGTAAACAAATCCTGCTACTGCCTTACGACTCCAATCCAAAAATGGATTTTATTAAAATACCAAACAACCTCAGAAAAATCCGAAATAATTCATGCATCATCTAGACATGTAATGGAACAATATGTGAAAATTTCATCATCAAATTCCATGTGGTTTGTTCTCGAAAAATTATAGAAAATGACATGCAAATCAAGATTTCAGGTTCTAGTTTCAGATTCAACATTCAATTTCTTAAACAACCATTCTAAACTCCTACCACTACTCATGCATGCAAGAATCAACAAGAAACAACAAGAAAAGTTTAAAGAAACTCCCCACCCTGAAATGGTTTGAGAGTAGATGATGGTCTTGAGCTTTACTCTTCCAAGAATCCACTCAAAGTGAGCTCCTCTTCAATCCTTCTTTCTTTTTCTCCTTCTTTTTCTCTCTTTTTTTCTTTGGGTTTGTATTCTAAAAATTTCAGAACTTGGGAGGAGAAATGAGAGGGTTTTAATGGGAAAAGAGTGAGAAAATAGAGGGGGGATTTAGGATAGTAGGGGGTAGGGGTAGGGTGGTTTTGTGTAAAACCATGTCTAGCTCATGGTTTGAGGGTACAATAGTTGGTTGAACTTTTTAGCCCTTAATTGAGTTCTTGGATGAGAGATGAGAGGTTTTATAGAGTGTACGCAAGATATACCCATTGTAGTATCATACAATGATATATTTGCATATGTACTGTATCCAAAACTAGCGTATGTACTAGTATCGGTCCTCCTCATTCTCGTGCATCGTCTAGAATGCAACCATCCTCATGAATTGCCCTGCAAATCTAACTGCACACCAACAACAGTATAATCAAACAAAATACTGTAATCATATGCATGCATACAGACAACATATATATATAAGTATTGTACAATCCGGGGTATTACATGAGCTATGCTGGGAGTTAGCTAGTCTGGGGAGTTTGTGAGGATTTATTACGTACTACTGCCTCGGAACGGGGGTAAGTTCGTGCACGGCCACCCCGACTTAATAAAGGAATGGAAGAAGAAATACTTCGTCGTCCGGAGCGAAGAGCCATGGGAGATCCTGATGAGGTGGAACTTCTACAAGCCTAATTTTAAGGGTCCCAAGAAGGGCGATCTTTCGGCCGAGGAGTGGGCATTCGTGGATCGTCTTCATAAGAGCCACAGTATAAGTTGGCCGAAGGTGACAGAGAGTCATATGGCCCACGTTGGACTGAGCCCCGTCCCGTCTCGTATGTTTTTTGTTCATTTTTTCCTTCAGTAATCCACTTTTGTGCTCACCGCTTTTTAATGGAATTTTCCTGTAGAGATGGACCCCGAGGCGATCAAGGAGAGGAGGCTCGTCATGAAGAAGCAGAAGGCGGAGCAATTCGATAAAGGGAAGCAGTCGGAGGCCCCTTCCAGAGCGGCTTCTGAGGCTCTGCTCGAGCCGAAGGCAAAGCGGATGAAGACAAGTCAGTCGAGGGAGACCGCCCTCGTACCGAGCTCCAAAGCCTCGAAGGTGTCGGAGGTCATGCAAGGGGGTGTCCCCCCTCTCTGTGCCGATGCCCAAACCATGGTCGAGGAAGAAGGGCTTCAGCCTTGGGCCCTGGACTGGTCCATTCGGAAGGGGGATACCATGATCGAGGATCCGATCACCATGGATTTCATGGACAAGATGGCCACGCCTCGGGATCGACAAAGCATGGGTGCTGACACCCTCGAGTCGGCCTACATGAGGTGGGCTCAGGGGAGCGTGCAGATAAATTTCGAGGCTTTGTCTTTCTATCTCTATGCATTTGTTCTTCATGATTTTGTTTTTACTCAAGTGTTTTTACCTTGGCTGTAGGCTTGCATGTTCGACAACCAGGTGATAAGGAACCACAACCTAGAGCTGAAGTATGAGCAAAGCCAGACCAACCTCTTTAAGGGCGAGATGATGGATCAGAAGACCGCCCAGGATGCCTCGATGAAGCGGGAGTAGGCCCTGAAGGCTGACCTAGCCTCGATGGCCGACGACGGGCTGAGGAAGGAGGCAGCACTGAGGAAGGCATTTGAGGGGAGAAGGGGCCGCTGACCTTGAAGGCCTAGGACATGTTCATCGATGCCCAGAATGAGGTGTACGACAAGGTGCTGAGCCATGTCAAGCACTTCTATCCGACCCTGGATCTGATGGGCTTAGACTACGACATGGTGATCGACGAGCCGCCGAAGACCCCCGAGGGCGATGCACCAGTCAAAGGGGAAGGTGGAGCCGGGGGGGACGGTGCCGAGGCGGTTGTCGACCCCATGGCCGCTGTCGGACCCGAGGGAGAGGTTGGCCCTATGCCGTGGTTGATTTTCTTTTTTCTTTTCTTTTTGTTTTTGATATTTTATTTGCCAAGGCGGACTGGCCACTGCGGTATTTTGTAAAAGCATTCCAATTTATGACAAAGAATTTTTGGTTGGCCAAGTGTTTTGACTACAACTTTTGCCTTGACTTTCTGCCTGTCCGACCCTATTTGACTTGTGTAATTTTTTGAGATTGTAAGTTGTGAATTCATGTCCTCGGAATGACCTTTTGTTTCGCTTCTATTAGATGTCGACCTCCTTCCTCGAGTTTGATCCCCGACGATCCGAGGTGACGTGGCTTCGGAGCAAGATCAGGATATTGGAGTCCACTCTTGACAGATATCGGAAGGAAGCTCGCGATCATGACGCCGCTTTCCACTACTTCTAAAACAAGTCAAAGGAGCTGAGCGCGGAAGCGGCTCAATTGAAGAAGGCGATAGTCGTTCGTGGCCTCAGAAGCACGGGCCTTGGATTTTCCATGTCAAGCGCCTCGTTTCAAAGGCCTACCTTGGAGTCTCTCGTTTGTGAGATCATCGTGGAGAAAGAGATCGGGATTCAGCATTACAAGATGATGTTGGGGGCGCTCCTCTGGCCGCGAACCATCTTCGATTCGGTAGTTGGAATATGTGAGGCCGGGCGATGCCCAAAGCTCTGTGACTAGCGTGTCTACCTTGGCTGCTCCTAAGGATTCTGCTGAGCAGGCCATGGAACCAAGCTAGTCGGTGGGGTTTGGGTTGGGCCGTGCTAGTTCGGAGGGGCTCTCAGAATAGTTTAGGCTGAGGTGATAGCCGTTGTAATAAACCTTATTGTACTGTGGCCTCCCAAGGTGCTTATGATAATAAAAAATAATCTTTTCAATTTGCTTGGACTTGTTTATGAGAACGAGTGTTGAGGGATTGAAGGAGGATCCCCGCTTGTTTTAGGAGCCAAGTCGAGGGTCGGAGACTTGTGAGAGTGAGAAATCTTGCCGTATGGCTAGAACGTGGGGGCGAAGAAGGCCCATTTGGTTCGGAAACCGAGCTCCATCATCTTGTAAGAAAGCTAGGGCTTCTGCTGTCCAGTGGCAGGGGACGTGTTCGAGCGGGAGGGTGATGACGGGGGCGAGGGATCCAACGTCATTAATGAAGATGTTTCGTCTTCCAATGTCATTAATAAGGGACGTTTTCACCTTCCAACGTAATTAATGGCGGACGTTCAGCCTCCCGCCATTTCGACTTCCCACGCCATAATTGTGGTTACCCTGAGGGCTATAAAACCCTCACCCCCTCACCAGAAATTGTCTCACTTCACCGTGAGTTCTCGTCGTTGGCCGCTCTCCTGCCACTCTCTGATAATTGGGGGGTAATGACCGTCAATGCTATTTATCCCCAGTTTCCAGCGGGTGAAAGGAGGTTTGATCCCGAAGATGGTGCTCGAGGTGCTTGCCGAAGGCGAGTGCCTTAACTGAAATTTTTGCTCGGAAGTCCTAGAGTGGTGGCTCTCCTGCCACCCTCTGACAATTGGGGGTAATGGTATGAGTGTTGTTAATCCCCAGTTGCCAGCGGGTGAAAGGAGGGTCGACCTCGGAGATGGTGCTCGGGGAGCTTGCCAAAGGCGAGTGCTGTAACTGGAACTTTTGCTCAAGAGTCCTGGGTCGGTGGCTCTCCTACCACCCTCTGACAATTGGGGGGAATGGCTATAAGTGTTGTTTATCCCCAGTTTCCAGTGGGTGAAAGGTTCGGGGCTCGGAGCGCTTGCCGAAGGCGAGTGTCCTGAGTCTTTAACAAAAATTTTGGGTAGGGGGGTTAGCTGATGTCCCTGACGAAGGTTTAGGACTTTGGTTGTCCCGATGATACCCCCCTTAGATACCCAGATTCCAAGTCGAGCTGCAAGGGAGCGAGGGTTGAAGGCCTCCTTATGCTGGTAATCACCGCAAGGTGTCGAGGCTCGGGGTTCGACATAGATAGATTGCACATGAAGTGGCAGTAAAGATTGAACGACTTAGGACTGTTGCATATTTTCTTACTCTCTGTAGAGATTTAACTTGATGGACGATATACCTACCGGGAGCAAACCTTTTACTGTTACTTGGATTCCCAAGACTATCTCAAAAGGGGTGGGAAACTTTTCACACTTCCTCTGCTTTGTTTACTTGGAGGTCACCATCAGGCTTTGAAGCTTTTTTGGTCGGCACAGAGCGACGAGCTCCGCTGCCTTAGCTTGAGAAAGCTACCCATGTGCTCAAAATCACCGTCGGGTGTCGAGGCTAGGGGGTCAGCACAAAGCGATGAGCTCCACTGCCTTAGCTTGAGAAAGCTACCCATGTGCTCGAGATGACCGTCTGGTGTCGAGGCTTATGGTCGGCACAAAGCGATGAGCTCCGCTGCCTTAGATTGAGAAGGCTACCCATGTGCATGAGATCACCGTCAGGTGTCGGGACTTAGGGGTCGGCACAGAGCGACGAGCTCCACTATCTTAGCTTGAGAAAGCTACCAATGTGCTTGAGATCTCCGTCAGGTGTCGAGACTTGGGGGTCGGCACACAGCGATGAGCTCTGCTGTCTTAGCTTGAGAAAGCTACCCATGCGCTCGAGATCACCGCCAGGTATCGAGGCTTGGGGGTCGACACAGAGCAACGAGCTTCGTTGCCTTAGCTTGAGAAAGCTACCCATGCGCTCGAGATCACCGCCAGGTGTCGAGGCTTGTGGGGAAAGTGCTGGGACTTACATAGAGAATCTGAGCTTAAAAAACTTGGAGAGAAATAAGCCTCTTTTCTTTAATCTTTTCATACAAAAAGTAGTGGCACGTTGGGCCGATTACAAGGGATTGGTCACATAAGTAGTTTAGTCCTCCCCTTCGAGGTACTTGATGAGGTGCTCTGGATTCCAGGGTTTCTTGACTATGTTTCCTCTCTGGTCAGTGAGACGGTAGGTGCCGGGGTGCAATACTTCGGAGACCTTATACGGGCCCTCCCAATTAGGGGCCAACTTTCTCTTTTTGCTGGGGTCGAATACTGCCAATTTCCTAAGGACGAGGTCACCCTATTTGATGTTGGTGGGACGGACCTTCTTGTTGTCAAAATTCTCGACCCGTTGCTGGTATATGCTTCTTTTGATTGCGGAAATTTTTCCTGACTTCGTCGACTAGGTCCAAGTTGGCTCTGAGGACTGCCGAGTTGCTCTCCTTGTCGAAGGCCAGGATCCTGGGTGAAGGGAGGCCGATCTCTAAGAGGATAACTGCCTCTGTGCCGTAGATTAGGTTGAAGGGCGACTCGCCCGTGGGGATCCTCTTCGTCGTTCGGTGCGCCCAGAGAACGATCAGAAGTTCGTCGACCCATAGCCCCTTAGGGGAATTGTCCAATCGCTTCTTAAGGCCGTCCAGGATTTGGCAGTTCGCATTTTCGGCTTGGCCATTTGATTGAGGGTGGCATATCGACGAGAAGCATTACTGAACGTCGTTGTCTTCATTAAACATTCGAAAATTCTTATTCGCGAAATGGGTCCCGTTGTCGGTGATAAGCACCCATGGGATCCCGAACCGACAGATGATGTGTCTCTAGGAGTTTTTGGGTTTGATGCTCGATGATCATGGCCAGGGATTCTACCTCGATCCACTTGGTGAAGTAGTCGATGGCCACCACCAAGAATTTCCTTTGGTCCATTGCTTGAGGGAAGAGGCCGACCAGGTCCATCCCCCACATAGCAAAGGGGGTCGGACTGACCAGGGATCAGAGGTTGGCCTGCAGGAGTCTCTTCACCGATGAGAATCTTTGGCAAGGGCGGCATCTTTTGACAAGGTCTTGGATGTCTTGCAACATGGTCAGCCAGTAGTACCCGTGATTTAAGGCTTTTCGGGTGAGCGACCTGCTCCCCATGTGGCATCCTCCGATCCCCTTGTGTAGTTCCTTCAGAGCGTACTTGGCCTCATCAGGGGCTAGGCAACGAAGGTAGGGTCTACCGTCAACTACCGTGTACGAGCGCTTGAAGAGAGTTCCGTTGATCAGGGTGAATCTTTCAGAGCTATCTTGCCTCGGATTGGTCCTGAGGGAGTTCGCCCTCCGAAAGGAACTTTCGAATGGGCGTCATCCAGTTGTCGGGTTGTAGATCAATGGTGAGGCAGGAGGCTTCAGGGAGGTCGATACTGGGCTTGAGGAGGACCTCGACCAAGATGGTGCGGTCGAGCCCCTCGAAGGATGATGAGGCAAGCTTCGACAATGAATCCGCCTAGGTGTTCTGTTCCCTGGGGGATTCGTTCTTCCGAGTGGTATTCGAAAGACGATAAGAGATGATGGACCACCGCCAAGTATTGCACCATTCGAGCGTCGCGAGCTTCGAACTCCTCGGTGATCTGGTTGACCATGAGCTGGGAGTCGCTAAAAGCCTTGATGTGCCTGGACCCAGCCTTGTGTGCTAGGGTGATCCCTGCGATCATAGCTTCGTACTCTGCTTCATTGTTAGAGGTCGGGAAATTCAGACGGAGAGAGTATTGAAGAACAAAATTATCGGGACCCTTCAGGATGACGCCTGCGCCACTTCCTCCCTCGCAAGACGATCCGTCGACATAGACTTCCCAGGTTGGGTCTGTCTTCTTGATGTCGGATGGCTCGAAAATAGTGCATTCTGCGATGAATTCGGTGAGGGCCTGCCCCTTGATAGCTGTCCTGGGCTGGTAGCTAATGTCGTACTGACCTAGCTCGATCGACCACCTGATCAAGCGGCTGAAAGTTTCGGGCTTGTGAAGTACGACTTTTAAAGGCTGATCTGTAAGGACATGGATAGAGTGGGCTTGGAAATAGGGGCGAAGCTTCTGTACGGCCATTACCAGTGCGTAGGCCACCTTCTCCATCTTAGCGTATCTGGTCTCTGCCGAAAGCAAGACCATGCTTACATAGTAAAGAGGCTTTTGGACACCGTCCTTTTCTCGCACGAAGACGGCGCTGAGGACGTTCTCCGAGGCTCAGAGATATAACTGGAGTGATTTGCCTGGCTCGGGTTTGCTCAGAAGTGGAGGGTTGGCTAGGTACGATTTCAGCTATTCGAACGCTTGTTGTTGTGGGTCGCCCCACTTGAAGCCTTTTGCCCCTCGGAGGGCCTTGAAGAGGAGGAGTGATTTCTCCCCGGATTTCGAGAGAAAGTGGCCGATGGCTGCCAGTTTCCCCATTAACCGTTGGACTTCTTTAATACTCCTCGGACGGCCATGTCAATAATGGCCCGGATCTTTGCGCACTTGGCGGGATTAAGCCTCATGTCATGGGATCAAAGAACACCAAATGCTTCCTCAAGGTTGGTCACATGGTCCTGACCTCGCCGGCTTTTGACGAGCATGTTGTCGACGTATACCTCCATATTGCGACCGATCTGGTTTTTAAAGACCCAGTTGGCGAGCCTCTGATAGGTGGCTCCGGCATTCTTGAACCCGAAGGGCATGACCCGGTAACAGTACAGACCTTGGTCGGTAACAAAAGACGTCTGGGTGATGTCAGAGGGAAACATGTGGATTTGGTGATAGCCTGAAAAGGCGTCTATGAAGGTTAGCAGCTCGTGAACCGATGTCGCGTCGATTAGGGTGTCTATGCTCGGGAGAGGGAAAGGATCTTTTGGGCATGCCTTGTTGAGGTCTATGAAGTCTATCTAGATCCTCCAGCTTCTGCTGACCTTCTTAACCATCACAATGTTAGCCAGCCACTCCGGGTAGCTAACCTTATGAATGAACCGAGCGGACAACAGTTTGTCGACCTCCACCTTTACGGCTTGCTGCCTCTCCGAGGCGAACTTGCGCCGCTTTTGCTGAATAGGCTTGGAACCCGGGGCGACGCTCAGTCGGTGCATGATCAGGTCTTCGAATATCCCGAGCATGTCAGACGTAGTCTAGGTCTCACGCCCCGCATCCCAAAAAATATGGAATACAGATACGAGACAAAATCCCAACGAATGATTTTCATCATCCATAAGTTGTTCAAAAATCTTTACAACATTCACAAGAATCATCCGAGTCAGAAGAAAAAGTATCAACCAATATGCACATATGAATCAAAATACAAACCAGAATACTTGAAATAAAATATATTAATATCAAATAGTCATTATCTGAATAAGACAAATATCCTGGGTCACATTGTCTAAATACAAGAATAAATCCAAGTCTCAAAATACAATATTGTTCAAGCATGCTACAAGAAATAATAATAAAATCCAGCACTAATACTTCATGTCACCAATATCGTCTGGAACCTGTTCTCCAGAATCTGCAATTTAACAATTGCAGGGAAGAGGAAAAGAGAAAACAAGTACCTGTCAATTGCAAGTTATGGGCTGCTTGTAATGCAGGATACAAGTACATGGGAAAAACTAACTAGCACTTGGTATAAGCATGATATCCTAATATAACAACTATCATGGTAAGATGAACAAGTGCAAGTGGCATGTATCAAGTGTCAAGTGAACAAGTATCATGTAAACAAATATCAAGTATCAAGTGTTATGTATCACGAAATCAAGTAACAAGTGTCAAGTAGTCAAGTACAAGGGTCAAGTATCATGTTCAAGCATCAAGTCTCATGTATCATGTAATCAAGTATCAAGTAAGCATGTATCAAGTTCAAGTTTCAAGTTCAAGTATCATGTGTTAAATATCTTGTATTATTACTATCTAGGTAACACTTCATGTGCCATCCTTTTATCACATGGTTGTTACAGTCAATGCAGTTCCGTTTTAGATTTCATAGTGGACCATAAAGGGAAGTGTACTCAGGGAAAAGCCTCAAGAATCATGTATCAAGTATTAAGCCTCAAGTATCAAGCAAACAAGCCTCAAGTATCAAGTATCAAGCCTCAATAATCAAGTAAACAAGCCTCAAGTATCAAGTAGTGAAATATCAAGCCCCAAGAGTGAAGTATCAAGCCTCAAGTAGTGAAATATCAAGCCAAATCTCAAGTATCAAGCTAAGTCTCAAGTATCAAGTAAACAAGCCTCAATTTATCACATAGGATCAAAAGAACCACTTGTGAGTACACATTTCTGAAATATCCACTATTTGATCTGTCTCTTTAAAACCCCGGCTTGGTTAATTTATTATTAATGTCAAAAAGCATGTATGTGTCACGAAACAAGCATGTATATCATGGTATGGTCAAGTAACAAATTCAAGTTGCAAGATAAATAAGAACAAGTGCAAGGTAACTCACAAAAGAATAAAATAACCAAATCTCAAGTTCAAGACAACAAGACCATACTGTAGTAAAACAATGATTCCCGGTTTTACAAAAAGGAAAATCTGAATCCGTTGAAATTTCTTGAAAATAGACTCCCAACCGAATCTAGAGAATACAAATAAGTCATATAGTAATTCACAAAATCGTAACTCAAAACTGATTTTAATTCAGAAAACACGTTCAGCCAGAAATCAGTAAAACCAATTCTCAGTCAGTAAAATAGCATCAAAACTCAAAAAATAAATCCATGAAAAATCTGGGGTATTCTCCTATATGTCTAGTATTAGAATATAAGGTTTTAGAATTTTCTAGTAAAATTTGACCAGTCATCAAAAATCAGAAAACATCGATAAACGATAGTTTGGCAAATCTGGAATTCCCAACACTGCTGTACGAAAACTATAATATCTCGCAACCAGTGAAACGAAATCCAAATCTTCCAGAGGAAGATGAAAATAGACAAAATATATTAACTTTCATATTTCACAAGCATTTTTCATACAGTTGAAGGAAATAGGGTGAAAATACAATTCTTTATAGAACAGCGAGCAAAATACAGCAAGTACCGTCTTTATAAACAAGCATGAAACGACATTTAAAACTCATCAATAGAATCCACCAAAATTCTAGGTAATCCCTAAATAAGTATAGAAAAACTTAACAAAGTTCTAGATCAAAATAATATGTGTAGCACAAGTATCAAAATAATTTAGTCATCAAAATCACCAAGAAACGAAATCTGGAAAAGATCTACACCTCTGTAGTAAAACAGTCATAACTCATACATACGAAAAAGAAATCGTACAAGGTCAGAGGGGTTGGAATGAAGACGAATTTCTCTAAAACTCAAGTTTTATACTGAAATTAAGATTCTGACCTTAATATGGTCTAAATTACTGATCAAGACAGAATATCGGCAAAAATCAGAATTTCCTCAAAAACCAAAATCAACATAGATTCAATGAAACTTAATCCAAACACAACCAAACATGAAATCGAGTCTACCAAGTGTCCAAGTATCATAAAATAGGGTAATTAACATATCTAAAACAAGTCTATCACATGATTCTCAACAAATACCCAAATTCTCACAAGAAATCTCACAAAACATGAACAAATCAAGAACAGGCAAAACCTAAGTTAATTCATGTCAATATTTTGTTGTGAGGCAACTATGGTCAAATCCCTATAGAGACAATATCAATAAGGAGTTTCACACACAAATTGTCTCTAGAACCCAACTACACTGTAAACGAAATTTATTACTTGTATCATACAAAGAAATTTGAGTACAAGTTACTTGCCATAACCGAAGACAAAAATGAAGAACACCAAGAATAACGGAAACGTATCTCGGCAATGAACAAAACCCACGAACGAAAATCCACGATACAAAGCTAATCACAAATCACACACGCACAAACCCACTTGCACGTGTGAAGCGACAAGAGAGCGAGAGAGATCAATCGGGAGAGAGAGAGAACCGAGGAAATAAACTTTGTGGCGGCTAGGGAGGAAAAATACACAGCAAGGGGGGGGGGTGAATACGATAGTATATTGTAACGCCCCCGGATCTCTGTTACTGGATATCCGTGACGTAACCAGAATCTTTGCCTTCAAATGTATCTCAACACAGTAATAACACGGAAATTTAAAAACTGGTTATTGCCAAATAAAGTCATTACATCATTGACTACAACCAATATCTTGTTCTTGAACAAGAATACAAATTACATTAACTCATTACATCTTATTACAAACATACATCAACTCCTTTTGTAAAGTTAACAACTGTCTCTCGGAATGGCAGTTGACGGCTCACTACCGAAGCTCCGCTGAACAGTCAGTCTGCTTCCCTAGGACTTGCTCCTCGGCTTGAGTTTTCTGCTGCGCGACTCTGATATCTCTGCACTTGCTCGAAAGGTAGAATCGGTACCTAAAAGGTGGGGAACGTCAGTACTTCGACTGACGCAATACTGATAATAACAGCGATCCTCCAAACTGGTAACCACAAACCATCTTGAATGGAAAGAGAAATGTGCATCCTAAACTATGTAGTGCTCGTGTATGCCATGATCTAACAACTAAATACACCAATCACAAGCCTATTCTAAAGCAAGCAAGACATGGGAATCTTGATCCGCATGCATTCCATACTACATGTGTTCCAGACCCAATCATGGCCTAATCTAATGCGCAAAACAAGAATGACATGGTGCACCTACTCTAATGCAATTCATTTGGGAACGTATACATCTCATACTACATACTTTCCTAAAATCAACTTCGATGGAAACGTATGCATCCCATACTACATACTTTCCAAAGAGTTCTCCTCTTCTGATTGTAGGGTTCAACCCCTCGCCATGTATCTTATCCTTGTACTCATCCTGTTCCCAATAGATTGTCCGTTGCCCAAGGAGGTCGCAGTTGGTCAGTCTAGTTCCGCCACTGCAGTGCCTAAGTGGTGGTCATGTTTGCCACTCGGTACCCGCGTACGGACCTCTTCAGAAAGTCACGTTGAATTCGATCGCAAGACCGTGTAATTCATGTGTCCACCCCTAACCCGGGTGTGGACTGACGCATGCGTGTTCACCCCTAACCCGGCTGTGAACTGATATATATATATAAACAAAAACCCACATGTATAGGAACATGATGGCCTCGAGGGTCAAATCCCCCTAGCCTCTGGTTCCTTACTCTGGCAAAACTTTGGAATTAACAGATCGAGATACGAGCCGAGGACTTAATCATGAGTGCCGAAAATGTATCCCTATGACAGGAAGGTACAACACCGACAATGGTCTGCTAGTACTAATGTAATTACCGAACCCCTAATGCATCACTCTAATCCCAACCTCATTCTAATCACTTTGGGTAAAAGATAAGATTGCTTCCGAAAACTTGCTTATCGACCTCTGGCCCTGGCGATACCGGTCCGGTTCGCCACTTCACCGGCTTGAAATTGTCCAGCATCGTGGCCTACATTCACCCCTAACCCGGCTGTGAATGTATGTGGTCACCCCTAACCCGGGCTATGACCTTATATTATTGGCACGGCTTGGATGTCCTATGCTTCGGTGGAATTTCATAATTTAGGGTCGACAGATGCAGGGCATCACCTTACCCTAGTGACTAACTCGAGTCACACACCCACTATGGGAGATAACAAAACCAACAACAAATACCAAACGTCCTCATACAAGAGTTATCTACTCCAACAATACCACGGAAAAGTTGTCACAATACCTAGCCAACACCCAAGACTAAGCAACCTACGGTGTTTCTGCCCGAAACTTAAAAAGGTCATAACTCCCTCGATACAACTCCGATTGGGGTGTACAAGCCCAATATGGAAAGCTAAGAACCTAGGCTACAACTTCCTAGTTAATCATAACCTCAAATTCTACCATCTAAGTCCTCAAAATAGTCTCTCAAGCCTTAGCCTGTGTATTTCCTGTACACGGGCTGCACCTTGCCGGTAGCATAAAACACTGCTCAAACATCAGAATGCTACAAAACAAATTTCTATGTAAAGGTGTGAATGTCCTCAAAAATCCTCTAATTGGTCATAAGTCCAAAATATGCCAATAGATCACCCTAACACACACATTACTCACACGTGTACCAAGTCATACACTAAGACTATCTTAATCAGAGCACTCAGCTCAAATCCTGGTCTCTGTCTAGTATTGCAAAAATCATAATAAATCAACCACTTACTGGAAACACCTCAAATAGGTCTTGTTGGAAATGTCTTGATGTCTACTACAATCCTCTAAGGAAACACTTCCACAAAATCTGATCTTAAGGAGCCTCAATTGTGTTATCTCTACAGGATGTCAAATTTGACTGAAACCAGCACAGTACGTGCTAATAAAATCTTCATAAATTCCATACTCATCTAATTGACACAATATTTACAGTAGAGAAACTAGATATCATAATGAACAACATGCAAAATGTTTCATGTCCAAACTCGCAGTCTACACTGAGTTCTTCATGTTTCAATTAAGCACAAAAATTATCTTGTTCTTTAGTTACAGTTCTAGCTACTGATGAAAGATCAATTTTTAACATGCCTGTAACTTCATCTAAATAATTTCTTGATTTTTTCTATAGAGTCTAGATACAATTGGGAAAACAAGGTAAAAATGTCAAATTAAGATCTTGCTCCAATTAATTATGAAAATTCCAACAATCTCAGGCATCATAGTAACCAATTTCTGCTACTACCTTACGGCACAGTTCCACAAATGAATTTTATTAAAATATCAAAAAATCTTAGAAAAATCCAAAATAATTCATGAATAATCTAGACATATAAAGGAACAATATGTAAAAATTTCATGATCATATTACAAGAGGTTTGCTCCCGGGAAAATCTAGAAATTAGCATACAGATCAAGATTTCAGTTCTAGTCTCTGATTTCAACTTCCAATCTTTTAAACTATTCATTCTAACTCTTACTACCATACATGCATGCAAGAAATCAATCAATAAACAAAAAGAAAGGTTTAGAGAAACTCCTCACCCTGATTTGCTTGTAGAGTAGTTGATATCTTTGAGCTTCCCTTCCTCAAGAACCACCCCAATAGCTCCTTCTTCAATCTTTCTTCTTTTTTTTTGTTTGAGTTCTGAAATTTTCAGAACAAGGGAGATGAATGAAGGGTTTTTTTGATGGAAAGGTGAGTGAGGAAAGAGGGGGGAAGGTGGGGGCCGAATTCTAGGGGGTAGGAGGGGTAGGGTGTAGGGTGGTTTTGGAATGGAAACCATGGTCTAGCCAAATAGTTTTGGGGTATGATATGTTGGCTACCCATTTTAGCTCTTAAATGGGTTCCTTGATGCAAGGCGAGGGGTTTATTGAGTGTATGCAAGATATACTTATCGTAGTATCATACAATGATATATTTGCATGTGTACCGTACCAAAAACTAGTGTTTATACCCATATCGGTCCTCCTCATTCTCGTGCATCTTCTAGAATACAACCACTCTCATGGACCGCCCTGCAAACCTAACCGCACCCCATCATCAGTATAATCAACCAAAATACTACAATCATTTGCATACATACAGTCAATATATATATATATATATATATATATATATATATATATATATATATATATATATATATATATAAGTGTCGTACAATCCGGGGTATTACATGTATATATGCATGAGGCTTAGGGTTTGTAACACGGGCGGCGTGCACATACAAATCGGGTATGCATGGACCTGGGTTCGGGTGAATTTTTGGGTTTCGGTAGATTGTAAGCAGGGCAAAAATTTAGGCGGGGTATATATAAGGAATAGGATTAAGGTGATGATATAAATGCATATATGGTATAACAGGATGGGATTTTGAGGTTGGGTATGGTGTATTTATTTCGGTAGAGGTGATCAAGTAGGAATTTAATAAGTATGAAGGATTATATTAGGTGGCTAAATGGGTATATGTTTAATATAAATATGGCGAAAATAATTAGATCATGGTGATCAAAAATAATAATAAAAAATGAAACGGGCACGAAAAGCGGGAAATAAAAATAGGACACGAATAATTAAAACAAAGAGGATCACAAATAATGGCTCGATCAAATGGAGACAAACAAAAGAGACAACAGGATAAAATATTCAAAATATAAAGATGACAAAAAATAACAAAATGAATTTATTGAAAATAAAACCAATATACGGTCAAAAGGAACACAAGAGGACTACAAAGAGAGAAAAATACACCAAAACAAAAAATACACTCAAAAATATACAAAACGAAAAACAGGGATTACACCAGGCGAAGTGGTCGATGTTATGGCGGACGCAATCAATCAGCCTTGGCTTCAAGTCGGAGGACAGGGTGCAGCTTACACGGAAACACTTGGATTTGTCTTCCGCCTCGAACGAAATTTCTTCCAGTTCGTCCGCCGGTTCTAACTCCGGATGGTCCCTCTCGGAAGGGATCTTAACTCCGTCAAGGGGAAATACCTCTCCCCCGATCGCGGTCATGTAGCACGAACGTGCCGACTCCTAGTTGCCTCGGATGACCCCAACCCCAAGGTCGGTGGGGAAATTTAGTTTCAGATGGTAGGCTGAGGGGACAGTCTAGAACGAACAGAGCCCGGGTCGACCGAGGATGGCATTGTATGCCCGCCTTGACGTTTACCACCATGAAATCCATCGACTCGGTACGGGGGATGGGGGTCGAGTTTGTCGTTACATCTAGTGTTACGATCCCCTCAATTTGTACGGAGACGCCCGAGAACCCGTGGAGGGTGTAACCGGCCGGCTTCAGCTTTTCTTGGGAGAGTTTGAGGTTCTCAAATGCTTCCAAGAAAAGTACGTTAACTGAGCTGCCGTTGTCCACCAGGATACGGCGGGCCTCGAAGTTGGCCATGACAAGGCTGATGACGAGAGCGTCGCAGTGCGGAAGCCGAACGCCTTCGAGGTCTTCTACTGAGAAGGAGACTGCCTGCTGCTGAACCCGAGGGGAGGGATGGTCCCGAACAGAGTTGACCTCTCAGACGAAGGCCTTGCGAGAGGTATTGGATTCCCTTCCCATGGGTTCGCCATGGATGCAGTGCAGGATAGCTGGTCCCCCTGTTTCCTTGGGTTGGGGGTCCTACTCGAGCCACCAGCTGGTCATCCGTGGAGGAGGCGCAGACCTCGGGTTCCTTGGTTCTCTCCGGTCTTTGGGATTGGCCCGGGCAAACTCCTTCATATACCCTCATTGGATGAGGACTTCGATCTCGTCTTTGAGGGCTCGACAATGATCTGTCTCGTGCCCAGTGTCTCAGTAGAAGCAGCAGTATAACCATTGATCTCACTTCTTGCCGTTGTTGCTCGGTCAGGGAGGGAATCGGACGATCTCTTTATCCTTGATCTCCATCAAAATTGCCGAGACGTTCTGGGTCAGAGGCGTATATCTATCGAATCAGGGGATCGGGGGAACCCTCTTGAAACTAATGCTTCTTTCGTGGGTTTCTTGAAGGGCTCAGCGTCCTTGGCCTTGCGCTTCCCCTTAGTCATGGCTTCTTTGGCGCCCTCCGGATTGAAGGCCTCCTCGGCCCGAATATACTTCTCGACCCCGTTGAGTAGGTCGGGGAAGTTTGCGGGTGGCTTTTTGGCTAAGGAAGCCTTGAGCTGGCCGTGGTAGACATTGTGTCGAAAGGCTGCGGAGGCAACACCTGCGTCGAGGGAGAAAACAGACCTTGCCTCGGTGGTGAATCTCCGAACGAACTCTCAGAGGGATTCCCCATCCTTCTGTTTGAGGTCCAGAAAGGAAGCGCTCGTCTTCTCGACCTTCCTGCTGGTCATGAAGTGGGCTAAGAAACCCGCTTCCAGTTGTTCGAACGAGAAGACAGAGCCAGGAGTAAGTTTTGAGAACCATTCCTGAGATGGACCACGAAGGGTAGCTGGGAAGGCGCGGCAGAGGAGGGGATTCGCAGCGCTGTGAATCATCATGAGGGTCTCAAACCCCTCCATGTGATCAGCGGGATCACCCTCACCGTTGTATGTCTCAAATTGAGGAGGCCTGAAATTCCGAGGGACGCGACCCGATATCGATCCGCCCTCGCCGAGATGGGCGAGGCAGTTCTCCATCTCTTGCAAATGCCGGAGGACGGTGCCCCTTGTTCCTGGGGGCGGGCCGACCCATGGGATTCGCCGCCCGCTGCTCCTGACCGTGGGTTGGAACTGTTGTGGACCACGGTGCCCTGGCCGTCTCGGATGGCTTGTAGGATCTCGTCCCGAAAGTTCTGGAACTCGACCCTCGTGACAGGGGCTCATCCCACCGGCTCCTGCGGGGGTGGAGGTCCACGGGGTAAGCGAGTGTGTTCTGGATCGCGCACCTGGGATGGCCGTCGGTGATGGTTCGAGACCGAGTTGGAAGCAGCCTCTCCCCTAGTCCGCCTGGTCTGCCAATCTAAGATGACGTGGCGTAAATCAGTCGCATTCGAAGGTCCGGCCACGCCATCAACCCGAGGTTGGTTGGAACCCTGGGCGTCTACGCGGCTGTGATGTAGAGGGTCTGGATGTCGTGTCGAGGTGACGGCCCTTCTGGATTTGGAAGCCATGGGAGAACTCGAACTCGAGGTGACGTCCCTAACCAGGCCCGGTCAGGCGACAGTACTAAAGGAAGTTCCCACAGACAGTGCCAACCTGATGCTGTTTGTTTTTGGAGTGTGGGGCTGCAGGTGTGAGTTCTTGTAATTTGTGAAACGAAAAATTATTAGTACTAGCATCGGTCCGACCCTAGGGAGTAGGACCGGCTCTGGGGTAGCAGCAGAGAGGTAGAAGTCGGGTGCTCGGCTCGGATCGAGTAGCTCGGCTCAGATCTTTGATGCTCGGCTCGGCCTTCTGTACCTACACACTGCTAGAAACACCGGGAGAAGTCCCGACGACAGATCCTCCGACGATCTAATCAGTTACTGAGAAAGAGACTGGGCATCTAGGGTTCAGGTGGGGAAAGATTGATTACCTTTTTCAGTAAGGAGGGTGTTGGGTATTTATAGGCAGAGCCAAACGGGTCTGGAATCCTCAATGGGCCAGGTCGGACCAGTTTGCCTGTGCGCCTGAGCTGGTTTAGGCCCGTTGGACTCCAGTTGACTTTGATGATCACAGGGGAGAGGATCCAGAGAAGATCAGAGGGCTCTGATTTGTGCTACTCTTTTATCCCACATCATTATCCAATTTTTTTCATATATATTTTTTCCCCTTTGGGATGCAGCAGGAAAAATGAGGTACACCAACTACTAAAAAATAAATCAAAGCTGAAAATGTGTTTATTCACCTTGGTGAAAAAAATATTTTGAATACAAAAACAAATTTTGTTACAAAAACGAAATTATGGAAACAAAATGATACTATAAAATATAATTAATAGATATAAAAAAAAGAACAAAACCAAATACTTTAAATTAGTCCTCAAAGCAAATGCAAAAAATAGCCTCACCATGGTCTTCAGTTCAAGGTGTGTGTTACAGTAGAACTAAAATCGTTACATTAAAAATTAAAAAATGAAAAATTAAGAGATAAAAAATTAAAAGTAAAAGTTACTACAGAAATCTTGTTTCCGAAAAATTGTTTTCTTAACAAAATAAAAGAAGGGGGAATAATGACCTCATCATTTGCCTAGATGCAGGAAAATTAAAGGACCCTACTTATTCTTTTACAATTATTTTTCCCTCTCCCTACAAGCAGGGAGGTTGGTCCACAGTCTCCAAGGCCACTAGGGATGCTCTCAGATAAGGATATATCCGATTCGATCCGCATCCGAATCTAATTTTTTGACGGATACGGATATATAAAATTCGTATCCGGGCGGATACGGATACGGATTCGGATATCCAAATCCAAAAAAATTCGGATACGGATACGGATACGGATATCCCTAAAAAAAGCAGATTCGGATACGAATATCCGCTTAATTTAATATATATTTACTTAATAAATATAATTAATAGTTATACACTTATACTTATGTAATCAAATATACTTAATAGTTATTCCTAATTTCCTATTCCTATCCCACTGTAGCAGCCAGCCCTAAGTTTCTAATCCCCATCGACCTCGCGACCCCAGTCGTGCCGCCAGTGAAGCCCGGCCACGCCAGAGCCCCTGTCTCTTCTCCCCTTCCTCTTCCTCTCCCGCAGGCAGAGTCGACGGCAGCAACGCCATCGCCCACGCCAGCCAGCAGTCGCGACGCACCTCTCGTCGCTGTCCCACTTCCGACGCCGTGCCTCCCGCCGTCCAGCACTGCCATCCCCGTCCTGTCGTGCCGCCCCCTGTCCCCCTGGTCGCCGTCGGAGTCAAAGATAGCTCCTGTTACTTCTGCATATATGGAACTTCCTCTGATGGCAGTTTGCCTTCCGCTGGCTCTCCAGATGAAGGTCATATGGTCTTTGAATTGGAAGATTGTCAGGTTATTATT
Organism: Hemerocallis citrina; assembly: GCA_017893485.1. NCBI lineage: Eukaryota > Viridiplantae > Streptophyta > Magnoliopsida > Asparagales > Asphodelaceae > Hemerocallis > Hemerocallis citrina. The sequence continues at coordinate 57,130,699 of CM030367.1, read as the reverse complement.
AATCATATTTTTTCTTTCTATTTAATGTAGTGTTGCTTGTATATTAAATTATCAATATTCTTTTGGTAAATTCCCTTTTTCCTGTTGGGAAATGATCAATTTATTTTGATACAGGAACATTGGCCATTTCTTAAATTAGTTATCCAACAGGTATACCAGAGCTGTGCTATAACTTTTGGAGGCAATTTCACAAAAGATAACCATGACAGGCACAACTACAACAATGCCTTACTCATAATCTTAGGGTTCACCTCATGAACTCATTTTCTCCCATCATATATGTGAAGGGTTGTCTTCGCTATCAAGCTAACAATGCAGTGACTGATTATACATTAGCGATCAGGCTAGTAGAGTAGGTGTTTATTGGATTCATGTTTCAAGTAATGGGCATGTTGTCATCACTAACATGGCCAACTTTATTTTTGAAATCAAATATGGACAACATTGTATCAGTGTGCCGACAATGACTATAATCTAGAATTCAAGACACGACCCAAACGGATTGGTCCACAAAAGCATTTCTAACATGTAAATCAGAATAACCCTGTGTATGCGAGCTTTATCAATTACACAATCTGTAACAATTCCTGTTTTATGAGATAAGTAAAAGTTGTTTTTTAATATGGATCTTTAGGTTATAGTAATTTCATTTGAAAGATATTTGTGAGAGAAAACTCATCTTATCAAATACACCATCTGTAACAATTCTAGTTCTTCTCTAATAGTTTTCTGTGAAACATTTGTAGAACTTGATTATTTATATTTCAAAGGAAAGCTAGGAAAGCTGTTCTCAGCTGGCTGTCATATCCCCATATGGATATCAGGTGAAGTACAAAAGCGTTTCATATTAAGTGTTTTATTTGTTAAGAATTAAAACGTAATTAGAAAAGGATATATAGATAACTCATGCATGTATAATGGATTTGATTGTGCAGATATCTGATTGATACTGGTAAGCACATGAGGGCAACTCAAACTGGACTGATCAGGCATCAGGTAACTTATTTATGCTGTGGTAGGATGAGGGAAAACATGTAGATCCCCATTTTGTGAAAAGTTATCAAGATCTTTGTGGGGAAAAATAATTAACACCAAAATTTCAATTCAAAATTTTACAAATAAAAGCAGGTATCAACCTGGTTTACCAATGGTCGGGTGAGACTATGGAAGCCAATGGAAGAGGTCCACATGCTGGAGTCAAAAGGGTTAGCAAAGATGGACCTCAACTCCTCTTAACAAGAATGAGGCCCGCAAGTCCACCATGGATGAATATGATCATGTTGTTAGAGGAGGGCAGCAGCTGCTATATCCCATCCTTGTCAGGGATCAGATGCTCATCAGTCTAACAAGCAGTAGGAACAATTGGATTTCACTTCAAATTCTTTAGATCCAAAAAATAATGGGCCATAATGGTCCATAATGACCCAGGAGGCACGATTATGATGAGTACGGAACAGTAATGGCATCATGGAGAGAAGAGGTTGAGGATGGAACAAGAGCGGACTGTGGCACCTGCAGGTGGCTTGGATCATTGGGGGCTTATGAGCTTCGCCTTCCAACAATGTCGGATGACATCAGTGTGAAAACCGTCATGTTTTTCATTCAAATGGGCCCTAATGAAAAAGAATGAGTACTAGACTACATGGAGAGTGATATTGATATCATCCCAGATGTCCGGGAGCATGATACTCAGCTATCAGCAGGTATCACAATCTAGACCATAAAGTTTAGCAAAAGAAATTGATTGCGAATAGAAAGACACGATGCCTTTACAAGGTACATATTGCTATAATCTTTTTAATTCTTTAAAATATGGCTCTCACTTGTTGGTTTTCTGTTTAAGTGACCACTGTCTAAATTATATAACACAAAAGTCATATAAAGACGACTGTAACCACATGGAAAAAGACTAACATGTTAATCGTGATTCATTTTTATGCATGTTTTCATGCCAATGGCCGGGTTGTAACAATATTGCTTCATTCGCGTATATGATATTGTGTTATATATTGTGTGCATAGGTTATATACATCATATTTATGAGATATATTTTAAACCAACATGACACACTGATATCCATCAAATATCCCAAAATTTTCTTGACATCAATATTTGAAATGAAAATTCGTAAGACTGACATGACATCAAATCAGACATTTAGAACCATGTATGTACTACTACATTACGCATATTATATACTACTACATACATGCTCATAGTAATTAGGAGACATTTCATGTTGTTTCATACTGTAGGAAGACGGTCTCCATAAACCACAACTTATTTTCCTATTTTGGTGGATTTTATGTTATGTACAGGATTGACAAACATTTTGTTTAGTACATGCTCTTATACGTTTTTTCCAAAAATGTTTGCAAAGGGTCAAATCGCCATTCCTCCATTACTACAGTTCTTCCGAAGTACTGTCTTTTTCAATAATGCCACCCCATCCTGTTGAAAAAGGTTAAGAGTCAGATTTAAACCAATGCAAAATAGACAGGTAAGTGCATACTGTATTCATTTTTATAAGAGTTGTATATATTTGAAATAAATTTTCATTAACCTCTTTTATTCTCTTGATTTTCATTTTGTGATTAGATATGAAAATCAATATCCACAATTCAGTGATATACATGACTTAAGTACTAGTTAAGAAAAATAAATAGCAAAAACATTATATTTGATATCCGAATTCGTATCCGTTATCCGGCAGACCGTATCCGATTCGCATCCGTATCCGAAAATTGCGAGTACGGATATGATTTTTATTTTCCGAGTCATATCCATATCCGTATCCGAATCCGTCGTTAGAATGCGGATACGGATATTTTTATAGCCAATATCCGATCCGAAAGCATCCCTAAAGGCCACCCTGCAGGTGGAGTGAAGGTCTCTATAAAAGGGGCCCTTTCTTGGCGAGTGGATCACACATGCATTATGTTCCTTTTTTTTAATCATAACATCTAATTGAAAAGTACCAAAACAAGAAACAAAATTTCGCCTCACTTTTTTGACATCTAGATGCGGAAATTGTTCCTTCAATTCTGCTCAGAATATTCTTAATGATTAAACAATGAAATAATATAAATAAAAACTAGTATAACCCTGTGCAATATTGCACAAACCTTTTAAGATAAATGATACATTCTCTTAAAACATGTTAATTGACTTACTTTTTTTTCAAAATATATATGCATGAAAGTTATACTTAAAATAAAAATTGTAACCTAAAAGTTGAATTCAGTAGAATTTCATACATTTTTTGTCATCTATATACATCATGTAATATTCTAAGATTTATAAATACCAAAAACATCAAGCATTTCAAAATTCAACAAATCCATAAATTGTTCAGATTATATAACTAAAACTAAATTATATATGTTGTATAGATTTCTACTGATATAGCTAAACTAAATTATCTAACTATCATATGAATAATATAGATATAAAATTCAATATCTTCTTACTCAAATAATGAAAATATCAGACTATTAGGCTCCAATTTTCATCTGAGTAGTCTAACAAATAGAGTTGACAAAAAAATATCGATGGTAATTATAAGAATTACTAATATCAACAATTAAACATACATGTTCCATTTTGCTGTGTGTTGTTTATCAAACAATAAATATAATTGTTCTATTCAATTTTAAAGAATAAGAACTGTATCATTGTCACCTGAAAATTATGAAGACTTTAATATCAATCACGGTCATCACTCAATTCCATGTTGTCACTCTGGTCTATATAGTTAGTTAATCTCTTCACTTTGACCAAGTCAACGTAACTCGAAGCATCGTCCATTACTCCTCCACACCCAAAACTGCAAACCCATCAATTCAAAGCACCCAAGCAACCACATCTCATTGAGGAATTCCATCAAATACCTTCTTCGACACAAATTTCATAGGGAATATCATCAAACACCTTCCAGTCTCCCTCTCTGTCTTTCTCCTGACTCTCTTCAACTAGTCCTCCATTCTCTAATGTTGTCATCAATCTCAAAGCAGCAGCACTCCACCATCCCAATCCCTAACTCTAACCCCCGCCCCACCCGCCGTCTCTTCCTACTACCACCGTTTCCTCAGACACGCCACTGTCTTCCTTCTCTCCTCCTAAAATTTCTTCACCCTCAAATCTCGCAAAGTTGCCATCATTCCCTCCACCATCGTGCCTCCGTCAAAGCCGCCACCTCCTCTGTCTTCATACCCCCTCCTTTCACCATGTCATCTCGGCATCGTCGGCTCCTCCCACATTTGACCATACCGCTGCCACTTTCTCCGTCTCTAGCACTGCCCCTCCTAAATGTGGTCATGGATCGACAACCTCTTTCCCTCCTAAAGTGAGATATATCTGTGAGAGCGGAGGTGCGGTGTGGCGTGCGTGCAGAGGTGGCGTGCGGCGTGCGAGGAGGGGGGTGTGGGGAGGAATGAAAGATTTGGATTTTGAAAGTGGGAGGGAAAGAAATCGTGGCTGGCTTGACGGGGTTTGGGGATTTATTTTGTTTCATTTTATATTTTTATGAAAATGTGCGTACTGCACGTGCCAATTTCAATGTGAATTCCTACTTTTTCTCTCCTTGCTCTATTTCAAAATAGAAGAAGGAGAGAGCGGCAGACACTCTCTCTCCTATTAGTATTGTTGCTGCCGATTTCGGGTGTGGGAGCAAACACAAGAATTTGCGGGTTCTTTGAGGAAAACAATAAAACAAAGCTGTTGACCTTCACCTACGTGTTGACTTATTTCTTGCCATTGCCGCGAACCTGCACAAAGTTCGATACACCAGGATAGATCCTGGCGACAAACCCTCCTACGCTCTTATCAGTAACCTCAGAGATTAAGAAAGAGCTTTAGGTAGAAAAAGATTGACTACCTTATTACGGTGGGGGGAGAGGGGTATTTATAGTCACCTTAGGGATCCCATTTCGAGATAAGGATAAATCTTTACTTTCCGGTGTTGTTGGATAAGCTCGGGAGTTTAAACTCGTTTCATGATAAGAAGTGGTTAAAACTGCCGCTTAGGGATAATCACGAATTTGAATTACTCTTTATCCTTCTGAATTGTTTTGTAACGGGTTGGTACCCGTATCCAATAGGATAGATCTGTTTATGGATTACTGGACTTTGAAGAAGAGACCCAGTTCCCATTTTAGACTCGTTTGTAGGTGAAATTACTGTTTTACCTCTGAGAGCTTTAAGATTCGAGCCCGATTTGAGCGGTCCCAGTTTAGTCCTATTTTAGCCATATCACGAGCCTCCCACTCCTAAAGACTGTGTTTTACAGCCTTTAGGGAGTAGTCTTACTGTTTCAATGGCGTACGAGACTTTATCGGAGTTCTTAAGGGAGATCGGATCTTGGTCGAGGTGTAACGCTGTTTTTCTAAGCTAGCAAAATGCCCAAAATTATTTTTAGACTGTTCTTGATTTTTTGTGATTTTTCCAAATTTTTAATTATTTTTCTAATTATTTATTTAATTTTGCAAACTAACAATCTAGTTTCAAAAAGCACTAATTAATTATTCTAATCAATAATTATTTTTACAGGGCCTCAAAATATTCTCCCGAATTTATAATTATTTTTTAGAATTTTTAATTAACTCTTTTTGAATTTTTAATTATTTTTCGCAATGTCTTAAATAATTAATTCGAATTAATAAATAAAAAAGGACTAATCTATTAATTATCGACGTGGCGCGATCTGGAGCGTCCATCGGAGCTCTGGCTTCATTTTCTGGGCTATCAAACATTAGACCCGCTGCCTGATGACGTGGCGCAATCTGAGCGCTCCGATCATGAGCGCGCAACAGGGAGGCAAGCATTTTTCCGCCATTAGGGGTTGGTGTGTAATACCCTGATTTTTCAATTAATGAAAAGTTATTTTATTTTGCACGTAGTGTGCACGTGCAATATTTTGGTTGAATTATTTTTATTTAGATGTGTATAAATATTTAAATATGTGTTCTCAAGTAATTTTATACAAAAGCTTTTCTTTAAGAAATAGAAAGCCTTATTTTAATTTGATGAAAAGGCCTTTTTCTTAAAGCCCAAAATGTATTTTATTTTATTTATTTTAATAACAATTTTGGTCCAAAATAAAGCCCATGGATTAATCTTCTTTTTATTTAAACTTGTCATGTATAAGACTATTTTATAACTATTTTATTTTTATACAAAATTAAAATGTACAATTTTTAGGACTAGTTGCATGCACGTGCACTACACGTACACGTGCATTGCACACCTTTTCTTGGCCGGTTGGCATTTTCTTTTGGAGGGAGTTTTGAAATTGGTCATGGTGTTCATGGAGTTGGTTATGTGGATGTGGGTAGTTTTTATAACTCCTACTCTAATCTTGGCCTTCCATCTTTCAACCAACTAGTCAATCATAGCCCTCCATTTCACTTGATTTCTAGTATAAATACCCCCCCCCCCCCCCCCACCTCATGGCTATATTCATATGCAATTATATCTTTCCAAACTATAGTCTTAATTTAATAATAGTGTGAGTTAAAAAAGAGTGAGAGTTTGTGTGGGATTGCTTGCATTTGTCCAAGGAGGTGAGGCCGGCTAGCACAAGGGGGAAGCTTTCGGGTTTTTGTGCTTGGGCTTGGAGGTGTGCGCGCATCGTCTAGGAGGTGCATTCATTCGCAAGGACCTTGTTTGCTATTGTGTTGTTTTCTCTCCATACAAGGTGGGTAACCTTTCATATTTCTAATATAGGGATCTATGCTAGATTCAACTATCAAAACGATGCATGAAAAATACTAATAAGAACACACTTTAATTGAGAAGTTAGTTTATGAATTGATTGAAATGTTGTGATTAACGTGCATGTGATTCTAGTATTAAATTAAATTGTGTGTAGAATTCTCCATGATTATTAGCATGAATTAATGATGGTGGTTAAATTCCCTTAAGAATGTTGCTAGTATGATATTGAGACATGATGCATGAAAATTTCCAATAAGAACACTTGTTAATTGTAAAATTGAAACATGGAATTGATTAAGAAAGAGCACACTTTAATTTGAAAAGAGTGACTTTCTTGAATGATTGAGATGTGATTATGCAAACTGATAAGTGATTATATTCATTGTGACATAGATTGATTAATGAAACTACTACTCATAAAGTTAGTAGTTGAGTTGTGCTAAATAGACCTTTATGTTGATATGGGTATGGAAAAATTCAAAATATATGTGTATGTTGAATAAAAAGTTAATAACAGTAAATTATTATAAGAAAATTTGAATAAAAAGATTAGAAGACCAATTGTTAAGCAATGTCGAAAATGAAAAATATAGTAGTTTTAATGAATAATCCATTGGTTTGTGTGAAGAAATATATTTTATTAGTACAAAAATTATTTTTATCATACTGATATGAAATTCATCTGAATGAAAGTTGATCTGGAGTTTTTCAGTAATTTTTACAAAAGCAGTAAGAAACAAAAGTTTAGTTGAACATCAAAACATTTTTTTATAACAGTGAGAATTGGTCCAAAAGGAGTTTAACGCACACTGTAACAACCTGAGCATGTAGCTCAAGTGGTCACTGTGTTGCGTTGGGTTCTCTGCCGTGACTAGTTCAAACCCCATGATCAACCATGTTTTGTTTGGTTTCTTTTTAAAAACAATTCATTCAGCGGACCGAGAGCATTTATAGCTCTCAGTCGTGTTTTATACTATGGCACAAACCGACCTAGTGGTCTGAGCCTTGGGCTTTGTCGGTGGCGTGTGGGTTCGAATCTTGCTATCGGCAAGATTGGAAAAATTATTTTTTTTGGGTTTTTAAGTGTCCAAAAAATATGAAAAAAATATGGTTATTCTCCTAAAAATGTAAGGGACTTTCTAAAAATGGTTTGGGGATTATTTGAATGAATTTAACTATAGTTTGGAGTTAAAATGCATAAATAGACATATGGTTCTATATGGATTATTGATATGAAATTATAACTTGAAGGAATAAGTGAAATAAAGGATTAAGAGTTGATTTGGCAAAAAGAAATGTGGTTGTGTGACATGATGCAATTATTTCTCATTTGTGGAACAATATGAAGTGTGCATATTGTTTGGTAATGTGGAATTAATGTGATGTGATGATTGATAAAGTATATGCAAATTTATGTGCAATGATGGACTTGGGAACACAATTGAAAATCATGAATTGGAAAGAGAATATACATGTGTGTATGAGAACTCAACATGAAAATTTTATGAGTTGAAGATTGTGAAATGAAAATTGAAATAGAGTAGCTAAGTCTCCCCCGACATTGAGAAATGAAATAAAATGAAATTAAACCAAGGTTGGTCATGTTGAAATAAATGAATAAGTCCGGTTAGTGGAGAGGCTAACTCTAGAGATTAATTTTTGTTCATGATTTTTAATTAAACTAAGGATTAGCATATAGTGAAGACATGATGAAAGTAGAAGAAAAACATGAGTATGGGGGCCATCGGATAGCGGTGTGAGAGCGATCCACAGGCTGCCTGCTTGATGCATCAAGACATGGCGTGGGCGCTACTCCAGAATTATCGTCCCGGTGGCGACGCTCGTGGGGTGTTCGAGTGGCTATGGGTGGTGCCATGGTTCCATAGCGGAGGCTGAATTATCCATAGGTTGCCTGCTCGATGCGTCGTGTCAGTGCGTGGGATTCCCCTCCAGGCTGCCTGGACATGGGCTCATAGATCATAGGACATCTAAGACACTACCGTAATTACAGTAGTAGATTAAGACATAACGAGGGATTGAACCCTATAAAGATGAAGAACGATAAGGGCTTGCCCTCGGACCTATGTAGTATGGGATGCATAGAATCCGAACAAGTGCCCATTAGTGTCATGTAACATAAACAAATGCATTAAGGACTAAGCGCACAATCACAACACGACATCAATAGGGTAGTCCCTTTTGTGTTTGCTAAATATGGAAAGGTGAGTTATACTATTTCCGGTATAGAGAGGATGGCTGTGTATAATGCTCGTCGGTTGAATAAACTGACGTACCCACAGTCTTATATGCAGGTAAATGACATGTTAAAGAGGAATGGATGCTGAAAGATTGTACCATGTTGTTGTACATTTATTTAATTGTTGTATTTTATTTCCGCTGTACAAAAGAAAAGTGTAATATTGATGTAAACTCTGATGTAAGATGAAAAGTTTAAATTTTCCTGTAAAATTGTACTAAAGAAAGTTAAAAGATCCTGTAGAACATCTCGAATTCAGTGTATTTGGGATTCGGGGCATTACAGAGTGGTATCAGAGCAACGCTTTCTACGCTTTCCACACTTGTACAAATTTATAGGGAACGACACCCTAGATGCAGACATTAGAGTGTGTGTTTGAGTCTAGAGATTTAAATGTAAGTGACTTACATTTGTGTTGCTCTAAGATTTATGCTTCTTCCTCTCTATTTCTAAGATGGCTGATCACTTCGACCCTGCTAGAGATGACAACTGGCATATCATTGAGGAAGAGTACCATCCTGGACAGGATGATTCCGAGGACGAGTACTATCCAGGGCAAGCAGATTCTGACGGTGAAGAATGGTATGAATCCCGAGAGATCACCCCACCTCCGGATTCATCTGATGACTCTTCTTCTGACGAAGAAGAAGAACCAGTTCCAAGTGATCTTGTGACTTCTCTTCAGAGGCAGATAGAGACACTGCGAGAGAAAGTTGGATTGTTGGAGGCTCAGCTGGCGAAGCGGAAGGACGACTTTTCTGTTCTCAGTCATCGGGTTTGGGAACTCGAGAAGAGGAAGAACCTGACTGATGTGCTGAAGGATGAGGTTGAGGAACTATGGGAAGAACTTCGAGCAGCGAAGAGGACCCGTAGGAGTTAGACTGTCTTAGCTTCTTTTATTTTCCATGCTGATGTCAAAAATGTTTTAAAATTCGAATGTATAAACTTTGGAATTCAATGAAATGCAAGTTGGTTTAAATTCTTGTCCTATACTTCGAATTTGATGGATCTTTTGCATCAGAATATGTCGAGAAGAGGAGCTAGGAATGGGGAAGGTTTGGATCTGGAGACCGAACTTGCAAGGATGTACCAGACGCTTAATGGAGTGGCCATGAACCAAGGAAGGGGGGCGGCGAATCCAGTGCCCGAGGCGATTAAGCTGGTGGAATCGTTCAAGAGAATGAAACCACCTGTATTCGAGGGAAAGTCAGACCCAGATGCGGCTGACAACTAGATCCGTCAAGTGGAGACGATCTTTGAGGTGTTGGAGACCCCTGAGGGTAGCAAGGTCAAGTTGGCGACTTTGCAGCTGGAGAAGGATGCTGCGGTTTGGTGGCAATCCATGAACAGGACCATGGGAGGCATAGTGCTTGGCTGGGAGGAATTTCTGGAAGAATTCTGCAGTCATTATTTCCCCTCTGACGTCCAGGAGAAGAAGGCAATGGAGTTTCTGTCGCTACAGCAAGGCAGCATGTCGGTGAGAGCGTATGAGACCAAGTTTACTCAGCTCTCTAGGTATGCTCTAGAGCTGGTGATGGATGAAGCTAAGAAGGCTCGTAAGTTCGAGCATGGATTGAGGCCGAGCTTGAGGTCCCGGATGATACCTCTTGGTATCAGGAGATTCGACAAGCTGGTCAAGAGGGCGGCAGCGACGGAGGCGGATATGGAGCAGTTCCAAGTTGTTCAGAACCGGAGGAACAACTGGCAGTCTGGAAAGAGGCCTGCACATTCTGGGAGTTTCAAGGGGCAACCATCTGCACAGAGGTTCAAACCGACAGGGGCGAACGCTATTAGTGTGGCTGGAGGACCTGGAAACAATGTGGTGAGACCTCCTGCGGTGACTTGCTTCAACTGTGGTGAAACGGGACATTACCGATCTCAATGTCCCAAACTACGGAATGGTAATAGCAACGCACCAACGCAGCAGACTGGGAAGAGGCCGTACCAACCAGGGCGAGTATTTGCCTTGACGGAAGCTGATGCTGATGAGGCAGATCAGGTCATCTCTGGTACGAGGGCTGGTGTTTAGAGTTTTTGTCATTTCTTTTCCCGTTGTTTAGTGAGACTGTTATGTAATAGTGTGTATTATGTAACATGCGAACTATATCTTAATGGAATGAAAGCTGTTGTGTTGTTCGATACTGGATCCTCTCATACTTTTGTGTCTCCAAAGTTTGCTAAAGTGTTGGGAGTTGAACCGAAGATTTTTCCAGGCAAGATCTTAGCAGTAGCTACTCCGTCAGGGGAAACTTTGACCGCTGATCGGTATTACGCTGATTGCGAGATTGTGATTGGGGATAGAATCTTTGGCATTGATCTGATCGAGCTGACTATCTTGGGAGTCGATGTTATCATTGACATTGATTGGATGTCGGTGTACAGTGCAAGCATCGAGTGTAAGACCAAGACAGTAACAGTGAAGGCTCCAGGTGGACCTGAAGTCACGTTCCAAGGGAAGAAGAAATGTTCTAAGATGGTGGCAACTATCTGCAAGGAAGAGACTCCTGTGGAAGTGCAAGGGATTCCTGTGGTTCGGGACTATCCGACTGTGTTCTTGGAAGATTTTCCTGGGTTACCCCCGCATCGTGATCTAGAGTTCAGCATCACTGTTCAACCGGGAAGTGTGCCCATTTCTAAGGCACCGTATAGGATGGCTCCAGTGGAACAGGATGAGGTGAAACGGCAGATTGAGGAACTGTTGGAGAAAGGCTTTATTCAACCTAGTGCATCACCTTGGGGAGCACCAGTGCTTTTGGTAAAGAAGAAGGATGGATCGATGAGAATGTGTATCGATTACCGGGAGCTGAATAAGGTCACTGTTCAAAATAAATATTCGATTCCTCAAATTGATAATTTGTTCGATCGTCTACAAGGAGCAGCTGTTTTCTCCAAAATAGATCTTCGATCAGGTTACCGCCAAGTTCGAGTGAAAGCTGAAGATGTGCACAAAACTGCATTTAGAACTCGACATGGGCATTACGAATTCTTAGTTATGCCATTCGGAGTGACGAATGCACATGCAATCTTCATGGATTTGATGAACAGAGTTCTGAGGCCGTTCATTGATTCTTTCGTCGTGGTATTTATCGACGATATTCTCGTGTACTCCAAGTCAGAGGAGGAGCACACCGAGCATCTGGCAGCAGTTTTGAAGAAGCTGGAAGAGCAGAAGTTGTATCCCAAGTTATCCAAGTGTGATTTCTGGAAATCTGAAGTGGCATTCCTAGGTCACATCCTTTCTAAGGAGGGAGTGGCAACTGACCCTCAGAAGATAGAGGCAGTGAGAGATTGGGCTAGACCTACTACAGTGAAGGAAGTCAGAAGTTTTCTTGGGATGACTGGATACTACAGGAGATTCATTCAAGGTTATGCTCAGATAGCCGTGCCGCTTACTGGACTGACCAAGAAGAATGTGAGCTTTAAGTGGACTGAGCAATGTGAGGCGAGCTTTCAGGAGTTGAAAGATAGGCTGACTACTGCACCTATTTTGGCTTTGCCTAGAGCAGGTGTTGAGTATGATGTTTATACCGATGCTTCACATCGTGGGCTTGGGTTTGTCTTAATGCAAGAGGGAAGAGTAATCGCTTATGGGTCTAGGCAACTACGACCACATGAGAAGAACTACCCGACTCATGATCTGGAGTTGGCTACGATTATCTTTGCCCTGAAGCAGTGGAGGCACTACGTGTACGGTGAGAAGTTGAACATGTACACGGACCACAATAGCTTGAAGTATATATATTAGCAGAGGGATCTGAATTTGAGGCAGCGAAGATGGTTGGAAGTGCTCGAGGATATGCGACCTGAGATCAAGTATCATCCTGGAAAGGCTAATGTTGTTGCTGATGCACTTAGTCGCAAGAGCAGTTTGGCCAGTTTGATTACAACTCAGAAGCATCTGATTGAGGAGTTGGATTGGACAGGTATTGAGGTTGTCTTGCGAGGATTGGGAGCATCTTTGGCTCAGTTGAGGCTTCAGCCTACACTGAATACAAGGATCATTGCAAGTCAAGAGGTTGATGCCGATATCTTGGAGATGAAGGAGCAGGTTGGTGCTGGCAGGTTGCCCGGATTTCAAATCAGGGATGGAGTGCTGTGGTTCAGAGATAGGCTGTGTGTTCCAAATCAGGCGGACCTAAAGGAGAGTATTCTTCAGGAGGCACATGCTACTCTTTTGTCTGTACATCCTGGGAGTACTAAGATGTACAAAGACATCAAACAGCATTTCTGGTAGTCAGGTTTGAAGCGGGATGTGGCTGAATTTGTTGCGAAGTGTGAGGTTTGTCAGCAAGTCAAAACCGAAAATCAGAGACCCGGAGGTCTATTACAGTCGTTACCTATTCCGGAATGGAAGTGGGATAACATCAGCATGGATTTCATCACGGGATTGCCTAAGAGTTCTAAAGGCAATGATGCGATTTGGGTTATAGTCGATCGACTTACCAAGTCCGCTCACTTTTTGGCGATGAAACTCACTACTTCGATGGACAAGTTAGCTGAGATGTATGTTGGTGAGATTGTCCGAATTCATGGCGTTCCGTCAACTATTGTGTCTGATCGAGATGCGCGGTTTACTTTGCATTTCTGGAGGAGTCTTCAGACAGCTTTGGGGACCAAGACAGATTTCAGCACTGCTTTTCATCCGCAAACCGATGGGCAGACCGAGAGAGTCAACCATATTCTTGAGGATATGCTTCGGTGTTGTATACTAGACTTTGGAGGCAGTTGGGAAAGGCATTTACCTTTGGTAGAGTTTGCCTACAATAACAGTTTTCAGGCTAGCATTGGGATGGCACCGTACGAAGCTTTGTATGGCAGGAAGTGCAGGACTCCTGTTTGTTGGTTTGAAGTTGGGGAGCGTCAGTTGTTTGGTCCTGAGCTTGTACAGCAAACTTCTGAAAAGATTGATCTGATCAGGAAAAAGTTGGTAGAAGCTCTGAGCAGGCAGAAAAGCTATGCAGACAACCGGAGAAGGGACCTTGAGTTTGAGGTTGGTGACTTCGTCTTTCTGAAGGTATCTCCCAGTAAAGGTGTGGTTCGTTTTGACAAAGGCGGGAAGTTAGCCCCGAGGTTTATAGGGCCCGTATAAGATATTGAAAAGGATCGGGAAAACTGCTTACCGGCTTGAATTACCGGGAGAGTTGTCTTAGGTGCACAATGTCTTTCATGTGTCTATGCTGAGAGGTTACATTCCAGACCCGAGTCATCAATTGCCTGAAGTGCCGGAAGGTTTGCAGTTAGACCAGAATTACATCGAGTCTCCTGTCGAGATTGTTGATCGTCGAGAAAAAGTCTTGAGGAATAAGACGATACCGATGGTCAAGGTAGTCTGGAGAAACCACATGATTGAAGAGGCTACTTGGGAATCTGAGGAGAGGATGTTGAAGGACTATCCTGAGCATTTTGCTTGATTGTATTTTTGTATCTTTTTGTTCTTGTTGTGTGTGTTGTATTTTGTCTGTTTTCTCGCTCTTGATTGTAGTTCCGGGGACGGAACTATTCTAAGGAGGGAGTGCTGTAATACCCTGATTTTTCAATTAATGAAAAATTATTTTATTTTGCACGTAGTGTGCACGTGCAATATTTTGGTTGAATTATTTTTATTTAGATGTGTATAAATATTTAAATATGTGTTCTCAAGTTATTTTATACAAAAGCTTTTCTTTAATAAATAGAAAGCCTTATTTTAATTTGATGAAAAGGCCTTTTTCTTAAAGCCCAAAATGTATTTTATTTTATTTATTTTAATAACAATTTTGGCCCAAAATAAATCCCATGGATTAATCATCTTTTTATTTAAACTTGTCATGTAGAAGACTATTTTATAACTATTTTATTTTTATACAAAATTAAAATGTACAATTTTTAGGCCTAGTTGCATGCACGTGCACTACACGTACACGTGCATTGCACACCTTTTCTTGTCCGGTTGGCATTTTCTTTTGGAGGGAGTTTTGAAATTGGTCCTGGTGTTCATGGAGGGGGTTTTGTGGATGTGGGTAGTTTTTATAACTCCTACTCTAATCTTGGCCTTCCATCTTTCAACCAACTAGCCAATCCTAGCCCTCCATTTCACTTGATTTCTAGTATAAATACCCCCCCCCCCCCCTCATGGCTCTATTCATATGCAATTATATCTTTCCAAACTACAGTCTTATTTTAATAATAGTGTGAGTTAAAAAAGAGTGAGAGTTTGTGTGGGATTGCTTGCATTTGTCCAAGGAGGTGAGGCCGGCTAGTGCAAGGGGGAAGCTTTCAGTTTTTTGTGCTTGGGCTTGGAGGTGTGCGCGCATCGTCTAGGAGGAGGTGCATTCATTCGCAAGGACCTTGTTTGCTATTGTGTTGTTTTCTCTCCATACAAGGTGGGTAACCTTTCATATTTCTAATATAGGGATCTATGCTAGATTCAACTATCAAAACGATGCATGAAAAATACTAATAAGAACACACTTTAATTGAGAAGTTAGTTTATGAATTGATTGAAATGTTGTGATTAACGTGCATGTGATTCTAGTATTAAATTAAATTGTGTGTAGAATTCTCCATGATTATTAGCATGAATTAATGATGGTGGTTAAATTCCCTTAAGAATGTTGCTAGTATGATATTGAGACATGATGCATGAAAATTTCCAATAAGAACACTTGTTAATTGTAAAATTGAAACATGGAATTGATTAAGAAAGAGCACACTTTAATTTGAAAAGAGTGACTTTCTTGAATGATTGAGATGTGATTATGCAAATTGATAAGTGATTATATTCATTGTGACATAGATTGATTAATGAAACTACTACTCATAAAGTTAGTAGTTGAGTTGTGCTAAATAGACCTTTATGTTGATATGGGTATGGACAAATTCAAAATATATGTGTATGTTGAATAAAAAGTTAATAACAGTAAATTATTATAAGAAAATTTGAATAAAAAGATTAGAAGACCAATTGTTAAGCAATGTCGAAAATGAAAAATATAGTAGTTTTAATGAATAATCCATTGGTTTGTGTGAAGAAATATATTTTATTAGTACAAAAATTATTTTTATCATACTGATATGAAATTCGTCTGAATGAAAGTTGATTTGGAGTTTTTCAGTAATTTTTACAAAAGCAGTAAGAAACAAAAGTTTAGTTGAACATCAAAACATTTTTTTATAACAGTGAGAATTGGTCCAAAAGGAGTTTAACGCACACTGTAACAACCTGAGCATGTAGCTCAAGTGGTCACTGTGTTGCATTGGGTTCTCTGCCGTGACTAGTTCAAACCCCATGATCAACCATGTTTTGTTTGGTTTCTTTTTAAAAACAATTCATTCAGCGGACCGAGAGCATTTATAGCTCTCAGTCGTGTTTTATACTGTGGCACAAACCGGCCTAGTGGTCTGTGCCTTGGGCTTTGTCGGTGGCGTGCTGGGTTCGAATCTTGCTATCGGCAAGATTGAAAAAATTATTTTTTTTGGGTTTTTAAGTGTCCAAAAAATATGAAAAAAATATGGTTATTCTCCTAAAAATGTAAGGGACTTTCTAAAAATGGTTTGGGGATTATTTGAATGAATTTAACTATGGTTTGGAGTTAAAATGCATAAATAGACATATGGTTCTATATGGATTATTGATATGAAATTATAACTTGAAGGAATAAGTGAAATAAAGGATTAAGAGTTGATTTGGCAAAAAGAAATGTGGTTGTGTGACATGATGCAATTATTTCTCATTTGTGGAACAATATGAAGTGTGCATATTGTTTGGTAATGTGGAATTAATGTGATGTGATGATTGATAAAGTATATGCAAATTTATGTGCAATGATGGACTTGGGAACACAATTGAAAATCATGAATTGGAAAGAGAATATACATGTGTGTATGAGAACTCAACATGAAAATTTTATGAGTTGAAGATTGTGAAATGAAAATTGAAATAGAGTAGCTAAGTCTCCTCCGACATTGAGAAATGAAATGAAATGAAATTAGACCAAGGTTGGTCATGTTGAAATAAATGAATAAGTCCGGTTAGTGGAGAGGCTAACTCTAGAGATTAATTTTTGTTCATGATTTTTAATTAAACTAAGGATTAGCACATAGTGAAGACATGATAAAAGTAGAAGAAAAACATGAGTATGGGGGCCATCGGATAGCGGTGTGAGAGCAATCCACAGGCTGCCTGCTTGATGCATCAAGACATGGCGTGGGCGCTACTCCAGAATTATCGTCCCGGTGGCGACGCTCGTGGGGTGTTCGAGTGGCTATGGGTGGTGCCATGGTTCCATGGCGGAGGCTGAATTATCCATAGGTTGCCTGCTCGATGCGTCGTGTCAGTGCGTGGGATTCCCCTCCAGGCTGCCTGGACATGGGCTCATAGATCATAGGACATCTAAGACACTACCGTAATTACAGTAGTAGATTAAGACATAACGAGGGATTGAACCCTATAAAGATGAAGAACGATAAGGGCTTGCCCTCGAACCTATGTAGTATGGGATGCATAGAATCCGAACAAGTGCGCATTAGTGTCATGTAACATAAACAAATGCATTAAGGACTAAGCGCACAATCACAACACGACATCAATAGGGTAGTCCCTTTTGTGTTTGCTAAATATGGAAAGGTGAGTTATACTATTTCCGGCATAGAGAGGATGGTTGTGTATAATGCTCGTCGGTTGAATAAACTGACGTACCCACAGTCTTATATGCAGGTAAATGACATGTTAAAGAGGAATGGATGCTGAAAGATTGTACCATGTTGTTGTACATTTATTTAATTGTTGTATTTTATTTCCGCTGTACAAAAGAAAAGTGTAATATTGATGTAAACTCTGATGTAAGATGAAAAGTTTAAATTTTCCTGTAAAATTGTACTAAAGAAAGTTAAAAGATCCTGTAGAACATCTCGAATTCAGTGTATTTGGGATTCGGGGCATTACAGAGTGGTATCAGAGCAACGCTTTCTACGCTTTCCACACTTGTACAAATTTATAGGGAACGACACCCTAGATGCAGACATTAGAGTGTGTGTTTGAGTCTAGAGATTTAAATGTAAGTGACTTACATTTGTGTTGCTCTAAGATTTATGCTTCTTCCTCTCTATTTCTAAGATGGCTGATCACTTCGACCCTGCTAGAGATGACAACTGGCATATCATTGAGGAAGAGTACCATCCTGGACAGGATGATTCCGAGGACGAGTACTATCCAGGGCAAGCAGATTCTGACGGTGAAGAATGGTATGAATCCCGAGAGATCACCCCACCTCCGGATTCATCTGATGACTCTTCTTCTGACGAAGAAGAAGAACCAGTTCCAAGTGATCTTGTGACTTCTCTTCAGAGGCAGATAGAGACACTGCGAGAGAAAGTCGGATTGTTGGAGGCTCAGCTGGCGAAGCGGAAGGACGACTTTTCTGTTCTCAGTCATCGGGTTTGGGAACTCGAGAAGAGGAAGAACCTGACTGATGTGCTGAAGGATGAGGTTGAGGAACTATGGGAAGAACTTCGAGCAGCGAAGAGGACCCGTAGGAGTTAGACTGTCTTAGCTTCTTTTATTTTCCATGCTGATGTCAAAAATGTTTTAAAATTCGAATGTATAAACTTTGGAATTCAATGAAATGCAAGTTGGTTTAAATTCTTGTCCTATACTTCGAATTTGATGGATCTTTTGCATCAGAATATGTCGAGAAGAGGAGCTAGGAATGGGGAAGGTTTGGATCTGGAGACCGAACTTGCAAGGATGTACCAGACGCTTAATGGAGTGGCCATGAACCAAGGAAGGGGGGCGGCGAATCCAGTGCCCGAGGCGATTAAGCTGGTGGAATCGTTCAAGAGAATGAAACCACCTGTATTCGAGGGAAAGTCAGACCCAGATGCGGCTGACAACTGGATCCGTCAAGTGGAGACGATCTTTGAGGTGTTGGAGACCCCTGAGAGTAGCAAGGTCAAGTTGGCGACTTTGCAGCTGGAGAAGGATGCTGCGGTTTGGTGGCAATCCATGAACAGGACCATGGGAGGCATAGTGCTTGGCTGGGAGGAATTTCTGGAAGAATTCTGCAGTCATTATTTCCCCTCTGACGTCCAGGAGAAGAAGGCAATGGAGTTTCTGTCGCTACAGCAAGGCAGCATGTCGGTGAGAGCGTATGAGACCAAGTTTACTCAGCTCTCTAGGTATGCTCTAGAGCTGGTGATGGATGAAGCTAAGAAGGCTCGTAAGTTCGAGCATGGATTGAGGCCGAGCTTGAGGTCCCGGATGATACCTCTTGGTATCAGGAGATTCGACAAGCTGGTCAAGAGGGCGGCAGCGACGGAGGCGGATATGGAGCAGTTCCAAGTTGTTCAGAACCGGAGGAACAACTGGCAGTCTGGAAAGAGGCCTGCACATTCTGGGAGTTTCAAGGGGCAACCATCTGCACAGAGGTTCAAACCGACAGGGGCGAACGCTATTAGTGTGGCTGGAGGACCTGGAAACAATGTGGTGAGACCTCCTGCGGTGACTTGCTTCAACTGTGGTGAAACGGGACATTACCGATCTCAATGTCCCAAACTACGGAATGGTAATAGCAACGCACCAACGCAGCAGACTGGGAAGAGGCCGTACCAACCAGGGCGAGTATTTGCCTTGACGGAAGCTGATGCTGATGAGGCAGATCAGGTCATCTCTGGTACGAGGGCTGGTGTTTAGAGTTTTTGTCATTTCTTTTCCCGTTGTTTAGTGAGACTGTTATGTAATAGTGTGTATTATGTAACATGCGAACTATATCTTAATGGAATGAAAGCTGTTGTGTTGTTCGATACTGGATCCTCTCATACTTTTGTGTCTCCAAAGTTTGCTAAAGTGTTGGGAGTTGAACCGAAGATTTTTCCAGGCAAGATCTTAGCAGTAGCTACTCCGTCAGGGGAAACTTTGACCGCTGATCGGTATTACGCTGATTGCGAGATTGTGATTGGGGATAGAATCTTTGGCATTGATCTGATCGAGCTGACTATCTTGGGAGTCGATGTTATCATTGACATTGATTGGATGTCGGTGTACAGTGCAAGCATCGAGTGTAAGACCAAGACAGTAACAGTGAAGGCTCCAGGTGGACCTGAAGTCACGTTCCAAGGGAAGAAGAAATGTTCTAAGATGGTGGCAACTATCTGCAAGGAAGAGACTCCTGTGGAAGTGCAAGGGATTCCTGTGGTTCGGGACTATCCGACTGTGTTCTTGGAAGATTTTCCTGGGTTACCCCCGCATCGTGATCTAGAGTTCAGCATCACTGTTCAACCGGGAAGTGTGCCCATTTCTAAGGCACCGTATAGGATGGCTCCAGTGGAACAGGATGAGGTGAAACGGCAGATTGAGGAACTGTTGGAGAAAGACTTTATTCAACCTAGTGCATCACCTTGGGGAGCACCAGTGCTTTTGGTAAAGAAGAAGGATGGATCGATGAGAATGTGTATCGATTACCGGGAGCTGAATAAGGTCACTGTTCAAAATAAATATTCGATTCCTCAAATTGATGATTTGTTCGATCGTCTACAAGGAGCAGCTGTTTTCTCCAAAATAGATCTTCGATCAGGTTACCGCCAAGTTCGAGTGAAAGCTGAAGATGTGCACAAAACTGCATTTAGAACTCGACATGGGCATTACGAATTCTTAGTTATGCCATTCGGAGTGACGAATGCACATGCAATCTTCATGGATTTGATGAACAGAGTTCTGAGGCCGTTCATTGATTCTTTCGTCGTGGTATTTATCGACGATATTCTCGTGTACTCCAAGTCAGAGGAGGAGCACACCGAGCATCTGGCAGCAGTTTTGAAGAAGCTGGAAGAGCAGAAGTTGTATCCCAAGTTATCCAAGTGTGATTTCTGGAAATCTGAAGTGGCATTCCTAGGTCACATCCTTTCTAAGGAGGGAGTGGCAACTGACCCTCAGAAGATAGAGGCAGTGAGAGATTGGGCTAGACCTACTACAGTGAAGGAAGTCAGAAGTTTTCTTGGGATGACTGGATACTACAGGAGATTCATTCAAGGTTATGCTCAGATAGCCGTGCCGCTTACTGGACTGACCAAGAAGAATGTGAGCTTTAAGTGGACTGAGCAATGTGAGGCGAGCTTTCAGGAGTTGAAAGATAGGCTGACTACTGCACCTATTTTGGCTTTGCCTAGAGCAGGTGTTGAGTATGATGTTTATACCGATGCTTCACATCGTGGGCTTGGGTTTGTCTTAATGCAAGAGGGAAGAGTAATCGCTTATGGGTCTAGGCAACTACGACCACATGAGAAGAACTACCCGACTCATGATCTGGAGTTGGCTACGATTATCTTTGCCCTGAAGCAGTGGAGGCACTACGTGTACGGTGAGAAGTTGAACATGTACACGGACCACAATAGCTTGAAGTATATATATTAGCAGAGGGATCTGAATTTGAGGCAGCGAAGATGGTTGGAAGTGCTCGAGGATATGCGACCTGAGATCAAGTATCATCCTGGAAAGGCTAATGTTGTTGCTGATGCACTTAGTCGCAAGAGCAGTTTGGCCAGTTTGATTACAACTCAGAAGCATCTGATTGAGGAGTTGGATTGGACAGGTATTGAGGTTGTCTTGCGAGGATTGGGAGCATCTTTGGCTCAGTTGAGGCTTCAGCCTACACTGAATACAAGGATCATTGCAAGTCAAGAGGTTGATGCCGATATCTTGGAGATGAAGGAGCAGGTTGGTGCTGGCAGGTTGCCCGGATTTCAAATCAGGGATGGAGTGCTGTGGTTCAGAGATAGGCTGTGTGTTCCAAATCAGGCAGACCTAAAGGAGAGTATTCTTCAGGAGGCACATGCTACTCTTTTGTCTGTACATCCTGGGAGTACTAAGATGTACAAAGACATCAAACAGCATTTCTGGTAGTCAGGTTTGAAGCGGAATGTGGCTGAATTTGTTGCGAAGTGTGAGGTTTGTCAGCAAGTCAAAACCGAAAATCAGAGACCCGGAGGTCTATTACAGTCGTTACCTATTCCGGAATGGAAGTGGGATAACATCAGCATGGATTTCATCACGGAATTGCCTAAGAGTTCTAAAGGCAATGATGCGATTTGGGTTATAGTCGATCGACTTACCAAGTCCGCTCACTTTTTGGCGATGAAACTCACTACTTCGATGGACAAGTTAGCTGAGATGTATGTTGGTGAGATTGTCCGAATTCATGGCGTTCCGTTAACTATTGTGTCTGATCGAGATGCGCGGTTTACTTTGCATTTCTGGAGGAGTCTTCAGACAGCTTTGGGGACCAAGACAGATTTCAGCACTGCTTTTCATCCGCAAACCGATGGGCAGACCGAGAGAGTCAACCATATTCTTGAGGATATGCTTCGGTGTTGTATACTAGACTTTGGAGGCAGTTGGGAAAGGCATTTACCTTTGGTAGAGTTTGCCTACAATAACAGTTTTCAGGCTAGCATCGGGATGGCACCGTACGAAGCTTTGTATGGCAGGAAGTGCAGGACTCCTGTTTATTGGTTTGAAGTTGGGGAGCGTCAGTTGTTTGGTCCTGAGCTTGTACAGCAAACTTCTGAAAAGATTGATCTGATCAGGAAAAAGTTGGTAGAAGCTCTGAGCAGGCAGAAAAGCTATGCAGACAACCGGAGAAGGGACCTTGAGTTTGAGGTTGGTGACTTCGTCTTTCTGAAGGTATCTCCCAGTAAAGGTGTGGTTCGTTTTGACAAAGGCGGGAAGTTAGCCCCGAGGTTTATAGGGCCCGTATAAGATATTGAAAAGGATCGGGAAAACTGCTTACCGGCTTGAATTACCGGGAGAGTTGTCTTAGGTGCACAATGTCTTTCATGTGTCTATGCTGAGAGGTTACATTCCAGACCCGAGTCATCAATTGCCTGAAGTGCCGGAAGGTTTGCAGTTAGACCAGAATTACATCGAGTCTCCTGTCGAGATTGTTGATCGTCGAGAAAAAGTCTTGAGGAATAAGACGATACCGATGGTCAAGGTAGTCTGGAGAAACCACATGATTGAAGAGGCTACTTGGGAATCTGAGGAGAGGATGTTGAAGGACTATCCTGAGCATTTTGCTTGATTGTATTTTTGTATCTTTTTGTTCTTGTTGTGTGTGTTGTATTTTGTCTGTTTTCTCGCTCTTGATTGTAGTTCCGGGGACGGAACTATTCTAAGGAGGGAGTGCTGTAATACCCTGATTTTTCAATTAATGAAAAATTATTTTATTTTGCACGTAGTGTGCACGTGCAATATTTTGGTTGAATTATTTTTATTTAGATGTGTATAAATATTTAAATATGTGTTCTCAAGTTATTTTATACAAAAGCTTTTCTTTAATAAATAGAAAGCCTTATTTTAATTTGATGAAAAGGCCTTTTTCTTAAAGCCCAAAATGTATTTTATTTTATTTATTTTAATAACAATTTTGGCCCAAAATAAATCCCATGGATTAATCATCTTTTTATTTAAACTTGTCATGTAGAAGACTATTTTATAACTATTTTATTTTTATACAAAATTAAAATGTACAATTTTTAGGCCTAGTTGCATGCACGTGCACTACACGTACACGTGCATTGCACACCTTTTCTTGTCCGGTTGGCATTTTCTTTTGGAGGGAGTTTTGAAATTGGTCCTGGTGTTCATGGAGGGGGTTTTGTGGATGTGGGTAGTTTTTATAACTCCTACTCTAATCTTGGCCTTCCATCTTTCAACCAACTAGCCAATCCTAGCCCTCCATTTCACTTGATTTCTAGTATAAATACCCCCCCCCCCCTCATGGCTCTATTCATATGCAATTATATCTTTCCAAACTATAGTCTTATTTTAATAATAGTGTGAGTTAAAAAAGAGTGAGAGTTTGTGTGGGATTGCTTGCATTTGTCCAAGGAGGTGAGGCCGGCTAGTGCAAGGGGGAAGCTTTCAGTTTTTTGTGCTTGGGCTTGGAGGTGTGCGCGCATCGTCTAGGAGGAGGTGCATTCATTCGCAAGGACCTTGTTTGCTATTGTGTTGTTTTCTCTCCATACAAGGTGGGTAACCTTTCATATTTCTAATATAGGGATCCATGCTAGATTCAACTATCAAAACGATGTATGAAAAATACTAATAAGAATACACTTTAATTGAGAAGTTAGTTTATGAATTGATTGAAATGTTGTGATTAACGTGCATGTGATTCTAGTATTAAATTAAATTGTGTGTAGAATTCTCCATAATTATTAGCATGAATTAATGATGGTGGTTAAATTCCCTTAAGAATGTTGCTAGTATGATATTGAGACATGATGCATGAAAATTTCCAATAAGAACACTTGTTAATTGTAAAATTGAAACATGGAATTGATTAAGAAAGAGCACACTTTAATTTGAAAAGAGTGACTTTCTTGAATGATTGAGATGTGATTATGCAAATTGATAAGTGATTATATTCATTGTGACATAGATTGATTAATGAAACTACTACTCATAAAGTTAGTAGTTGAGTTGTGCTAAATAGACCTTTATGTTGATATGGGTATGGACAAATTCAAAATATATGTGTATGTTGAATAAAAAGTTAATAACAGTAAATTATTATAAGAAAATTTGAATAAAAAGATTAGAAGACCAATTGTTAAGCAATGTCGAAAATGAAAAATATAGTAGTTTTAATGAATAATCCATTGGTTTGTGTGAAGAAATATATTTTATTAGTACAAAAATTATTTTTATCATACTGATATGAAATTCATCTGAATGAAAGTTGATTTGGAGTTTTTCAGTAATTTTTACAAAAGCAGTAAGAAACAAAAGTTTAGTTGAACATCAAAACATTTTTTTATAACAGTGAGAATTGGTCCAAAAGGAGTTTAACGCACACTGTAACAACCTGAGCATGTAGCTCAAGTGGTCACTGTGTTGCATTGGGTTCTCTGCCGTGACTAGTTCAAACCCCATGATCAACCATGTTTTGTTTGGTTTCTTTTTAAAAACAATTCATTCAGCGGACCGAGAGCATTTATAGCTCTCAGTCGTGTTTTATACTGTGGCACAAACCGGCCTAGTGGTCTGTGCCTTGGGCTTTGTCGGTGGCGTGCTGGGTTCGAATCTTGCTATCGGCAAGATTGAAAAAATTATTTTTTTTGGGTTTTTAAGTTTCCAAAAAATATGAAAAAAATATGGTTATTCTCCTAAAAATGTAAGGGACTTTCTAAAAATGGTTTGGGGATTATTTGAATGAATTTAACTATGGTTTGGAGTTAAAATGCATAAATAGACATATGGTTCTATATGGATTATTGATATGAAATTATAACTTGAAGGAATAAGTGAAATAAAGGATTAAGAGTTGATTTGGCAAAAAGAAATGTGGTTGTGTGACATGATGTAATTATTTCTCATTTGTGGAACAATATGAAGTGTGCATATTGTTTGGTAATGTGGAATTAATGTGATGTGATGATTGATAAAGTATATGCAAATTTATGTGCAATGATGGACTTGTGAACACAATTGAAAATCATGAATTGGAAAGAGAATATGCATGTGTGTATGAGAACTCAACATGAAAATTTTATGAGTTGAAGATTGTGAAATGAAAATTGAAATAGAGTAGCTAAGTCTCCCCCGGCATTGAGAAATGAAATGAAATGAAATTAGACCAAGGTTGGTCATGTTGAAATAAATGAATAAGTCCGGTTAGTGGAGAGGCTAACTCTAGAGATTAATTTTTGTTCATGATTTTTAATTAAACTAAGGATTAGCACATAGTGAAGACATGATGAAAGTAGAAGAAAAACATGAGTATGGGGGCCATCGGATAGCGGTGTGAGAGCGATCCACAGGCTGCCTGCTTGATGCATCAAGACATGGCGTGGGCGCTACTCCAGAATTATCGTCCCGGTGGCGACGCTCGTGGGGTGTTCGAGTGGCTATGGGTGGTGCCATGGTTCCATGGCAGAGACTGAATTATCCATAGGTTGCCTGCTCGATGCGTCGTGTCAGTGCGTGGGATTCCCCTCCAGGCTGTCTGGACATGGGCTCATAGATCATAGGACATCTAAGACACTACCGTAATTACAGTAGTAGATTAAGACATAACGAGGGATTGAACCCTATAAAGATGAAGAACGAATAAGGGCTTGCCCTCGGACCTATGTAGTATGGAATGCATAGAATCCGAACAAGTGCGCATTAGTGTCATGTAACATAAACAAATGCATTAAGGACTAAGCGCACAATCACAACACGACATCAATAGGGTAGTCCCTTTAGTTTGAAATGTGACAAGTTTGTGTTTGCTAAATATGGAAAGGTGAGTTATACTATTTCCGGCATAGAGAGGATGGCCGTGTATAATGTTCGTCAGTTGAATAAACTGACGTACCCACAGTCTTATATGCAGGTAAATGACATGTTAAAGAGGAATGGATGCTGAAAGATTGTACCATGTTGTTGTACATTTATTTAATTGTTGTATTTTATTTCCGCTGTGCAAAAGAAAAGTGTAATATTGATGTAAACTCTGATGTAAGATGAAAAGTTTAAATTTCCCTGTAAAATTGTACTAAAGAAAGTGAAAAGATCCTGTAGAACATCTCGAGTTCAGTGTATTTGGGATTCTGGGCGTTACATGGTGGCAAGAGCGCTCAGCATCCGTTGTGAAGTCCAGGAGAGCAACACGTATCGCATTCACCGTTGACCGTTGACCAGTCAATATATTTTCTCGCATTTGGACATCGGTGGAAAGAGTGATCGGCACAGGTTGCCGTGGTCCAGGAGAATTTTTTCTCTCATTTGGACATCGGTGGCAAGAGTGCTCGGCACACGTTGTCGATGTTAAGGAGAATTTTTTCTCGCATTCGGACGTCGGTGGCAGGAGTGCTCGACACACATTGCCGAAGTCCAGGAGAATTTTTTCTCGCATTTGGACGTCGTTGGCAAGAGTGCTCAGCACAGGTTGCTGAAGTCCAGGAGAATTTTTTTCTTGCATTTGGACGTCGGTGGCAAGAGTGCTCGGCACAGGTTGCCGAAGTCCAGGAGAATTTTTTCTCGCATTTGGACGTCGGTGGCAAGAGTGCTCGGCACACGTTGCCGAAGTCCAGGAAAATTTTTTCTCGCATTTGGACATCGGTGGCAAGAGTGCTCAGCACAGGTTGCCGAAGTCCAGGAGAATTTTTTCTTGCATTTGGACGTCGGTGGGAAGAGTGCTCGGCACAGGTAGCCAAAGTCCAGGAGATTTTTTTTCTTGCATTTGGACGCCGGTGGCAAGAGTGCTCAGCACAGGTTGTCGATGTCCAGGAGAAATTTTTTTCGCATTTGGACATTGATGGCAAGAGTGCTCGACACATGTTGCCGAAGTCGAACAGAATTTTTTCTCGCATTTGGACGTCGGTGGCAAGAGTGCTCAGCACAAGTTGCCGAAGTCCAAGAGAGTGACACATGGCACGCTGACCGTTGACTGTTGACCAGTCAAAGGTCTGTGGAGTTTTCCATATTTTCTGTCGTTTTGTGGTAAATGGGCCGGGCCTACAAGCTTTTAAGGGCCTTTTAGTCTCGGTTAATGTGCCCTTCTCTATAAAACTCCACCCCCTTCTCATTTTCTCACTCTCTAGTTTTTTACTCAGGTGATATCTTTCTCTTACTGGAGCTTCAGGCGAGAATCTTCTCCTTCCGGCGATCTTTTCTGGCAGTCATTGTCAAATCAAGGTAATTTCATACTTAGTTTATTTTTAGAGAATGTCTAGCATTCCATCGAGGCAGGAGGCCTCCCCTACTCTCGCCCATGAGCCGACCTTGAGCCAAGTTCCTCCAATCGACAAAGGCAAGGCCGTGGTAGGGTCCTCTTTGCTCATAGTGGAGACAATGGTTGAAAGCCAACAGATAATGGGGGAGTTCGGCAAACTGCCAGGGGAGCTAACCGGACTTCAGAGGGTTCGAGACCTTCCGGACGAACAGGCCGAGTGCATTATGTATGGCATGGGGCAGAGCTTTGAGGAGAATGCCTCCAGAGAGACCTCAGAGGTCGACGAGATGATCTCCATACTTAACGAGGCGGGTCTGGCATCAATCCGGGAATGTTTTCAGATCCCGAAAGAGTACGACCTGATGTTGCCTGGGCCCGGAGTGAGAGATAGTTCTCTGATGCCAGTGGACATGTGCTTCTGGCCTATTGACGCCTTCATAGCCATGCATGGCTCCCCCTTCATCCCTTCTTTGTCAAAGTATTGTGATGGTTTAGGATCAGCCCCGTCTATTACATGTCAAACGTGTGGAGGTTGATCAACGGATTCATCCTTCACTGCCAAACGGCGGGGCTCAAGCCGGAGTTGAGGGTGATGCAGACCGTATACCGGGTTCATCAATAGCAGAAGTCAGAGTTCTGATTTTACCTAGCTCCGAGGCATGGCGTCAAGCTCGTTAGCTGCCCCGATTCGATAAAGCATTGGAGGGACAAGTACTTCCTTGTCCGGAGTCGAGAGCTGTGGGTCATCACAACGACTTGGGACGAAGAAGTCCCGAAGAAGGTGAAAGAGAGCCCGGTGCTCAGCCCCGAAGAAGACGAGATAGTTCGGACGCTCCTCGATCGGGCAAAGTTTGATTGGAGGGATCTTACCGAAAAGGTACTTTTCAGGGGGGATCTCAGCCTTATAAACCCTAGTATGCGGTTTATTTTTAGCCTCGTGTTCCCCTTCCTCTTAAGTCTGGCTTTACTTGTTCTTAACTCCCTTTTTTTTGTTTCAGAAGCTATGGACTTTGAGGACATGCTGGCGCAGTGTGGGGTCTTGGGAAGCAAGGCCCCGAGGAAGAGGAAGAGGAAGAGGATGGTATCCAAGGTATTCTCGCCGAGGGTGAGGACTGTCGCCACTGCCATGGAGCAGTCGGCGGTGCAGGCCGTAGTTGTTTAGTGGCCGCCGACCCCCGTAGCGACATTGGCTTCGGCTGAGACTGGGGCCTTCCCCTTAGCAGCAACATTGGGTTTGGAGGCCCTGCCATTGAGGGCCGAGACCGAGGTGTTCCTGACCGAGGAGAACAAGAAGATTTTCGTCCCGGACTGGCAAGTCCACAAGCTCGACAGGTTTCTTGGTGACTCGTCATCCAGCATGTAAGCAGTTCGGCACCTCGCTACGCCGAAGGACTAGGCCGCCATGGACATCGGCGACGTTGGTGATGACGCGCTTGAGATCGCACGAGCGACGGTGTCGGTAAGTCTAGGATTGACTTGTGGTTTTCTCCTCTTATAAATTACTCTTTCCAAGTTTGTCATGGTACTCCTTTCTTTTCGTAGATAACTTGCCGCTTCGGTCATCTGACGAAGAAGATGACTGAATTAGAGAAAGATCTGAATCTGGAGACCGATCGTGCTCAGGCAGAAAAGGCTCGGATTGCCAAGGACCTCGAGCAGTTGAGGGTTGAAACCGAGGAAAAGGCTTCAAGGTTGGAGCATCTCGAGAATGTTGTGGCGAAGCTCGAGGCTGACAACGCACTAATGCTTTAACAAAAAGAGCTGGCAGCGAAGGACAAGGAGGACGCCGTTGCCGCCACTAGGGTCGCCGCGGCTAAGGAGGTCGAGGCCGAAGTGATGGAGAGGGTGAAAGGGTACCTTCCCATCAATATAGCGAAGGTCTATGCTCGCGCAATCGAGCAGGTAAAGGAGGCCTACACGGAGGTAGACTGCGCCGGATGGTGCCTATTCCCCGACCCTGTCCCTGGGTTCGACGATGCCTCTGAGGAGGATGAAGAAGATGACGAGGTTGAGGTGGTCGATGTAGGGGTCGACGAGGGAGAGGTAGAGGCCGATGCGGAGGCTATGCCCCTAGCGATCGTCGCTACCACACAGGGATCAGAGCCCTCGGCGATCGGGGATCACTCTAAAGAGGCGCCCGCCCTTGACCTTGTTGTACTTCATACTTCTGTTTTGAATTTTATGAACTGTAGCCTAATCGCAGACTGGCCACCGCTTCCTGTACTCATTGAATTTTAATGAAAAGATTTTCTTCTTCACCCTTTTTTTGACAAGTGTTGTGATGCTTCGAAACTTTTGTGGGTTTGCTCTACTTCCGAGCTATCATAGTAGCTTTCTTTAGGCGCAGTACGGTCATGTTGGTTCTTTGGACTTAAAGATTCACGCTCTATTTTTTGTTCGACTTTCACAGATTAGCGAGATGTTTCGTCTCTGGTCTAATCTGGGTGTCACCATGTTGGGGCTAGCTCGGTCTCAAGAGATGCTCTATAGAGCCGAGAGGCAGTTGAGTCATCTGAAGCTGACCTTGGCTTGTTGAGAAATCGAGATGAGGCGCCTCGAGGAGAGGTTTCACGAAGTGCCCCCTGAAGGTAAGGAGACATGTCCGTTGATGGCCGTCAGCCAAGGCCTGAGACTCAAGTTCCTTTGTCAATCATTATTCGACGCAAGGTATGGGAGAGACGAGTTGAAGAACGTGGTGCTTGAGAAGAGTCTGGAGGCGGCGAACCTTCGAAGGACTATCACCGAGGCTTCTCATGGGGGCAGTTCGAGCAGAATGCCTCGCCTGAAGGTCAAAGTGATGGACGACTCGCTGAAGGAGCGGATCGTGGTGCTAGAGGCAGAGAAACTTTGTCTGCGACGGCTTTTGAGGGGAGTAACGTCAGAAGCATTTCCTACCCTCGTGGTGAGTATGCCCAAGAAAGGTCGTCCCATGAGTTAGCGCTTTGTTCACCCCCTGTCTTGAGACACCCTGGGGATGCACAAAGTGGGGTCACCGATTCATCAAGCAGAGCATCTGTCGCGGTGACTGTTGGACTCCTAGGTGCTGATGACACAACTCGGCTCGCCGGCTTAGAGACTTCTATGGAAATGAGGCGACAACAATACGGCGCTCGCCAACCCTATGTATTGCTTAATAGAAGCCTCCCGTTCCCTAGGAGGGGCTAGGGAAATTTTTTTTAATTTTGTAGTCTTCGTTTCATATGAGTCTTGCATCTCAAATTTTGATGAAATAATGTGAGTTTTTGGTCTAGAATTAGACTTGTACCTCAAATTTTGATGAAATAATATACCCATTTCTCGAGCTTCTTGTGAGAATTTGTGTTTCGTTAATGTTCGCAAGAGTATCAACAGTTGTGGGAGCAATTCTGAATGGCGAGTTACTTTATACTCGCTCGTTTGCAAGTACCAAAAGTTGCATCGAACCAAGTGTTGGACTCCGAACTTGTCGTTTAAAGAGTATCAACAGTTGTAGGAGCAATTCCGAATGGTGAGCTACTTTGTACTCGCTCGTTCGCAAGTAGCAAAAGTTGCATCGAACCAAGTGTTGGACTCCGAAATTGTTGTTTAGAGATTATCAACAGTTGTAGGAGCAATTCTGAATGGTGAGCTATTTTGTACTCGCTCGTTCGCAAGTAGTAAAAGTTGCATCGAACCAAGTGTTAGACTCCGAACTTGTCGTTTAATGAGTTTTTGTAAGCCCAAAGGTAGTACAACCAGAAATTTAGAATGGAGAATTTTCAGGGGGTAGATTACTTTTATTGAAAACAACTAAGTGGCTGCTTCTAAGATGCGAGCCATTATTACACTTCATAAAGAAAAGAAACAAACTTTAAAATGCTTTAAGGAGAACGCTCTAGGAGAAGTTGCTTGGAGCGGTGTTTAAACACCCTCTTGGTACTTCAACAAGTGCTCTGCATTCCATGTCCTCGGCACCCTTTTGCCCCCCGGATCTTCAAGTTGATAAGCGCCAGGGTGGACAACTTTGGAGATCCTGTATGGTCATTCCCAGTTGGATGCCAACTTGCCTTTCTTGCTGGAGAAAGAAATTGATAGCTTTCTAAGAACCAGATCTCCTTCTTTGACATTAGTAGGGCAGACTCTCTTGTTGTAGGATTTCTCAATTCTACGTCTGTAACACCCCGCAAAATTTAATAGACAATTTTGCCCTCGGGTGTTACGCACGTGCATTTTGTACCGTTATTGATTATATCCATAACGCATTTTGATATGTATTTTGAATTCTGATTATTTATACAATCTCGTATTCTTAAAATCCTATTTGAGACAACTCAAATGCTAAATCTCAATCTTTGAGTTTTTACGTATTATCGATGCACGTGTCGATTTTGGGTATTCCACCGTTACGTGCAAAGTTTTCAATGGATTTCAATCATTTATTTTTATAAACATGTTTGAATTTGTTTTGTAAACGAAAATTCAATTTTTGACTATCTTTATTAAAATAAACTTTTCTACGTGCAATACACGTGTTTTCTGTACGTTTCAGTACATTATCATATATGTATATTAAATATATTCTTTATGTTGCATTCCAATTAATTATAAATATTTTTCGGTTAATAAAATCAATTTTTGTATTTTTGAGATGTTACGGGCGACGCACGTGTTTCGGTACACGTGTTTAAGCGCATTCTTCCTTCAAGATAAATTTTCATGAAATGTTTCTTTCTATTTTAGCTGTGCATGAAAAGTATAATTTTTAAGTTAATTTTATATATTTATTACATATATAAATAATTATTTTTAAAGAGATTGAATAAATAAATTGTTTTGTACATCAAAGCACGTGCACGTGCATACGTGCGATGTGCATAAATTTTGGGGCCGGGCTGTTTTAGAAGAGGGAAAAATCTGGAGTTTGATTTTGAAAGAAGGAGGGAAAACAAGTTTTTGAATTGTAGAATATGGGGTTAGTGGTGTTCATGTGGGAGGTAGTTATACTAACTACCCTACTACTCTCTTATAAAAATACCCCCTTAGTCTCTCATTCTCTCATCTCTTTTCTCTCTTCTCTCCTGCCTATGCTGAAAGCAACAAGCCAGCGAAGCCTTGCCCATTTCTCCACCTAAATCACCATTCCACTTGCCTATATACATATACTAATGTATATATATGTACATACATAGTATGTGTATATGAAAGAAGATGGGAGTTTGTCCTTGTTGTTGCCGAAATAGAGTGGGGATGGAGATGCTCTTGATGATGGATGCTTGCCAAAATGTGGAGCTTGGAGGCTTGCCTTGGTGCGCGGATTTCGAGGAGTTTGCAATTGGAGCTTTCTCTAGGAGCTCCTAATTCTAGGAGTTCATTTGAGTACAAATCTTCAATTTAGGTGGATGTTTCTTAAATGCTTTCTAATTTAGGAGTAGATATTGCATGATAGATGATATATGATTCATTTGGTTGAAATTGAATTGAATACATGCAAATTAATGAATCGTTAAATTTTGATTGATTGTGGTAAATACAAATTGCTGTGCTATTCCTTAAATTGTTATGATTGCTAGTTGAATTGCTAGAATTGAAGTGATTGCATGAAATCGATGCATGTTGAGACATGATTAGAATAATGCAAATATGTTGTTTGTTGAGAATATGGCAAAGAAGTGTGATTATAACCTCAAAATGTTATTTATACGAGTGTAGAGGTTTTTGTAAAGAAATTTTGATAAAAGACAACAGTTTATTTGGAAAATTGATTGGAAAATATGTTTTGATGCATTTTAAGGATTTCATTGAAAAATGAGAAACTTGTGAAATTGAGAACATATACGATATTGTTTTTAAAAGGAATATATTCTGGAAATGATCTATATTTTTATATGGGAGTACAAATCAATTAAAAGGTCGAAAAATATATGCAGACTGCAATTTGTGTGATTGACAGTCGACTGTTTACTTTCCACAGTCGACTGGTAAGTATAAGAAATTGGGTTTTCGTCGGCAGGACAGTCGACGGACTACTTTCACAGTCGACTGCTGTTGTACTGAATATTGATGTTTGAGTTTTTCAAAGTATTCGTGAAACAGTCGACTGATTCCTGGTCGACAGTCGACTGAACTGTCTGTGTCATTATTGATGTTTTAAAGTTTCATAAAACAGTCGACTGATTCTTTGTCGACAGTCGACTAACAGACTGAGATGTTTTGATGTTCGCTGAACAGTCGACTGATACTGTCACCAGTCGACTGAACCGAACTGTTTATTTTGGTTTTGAGTTTTGATTTGATTTTGACAAATGAAAGTTAAATAAGTTGAATACGAGATTTTTATGATTATTAAGATTTGATTGAGTTTATTGTGAAATGCACACCAGGATATGAAAGATGAAATTGATAAAGAAATCAAAATGAATTGTTCTCATGTTATGAGATTATAAAAGAAATGTTTTGAGAAAGAGTTTGTGAACAAAAGAAATGGAATTGTTATTGGAGATTGATTATGAAATATTGTTGATCTCTAGAAAGAGATAGTTGTTGGAATCTAGAGGCTAGGCGAGACCCTAGTGACCGGCAGTTTTATTTATGATTTGAGAGCTAACCGTTGAGGGTTGAGCATCTCTTGAGAAGTAGCCAGGTAGGCTGACTGTCTCTGTTGTTGATTTAAGTCCGATAGGGTAAGCTAGCTCTAGGTTGTGATGATTTTCTTTTAAAACAAACATTGTAAGGTTGGAATGAAAGTAAGAGAAAAATATAAGTATGAGAGCCTCGAGTCTACGATGCGGATGTGATCCACAGAATGCATCATGCTTGATGAGTCAAGACATGGCGTGGGCAATACTCCAGAATGATCGGGATCTTGGCGACGCTTGTAGGATGTTTGATGACTGCAAGAGGATCGTGTGCCATGAAGGAGGCTGAATTACTGCAGAATGCATGCTTGATGAGTCAAGACATGGCACGGGATTCCCCTCCAGGTTTTCTGTACACGTGCTTGTATTCATAAATCATCTGTGATACTTACCGAATTTATAGAGAGATACATAGTGAAGATGTGATGAATGTGAGAGAAAAATACGAGTATGAGAACTAGGGTTTACGGTGCAGGTGTGTGAGCCACAGAATGCATGCTTGATGAGTCAAGACATGGCGTGGGCACAACTCAGAATGATCGGACTCTAGCCACGCTTGTGGGATGTTTGGTGACTGCAAGAGGATCGTGTGCCATGAAGGAGGCTGAATTGCCACAGAATGCATGCTTGATGAGTTAAGACATGGCGTGGGATTCCCCTCCAGGTTTTCTGTACACGAGCTTGCACTCATAGATCATCTGGGATACTTACCGTAGTTACAGTAGTAGATTAAGTCATGGCGATGGATTGAACCCTACAAGATGAAGAACGAATAAGAGGCTTGCCCTCGGACCTATGTAGTATGGGATGCATAGAATCCGAACAAGTGCGCTTTAGTGTCATGTAATATAGATAACTGCATTAAGGACTAAGTGCACCGCACAACACGACATCAACAGGATAGTCCCTTTGTAGCTTTGTTTGTGATCAAGTTTGTGTTTGCTAAAGTATTTAAGAATCGTTATACTGTTTCCGGCATAGAGAGGATGGCCATGTATAATATTTCGTCAGTTGTAAGCAACTGACGCGCCCACAGTTTTATATGCAGGGTTTGGAGTTACATGAAGATATAAAGATGATTTGATGCTGTTGATTACTTAAATGTTAAAGTTGTAACAATTGTACATTTATTATTGTTGTATTTTATTGATTCCGCTGCGTATTGATGTAAAAGACTCTGATGTAATTATTGTTGAAACAAAAGTTTTAAATTCCTTGTAAAATTGTACGAAAGAAGTGAAAAGATCCTATAGAACATCTCGAATTCAGTGTATTTGGGATTCGTGGTGTTACAACGTCGATAAATTTCTTACCGAATGGAGGATCTCTCACGGATCTCATCGATGAGGTCCAAGTTGCCGCAAAGCTCGTTTGCATTTTGCTCTTCGTTGTAGGCTATTAAGCGAGGGGAAGGTAGACCCACCTCTAGAGGGATAACGGCTTCGGAGCCGTAAGTGAGGTTGAAGGGAGATTCTCCTGTGGGGGTCCTCTTCATAGTGCGATAGCTCCAGGGCACATTGGGGAGCTGCTCTACCCGTAACCCCTTAGCTGACCCGCTCAGTCTTTTTTTTCAGGCCGGAGAGAATTTGCCGATTGGCATTCTCTGCCTGACCGTTGGACTGAGGGTAGGAGACCGAGGAGAATCATTGCTGAATGCCTAGGTCTACGCAAAATGCGGAAGGCTACCCCCATAAACTGAGTTCCATTATCCGTTATCAAGATTCGGGGCATGCCAAATCTACAGACATTTTTCCAAAAGAAGCGTTGCACTCTGTTCTCTGTGATCGTTGCTAGGGGCTCAGCTTCGATCCATTTAGAGAAATAGTCGATCGCCACAACAAGGAACTTTAGCTGGCCCAGTGCTGGAGGAAAAGGCCCGAGCAAGTCCATTCCCCACATTGCAAGGGGGATAGGACTGGACAGAGAGGAGAGCTAAAGTTGCGGTAGGCGGCGGATTGTTGAAATTTTTTGACATGGGCAGCACTGGCAAACATGTTGTTCGGCATCGTGAAGAAGAGTAGGCCAAAAGTATCCATAATTGAAGATTTTGGGAGCTGGGGACCTTGCTCCCAAGTGCGGGCCACATATTCCTTCATGGACCTCCTTCAAAGCATACTGGGCTTCATTGGGGGAAAGACATCTCAAGTAAGGTCCGCCGTCTACTTGGGTGTAAGAGCGTTTGTACAAGACTCCCTCGATAAGTGTGTACCGCTCGGCTCTGGTTCGAATCTTTCGAGCCTCTTTAGGGTCTAAGGGAAGGATCCCATCCTCAAGAACTCGAGCAGAGGCCTCATCCAATTCTCCCCGAGTTGTAAGGGCTGTGTCTCCATTGGCTCTGGGTCTTCTTCCTCGATGTTGGGCCTCAGTAGAACTTCTATTAAGATAGTTTCTTCGAGCCCTTGAAGTGAAGAGGAAGCTAGCTTTGAGAGGGCATTCGCCTGTGCATTCTCTTCTCGGGGAATTCGCTACAGTTGTGCATTCTTGAAAGAGAACATCAGTTCCTTGACTTTGGCAAAGTACTTGGCCAAGCGACTGTATTGTGCTTCGTATTCCCCTGATACCTGGTTCACCACCAGCTGCGAGTCGCTAAATATCTTGACACGTTTGGCCTCGGCCTTGCGAGCCATGCACAGGCCGCCTCTAAGGGCTTCATACTCAGCCTCGTTGTTGGACGCCCGAAAGTTGATACGGAGTGAGTATTGAAGGATGAAATCGTCTGGACCAGCCAGTATGACTCCTGCTCCACTCCCATCGGTGCACGAGGACCCATCAACATACACTGTCCAGAACAGGAGTTCCTATATCGCTTTGCTAGCGTCGAGAATTGTGCTCTCTACTATAAACTCCGCTAGGGCTTAAGCCTTGATAGTGGTTCGAGGCTGATAGCTGATATCATGCTGGCTCAGCTCAATGGATCACTTCATAAGGTGCCCTGAGGTCTCGAGCTTATGGAGGACTTGTTTGAGCGGTTGGTCGGTAAAAACAACCACCGAGTGAGACTCGAAGTAGGGGCGGAGCTTTCGGGCCGCCATGACCAAGGCATAGGCCATCTTCTCAAGCTTCAGATAACGGAGTTCAGTGTCCCTGAGGACTTTACTCATGTAGTAGATAGACCTCTCCGTCTTGTCTTCTTCTCTTACTAAAATATCACTGAGGGTCTGCTCCGAAGCGGCGAGGGATAAGTAGAGGACTTCCCCAGATTTTGGTGTAGCGCTCCGAATTCCTAACATAGGAACTCGTGACACACTCCAGGATCTTCCTTCAAATGAGCACAACACAAAAAAATTCACAGGAAATTAAAAACTTTTATTACATCAGATTGTTATTACAATATCCAATGATTACAACAATTACAAATTAATTATTGCAACAAGAATGTACAATAAACTTGGACAGTAACTTTCATTTGGATGTTTTCCACTGCTAGAGCTTTCCCCACGATCCAAAGTCGGCGGTCCTGCACTGATAACTATGGGCACGTCAGTTGATTACAATTGGAAAAAATGCTATATTTGGCTATCCTCTCTACTCCATAATATAACGATTCCAACCTCAACAACCACAAATATTTGATGCAAAGAAAAAGTGATGTCAAACAAGTGTCGGTTTATGCCATGGCCTAAACTAATGCACA
Organism: Hemerocallis citrina; assembly: GCA_017893485.1. NCBI lineage: Eukaryota > Viridiplantae > Streptophyta > Magnoliopsida > Asparagales > Asphodelaceae > Hemerocallis > Hemerocallis citrina. The sequence continues at coordinate 57,092,806 of CM030367.1, read as the reverse complement.
CACTATGCACACAATGCTCCTAAAGCTAATGCATGCTTGGTTGAAAAATATGCATCCCATATTACACACCCCCCCAACCAAATGACGTTCTTCAATTTAATGGGGCTCGATCCCCTGCTATGCATCCTAACCATGTGCTCTCTCCGGTTTCTAATTCCAGTGATGGTGAGGCTGCAGGCCCTTGGTGTGACTCCAGTCACTGCTGTCAATAGTGGTGTCCAATCCGCTTAGTTTTATCCACTATGCCTGAGATCTCAGTCGCAGACTTACCCTGCGTGACTGTAATTAAATTTGCTTACCCGATATGTTGCTGTATCTACGTCTCCCCGGATCTCACCAAAAGCCAATATATGGGCATAAGGGCTCCATTACTGAGTGATTAGAGCAACTCCCGATTGAGTCTAGCTCTCCGAGACATCGTCTAATCCGTCTATCTACATTGATCGACAAAGAACCTGACGAATATAAGATTTTTCCAACTCCGCTATGCTCGTCCTTACACTAGAATAGAACTTGCAGTCGAGACGACGTCAATACTCTAAAACTTTAATGATTGTTACGGATATCATAAAGGCATTTCTGCCGAGACAGATGAGTCCCCCAACAGTGTCACCGTTCCCAGGGCAGCTCGGGGTCCCTGTCTGCATTAAACAAACCTAGGATTCGGTCGGGGGCGATGACGCCATGCGTCTCCCTGACAAGAGAACACCCTCGCTAGTGCCTGTCCTTACATTCAAACAAGACTCGATCTAGTCCTACCAAAGTATCAAGGCTACCCCCCTCTAAGATTAAAGGTTAAGGTTGAAATCAAGATTTGTTTTATCGACCGACTACTCGAACCATCACTCTAGCCAACTCTAATTCTTTTAGTTCGGCGATCTATCTACCATTTCCAAATCTCTAACTCGATAATCAATTTGCTTGCCATGATCAACTAGTTCAGTTCCATTTTCATACTCTTTCTAATTAGTCACCCTTATCATTAATGGATCTCAACCCATCCCTCACTAGGGATCAACTAGCCCTCAAGTCCAGCCCAAGGGTTGACCCACCTCGGCCCACACTTGGTACGAACCAACGACGAACCGACTCCGTCGATTGCCGCAACCGTAATCTATGCTTGAAGTTCGATCGCAACCTTGGCCCGACCAACAAGTAACTCCCGCTAAACTTAACGCTCCATGGTCCTCGACAGGTGGTAGCTCCAAACACAAACCATGGAATCCATCCATGCACAGTGAGTACGTCGGCGCATGAGTCATCTCCTTCAACGCGTTCGATGCGACACGGGTCTTATTATACCCGTCTAGGTTTGTTAACAAGACTTAGTCCCAGAGTCTCAAAACTTAACTAACGTACCCCAACAAGATACACCACACTAGGAGTAAGTCCTAACCCATGAATACTCAAATAGGGGTCCTAAGAGTCCTAAAAACGACAATTTAAGATTCCAAACAGTAAGCACACACTTGGCGTTTATGCCAAAACGGAGTCATTCCCGGTCCCGTTCCCATGAGGGATCGTGATCGGGCTCCCCATTCTTCTACTCAAAGTAGATAGCAAGTACGAGCACACAATGGGCATGAATTTCATCCCAAAGTGGTCTATAATAATACCCCAATGTCCAATACAATTTTCACTTCAAACATTGAACACCAATGTCTATATTGGGGTCTACAAGCAACTATGGGCTACTCTTAGTAAGAAACTTTAGATCACATAAGTCCTAACTCATATTCACATCCCTGACATGAGTCTTATCCTCAAAAAGCAACCCTAAGCTAGTAAAGTACAAGTTCAAACCCATTTCTATGAACATGGTGCAAACAAGTGAGCTCTATGTTTCACTGTGTTTCTGTCATCACTTGCAAAAATCATATAAAATGGAATACTTGTCCAAATCAGAATTTGTTGGTCGTTCCAGAAAATTATATGTGTCTACTAACAGTTCCTAGTTATAAGGCTCTTCAGATAAGGTCTTTTAGACACTCTTTCGGGTTCGTCTTTAACAAGTGTACAGACATCCAGAACAGCAGATCAGATCAACACAGTCATGGAATAAAATCTATTTAAAATATCATATGGTGTCAGATCATCATGAAATTTTAGAATCTAGTTCCTGACACATGATGTTACAACACTCCCAAAAATCAGGTGATTGTACCAAGTAGATTTCTAATTATGTCATTTTGAATTTCATCCAAAAATAGGGCAGTAACAACAACAGTTCTGTTTACTAAAATCTCTAGTTCAGTTGCATGATTTTATTGACATGGCTACAGTGGTCCAAATTTCATGAAATTTGAAACATAGGTCTTAGATACATCCAAAAATGACATACTAAAATTTCAGATCATTCACATAAGCATGCAGTGAGATACAAGTCATTCTTTCCACAACAGTAACAATAAAAACTGCTTCTTTCAAGTCATGCAGTGAGATGCAAGTTCATAATTTATTTTAATAGCAGAAAAAATCACAAAAATCTGTAAAATATACTGAAGGTGTACGACACCTATATGATCATCCTATAGAAATTTCAGATCAAAATACCAAGTAGTGTTCATGCTTTGAGCTACGGACTGACAACAAAAATTCAGTCTTTTTAATAGGATTTTCTGTTTTGGACTACATAACACAAAACGGGTTGTTTAAGTTCATTCCTATGGCATGCATGTCATTTTTTCAGTCATCAAACACCATTCAACCATCCAAAAACAAAACAAGAAATTGGAAACACCAACCTTGATGAGTTTGATGGAAAAAAAAGATCCTATAAGCTCCTATCTCCTTGATTAGCCTTCTTGCTCCTTGGTTCCTCTTCCTTGGCTTCTCTTCTTCTCCTTGGCTTCTTTTCTTCTCCTTGGTTTCTCTCCTTCCGAATCAGTAACTAGGGTGTATAGGGTAAGGTTTAGAGGTGTAGAAGATGGCTTAATTGTAGGGAAAGATGGGAAATGGAGCTAGGATGAGATGAGGGTGTTTTAATAGAGGATGGGGAATGAATGTGGATGTGTTTTTGAGAGAGGGGGGGGAGAGAAAGTGAGAGGGCTGCATTGGGGGAGAATGGAGGTGGAGTGTAAGATTGGATAAGAACTCATCATGAGACAATTTGAGTTCAAAAAACCCTAACCCTTGTTCTCTTTCCCCTTCTTTTCTCATGTAGTCTTTGGGCTTCATTTCATCTCTTTTTTTTTACAAGACATGCCACACTACAAGTGTGTGTTCATGGCTCACAGGTCAAAAGAACATGGTTTGAGTCCATGTTTAGCTCATGGTGAGTCTAGTTGAAGCTTAAGAGTTAATTCCATACTAAAAGCTTCAAAAAGAAAAACAAATAAATAACTATAGCATTTTAGTGCTTAACAAAACATACATATATTCATTCGAAAATTTGAGTTGTTACATCTGGCTTGCTCAACAGTGGAGGGTTGATTAAGTAGGTCTTGAGCTGATCAAAGGACTCTTGTTGCTGTTACCCCCACTCAAAGCCTTTAGCCCCCATGAGGGCCTTGAAGAACGGGAGGCACTTTTCTCTGGATTTGGAAAGAAAACGCTCTATCGCCGTGAGGCTCTCGGTGAGTCTCTGTACATCTTTAACACTGGAGGGGGAGCCATGTTGAGTATGGCCTGGATCTTCTCGGGGTTGGCCTCTATGCCCCTTTGGCTGACCATGAACCCTAAGTATTTGCCAGATGAGATGCCGAACGCACACTTGTTCGGGTTCAGTCTTATATTGTGTCTCCTCAACACGTTAAAAGCTTCTTGGAAATCAGAGACATGAGCTGATCTGTTGACGCTTTTCACCAACATATCGTCTACATAAATTTCCTTGTTCCATCCAATCTGTTTCTTGAAGACCTTGTTAACAAGGCGTTGATAGGTGGCACCGGCATTCTTAAGCCCGAAGGACATGACCCGGTAGCAATATAGGCCCTGATCGGTGACGAAAAAGGTCTTCGAAATGTCGAAAGGGAACATTCTTATCTGATTGTACCCAGAGAACGCATCCATGAAGCTTAAAAGTTCGTGGCCCGAGGTTGCATCAATCAGGGCGTCGATGCTTGGGAGCGGAAATGGATCTTTGGGGCAGGCTTTGTTTAGATCCGTTAAGTCAATGTAGATCTTCCAGCTCCCGTTGGCTTTCTTGACCATCACGACATTGGACAGCCATTATGAACCAAGCCCTAAGGAGTTTCTCAACCTCCTCCTTGATAGCCTGCTGGCACTCGGGAGCAAATTTGCATCGCTTTTACTGAATAGGTTTGACCCCTGAAGCGACACTGAGGTGGTGCATGAGGAGCTCTTCGAAGATTCCCGGCATGTCAGTCGCAGTCCAGGCGAAGAGGTCTCGAATTCGCCTTAGGGACCCATTTCGAGATAAGGATAAATCTATACTTCCCGGTGTAGAAGGATAAGCTGGGGAGTTTAAACTCATTTCATGGTAAGAAGTGGTTAAAACCGGCTCTTAGGAATAATCACGAATTTGAATTACCCTTTATCCTTCTGAATTTGTTTGTAACGGGTTGATACCCGTATCCAATAGGACAAATCTGTTTATGGGTTATTGGGCTTTGAAGAAGAGACCCAGTTCCCATTTTGGACCTATTTGTAGGTGAAATTACCGTTTTACCCCTGAGAGCTTTAAGATTCATGCCCGATTTGAGTGTTCCCAATTTAATCCTATTTTTAGCCATATCAAGTATAATATATAGATATGATCTCTAATATTATAATGGGAGAAGACCTTAGTGTCAATTGTAAATCTATCAACGCGTGCAATGCACCTGCATAACTATTATAAAGGAGGTTTTATGTTCAAACTCAGACTACGTCTGAATTTTTACTTTAAAAAAACTATATTTATTAAGACATGCATTGCACGTATAAATTACTAGTAATATATAATACTAATGTTACCCTATGCAAATTGCACAACCTATAATAGTTTTGAATGACTCATAAAATTATATAAAACTCCAAAAAAAGTTTGAAAAAAATGGGAGAAAACTTATGAATATCATCCCTACAGTGATTACTGAAATTTTCATTATCATTCTCATATTAGCAGATGGTTTGGAGAATCACTATCAACTATAATGTTATCCAATTGAATATTACTCAAATTAAAAAATGCATGCAATAAAAAGATGTTGCAAATTCAACTAATTTTTGTTAACAGATATATTATAAAGCCATTAACATTCAGTAAATTGACAATACATTATAAGTAATGCATTATAGTACAGGTTAGGGTAAAGATGATAGACTAAGAAAATTATATAAAAATAATTTCATGAATTTTGTTTGCTTAAAATTCTAATTCTAAGTTAGGGGATGATGTGGGTTTGGGAAGAGACGTGAGAATTTGTAAGATTGAGAAAGTGAGAAGGGAAAAGACTGTGTTTGAGAGATTGGGGTTTTCATTTCTGTTTTAGTTTTTTATAAAAATGTGCATAGTGCACGTGTTAGTTAAATATGAATCTATATGTTTTCTCTCATTTCTCTATTTCTAAATAGAGAAAGGAGGGGTAGACTCTCTCTCCTATTAGTATAAGACTAGTAATATACACGTGCGATGCACGTATTATTTTTTTAAAAAAATTAAAGTAAAAACTCTGGTTTACACATGCGATGCATGTCTTAATAAATATGATTATATATTTTTTAAAGTAAATGTGAAGACTATAATGTGAGAGTTGGAGTTGCACGTGCGTTGCACGTAGGTAGGTAGATTTACAACTCTAACTCTTCCATTATAATAGTTATTATATATTATAGATAGATGGATAGATAGATAGATAATAATTTACACATGTGATACACATTTAATATATTTTAAAAAAAATTAAAGTAAAAAATCTGATATAGTGAGGACTTGAACCTAAGACCTCCTTCATATTAGTTATGCACATGTACTACACGTGTTGATAGATTTACAAATGACACTAAGGCCTTCTCCCATTACAATATTAGAGATTAGTAATATTATAATATTAGAGACTAGTGTTACCCTGTGCAAATTGCACGGACTAAAATACATTTAACAAACTCATAAAATTATATGGAACCTAAATAATACAATGATAATATGCACCGTCTTTTTTTTCCAGTTTATCTTATTTAATAACATGTGCTACTCTTGTCTGGAAAACCCAAATAATGATATTTTTATCTATTTTGGTCATATTCTACGAAACCACTAAGAGAGATTTCATTAGTTTATATTCTTTTAATATCATGTACATGCACAGTAACTTTAGTTTTTTTAAAAAATATAAAAATCATTAAAGGACGAAGGTGACCATATTCAACACCGATACAACACTAAGACATAATTAAACCATAGATTCCTAAATTTAGAGATGGCCCTTAATTATTTCGATCACAATATAATTAAAAGATGAAAAATCTACAAATTAACAAATTCACATTTTCAAATCAACCAACATCATTCTATATTTCTAAAACAAAGTCAAAAAGTTGATTACCGAAGTTGAGCTTATAATGCAGTAATAGGTGGGGATGTGGCTCTTCTTAGACTCCTCCTTGATGTACTCTGCTATCTCCTTCTGCACAGTGTGCTTCTCAACTACCTTCCCTCTCAAATCAAGCCTTCCATCTTATATCATTCCCTCTCAGATTAAACATAATCAACATCAAAGGTGAGACATTGTTTTTATTATTATTTTATTTTATTTTATTTTGTAAATTGACTGCATGTGTTAGTACATGTTCGTTTTTTTTAATCATGTGTTAGCACGTGCTAGTTTTCTGCTTTTCCTCTTCTTGCTCACTTTTATAGATGAACGACTCTCTCTCATTATAGTATAATATATATAATAGTATGCATAATTTTAAAAACTAATTAATTTAAACAGTATTGGATCGGACGATTATATATATCTTCATAGTTTATCAAGTAAGAATCCAATACAGTGATTATACAATAGATCAATGTTGAGTAGAAAAATTACTGAGATTGCAGCAAAGAAAGCCTTTAATCAAAATTGAAGTAAAACAGTAAAGCAACTTTAATCAAGATATAGGTTTTCTTTTCGGAAACACCCTCAATAAACTTTGGTAATGTAATATCCCGGACGGATATTACCATATATAAATTATTATTTTATTATTTTTTTATTATTATTTTGTTTTAATTCTAAAATTAAAATATTTTGGCAATTTTTTGCCCGATTTGTTCATAAACATTATCTGTACCCAGATACCGGTCAGTATACATCCGTATTGTATCAAATTGACACCGTGATCTTCCGAACTAATAATAAAATTTATTTTATTATTATTTCCGTGAATTAATTATTTTTATACGGATTATGCGAAGATTTTTGGTATACAGACATATATGCACACATACGTGTAGTATGTCGATTGGTACATTATACGAATTGTGTGTTGTGTATTTTTGGATTAGGTGTTTATCTTGTTATAACAACCTAATTAGAGGGTTAGGGTCTGATTAGGAGGCTTAATCTAGGGTTTTTGTATGCATAAGAAGATTAAGTAAAAACCCCTACTAGAAAATATCTCTCCCACATCACACCTCCACCACATAACACCTCCCTCCACCTCACCCCTTCTCCCCTTGGGGTATGGCCGGCCCCAATATTAAGGGAGGGCCTTTTTGCACTTGTGTGCATGCATATTTTCATTCTCCACCCCTCTCTCCACCTATAAATATCCCATTCCTTCACCTTAGTCTCATTTTAGAAAGATCAAAAAGAAAGAAAGAAAGAAAGGAAAAGAAAGAGAGATCACCATGCTAACTTGAGAGTTTTATTTGTAGGGTTCCTAGGAGTTCTAAGAGCTAGGGGAAGGAGAAGGTTGAGCTAGCTAGTTCTTCCTACAAGTGAACCAAGGTGGGGGTTTCTCCATATTTGTTTGTTGTTTGTTGGTTGTTTGTTTGTTTGTTTATGGTTATTTTGATGTTCTTCTTCTTCTTACCCTCCTTGTTTATTTTTCTTTTTGGTATGGATGGTTTGAAGTAGTATGGTTGTAGGAGTTTCCTATTTGAATAATGTTAGTAAAAGAATTAACTACTTGGACAAAAGATGACACATGCATATGAACTTGTACATACAACCATTTTGGGGTTGTAGGACTTGATATGAACTATACATAAAGCATATGAACATTTTTATACAACCATTTTGGTTGTAGGACTTGTATTGGACTTGGACTAAAAGATAAGCATATGGTTGGTTGAACCAAATAAGGGTTCTTACTTTATTTTGTTATTGTTATTTTCTTTGATAATCTTAAGTAAAAGAACCTAAAATTAGATGTTAGTTTTGATTAATGGAAAAGAAACTAACCTAACTCACTAGTTGTAGAATGAATAAAAAGATCTCTCTTTTTATGATCACTAGTAATAAATCAATACTAATAAAGACTAGTAGACAATTAAGTAGTAGCATGTTAAAATAAAGTAGTAGTAGTATGTTGATAAAATAAAGAAGTAGTAGTAAGTAGTTGTAGATGTTTTATGTCCATAAAGTAGTAGTAGTAGTAGATAGTTGTATGTTGTGTTCTTGATTAAAATGAAGTAGTAGTAGTAGTAGTAGATAGTTGGGTGTTATGTTCTTGACTAAAATAAAGTAGTAGTAGTGGGTAGATAGTTGTATGTTATGTTCTTGGAGTAGTAGTAGTAGTAGATAGTGTAGATGTTTATTTCATGTTCATAAAGTAAATACCATGCTAAGATTGTATTAGATTAATTTATTTATGCTTAGGATGTTGTAGGATTAATTCTAAAATTCCTACCAGGCTTAGATTAATTTATTTATGCTTAGAATGTTGTAGGATTCATTCTAAAAATCCTATCATGTTTAGATTAGTATAAATATGCTTAGAATGTTGTAGGATCCATTCTAAAATTACCTATCATATTTTCATGCTTAGAATGTTGTAGGATTCATTCTAAAATTCCTATCATGTTTAGATTAGTATATTTATGCTTAGAATGTTGTAGGATTCATTCTAAAAATCCTATCATGTTTAGATTAGTATAAATATGCTTAGAATGTTGTAGAATTCATTCTAAAAATCCTATCATGTTTAGATTAGTATAAATATGCTTAGAATGTTGTAGGATCCATTCTAAAATTACCTATCATGTTTTCATGCTTAGAATGTTGTAGGATCCATTCTAAAATTACATATCATATTTTCATGCTTAGAATGTTGTAGGATTCATTCTAAAATCCTATAATGTTTAGATTAGTATATTTATGCTTAGAATGTTGTAGGATTCATTCTAAAAATCCTATCATGTTTAGATTAGTATAAATATGCTTAGAATGTTGTAGGATTCATTCTAAAAATCCTATTATGTTTAGATTAGTATAAATATGCTTAGAATGTTGTAGGATCCATTCTAAAATTACCCATCATGTTTTCATGCTTAGAATGTTGTAGGATCCATTCTAAAATTACCTATCATGTTTTCATGCTTAGAATGTTGTAGGATTCATTCTAAAATCCTATAATGTTTAGATTAGTATATTTATGCTTAGAATGTTGTAGGATTCATTCTAAAAATCCTATCATGTTTAGATTAGTATAAATATGCTTAGAATGTTGTAGGATCCATTCTAAAATTACCTATCATGTTTCATGCTTAGAATGTTGTAGGATTCATTCTAAAAATCCTATCATGTTTAGATTAGTATATTTATGCTTAGAATGTTGTAGGATTCATTCTAAAAATTTACCTACCATGTTTAGGAATGTTGTATGTTCATACTAGTAGTTATCCATGCTTAATAAGATACTCATGCTTAGTAGTTATTCATGCTTAATTTATCTATGCTTAGATGATTGTAGGAAAGCATATAATGCTAGATTAATTTATCTATGTTTAGATAATTGTAGGAAAGTGGTATATAATGCTAGATAAATTCAGCCATGCTTACATGCTTGTAGGAAAGTTGTATACCATGCTAGATTCATTTATCTATACTTAGATTGTAGTAGGAATCATTATACATGTTTATAATGTTGTAGGATTGATGTTTAATTGACCTACCATGTTAGAACATTGTAGGAGTATTATGGTGAGTGGTTATGTTATGTACCATAATTAGATTGTCATGGATAGATGCTTGCAAATTGTATGCCATGCTTAAAGTGCTATAGGATGAAATAATAAGGGTCGGGAAGACCACTAGTAATAGTTAGTCTGATAAAGGCTGTTATGTCGCCTTCGGTCCTTCATTAGTAGAATACCGACCATAGACTATTAGTAGATTCTTCTGTTGCTTCTAATAATAGAAGATCAAGTTTGTTAGTAAGCACGTTTGGTTGCTTTTAAGATTGATTACCTGTATGGTTGTTTGCATATGGTTGTGCTCGTACGTGGCTCGACTGGCCCGTATGTAGCTGTGGGTCTCATACGTAGCTTATTTGGATCTTATATAGGTTGTTGTCTCGTACGCGGCTCGACCGGCCCGTGCGTAGCTGTTGGTCTCATACGTGGCTTATTTGGCTGGTATGTACGTGGTTATCTCCTACGAGGCCCGCCTGGCTCGTAGGTAGTTAGTATTTCATACGTAGCTTATTGGCTCGTATGTGGTTGTTACTCGTGTATAGCTTGTTAGCTAGTACACAGTTTGTTGTGCTCGTCTAGGGTGATATTACCACCCTGAGGGCTATCGACCATCAAGACATATGTTTTCTTACCCTAAGAAACTGTGGAGGAGTCACTCCTTGTGTACCGTCGAATCTTAACCATGGTAGGTTGATCGAGGACCGGAGTATAGACGAAATCCAAGTTTAGGGTAACGGCATGCATGTATATTCGCACTACCCGAAGTCTTGGATCGATGAGCCACGAACCGGATCCCGAGGGGATTCGGTAAGTCTAGGTTAAGCAGCCTAGTAGAGTTGTCTTGCAAAGTCTAAATTAAGGCCTAGCATGTTGTGGTTATAATATTGTCCTCCCTAGGAGTGTTCAGGGCTAGGGACATTATTAGGGTAGTGACTTATAGAGATCATTACTTAAAACCTTTGCCAGAAGAGAGGAGTCGGTTGTAGGGGGCACCTTATGACTAACTCGTCCCTTGAGGCAGACCAGGTGGTGTTATTGGGTTGTACCTTCCCGTCAAAGGGATACGTACGGTGCCGTCTCACAAGTTGAGGACACGGGTTGCGTATCTCGCGCTGTTAATTCCTGAAGTACCGTGGCTGGGGTGCCACAGGATGCATTGTGCAGTCCTGTGCTTGCGAGACCCCAGAGGGTGCCACAGGGTAGGCTTCGCGCTACCCTGCGCTTGCGAAACCCTATAGTTTGATTTTGTAATGACACCCGATACATTGGGTTCGTATATTTTGAGATAGGTCCGGTTAGCCGGGTCGCAGTGGCGAACATAGACATCACTGGCGAAATGCATTAGTGGGACTTGACCACATCTGCAACCTCAGAAGTCACGTGTAGCTGTCAGGAACAGGTTGTGTACAATTAGAATTCATAACGCGGGTTCAAATCCCTATGTATGGAGAAACGGCTTGAGAAGGGTCGCATGTAGTATGGGCTGCATGTTGACTTCGGAGACTTGCTGACATTAGAATAGGAAGCATCCTAGTTCTATTTAAGTATCACATTAGAGTCTAGTCATAGCACTCACAAACACTTAAACTACACCAACACCATTGCTATATTTTGTATATTGTTTGGGAGATTCGCTGCTATATGATCAGCCTTTAAGTGTCAGTGAATACTGACGTCCCCACTTCCATAGGTACTGGATCGCCGAAGTACAAAGGCGACATTCAGGAGGACTCAAGGCAAGGAAAGCAAGGAGTCAGTGTTATGCTTAGTTCCGCTGCAGTATATGTATTGATTATCTATTAGTTGAGAAGTACTCAAGTGAGAGTTACCAAGTGTTATTTTTCATTCCTTGTACTCTGATGTAAGATGTTGAAGGTTGTAATACTTGGAAATGTAAAGGTATTATTGTAACACTATTATAATGTATTGCAGTTGTATGATATTCAGACTTGTAATACATTGGGTGTTGAAAATAAAAGTTTTAAATTCTCCTGTTTTTCTGTGTATTGTGACTAATTGAAGAAAAGGTCTTGGCTCGTGTCACGGTTTCCCAGTGTATGAAAATCGGGGCGCTACAGGTAAGATGCTAATGCTAGTCAGAAAAAGTACAAACATATGTATTGTTTTGAGTTTAAGAGACTTACATCAATCCTTATTATACAATGTGCATGATGAAGCAGCCCCTTTCTACACTCCTACATAATGGCAACAGATGCTCGCCATAAAACTGGAGCATGGATCAAAAGATATAGTATATGACAAAGTTCATCAGCATTGATAAAACACTACAGAGGAAACCATCCAACACGAAAAACATAATTGCTAAGTAGCAGGTTTTTACCTTCTATACTCACATTCGTCAGCCATCCAAAATCCATCGGCAAGACCACCTGAAAGAAGGTAATTCAATGACTGAATTGAATGAAAATAATGGCAAATAATTATAAAGGTCTTTTGAACATTTTCATAAACACCTCGTGTGCACCACAAATGAGAAAATAATTGTAATCAAGATAATTCCGAACCCAAATTTGAACCTTCCCACATCTATAAGCATCTTACTGAACCATATATTTCGAAGATTGGTGTATAAATTCCTAATCAAATTCAAAATTAAAACCCCTCAACTTGAGTTCCATATACCCCCACAACACAACAGGCTCCTACAACTGACATATTTCATTTCATTCATGCATTTTATCAAACAGGATGAGCGCATAGAGTAAATAGCGATAAGATTGAAGAATTTAACATGGGAAGACGAAGCCGCACATAATAAAGCAAAGAATCTTTAGACATTACTCTTAGATTCATAAAATATTTTCATCTTTGAAGCAAATAATTATACCATATATACAATTCAGTTACAACTTGATCAATGCATTAATCACATATTCTCAATATTCTTAAAAATAATAAATATATAATCCAAAATAAAGAGAGGATCTTAGAACTTCCTGAATACCTTAATCTCGACGAGAATTTGGGGTATGGTGTATGGCTACTACTTGGATTTGGGTGGACTGGCGAACGATGAATGATTACGGTTGAGTTTTGGGCTAGAGACGACGGCAAGGATAGACGAACGGGGACGACTTGTATTTGGGTGAACCGGTGTACGACGAGCAGTGATGGTTTGGATTGGGGCGAATTTGCGAATGGCAAACAGTGACGGGTGGATTTTGGGCGATGATAGGTTGGGGGATTTGGGGAGAGGAAGAGTTTTTTGTGTTTTGTATAATTTTAATTTTGTTTTATTAAGTTGGAGGTGTGGTTTGCACGTGGTAAGATAAGTTTGAATTTATTTCCATCTATATTATTATTATTTATATTAATTATTTCTTATATTTCTCATTTTCTAATTAATTTAATGAATATTATTAATTTCTTAATCTTATTTTGATATTCTAAGATATTCTAATTATATTAGTGATATGGCTAAAAAACGGGGTTAAATCAGAACCGTCCAAATCAGGAACGAATCTTAAAGCTTAGGGATAAAATGGTAGTTTTACCTATTGTTGGGCCTAAAACGGGTACTGGATCTCTCCCACAAAGATCCAATAACCCGCGAACGGGTCCACCCCAACTGGGTGTGGGTTTTAACCCGCAGCGAACCCGGTCCATTAGGATAGAATTAGGGTTTCTGATTAATCCTAATCAACGGCCCTGATTCATATCTATCTTTTCACTGTGAATTAGGGATTACATTCCTTATCTATACATAGGAATTACATGCCTAATTTGATCCCTTAAGACGCCTATAAATACCCCCCATCCATCTCCATTAAGAGGTAATCAATCTTTTGCCAGTTTTCACGCTCTTTCTTAATCATCCCTGAATACTGACTTGAGCGTCGGAGGGTGTGTCGCCGGGAACAACCCCGGTGTCTCACACTTTTTGCAGGTGTACGGCGGAGCAAGCGTCAAACTCCGGTGGAACAGGTAACAGGTTTCCTATTCAAAGTTTCCCAAGAATCCACAAATTCTATCTGTTTGCCCCCACACCGAATTTAGCGGCAACAGATTGGCACCGTCTGTGGGAAACTAACGAATAGCTGCCTACCCTCTTCCCGTGGAAAAGATCTTCTCCTGTCATGCCTCCTAGGAAGGTAAGATCTAGGGGGTCCAACCGAGGACCCAATCCCTATCAGCAACAAGAAATTCCCATCCAGCCCGCTCCGCAGTACGGACAACGCCCTCCTCCCGCAGAAGACCCACTCCAACAGGACCTGCCTCCTCCTCAGAATCAACCACCTCCTAAGGGCCCCAACCCGCAGAAACAACCTCTCCACCAGGACCATGTCTCTATCCACAATGCCTCTACTGACTCTATGGCCTCTCACAATCCCCGAGCTTCCGACTTCTAACAAAAAGTCCCCAATCGGCCCAAAGATGTGGATCTTCGCCACCGTCTGGATGAAAAGCGGGCCCGAGAGGGAGCCTCCCGCCAACAACGTCCGGATGAGCGATCCCCACATCGCCGAGACTACTGAAGGTCCCCTATCCGACGGGGGCAGAGAGAGTCCCCCGAACATCACAGAAGAAGGCCACATTCCCCCGCCGGTCGGCAACATCCTAGGGATAATGAGGCGCCCATCACCCGTGCCGAGTTCCAGCAGTTCCAGGCATCTGTCCTACAAGCTCTCAACCTCCGTCCCAATAACACTAATGCCCCAAGGATTCCCACTCCTCCTCAGATCCGAAGTCCTCGCCAACGGTCCCTAACTCCTCCTCAAGCTCCTACCAACCCCCGCTACATTCCTAGTCCTCGCCGTTCCAGGAGCTACCGTCATCGCAGCCCCCACTCTCCCTCGTACGAAGACGAATCTAGAGGCTCTCCAGATTACAGAAGAAGGGATGATGCAGTCTATTGCCGTCTCCATGAGATGGAGAGGCACTTGGGATAGTTAGACCGAAAAGAAGAGCTTAGAGGAAGAACCCTCCATCCCAGTAGACCTCCTTTTTCCCGAACCATAATGGATGCACCCGTACCGATCGTCTTTAAGCCTCCTCAATTTGAGACCTATTCTGGGGAGACCGACCCCGTTGATCACTTCGAAAGCTTCAAGACCCTCATGCTCATCCATCAAGCTTCCGATGCCCTGCTATGCAAGACCTTCCCCGCAACTCTCAAGGGCCCAGCTCGAGAATGGTACTCTCGCCTTGCCCCTTCCTCAATATTCTCTTTCGAGCAGTTTGAGACTCTCTTCGTCACCCACTTCGTAAGTACTCGCCGAACTGAGAAGACCAGCATCTCGCTACTGTACCTCCACCAGAAGAAGGGTGAGAAGTTGAGAGACTATGTGAAGAGGTTCACAGCTAAGCCAGGTCTATAGCATTCCTCGACCAGTCGGTCTCTGCAGCAGCTTTTTAATCCAATGTCCTCAACTCCAACCTCTGCTCCTCCCTCGCCAAGAAGCCCCCACAGAACTTCTCTGACCTCCTCCTCCGGAGCGAAAAGTATATTCGGGCGGAAGAATCTGAGCACCGCCCCAACTTGGAGGGGTCTTCCTCCGAGTCTAAGAGAAAGGGAACAGAAGAGGAAGGAGCCAAGAAGCTCCAGAAGGATAATGACGGCCAGCGCCGACCTCCCCCCAGATTTGAAAATTTTACTCCCCTTAACGCCAATATCTCCACAATTCTCATAGAAGTTGAGAAGGAGGGGGTGATACCTCCTGCACCAAAAATGAACACCCCTAGCAAGAAGAGGGATAAAGAGAAGTGGTGCCGTTATCATCGGGACCATGGCCACGACACCAACGATTGTCGGGCCTTGAAGAATGAGATAGAAGCCCTCATCCAGAGGGGGCAGCTGACCAGATTCGTGAGAAAGAACCGAACCGACCTTCCCCCCCCCGCCTCGGGGTGCTAACAAGCGTCCAGAGCGCGATGAAATGCCCGACTTCGAAGAGGAGCGTGTCCTACACCTCATCCATGGGGGCCCAATGGGGGGCTCCTCCAACTCCTCTCGAAAGGCATTTATAAGAGAAGTCAATTCGGTCCGTGCCACCCCTCCCCCTAAAGGCCTCGGAGTGCCCGTCACATTTTCAGATGAAGACCTCGAGGGCGTCCGAACCCCTCACTGTGACGCACTCGTCATCAACCTTCACATGGCGAACTTCAAAGTGGAGAGGATCCTAGTGGACAATGGCATCTCTGTTAACATCCTCTTCCTCGCCGCTTTCAAAGGCCTTAAACTCTCCCGAGATAGATTCAAGCCCACCGGTTACACGCTCCATGGGTTCACGGGAGTGCCAGTGACTATTGAGGGGGTGATCACCCTCGACGTAACCGCTGGCAAAACTCCTACTACCCGAACGGAGTCGATGGATTTTATGGTTGTGGATGTCCCTGCAGCTTACAATGTCATCCTAGGCCAACCCGGTCTAGCAGCTCTAGAAGCCGTTCCTTCGGCGTACCATCTGAAGATGAAATTTCCCACCCGGGCCGGAGTAGGGGAAGTAAGAGGTAATCAGGAAACGACCCGTAAGTGCTACATGACCTCTACCCTCGGTCCAGTCCTCTCCCTAGAAACTCTGGAAATCCCCCAAGATGTCGCCCGACCGACGTCCGAGCCGGTGGATGAGTTGGAGGAATTTCTCTTCTCAGAGCAGGATCCAACTCGAAAGTTCTTTGTTAGCAAGACCCTCCCGTCCGCCCTATGCTCGGACATTGTACAGTGCATCCGAAGGAACCGAGACCTCTTTGCTTGGTCAGCTGCAGACATGCCCGGTATTTCCGAAGAACTCTTAGTCCACCACCTCAGTGTTGCCCCAGGATCCAAACCCGTCCAACAGAAGAGGCGCAAGTTCGCCCCTGAGCGCCAACTAGCTATAAAAGAGGAGATGGATAAGCTCTTGAAGGCCCGGTTCATACAGGAGGTAAACTATCCCGAGTGGTTGTCAAATGTAGTAATGGTGAAGAAGTCTAATGGAACTTGGAGGATTTGTATCGATTTTACCAATCTCAACAAGGCTTGCCACAAGGACTCTTTCCCTCTTCCGAGCATAGACACTTTGATTGATGCCACCTCGGGTCATGAACTCCTCAGCTTCATGGACGTCTTCTCAGGCTACAATCAAATCTGGATGTTCCCCCCGGATATCCCAAAGACCTCATTTGTGACCGACCAGGGCCTCTATTGCTACAGGGTTATACCCTTCGATTTGAAAAATGTAGGCACCACATACCAATGCCTCATCAACAAGGTTTTCCAAGATCAAATCGGCCATAATATGGAGGTGTACGTTGACGACATGCTTGTAAAAAGCATCCGAGGTGCCGATCATGTGACCGACCTCCAGGAGGCGTTTGATGTTCTGAGAAAGCACAACATGAGACTCAATCCGAACAAGTGTGCGTTCGGAGTCTCGTCAGGAAAGTTCCTCGGTTTCATGGTCAGCCAACGGGGAATTGAAGCTAACCCTGAGAAAATCAAGGACATACTGGACATGGCCCCTCCCAAGAATGTTAAGGAAGTTCAGAGGTTAACAGGCTGCCTAGCCGCCATAGGGCACTTTCTTTCGAAGTCCAGGGAGAAATGCCTCCCCTTCTTCAAGGCACTCAGGGGGGCTAAAGGTTTCGAATGGGGTCAACAGAAACAGGAGTCGTTCGACCAGCTCAAGGCTTACCTCGTCAATCCTCCCCTCCTCAGTAAACCAATTCCTGGTGAACCCTTCTACCTCTACCTGGCAGCCTCTGAGCAGACCCTCAGTGTTGTTTTAGTAAGGGAAGAAGACCGGGCTCAAAAGCCCATCTACTATGTGAGCAAGGTGCTTCGGGATGCCGAGCTCCGCTATCCGATAATTGAAAAGATGGCTTATGCCCTAGTGATGGCCGCAAGAAAACTTCGCCCGTACTTTCAGTCCTATTCTGTGGTCGTCCTTACCGACCAACCATTGAAGCAAGTACTCCACAAGCCAGAGACCTCGGGTCGCCTTATGAAGTGGTCTATCGAGTTGAGTCAGCATGATATAACATATCAGCCTCGGACCGCGATCAAGGCTCAGGCCCTAGCCGAATTTATAGTTGAAAGTACCATCCCCTAGTTTAGCCAAGCAATGAAGGGACCACCTATCTGGTCGGTTTATGTGGATGGATCCTCCTGTAACGAGGGAAGCGGAGCCAGGGTCATTCTGGCAGGCCCAGATGACTTCATCCTCCAATACTCCCTCCGTATAAACTTCAAGGCCTCTAACAACGAAGCATAATACGAGGCACTAATAGCCGGTCTTGGGATGGCCCGCAATGCAGGGGCACAACGCCTTCGGATCTTTAGCGACTCTCAGCTAGTCGTAAATCAGGTCCTCGGTGAGTATGAAGCACGTGATGACAGGATGGTCAAATACTTAGCCAAGGTCAAGAGCCACATGGCACTGTTTGAAGAAGCCCTCATCCAACGAATACCCCGGGAAGAAAATGCCCAGGCCGATGCCCTATCCAAGCTAGCCTCTTCTTCTCTCCAAGGTCTCAAACAGACCGTCTTGATAGAGGTCCTTCTAAAGCCAAGTATAGAGGATGAAAATTCCGACTCAATGGAGTCGCTGCCTGTTTTGCTTGAAGATAATTGGATGAAGCCCCTCGTCGAGTTCTTACGGGACGGTCTACTCCCCGAAGATCCTAAGGAAGCACGAAGAGTAAGAACCCGAGAAGAGCGATACACACTCATCGGGGGTATCCTTTACAAGCGTTCTTTCACCCAGGTAGATGGCAGGCCTTATCTGAGATGCCTTTCCCCAGAGCAAGCCAAATACGCCCTGCAAGAGCTTCATGAGGGCATCGGTGGGGCACATTCAGGGTCCAGATCCCTGGCCCGCAAAGTGTTGAACTACGGATATTTCTGGCCCACTCTCGTGCAAGATGCTGAACTACACGTTCGGCAATGTGTCTCTTGCCAAAAGTACTCCAACATCCGACGCCTCCCACAAGATCCACTCACTTCCCTATCAAGTCCAATCCCCTTCGCAATGTAAGGGATGGATTTACTAGGGCCCTTCCCACCAGCTCCCGGCCAGTTTAAATTCTTAGTCATGGCAATCGACTACTTCTCAAAATGGATAGAGGCCGAGCCCTTGGCCACGATCACCGAGAACAAGGTATTCCAGTTCTTTTGGAAGAGCGTAATCTGCCGATTCGGCGTCCCTCGGGTCCTCATAACAGACAACGGAACTGTTGCCGCTAAATTTGGTGTGGGGGCAAACAGATAGTATTTGTGGATTCTTAGGGAAACTGAATAGCAAACCTGTATACCTGTTCCGTCGAAGTTTGACGCTGACTCCCACCGTATACCTGCAAAAAGTGCGAGACACCGGGGTTGTTCCCGGCGACGCACCCTCCGACGCTCAAGTCAGTAATCAGAGAAGATTATGAAAGAGCACAAAAACTGGGAAAAGATCGATTACCTCTCAATGGAGATGGATGGGGGGTATTTATAGGCGCCACTGGGATCAGATTAGGAATGTAATCCCCCTGTGGTTAGATAAGGAATGTAATCCCTAATCCCCAGTGAAGGGATAGATATGAATCAGGGCCGTTGATTAGGATTTAACCAGAAACCCTAATTCTATCCCTTCTGGACCCGGTTCGCTGCGGATTGAAACCTGCACCCAGTTGAGGTGGATCCGTTTGCGAGTAAGTGGGTCTTCGGGGAAGATAACCAGTACCCGCTTCAGACCTGTTGGTAGGTGAAATTACTGTTTTACCCCTGAGCTTCAAGATTCGTGCTCAATTTGGACGGTTCCGATTTAACCCCATTTTTAGCCATATCACGAGCCCCTCACTCCTAAAGACTGAGTTTGATCAGCCTTTGAGGAGTAGTTTAGCTATTTTAATGACTAGTGGAGTTGTATCGGAGTCCAAATAAAGGGTTTTGAGTCTAGAAGGGGGTAGTGAGGTGATCTTTCAGGCTTGTAAGCAGTTCTTAAGATTCTCTGGATGTCTGGTGGTTTTTATCTGTTTTTTCGGATTATCTATTTAATTTCGTGATGCATTAACCGGTCGTTCGGGGGTCTTAACCACATATTCTAGGTAATAATTGTTCGTTCAGGGGCTCAAAAGCGCTCCCCTGAATTTGTAATTATTTTCTAGAATTTTTAGTTAATTTTCTCGAATTTTTAGTAATTTTTCGCAATTTTTAAATAAATAAAGCGATTAAAATAAATAAAAAATTAATTTTTAATACCGATTTATGGCGTGGCGCAATCTGGGCCCGTGATCAGCGGTGAGCGCGATTTTCTGGGCGATCAGACGATCTGCGCTCCTCGGCAGATAGTTTCTTCATATATGAGGGTCGGTTCCTCGTCTCCTCGGCTCGGCTGCTCGGCGCCAAGCTCGGAATCAGCCGAACTACGTGGGATGATCCTGAGCGTCCATCTCGGTGCGGATCTCCAAAAAAAGCTATCTTGTTGTTTAGTGGGCGTGGCAAGATCTGAGCTGTCCATCATGACGAGCTCGCTTTTTGACAAGGTCCAACGGCTGAGGATGGTCGGCAGGTTTTTCTCCATATTCGAGGGTCGGTTCCTCATCCCCTCGGCTCGGCAGGTCGGCACATAGCTTGGAATCAGCCGAACTACGTGGCGTGATCCTGAGCGTCCATCTCAGCGTGGATCCCCAAAAACACTATCTTGTCATTTAGTGGACGTGGCAAGATCTGAGCCGTCCATCATGACGAGCGCACTTTTTGGCAAGATCCAACGGCTGAGGAGGGTCGGCAGATTTTTTCTCCATATACGAGGGTCGGTTCCTCGTCCCCTCGGTTCGGAGGTTCGGTGCCTTTAGCCGAGGCCTGGTGTTAGATGTTTTGAAGTGTCTTGGCACCGCATCGTCGCCACCCTCCGTCCCAGTAGCTCGGCTGCTTAGCCAAGCTGTTCGGTAGCTCGGCTAGGCAGACCGGTGGCATGCAGCTCAGAAGGTACACGTGGTCAGATCTGGAGCGTCCATCATTGCGTAAATCACGAGGGCTGGGTTCAGATCACGAGAAAACGTTATTTTGTCGTTTTATGAGCGTGGCGCAATCTGAACCGTCCATCGTGTATTGACACGAATTTTGGAGAGATCCGACGGTGATTTGTCCTCAGAAGGATTTTTCTCCATATACGAGGGTCGGTTCCTCGTCCCCTCGGTTCGGAGGCTCGGTGCCTTTAGCCGAGGTATGGATTTAGACGTTTTGAAGTCTTGGTTCTGAAGCGTCGCCTCCCTCCGACCCAGTAGCTTGGCGGCTTAGCCAAGCTGTTCAGTTGCTCGGCCAGGCAGACTGGTGGCAGGCAGCTCGGAAGGCTCACGTGGTCAGATCTGGAGCGTCCATCATTGCGTGAATCACGAGGGTTGGGTTCAGATCACGAGAAAACGTTATCTTGTTGTTTTGTGAGCGTGGCGCAATCTGAACCGTCCATCGTGTATTGGCACGAATTTTGGAAAGATCCGACGGTGATTTGTCCTCGGAAGGATTTTTCTCCATATACGAGGGTCGGTTCCTCGTCCCCTCGGTTCGGAGGCTCGGTGCCTTTGGCCGAGGTATGGAGTTAGATGTTTTGAAGAGTCTTGGCACCGCATCGTCGCCACCCTCCGTCCCAGTAGCTCGGCTGCTTAGCCAAGCTGTTTGGTAGTTCGGCTAGGCAGACCGGTGGCATGCATCTCGGAAGGTACACGTGGTCAGATCTGGAGCGTCCATCATTGCGTGAATCACGAGGGCTTGGTTCAGATCACGAGAAAATGTTATTTTGTCGTTTTGTGAGCGTGGCGCAATCTGAACCGTCCATCGTGTATTGACACGAATTTTGGAAAGATCCGACGGTGATTTGTCCTCAGAAGGATTTTTCTCCATATACGAGGGACGGTTCCTCGTCCCCTCGGTTCGGAGGCTCGGTGCCTTTGGCCGAGGTATGGAGTTAGACGTTTTGAAGAGTCTTGGCACCGCATCATCGCCACCCTCTGTCCCAGTAACTCGGCTGCTTAGCCAAGCTGTTCGGTAGCTCGGCTAGGCCGACCGGTGGCCGAGTCGTGGACTTGAGCGCTTCGTGGAGCATTTGTTGTGATACTGAAACATCGCATGTAGAACCCCGTATTTTCAAATATTATTTTAAAATATTTGAAAATGAATTAAAATGATTTACTGGAAATTTAATAAATATTTTCTAAAAGATTTATCTTTTTACACGTGCGAAACACGTGCAAATAATTTTGGTGTACATATACAATTTTTATATTTTTAATAAGTTCTCATACTTATTATGGAGTGTATTC
Organism: Hemerocallis citrina; assembly: GCA_017893485.1. Lineage (NCBI taxonomy): Eukaryota > Viridiplantae > Streptophyta > Magnoliopsida > Asparagales > Asphodelaceae > Hemerocallis > Hemerocallis citrina. The sequence goes on along the minus strand of CM030367.1, from coordinate 57,070,497 downwards.
TAAATTTTGGGATTTTTCTGAATAAAGAAACTATTTTTACAAATATCTCAAAAGAGAGGGGCTTTTATGTAAAAAGTCGTTTGGATCTTAAATAAACTATGAAAATTTGTTTTTACTGATATTTTGGTTCTCCATAGTCATCATTTGAATTTAAATATATTTGAAATTTATTTAAAATCGATTTGGTGAAGATTTAGTCGAAAATGGTGTTTTTGCAAATATAGAATTTATGTTGGATTTTTGTGCAAAAGTTTTTCTGGAGGGTAAAAGTCAAATATTTTTATTGGAAACTATAATATGTATTACCATATATTATTTCGGATTTTTCTGGATTTTTATGAATATTTTAAGAGGTATTTGCAAATATTGCAAAAGGGAGGGCTTTTGTGCAAAATCACCACCCTGAGTGTAAATCCGGGATTTTCTTATCTCTGGACCGTGCTGGGTTGTTGGAAAACTTATTGGTAAAAGGATTTTATTTAATTTTGATTTATTTACCTTATTTTAACCAAGGAAGGTTATATAGGTGAAGTAATAAATTGAAAAAGGACTATTTTGCAAAAGTACTTCAAAACCCTAATTCCTTTCAATCCCGGCCTGTATAAAAGAGGGTGTGCAGCCGTCATTCGCTGCACAACTCCAGATTTATTAAAATATTATTTTCTTGGTGATCGGGAGGAGGATTTTTGGATCTAGCAAAAGGAAGATCTTTTCGTGGATTCTTCTAAAACCAAAGGTGAGTGACATTGTTTGTGTTATTGTTTGATTTTGTGAGTATTATGAAATCGTTTGTTTTGAATTATGTGAATGACAATGTTTGCTTGTTTTGTATATGAATGATATGGATCTTATATTGTGGTATGTATGTAAACCATTGTTATTGTTGGACCATGTTAAGAAACTTGTGGATATTGAGTAGATCTTGAGTTATGAGATTATATGTTAGAAAACATGTTAAGAATTGATCATGGTTGGGATCGGATGGTGAATATCTGGGTCTAGGGTATACAAATCAGATTTTTGATCATAGTTGTGAAAGAAATTAGTTTTGAGAAACCCTAATTGAAAGATTAGTGATTATGGATCTTGAGAATTAAATTTCGACATTTGGATGATTGGGTGATGTATCCTTAATGAATTATGCTATGAACACATATTTTCTAGTCAATTAGCTCGGTTGGTATAACATTACTAAGTTATATTACATTTATCCAATTACATTCGTAGTCTTCTGGGTCGTTTGAAAGGAATGGTAGAATTGCCTCTTTAAGCACTAATGACTCATGATCTTCAAAAGAAATTCATATATTATTACCACATATATTACCTTTTAAGTACTAATTAATATATTAAAAGTACTAGTTGATTATACTAGAATGGGTCGGTTGAAAAAATCTTCTGGGAACTAATTACTCATGATTTTCATTTGTACTCTTACTTTTTATATATAGCATAGTAGATGTCTTCTAACAATAACGAATATACGTCTCTACTGCTGTACCTTCAAACCTTTGAAAACTGTTCGGGACAGTCGACTTAGACTTCTGTCAGTCGACTGGTCCGCTGAGAACCTTCTTAGTAAAAATTGTTCAGCTCTTCTGGACAGTCGACTTGGCCTTTGTGCAGTCGACTGGTTCACTGAGAATTCGATTGTGTGAAATTTGTTCAGTCCTTTCGGGACAGTCGACTTAGCCTGTATGCAGTCGACTGGTAACCTCTGAGGTCGACTGATATGACTTAGTTTATCTTTGTGAAATATTGGACCTAGTCCTCTGGACAGTCGACTTACCACTGTATAAGTCGACTGGTACTGAAGGATCGGTGTAAACTTTAGTGTTACTTCGAATAATTGTTTTTTAGATAATTCAGTCTATAATTGATCTTCAGTTCAGTATTTGATTTTGAGATATTCAGTTCAATATTTGGTTTTAAGATGTTCAGTTGAGCCACTTTTGTTTAGTGGAATTTGTTTAGACCTTTGAGTTTGAGTCTCTAGAGGTAGGTGACCCTAGTATACCGGTGTTGAGATATTTGTTTTTTGTTGAGGCCCGTTGAGGCATATTCAGTTATTCAGTTTTGAGTTATCCCGGTAGGGTACACCGACTCTAGGAGATTTTGTTGAGTAATTAAATAACCCACAAATGATAAGGACAGGCACTAGTGGTGATATGATGAACGGGAATATGAGTTATGCACCTCAATACGGCTTTAGATGAGAGATTTGATCTCCTGAATTATCCAAGTAACTTTCTTGAGATGAGGGATTTATCTCCGGAATTATCCAGGTAAAATACCTGAGATGAGAGATATATCTCCGGAATTATCCAAGTGGTTTGCTTGAGATGCGAGATTGAACTCCGGAATTATCGAAGTCGAGGCGACGCACATGTGGTATTCATGTGATGTTGTGTCAATGTTTAGATGAGGGATGATCTCCGGAATTATCCAGGTAAAATGCCTGAGATGAGGGATCCATCTCCGGAATTATCAAGCATGGACTAATTCTCACAGTTTATCTTTATCTCGTAGTAGTCATCGTGTTAAGATTAGTCGCATAGCGGGGATTGAACCCATATGAAGTGGAGACGTTAAAGGCTTGCACCGAACCTATGTAGAATGGGATGCATAGACTTCGACAAGTATGCATTAGAGAGTCCGCATATAGAAATTGTGTTTTCTTGACTTAGTTTTATGCATGTGTTTTCCAGTTTTCCTACACTTGACCTTTAGACTAGATGCACTTGTTGTTTTCATTCTATGACGTTTTCATGCTTTACATCTTTGCTATTCCTTATTCATTTATCATTGTGGTTAATACATGTTGACGACTTAATGTTTTATGATTAAATTATATTGATTGTTTTTATGTCACTCACACCATTTATGGCTAACCCCTTTAGTGTTGGGGGTTAGGGATCATCTCTAGCCTCACATGTTGCAGGTTATTGCTTAGAGTTTGGAGGTTTGGATACTTGAGGCATATTTGAGATAAATTGATTTATAAGAGTTGTGTAAATTTGTAAAAGCAGTTTTGGGATAATTTGAGTTGTAAATGACAGTAAATATTGTTTGGGTTGTTTTGAATTCCGCTGTGATTTGTAAAAGTTTGTTGTAATAAAAGTTGAAAATTTTAGTGGTGTTGGCTGTGAATATCGTTACATTGAAGTGGATGTTGGGATCGTGCCACGTATTTTCTAAGTTATCATATTAGAAATTCGGGGCGCTACAGATTGGTATCAGAGCATGCTTCAATAGTAATGATAGACATAGTATGAAAACCAACCTAGGTGTGGACACTAGAGCGTGAGTACCTAGGTGTGGACATTAGAAGTGTGAGTACCCTGGTGGACATCTGATGTGTGTGATTTGATTGTTTGGTCATGAAGACCTGTAATGAGATTTAGGCTGTTTGTATGCTTAGACTTGAATGAAATCCCTTTATCGCAAATGTATTGATTATTTTTGCATAAAGCAAATATTTTCTCACTAGCTATTCTTGACATCTTTTGTTCGCTTTGTGTATTCAATATCTATTCATGTAAGGTGTTACCCTTTCAACTTATATAATGTCTATTTTACTTATTCATGATCTACTATATGTTTTGCTATCTTACCCACTGTATATAATTTCTGGATTATATGATTTTCGCCAATAAAATTTTTATTTATTTATTTATTCCTAGTTATAAAATTTAATTATCTTCCGTTAGATTCTTTTAATTATTTGCTCTCTTGTATATTTTGTGCTCCCTCTTGTATCCTATCACTCTTACTGTTTTATATTTGTTTGCTTACTAAGCAACTTTTGTGAAATTAACTTATTTTACTTTTATTTGGTTCTCTCTATTGTCAGCAACTGAATTTATTTCTTTTTCTATATCTCCAACCGAGTTTATAATATTTCTAATCATGAGTGCAAACATTAAACTTTTACCAATCGTCTTGTTTTCTTTTAAAACTGTTTCTTTGACTTTGCTATTGGTTCTTACTTCTTATTCTTTTGTCCAAGTTATTATTTGGCAACTTTTGCTGTAATTCAATAGTGCATCCTTTAGCATTTCACAAGCTTATTTATTTTGCGACTCGTACCCATTTCTTTCTTGACATCTTATTTATCTTACTTTCGTGAGTTTTTTCGTTACTCGTATACTTTGATATTACTTTTACATATTACATTAAAGTTTTGAATTTCTACGTGTTAAGTTATTATTGCTACTTTTATTTCCTTTCATTATTGTCTTGCTATACTATAAATTTTGTTTTGCATATTTATTTTCAATTTATTATATATACTTGGATTTTTCAACACCATATTTTCCATTATTTTGTATTATCTATTTTGGAGCATTTAAACTTGATTGCAATATTTTACTCATATAAATATGATATGTTTTCTACACATTTAAATCTTTATTATTAATTATGTCTTGCACCATATATTCGATGCCATTATTATTACCTACGGTTGACCGCTTTTGTTATGATTTCTTTTCACTATTTAAAAGCTACTTATTAAATTTATTACTTCATACTTTTCGGGTATACTATGTGCACCCACTACTTATATTTTGCTTAAAATATATTATCATTACATTCTTGATTTCTACATATACTTCCTACAAATTCATATATATGTACCACATATTTCAACATACTTACTATGCATATCATTCCACATTTGTTAAATTCCTACATTACTGCATATTTTATGATACATTCATTATGTAAATTTGCTACACTACATATGTATTTTCTCATTCACATTTGTATTTGTGCTTAGGCATGTATTTCATTCCGTTTCTTCTTACTTTTATAAATTTCTTTCACTACTACTATTTTGTACGTCCTTATTTTATTCTTTCTTAATATTGCCCTTTTTGGGATTTTCACTTCGTTACGTCCATTTTATTCAAGTATTATGTGTTTAACAAGTTTTCTGATCGAACAATTCTTACGCTCGACTATTTCTCTTACTTATGGCTAATTGATATTTCAAGAATTTTACTTATATAATGGAGCTAATGGTAAAGAAATATCTCTTTTATGACAGTTTATTTATACAAATTACACTATACGTTTTCATGCAATTTGAACTAGTATGGTTGATTTTACTCTACTCGTATTTTCCAAATTTTATGTGTGTTAAGATTGGATACATCAACTACATGTGGTCTAAGTTATGGTTTGGGATATGGTTATGGTTTTGCCATAGGGTATGGATGTGAATGCGAAATGTGTGTGTGATTCTCTAACTTTACCCTCGTTTTGTAGTGATCAGTATGGTTGCATCCAGACCCCAGAACGAGGACAACAATGAGGATGGATTTGGAAGTTCTCGAGGAACTGGAATTGACCTTGAGGCTGAATTCGCCAAGGTGCATCAGACTCTGGATGCGCTGTTGGCAGTTAATTTGGCGCAGATTCGGAACCAAGATCGGAATTATAGGATTGGACAGGTGTTCATTAACGCTGATCCCACCAAGCAGGATGAGTCTCTCAAGAGGAGGAGGTCAGCATCAGATCAGGAAGGGAAGGAATCCCCATCAAAGCAAATCAAGATCAGTGACCCAGTGCAGAAGGCACCTGCAATCCGGGAAGTAACTTGTTATTTCTGCAAGGAGGTAGGTCATTACCGGTCAGCATGTCCGAAGATGGCAAAGCGGACTTGTTTTCATTGTGGTCGTGAGGGGCATATTCAGCAGATCTGTCCACAGCTGAAGAAAGAGAATGCAAGGAAAAGAAAGGAACTGAGGAAGGGGCGAGAGTCCGCATTGACTGATGAGGATGCAGATAACTCAGGAATGTGACTTGTGTGTGCAAGAACTTGGGAATTCATTCTTTTGTATTAAATAAAACTTCTATTTGGAATAATTGAAGATTGAGTATTTTCTTCATGTAACAAGATTTATTTGGATTAATGAAATAGAGACCAAAGTTTTATTAATACTGTTTTCTTGCATGCAATTGTGTCGCCCAAATCTTATTAGTCTTAGTGTGGAATTTAAGGTGTTTTCAGGCAAGGTCTTGAGGTGGTTATCCTTAGTCATGTCCTTTCTAAGGAGGGAGTGGCCACTGATTCTTGGAACAAATGTGGAAGGTCAGAGTTGAATGCAGGAGTTCAGTAGTTGTGGCAGCATGGCTTCCGGTGGCAGTTGGTAGAGTTGCGCAGCGAAAGTTTGATTTTCTGAATTCTTTGCATGATTGTGATTTGTCTGTATGTTGTACATTTTTGTTGAAATGCATTCCCTTGTGTGATTGTATTTCTTTAAATTATATTTCTATCCATAAGTTTTCGTTCCTTCTTGATGTGTTTGTTTGGACCCCATTAGCAGTAGTTCTGAGGACAGAACTCTTCTAAGGAGGAAGTGATGTAGAACCCCGTATTTTCAAATATTATTTTAAAATATTTGAAAATGAATTAAAACGATTTACTGGAAATTTAATAAATATTTTCTAAAAGATTTATCTTTTTACACGTGCGAAACACGTGCAAATAATTTTGGTGTACATATACAATTTTTATATTTTTAATAAGTTCTCATACTTATTATGGAGTGTATTCTAAATTTTGGGATTTTTCTGAATAAAGAAACTATTTTTACAAATATCTCGAAAGAGAGGGGCTTTTATGTAAAAAGTCGTTTGGATCTTAAATAAACTATGAAAATTTGTTTTTACTGATATTTTTGTTCTCCATAGTCATCATTTGAATTTAAATATATTTGAAATTTATTTAAAATCGATTTGGTGAAGATTTAGTCGAAAATGGTGTTTTTGCAAATATAGAATTTATGTTGGATTTTTGTGCAAATGTTTTTCTGGAGGGTAAAAGTCAAATATTTTTATTGGAAACTATAATATGTATTACCATATATTATTTCAGATTTTTCTGGATTTTTATGAATATTTTAAGAGGTATTTGCAAATATTGCAAAAGGGAGGGCTTTTGTGCAAAATCACCACCCTGAGTGTAAATCCGGGATTTTCTTATCTCTGGACCGTGCTGGGTTGTTGGAAAACTTATTGGTAAAAGGATTTTATTTAATTTTGATTTATTTACCTTATTTTAACCAAGGAAGGTTATATAGGTGAAGTAATAAATTGAAAAAGGACTATTTTGCAAAAGTACTTCAAAATCCTAATTCCTTTCAATCCCGGCCTGTATAAAAGAGGGTGTGCAGCCGTCATTCGCTGCACAACTCCAGATTTATTAAAATATTATTTTCTTGGTGATCGGGAGGAGGATTTTTGGATCTTGCAAAAGGAAGATCTTTTCGTGGATTCTTCTAAAACCAAAGGTGAGTGACATTGTTTGTGTTATTGTTTGATTTTGTGAGTATTATGAAATCGTTTGTTTTGAATTATGTGAATGACAATGTTTGCTTGTTTTGTATATGAATGATATGGATCTTATATTGTGGTATGTATGTAAACCATTGTTATTGTTGGACCATGTTAAGAAACTTATGGATATTGAGTAGATCTTGAGTTATGAGATTATATGTTAGAAAACATGTTAAGAATTGATCATGGTTGGGATCGGATGGTGAATATCTGGGTCTAGGGTATACAAATCAGATTTTTGATCATAGTTGTGAAAGAAATTAGTTTTGAGAAACCCTAATTGAAAGATTAGTGATTATGGATCTTGAGAATTAAATTTTGACATTTGGATGATTGGGTGATGTATCCTTAATGAATTATGCTATGAACACATATTTTCTAGTCAATTAGCTCGGTTGGTATAACATTACTAAGTTATATTACATTTATCCAATTACATTCGTAGTCTTCTGGGTCGTTTGAAAGGAATGGTAGAATTGCCTCTTTAAGCACTAATGACTCATGATCTTCAAAAGAAATTCATATATTATTACCACATATATTACCTTTTAAGTACTAATTAATATATTAAAAGTACTAGTTGATTATACTAGAATGGGTCGGTTGAAAAAATCTTCTGGGAACTAATTACTCATGATTTTCATTTGTACTCTTACTTTTTATATATAGCATAGTAGATGTCTTCTAACAATAACGAATATACGTCTCTACTGCTGTACCTTCAAACCTTTGAAAACTGTTCGGGACAGTCAACTTAGACTTCTGTCAGTCGACTGGTCTGCTGAGAACCTTCTTAGTAAAAATTGTTCAGCTCTTCTGGACAGTCGACTTGGCCTTTGTGCAGTCGACTGGTTCACTGAGAATTCGATTGTGTGAAATTTGTTCAGTCCTTTCGGGACAGTCGACTTAGCCTGTATGCAGTCGACTGGTAACCTCTGAGGTCGACTGATATGACTTAGTTTATCTTTGTGAAATATTGGACCTAGTCCTCTGGACAGTCGACTTACCACTGTATAAGTCGACTGGTACTGAAGGATCGGTGTAAACTTTAGTGTTACTTCGAATAATTGTTTTTTAGATAATTCAGTCTATAATTGATCTTCAGTTCAGTATTTGATTTTGAGATATTCAGTTCAATATTTGGTTTTAAGATGTTCAGTTGAGCCACTTTTGTTTAGTGGAATTTGTTTAGACCTTTGAGTTTGAGTCTCTAGAGGTAGGTGACCCTAGTATACCGGTGTTGAGATATTTATTTTTTGTTGAGGCCCGTTGAGGCATATTCAGTTATTCAGTTTTGAGTTATCCCGGTAGGGTACACCGACTCTAGGAGATTTTGTTGAGTAATTAAATAACCCACAAATGATAAGGACAGGCACTAGTGGTGATATGATGAACGGGAATATGAGTTATGCACCTCAATACGGCTTTAGATGAGAGATTTGATCTCCTGAATTATCCAAGTAACTTTCTTGAGATGAGGGATTTATCTCCGGAATTATCCAGGTAAAATACCTGAGATGAGAGATATATCTCCGGAATTATCCAAGTGGTTTGCTTGAGATGTGGGATTGAACTCCGGAATTATCGAAGTCGAGGCGACGCACATGTGGTATTCATGTGATGATGTGTCAATGTTTAGATGAGGGATGATCTCCGGAATTATCCAGGTAAAATGCCTGAGATGAGGGATCCATCTCCGGAATTATCAAGCATGGACTAATTCTCACAGTTTATCTTTATCTCATAGTAGTCATCGTGTTAAGATTAGTCGCATAGCGGGGATTGAACCCATATGAAGTGGAGACGTTAAGGGCTTGCACCGAACCTATGTAGAATGGGATGCATAGACTTCGACAAGTATGCATTAGAGAGTCCGCATATAGAAATTGTATTTTCTTGACTTAGTTTTATGCATGTATTTTCCAGTTTTCCTACACTTGACCTTTAGACTAGATGCACTTGTTGTTTTCATTCTATGACGTTTTCATGCTTTACATCTTTGCTATTCCTTATTCATTTATCATTGTGGTTAATACATGTTGACGACTTAATGTTTTATGATTAAATTATATTGATTGTTTTTATGTCACTCACACCATTTATGGCTAACCCCTTTAGTGTTGGGGGTTAGGGATCATCTCTAGCCTCACATGTTGCAGGTTATTGCTTAGAGTTTGGAGGTTTGGATACTTGAGGCATATTTGAGATAAATTGATTTATAAGAGTTGTGTAAATTTGTAAAAGCAGTTTTGGGATAATTTGAGTTGTAAATGACAGTAAATATTGTTTGGGTTGTTTTGAATTCCGCTGTGATTTGTAAAAGTTTGTTGTAATAAAAGTTGAAAATTTTAGTGGTGTTGGCTGTGAATATCGTTACATTGAAGTGGATGCTGGGATCGTGCCATGTATTTTCTAAGTTATCATATTAGAAATTCGGGGCGCTACATCGCAACTCTCCGCTTTGGCGCTTTGGCTTCTTAGTGGGCTTTTCAGATTCCCAAGGCAGCCCAAGCGTCGCATTGGGGGTATAAGTTCTTACTCCCCCACCCCCCAAGCTCATTTCTCACTTTTCACTCCAAGTTTTCACTTTTACTCTCTGTGCTCTCCGCTAGCGGCGATTTTTTATCCAAGGCGGTGACGTTAGCTGTCGCGTGGGCCAGGCAATTTCCGGCGAGCTTTTTCCGACCGTGAACGTCACTTCAAGGGCACGTCACTTCAAGGTCAGTCAACTTGCCTTAGCTTTTTTATAGAAATGTCAAGGGTGAACTCGGGGAGTGAGGCCCGTCCTCAGGCGATAGCGGCCGACGGAGATCCGAAGGAAGGGGAAGCAATTAGCCGAGCCGTCTGTGGCCGAGGTGGGGAAGGAGAAGAAGAGGAGGGTAGTGGCCCAGTCTCCTGTGGTCGAGGTGATTGTGGAGAATCCGAGGCAAGCCCCTGAGACGGGCCGATACCCTTGTGTACTGTCCGGGCATGCTGGGGTTAGGCAGTACGAGGGCGATCTCATGAAGAAGGCGATCATTGGCCAGTCGGAGGTCTACGAAGAGAACAACCCGGTTCTGACTACCGAGGCAGATGAAATTGGATCGGTGCTATCTGAGAGGGACCTCCTTCGGATCAGAAAGGGGTTCGCCATCCCTCCGGAGTACAAGCTAATTCTCCCCGGCCCCGGGATGCGGGCGAACTCCAAGCTGTCGTCGTCGGATATGTGCATGTTCGACTACGACTCTCTGAACGCCGGACTGCATTTTCTGCTGCATCCCTTCATTCGCCAGGTCCTCGGACGGTACTGCCTCGCGCCGACCCAATTTATGCCGAACACATGGCGTCATGTGAACGCCTTCCTGCTCCAGTGCCGCAATGCCAAAGTCGAGCCGGACCTGACGGTCTTCCGAAGCATGTATCGGATAAACCGGATGCACAAGACCGAGCATCGACCTGGCGCCGAGGAAGGGTGTTCGAATTATAGAAAACCCGGACTCGATCAGAGGCTGGAAGGAAAAGTTCTTCATATTGAGGGAGACATCAATACTGCAAATTCCGAGCCGGTGGAAGCCAGAGGTGCCCAAGTTTGCGAGGGCCGACCGAGAGCTGACTGTGGTCGAGGAGGAGGTGGCGAGGAAGATCGTAGCCCTCCCGATGTTGAGTTGGAGGGAGATGACCGAGGAGGTGCTGTACGGGTCAGGCCTTAGCCCGATTGACCCGAGTACGCTCCTGACATCTCGTATATATATATATATATATATATATATATATATATATATATATATATATATATATATATATATATATATATATATATATATATATATATATATATATATATATATTAAGTCTTTAGCTCGTTTTATTGACTCTCAACTTGTTTGTTGTTTGGTACAGAAGCGCCGAAGATGGACTTTAATGCCATGATGAATGAGAGGGGCAAGGTGGCTGATGGTAGGAAGAGGAAGAGGCCGAGCACGACCGCCTCGTCAGGTCGGCAGCTCAAAGTTGCTTCGACTACCACTCCGCCTCCCCCGGTCACCGAGGTGCCCTCGTCGTCGGTGGTTGTTGCCGAAGAGCCCTCGGCTCCTGTTGCTTCTGCCCCGGTCGGTGGGGCCTTCGACGTCTCAGTGGCGTTGTCTCTTGAGGCTCTGCCGCTGACTGCTCCGGCTGAGGTGATCTTGACCGAGCAGCATAAGCAGCTGTTCGTTCCGAACTGGCGAGTCAAGAATCACAATGGATTCCTCGGAAACTCGCAGATGTCGATGCAGGTCGTCAAACACCTGGCGACCCCGAAAGATCGAGTCGCGCTGAAGGCGGGGACAGTCGGCGACGACATCTACGAAGTGGCTTGGTCGCTCGTATCGGTAAGTTTCTCTTGAGAATTTCTTCAAGTCTATTACTCGGCCCTTATCTTGTGCTCACCAGTGTTGTCTTTACAGGCCACCTGTCACTTTAGCCATCTCCTTGAGGCGTTCGCCGAACAGGAGAAAGAGTTGAAGGCCGCCAGTGATAAGGACAGAGCGGAAAAGGTCAAGGCGGTTCGGCAGCTCGAGGCAGAGCAGAGGCGAGCCGAGGGCTTGGAGGTCCAGGTTGTCGATCTTGTGGCCGACCTGGAGCGAGTCAAGGGGCGGCTCGCTGAGAAGTCTGCCAAAGCCGCCAAGGCTGCCTAGGAGCTGGCTGCGTCAGCAAAGGCTCTGGCCGAGGTGAAGGCGGAGAAAGAGGCCTTGTCAACGAAGATCAAGGCCGAGGCGAAGAAGCACATGGCCTCGAACATGGAGAAGTCATACCATAGGGCACTCGACCATGTTCAGGACCGCATCCCCGGCTTCGAGCGGGTCGGCTACAGACTGTGGCCCGGGTCCCCATCAGACGGCGAGGAGGAGGGAGGTGAAGGTGACGAGGGAGAGGGCGACGACGACGAGGAGGTGGTCGCCGATGTTGTGGTGACGGACCCACAGGCCGGGGTGAGAAATGAGGGGCCATCTGGCGAAGCGCCTGTGATCGAACCGACGCCACAGGTGGACCCCTGATCTCCTCATCGTCTTCTTTTTTTTGTTTTCTTTTCAAAAATGTAAAGCCTTTTTTGCGGACTGGCCACCGCTTCTTTCTATGAATGAAAATCTTTGTTTCAAATTTGTGCAAGTGTTTGGGTCGGTCTATAGTTTCTTTGTCGTGACGTCCTTGTATTTCAGATCCTCGAACATGCCCCAAATACCGCAGCAGCTCGGCGTCGTGCCGAGCTGTTTAAGCAATCTCGCGAGGCTCGCCTCGTCGGTGAAATCGAGCTCACCAGGAGGTTGATTTTTAACGTGGAGAAGAAGAACAGCGAGCTATCGGCGAAAGAGGCAGAGCTAGTTTCGGTGTTGGCTGAGCGAGATGAGCTCGAAAAGAAGGTCGAACAACTACAGAGGGTCACGGTTGACAAGAGCATCGAGGTGACCAACTTACGTCGCATCATATCCGACAGCGCTGAGTACCCCGGTTCGGCCAAGCTCCCTCGATTCCATATAATGGTTAAGGACGACACTCTGAAGGATAGGATCGTTGAGCTCGAGGAAGAGGTGGCTCGACTAAAGCCCCAGCCTGTGAGAGCTAATGTCCGTAGCACTTCTTGCACTCGTGAGGAAAGAGAACGGGGGATCACCTTTTACGAGCTAGCAACTCATGGCCAAGTTATTGGTCGGACAGCGGCTGACGCACAAAGCGGAGTAGCTGTTAGCTCGAGCGGGGCTTCGGTCGGAGCAACCGTTAGGGTTAGTGGTGAGGCGGCGTCCCACTTCGTCGGCCTAGAGACAAGCTCGGAGGTGAAGAGACAAAAGCCGCGATTGTCTCTGAATCTGAACGTCCCTATTCCGAGGAGGCACTGAACGAGTGGCATCGCCTTTTACTTCTTGCATCGTCCCTGTTGTTGTAATAACATGCCTTGTAAATTTATTTAGTTTCTTTCCCGCTGTAACTGTCTGCCTTGTAAATTTACCAAGTGTCTTAATAAAATCGAAGTTGTTTTGTTCATCGTTGTGCCGTGGTCGCCTTATTCTTGACGCCGAACCATAAGGACCCATAGTTGTCTTCCTTGTAGGCTTTAGCCGCAGAACTTTAGTTTTTCGCTCGGAGTATACCGAGGTGACTGTGCTCTTCCGAGGTGCGATAGCTCAGACATCAGATTTCGCCCACGTGGCAACATCTAGACGGACGATCATGATCGTGGTACGTATCACGAGGTGGGAGGCACGAGGTCCAAGAAAACATTATCTTGTCGTTTTGTGGACACGTGGCACGATCAGATCCGTTCATCACATTCTAGCACGCATTTTGAGATGATCCAACGGTGAAATCGGTTCGGCAGAATTTTTCTCCATATATGAGGGTCGGTTCCTCGTCCGCTCGGCTCGGGGTTTTGAGTGAGCGCGGTTGAGCCGAACGATGGATTCCGAACCACCGTTAGAGTTGCTCGACGGTTGTGGGAGCAGTTCCGAACGGCAACCTGCTTCTAGCTTGCCGAGGAGCAAACTTGCGAAGTAGGGTCGAGCCGAGTGTTGGACTCCAAACCATCGGTTGAGTTGTTCAACGGTTGTGGGAGCAGTTCCGAACGGCGACCTACTTCTAGCTCGCCGAGGAGCGAACTTGCGAAGTAGGGTCGAGCCGAGTGTTGGACTCCGAACCATCGGTTGAGTTGTTCAACGGTTGTGGGAGCAGTTCCGAACGGCGACCTGCTTCTAGCTCGCCGAGGAGCGAACTTGCGAAGTAGGGTCGAGCCGAGTGTTGGACTCCGAACCATCGGTTGAGTTGTTCAACAGTTGATAGCTTTCTTTGTAATATATATATATATATATATATATATATATATATATATATATATATATTACACTACTTTTGGTGAGCACTCATGAAATAGAGCACCTATGACAAATCCGAACCGCTCATATTGTTCTATATACCTTAGATAGCCTAACAATAAAAAATCAAGTAATTTGAAGTTCATTTGCCTATCCATCATGCTGTTAGAATTTTCAGCCATACAATTTTGTAATGATGTAAATGATGGGCAAATGAACTTCAAATTACTTGATTTTTTATTATTAGGCTATCTAAGGTATATAGAACAATATGAGCGGTTCGGATTTGTCATAGGTGCTCTATTTCGTGAGTGGTCACGGAGTGCTCACCAAAATAGTGTGCAACCGAAGATTTATATATATATATATATATATATATATATATATATATATATATATATATATATAATTTTTTTTTAAAAATTTTTCAGATCTTTCGTCTGAGCCAAATTTTGACTTTTGACGACTACAGTACAAACCTATTTTTTCCATTTCTATTTGCCAAATACCCAAAAATTGATTCAAGACGATTATAGATGCTCTTATATACATAGACACGTGAATTTTTATTAAAATAATAATTATAAAAAAAAAAGGAAGAAGTGGGAGTGCAGTTAAAATATGGATCTGGGATATTGATTGCGTTACCTCAATTTCGTCTTTTTCTTTTGAGCTAGTTAGTAATTTAGTGAAGGAATATAAAGCAGGGCCCAATAGATTCTGATCAATCTTCTTCGTCCATTACGGCCACCTTCATCTTCCTCAACAAATTCGAAATTACATAAAGAAGATATATTTCTTTTCGCTGAATTAAAGAAAAGATGACATATACGAGTAAACACGGATCTCAAATTAGGGTGGCGTTATTCCACCTTTTTCCTTAAAAAAAAAATATAAAAAAAAAACAGGGATCTCACATTTATGCCAGAAAAGTCGTGATAGCACATTATGTACGATCCTTATATTCGTATTTTTCACCATGTTGTGTCATTGTACGTCTCCTCTTGTGCATCATCTAGTTAATTTTTTCTCACTGAGTTATGATTATAATCCTTCGTAAAATTACCACGGTTCACTTATAAAGATAACCGTTATTTTAGTATATTAAAATATAAAAAATAAATAAAATAAAAGGGAAAAGGAAATTTGACCTGATAGATTGGAGTTGAAGCTTCTGGCGCTCCTCGTCGGATATATTAGCGGAGGGAGAATGTTGCTGAGTCTGATCATTGCTGGGAGTGGCCGGTGCCGACTTCTTCTTATGAAGCGAGTGGAACTCGTCAGTCGTCTGCGCCTTCACCGGGGGCACACAGTCGTCGTCATGGCATAAGTTGGTGGTGGTGTCCTTTGTCTGGATCTTTTTCAGACCAGTGCATGCGACCACACCCCCCGCATTACCATTGTCGCTCTTGGCAAAGCTGAAGTCACCGTTCTTAGCCATCCTAAAAACAAAATGATTACGATTACTTATATAACATGAACGAAAAGAATTCCTTGTATTCATTCAGATTTAATTTAGTACTCGATTCTGTCACCTTGAATAATGAAGGAAATGAGAAAAGTTTTATTTATTAGAAAGAAGACGATAGAGAGAGGGTATTGAATCAACGGAAAGGGAAACGAAAGGTAGTTTGCCCTAGAAGGAGAGAGGAACAAAGGGAATGACCATTCGCTGGTAGTGGACTCTGTTTCTCCTGGAAAGGATTAGTGGAAGGAGTGAGGAGAAGTGGATCTCCATGGTGCTTTTAACTCAAAAGAAGAAAAAAATAGAGATTGTTATTTTTACGGTTTTACCTCCTAATAAAATGCCTTTTTCACAAGAATCCAATGCACAGGGCCACAGGCAGAGCCGTACTACAAGCCTTGACCCATTCAATCTGGATGACTAATCCTCCTAAATTTAGCAATTGTATTATGAGGCGTTTTGAGTCTTTTGACACACTGGGTCAGGTTTGTTGATGTAGATTACGGGTGTAGGAGCAAACAGATGAATTTGTGCGTTCTTTGAGGAAAAAATAATAAAACGAACTTGTTGACCTTCACCAACGTATTGAGTGCGATACACCGGGATGCTCTTGTCAGTAGTCTCCAAGATTAAGAAAGAGATTTAGGTAGGAAAAGATTCATTATCTTGTTACGGTGGAGGAAGGAGTATTTATAGTCGCCTTAGGGATCCGTTTCGAGATAAGGACAAATCTCTACTTCCCGGTGTAGATAGATAAGCTGGGGAGTTTGAACTGTTTCCTGATAAGAAGTGGTTAAACCCGCCTCTTAGGGATAATGACGAATTTGGATTACTCTTTATCCTTCTGAATTGATTTGTAATGGGTTGGTACCCGTATCCAATATGATAGATCCGTTTATGGGTTATTGGGCTTGAAGAAGAGACCCAGCTCCCATTTCGGACCTGTTTGTAGGTGAAATTACCGTTTTACCCCTAAGAGCTTTAAGATTCGTGCCCGATTTGAACGGTCCCGATTAATCCCATTTTTAGCCATATCAAGATTGACCAGCTGTATTCTCTACCTTATCAGGTGATGCTGTGTTGTGTTGAAATCCAATTCGATTCAAGGCTTACAATCTTATCAACTCCCCCGATAATTAAGTCCATGTCTATATGACTCAATTTTAATCTTCTTAATAATAATTACACACGTTGTTTCTAGTTGTTAATCTTGCCAGCTTTAGACAGAGCCCTGGTTCGCTGTCTGAGGTGACAGAGTTAACAACGGATCTGAAGCAAGTGGAGTATATCTTAGCAAGGACAGAGCTAATTATCCACTTGACACACTTTTTGAAAATATTTGTCGTAATGACACGGTTTGAAAGACATTTACCAAGATGACCATTTTTTAAATTAAATTCCACTTCATATATTATTTTCTATAGGATGTGTGACATTTAATTTAATGCTAAAAGTTTTTGGGTTTTAGGATATTTTCTATTTTTATATTAAATATTTAGTTTCTTATTCTAAAGCTTATAAATTAGTGTTTAATTTGTGAAAAATTGTCGAAATTAAGTAAGAATTACTTACTCTTTAGTCAGACTCTGATACCAACTGGATGCAAAGCGTGAAATAGTATAAATTACCTGTAAAGAGAAACAAGAAGAGTATCAAAATTTTCAATAGATAATAGTTTCTGTAAAATAATATTCTTGAAAATAATGTGTATTATCAATCTCAAAAATATTAAAGTAATCAAGCATAACTTCAGAATCTCTCATAGCTTCTGATTCTGTTTCTGATACTTCACTTCCACTATCATATGAGGGCCCTTTGGGTTATTCCATATGCTCATTTACAGCCTCAATATGTTCGTTTTCTTCCTCTGTATATTTATTTTCTTCTAGAAATTGTCTATATGCTGCTGTAGGACTCCAGATATAGCAACCAAATTCTCCATTTTCATAAAATAATAAAGATCTTTCGTAAAAAGTTAAGTCATCAATTATTTGAGCACTTATATTGCTAGTTTCTCCAAGATTAATTTGATTTATAGTTATAATTATTACTCACTGTGCACTAAAGAAAAATAAATTGAACTTATAAAAATGTAGCGCCCCGATTTCCAATACTGGGAAACCGTGACAAGAGCCAAGACCTTTTCTTCAATTAGTCACAATACATAGAAAAACAGGAGAATTTAAAACTTTTTATTCAATACACAAAGTGTTACAAGTCTGAATATTGTACAACTGTAATACCTTACAATAGAGTTACAATATTACCATTACATTTCTAAGTATTACAACCTTCAACATCTTACATCAGAGTACTTCTCAACTAATGCATAATCAATACATATACTGCAGCGGAACTAAACATAACGCTGACTCCTTGCTTTCCTTGCCTTGAGTCCTCTTGAATTTCGCCTTTGTACTTCGGCGATCCAGTACCTATGGAAATGGGGACGTATGTATTCACTGACGCTTAAAGATTGATCATATAGCAGCAAATCTCCCAAACAATATACAAAATATAGCAATGGTGTTGGTGTAGTTTAAGTGTTAGTGAGTACTAAGACTAGACTCTAATGCGATATTTAAATAGAACTAGGATACTTCCTATTCAAATGTCAGCAAGTTTTCGAAGCAACATGCAGCCCATACTACATGCGACCCCATCTCAAGCCATTTCTCCATATATAGGGATTGAACCCGCGTTATGAACTCTAATTGTACACAACCTGTTCCTGACAATACTCCATGACTCTGTGAGGTTGCAGAAGGGGTCAAGTCCCCCCATGCAGTCTGCTTATAGTGTCTCCGTTTTCCACTACTACCCGGCATGCCGGACCTCACTCGATCCCAGTATATCGGGCATCGTTCCAAAATCAAAATATAGGGTTTCGCAAGCGCAGGATAGCTCGAAGCCTACCCTGTGGCACCCTCTGGGGTCTAGCAAGCGCAGGACTGCACCATGCATCCTGTGGCACCCCAGCCACGGTATTTCAGGAATTAACAGAGCGAGATACGCAACCCGTATCCTCAACTTGTGAGACGATACCGTGCGTATCCCTCTGACGGGAAGGTACAACCCAATACACCACCTATGATCTGCCTCAAGGGACGAGTTAGTGTAAGGGGCCCCCTACAACTGACTCATCTCTCCCGGCAAAAGGGTTTAAGTAAAACGATCCTTGTAAGTCACTATCCTAATGATGTTCCTGACTCGAACAATCCTAGGGATGACAATATTATAAACACAACATGCTAGGCCTTCAAAGTAGACTTCGCAAGACAACTCTTCTAGGCTGCTCAACCTAGACTTACCAGAATCCCTCAGGATCCGGTTCGTGGCTCATCGATCCAAGACTTGGCCGTGCGAATATACATGCATGTCGTTACCCTAGACTTGGATTTCGTCTATACTCCGGTCCTCGATCCACCTACCCTGGTTAAGATTCGACGGTACACAAAGAGTGACTCCTCCACAGTTCCTTAGGGTGAGAAAATATGTCTTGATGGTTGATAGCCCTTAGGGTGATAATATCACCCCAGACGAGCACAATGAACTGTGTACTAGCTAACAAGCTATACATGAGTAACAACCACATACGAGCCAATAAGTTACATATGAAACAATAACTACCTACGAGCCAGGCGGGCCTCGTAGGAGATAACCACGTACATACCAGCCAAATAAGCCGCGTATGAGACCAACAGCTACGCACGGGCCGATCGAGCCGCGTACGAGACAACAACCTACATACGAGCCAAGTAAGCTACGTATGAGACCCACAGCTACGTACGGGCCAGTCGAGCTGCGTACGAGCACAACCATATGCAAACAACCATACAGGTAATCAATCTTAAAAGCAACCAAACGTGCTACTAGTAAACTTGAGCTCCTATTATTAGAAGCAACAGAAGAGTCTACTAATATTCTATGGTCGGTATTCTACTAAGGAAGAATCCGAAGGCGACATACAGCCTTTATCGAACTAACTATCACTAGTGGTCTTCCCAATCCTTATTACTTCAATCTATAGCGCCTTAAGTATGGCATACAATTACAAGCATCTTCCTACGACAATCTAATCATATAACACAACCACTCACCATGATACTCCTAAGTATGAATATGATTAATGCTTGTGCTCATATCGAGCTTAAGCATGAAAATCACTTACGACCTAGACATGAAGTCCACTATAGTCAAGCATAGGTTACAAATTGAGCATTGAAGCTTACTACTTATCATGACTAATCTCCACAACTCAACTAGTATGAACAAGTAACATTTCAAGGCATAGTAGGTATTTTAACACTAACCCTACAACATTCTAAGCATGTATTTGAACTTTAGCATGGTATAGAACACAACATGAAATCACTACAACTAACCATGGGTAGTTTCTTTAATCTAAGCATGAATATCATAGCATGGATATCTCTAACTTAACATGACCAATAATTAGCATGATACCTACTTACTTAGCATGTATAATGATTAAGCATGATCATCTACTAACATAGCATGAACAAATACTTATCTAAGCATGGGTAGCATGAGTATTCATTTAATCTAGCATGGTATACAACTTACTTACAACTTAAACTAGCATGGCATACAACTTACTTGTAATTAAGCTAGCATGACATACAACTTACTTACAATTTAAACTAGCATGACATACAACTTACTTGTAATTAAGCTAGCATGACATACAACTTACTTACAATTTAAACTAGCATGTCATACAACTTACTTGTAATTAAGCTAGCATGGCATACAACTTACTTACAATTTAAACTAGCATGGCATACAACTTACTTGTAATTAAGCTAGCATGGCATACAACTTACTTGTAATTAAGCTAGCATGGCATACAACTTACTTACAATTTAAACTAGCATGGTATACAACTTATTTACAATTAAACTAGCATTGTATACAACTTATTTACAATTAAAACTAGCATGATATACCACTTACTTACAATTTAAACTAGCATGGTATACAACTTATTTACAATTAAACTAGCAAGGTATATGTAACCCCTGTTTTTCACTTTTGGTATTTTTTGAGGGTATTTTTCATTTTAGTGAATTATTATTTTCCATTGTATTTTCGGAACAATAAATTTAATTATTTTTATTCTATAATATTTTTCTGGCAGTTTTGACCTCCTTTTGCTGTTTGTGCGCCGTTTGGCCGTTTTTCGACATTTTGAGCTCTTTTCCTCAATTTCTAGATTCCGTTCATGTATAAATATTATTTTAGGGTCATGGTGGAATTTTTAGAAGTGTTTGGCCAATTTGAGATTTTTGACCCTTAAGGAGATTTTTTAGGAGCCATAGGATTCATTACAATTTGTATCTCCCTTTGAAATCTACCCAATATCCATTACCCAATTGTATACCTATTGTTTCATATTGATATCCACTACCCATTAATCCACATTTGATCTCTTATATATACTCCTAATACTAAATAATCCCTAACCCTAATATTTTTCTCTCTCCCTCTCCTATTCCAAACCGGCTCCCTCTTTCCCTCACAATCCATCCCGGCCTGCTATTCCTCTCTTCCAAAGCCGGCCTCCCATCAGCCCCACCACTTCCCCGACCACCCATATCTCTCCTCCTCCATCATTCTATACTACTTCGCCTCGATTCTGCCTCGTCTCTCCTTCTTCTTGTGGCCGGCAAGCACCAAGGCAGCACCACCCTCCACCAAGCCCCCTACATCCCCTTCGCTGATTTGGATAAGTGGGTATCACCCGCTTCGAGTTCGTGCTTCAAGAAGACGATCGTAGGCAAAATTCGGTTCGTGGGTTCGTTGGAGATCGCGTTAGAAGGCGTCTTGCTCGTGGGTTTTCTTTGAAAGGCTTGGATTCGTCGCGTTCGTCATCACATAAGGCAAGTAACTCGTACTTAAATTTCTTAGGTTGATACAAGTAGAAAGTTCACACATAGGATAGGTTGAGACTAGAGACGGACAAAGATCATATTTTTAATTATGGGTTTCATCTCTATTGTTCAAAACAGGCCATAGACGACTTAGGTCATGAGTTTGATAGGTTTGTGCCTTAGGATTCACCCAACCGCGATTTGGATCGCGTATGTGACATATTGTATACCCGAGGTATGTTTGAACACCCATATGAGAAATACTAGATTTTGACATGTTAGATACCCTCCATTATGACATTTGGACCATGGGTAGACAGCGTTTTGAATTTGGAAGAGTTTGGATGATTTTTGAGGAAGTTATGACGTTTTGAAGTTTAGTTGAGAAATCTGAAAATTTGGATTGAACTGGATTGATTGCTGTTTTTACCTGAATTAGATTCCGAATCTCAACATGGTTATTTCTGCGTAATTTGTAGAGAATTGAATCTAATTTCTAATCCCACTGGTTTCACTCTGTTTGGAATTCGTATGGATTAGTTATGATTATTTTAGTAACTGGATGCCAGTAGTTTCCAGATTCATTTCGGGATAGATTTTATCACCAATTTATTTTCAAGATCCAGGTTAGACATAATTTCATGCCACAAGATTTTGTCCAGTGTTTCACCATGATGTTAGGTAGTTCCCTGATTTTTGTGGTAATTAAAAGATGAGTTTTGAGCGATGCCTTACATCCTTTTCTATAGATCGCTTTTGCTGTAAACTGCGTGTGATTGTATGTTGAATACCGTGTTCACCTTATTTCTAATTACTGTATGAATATTTCATGTGAGATATGAAAGTTGGGTAATTGTGTATACTTTCACTCTGTTTTGGCGGAAGTGGACTTTGATGCGCTGTGTGCAAGATATGCATGATTTTGTACAGCGGTGTTGAAGAATTTCAGTTCCATCAAAACTGTGTTATGTGTTACTTTATATTTTTGAAAACATATCTATACTTTCTGGAAAAATATGAAAATTTATATTTTGAGAATATACTTATAGGGGATTACCCCAGAATTTTCGTGGGTTTAATTAATGACTTTGTATTCTGTTTTCATGTGGTTTAAGTCATTCCCCTGTTTTCTTACTGTACATAAAAACTGTGTTGAATTGTGTTTTGAGTCGAGATGTTGTGAACTAGTATATAGGTTTATTATACCCGTTAGAAGCGTGTGGAAGTCTAGTTTCCAGATCCTTCAACGGATCATGATTTGCATGCCTGTAGATCTTTGGATCACTGTTTTTGTACAGACTGGTCTTGCTGTCCTGTTTATAAACATACACTAATTTGCTCGTATTTGTGAATGTTTGATACCTTTACTTGATGATCTGATTTTCTGAGTCTAAACCTGATTATAACCTGTTACTCTGACATTAGTTAGCACACTCTCATGCCTGTTGATGATCTTAATAATAAAAGTAATCAAGCCGGGGTTTAATGGGACAGATCTAGTAGTGGATAGTGCAGAAATGTGTACTCGGAAGAACCTGATATTTGGTGTGTTTGGGGTTGAAATCTGATTACCTGATATTCGGTGTGTTTGGGGTTGGAGTCTGTTTACCTGATATTTGGTGTGTTTGGGGTTGGAATCTGATTACTTGATATTCGGTGTGTTTGGGGTTGGAGCTTGTACCTGAGTATACTGCCCTGCTATAATATCCCCTACGAAATCTAAAGCAAAACTGTTTTGTTGTAGCAATCATGTAGTAAAAACTGGGATGCATGTCGTGCTACCTAGATAGTAATCACATAAGACTTACATAAATCTAAATCTGTTTCTGAATCTGTTTCTGAGGTCTAAATCTGAATCTGATATATGGAAATCTGAATCTGATATATGGAAATCTGAATCTGAATCTGAATACCTATTATCTGAAATCTGTTATCTGATTTACCTGACATATCTGAATATCTGATTTACCTGACATATCTGAATATCTGTTTACCTGACATATCTGTTATATGACACTTGACACTTAATATCTGAGACATCTGCTAGGATACTATGTTAGTTGAATTTACCATACCATATTAGGTCTGTTTCTGATGTTAGTTAGATCTGTTTAGTTTTATCCATGTGCTTGTATCCTATTCTATTTGTGACCCGGACTTGCCAGTGACGGGTACTGTGTTTTCTTCTTTTCCTTTTTCCTGCATTCGATGTTTTGCAGATTTTGGAGGACAGGTTTCTAAAGGTATTGGCAAGATGCGGGGATAGAGGCTGAAATTTTACTATCATTATGATTTTGGTTTCATGCTAGAACATTATTTTGTATTCGTGAGACTTGGGTTATGTATGTATTTTGGGACTTGGATATTATTGTAATTGGGCGATGTGACCCAGAATATTTGTTTTTCCAGACTCTGTTTATTTGAGAACATGGTATTTGATTTCAAGTAATTACTGTTGGTAAATTTGATTCAATATTGCATGTTGGTTCCACTTTTTGCTTCCGACTCTGATATACTGTCTGTGATATGTTGTAAAGAATTCCTGAACAGCTTAAGGATGATTATAATCATTCGCTGGGCTTTTGTTGCGTGCCCGTATTCTGTATTTTTGGGAAGCGGGGCGTGACAGGGTTTTCCGTGGTATCAAAGCATCAGGTTTGGCTAATGTATTAGTTGCCTAATATATTAGACAAGCTTGACTCGATCTGAAATCTGCGCAACATTTCACCTACCATACATGCATAAGTGAATCAATTATTACCAACAGTGATCTGGATACTAGTCTTATTCCTTCTTTTTGATCCCTTCTTATTCGATTCCTTGATTCCTTGTTTCCTCCGTCCCTTTTAGTCGTTATCATTTGTTGATTCCTTTTGGGTGTAGTTTCGTTCTTTTCGTACCCATATTTCTTTGATTCCTTCATTCGTCTTCATTGTTGACTCATTTTGAGTATCGTGCTAGTTATTTCTTTCCGACCATATTCTCTTCAAATTCCGCTTGTACCTCTCGTTCCACTTCTTTCATATTCAATTCTTTGATTCTTATTTTCCTTCATCTCTTGTAGTTGTCCCCCTTTGTTGACTCTTCATTGAGTATAAAATCCATCCTTCTCTTGCCTATATTTTCTTTATATTGTATGTATATTTTATTGAATATTTTGCGTATTTCAATTATAAATTATTATATTTTGGATCTTCTATAAAATTGTTTTCTTAAATTTTATTATTTCGAATAACTGTGTATTTTAATATCACAGATTTTCAAAACGTATCTTCGTACTTAAATTGAGCAATCAATATCTAAGTACGTGTGGAAGATCGCATCATTTCGTTCATCGTTTTGTTGCAACTGGATGTCGAGATGGCAAACATGCTACTAGACATCAATGGAGGCAAATTGCAATTGGATACCGGTGAGGCAAAATGTGCAACCGAATATCCAGATGGTAAGCTGCAACCTGTTGTCGGGATGGCAAACCTGCAACTTGATGTCGAGAATGCAAGACTACAGATGGATATAAATGAGGCGAACCCACATCAAAGGATTTCTACTATTATTATTATCGTTTTCCTTATTATTATTAGTATTATTATTATTTTCGTTATTACTATTACTATTATTAGTGTTGTATTTTCTTACTATTTTAATTTTGATGTTGATGTTGAATTACTTTCACTAAATTGATGAACCCCAAATTATTTTCTGGCTTGTATTATTATCCTTACCAGTATTGTTAATATTTTATTATTATTATTTTTACCAGTATATTTATGATGATTATTATTTTTATTATTTCTGTTATTATTATTTTATTATGTGCTGATTTTTGTATTTTTAATATTATTTTTGTTAATGCCCATTAGTTTTGACCTAAATTAATCCCTCATCTCAATCCCAATTGTATTCTGTTATCTCATTCTTTTCTTCCTGCTCGGAGCGTTGCTGGGTGTCGCATGGTCTACAACGATATGTCTGCGGCTTGGAACATCACCATCAGAGTGGCGCAGCGGAAGTGTGGTGGGCCCACAACCCACAGGTCTCAGAATCATATTGGTGCTTATTCTTCCTTGCCTTGTTTGGATCCCTCTATCTCTTGCAATTGTTCTCATCCGTTGACTTATTAGTTGATTTAATTCTTTCCTGTCTTTTCTCTCCCTGATTTCAGTTCTGACTACTCCTTTATTGCTTTGTTATCTGGTGTTAATTATTTCCTTTTGATACTGTTCATTCTCTTTCTGCGTGCCATTGATCCATTGATATCAACTTCCTTCTTTTCTGGTATTGTCTCTACTTTGTTGCCCTTCCCCAGTTTGTTTTTGCCGTATCCTATGTACCGCCTACGCAAATTTCGAGGACGAAATTTTGTTGTAAGGTGGGTAGGATTGTAACCCCTGTTTTTCACTTTTGGTATTTTTTGAGGGTATTTTTCATTTTAGTGAATTATTATTTTCCATTGTATTTTCGGAACAATAAATTTAATTATTTTTATTCTATAATATTTTTCTGGCAGTTTTGACCTCCTTTTGCTGTTTGTGCGTCGTTTGGCCGTTTTTCGACATTTTGAGCTCTTTTCCTCAATTTCTAGATTCCGTTCATGTATAAATATTATTTTAGGGTCATGGTGGAATTTTTAGAAGTGTTTGGCCAATTTGAGATTTTTGACCCTTAAGGAGATTTTTTAGGAGCCATAGGATTCATTACAATTTGTATCCCCCTTTGAAATCTACCCAATATCCATTACCCAATTGTATACCTATTGTTTCATATTGATATCCACTACCCATTAATCCACATTTGATCTCCTATATATACCCCTAATACTAAATAATCCCTAACCCTAATATTTTTCTCTCTCCCTCTCCTATTCCAAACCGGCTCCCTCTTTCCCTCACAATCCATCCCGGCCTGCTATTCCACTCTTCCAAAGCCGGCCTCCCATCAGCCCCACCACTTCCCCGACCACCCATATCTCTCCTCCTCCATCATTCTATACTACTTCGCCTCGATTCTGCCTCGTCTCTCCTTCTTCTTGTGGCCGGCAAGCACCAAGGCAGCACCACCCTCCACCAAGCCCCCTACATCCCCTTCGCTGATTTGGATAAGTGGGTATCACCCGCTTCGAGTTCGTGCTTCAAGAAGACGATCGTAGGCAAAATTCGGTTCGTGGGTTCGTTGGAGATCGCGTTAGAAGGCGTCTTGCTCGTGGGTTTTCTTTGAAAGGCTTGGATTCGTCGCGTTCGTCATCACATAAGGCAAGTAACTCGTACTTAAATTTCTTAGGTTGATACAAGTAGAAAGTTCACACATAGGATAGGTTGAGACTAGAGACGGACAAAGATCATATTTTTAATTATGGGTTTCATCTCTATTGTTCAAAACAGGCCATAGACGACTTAGGTCATGAGTTTGATAGGTTTGTGCCTTAGGATTCACCCAACCGCGATTTGGATCGCGTATGTGACATATTGTATACCCGAGGTATGTTTGAACACCCATATGAGAAATACTAGATTTTGACATGTTAGATACCCTCCATTATGACATTTGGACCATGGGTAGACAGCATTTTGAATTTGGAAGAGTTTGGATGATTTTTGAGGAAGTTATGACGTTTTGAAGTTTAGTTGAGAAATCTGAAAATTTGGATTGAACTGGATTGATTGCTGTTTTTACCTGAATTAGAGTCCGAATCTCAACATGGCTATTTCTGCGTAATTTGTAGAGAATTGAATCTAATTTCTAATCCCAATGGTTTCACCCTGTTTGGAGTTCGTATGGATTAGTTATGATTATTTTAGTAACTGGATGCCAGTAGTTTCCAGATTCATTTCGGGATAGATTTTATCACCAATTTATTTTCGAGATCCAGGTTAGACATAATTTAATGCCACAAGATTTTGTCCAGTGTTTCACCATGATGTTAGGTAGTTCCCTGATTTTTGTGGTAATTAAAAGATGAGTTTTGAGCGATGCCTTACATCCTTTTCTATAGATCGCTTTTGCTGTAAACTGCATGTGATTGTATGTTGAATGCCGTGTTCACCTTATTTCTAATTACTGTATGAATATTTCATGTGAGATATGAAAGTTGGGTAATTGTGTATACTTTCATCCTGTTTTGGCGGAAGTGGACTTTGATGCGCTGTGTGCAAGATATGCATGATTTTGTACAGCGGTGTTGAAGAATTCCAGATCCATCAAAACTGTGTTATGTGTTACTTTATATTTTTGAAAACATATCTATACTTTCTGGAAAAATATGAAAATTTGTACTTTGAGAATATACTTATAGGGGATTACCCCAGAATTTTCGTGGGTTTAATTAATGACTTTGTATTCTGTTTTCATGTGGTTTAAGTCATTCCCCTGTTTTCTTACTGTACATAAAAACTGTGTTGAATTGTGTTTTGAGTCGAGATGTTGTGAACTAGTATATAGGTTTATTATACCCGTTAGAAGCGTGTGGAAGTCTAGTTTCCAGATCCTTCAACGGATCATGATTTGCATGCCTGTAGATCTTTGGATCACTATTTTTGTACAGACTGGTCTTGCTGTCCTGTTTATAAACATACACTAATTTGCTCGTATTTGTGAATGTTTGGTACCTTTACTTGATGATCTGATTCCCTGAGTCTAAACCTGATTATAACCTGTTACTCTGACATTAGTTAGCACACTCTCATGCCTGTTGATGATCTTAATAATAAAAGTAATCAAGCCGGGGTTTAATGGGACAGATCTAGTAGTGGATAGTGCAGAAATGTGTACTCGGAAGAACCTGATATTTGGTGTGTTTGGGGTTGGAATCTGATTACCTGATATTCGGTGTGTTTGGGGTTGGAGTCTGTTTACCTGATATTTGGTGTGTTTGGGGTTGGAATCTGATTACCTGATATTCGGTGTGTTTGGGGTTGGAGCTTGTACCTGAGTATACTGCCCTGCTATAATATCTCCTACGAAATCTAAAGCGAAACTGTTTTGTTGTAGCAACCATGTAGTAAAAACTGGGATGCATGTCGTGCTACCTAGATAGTAATCACATAAGACTTACATAAATCTAAATCTGTTTCTGAATCTGTTTCTGAGGTCTAAATCTGAATCTGATATATGGAAATCTGAATCTGATATATGGAAATCTGAATCTGATATATGGAAATCTGAATCTGAATCTGAATACCTATTATCTGAAATCTGTTATCTGATTTACCTGACATATCTGAATATCTGATTTACCTGACATATCTGAATATCTGTTTACCTGACATATCTGTTATATGACACTTGACACTTAATATCTGAGACATCTGCTAGGATACTATGTTAGTTGAATTTACCATACCATATTAGGTCTGTTTCTGATGTTAGTTAGATCTGTTTAGTTTTGTCCATGTGCTTGTATCCTATTCTATTTGTGACCCGGACTTGCCAGTGTTGGGTACTGTGTTTTCTTCTTTTCCTTTTTCCTGCATTCGATGTTTTGCAGATTTTGGAGGACAGGTTCCTAAAGGTATTGGCAAGATGAGGGGATAGAGGCTGAAATTTTACTATCATTATGATTTTTGTTTCATGCTAGAACATTATTTTGTATTTGTGAGACTTGGGTTATGTATGTATTTTGGGACTTGGATATTATTGTAATTGGGCGATGTGACCCAGAATATTTGTTTTTCCAGACTCTGTTTATTTGAGAACATGGTATTTGATTTCAAGTAATTACTGTTGGTAAATTTGATTCGATATTGCATGTTGGTTCCACTTTTTGCTTCCGACTCTGATATACTGTCTGTGATATGTTGTAAAGAATTACTGAACAGCTTAAGGATGATTATAATCATTCGCTGGGCTTTTGTTGCGTGCCCGTATTCTGTATTTTTGGGAAGCGGGGCGTGACAGTATACAACTTATTTACAATTAAAACTAGCATGGTATACTACTTACCTACAATTAAACTAGCATGGTATACAACTTTTTTACCTCTTATCTAGCATGGGATATGACTTCCCTACAATTAAACTAACATGATATACGACTTTTCTACTATCATCCAAGCATGAATGTTTATACGCATGAATAACTACTAAACATGAATGTCTTACTAAGCATGGGTAACTACTAGTATGAACATACAACATTCCTAAGTATATATGTATATATATACTTCTAACATGGTAAGTAATTTTATCATGGATCCTACAACATTCTAAACATAATAAAATTAATCTAAACATGGTAGGAAACTCTTAGAATGAATCCTACACATTCTAAGCATAAATAGACTAATCTAAATATGGTAGGAATTTTTAGAATTAATCCTACAATATTCTAAGCATGAAATAGCATTCCTAAAACATGATAGGTAATTTTAGAAAGCATCCTACAACATTCTAGCATGAACACATGATAGGTAAATTTTTAGAAAGCATCCTACCACATTCTAGTATGAACACATGATAGGAAATTTTTAGAAGGAATCCTACAACATTCTAAGCATAAAGCATGATAGGAAACTTTAGAAGGAATCCTACAACATTCTAAGTATAAAACATGATAGGATATTTTTAGAAGAAATCCTACAACATTCTAAGTATAAAACATGATAGGAAACTTTAGCAAGAATCCTACAACATTCTAAACATGATAGGATATTTTTAGAAGAAATCCTACAACATTTTAAGCATATATAAATCAATCTAATGTAATCTTAGCATGGTATTTACTTCATGAACACAAAATAAATATCTACAACTATCTACTACTACTACTACTCCATTTTAATAAAAAACACAACATACAACTATCTACTACTACTACTACTTTATGGACATAAAACATTTACCACTACTTACTATTACTTCTTTAACATACCACTACTACTTTATTTCAATCAACATACTACTACTACCTTATTTAATCAACATACTATTACTACTTTATTTAATCAACATGCTACTACTTCATTGCCTACTAGTCTTTATTATCACTAGTGATAAAAGAAAGGATCCTTTTTATTTATTCTACAACTAGTGATTATAAAAGAAAAGATCTTTTTATTTATTCTACAACTAGTGATTATAAAAGAAAAGATCCTTTTATTTAAGAAAGAAAATTACAATAAAACATATGCTTATTATTATTTAGTCCAAGTTCAATAAAGGTCCTACAACCAAAATGGTTGTATAAGAGTATTCATATGCTTATGTATACCAAGTCCTACAAGTCCTACAACCTCCAATCGGTTGTATGTTCAAGTTCATATGCATTATGCCTTCTTTTTGTCCAACAACATTCATAAACAACAACTTACAATTTTAAAGATGTGATCTTTATATGTTTAGTAGTTACTACTACTACTTTCTTTCTTTTATTCATTACCACATTCACAACAACAACAACACACCATCACAAGAACACCCCAAAAACAAAAGAAAACAAAACAAGAAGATAAGAAGAAGAAGTCAAACAACAAAACAAACAAACAAACAAGCAAACAAACAACCAAACAAAAATGTGGAGAATCCCCACCTTAGTCTCTATTGGAAGGACTTGCTTGCTAACCTTCTCCTTCCCCTAGCTCTTAGAATCTCCTAGGAAAACCCTACAATAAAACTCTCTTGTTAGTATGAGACTTTCTCTCTTTCTTTTCCTTTCCTTTCTTTCTTTCTTTTTGTTTTCTAAAATGAGAGAAGGAGGAGAAGGAGGGGGTATTTATAGAAGGGAATAGAAGGTGGTAAGTGCAAATGTGCACTCACATTTTGCACAAAAACCCCAAGAGGGGGTGAGGCCGGCCATACCCTAGGAGGAGGAGGGGTAAGGTGTAGGCATGGTGAGGTGGAGGCATGGTGAAGGGATAAGGCTTCTAGAAGGGGTTTAATTCTTCTCATGCATAAAACCCTACTTTAAGCCTCTTAATCAAACCCTAACTATCTTACTAAGTTGTCATGACAAGGATGAGTACATTGTCCTTGAGTATATGCTACATATTTTGTATGGTGTACTAAGTATCATACAATTGTATGTATGTGTATACTAAAATTCCTTATAAAATCCTCATAAAATAGTTTAATTTTGAAAATAATAATAAAATAAATTTTATTATTAATTCGGAGGATCGCGCTATCAATTTGATGCGCTTCGGATGCACACCGACCGATAGATGCGCGTAGACACTGTTTGTGGGCAAACCGGCGAAAAATCACCAAAAGAATCTGATTTTGGAATTAAAATGAAATAATAATAAAATAATAATAAAATAGTATTTTATACGAGTTAATATCCGTCCGGAATATTACAAAAAATCATACATGTTTATTACTCTATGTGGATTGTAAATATAAAAAATCAATATTCTATCACTTTCATGATAATTGGTCATTAATTCATAAATTTATGAGGTAAGACTAAAACTATTGTTATCCACTATTCTTTAAAACAACAAGTATGAAATCGGGAGTAGGGAGAGATTTCCAAGGATACCATAAAAATTAAAACAAAATTGGCTCATCATGCTTCCGATCTAGTTAAGCTTTTTTGAGCTGCTTTGTACCGGCAATTACCAGTAGATTAAATACCTCTGGTATGCAACCCGATTTCAGTAGTCCTTTTACGTTCCTCCCATCTCAGGACGAATATGCTCTTCAAGAGAGCTTTATCCAAGAGATACGTCAGGAACAACTAGTAACACTTCGGTACAGGCAACCTCAACTAGCTCGTTTCCTGCTACTATGTGTACAACCTAACAACAGAAGGTAAAAAATGAGTCTTTTTGCAAGATCCTTTAGGCAGAGCCTTACAAAACTATCCCTAAGGAAAAGCGATTCAGTTATTCATACCTTATATTTTACTAGAACCGATAGATGCTGGAACTGATAGAAAGATAATTTTTGTTTTTATTTCCTTCAAACTTCTTACAGACAGACCTCTTATTACAAGATTATATGTAATTTTTTCCTCTAGGATCATCTGTCCTCTTCCTTACTCAGCATCCCCTTTTATAGAGGAATTGATGGTTTTACATCAGTTATAATTATTGTTCTGATTACATCACTACTTACATCATAGGTAAATAATTGATTCTAATACGTCACTGCTTGCGTTATTTTAGAAGAGGTTCCTTTCTAGCCAGCATCTCCTTATGCTTCACATCAGAAATAACTTCCTACGTGTATTGTAACATTTTGTTGATACTTGTCAGGTATAATAGTTTGTCCTGTTAATCCAGTTATATTTTTTTTATTAGTTCCATCTTGTTTCCATCTTAGTAGTATATTTTCACGGCATAAGCTTGTGTCTGCTCCAGTGTTTATTAAGCTGTGATAGTTTCTGGGTTTGTATCCTCCGTATACAAATTCTGTTAGTATGTATAATGTATTTTTGTTTCTCTTAATGAGTTCATTTGGACAATATCGTATTTATTCTTATACTTTCATTATTTACTATTACCGCTAAATCTGGTGTGGGGGCAAACAGATAGTATTGTGGATTCTTAGGAAAACTGAATAGCCAAACCTGAAACCTTTCCACCAGAGTTTGACCGTTGACTCCCGCCATTCACCTACAAAAAGTGTTATACACCGGAGTTGATCCTAGCGACACACCCTCCGATGCTCAAGTCAGTAATCAGGAAAGATTATGAATGAGCATTAACTGGCAAAAGATTTATTACTTCTTAATGGTGGTGGATGGGGGTATTTATAGCTGCCTTTGGGATCAATTTAGGAATAAGATCCCTAATTCCCAGTGAAAGGATAGAGCGAATCAGGGCCGTTGATCAAACATAACTAGAAACCCTAATTCTATCCTGATAGGCCGGGTTCTTTGCAGGTTTGGACCCGCACCCAGTCAAGGTGGATCCGTTTGCGGGTTATTGGGCCTTTGGAAAAAGGACCCAGTGCCCATTTCAGACCCGTTTGTAGGTGAAATTACCAATTTACTCCCAAGCTTTAAGATTCGTGCCTGATTTGGATGATTCTGATTTAACCCTATTTCTAGCCATATCACGAGCCCCCACTCCCGAAGACTGAGTTTGATCAGCCTTTAAGGAGTAGTTTTACTTTTTGCTTTCGAAGTTGTATTGGAGTCCAAACAAGGGGTATTGAATCTTTGTATGAGGTATTATGGTGATTTTCGAAGCTAGTTGCGCGCTCAAGGTTGTTCTTGAGCTCTCTTGGACTTCTGGTGATTTTTCTTAATTTTTATCTATTTTTCGGACCATTTATTTAATTTTGCGAAGTGGTGATTTGTTATTCGGTGGTCTTAATTGACTCTTCAAAGCAATAATTATTCACCTTGGGGCTCAAAAATATTTTTCCGAATTTATAATTATTTTTTAGAATTTTTAATTAACTTTCCCAAATTTTTAATCATTTTTTCGTAATTTTTAAATAAATAAATCGATTTTAATAAATAAAAATTAATTTTTAATTCCGAATTATGACGTAGCGTAATCTGGGCCCTTTATCAGCGTTGGGCACAAATTTCCAGAGGATCGGACGGTCTAAGTAGCTCGGCACGCTTTTTCTCCGCATGCGGAAGTCGGTGCCTCGGCACCTCGGCACCCTGTCCTCGGTAGCCCGGTAGATTGGCACGTAACGAGCTGTCGAGCTACGTGGCAAGATCTGGATCGCTCATCGCGGCGTGAATCATGAGGAGGGTGGCTCAGATCACGAAAAAATGCTATCTTGTTGTTTTGTGGGCGTGGTGTGATCTGAGCCGTCCATCATGTTTTGGCGCGATTTTTGACACGATCCAACGGCTAGGGTGGTTCGGCGCTATTTTTCTTCACATGTGAGGGTCGGTACCTCGGTAGTTCGGCCAGAGCACTTCGGTAGCTCGTCCTCTACCCCTTAGTAGCTCGGTGGCTCGGCTAAGCTGTTCGGTAACTCAGCTGAGTACTCCGGTGGGTCGACAGCTTGACCTCTGCCCCTTAGTATCTCGGTGGATCGGTTAAGCTGTTCGGTAGCTCAGCCGAACGCACCGGTAGCTCGGCAGCTCGACTTCGGTGGCTCAGCTAAGCTGTTCGGTAGCTCGGCTGAGCACCCCGGTGGCTTGTAACGAATCACTGGGACACGTGGCTTAATCTAGAACATTCATCATGGTGCAAATCACAAGGACGGGGCTCAGATAACAAGAAAACGTTCTATTGTTATTTTGTGGGCATGGCGTGATCTGAGCCGCTCATCAGATTTGGGCACGAATTTTAATGCAATCCGACGGTGAAAGTGGCTCGGCGGTATTTTTCTCCATATGTGGAGGTCGGTGCCCCGGTAGCTCGGCAGAGTGCCTCGGTGGCTCGGCAAACTACGAGTCATCGAACCACGTGGTTGGATCTGGTACGCTCATCATGGTGCGGATCTCGAAGTTTGGGGTTCAGATCATGAGAAAATGTTATCTTGTTGTTTTGTGGGCGTGGCGTGATCTGAACTGCTGATCCGATTCGGACGCGAATTTTGAGACAATCTGACGGTGAAAGTGGCTCAGCGGCATTTTTCTCCATATGTAGAGGTCGGTGCCCCGGTAGCTCGGCAGAATGCCTCGGTGGCTCGGCATGTTATGAGTCGTCGAGCCACATGGTTGGATCTGGGGCACTCATCATGGCGCGGATCTCGAAGTTGGGGGTTCAGATCACGAGAAAATATTATCTTGTCGTTTTGTGGGCGTGGCGTGATCTGAACCGCTGTTCCGATTCAGACGCGAATTTTGAGACAATCTGACGGTGAAAGTGGCTCGGCGGCATTTTTCTCCATATGTGGAGGTCGGTGCCCCTATAGCTCGGCAGAATGCCTCGGTGGCTCGGCAAGTTACGAGTCGTCGAGCCACATGGTTGGATCTGGGGCGCTCATCATGGTGCGGATCTCGAAGTTGGGGGTTCAGATCACGAGAAAATATTATCTTGTCGTTTTGTGGGCGTGGCGTGATCTGAACCGCTGATCCGATTCGGACGCGAATTTTGAGACAATCTGACGGTGAAAGTGGCTCGGCAGCATTTTTCTCCATATGTGGAGGTTGGTGCCCCGGTAGCTTGGCAGAATGCCTCAGTGGCTCGGCAAGTTACGAGTCGTCGAGCCACGTGGTTGGATCTAGGGTGCTCATCATGGGGCGGATCTCGAAGTTGGGAGTTCAGATCACGAGAAAACGTTATCTTGTCGTTTTGTGGGCATGGCGTGATCTGAACTGCTGGTCCAATTCGGATGCGAATTTTGAGACAATTTGATGGTGAAAGTGGCTCGGCGGCATTGTTCTCCATATGTGGTGGTCGGCGCCCCGGTAGCTCGGCAGAATGCCTCGGTGGCTCGGCAAGTTACGAGTCGTTGAGCCACGTGGTTGGATCTGGGGCGCTCATCATGGCATGGATCTCGAAGTTGGGGGTTTAGATCACGAGAAAACGTTATCTTGTCGTTTTGTGGGCATGGCGTGATCTGAACTGCTGATCCGATTCGGACGCGAATTTTGAGACAATCCGACTGTGAAAGTGGCTCGGCGGTATTTTTCTCCATATGTGGAGATCGGTGCCCCGGTAGCTCGGTAGAATTCCTCGGTGGCTCGGCAAGTTATGGGTTGTCGAGCCACGTGGTTGGATCTGGAGCGCTCATCATGGTGCAGATCTCGAAGTTGGGGGTTCAGATCACGAGAAAACGTTATCTTGTCATTTTGTGGGCGTGGCGTGATCTGAACCGCTGATCCGATTCGGATGCAAATTTTGAGATAATCTGACGGTGAAAGTGGCTCGGCGGCATTTTTTTCCATATGTAGAGGTCGGTGCCCCGGTAGCTCAGCAGAATGCCTCGGTGGCTTGGCAAGTTACGGATCATCGAGCCACGTGGTGTTAAGTGAACCGACACGTCTTTCCTCTGAACCGTTACAGCTTTCTCTACTTTGTCGTTTCATCTCCCTTAATGGGCCTCCAAGCGTTTCAAAAGCCCAACAGTCACCTTCTGGCTATAAATTCTTGCCCCATCACCCCTGAGCTCATTCTTCACTTTTTACTCTCAAGTTTTTACTTTTGCTCTCGAGTTACTCTGCTAGCGGAGATCTGAGCTCAAGGGCGGTTGCACTAGATGTCGCGAAGGCCAGGCAATTTTCGACGAACTTTCTCCGACCGTGAACATCACTTCAAGGTCAGTTTTCCTTGCCTTAGATATTTATTTGAGATGTCACGAGTAAACTTGGGTAGCGAGGCATCATCCTCGGGAGATCGGAATGCCGAGGAGGGGAGAGAAGTAGTAAGCCAAAGGAAGGGGAAGGAGGTAGTTGGATCGTCTGCGGCCAAGGAGAAGGGGAAGAAGGTGGTCTGGTCTGTGATCATCGAGGAGGTGGTGGAGACCGTTAGGCAGGCGGGCGAGTCAGGTCGGATGCCGACCGTGCTGTCCGGTCATGCTGGGATAAGGCAGTA
Source organism: Hemerocallis citrina (assembly GCA_017893485.1). Lineage (NCBI taxonomy): Eukaryota > Viridiplantae > Streptophyta > Magnoliopsida > Asparagales > Asphodelaceae > Hemerocallis > Hemerocallis citrina. The sequence continues at coordinate 57,033,585 of CM030367.1, read as the reverse complement.
CAGTGGCGAGCTGCTGACTAAGCTCGTCATCGGTCGCGCGGAGACCTATGAGGAGAACGATCCGAGGGAGGTCACCGAGGTGGACGATCTCCCCTCGGTGCTAACCGAGCGGGATCTACTCTGGATTAGAAAGGGGTTCGCCATCCCCACGGAGTACAGACTGGTCCTCCCTGGCCCCAGAGTGCGAGCGAACACCGCCTTCCCCCCGGACACATGTGTCCTCACCTACGATGCATTGAATGCCGGTCTGTGTTTCCCCCTCCATCCCTTCATGACGGTCTTCCTTCGGTGGTATGGTCTGGCCCCCATACAGTTCATGCTGAACACCTATCGCCACGTGCTCGGCTTTCTGCTGCAATGCCGAACTGCCAAAGTGGAACCGGACCTCGTCATCCTCCAAAGCTTATATCGAATCAACAGGATGAGCAAGCTCGAGCCTTGCTACTACCTGTTGCCTCGGAAGGGGGTTTAGTTGATAGAGAATCCCGACTCGATAAAGTCATGGAAGGGGAAGTTCTTCTTGATAAAGGGGCCCTTGGCATGGGACTTCCTGACCCGGTGGAAGGAGGATGTACCGAAGTTTGCAAAGGCCGAGCCGGTGTTGACCCCGGTCGAAGAGGAGGTGGCGGCCAAGCTGACCTGTCTCTCGATGTTGAGTTGGAAGAAGATGACGGAGGAGGTGCTGCACGGGTAGGGCCTTAGTCCGATCAACCCGAGTATGCTCCTGACATCTCTTTGTGATTTTCTTCTCTTTTAACACCTTGTATACTTTTTCTAACCTATGTTTCTTTTCATTTGGACAGAGGTGCCGAACATGGACTTTAAGGGAATGATGGCTGAACGAACCAAAGCCCGTGATGGCAAGAAGAGGAAGAGGACGAGCACGGGTCCCTCGTCCGGACGACCCACCAAGGCACCTTCGGGGTCGTCACTTCTTCTCCTCGGGAGCCGTCCTCGGCCGTTGTTGTCCAGCCGACCCCTTCTGTCCCTGTAGGTGAGGGCTTTTTTGTCTCCATGGCGCTAGGGCTGGAGGCCCCGCCATTCTAACCGAGGCCCACAAGAATCTGTTCGTCCCCAACTGGCGAGTGAAGAATCACGATGGCTTCTTGGGAGACTCGCTGATGAGCATGCAAGCTGTTTGGCACCTGCCGACCCCGAAGTACCGAGCCGCCCTGAAGGCGGGGACAACAGGTGATGATGCTCTCGAAGTAGCTCGGTCGCTCGTGTCAGTAAGTTCCCTTTGCTGTTTCAAGATTTTTTCTTTGAAAATCTTCTAAGTCTTTAGTTCAGCTTTCCTGGTGTTCTAATTGTTTTCTTCATGCAGGCCACTTGCCACTTAGGCCGTCTCCTCGAGGAGTATTCTGAGTAGGAGAGGGAGCTGAAGGCCCTCAGCGACAAGGACCGGGTAGAGAGGTCGAGGGCTGTGAAACAGCTCGAAGCCGAGCAGCATCGCTCGGACGCTCTGGCAGCCTAGGTGGCTGACCCAGAGGTGGCCTTAGCGCAAGCGAAGGTAAATCTAGCTTCGGAGGTCGTCAAGGCAGCCGAGGAGAAGGCCGCAGTGGCGAAGGTTTTGGAGGCGGTGAAGCTGGAACAGGCCGAGGCCATGGAGAAGGAGAGGACGAAGATCGAGGCAGAGGCCAAAAAGCACATGGGATCAAACATGGAGCTGTACTACGTTAGAGCGCTCAATCACGTCGAGGCTCGCGTCCCCGGCTTCGAGAGGGTGGGGTACAGGCTGTGGCCTGGTGGCGAGGAAGATGATGAAGAGGAGGAGGGAGAAGAAGAGGAGGATGAGCAGCAGGATAACGAGGCACCTGCCGATCCTGAGACTGTGGCAGCGACCCTTGAGCCGAAGTGGCTGTGGAAGAAGGGGACGACGAGGTCGCAGCCGACCCCCGAGCCGGAGTGACGGGGGACGAGGGGCCATCCACTGAGGTGCCTGTTTCCGAGCTACCGCCCAAGGTGGACCCCTGACCTCCTCGTTCTTGCAATTTTTTTTTTTCGCTTTTGATGGACTGCCTTGTAGCGGACTGGCCACCGCTTTTTGATATTAATAAAGTTTTGTTTGAAATCTCCTCTCAAATTCGACTAAGTATTGGAGTATTTTGAAATGGAATTTCTTCGAAATTTGGCTAAGTGTTTGACTCGAGATTTCTTCGAAATTTGGCTAAGTGTTGGGCATCGCCTTCTGTACTTTGTGTTGATATGCCTCTGCTTTTCAGGTTGCTGAGCTAAGTTCAGTAGCCGAAGTCTCTCGTCTTCGCGCTGACCTGAGAGCAACGAAGCGAGCCTTCTTGCACAGCCGAGAGTGTTTCCTCAAAAGCGAGTTAGATTTAGAGGATCTCAAGGCAACGTCGAGAGAGTATTACTCCGAGCTGAAACAACTACGGAAGTGATCTCGCAAGACTCGTCTTGAAGGCGAGGTGGAGCTACTTAGGAAGACGCTATTCAGCGTTACACGAGCGGAAGGTGATCTTGTGGCAGAAGTTCAAGATTTGAAGATAGCTGAAGAAGTTTTGGCAGAGGAAGAGGAGTTAGCCTCGGTAGTGGGTAAGTTGATGGCCGAGCGCAACGAGTTGACGGCGTAGATCGACGAGCTGAGGAGAGTTACAGTCGACAAAAGTATTGAAGTGACCCACCTTCGTCGAATCATAGCCGATAGCTCTGGTGCTGAAGGCTCTGCTCGGCTCCCTCGTTTAAAGATATCTGTGAAGGATGACACTTTGAAGGATAGGATCGTAGAGCTCGAGGAGGAAGTTGCTCGCCTCAAACCTCAGCCTGAAAAGATCAACGTCCGAAGTACGTCGTGTACCCACGAAGAGAGGGAGAGGGGGATCTCGTTTTATGAGCTCGCGACTCGTTCGCCTGCCGTTAGGCAGAGCCCGACCGATGCTCAGAGTGGGGTGGCTTCTTCGTCTAGTGGCGCTTCGGTTGGAGCCACAGTCAAAGGCAGTGCCAAAGAGGCGTCTCGGTTCGTTGGTTTAGAGACGAGCTCGGAGGTTAGGCGGCATCGCCCCCGGGTGTCCTTGAACCGAAATGTCCCTATTCCGAAGAAGCGTTAAATAAGTTGTTGTAATTACGCTTCTTTGAGTTTTTGTAGCACCTTGTAGTAGCAACTTGGTCTTGTATCTTGAATGCTCTTGTGCGTTTGGATTTTATATAAGTGAAAGCTTGTTTCTCTTCTGTGTTGGTGTGCTTTGTTGGTAGGCATCTATTCAAGTGCAACTCCTCCAACTCTTAACAACTACTAAATATCAGAAGCAAATCTTTCTTCTTATAGGCACGGAATGTCTAACTTCAATTTTAAACGAACCATAGGAACCGAAGATTTAGCACCTCCAAGTACTCTTCTCCCATGTCTAGTATAGTTTTAGATGCTTCGTGTGCGTCGCTTGAGATGAGTCCCAACGGTTGTGAGAGCAATTCCGAATGGCGACCCACTTCTAGCTCGCTTACGAGCGAACTTGCGAAGCGAAATCGAGCCAGGTGTTGGACTCTGAACTCGTCGTTTGAGTGAATTTCAACGGTTGTGGGAGCGATTCCGAATGGCGAACCACTTCTAGCTCGCTTAAGAGCGAGCTTGCGAAGCGGAATCGAGCCAAGTGTTGGACCCCGAACTCGTCATTTGAGTTAATTTCAACGGTTGTGGGAGCAATTCCGAATGGCAAACCACTTCTAGCTCACTTAAGAGCGAGCTTGCAAAGCAGAATCGAGCCAAGTGTTGGACTCCGAACTCATCGTTTGAGTAAATTTTAATGGTTGTGGGAGCAATTCCGAATGGCGAACCGCTTCTAGCTCGCTTAAGAGCGAGCTTGCGAAGCGGAATTGAGCCAAGTGTTGGACTCCGAACTCTTCATTTGAGTGAATTTCAACAGTTTTGGGAGCAATTCCAAATGGTGAACCGCTTCTAGTTCGCTTAAGAGCGAGCTTGCGAAGCAGAATCGAGCCAAGTGTTGGACTCCGAACTCGTCGTTTGAGTTAATTTCAACGGTTTTGAGAGCAATTTCGAATGGCGAACCACTTCTAGCTCGCTTAAGAGCAAGCTTGCAAAGCAGAATCGAGCCAAGTGTTAGACTCCGAACTCGTTGTTTGAGTTGATTTCAACGGTTGTGGGAGCAATTCCGAATGGCGAACCAATTCTAGCTCGCTTAAGAGCGAGCTTGCAAAGCGGAATCGAGTCAAGTGTTGGACTCCGAACTCATCGTTTGAGTTAAAGAAACTAAAGGCTTTAAACAGAGAGATGCAAGTAATCACAAGGAAAATATGGGAAAAATGAAACTCTTTATTGATAACTACTCGTCGGCTGTTTCTAAGTTGCAAGCCGTTATTACATTGAAGAAATAAAGAAGCAAAATACAAGTGAAAAGAAAGGAATGGTTCGATATCGGAAGGTACTTAGAGAGGCATTCAGGCCCTCTCTTTGTACTTCAATAGATGGTCGGCAGTCCAAGTCCTGGGTATCTCTCTATCCTCAAGGTCTTCAATACGGTACATTCTGTAATATCCCGGACGGATATTACCTTATATAAATTATTATTTTATTATTATTTTGTTTTAATTCCAAAATTGAATTATTTTGGTGATTTTCACCCGGTTTATTCATAGACGTTATCTGTACCCAGATATCGGTCAGTATACATTCGTATTGTATCAAATTGATACCGTGATCTTCCGAACTAATAATAGAATTTATTTTATTATTATTTCCGAGATTAAATTATTTTTTATACGGATTATGCGAAGATTTTCGGTATACAGACATATATGCGCACGTATATGTAGTATGTCGATTAGTACTATACAAATTGTGTGGACAAAACACTTGTCTTGTTTATGACAAAACCTATTAGATTGTTAGAGTTTATAAGTGGCTAACCTAGGTTATGTGTGCATGAAGAGGTTAAGGAAACCCTTCTAGAAACCCTCACATAACACCATACTCACATAACACCTCATCCACTTCCTACCTCCACCACATCCCACCTTCCCTAAGGTATGGCCGGCCCCCATTTTGGGGAGGGTCTTTTGTGCATTTTTGGTGTGCACATTTGCACTCTCCACCCTCTCCCTCCTCCTATAAATACCCCCTCCTTCTCCACCTTGTCTCATTTTAGAAAGATCATAAAGAAAGAAAGAAAGGAAGGAAAAGAAAGAGAGAACACCATACTAACTTGAGAGTTTTCCCATTGTAGGTTTCATAAGGATTTCTAAGAGCTTAGGAGAAAGAGTAGGAGTGATAGCAAGTCCTTCCTACAAGAAAAGAAGGTGGGGGTTTCTCTTTTGTTTGTTTGTTTGTTTGTATAGTTGTTTTGATGTTCTTCTTCTTCTCATCCTCCTTGTTTTGTTTCTTTTGTTCTTTGGGAATGGTTTATTGTGATAGTGTGTGGTGTGTAGTTCTTATTTTTATGTATGGTTATGGATGGTTAAAGATAATAACCACATGAAAAGAAAAGAAATGAATGGTAGTAGTAAATAAACATAAAGATTAAATCTTTATAGTTGTAATTGTTGTTTTAGTGTTATGGATTGGACTAAAATGAACACATACACATGAACTTGGCATATACAACCATTTTTGGTTGTAGGACTTGAATGAGGACTCATACATAATCATATGACATAGTGCATACACCACTTTGTGGTTGTAGAACATAAACTTGAACTTGGACTAGAAAGAATGCATATGGTTGGTTGAACCAAATGAAGGTTCTTACTTTATTTTATTATTGTTATTTTCTTTTATAATCTTAAGTAAGAAATAACTCATTGTAGATATGAAAAAGAAATTAATCTAAAATCACTAGTTGTAGAATGGTTAAAAAGATCGCTTTTTATGTTCAACTAGTGTTAATAAGAAATAAATACTAATGAAGATTTGGTAGAAATGTTAGTAGATGTTCATATTAAAATAAAGTAGTAGTAGTAGTAGTAGATAATTAAAAGAAGTAGTTGTAGATGTTTTATGTTCATATTAAAATAAAGTAGTAGTAGTAGTAGTAGATAATTAAAAGAAGTAGTTGTAGATGTTTTATATTAAAATAAAGTAGTAGTAGTAGTAGATAGTTGTAGATGTTTTATGTTATGTTCATGGTTAAAATAAAGTAGTAGTAGTAGTAAAATATTGTAGGATTCATGCTAATATTATCTATCATGTTTAGGAATGATATACATGTTGTAAGATTAATGCTAAAATCATCTATCATGTTTAGGAATGATATACATGTTGTAGGATTAATGCTAAAATCATCTATCATGTTTAGGAATGATATACATGTTGTAGGATTAATGCTAAAATCAACTATCATGTTTAGGAATGATATACATGTTGTAGGATTAATGCTAAAATCATCTATCATGTTTAGGAATGATATACATGTTGTAGAATTAATGCTAAAATCATCTATCATGTTTAGGAATGATATACATGTGTAGGATTCATGCCAAAATTATCTATCATGTTTAGGAATGACATACCTGCTTAGAAAGTTGTAGGATAAATGCTAAAATTACTTACCATGTTTAGAAGTATATATATATACTTAGGAATGTTGTACGTTCATACTAGTAGTTATCCATGCTTAGTAAGATATTCATGCTTAGTAGTTACTCATGCTTAATAAGGTTCATGCTTAGATGATAGTAGGAAAGTAGTATACCATGCTAGCTTAATTTGTCTATGCTTAGATGATTGTAGGAAAGTAGTATACCATGCTAGTTTCACTTATCTATGCTTAGACGATAGTGGAAAAGTGGATACCATGCTAGATTAATAGTAGGAAAGTTGTATACCATATTAGTTTAATTGTAGGAAAGTTGTATACCATGCTAGATTAATTGTATACCATGTTAGTTTAATTATAGGAAAGTTGTATACCATGCTAGATAAATTGTAGGAAAGTTGTATACCATGCTAGATTAATGGTAGGAAAGTTGTATACCATGTTAGTTTAATTGTAGGAAAGTTGTATACCATGCTAGATTAATTGTATACCATGTTAGTTTAATTATAGGAAAGTTGTATACCATGCTAGATAAATTGTAGGAAAGTTGTATACCATATTAGTTTAATTATAGAAAAGTTGTATACCATGCTAGATTAATGGTAGGAAAGTTGTATACCATGTTAGTTTAATTGTAGAAAAGTTGTATACCATGCTAGATTAATTGTATACCATGTTAGTTTAATTATAGGAAAGTTGTATATCATGTTTAAATAATTGTAGGAACCATGCTTATGGCGTATGCCATGTTGTGGGTTTAATGTAGAAAGAAACCATGTTTAGGTTGTACATACATGGTAGGAATTATCATACTATGGTTAGAATGTTGTAGGTCTCTACTTGGAATACATATCATGCTTATTCGTAGCAATTCTATGTTTATGTTCTACCCATACTAGATTGTAATAGTAGATATTCCACTAAGTTGTCTTCGTGATTAGATCATAGTAATTAATCATGCTTAAAGTAATGAAGATCCATGTGTAAGGTGGTAGTAGAGATACATACTCTAAAGTAGTAGGCATTCACGCTCAAGTTGTAACTTATGCTTGACTATAGTAAACTTCATGTTTAGACCATAGTGATAATTCATGCTTAAGCTTGATATAAGTACATGCTTAAATCATATTCGTACTTAGGAGTATTGTGGTGAGGGGTTACGTTATGTACCATAATTTGATTGTCGTGGATAGATGCTTGCAATTGTATGCCATGCTTAAAGTACTATAGGTTGAAGTAATAAGGATTTGGGAGACCACTAGTAATAGTTAGTTTGATAAAGATTGTTATGTCGCATTCGGTTTTTCATTGGTAGAATACCGATCATAGATTATTAGTAGATTCTTCTGTTGCTTCTAATATTAGAAGATCAAGTTTGCTAGTAAGCACGTTTGGTTGCTCCTAGGATTGATTACCTGTATGGTTGTTTGCATATGGTTGTGCTCGTACGTGGCTCGACTGGCCCGTATGTAGCCGTGAGTCTCATACGTAGTTTATTTGGCTCGTATGTTGGTTGTTGTCTCGTACGCAGCTCGACCGGCTCGTGCATAGCTATTGGTCTCATACGCGGCTTATTTGGCTGGTATGTACGTTGTTATCTCCTACGAGGCCCGCCTGGCTCGTATGTAGCTATTGTTTCATATGTAGCTTATTAGCTCGTATGTGGTTGTTACTCGTGTATAGCTTGTTATCTAGTACATTGTTCGTTGTGCTAGTCTAGGGTGATATTACCACCCTAGGGGCTATCGACCATCAAGACATATGATTTCTACCCTAAGGAACTGTGGAGGAGTCACTCCTTGTGTACCATCGAATCTTAACCAGTGTAGGTTGATCGAGGACCAGAGTATAGACGGAATCCAAGTTTAGGGTAGCGACATGCATGTATGTTCGCACGGCCGAGGTCTTGGATCGATGGACCTGGAACTGGATCCCGAAGGGTTCTGGTAAGTCTAGGTTGAGCAGCCTAGTAGATTTGTCTTGCGAAGTCTACTTTAAAGGCCTAGCATGTTGTGTTTATAATATTGTCATCCCTAGGATTGTTCGAGTCAGGAAAATCATTAGGATAGTGACTTATAAAGATCATTTTACTTAAACCCTTTTACCGGGAGAGAGGAGTCAGTTGTAGGGGGCCCCTTACAACTAACTCGTCCCTTGAGGCAGATCATAGGTGGTGTATTGGGTTGCGCCTTCCTGTCAAAGGGATACGTACGGTACCGTCTCACAAGTTGGGAGCACGGGTTGCGTATCTCGCGCTGTTAACTCCTGAAGTACCGTGGCTTGGGGTGCCACAGGATGCATTGGGCAGTCCTGTGCTTGCGAGACCCCAGGGGTGCCACAGGGTAGGCTTCGCGCTACCCTGCGCTTGCGAGACCCTATAATTTTGGTTTTTGAAATGACGCCCGATACACTGGGTTCGTCTGTTTTTTAGTGAGGTCCGGTTAGCCGGGTAGCAGTGGCGAACATAGACACCACTGGCGGACTGCATTAGTGGGACTTGACCACGTCTGCAACCTCATCAGTCACGTGTAGGTGTCAGGAACAGTTTGTGTACAATTAGAATTCATAACGCGGGTTCAAATCTCTATATATGGAGAAGCGGCTTGAGATGGGGTCGCATGTAGTATGGGCTGCATGTTGCTTCGGAGACTCTCTGACATTAGAATAGGAAGCATCCTAGTTCTAGTTAAATATCGCATTAGAGGCTAGTCCTAGCACTCACGAATACTTAAACTACACCAACACCATTGCCATGTTTTGTATGTTGTTTGGGAGATTCGCTGCTTTGATATCAGCCTTTAATCATCAGTGAATACTGACGTCCCCACTTCCATAGGTACTGGATCGCCGAAGTACAAGGGCGAGATTCAGGAAGACTCAAGGCAAGGGAAGCGAGGAGTCAATGTCATGTTTAGTTTCGCTGTAATATGTGTATTAGTTGAAAAGTACTCTGATGTATGATGTTGAAGGTTGTAATACTTGGAAATGTAAAGGTAATATTGTAACTCTATTGTAATGTATTGTAGTTGTATAATATTCAGACTTGTAATACATTGGGCGGTGAATAAAAAGTTTTAAATTCTCCTGTTTTCTGTGTATTGTGATTAATTGAAGAAAAGGTCTTGGCTCGTGTCTCGGGTTTCCCAGTATTGGAAATCGGGGCGCTACACATTCCGGGCCGAACTACCTTGGTATCTTGTAGGGTCCTTCCCAATTTGGGGCTAGCTTACCCTTTTGGCTGGGAAAGGAGATAGCTAGTTTTCTGAGGACCAAGTCCCCTTCCTTGAGATTGGTGGGACAGACCCTTTTGTTGTAAGCCTGCTTAATTCTTCTTCAGTAATTCTGCTGGCGAATTGAAGCTCTTTCACGAAGCTCATCAACTAAGTCCAAATTTGTCCGAAGTTCTCTGGCATTCTGCTCTTCTTCATAGGTCATAAGGCGAGGAGATGGTAGGCCGACTTCCAAGGGGATCACAGCTTCGGACCCATAGGTGAGATTGAATGGCGACTCACCTGTGGGGCTCCGTTTCGTAGTGCGGCAGTTCCACAGTACGTTAGGAAGCTGCTCCGCCCATAAGCCTTTGGCCGATCTATCCAGCCTCTTCTTGATACCGGAGAGGATCTATCGGTTGGCATTTTCCACTTCGCCATTTGATTGAGGATGGAAGACAGCGGAGAAGCGTTGCTGAATGGCAAGGTATTCACACAGAGATCGGAATGTGGTCCCCGTGAACTGTGTTCCATTATCTGTTATTAAGGCCCGGGGCAAGCCGAATCTACAGATTACACTCCTCCAGAAGAACTGCAGCACTTTGTTCTCAGTGATCGTAGCCAAAGGCTCGGCCTCTATCCACTTTGAGAAGTAGTCGATCGCGACGACTAGAAATTTGAGTTGACCGGGAGCTGGTGGGAATGGGCCCAGCAAATCCATTCTCCACATTGCGAAAGAGATCGGACTTGATAGAGAGGTGAGTTGTGCTTGGGGTAGGCGACGAATGTTAGAGTACTGTTGACAGGAGCTGCATTATCGGACATGTCGTTCGGCATCTTGAAGGAGGATAGGCTAGAAGTACCCCTAGTTCAACACCTTCCTGGTGAGGGACCTTGACCCTGAATGTGCTCCGCCTATACCTTCATGGAGCTCTTATAAGGCATATGAGGCTTCTTCCGGGGAGAGGCACTTCAAGTAGGGTCGTCCGTCTACTTGGGTGTATGAACATTTGTATAAGACCTCTTCAACAAGGGTGTACCACTCCGCTCTTGTTCAGACTCGACGAGCTTCCTTAGGATCTTCGGGGAGGAGGCCATCTCTTAGAAATTCTATCAGAAGTTTCATCCAGTTGTCTTGAAGTTGGACGGACAACGACTCCATCGAGTCAGGAGTTTCTTCTTCTATGCTCGGTCTTAGGAGTACTTCAATCAGGACGGTCTGCTCAAGACCTTGAAGAGAGGAGGAGGCCAATTTGGAGAGGGCATCTGCTTGGGAATTTTCTTCTCTGGGGATCTGCTGAATTAGCGCCTCTTCGAAAGAAGCCATGAGATTTTGGACCTTGGCTAGGTACTTAGCCATTCGGTCATCCCGTGCCTCGTACTCACCTAAGACATGATTTACAACCAGCTGCGAGTCGCTAAATATCCGAAGACATTGTGTCCCTACTTTGCGAGCCATACCGAGGCCAGCTATAAGGGCTTCATACTCCGCTTCATTATTGGAAGCCTTAAAGTTGATGCAGAGGGAGTATTGGAGAACGAAATCATCTGGGCCTGCCAGAATGACCCCGGCTCTGCTCCCCTCGGTGCAAGAGGATCCGTCTACATATACCGTCCAGATAGGAGACCCGTTTACTGCTTAGCTGACCTCTGGGATGGTGCTCTCAACAATAAATTCAACTAAGGCTTGGGCCTTGATTGCGGTCCGAGGCTGGTATGATATGTCATGCTGGCTCAACTCGATCGACCACTTCATCAGACGGCCGGATGTCTCGGGTTTCTGCAGAACATGCTTAAGCGGCTGCTTGGTAAGAATGACCACCGAGTGGAACTGAAAATAAGGGCGGAGCTTCCTCGCTGCCATAACCAAGGCGTACGCCATCTTCTCCAGCCTTGGATAGCGGAGCTCGGCATCCCAAAGTACCTTGCTCACGTAATAGATGGGCTTCTGAGCCTTGTCTTCTTCCCTCACCAGGACAGCACTGAGGGTTTGTTCGGAGGCAGCTAAGTAGAGGTAGAGTGTTTCCCCGGGGATAGGCTTGCTGGGGAGAGGGGGGTTTACTGGATAGGCTTTCAACTGATCGAATGATTCTTGTTGTTGTTGACCCCACTCGAAGCCCTTAGCCCCCCTAAGTGCCTTGAAGAAGGGAAAACACTTCTCTTCCGACTTAGACAGGAAGCGCTCTATGGCTGCGAGGCGCATGTGAGTTTCTGAACCTCTTTCACACTTTTAGGAGGGGCCATGTCCAGTATAGCTTTGATTTTTTCGGGATTGGCTTCGATTCCTCTCTGGCTGACCATGAAGCCTAGGAACTTTCTGGACAAGACTCCGAACGCACACTTGTTCAGGTTAAGCCTCATATCATGCTTCCTCAATACATCGAACGCCTCTTGCAGATCGGCCACATGATCGGCCCCATGGATGCTCTTGACCAGCATATCATCAACATATACTTCCATGTTTCAGCCGATCTATTCCTGAAAGACTTTGTTGATGAGGTATTGATAGGTCGCACCGGCATTCTTCAGCCCGAAGGGCATTACCCTGTAGGAGTAGAGCCCTTGATCGGTCACAAATGAGGTCTTCGGGATATCCGGAGAGAATATCCTGATCTGATTATACCCGGAGAAGGCATCCATGAAGCTGAGCAGTTCATGATCCGAAGTAGCATCGATCAAGGTGTCGATGCTGGGCAGATGGAATGGATCTTTAGGGCATGCTTTGTTCAGGTCGGTGAAGTCGATGCAAATTCTCCAAGTCCCGTTGGCTTTCTTAACCATGAAGACATTGGATAGCCATTCGGGATAGTTGACCTCTTGTATGAATCGAGCCCCAAGGAGCTTGTCCACTTCTTCCTTTATAGCTTGCTGGCGCTCAGGGATAAATTTGTGTTTCTTCTGCTGAACCGGTTTGGACCCCGGGGCAACACTGAGGTGGTGGACGAGGAGCTCCTCGGAGATTCCTAGCAAGTCGGCAGCCGACCATGCGAAGAGGTCGCGGTTCTTTCTAATGCATTGGACTATGTCGGAACATAGGGCAGATGAGAGGGTCTTGCTAACAAAGAACTTGCGGTTCGGATCCTGTTCGGAAAAGAGCACTTCCTCCAGCTCATCCACCGGTTCGGACATAGGTTGGGCGTTCCCTTGGGGAATCTCAAGAGTTTCGAGGGAGAGGACCTTACCCCCGGTGGAGGTCATGTAACACTTGCGGGCCATTTCTTGACTACCTTTACTTCTCCTACTCCTGCCCTGGTAAGAAACTTCATCTTAAGATGATAAGCCGGCGGGACGGCCTCTAGAGCAGCTAGGCCAGGTCGACCTAGAATCACATTATAAGCAGCTGGGATGTCGACGACCATAAAGTCCATCGGCTCCGTCCGGGTAGTAGGAGTTTTGCCAGTGATTACGTCGAGGGTGATTACCCCTTTGATAGTCACTGACACTCCCGTGAACCCGTGGAGAGTGTAGCCGGCGGGCTTGAGCCTGTCCCAGGATAGCTTGAGTCCTCGGAAAGCCGCGAGGAAGAGGATGTTAACGGAGCTACCATTGTCCACCATATCCTCTCCACTTTAAAATTCGCCATATGGAGGTTGATCACTAGTGCGTCGCAATGGGGGGTTCAGACACCCTCCAGATCTTCATCTGAAAAAGTGACCGGGACATCAAGGCCTTTGGGAGGGGGCATGCCGTGCACTGAGTTCCCTTCTCTGATGAAAGCCTTTCGAGAGGAGTTGGAGGTGCCTCCCATGGGGCCTCCATGAATGAGATGCAGAATGCATTCCTCTTCAAACTCGGGAGTCTCATCGCGCCTTTCAGGATGCTTATTAGCCCCCCTGGGGAGAGGAGGAAGATCAGTTCGGTCCTTTCTTAGAAATTTGGACAGCTGTCCCCTCTGGATGAGGGCCTCGATTTCATTCTTCAGGGCCCGACAATTATTGGTGTCGTGGCCGTGGTCCCGGTGATATCGGCACCACTTCTCTTTGTCCCTCTTCTTGCCAGGGGTATTCATCTTTGGTAGGAGGCAGAACCCCTTCCTTCTCAACCTCCATGAGGATAGTGGAAATTTTGGCATTAACAGGAGTGAATTTCTCGAATCTGGGAGGGGGGCGGCACTGGCCACCATTGTCCTTCTGGAGCTTCTTAGCTCCGTCTTTTAGCTGCCTTTCGCTTGGTCCCGGAGGAAGACCCCTCGAAGGTGGGGCGATGCTCAGCTTCCTCAGCCCGAATATACTTCTCGCTCCTGAGAAGGAGGTCAGAGAAGTTTTGAGGAGGCTTATTGGCTAGGGAGGACCGAAGGCTAGAGTTAAGGACATTTGACTGGAAGGCTGCGGCAGCGATCGATTGGTCGAGGGAAGCAATGGACCTAGCTTCTGCGGTGAACCTTTTCACATAGTCCCTGAGCTTCTCCCCTTTTTCTGGCTGAGGTAGAGTAGTGAAATACTGGTCTTCTCGGTGCGGCGGCTACTCACAAAGTGAGTGACGAAGAGGCTCTCAAATTGTTCAAAGAAGAATATGGAGGATGGGGCGAGGCGAGAGTACCATTCCCAAGTTGGACCCTTGAGAGTAGCTGGGAAGGTTTTGCACAGTAGGACATCGGAAGCTTGGTGGATCAACATAAGGGTCTTGAAGCTTTCGATGTGGTCCACGGGGTCCGACTCCCCAGAATAAGTCTCGAACTGTGGGGGCTTGAAGCCTATTGGAACGGGCGCCTCCATGATTGTTCGGGAGAAGGGGGGTCAGCTCGGACGGAGGGTCCTTCCCTTTAGCTCCTCTTCCCTGTCCAGTTGTCCGAGGCACCTCTCCATCTCGTGGAGACGATGGTAGACAGCAACATCCCTTCGACGATAGCCATATGAGTCTCTGGACTCGTCTTCGTACGAAGGGGAGCAGGGGTTACGATGACGGTAGCTTAGGGAATGACGAGGACTATGATGGCGGTTGCTAGTAGCCAGGGGAGGGGTTAGGGACCGATGGCGAGGACTTCGTACCGGAGGAGGAGTTGGGACCCTCTGAGCATTGTTGTTATCTGGTCGGTGGTTAAGGGCTTGCAAGATGGTTGCTTGGAATTGCTGGAATTCGGCACGGGTGATAGGTGCGGTATCATCTCTTAGGGGTTGCCGACTGGCCGGGGAATGATGCCTTCTCCTATGGTGTCCAGGGGACTCTCTTCGTCCTCTGTGAGGAGGGGACCTCCTGTATTCTCGGCATTGAGGAGATCGCTCATTTGGACGTTCTTGGCTGGAGGCTCCTTCTCGGGCCTACCTTTCATCCAAACGGCGGCGAAGGTCCTCTTCTTTCTGCCACTTGAGGATGGTATTGCGGAGGTCTTCGGAAGGCCGGGGGTTGTGAGATGCCATTGAGTCAGTAAACGGGTTATGCACGGAGACACGGTCTCGATGAAGAGGTTGCTTCTAAGGGCTGGGGCGAGAGGCCCCTATGCCGACATTTTGGGGCCCAAGTAGAGCCCTTTGGAATTGAAGGTTCTGAAGAGGAGGTTGGTTCTGCTGTGGAGGCTGATCTGGTTGAGGGGGAACCTCCTATTGCGGCTGAGGAGGAGTGGGGCCACGGTTGGACCCTCTGGATCTTAGTTTTCTTGGAGCCATGGCAGGAAATGATCTAACCGATTGGAGGAGGAAGGATCGCTATTCGTTGTTTCCCACAGACGACGCCAATCTATTACCGCTAAATCTGGTGTGGGGACAAATAGATAGTGTTTGTGGATTCTTAGGAAAACTGAATAGCCAAACCTGAAACCTTTCCACCGGAGTTTTACCGTTGACTCCCGCCGTTCACCAGCAAAAAGTGTGATACACCGGGGTTGATCCCGGCGACACACCCTCCGACGCTCAAGTCAGTAATCAGGAAAGATTATGAATGAGTGTTAGCTGGCAAAAGATTGATTACCTCTTAATGGTGGTGGATTGGGGGTATTTATAGCCACCTTTGGGATCAATTTAGGAATAAGATCCCTAATTCCCAGTGAAAGGATAGAGCGAATCAGGGCCATTGATCAAACATAACCAGAAACCCTAATTCTATCCTGATAGGCCGGGTTCTTTGCGGGTTTGGACCCGCACCCAGTCAAGGTGGATCTGTTTGCAGGTTATTGGGCCTTTGGAAAAAGGACCCAGTACCCATTTCAGACCCGTTTGTAGATGAAATTACCATTTTACTCCCAAGCTTTAAGATTCATGCCCGATTTGGACGGTTCTGATTTAACCCTATTTCTAGCCATATCATTTACCATTATTTTTTTTTCTTGTACTGAGTATGGTTGTACTAATGTGAAGAAGTCAGTTCATAATAACATTTCATTAACATTGTGCTTTGGGTTTACATGTAGATGCAATAACATTTTATTTCTACCATTTATCCTTAGTGGTAATACTATTTTATGGATAATTGGATGTCTATTATTATAGTAGTCCAGATAGTAATATAAGTTTTCTAATGGTGTTAATTCCGTTGTTTTCATATTTATTTGTTTAATATGTGAATTAGTAGCTCTAGTATCTACTAGGGCTATTTGTTTGTTCCATTTACCATTGTCATGATATTCTATTTCTATCTTAAATAGATTATTATTTTGATTCTCTAACGTATTTGTTATTGGTATTAGTTCCAATGCATGTTGTTTATTTTTTATTGATAGTGATCTTCTGCCAAACATTATTTGTGGTATTTTTCCTTTTGCAGTATATTTTGCTTTGTTAAAGTCAATGTTTATATAATTTAGTATAATTATTTCGGGGTTTTCCTTATCTGGTTTGTATCTTATAATTTTTCAAAATAGTTGTTCTATTTTAATGTTATCAGTATTTCTATTTTTTACTTCATGCTTACTTATAAAAGCATAAATATTTCTTATTTGTATACTCATAACCTTACTTTTTTTTATCACTTCTATTCCTGATAATCTGTGATACATGACTAAGCTTTTGTCCTTATTTTCTTCTATCATACTGAAAAGGAGTTATATTTTATTGTAAACTTTATTTTTGGTACTTTAAGGCATCTTGTGTACTTGATAGTATTCTATCATCCATTCAGTATATTTCTAAGGATATATTTATTTCTTCCTTGAAATAAGTTTTTAAAATTATTTGTACTGCTCCTAAATGTATGTGCCTTAATGTATTTCACGTTTTCTCACTTATTTTATTTAATTTCTTTTCTTATTATTCTTTCTATTATTAATGGAATTATGTTTTTTTTCTTCTTGAGTTTGTTCAATGTCTATAGGTTATTCATTATTTCTAGCTATTATTTTGGTATTTCTTTTTCTTTCAAATATAGGAAGTTTAAATATCTCTTTGGGGTTTATATCTAGTTTGGTTGCTCTTATTTTATTATTTTTTTGTATGTCAAAACTCATTCTTTCTCTTACTTGTTCATTATTTTCTTCTCTTTCTAATGGTTCTCCTATTTCAGTTATTTCTGTTATCACATTTATTTCATATTCTTCTATTTCAGCCTCACTACTTCCACTATTGTTCTCCATTACCATTATTTCCTCATCTTCAATTATTTCTGACCAATCTTCTTCATATTCTATGGGTTTATAGTTTATGTTATACATTTCTTCAATTTCTTCTACGTATCTTACATTTTTTTTTGGTTCTTTTAGGACAATTCGGTGATATATATCATATTTCTCCACACATATAACAATTACATTTCTTCGGATTTTTTGGTTACTGTTTGTTTTTATTTCTTTTTCTGAATTTTTTTATAAGGTTTCTTAAATCTTTTAAAAGTTTTCCAGTATCTTGGTTTATATATGTGTTTTTGTGTTTTTCATCTTATTACATGATTGTAGTTATCTTTATATCCCCAATGGTTTGGTCTTGCTTCTTTACTACAAATTTATTGTTTATGTCATGCCCCGCTTCCCAAAACTACGGAATGCAAGTACGTGACATAGCCCAACGAATGACTTGCATCATCCATCAGCTGTTATCGATTCAACTCAACAATATAAATAGGTAGTAATACAACCACACATGCATTAAAGGAGTAATCACGTGAATAACATTACTTGGAATTTAAGCATAAAATAACCAACATAGTGACAATCTAACATTTGGAATGAACAATAACATTGTTCGGGTCAAAAGCCCACAATACAGAGAAAACAACATTATTCAATTATTAAAGTTCTCAAAATGAAACAATAATTATTAAGCGGCGCAGCATTACAATTCTTTCACCATTGTTGCTCTCCTAGTCCATAAGGTAAATCTCATTGATTACCTGTAAGCTGTTCATCTAAAAGAGAGAAAAATATGTCCTTAGAGCAAGTCGTGGACAACAAGTAGAGAAACAGAGAAACAATGACAATAACGGTATAATGATGAATTGAATGAATGATGAAATCAATAGGATTGAACAGTGACAAAGCGATAATAGTACAATGTGCAATAACGATGATTTATAACCATAACAATAAACAATAAGAATAACGGTAAGCAATAACGATAACCCTGTTCGATAACGATGACAAAATGCAAGGACAATGCGATGAAGTCTTAAAGTCTATTATTTATTTTAATCCTAACTAATGCACAAACTACTGCATCCCATACTACATGTTCCATGCATACAATCAATTTCGTTTAGACTAAGGTGGTAGATTCTATAGGCCATGTATTCGGCATGATAACAATAGCAACTTCTTGCACAATAACGATAACAATGGTCGGCACAATAATCCTAAAACAATACATGATGAATTACGATACTGTGATCTGTAATCCAACAATAAATCGATAATACTAGCCGACATAATTATTTGGAAAACAATGCCCACATTCCCGAGTACAGTCACTATATTATCAACTACGGTAGTCAACCGTTAACCCCGACTTGATTAACATTATTTATTCAATTAACATGAAATACTAATAGGGAACAATAGGGATAGAGATATCAATGGGAAACGATAATGCGATTAATAAGAGACACTAGAAAGATGAAAACACAATCCTAAGATCATGCAATGTACTCTATACAATCAAATACACCAAATTAAACATTATAGATTCAATAATATATCATTAAATGTAGAAACCAAATTCTGGACAGTAGTAGGTTGCTGTACCAAAATCAGAATTTCCGTGGCTACATGGTAGAAAATTTGGATCCGTCAGAAGGTTTAGAAACTAGACTCCTGCTCGGTTCCAACGCATATTTAAAGTCCAAATTCCGACAACAGTAGTTAGGTGAATTTAGGTGTTCTTTACAGGTTATTGTTTCTGGCTGGTTATCAGTATTAACTAGTTACAGTTATAACAGCAGCAAATATTCATTGCTGAAATCATTAAAAATAATTTTTATTACCCTAAGCATGTCAACAATCAAGCTGGAAATTATCATGGTAATATTTTGTAACCCCTATTTTTGGATTTTGTTGTATTATGTTCTCTTTTGATTATTGTATCTGGATTCCTTTATTATATGTTCTCTTTTGATTATTGTATATGGATTCCTTTATTATATTATATTTTTGGCTTTTCTTGGGTTCTTTTATTTCCTCTTGTTCGTTCTGTGTTCTTTTGGTTGTATTTTTGTCAGGCCCTGCTTCCCAAAAAAATACGGAATACGAGCATGTAACATTAGCCCAGCGAATGATTTTCATCATCCATAAGCTGTTCAGGAATCTTTACAACATCTCACAAAATAATCAGAGTCGGAAGTAAGAGAATCAACCACACATGCATAATTGAATCAATATACCGATTGAATTTACTTGAAACAAAATGTATTAATCTCAAATAAATCATATCTGAACAAGTCAAAAATCCTAGGTCATAATGCCCAAACACAAAGAATCCAAGTAACAGATACATTGTTCAAAATGAGCAACAGGAAATAAAAAAAGATAGAAAAAGCTCTAGCCAACTAGAACTTTAGATCACATACTCCATCTGGCAGCTGATCACCAAAATCTGCAATTTGAAAAATTACCGGAAGAAGGAAAAAGAAACAAGATTTCCGTGAATGCAAGTTACGGGCCGCTGTAATGGAGGATACAAGTACATGGGCAGAAATCACAAGTATAAAATAATAGCAGGAATAAACAAGCATGGTATAAGTGTGTCAACAGAAATGTAATATGTAACATGAATCAGACAAACAAAATCAAGTATCATGGTATACAAACAGGTACAGGTAACATGTATCAGGTGTCAAGTAAATAGGTAAACAGATAAACAGGTAAACATGTAATAGGTAAATAGGTATACAGGTATACAGGTACAAGTACAGGTAATCATGTAAACAGGCACAAGTGCAGGTATCATGTAACAAATATCAGGTATCAGGTTATGTCAAGTCTTATATTATTACTAACTAGGTAGCACTTCATGCGCCCCAACTTTTATCACATGGTTGCTACATTCAAATAGTTTCGTTTAGATTTCGTAGAGGAGTCCATAGGGCAGTGAACTCGGGGATCAGGATAACAGGAAACAGGTAGAACCTAGTGGTTCTCTTCCAAGTACACCTTCCTATAGGGAAGTATGCAGTCAGGTACAGGAAACAGGTGGAACCTAGTGGTTCTCTTCCGAGTACATCTTCCTATAGGGAAGCACGTAGTCAGGTACAGGAAATTGGCAGAACCTAGTGGTTCTCTTCTAAATACATCTTCCTATAAGGAAGTATGCAGTCAGGTACAGGTAACAAGATCGTGAATCATGTAGTCATGAACACGTAACAAGCAGGCAGGACACATGTCCTTCTCAGTACACATTTTTATATTTTCCACGACTAAATCTTTCCCTTAACCTCGGCTTGGTTATTTATTACTATTATCAGGCATGCATGTATGTGTTGCAAAATAAAGTGAGGATAACATGTTATACACATATATCAGGTTCAGGTTGCAAGATAAACAAGTACGGGTACAAGATAACACATAACAGGATAAAACAACTAGCTTTCTAATTCAGGATAGCAAGACAGTTTTGTACTAAAACAATGATTCCCACTACTTCAAACATTCAAACCTGGATCCGTCAGAAAATCTGAAAAGTAGACTTCTGGCCACATCTAGCAAGGATATATGAGTAATATAGTGTTTCACAAAATCATAGCTCAAAACTAAATCAAAAACAGAAAATACATTCAGCCTGTAATCTGTAAATTGTATTCAAGTACAGAAAAACAGCATGAAAACATCTTAATTAATTCGAGGAAAAATTTGGAGTATTCTGCTATATGTTTAGCATTAAAATATAAAATTTCATAATTTTTCAACAAGATTGGTTTAGTCAACGAAAATTAGAAAACATCAGGAAACGATAGTTTTGCAAATCTGGAATTCCCAACACTGCTGTACGAAAATAGCAATATCTTGCAAACCGTAAAACGAAATCTAGATCCGTCAAAGGGAGATGAAAATAGACAAAATAAGCTAACTTTCATATTTTACAAATATTTTCCATATAGTAAAAGGAAATAGGGTGAAAATACGATTCTTTACAGAACAACAAGCAAAATACAACAAGTATAGATTTTATAAACAAGCATGGAACGGTGTATGAAATTCATCAATAAATTCACCAAAATTTTGGGTAATCCCCAAATAGATATATGAATAATGACCAAAGTTTCAGGTCAAAATAAAATGTGTAGCACAAGTATCAAAATAGTTTAGTCATCAAAATCATCAAGAAATGAAATCTGGAAATGAAATACACCTCTGTAGTAAAACAACCATATCTCATGCATACGAAAACGAAATCGATCAAGGTCAGAGGGGTTGAAAAGAAGATGGATTTCTCTAAAAGTCATGATTGATACTGAAGTTAAGATTCTGACCTTAATATGGTCTAAATTAATGATCAAGACAGATTAACGGCAAAATACAGAATTTTCTTTAGGAACAAAACCAACATGAATCACACGAAACTTGGTCGAAACATAACTAAACATGACTTAGAGTCTACTAAGTGTCCAAACAACATGAAATATGGTATATAACATATTCACAACCATCACATCACATGGATCTCATCAAACACATAATTTTACCTAATTATCTCACATGTATGAATAGGTCAAGAACGGTCAAACCTAGTTGTTTTTATGTCGATTTTGTATCGTGAGGCAACTATGGTCAAATAGCACAATAGAGAAAAAAACCATCAAACAAAACACACACACGAGTTGTCTCTAGAACCAAACTAAACTATAAGCGGTATATTTAACTTGTATCATACAAAGAAATTTGAGTACAAGTTACTTGCCTGAGAGACGACGATGGGAACGGAGCAAAGAGCAAGAATAACGGGAATGGATATCCAGTACGAACACAAACACAACGAACGGATCGAATGAACACACGAACCAATCACGAACACACGATCAACGAACGGATTACGATGACGATCAAGATCAAGATGAACAAACAATGATCGGGCGAATTGGCACGGATGAGATCAATATCAAGATCAAGATCAACAAGATCGGACGATCCAGGTCAAGGTGATGATGAAGTTGATGATGATCGCGATCGAACGTCCAAGATCAAAACAATCAAGGAACATGATGATCATGATCATCAAGGCGATAAACGACTCACATCACATGATCTACCCATGATCACACCAATACACAGCAACCCATAACTCTAGCTCTGGCGATGTTGGGTGGCACGGCGGCGCGGCGAGATGCTGTTGTTGGCTGGCTGACGGAAGGAAAAGCCAGCGAAGGGGTGCGTTACCGTGGTGCTGCGGTGGCGCGCTGAAGGCGGCGTGACGCAGGGGAGGCACTGCAGGTAGTAGGGCATCGCTACAGTCGTGGAGGAGCACTGGGCAGCGCAAGTGGTCATGACTGGCACGATGTCGATGCTGCTGTCGACGGCAGATGGTGCTGCTATTGTTGTATGAGAGGGTGGCAGGGGAGCTGGGTCGCTGCTGTCTCTGTGGTCGATGCAGGGTTGCAGCGGAGGAGACCACGGAGACGGGGTAAGGAGATGAGAGGGTGAAGGAGGAAGGGGTGCACAGTTGGCCATGGTGAGATGGGTTAGGAAGATAAGCGGCTGAAGAAGATGAAAAGTGGGGAGTTGGGTTTAGAAGGGGTGGGGGTTGAATATGTATTTATATAGGTATTAGGGTTTAGGTTAAATAACGGGTTTGGGTATTAGTAAATATGGGTATTGGGTATCAAGTGGATTGGGTATAGGTTTATGGGTGTGGGGTTTTAAAATGGGTATTAAAAGTCCAATATACAATTAGAGAAAAATAAATAAATAAATAAATAGATCAATAATAATATAGTAACAAAATAAATCAATTTGTGTGCATCAAATTAATACTCAAATATTAAATACAATAGAAATAGATTTTCAATTCAACAATCCAATATAATGATTTGAATAACAACAATAATAATTTTGATATACACATCCAAATGAGATTTGAGATAAACAAGTTTATTAAAATTCAAATTGTAATAAAATAAGATACAAATAGCGGATCACTTAGAAAATAAACATTAAAGTTAGAATATACTACTATTCGAAGAAAAATATAATTTCCTGCTCGAAACGATTTTAATAGAAGGCCAAAATCGAGTTTAAAATAATAATGAATTTATAAATAATCAAAATACGAAAAATATTCAGAAAATACGTATTTAGGGAAACAGGGGTTACAAATCTTACCCACCTTACAAAATTTCGTCCTCGAAATTTGCTTAGACGGTATATAGGACAGGGCAAAAGCAAATTGGAGGAGGGTAACAAAACAGAGGATCTAAGGGGAAGGAATAAAGTGGTGGCAACACCAAAAAAGAAGGAAGTGAGTAACAATGAGGTCAAATGTAATGCAAGAAAGAAGAAAATGGTATCAAAAGGAACGAAATAACACACGATAACAAATATGATGAAGGAGTAGGCAGAACTGAAATCCAGGAGAGAAAAGACAGGGAAGGATTGAATCAAATAATGAATGTATGCATGATGGCAAAATGGAATGCAGGACGGAAGTAACCGATAACAAAAATGAAGAAGTAATAACATAAGACTTGCAAGATTACAAAGCAAAGAGATGAAGAACTAGATAGAGCTGGAATCGAAGAAGGGATAGACAAGGAAAAGATAAACCAAGCAATGAGTCAACGGATGAAGATGAATACAAGGAATGGGAAGAAGCAATCAATGAGGGAAGAAGAAACAACAAAAGGATTCTGGGACCTGTGGGTTATGGGCCCACCACGCTTCAGCTATGCCACTCTGATGGTGACGTTCCAAGCTGTAGACATGTCGTTATAGATGACGTGACTCCAAGCGATGATCCAAGCAGGAAGAAAAGAATGAGACACCAGAATAAAATTGGGCTTTAGATGAGGGTTTTGATTTAAATAATTAGGCCAAACTAATAGGTGTTAACAAGAATAATATTAATAATACAAAAATAAACACATATTAATAATAAAATAATAATAAAAATAATAATAAAAAATAATAATAACAATAATAATCATCATAATCATACTGGTAATAATAATAATAATAATAATAATAATAATAATAATAATAATAATAATAATAATAATAATATTAACAATACTTGTAAGGATAATAATACAAGACAGAATATAATTTGGGGTTCATCATTTTTGTGAAAATAATTCAATGTTAACAACAAAAATAAAATAGTAAAAAAAAATACAATAATAATAATAGTAATAGTAATAATAACATTATACAATAAGATAATAATTTGGCTTATCAACTTTATATAAAAATAATCCAAACAAGAGTACATATATCTATATAGCCGATCAACTGTTAAATGGAATGTGAAGTTATTATTACTACTACTATTCAAGCAAACCAGTAAAAAAAAAGGACAGTGATAAGTAATATATACATAAAACACTGGTAGGGTTATTATAGTAGAAATTCTTTGATGTGGGTTCGCCTCGTTTATATCCATCTGTAGATTTGCCTTCTCGACATCAAGTTGCAGGTTTGCCTCCATTACATCAGGTTGCAAGTTACCATCTGGATATTCAGTTACACATTTTGCCTCCCCGATATCCAGTTGTAATTTGCCTCCATTGACTTCTAGTTGCATGTTTGCCATCTCGACATCCAGTTGCAACAAATGATGGACGAGATGATGCAATCTTCCACACGTACTTAGATATTGATTGCTCAATTTAAGTACGAAGTTACGTTGCAAAATTTGTGATATTAAAATAAACAATTATTCGAAATAACAAAATTTTCGTTTTAGAAAACAATTTTATAGAAGGTCCAAAATATAACAAATAATAATCGAAATACACAAAATATTCAGGAAAAAATATATAAAGAAAATATAGGCAGGAGAAGAATGGATTTTATACTCAATAAAGAGTCAACAAAGGAGGACGACTACAAGGGACGAAAGAAAATAAGAAATCAATGAATTGAATATGAAGGAAAAGGAACGATGGGACACAAGCAGAATTTGAAGAGAATATGGCAGGGAAAGAATAAATAGCATGATACTCAAAATGAGTCAACAAATGAAGATGAATGCAAGGGACGGAAAGCAATGAATGGCACACGAGTTGAAATAAAAGGAAATCAACGAGGCAAACAGAAAATTAGAGATTGCTTGCACCAGAATCAAAGAGAACATAAGTAGTAAAAAACAAACAAGGACAACACCTAAGATAGAATCAAAAGCAAGAGAAACAGAATTGATGATCAAGGATGAGGAAAACACAATGCAGAAAGATAATATGAAGAATAATGCAAGCTGAATGAAAGAATCAAAGGAATATGGGTACGGAAATAACGAAACTATACCCAATAAGGAATCAACAAATGAGAATGACTGAAAAAAGACGGAAGAAATAAGGAATCAAATGATTGAATAAGAATGGATCAAATAAATGGAATAAGACTAGTATCAGATCAAGTTGATTATAATCCATTCATGTATGCATGGTTGGTGAAATGTTGAGCCGATCCCAGTTCGAGCCAAGCTTGTCTAATATATTAGGAACCTAATACATTAGCCAAATCTGGGCTTTGATACGACTAAAAACCTTGTCACGCCCCGCTTCCCAAACAAAAAGGAATACGAGCACGTAACATTGGCCCAGCGAATGATTTTCATTATCTATAAGCTGTTCAGGAATCTTTACAACATCTCACAAAATAATCATAGTCAGAAGCAAGAGAATCAACCACACATGCATAATTGAATCAATATACCAACAAAATTTACTTGAAACAAAATGTATTAATCTCAAATAAATTAGATCTGAACAAGTCAAAAATCCTGGGTCATACTGCCCAAACTCAAAGAATCCAAGTAACAGATACATTGTTCAAAATGAGCAACAGGAAAGAAATAAAGATAGCAAAATCTCCAGCCAACTAGAACTTTAGATCACATACTCCATCGGGCAGCTGATCACCAAAATCTACAATTTGACAAATTGCAGAAAGGAAAAAGAAACAAGATTCCCGTCAATGCAAGTTACGGGCCGCTGTAATGCAGGATACAAGTACACAGGGAGAAATCACAAATACAAAATAACAGCAGGAATAAACAAGCATGGTATAAGTGTGTCAACAGAAATATAATATGTAACATGAATCAGACAAATAGAATCAAGTATCATGGTATACAAACAGGTACAGGTAACATGTATCAGGTGTCAAGAAAATAGCTAAATAATAAACAGGTAAACATGTAACAGGTAAACAAGTATATAGGTACAAGTACAGGTAATCATGTAAATAGGCACAAGTACAGGTATCATGTAACAGGTATCAGGTATTAGGTTATGTCAAGTCTTATATTATTACTTACTAGGTAGCACTTCATGCGCCCCAACTTTTATCACATGATTGCTACATTCAAATAGTTTCGTTTAAATTTTGTGGTGGAGTCCATAGGGCAGTGTACTCAGGGATCAGGATAATAGGAAACAGGTAAAACCTAGTGGTTCTTTTTCGAGTACACATTCTTATAGGGAAGTATGCAGTCAGGTACAGGAAAAAGGTAGAACCTAGTGGTTCTCTTCAGAGTACATTTTCCTACAGGGAAGCATGTAGTCAGGTACAGGAAACAGGTAGAACCTAGTGGTTCTCTTCCGAATACATCCTCCTACAGGGAAGCATGCAGTCAGGTACAGGTAACAGGATCTGAATCATGTAGTCATGAACACGTAACAAGCAGGCAGGACACAGGTCCTTTTCTCAGTACACGTTTCTATATTTTCAACTACTAGATCTTTTCCTTAACCCCGGCTTGGTTATTTATTATTATTATCAGGCATGCATGTATGTGTCACAAAACAAAGTGAGGATAACATGGTATACACATATATCAGGTTCATGTTGCAAGATAAACAAGTACAGGTACAAGATAACACATAACAGGGTAAAACAACTAGCTTTCTAATTTAGGACAGTAATACAGTGTTGTACTAAAACAGTGATTCCCGCTACTTAAAGCATGCAAACCTAGATCCGTCAGAAAATATGCAAAGTAGAATTCTGGATGAATCCAGCAAGTACATATGAGTAATATAGTGTTTCACAAAATTATAGCTCAAAACTGAATCTAAACCAGAAAATACGTTCAACAAGAAATCAGTAAATTATATTCAAGTACATGAAAACATCTTAATTAATTCCAGGAAAAATCTGGGGTATTCCCCTATATATCCATCAACAAAATATAAAATTTCATAATTTTCCAACAAGATTAGTTTAGTCAACGAAAAAAAAGAAAACATCAGGAAACGATAGTTTTGCAAATCTGGAATTCCCAACACTGTTGTACGAAAACAGTAATATCTCGCAAACCGTGAAACGAAATCCAGATCTGTCAATGGGTGATAAAAATAGACAAAATAAGATAAATTTTATATTTTACAAATATTTTCCATACAGTAAAAGGAAATTGGGTGAAAATACGATTCTTTACAGAACAGGGAGCAAAATACAAGTATAGTTTTTATAAACATGCATGAAATGAAGTACGAAACTCATCAATAAAATCCACCAAAATTATGGATAATCCCTAAATAGATATAGGAACACTGACCAAGGTTTCAGATCAAAATAATATGTGCAGCACAAGTATCAAAATAGTTTAGTCATCAAAATCATCAAGAAATGAAATCTGAAAATGAAATACACCTCTGTAGTAAAACAACAATATCTCATGCATATGAAAATAAAATCGATCAAGGTCAGAGGGGTGGGAAAGAAGATGAATTTCTCTAAAAATCATATTTTATACTGAAGTTAAGATACTGACCTTAATATGGTCTAAATTACTGATCAAGACAGATTATCGGCAAAATACAGAATTTCCGTTAGGAACAAAACCAACATGAATCACACGAAACTTGGTCGAAACATAACTAAACATGACTTAGAGTCTAGTAAGTGTCCGAAAAATATGAAATAGGGAATATAACATATTCACAACCTTCACATCACATGGATCTCATCAAACATATAATTTCACCTAATTATCTCACATGTATGAATAGATCAAGAACCATCAAACCTAGTTGTTTTCATGTCGATTTTGTGTCGTGAGGCAACTATGTTCAAATATCACAATAGAGACAAAACCCATCAAACATAACACACACACGAGTTATCTCTAGAACCCAACTACACTATAAACTGTATTTTTGACTTGTATCATACAAAGGAATTTAAGTACAAGTTACTTGCCTGAGAGACCACGACAGGAATGGAGCAAAGAGCAAAAATAACGAGAACGGATTCCTGGTATGAACACAAATACAACGAATGGATCGAACGAACACACGAACCAATCATGAACACACGATCAACGAATGGATCACGATGACGATCAAGATCAAGATGAACAACCAACGATTGGGCAAATCGGCACGGATGAAATCAAGATCAAGATCAAGATCAAAAAGATCATACGGTCCAGATCAAGGTGATGATGAAGTTGATGATGATCTTGATCGAACGGCCAAGATCAAAACAATCAAGGAACATGATGATCATGATCATCAAGGCGATTAACGGCTCACATCACATGATCAACCCATGATCACACTAATACATATCAACCCATAACTCTGGCTCTGGCGATGCTGGCCGGCACGGCGGTGCGGGATGCTGCTGCTGGCTGGCTGATGGGAGGAAAGGCCAGTGCAGGGGGTGCATTGCCGTCATGCTGCGGTGGCGCGCTGAAGGCAGCACAACGCAGGGGAGGCACTGCAGGTGGCAGGGCATCGCTGCAGTCACGGAGGAGCACCGGGCAGCTCAAGGGGTCAAGACTGGCATGCTGTCGATGCTGCTGTCGACGGCTAATGGCGTTGCTGTTGTTTAATGCGAGGGAGGCAGGGGAGCAAGGGCGCTGCTGTCTCTATGGTCGACGTAAGGATGCAGTGAAGGAGACCAGGGAGACGGAGTGAGGAGATGAGAGGGTGAAGGAGGTGGGGGTGCACAGTTGGCCATAGTGGGATGGGTTAGGAAAATCGACGGCTGAAGAAGATGAAAAGTCGGGAGTTGGGTTTGGAAGGGGTGGGGTTGAATAGGTATTTATATAGGTATTAGGGTTTAGGTTAAATAACGGGTTTGGGTATTAGTAAATATGGGTATTGGGTATCAAGTGGATTTGGTATAGGTTTATGGGTGTGGGGTTTTAAAATGGGTATTAAAAATTCAATATACAATTAGAGAAAAATAAATAAATAAATAAATAAATAAATAGATCAATAATAATATAGTAACAAAATAAATCAATATGTGTGCATCAAATTAATACTCAAATACTAAATACAATAGAAATAGCTTTTCAATTCAACAATACAATATAATAATATATATAAAAACAATAATAATTTTGATATACACATCCAAATGAGATTTCAGATAAACAAGTTTATTAAAATCCAAATAGTAATAAAATAAGATACAAATAGTCGATCACTTAGAAAATAAACATTAAAGTTAGAATATACTACTATTCGAAGAAAAATATAATTTCCGGCTCGAAACTATTTTAATAGAAGGCCAAAATCGAGTTTTAAATAATAACGGATTTATAAATAATCAAAATACGAAAAATATTCAGAAAATACATATTTAGGGAAACAGGGATTACAATTTTTTCTATCTTTTATTCATTGCGAGATTTCGCTCTTCCTATTTTGAGTTTGATTTGTTCTCCTTTATGTTCATCTCTTTGTTTTATGCATGTTCGTCTCTTTTTGGAGCCAAAATCTGTACCCAAAACCCACTAAACCACAAACTAAAATCCAATTTTCTAATATCCTATAAATACCCTATTTAATAAACCCTAAATATTCTATCTCTCTCTCCGCTGCTCTCTCTCTCCCCGATCCTTACTCTTACTATCTCTGTTTTTCCCCAACCGAAACCACCAACCCATCACCTTGCCACCTCATCGCCTCCAACCACCACCATCATCACCATCCCCTCGTCATCTTCCCCGTTCCCTCATCACCCCCCGTTCGTCTTACCCATCCTCGTCCCCGCCATCAAACCCATCACCGAGAACCCATTGCTCCACCGCCGAGCACCCCTTTGCTCCATCGCCGAACCCCCGTTCTCGCCCATTGCCACCGTGATCCCTTGCCGTGCACCCCCTTCACCCTTTGGAGACTTTTCCTAACGTCTTCGTCGCCGTTTAGCCCAGTCATCGTCGTCCCCTGTTTTCGAGCAGAAAACATAGCTCGCGTAGCCGTCGGAGTCTTGCCGTTGCCGTCGCTTCCCGACCTAATGCCATCGTCTTCGTCGTCATTACAGTCGTTGCTGCCGTAGTTTCGCACCGTTCCCAGCATCGCCGAAGTCCCGCCCGTTCTCTCTCTCTCTCTGTCACAAGGTTGAAGAAGAGAGGGGATTGGCCGTTTTCGCCGTTTGTGTTTTGGTGCATTGGATCCAGGAATGGTGTTCGCTGTTTTGCCCCGATCCGCTGTGTGTGAGTGTGTTGCTATTTTGCTGCTTGGGTTTCTTCGCACGCAGCTCGCTCGTGATCTTGTGGATCGTTGCCCGGGATTCTTATCCCGTTATTCTATATTATTTGAATCTGCAATTTACCAGGCAAGCCTCTTCTTGAACTAATATTATGCTTTGTTCAAGTTTATTTGATCTCTGCAAGTAGATCACATCCCTTTCGTATCATACTGCTATTGAAACTCCGTTAAATTTATTGAGGGTTTACACGATCTAACCCGATATATTCTTAACATCCTGCCGTATTTTTTGATCTAAAACCTAGTCCCTATTGTTTAATTTCATATGCACAAATACATGAAAATAACTAGATCCATGCTATAGACTTGTTGATAAATTGTATACATGTAAGATTGATTTGATTGATGAATATATACCATGCCTGTGAAATTGTATCTTAAACATAGAAATATGCATGTTGACACCTAGGATTACTTTGATTACCAATTGGCATGAAATATATGATTACATGATTTATTTATTGCCCTTTTATGTCAAAACAAATTCTGGACTTCTAGTTGTTCCATTTTGAATCAGATTTTCAACCATGCAACTGTCATAATTTGGAATAACTTTCTGAAAATGAAATTTAGCCTCTGATGTCTAGTTTACTACCTTTTTTGTGGATTTGAATTCCAATGTGTAATCTGTTAGATATCATCATTTTAGTGCAGCTGTATCAGAACTTTCAGATTCACAAATGTATGTGTATCCTGCTGTTGCTTAATTTAATTGACCATGCTAACAGTAAAAGAAATATCTAAAATAAATCTAGCTGAACCTAGACACATGTAGGAATCACCTAAAATTTTTATGGATTTATTTGATGAGCTCTCTGAACTGAAACAAATAGTTAAACACAATATACTGCATGCTGCATGAACATAAAATATGAATAGAATAGAGTTTTCACCCTAGTTCATGTATCTTTTATATGACTTATTTATATTCACTGAAACTGTATGGAAGTCTACTTTCTAGACCTTCTGACGGATTCAGGTTTGCTATTTTGTAGTGCCTGTAATCCATATTTTAGTACAGCTAGGTCATGCTGTCCTGATTATGTAAATTGTGTGTAAATGATGTGTTTGCTTCATGCTTTGTCTGTAGCGCATAAAATTAGTCACACTTAGTATTATACAACATTAAAACTCTCTTGCATTCTCACATAGGATGAAAATAAACTAATAACAATCCGGGATATTATGGATAGACTTGGTAGTGAACGATCAGAAAATGTACTCGGTGAGGCCTTCTTGCTCACTTGAACACTTGACATGGAAGGATTAGTATTAATTGCAATGATTGATTGTTAAATCTTGATTGTAAATTTTGGTTATCAATGCCGAGTACACGATCCATGAATTTACCATCAGTCTAAAACGTTCACTGTGTGTTTGCGCCGAACCTGTAGTATAGGATGAAGTAGTACGTGCACTAGATAGGCTAATAAAATGATTAATAACCTGCATAAACGATCCTATACTGAACTTGACTTGACATCTACATGCGTGATTATTGTAAACCTTTGATATTATTGCATGTTCTTTGCTTTGTTCTTTGACTTTGATCCTATCCATTTCCATTGATATACATGTTTTTCCTTATCCTCTGTTTTCTCTACTTGCTGCCCACAACATGCTCTAAGGGACTCTTTTTCTTCTTTTATATCAAGATTTTACAGGTACTGAAGAATCAATCCCTGAAGGTAATGGTGAGCAATGATTCTAGAGATGGAGTCTAAGATTGCGCCACTTAATTTATTTATTGCTAGCTTATTTCTTTGAACATTGTTATGACTTTGTATTTTGTTTTGGGCTTATGTTCGCAGAGTTTATTTTTCCTAGATGTTGGATTTCTTGTGTTGGATATTATTTGTAACGCCCCGAATCCCAAATACACTGAATTCGAGATGTTCTACAGGATCTTTTCACTTTCTTAGCACACTTTTACAGGGAAATTAAAACTTTGCATCATACATCAGAGTTTACATCATAATTACATCTTTCTTTTGCACAGCGGAAGTAAAATACAACAATTGAATACAAGTACAACAGCTTGATAAAATCTTTAAGCATCCAAATCCTCTTTAATCTTTAGCATAACATTTACCTGCATGTTAGACTGTGGGTACGTCAGTTTATTCAACCGACGATCATTATACACGGCCGTCCTCGCTTGCCGGAAATAGTATAACTTAACATTTCATATTTAACAAACACAAACTTGTCACATTCAGACTAAAGGGACTACCCTATTGATGTCGTGTTGTGATTGTGCACTTAGTCCTTAATGCAGTTAATTATATGACACTAATGCGCACTTGTTCGGATTCTATGCATCCCATACTACATAGGTCCGAGGGCAAGCCCTTATTCGTTCTTCATCTTTATAGGGTTCAATCCCCCGTTATGATCTAATCTACTACTGTAATTACGGTAAGTATCCTAGATGTTATCTGACCTACGAACTCATGTTTAGGCACTCTGGAGTAGTATCCTCACCCAGACGCATCATGGGAATTCCTGGGATACGCTCTCACCATAAACATGACACCACCCGTAGTCTTCAAACATCCCACGAGCGTCGCCACTGGGACGGTACTCTGGAACAGTATCCTCACCCAGACTCGTCATGGGAATTCCTGGGATACGCTCTCGCCGCTACCCAGGGCCCTCATACTCCGTGTTTTTCTCTTACTTTCATCACGTCTTCACTATGCACTAGTCCTTAGTTTTATCAAAAATCATGAACAAAATTAATCTCTAGAGTTAGCCTCTCCATCAACCGGACTTATTCATTCATTTCATCTTGACCAACCTTGGTCTAATTTCATTTTATTTCATTTCTCGATGCCGGGGAGACTTAGCTACTCTATTTCAAATTTCATTTCACAATCTTTAACTCCTGACAATTTCCATGTCGAGTTTCATACTCATTCTTTTTCAATTCATGATTACACTTTATTCACAAGTCCACGATGATACTTTTAATTCATGAGTTCAAAATGAAAACAATTCGTGCATAAAGCCAACAATTTCTTTTCCTTTTTCATAAATCATGGTTTTTATTTTCATAACCATACATGAATTTATACAACTTCATAAAATCACATTTCAACCTTCATATTTCATATCTTGCACAATACTCATAATGAAAATAAATAAAATCATGTCACGCCACAAGCACTTATGCCAATTACTTTATAATAGCCTATCTTTATAAGTTATAAAAATCACAAGTGTATATCTCATAACCAAAGCTCCATTTATGCTTTTTATTCACAAACCATATTGTATTTCATTCTAAAAATACCCAAATCACTCTTATAAAATTCCTTGTATTTTTATGAGAATTACCATATTTATTTCATAATTTTTGGACTTCAAAAACACCCAAAAAATATTTTTTTTCCAATATGCCAAAGGCAAGAATCGAACCAGGCGCCACACCAAGACCAAACAGAGCGCCGACCACTAGGCCGAACTCGGCTCACGTCATATAGGCGACTGGGTTGTATATAACCCTTAGGTTCGCTGCTTACTGTTTTGGGGTAATTTTAAAAAAAGAAGTGTTCGGCCTGGGGTTCGAACCGTGCGACACAGAGAAGCCAACCGGGGTCCCGACCACCTGAGCCACTGGCTCGGGTTGTCACTAACCCAAATCAAATCCCGTTTGTATTATTTTCGTACTGTTTTGAAAGTAACTCGATATTCATTAAGCCATAGCTTCTTATTACTTTGATAAAATTTTATAAAAACTTCCAGATTAGATCCTCAGTCATAAAAGTTCATACCAGTAAAATAATATAATTTTTGGTGCTAATAAAATATATTTTTCACACACAAAAATCCAAAATTAATTCATTAAACTACAAAATTTGCATTTTCGACATTGCCATACATTTAATCTACTAGTCTTTTATTCACTAATTCCATGGTGATAATTTACTGATATTATTTATTAATTCAACCATCACATATAATTCCCATAGTCCACATTCATATCAACATGAAGGTCCATCTATCACAATTAACAAGTGTACATTATGTCTCTAATCATAATAACAACACTCTTAATTCAATTTAATCACTATCGCAACTTCACAATAATAAACATGGGGTAATCTACACACAATTTAATCTTAATACTAGAGCCATATAAGTTATTCAATACATTTCAATCAATTCACATGCTAACTACTCAAATTAAGTGGGCTCTTTATAATATTTTTCATGCATCTTTAATGGTGTAAAATTAACATGGATCTACTTTAGAAATATAAAATGTTTCACCCACCTCAATTGGAGAGAAACACAAACAAAAGTAATCGAATCCTTGTAGATGAACGCACCGCCTCCTAGCAAAAAGCGCTCAAGCTCCAAGCCTCCAAGCCTATGCCGAATGCTTCCTTCAAGCTCCACCCGATGCTCCTTGATGATGCCGGCCACTCCAAGCACACAAAACCCACACAACTCTCTTATCTTTTATAACTCCCACAATAATAATAATACTATAAATTAGAAATACACTTTGCATATGAAAAGTTAGCCATGAGGGGGGGGGTATTTATACAAAAAAATGAGGGGAATGGAGGGCTAAGATCATCTTGGTGGTTGTTGGATGAAGGGTTTAGATCAAAGTAGAAGTTACAAGAACTACCCACTTCCTTGAAACTACCCCCATGTTCTCCACACCCAAACTCAAAAGTTCCCTCCAAAAAGAATGCTACCGGCCATCCCTTAGAAGAGTGTGCATTGCACGTGTACGTGTAGTGCACGTGCATGCAACTAGGCCAATTTTGTACATTTCAAAATTGTATAAAAATAATTTTGTTTAAAAAAGTCTTCTACATGACAAGTTTAATTAAAATTAATTAATTCATGGGCTTTCTTTTTGGGCCAAAATAATTTTATAAAAATAATTAAAATAAAATTGCTTTTGGGCTTTTTAAGAAAAGGCTTTTTAGTTAAATCAAATAAGGCTTTTAAAGAAGGCTTTTTGTACTAAAATAATTTGAGAAAATTATATTTAAACATACACATCTTGATAAAATAATCTAACAAAATATATTGCACGTGCACAACACGTGCAAAATAAATAATTTCTCATTAATTGAAAAATCAGGGTATTACAGCACTCCCTCCTTAGAATAGTTCCGTCCCCGGAACTACAATCAAGAGCGAGAAAGAAAACAAAAATACAACACACACAACAAAACAGAAGATACAAAAATACAATCAAGCAAAAAGCTCAGGATAGTCCTTCAACATCCTCTCCTCAGATTCCCAAGTAGCCTCTTCAACCAAGTGGTTTCTCCAGACTACCTTGACCATCGGTATCGTCTTATTCCTCAAGACTTTCTCCCTACGGTCAACAATCTCAACAGGAGACTCGATGTAATTCAGGTCTAACTGCAAACCTTCCGGCACTTCAGGCAAATGATGACTCGGGTCTGGAATATAACCTCTCAGCATAGACACATGAAAGATATTGTGCACCTGGGACAACTCTTCCGGTAATTCAAGCCTGTAAGCAGTTTTCCCGATCCTTTTCAATATCTTATACGGGCCTATAAACCTCGGGGCTAACTTCCCGCCTTTGCCAAAACGAACCACACCTTTACTGGGTGATACCTTCAGAAAGACGAAGTCACCAACCTCAAACTCAAGGTCCCTTCTCCGGTTGTCTGCATAGCTTTTCTGCCTGCTCTGAGCTTCCACCAACCTTTTCCTGATCAGATCAATCTTCTCAGAAGTCAGTTGCACAAGCTCAGGACCAAACAACTGACGCTCCCCTACCTCATACCAACACACAGGAGTTCTGCACTTCCTGCCATACAGAGCTTCGTACGGCGCCATCCCAATACTGGCCTGAAAACTGTTGTTGTAGGCAAACTCCACCAAAGGTAAATGCCTTTCCCAACTGCCTCCGAAGTCTAGTATACAACACCGGAGCATGTCCTCAAGAATACGATTGACTCTCTCGGTCTGCCCATCGGTTTGCGGATGAAAAGCAGTGCTGAAATCCGTCTTGGTACCCAAAGCTGCCTGAAGACTCCTCCAGAAATGCGAAGTAAACCGCGCATCTCGATCAGACACAATGGTCGAAGGAACGCCATGAAGTCGGACAATCTCACCAACATACATCTCAGCCAACTTGTCCATCGAAGCAGTGAGTTTCATTGCCAAAAAGTGAGCGGACTTGGTAAGTCGATCGACTATAACCCAAATTGCATCATTGCCTTTAGAACTCTTAGGCAATCCCGTGATGAAATCCATACTGATGTTATCCCACTTCCATTCCGGAATAGGTAACGGCTGTAATAGACCTCCGGGTCTCTGATTTTCGGCTTTGACTTGCTGACAAACCTCACACTTCGCGACAAATTCAGCCACATCCCGCTTCAAACCTGACCACCAGAAATGCTGCTTGATGTCCTTGTACATCTTAGTACTCCCAGGATGTACCGACAAAAGAGTAGCATGCGCCTCCTGAAGAATACTCTCTTTCAGGTCCGCCTGATTTGGAACGCACAGCCTATCTCCGAACCACAGCACTCCATCCCTGATTTGAAATCCGGGCAACCTGCCAGCACCAACCTGCTCCTTCATCTCCAAAATATCAGCATCAACCTCCTGACTTGCAATGATCCTTGTATTCAGAGTAGGCTGAAGCCTCAACTGAGCCAAAGATGCTCCCAATCCTTGCAAGACAACCTTAATCCCAGCTCGGTCCAGCTCCTCAATCAGATGCCTCTGAGACGTGATCAAACAGGCCAAACTGCTCTTGCGGCTAAGTGCATCAGCAACAACATTAGCCTTTCCGGGATGATACTTAATCTCAGGTCGCATATCCTCGAGCACTTCCAACCATCTCCGCTGTCTCAGATTGAGATCCCTCTGCTGATATATATACTTCAAGCTCTTATGATCCGTGTACATATTCAGCTTCTCACCGTACACGTAGTGCCTCCATTGCTTCAAAGCAAAAATAATCGCAGCCAACTCTAGATCATGAGTCGGATAATTTTTCTCATGCGGTCTTAGTTGCCTAGACCCATAAGCGATTACTCTTCCTTCTTGCATTAAGACACAACCAAGCCCCCGATGTGAAGCATCGCTATAAACGTCATACTCAACACCAGTTCTAGGCAAAGCCAAAATAGGTGCAGTAGTCAGTCTATCTTTCAACTCCTGAAAACTCGCCTCACATTGCTCGGTCCACTTGAAGCTCACATTCTTCTTGGTCAGCCCTGTAAGCGGTACAGCTATCTGAGCATAACCTTGAATGAACCTCCGATAATATCCAGTCATCCCAAGGAAACTTCTGACTTCCTTCACTGTAGTAGGCCTCGCCCAATCTCTCACTGCCTCTATCTTCTGAGGATCAG
The DNA here is from genome assembly GCA_017893485.1 of Hemerocallis citrina. Taxonomy (NCBI): domain Eukaryota; kingdom Viridiplantae; phylum Streptophyta; class Magnoliopsida; order Asparagales; family Asphodelaceae; genus Hemerocallis; species Hemerocallis citrina. Next base: position 56,995,491 of record CM030367.1, on the reverse strand, counting down.
TTGCCACTCCCTCCTTAGAAAGGATGTGACCTAGGAATGCCACTTCAGATTTCCAGAAATCACACTTGGATAACTTGGCATACAACTGCTGCTCTTCCAGCTTCTGCAATACAGCTGCCAGATGCTCAGTGTGCTCCTCCTCAGACTTGGAGTACACGAGAATATCGTCGATAAACACCACGACGAAAGAATCAATAAACGGCCTCAGAACTCTGTTCATCAAGTCCATGAAGATTGCAGGTGCATTCGTCACTCCGAATGGCATAACTAAGAATTCGTAATGCCCATGCCGAGTTCTAAATGCAGTCTTATGCACGTCTTCAGCTTTCACTCGAACTTGGTGGTAACCTGATCGAAGATCTATTTTGGAGAATACAGCTGCTCCTTGTAGACGATCGAACAAGTCATCAATTCGAGGAATCGGATACTTATTCTGAACAGTGACCTTATTCAGCTCTCGGTAATCGATACACATCCTCATCGATCCATCCTTCTTCTTTACCAAAAGCACTGGTGCTCCCCAAGGTGACGCACTAGGTTGAATAAAGCCTTTTCCCAACAGTTCCTCAATCTGCCGTTTCACCTCATCCTGTTCCACTGGAGCCATCCTATAAGGTGCCTTAGAAATGGGTGCACTTCCCGGTTGAACAGTGATGCTGAACTCTACATCACGATGCGGAGGTAACCCAGGAAAATCTTCCAAGAACACAGTCGGATAGTCCCGAACCACAGGAATCCCTTGCACTTCCACAGGAGTCTCTTCCTTGCGGATAGTAGCCACCAGCTTAGAACATTTCCGCTTCCCTTGGAACACGACTTCAGGTCCACCTGGAGCCTTCACTGTCACCGTCTTGGCCTTACACTCGATGCTCGCACTGTACACCGACATCCAATCAATGCCAATGATAACATCGACTCCCAAGATGGTCAGTTCGATCAGATCAATGCCAAAGATTCTATCCCCAATCACGATCTCGCAATCAGCATAATACCGATCAGTGGTTAAAGTCTCCCCTGACGGAGTAGCTACTGATAAGATCTTGCCTGGGAAAATCTTCGGTTAAACTCCCAACACTTTAGCAAACTTTGGAGACACAAAAGTATGAGAGGATCCAGTATCAAACAATATGACAGCTTTAATTCCATTAAGATAGAGTTCGCCTGTTACATAATATACATCATTACATAACAGCCTCACTAAACAAAGGGAAAGGAAATGACAAAGACTCTAAACACCAGCCCTCGTACCAGAGATGACCTGATCTGCCTCCTCAGCATCAGCTTCTGTCAAGGCAAATACTCGCCCTGATTGGTACGGCCTCTTCCCAGCCTGCTGCGTTGGTGCGTTGCTGTTTCCACCCTGTAGTTTGGGACAGTGAGATTTGTAGTGTCCCGTTTCACCACAGTTGTAGCAAGTCACCGCAGAAGGTCTCACCACATTGTTTCCAGGCCTCCCAGCCACACTAACAGCGTTCGCCCCCGTCGGTTTGAACCTCTGTGCAGATGGTTGCCCCCTGAAACTCCCCGAATGTGCAGGCCTCTTCCCGGGCTGCCAGTTGTTCCTCCTGTTCTGAACAACATGGAACTGCTCCATATCCGCCTCCGTCGCTGCCGCCCTCTTGACCAGCTTATCGAACCTCCTGATACCAAGGGGTATCATACGAGATCTCAAGCTAGGCCTCAGACCATGCTCGAACTTGCGAGCTTTCTTGGCCTCATCCGCCACCAGTTCTGGAGCATACCTGGAGAGCTGAGTGAACTTGGTCTCATAGGCTCTCACTGACATGCTGCCTTGCTGAAGCGACAGGAACTCCATCGCCTTCTTCTCCTGGACGTCGGAGGGGAAATAATGGCTACGGAATTCTTCCAGAAATTCCTCCCAGCCAAACAACAGACCTCCCATGGTCCTCTTCACAGATTGCCACCAAACCGCTGCATCCTTCTCCAGCTGCAAGGTTGCCAACTTGACCTTGCTACCCTCCGGTGTCTCCAACACCTCGAAGATGGTCTCCACTTGCCGTATCCAGTTGTCAGCCGAATCTGGATCTGACTTTCCCTCGAACACGGGTGGTTTCATTCTCTTGAACGATTCCACCAGCTTTATTGCCTCGGGCACTGGATTTGCCGGCCCCCTAGCTTGGTTCTGAGCCACAGCATTCAACGTCTGGTAGACCCTAGCAAGTTCAGTCTCCAGATCCAAACCTTGCCCATTCCTTGCTCCTCTTCTCGACATATTCTGATGCAAAAGATCCGTCAAATTCGAAGTATAAGACAAGAATTTAAACCAACTTCCATTTCATTGAATTCCAAAAGTTTATACATTCGAATTTAAAAACATCTCTAAACATCAGAATGAAAGAAAACAGAAGCTACAACACTCTAACTCCTACGGGTCCTCTTCGCTGCTCGAAGTTCTTCCCGCAGTTCATCAACCTCATCCTTCAGCACATCAGTTAGGTTCTTTTTCTTCTCAAGTTCCCAGATCCGATGGCTAAGAACAGAATAGTCAGCCTTCCGCTTCTCCAGCTGAGCCTCCAATAATCCAACTCTCTCCTTCAGGGTTTCCACTTGCCTCTGAAGAGAAGCCACAAGACCACTTGGAACTGGTACTTCCTCTTCGTCGGAAGAAGAATCATCAGATGAATCCGGAGGTGGGGTGATCTCTCGGGATTCAGGGTACTCCTCATCATCAGAATCAGCTTGTCCAGGGTAGTACTCGTCCTCGGAATCAGCCTGTCCAGGATGGTACTCTTCCTCAATGATGTGCCAGTCGTCGCCTCCAGCAGGGTCGAAGTGATCAGCCATCTTAGAAATAGAGAGGAGAAATCACAAATCTTAGAGCAACACAAATGTAAGTCACTTACATTTAAATCTCTAGATTCAAACACACACTCTAATGTCCACTTCTAGGGTGTCGTTCCCTATAAATTTGTACAAGTGTGAAAGTGTAGAAAGCGTGGCTCTGATACCACTCTGTAACGCCCCGAATCCCAAATACACTGAATTCGAGATGTTCTACAGGATCTTTTCACTTTCTTAGCACACTTTTACAGGGAAATTAAAACTTTGCATCATACATCAGAGTTTACATCATAATTACATCTTTCTTTTGCACAGCGGAAGTAAAATACAACAATTGAATACAAGTACAACAGCTTGATAAAATCTTTAAGCATCCAAATCCTCTTTAATCTTTAGCATAACATTTACCTGCATGTTAGACTGTGGGTACGTCAGTTTATTCAACCGACGATCATTATACACGGCCGTCCTCGCTTGCCGGAAATAGTATAACTTAACATTTCATATTTAACAAACACAAACTTGTCACATTCAGACTAAAGGGACTACCCTATTGATGTCGTGTTGTGATTGTGCACTTAGTCCTTAATGCAGTTAATTATATGACACTAATGCGCACTTGTTCGGATTCTATGCATCCCATACTACATAGGTCCGAGGGCAAGCCCTTATTCGTTCTTCATCTTTATAGGGTTCAATCCCCCGTTATGATCTAATCTACTACTGTAATTACGGTAAGTATCCTAGATGTTATCTGACCTACGAACTCATGTTTAGGCACTCTGGAGTAGTATCCTCACCCAGACGCATCATGGGAATTCCTGGGATACGCTCTCACCATAAACATGACACCACCCGTAGTCTTCAAACATCCCACGAGCGTCGCCACTGGGACGGTACTCTGGAACAGTATCCTCACCCAGACTCGTCATGGGAATTCCTGGGATACGCTCTCGCCGCTACCCAGGGCCCTCATACTCCGTGTTTTTCTCTTACTTTCATCACGTCTTCACTATGCACTAGTCCTTAGTTTTATCAAAAATCATGAACAAAATTAATCTCTAGAGTTAGCCTCTCCATCAACCGGACTTATTCATTCATTTCATCTTGACCAACCTTGGTCTAATTTCATTTTATTTCATTTCTCGATGCCGGGGAGACTTAGCTACTCTATTTCAAATTTCATTTCACAATCTTTAACTCCTGACAATTTCCATGTCGAGTTTCATACTCATTCTTTTTCAATTCATGATTACACTTTATTCACAAGTCCACGATGATACTTTTAATTCATGAGTTCAAAATGAAAACAATTCGTGCATAAAGCCAACAATTTCTTTTCCTTTTTCATAAATCATGGTTTTTATTTTCATAACCATACATGAATTTATACAACTTCATAAAATCACATTTCAACCTTCATATTTCATATCTTGCACAATACTCATAATGAAAATAAATAAAATCATGTCACGCCACAAGCACTTATGCCAATTACTTTATAATAGCCTATCTTTATAAGTTATAAAAATCACAAGTGTATATCTCATAACCAAAGCTCCATTTATGCTTTTTATTCACAAACCATATTGTATTTCATTCTAAAAATACCCAAATCACTCTTATAAAATTCCTTGTATTTTTATGAGAATTACCATATTTATTTTATAATTTTTGGACTTCAAAAACACCCAAAAAATATTTTTTTTCCAATATGCCAAAGGCAAGAATCGAACCAGGCGCCACACCAAGACCAAACAGAGCGCCGACCACTAGGCCGAACTCGGCTCACGTCATATAGGCGACTGGGTTGTATATAACCCTTAGGTTCGCTGCTTACTGTTTTGGGGTAATTTTAAAAAAAGAAGTGTTCGGCCTGGGGTTCGAACCGTGCGACACAGAGAAGCCAACCGGGGTCCCGACCACCTGAGCCACTGGCTCGGGTTGTCACTAACCCAAATCAAATCCCGTTTGTAATATTTTCGTACTGTTTTGAAAGTAACTCGATATTCATTAAGCCATAGCTTCTTATTACTTTGATAAAATTTTATAAAAACTTCCAGATTAGATCCTCAGTCATAAAAGTTCATACCAGTAAAATAATATAATTTTTGGTGCTAATAAAATATATTTTTCACACACAAAAATCCAAAATTAATTCATTAAACTACAAAATTTGCATTTTCGACATTGCCATACATTTAATCTACTAGTCTTTTATTCACTAATTCCATGGTGATAATTTACTGATATTATTTATTAATTCAACCATCACATATAATTCCCATAGTCCACATTCATATCAACATGAAGGTCCATCTATCACAATTAACAAGTGTACATTATGTCTCTAATCATAATAACAACACTCTTAATTCAATTTAATCACTATCGCAACTTCACAATAATAAACATGGGGTAATCTACACACAATTTAATCTTAATACTAGAGCCATATAAGTTATTCAATACATTTCAATCAATTCACATGCTAACTACTCAAATTAAGTGGGCTCTTTATAATATTTTTCATGCATCTTTAATGGTGTAAAATTAACATGGATCTACTTTAGAAATATAAAATGTTTCACCCACCTCAATTGGAGAGAAACACAAACAAAAGTAATCGAATCCTTGTAGATGAACGCACCGCCTCCTAGCAAAAAGCGCTCAAGCTCCAAGCCTCCAAGCCTATGCCGAATGCTTCCTTCAAGCTCCACCCGATGCTCCTTGATGATGCCGGCCACTCCAAGCACACAAAACCCACACAACTCTCTTATCTTTTATAACTCCCACAATAATAATAATACTATAAATTAGAAATACACTTTGCATATGAAAAGTTAGCCATGAGGGGGGGGGGGGGGGGTATTTATACAAAAAAATGAGGGGAATGGAGGGCTAAGATCATCTTGGTGGTTGTTGGATGAAGGGTTTAGATCAAAGTAGAAGTTACAAGAACTACCCACTTCCTTGAAACTACCCCCATGTTCTCCACACCCAAACTCAAAAGTTCCCTCCAAAAAGAATGCTACCGGCCATCCCTTAGAAGAGTGTGCATTGCACGTGTACGTGTAGTGCACGTGCATGCAACTAGGCCAATTTTGTACATTTCAAAATTGTATAAAAATAATTTTGTTTAAAAAAAGTCTTCTACATGACAAGTTTAATTAAAATTAATTAATTCATGGGCTTTCTTTTTGGGCCAAAATAATTTTATAAAAATAATTAAAATAAAATTGCTTTTGGGCTTTTTAAGAAAAGGCTTTTTAGTTAAATCAAATAAGGCTTTTAAAGAAGGCTTTTTGTACTAAAATAATTTGAGAAAATTATATTTAAACATACACATCTTGATAAAATAATCTAACAAAATATATTGCACGTGCACAACACGTGCAAAATAAATAATTTCTCATTAATTGAAAAATCAGGGTATTACATTATTATTGTTGGATTATTTAATTATTTATTGAAGCTATCTTTATTCATGTGATTATTTCTTCCTGCGTGGTTGTGTTGTTGTTGCATATTGTTGAGTTAGTCTGGTACAGCTTATAGACGGTGTTTACATCATACGCTGGGCCTACGTTACGTACTCGTATTCCGTACTTTGGAAAGCGGGGCGTGACATATTTATATGTTCATTTGGCCAATAAGCTAGATCAACTATCAAATACTATAGAACATATAAATCTGGGATTCCCGTTGCCACAAACATGCAAATAAAATTAGGTCGAAATTATGTTTCTTTACTGAACAGTATGAAAATTCTGTAGGTATAGTAGTTGTTCACAAGCATAAAATAGTTTATATGCATGTTTGTAGCAACGGAAATGCCACATATTCATTCGGCCGGGAGTATTTTCCAGATTTTTTGATGGATCCAGATTTGCATGTTTGTGGCAATGGAAATCCCAGATTTAGTGTAGTACTGTCTTGCTGTTCTGAACTAGAATTCTCGTTGTCCTAATCTTTTATGTGTTGTCTTTCACCCGTGTATGCTTATCTTCTGACCTGAATCTGTTACATGTTTATGCCATGTTATTCTTGCCATGTTTTGTACACGCACATGCCTGTTTGATAATAATAATAAGAAACCAAGCCGGGGTTAAAGGGAACGATCTAATAGTGAAAAATACAGAAATGTGTACTCAGAAGAGGATTCATAGATCCTACTTGGTTATTTGGAGCTTCATTCCTGGTTATTTGGAGCTTGATATTTGGTTATTTGGAGCTTGACACGTGATTACTTGACACTTGCACACTTGACACTTAGAGCTTGATATCTGGTTACTTGGAGCTTATCCTTGAGTACACTGCCCTCTATGATCCACTATGAAATCTAAAATGAAATTATTTTAATGGGGCAACCAAGTGGTAAAAGTTTGGGACACATGAAGTGCTACCTATATAGACTTAATACAAGACTTGAAACAATATGATCCCTTGACACTTGTTACTTGTTACTTGTACATGATACTTGATTCTTGACACTTGTTACTCGTCTACTTGATTCTTGATACTTGATACTCGTTACTTGTTCACATGATACTTGTTCAGTTGATACTTGATACATGCCACTTACACTTGTTCATCTTGCCTTGCTAGTTGTTCTATTTTGTTATCATATTTATTCCATGCTATGTTGTTTACCCCTTTCCTGTACTTGTGCCTACACTACAAGCAGCCCGTAAGTTGCATTGATGGGCATTTTTTTTTTCTTCCTGCAATTTATTTAATTGCAGATTTTGGAGATCAGCTGCTAGATGGTGCAAGTGATATGAGATTCAAGATGCTAGAGTTTTGCTATTATTATTATTGCTTATTTTGAATAACTATACTTGGTTACTTGGATAATTTGTATTGGGCAATGTGACCCATAATTATTGACTTGTTCAGATCTAGTTTATTTGAAATTTATTAAATTTTATTTCAAGTAAATCCTATTGGTATATTGGTTCATATATGCATGCGTGGTTGACTTCTCTTGCTTCCTACTCTGATTATTCTTGTGAAATGTTGTAAAAATCCTGACAGCTTATGGATGATGAAAATCATTCACTGGACTTAGTCACGTATCTGTATTCCATATTCTCTTTTTCAGAAGTGGTGCGTCATAAGGTTTTTAGTGGTATCAGAGCCAAGGTTTGGCTAATATATTAGTTTGACTAATATATTAGACAAGCTTGGCTCGACCTGAGATTGGCTCAACAGTACACAGACCATGCATACATGAATGAATTATAATCAAATATGATCTGGATGCTAACTATTTTTGATTTTGTGCAGACCATGGTTCGTAGAGATTCTACTTCTCATCTTCAGGAAGATCAGCACTGGCTTGAGGATGTTATCAATGTGTTGGAACGGTTGATCAATATGCAGCAAAACCACAGTGACCTGGTGATGGCTGCTTTGGAAGCTGCTCGGGTTCCGCCTCCCGCTGTGCCTATGCAGGCAGCTCACCCTCCCCATCTGGGTATAGTCACAGATTTCACGAGGCTGCATCCTGACAGATTCTCCGGAACTGAGATGCTTTTGGAGGCTGAACAGTGGTTGATCTGGACTGAGCAGTTGCTTTTGGCAGTAAGGGTTGTAGATGCTGATAGAGTGGATGTGGTAGCCATCCAACTGGTGGACCTGGCTCACATTTGGTGGAGGTCCAAGTCCGAAAGGCTCGAACGATCAATTTCTTGGGCCACGTTCACTAGGAGATTCATGAAGAAGTTCTTATCTAGCAGCACTCGAGTTGAAATGGAGCAACAGTTCTTGGCCCTAAAACAGGTTGGTCATTCTACTATTTTGGAATTTTGTTACATACTGTTCGTGCAATGTTGTAACATGAGACTCTCTTGAAACAGGGCTCCAGGTCTGTGGATGAGTATGTATCTGAATTTACTAGACTTAGCCGCTTCGCAGCCGTTCTTGTGGCGAACGAAGAGGACAGGGCTCGTAAATTCACACTGGGACTTGAGCGAGAGATTCGGGTGTAGCTCGTCTCCCTTCGCTTGCATACTTATGCTGAAGCTCTCGAGCTCAGGAGCAAGCTCGTGGTGGGTTGGCTCCTCCCTAGCAGACTGTTTCGCACTCTGTTTTTGCTAGGCCTTCTGGTGGGCCGATTCGGAGGCCTATCCCAGGCCATCCGGTCTGGGCAGCTCCTTACTTTCCTGTGGGTCCTCAGAGGGTTTGTTTTTGCGAATTTTGTCAACTTGCTGGGCATGAGCGCAAGGACTGCAGACGTGCCAATCGCCACTGTTTTGGATGTGGTGTTCCTGATCATACATTGCAGGATTGTTCGCAGCAGAGGACGGCTCTTCTAGCCAGGGGTCCACTTCAGCAGGCGGCTCCAGCTCGTGGTCCAGTCAGGCCACCGCTTCCTCCTCAGTGCCAGATTCTCGGTCAGAGAATCGCTGCTCCCAAGAGAGGTCAGGCTTTCAACCTGACTGCTGCAGATGTTGAGTCAGCAAAGGGTGTTGTTGCAGGTATATTTTGCTTTGGTTGCTTTGTTTTCCTTTGCTTCTTTCTTTTTCTTGCATTATCCTTTCATATTATCTTCCTGCCGTATGCTTTCCTTACCCCTGTCCATCCATTCTTTTTCCCTGTCTCATTTGATTCTACTTAAGTGTTGTCATTGTTTGCTCTTTTCCTGCTCTAGTTCTTTTTGATTTCGGAGCAACCCATTTCTTCGTCTTTTCTCGGTTCGTGGCTCGCCATCAATTGGAGTGCAGCATCATGTCAGAGGCTCGACACATTATCACAGGTGGTGGTGTTGTCATTTGTTTTCGGGAGTGCAGGCAGTGTCCCGTGGTTATTGGTAGTACAAATTTCAAGGCTAACCTGATTGTAATTAGGAGTTTAGGATTCGACGTCATACTTGGTTGGATTGGTTGGGTAAATCCCACGCCATTATTGATTGACGTGCCAAAAAAGTTGTATTCCGGATTCCAGATCGCGCGGAGTTTGAGTTCCATGCCGGGAAGATGTCCCTTGACCGAGCTGAGACTACAGTTGATCAGGAGGTTTGTGCGATGGAATTACATTTAGGTTGTGAGGCTGTGCCTCTAGTAGTGCGGGATTTCCTAGATGTTTTTCCAAATGAGTTGCCTGGCTTAACCCCTGATAGGGATGTGGAGTTCGGTATTGAAGTTCAGCCTGGTACGACGCCGATATCGAAAAGTCCCTACAGGATGGCACCGGTTGAGTTAGCAAAGCTTAAGGTGCAGATTCAGGAGTTGCTTGATTTGGGGTTTATCAGACCCAATGTTTCACCGTGGGGTGCTCCATTCCTTTTTGTCAACAAGAAGTATTGTGGTCGTCGACTGTGCGTGGATTATTGGGAACTGAACAATGTTACTGTGAAGAACCAGTATCCGTTGCCCAGGATCGATAACTTATTTAATCAGTTGAGCGGAGCTGCTATTTTCTTGAAGTTGGATATTCGTTCCGGGTATCATCATGTTAAGGTAAAGGTGACTGATATACATAAGACTGCATTCAGGACCAGATATGGGAACAATGAGTATCTTGTGATGCCGTTCGGGATCATGAACGTGCCTGCTGTATTTATGAGTCTTATGAACATGGTCTTTTCCCAGTTCCTGGATAGATTCATGGTGTTCTTCATTGATGACATTTTGGTATATTCTCGAAATCGGGAGGATCATGCAGAGCATCTTAGTTTGGTTCTGCAAACATTGAGGAAGAATCAGCTCTATGGGAAATGCAGCAAGTGTGAGTTTTGGCTCGACATGGTCACTTTCTTGGGGCACATTATCTCGGGCGATGGTATTTCTGTGGATCCGACCAAGTTTGAGGCTGTGAAGGATTGGCCATTTCCCAAGTCAGTTTCAGAGGTATGGAGTTTCCTCAATCTAGCTGGCTATTATCGAAAATTTGTCCAAGATTTTTTGAAGATAGCAGGACCATTAACTAAGCTGACTGGGAAGGATCAAAAGTTATGTTGGTCTGAGGCATGAAGTGAGGCTTATGCTTAGTTGAATAATAGGTTGACATCAGTGCCATTGTTGACTATTCCAGATGGTTCAGGCGGATTTGTAGTTCACGTGATGCTTCTGTAAGGGTCTTGGAGCAGTTCTGATGCAAAAAGGCTGAATCGTTGCTTATGCATCGAGGCAATTGAGGCCGCATGAAAAGAATTATCCGACTCATGACTTGGAGTTAGTGGCAGTGATCTCTACATTGAAACTGTGGAGACATTATTTGCTTGGGGACCGAGTGGAGATCTTTACAGAGAACAAAAGTCTCAAGTACGACTTCACCCAGAAGGAGTTGAACATGAGGCAAAGACGTTGGTTGGAACTTATGGCCGATTATGACATCCGTTTGCAATACCACCATGGTAAAGTAAACTTGGTGCCAGATGCTTTAAGCAAAAGACCGATAGCTATGTTCCTGACTCAGCAGAGTGATTTGGTTAAGCAGATGCAGAGGTTGGAGTTAGATGTGTTGTTGTCGAGTTCTGATCGGAGTTGTTTGGTGCTCCAGCTTCAGTCGTCTCTTGTTGATCAGATCAAAGAGGCTCAGGCTGGTGATCAAAGTGGCTCGGGCTGATGTTGAGTCTGGTTTCAGAATGGACATGGTTATTCATGCTGATGGATCGCTTCGTTTTGGGTCCAGGTTGTGTGTCCCGAAGGGTGAAGTTCATCAGAGGTTGCTTGAGAAAGCCCACCAGTCATCGTATTCTATCCATCCTAGAGGTACTAAGATGTATCGGGATTTGAAGCTTCAGTTCTGGTGGCACGATATGAAGAGGGCTGTGGCTCAGTTTGTATATTTGTGTTTGATCTGCTAGCAGGTGAAGGCATAGCATCAGAGGACCGTCGGACTTCTTCAACCGCTTTCCATTCTGAAGTGGAAGTGAGAACATATCACTATGGATTTTGGGACTGCTTTGCCGAGGAGTCCTAAGGGTCATAATGCCATTTGGGTGATTGTCGACCGATTGATGAAGAGTGCTCACTTCATTCCCTTCCGTGTCGGACAGTTTACTGAGAGCCTAGCTAAGAAGTACATGCAAGAGATCTTCAGACTTCATGGGGTTCCAGTCAGTATTGTATCCGACAGGGATACAAGATTCAGATCACAGTTTTGGGAGAGTCTTCAGAACAGTTTGGGGAGTAAATTAAAGTACAGTACAACTTTTCATCCCCAGACTGATGGACAGTCAGAGAGGACCATCCAGATTCTTAGGGACATGTTGAGGTCCTGTATGTTGCAGTTCGGTGGATATGGGAGGACTATTTGCATCTCGTAGAGTTCTCATACAATAACAGCTTTCAGGCCAGTCTTAAAACTACACAGTTCGAGGCACTTTATGGGCAGAAGTGCAGATCACCAGTGTGCTGGGATGACATTGGTGAGGGGAAATTATTGGGTCTGAAGTTGGTCACCAGGACAGTTGATGCGGTGACTCAGATAAGGAGCATTTGCAGGCAGCTCAGGATAGGCATAGGTGATGGGATGACGTGCATCGGAAAGCTTTGGAGTTCGGGGATGGTGACCATGTTTTCCTAAAGGTATCGCCTTGGCGCAGTGTCATTCGGTTTGGTGGTGGGGGCAAGCTTAGCCCTAGGTTTATTGGACCGTTCGATATTGTGGAGTGAGTAGGCAAGGTGGCCTATCGTCTTGCATGGCCTCCAGCTTTATCAGGAGTGCACGATGTTTTCCATGTCTCACAACTCAGGAGATAAATCCGAGATGAGAGCCACGTGATCGACTATTCTGAGTTGACCGTTCGGCCGGATTTGACTTGTGAGATTCTGCTAGTTGCTATTTTGGATCGGCTGAAAAAAGTGCTTAAGAACAAGGTCATCAAGCTGGTTCATGTTTCTTAGAATCCTTACTCGCCCGGTGAGTCGACTTGGGTGCTGGAGGAGGAGATTCAGCAGAAATTTCCTCATTTGTTTAGGTAGCATTTTGTTTTGTTGTTTCTATTCTTTTCGGGGTTACCCTATGTACCACTTGTTTGAATTTCGAGGACGAAGTTTTTCTTGTTAGGTGGGTAGGATTTGTAACACCTGTTTTCCATTTTATGTACTTTTTTGTGTATTTTTTTCTTTTTGTGTATTTATCTTCTTTGTATCTCTTTTTGGACTGTATAGTGGATCTTCATCTTCAATATATTCATTATTTGATTTTTCGTCTTCTCATTTGAGTTTCTTGATCCTATTGTCGCCTAATGTGTTGTCTCTGTTTGATCAAGCTTGTATTTTGATCCCCATTATTAATTGTTCATGTTCTATTTTATTCATTCATTTTGAAACCTATCCTTGTTCTTTTGGACCTATTAAAATCCTATAACCCTATTAAACTAATACCCCTATAAACCCATTACCCTGTTTTATTTCCCCAAACCCAAACCTGTTATAACACCCCTACACCCGATACCTGTTGCCTATACCTAACCCATCAGCCGTCACCTCCATACACCAACCCTAATATTAATTTACCCAAACAATATATATATATATATACCTATACTTGAGCTGTTCATCTTCATCACCAGAGAAACCCTCAGCCGCCTCTCGCCTCTCTCTCTTTGTCTCTCTCTCTCCCGCTCAAGTGTATCCCACTCATCCCTCTCCCGGTGCCCTCATTCGCTGCGCCTACCTCCCTCTCACTTCGTCGACTGGCCGCTACCTTCCAGCACAGCACAAACTTCTGTGCTGTGCTCCTCTCGATAGAAACACCAGCCGATGCTCCGCCCTGCCTCCTTGCGACGCAATAGCATCACCGGCCTCCCTCTCCATCTCTCTACTCTCCTGCGTTGTCCCCTTCTGCGACGACAGGAAGTCCCGACGCCCTAGTTCCCTCTCCCTCTCGTAGCAGCCTCCTCTGCGTCACCGGCAGTCCGCTGTTCCCCTGTGCGTGGTGCTCTCTGACGGTAGAGTGCAATAGTAGCACTGCTACTCCCCCATCGTGCTCCACCATTCCTCGTTGTCGTATCTCGCTTCCTCTCGTTCTCTTGTGTGCGTGTGTTGGATTCGTTGAGCGTTCGTGTAGGGATTCGTGTTCTTTTGTGAAGTTCGTTACCCGGGAATCCGTTCCCGTTATTCTTGATTTTGTGCTGTCCCCGTCGTCGTCTATAAGGCAAGTAACTTGCATTCTTTTTTTTGTGTAATACAAGTACTAAATACCGCCTGTAGTATAGTTATGTTCTAAAAACAATTCTTGTGCAAAACCCCTGTTGTATCTTGTCTCTATTGTGTTGATCCACCCGTAGTTGCCTCATTACACACATGACATGAAATAACTTAGGGATGACCACTTCTTGTTGTATAAATGCATGTTGCTCGTGATTCATGACTTGTTGTGTAATCGTGTATGCATGATGTGTTCGATATAGTATAACTCGTTGTAGACGTGCTAAATACCCTATACCGTGTTGCTTGGACATCTAGTATACCCTATGTCATGTTGGTTATGATTTGGATGTGTTTCATATGATCTAGTTGATTTTGTGCATGAAGGATAATTCTGTCTTTGTTGTTTCTCCATTTTTTTGTTCAGTAATTTACACCCTATTAAGGCCAGTATATGAAAATATTTTGTGAATATGAATTATAGATAATTCTGTCTACTTTTCAGATTTTCTGACAGATCTCAGTTTCGATTTATGAGTTGCGAGTTATGACTATTTTACTATAGATGTGTTTAAAATTCCAGATCGAGTTTTATATGAATTCTGTATAATAAATTATTTTTCTACTGATGTTAAAGATAATATTTTGATCCAATATTTTGTGAGTACAAATAGACTTGATTGGGATTAACCCCTAATTTTTATGGATTTAATTAATAAGTTTTATGAACTATTTTATGCTTGTGAACAACTACTATACCTGCAGAATTTTCATACCATTTAGTAAAGAAACATAATTTTGACTTGATTCTATTTGCTGTCTATAATCTTTGTGAATATGAATTATAGCCTACTATATCTATTTTATCACCATTTTGACGGATCTGGATTTCGATTTATATTTTGTGAGATATTGCTGTTTTAGTACTGCTGTGTTTATGATTCCAGATTTACAAAACTACTGTATCTTGCTGCTTTCTGATTTGACCTATTCTACCAATGTTGGAAAATTATGAAAGTCTATTTTCTGTTACTAAACATACTAGGGAATAGCCCAGATTTTTCGTGGATTTAATCAGTAAGTTTTTATGTTGTTTTCCTGTTTATAAATGCAAGTTTCTAATTTCTTGCTGAACACGTTTTCTGGATTCAAATCTGTTTTGAGACTTGTTTTTGTGAAATACCATATAACGTATATATACTTGCTGGATTCTTCCGGGAGTTTATTTTCCAGATTTTTTGACGGATCCAGATTTGCATGTTTATGACAACGGGAATCCCAGATTTAGTGCAATACTGTCTTGCTGTCCTGAACTAGAATTCTCATTGTCCTAATCTTTTATATGTTGTCTTTCACCTGTGTATGTATATCTTAAGATCAGAACCTGTTACATGTTAATGCCATATTATTCTTGCCATGTTTTGTACATGCACATGCTTGTTTGATAAAAATAATAGAAACCAAGGCGGGGTTTAAGGGAAAGATCTAATAGTGAAAAATACGGAAACGTGTACTCGGAAGAGGATTCATAGATCCTAATTAGTTATTTGGATCTTGATACTTGGTTATTTGGAGATTGATATTTGGTTAATTGGAGCTTGACAGATGATTACTTGACACTTGCACACTTGACACTTGTATCGCCTCGAATTTCTAATATAATAACTTAGAAAATACGTGGCACAATCCCAGCATCAACTTCAATGTAATAGTACACATAGCTCAAAACACAAATAATTTTATTCCCAACTTTTATTACAACAATCTTTTTCAAAACACAGCGGAAATACAAACACCTTGAATTACAACTTTCTTTTCACAATACTTCTTTTTTTTTTACCCAAATTTACACAAAGCTCTATTACATCAGTTTATCTCAAAACTAACTCAAGCATCCAAGCCTCCAAACTCTAAGCAACAACCTGTAACAGATGAGGCTAGAGATGATCCCTAACCCCCAAAACTAAAGGAGTCAGCCATAAATGGTGTGAGTGATATAAACAACAACAAAATAAACAATAAGCATGGATTCTTAAACAACATGTACTGAACGAGAGAAGCAAATACTGAACATATATTGTGAAGTAGAAATGACAGGAAAACATGAAAACATCAAATGTAGCTTAACTAAGTGTTAGAAGCAGAAAACAGGAAACTCATGCATAAAATCAAGTCAAGAAAACAACACCACCGATCAGATACCTGGTTATCAGTCACTCTCAATACCGCAGATTGGATACCCGGTTATCAATCACTATCAGTGATTCTCAACACCGCAGAGTATACCCAACCCCAGAGATCAATGACTCTCAACGCCGCAGAATATACCCATCTATCAATCAATCTCAATACCACAAATCGGATACCCGGTTATCAGTCACTCTCAACACCGCAGATTGGATACCCGGTTATCCATCACTATCAGTGATTCTCAACACCGCAGAGTATACCCAACCCCAGAGATCAATGACTCTCAACACCGCAGAATATACCCATCTATCAATCAATCTCAATACCACAAATCGGATACCCGGTTATCAGTCACTCTCAACACCGCAGATTGGATACACGGTTATCAATCACTATCAGTGATTCTCAACACCGCAGAGTATACCCAACCCCAGAGATCAATGACTCTCAATACCGCAGAATAAACCCATCTATCAATCAATCTCAATACCACAAATCGGATACCCGGTTATCAGTCACTCTCAACAGCGCAGATTGGATACCTGGTTATCAATCACTATAAGTGATTCTCAACACCGCAGAGTATACCCAACCCCAGAGATCAATGACTCTCAACACCGTAGAATATACCCATCTATCAATCAATCTCAATACCACAAATTGGATACCTGGTTATCAGTCACTCTCAACACCGCAGATTGGATACCCGGTTATCAATCACTATCAGTGATTCTCAACACCGCAGAGTATACCCAACCCCAGAGATCAATGACTCTCAACGCCGCAGAATATACCCACCCATCTATCAATCAATCTCAATACTACAAATCGGATACCCAATTATCAGTCACTCTCAACACCGCAGATTGGGTACCCGGTTATCAATCACTATCAGTGATTCTCAACACCGCAGAGTATACCCAACCCCAGAGATCAATGACTCTCAACACCGCAGAATATACCCATCTATCAATCAATCTCAATACCACAAATCGGATACCCGGTTATCAGTCACTCTCAACACCGTAGATTGGATACCCGGTTATCAATCACTATCAGTGATTCCCAACACCGCAGAGTATACCCAACCCCAGAGATCAATGACTCTCAACACCGCAGAATATACCCATCTATCAATCAATCTCAATACCACAAATCGGATACCCGGTTATCAGTCACTCTCAACACCGCAGATTGGATACTCGGTTATCAATCACTATCAGTGATTCTCAACAACGCAGATTATACCCAACCCCAGAGATCAATGACTCTCAACACTGCAGAATATACTCGACTATTAATCAATCTCTATACCACAAATCGGATACCCGGTTATCAGTCACTCTCAACTCCGCAGATTGGATACCCGGTTATCAATCACTATCAGTGATTCTCAACACCGCAGAGTATACCCAACCCCAGAGATCAATGACTCTCAACACCACAGAATATACCCGACTATTAATCACTCTCAACACCGCAGATTGGATACCCGGTTATCAGTCACAATCAGTGACTCTCAATACCGCAGATTATACCCGACCCCAGAGATTAGTGACTCTCAATATGTCCATAATTCACTAATCCATCGTTAAACGGTCAAAGGAGAAATCTCTCCACTCAACAAACCAAAGTCTTTAATAAATTCCATAATCCAAATCAATAAAATATATTGAAAACATATGTTCTATAGAAGAATAATATTTATAAGGGTAGGTTATAGATCCAAAACGTTTAAAGAAATAGTCGTTTAAAGAACATCGAAACACCTTAGAAAAGTATCAGTACCAGTCGACTGCAAAAGGTCACCAGTCGGCTGTCCAGAGGGAAATTCTGTAATTTTAAGAAAATAAGTTAAGTATTATAAGTTTACTTATAAAAATCATAAGTCGATTTACCAAAAACATAAGTTGACTTATAAAAGTCATAAGTCTACTAACCAAAAACATAAGTCGACTTACCAGAGAGAAATTCCAGAAATCTTTAAGAAAATATTCTAAGTGTCATAAGTCGACTTGTAAAGTCATAAGTCGACTTAAAAGAGAATATAAGTCGACTTAAAAAGTCATAAGTCGACTTACCAGAGAAAAATCTACGATAACTTTGAAAAATAAATTCTAAGTGTACCAGTCGACCGAAAAGGGTCTAAGTCGACTGTCCAGAGTGGATTTTCAAGAAAACTAAAGATACAGCAGCTGGGTCGTACCAGTCGATTGAAAAGTCTACCAGTCGACTGTCGGCCTTCAGTCTGCAAGGTTTTGGTTGTTCATGATAATCAAAATTAGGGTTTTCCAAAACAATCATGGTTTACTAAAATAATTTGTATTCGAATAAAACGATAATCTCAAATAATCCTCATTATGGATACGTTTCCTCAAATCAACCAATATCTCAAAACTCAATTCTTATGTTCTAAACTCCTAATTCTTCTATTAGGATTTCTCAATACTGAATTTCATTCACAACTCAAAACCAAAATCTGATTTGTAATCGCGAGATCCAGATATTCATCCATCCAATCCCTTATTGTCATAATCATACTCAAATCTTAACATGCTTTCAAGCAATAAAGAATTCATTAATCAAGATCTACTAAACGTTCATAGATTTCACATACATAATACAAATAACAACTATTGCATCGTTCACATACAAGATACACTAAATAAACAAAGATGTCGAAACAAAACAACACACAATCATTCACATAAATCAATCAACAAAACAAAGTTCATATCACTCACCTTAGAATGAAGAAATCCGACAAGAAAGTCTCCCTTTTGTGAGATCCAAAATCCTCCTCTTCAATCACCAAGAAAATAAAAGATATAATAAAATTTGAGTTGTGCAGCGAATGACGGCTGCAAACCTTTTTTATATAGGCCGGAAATCAAGATTTAGGGTTTCGGAAATGCATTTTGCAAAATAGTCCTCCCAAAATATAAACTTACATATACAACTCTATTCTTGGAAACTCAATAAAAATCATTTAAATTAGGATTTAAAAGTAAAATATACCCATTAATCTCAATTGGTACAGTTCAAAACGTCCAGAAAATACATTTTGCATTTTAACCCCTAAAAACGACAAATTTGCAAAAAGGTCATTCTTTTCTCAAAAATTGCAAATAGATCCAATTAATTTCAGAAAAATCTGGAAAAATAATAAATAATTTCCAAATATTAAATAATGATTTTTCATGAAGAAAACTTGACTTTTGAACCTCTCAAGAAAATATTTGCACGTGTTTTGCACGTGCAAAAAGGTAACTCTTTAGAAAATATTTATTAAATCTCCAGAAAATCATTTTAATTCATATTCAAATATTTAAAATAATATTTGAAAATACGGTGTTCTACATCACTCCCTCCTTAGAAGAGTTCTGTCCTCAGAATTACTGCTAATAGGGTCCGAACAAACCCACCAACAAAGAATGAAAACTCATGGATAGAAACATAATTTTAGGAAATACAGTCACACCAAAGAATGCATTCCATCAAAAGAAATACATCATACAGAAGAAACACAATCATGCAAAGAATTCAGAAAAACAAACTTCTGCTGTGCATCTCTGATAACTTGCCATCGGAAGTCACGCTGCAACAACTACTGAACTCCTGCATCCAACTCTGACCTTCCACATCTGCTTCGTCCTTCCGAGAATCGGTGGCCACTCCCTCCTTAGAAAGGACATGACTAAGGATAACCACCTCAAGACCTTGCTTGGAAACACCTTAAGCTCCACACTTAAGATTATCAATAAATGGGCGACACAGTTGCATGCAAGAAAACAGTATCAAATAAAACTTTGTTTTTATTCCATTAATCCAAATAAAACTTGTTGCATGAAGAAAATACTCAATCTTCAATTATTCCCCAAATAAAAGTTTTACTTAATACAAAAGAATAAATTTCAAAATTCTTGCACATACGAGTCACATTCCTGAGTTACCCGCATCCTCCTCAGTCAGTGCGAACTCTCGCCCCTGATCCTTGTCTTTCCCTGCACTATCATTCTTCAGCTGCGGACAGTTTGATCGGATATGCCCCTCACGATCACAACGATAACAAGTCCGCTTTGCCAACTTCGGACACGCTGACCTGTAATGACCTGCCTCCTTGCAGAAATAACAAGTCACTTCCCGAGTTGCAGGTGCCTTCTGCACTGGGTCACTGAACTTGACTTGCTTCGCTGGGAACTCCTTCCCACTCTGATGTGACGCTGGTCTCCTCTTCTTGGAACACTTGGCCTGCTCAATAGGATCAGCATTAATAAACACTGATCCAATCCTATAATTCTGATTCTGGTTCCGAATCTGTGCCAAAATAACTGCCATCAGCACATTCAGAGTCTGATAC
This sequence comes from Hemerocallis citrina, assembly GCA_017893485.1. Classification (NCBI taxonomy): domain Eukaryota; kingdom Viridiplantae; phylum Streptophyta; class Magnoliopsida; order Asparagales; family Asphodelaceae; genus Hemerocallis; species Hemerocallis citrina. The sequence continues at coordinate 56,975,037 of CM030367.1, read as the reverse complement.
ACCTTGGCAAATTCGGCCTCGAGATCAATTCCCGTTCCTTGAGAACTTCCAGATCCATCGCCATTGTTGTCCCCGTTCCTGGGTCTGGATGCAACCATAAAGATCACTACAAAATGAGGGTAAAGTTAGAGCATCACCACACAACTCACATTCACATCAATACCCTATGGCAAAACCTCAACCATACCCCAAACCATAACCTCAAACCAAACATCATGTTCTAACTCTATGTGATACTCACACTCTGATGTCCACACCTAGGTACTCACTCTCTAGTGTCCACACCTAGGTTGGTTTTCATACTATGTCTATTATTACTATTGAAGCATGCTCTGATACCAATCTGTAGCGCCCCGAATTTCTAATATAATAACTTAGAAAATACATGGCACAATCCCAGCATCAACTTCAATGTAATAGTACACATAGCTCAAAACACAAATAATTTTACTCCAAACTTTTATTACAACAATCTTTTTCAAAACACAGCGGAAATACAAACACCTCGAATTACAACTTTCTTTTCACAATACTTTTTTTTTATACCCAAATTTACACAAAGCTTTATTACATCAGTTTATCTCAAAACTAACTCAAGCATCCAAGCCTCCAAACTCTAAGCAACAACCTGTAACACATGAGGCTAGAGATGATCCCTAACCCCCAAAATTAAAGGGGTCAGCCATAAATGGTGTGAGTGATATAAACAACAACAAAATAAACAATAAGCATGGATTCTTAAACAACATGTACTGAACGAGAGAAGCAAATACTGAACAAGTATTACGAAGTAGAAATGACAGGAAAACATGAAAACATCAAACGTAGCTTAACTAAGTGTTAGAAGCAGAAAACAGGAAACTCATGCATAAAATCAAGTTAAGAAAACAACACCATCGATCAGATACCCGGTTATCAGTCACTCTCAACACCGCAGATTGGATACCTGGTTATCAATCACTATCCGTGATTCTCAACACCGCAGAGTATACCCAACCCCAGAGATCAATGACTCTCAACGCCGCAGAATATACCTATCTATCAATCAATCTTAATACCACAAATCGGATACCCAGTTATCAGTCACTCTCAACACCGCAGATTGGATACCCGGTTATCAATCACTATAAGTGATTCTCAACACCGCAGAGTATACCCAACCCCAGAGATCAGTGACTCTCAACACCGCAGAATATACCCATCTATCAATCAATCTCAATACCACAAATTGGATACCCGGTTATCAGTCACTCTCAACACCGCAGATTGGATACCCGGTTATCAATCACTATCAGTGATTCTCAACACCGCAGAGTATACCCAACCCCAGATATCAATGACTCTCAACACCGCAGAATATACCCATCTATCAATCAATCTCAATACCACAAATCGGATACCCGGTTATCAGTCACTCTCAACACCGCAGATTGGATACCCGGTTATCAATCACTATCAGTGATTCTCAACACCGCAGAGTATACCCAACCCCAGAGATCAATGATTCTCAATACCGCAGAATAAACCCATCTATCAATCAATCTCAATACCACAAATCGGATACCCGGTTATCAGTCACTCTCAACAGCGCAGATTGGATACCCGGTTATCAATCACTATAAGTGATTCTCAACACCGCAGAGTATACCCAACCCCAGAGATCAATGACTCTCAACACCGTAGAATATACCCATCTATCAATCAATCTCAATACCACAAATTGGATACCTGGTTATCAGTCACTCTCAACACTGCAGATTGGATACCCGGTTATCAATCACTATCAGTGATTCTCAACACCGCAGAGTATACCCAACCCCAGAGATCAATGACTCTCAACGCCGCAGAATATACCCACCCATCTATCAATCAATCTCAATACTACAAATCGGATACCCAATTATCAGTCACTCTCAACACCGCAGATTGGATACCCGGTTATCAATCACTATCAGTGATTCTCAACACCGCAGAGTATACCCAACCCCAGAGATCAATGACTCTCAACACCACAGAATATACCCGACTATTAATCACTCTCAACACCGCAGATTGGATACCCGGTTATCAGTCACAATCAGTGACTCTCAATACCGCAGATTATACCCGACCCCAGAGATTAGTGACTTTCAATATGTCCATAATTCACTAATCCATCGTTAAACGGTCAAAGGAGAAATCTGTCCACTTAACAAACCAAAGTCTTTAATAAATTCCATAATCCAAATCAATAAAATATATTGAAAACATATGTTCTATAGAAGAATAATATTTATAAGGGTAGGTTATAGATCCAAAACGTTTAAAGAAATAGTCGTTTAAAGAACATCGAAACACCTTAGAAAAGTGTCAGTACCAGTCGACTGCAAAAGGTCACCAGTCGACTGTCCAGAGGGAAATTCAGTAATTTTAAGAAAATAAGTTAAGTATTATAAGTTGACTTATAAAAATCATAAGTCGACTTACCAAAAACATAAGTTGACTTATAAAAGTCATAAGTCTACTTACCAAAAACATAAGTCGACTTACCAGAGAGAAATTCCAGAAATCTTTAAGAAAATATTCTAAGTGTCATAAGTCGACTTAAAAGAGAATATAAGTCGACTTAAAAAGTCATAAGTCGACTTACCAGAGAAAAATCTACGATAACTTTGAAAGATAAATTCTAAGTGTACCAGTCGACCGAAAAGGGTCTAAGTCGACTGTCCAGAGTGGATTTTCAAGAAAACTAAAGATACAGCAGCTGGGTCGTACCAGTCGATTGAAAAGTCTACCAGTCGACTGTTGGCCTTCAGTCTGCAAGGTTTTGGTTGTTCATGATAATCAAAATTAGGGTTTTCCAAAACAACCATGGTTTACTAAAAATAATTTGTATTCGAATAAAACGATAATCTCAAATAATCCTCATTATGGATACGTTTCCTCAAATCAACCAATATCTCAAAACTCAATTCTTATGTTCTAAACTCCTAATTCTTCCATTAGGATTTCTCAATACTGAATTTCATTCACAACTCAAAACCAAAATCTGATTTGTAATCGCGAGATCCAGATGTTCATCCATCCAATCCCTTATTATCATAATCATACTCAAATCTTAACATGCTTTCAAGCAATAAAGAATTCATTAATCAAGATCTACTAAACGTTCATAGATTTTACATACATAATACAAATAACAACTATTGCATCGTTCACATACAAGATACACTAAATAAACAAAGATGTCGAAACAAAACAACACACAATCATTCACATAAATCAATCAACAAAACAAAGTTCATATCACTCACCTTAGAATGAAGAAATCCGACAAGAAAGTCTCCCTTTTGTGAGATCCAAAATCCTCCTCTTCAATCACCAAGAAAATAAAAGATATAATAAAATTTGAGTTGTGCAGCGAATGACGGCTGCAAACCTTTTTTATATAGGCCGGAAATCAAGATTTAGGGTTTCGGAAATGCATTTTGCAAAATAGTCCTCCCAAAATATAAACTTACATATACAACTCTATTCTTGGAAACTCAATAAAAATCATTTAAATTAGGATTTAAAAGTAAAATATACCCATTAATCTCAATTGGTACAGTTCAAAACGTCTAGAAAATACATTTTGCATTTTAACCCCTAAAAACGACAAATTTGCAAAAAGGTCATTCTTTTCTCAAAAATTGCAAATAGATCCAATTAATTTCAGAAAAATCTGGAAAAATAATAAATAATTTCCAAATATTAAATAATGATTTTTCATGAAGAAAACTTGACTTTTGAACCTCTCAAGAAAATATTTGCACGTGCAAAAAGATAACTCTTTAGAAAATATTTATTAAATCTCCAGAAAATCATTTTAATTCATTTTCAAATATTTAAAATAATATTTGAAAATACGGGGTTCTACATCACTTGGATCTTGATATCTGGTTACTTGGAGCTTGATAGTTGATACTTGGTGCTTGTCCCTGAGTATGCTGTCTTCTATGATCCATTATGAAATCTAAAACGAAATTGTTTGAATGTAGCAACCATGTGGTAAAAGTTTGGGACCTATGAAGTGCTACCTAGATAGACTTAATACAAGACTTGAAACAATATAATCACTTGACACTTGTTACTTGTTACTTGTACATGATACTTGATTCTTGACACTTGTTACTCGTCTACTTGATTCTTGATACTTGATACTCGTTAGTTGTTTACATGATACTTGTTTACTTGACACATGATACATGCCACTTGCACTTGTTCATTTTGCCATGCTAGTTGTTCTATTTTGTTATCATGTCTATTCCATGCTATGTTGTTTACCCCTTTTCTGTACTTGTGCCTACACTACAAGCGGCCCGTAACATGCATTGATGTGCGTTTTGTTTTTCTTTTTCCTCTTCCTGCAATTTATTGAATTGCAGATTTTGGAGATCAGTTGCCAGATAGTGCAGGTGATATGAGATTCTAGATGCCGAAGTTTTGCTATTATTATTATTGCTTATTTTGAATAATTGTACTTGGTTACTTGGATTATTTGTATTGGGCAATGTGACCCAGGATTATTGACTTGTTCGGATCTGGTTTATTTAAAATTTATTAAATTTTGTTTAAAGTAAATTCTGTTGGTATAGTGGTTCATATATGCATGCATGGTTGACTTCTCTTGCTTCCACTCTGATTATTCTTGTGAAATGTTGTAAAGATCCTTACAGCTTATGAATATTGAAAATCATTCACTGGAGTTAGTCACAGATCCATATTCCGTATTCTCTTCTTGGGAAGCGGGGCGTGACACATCTGGTTGCAGATTTGCCTCCTCGACATCCGGTTGCAAGTTTGCTCTCTGGAGATTCGGTTGCAATTTTGCCTCCCCGACATCCAGTTGTAGGTTTGCCTCCATTGACGTCTGGCTGCAGTTTTTCCTCCATTGACATCCGGTTCCACCATAATAGTTAGTAAAAGAAAAATTACACTGGGGTTAGGTCAGACATAGGAAAAATCATAAACATAAGTTGCAAAATGCGAATATGATTTACGATCATCCCACTGTCCAACTAAACCCGACTAGAATTGGGCATCCAAGTCTAATTTCCTACTGTGTTAGATTACAGTTTGAAGTCGGCTCTGATACCACTTCTGTAGCGCCCCAAATTCCCCAAACCGGTAACTCGAGGCAAAAGGCAGAATCTTACTTCAGATAAGTCCTAACATAGAAAAATCATAGGAAATTAAAAATTATTGCAACAAATATTATTACAACGTACAAAATTTTTCAATAAAATTTACATCATGAATTTACATCGATAATTTCCATCAACAAATTACATTGTAGAACAATTAGGAATCTCATCAACGAATTGGACACGGGTCTCCACTAAATGTCTTCCGCAGCTCGAGTACCCCACTCGACGATCAGCAATCCTGCAAATCTAATAAACTATGGGCATGTCAGTTGAATACAACTGATGCAATGCTATAATACAGCGATCATCGCTATGCCATAATATAGCGATTCCAAACCTCAATAACCAAAATTTTATGCAAAAGGAAAAGTGATGTCAAACCAAGTGTTGGTGTATGCCATGGCCTAGATCTAATGCACACAAAAATGCACACGATGCTCTTATTCTAATGCACGTCTAATTGGAGAGATATGCATCCCATACTTCACATTCCCCAATCAAATGACTTACTTCAATTGATGGCGTTCGATCCCCTACTATGCATCCTACTCGTGTGCTCTCTTCTGTCTCTGATACTCTAGTGATGATGAGGTTGCAGTCGTTCGGTTTACTCCAGTCGCTGCCACACTAGTGGTGTCCAATACTCCGTGTTTTATCCACTGCGCCTGGGGTCGCATTCGCACGATTTACTCCGGCACGGCTAAAACACATAGTAGGTTGCGGTAATTCCACATCCCTGGACATCACCAAAAGCTGATATACGAACACTAGGGCTCCTTGCCGAGGACGTTGTTTTAGAGCCCCCACAGAGTTCACTCACAGAGCGGTCTCTAAGTCCCTTGCCTGCATTGATCAACATAGGACAAGACAGATATGAAGTGTTCCCCAACTCTCTGCTATCCTCGTCCTTATACTAGACCAGAACTTGCAGTCGAGACGATGCCACCACTCCTAACCTCCTCAAAGGTTGTTACAGACATAAAGGCACTCACGCCGAAGACAATAGAGCCCCCACAGAGTTCACTGACAGAGCAGTCTCTAAGTCCCCTGCCCGTATTAAACGAACCTAGGATTCGGCCAGGCGTGAAGACACCACGCGTCCCCCTGACAGGCGAACACAACACGTGCTAGTGCCTGTCCTTACATTCAACAATGACTCGAACTAATCCTACAACACCACAAGCCCAAGGTACAAGAGCTAACCTACTCTAGGACCATGATTAAGAATAAGGTTAATTAAACGATTACTAGCTTTTTATCTGCTTATCTAATTTCCATGACTCTAATCAATCTCTAATCCTCTTTTATTTTCTCATAAGATGTATGAATTATCAGGCGAGTCTAGGTCTATTTCATTTTAACCAATTCTCTTAGATAGATGATCTATCAAGTATTTCCAGCACTAACTTAGTAAACAATTTATGAACAACTACATAAGTTCTACTTGTAGACTCTTTTCTAGTTAATGACCTTTTTCATTATTAGGACTTAACCATTCCCACAATAGGACTGAAACTGGCCCTCCAACCCGGCCCAAGGGCTGGCCCGCCTCAGCCCACACTTTGTCCGAACCAACGATGAACCGACTTTGTCGATCGCCGCAACTACCATCTACCCTTGGAATTCGATCGCAAGCCCATTATGACACAAACACGCTGCTCCCACTATCCCCATGTTCCACAGTCTTCAACAAGCGATAGCACCAAACAACTATGAGATCCTTCCATGGACGGCGAGCACGTCGGTGCACGAGTCGTCTCCTCCAACACGTTCAATGTGACATGGGCCTATTCTACCTGTTTAGATATACCATAGGACTTAATTCTAGTGTCTCAAACTCAACCAATGAAACTTAACAAGGGTAAACTACTCTAGGAATAAGCCCTACACCATGAATACCCAAAAAGAGTGCTAAAAAGCTCAAAAAATGGGAAATTACATTTCCAAACAGCTATCATACAGTTGGCATTCATGCCAAGATAGGATCTCTCCCGATCCCGTTTCCATATAGAGACGCGATCAGGTGACCCCCATGCTTCTACTCAAAGTAGACATCTAGCACAAGCACCAATTTGGCATGAGTCTCATCCCAAAATGGTCAACATCAACACAAAATCACTTAACACAAAATCCACTTGAAAACATTGAACAAGTATGTCTAAATTGTAGCTCTACAAAGCACATGCAAGCTACTCATAACACAAAACTTAGTAAATTTAAGCCTTAGTTCATTTCCACATCCACAACATGATTTATAACTCTCAAACAACACTTAAAACTCAAATCTACAGGTTCTAACTCAATTTCATAGGCATAGTGCTAAACAGTGAGCTTCAAGAATCTGTGTGTTTCTATTATCACTTGCAAAATTCGTTATAAATCATGTACTTATCCAAATCTTGCGTTCTTAGGCATACATGCTTCTTCATAATAAGTCGTTAAAGTGATCAAATGAATCATTGTTTAACATGCATGCAATAATTTCCAGAACAGAGCAACCACTAACCAGTGCCAACATAAGAATACTTTAAAAAAATATATCAAATGATCTCTAATCTTAATGAAATTTGAAACATAAGATCTTCATACATTGAAACATAACATATTTAAATTTCAAGTGATTCTACCAAGTACTTTTCAAGTTATGATTTCTTGAAAATTCGCTAAAAATATAACAGATCATCTTCACTCTGTATTTTCTATACAGAACAACCAATGGTTTCGGAAATAATATAAATAGCAACGATGTTAAAAAAATATAAAATTTTATATTTAAGAACCGAACACATATTTAAAGTACATACTAAAATTTTAGCAATACATCTCAAATGGTTACAGAGTTATGAGCTTTGGAATATCATAGTCAGAACCTATGCTAAATCTGTTTTCTGCACAGTTAGTGTTCAAGTTCGTATTTAATTAAAATAGTAAATAAATTTCAAAAATTATAAAATTTGAAAACAAGGTGTATAACATGCATAAGATTCTACATTTAAAATTTCAAACTCAAACTCCAAGTAATGTTCGAGTTGTAGCATCCAAGACATAACACACTTTTCTCTTCAGCTTTTTACTGGGTTGTTTTTAGTCTTCTACTAATAAAACTAGCATGCAACGAATTTTAACACTTAATCACACACTTCATGACCCACTCATGCTGTCATGACCACATTAAGATTTTACCACAAAAATTTAAATACCACAAAGGTTTAGAAACTATAACGCCCCGGATCCCCATTACGGGACATTTGTAATGCAACCAGAATCTTTGCCTTCAAATGCATCTCAACACAATAATAACACAGAAATTTAAATTTTTTTTATTGCCAAATAAAGTCAGTACATCATTAATTACAACCAATATCTTGTTCTTGAACAAGAATACAAATTACATTAACTCATTACATCTTATTAAAAAATATTTTCCTCCATCGTTGAAAGCAAAGCAACCGCATGGTACTCGGACATTGGCTCGAGGCATTTTCTCTACCCCTTCTTACCCTGAAAAAGCAGGGTCACCTTGGTTAGGATCCAAAGAGGAAAGTGGATGGTGTAATAATTATACAATTGAATTGAAATAGAAAAATCCGAAGAATGCAGAAGAGAATCATCTGAATAATTGTAGGATATTCCATCTAGCTGGGGTTTTGCAGATAATCCCAATTTTGGTTTAATAGTACATCCTAACAGGGAACGACCATACTTGTTCAATTTATCTCTTTCAACTTGGATGCCGAAATCAATAAATCTCTACAAGAGCGGGTGCTATCAGAGAACAATTAGCCGATTTGGATTCGCGAAAGTTAAAAAAAATCTCAGTTGAAGATGAACCCAAAGAAGTCTGTGTTTGGTCCTAGAGGTCCGCCCGTCCGGCGTTAGTACCTCACATTTCTGAAAAAGGGGAAGATTGAGAAAGATCAAACAAGAAAAGAAAGAAAGAACATCTAAAGGATGCTTGAAACGACAGCCATACTAGACATCAAGACAGAGAACCTCTTATCAGATTCGGAGTTTATGCTGGAGAACTAATTTACTCATTATGTTGTTTTTGATTTTTCATTCTCCTTCCTTCGGGCGCCTCTTCCTGTTCTATTCGATAGAGAAAAATACCGGTCCCATCTTGTAAAGCTATCAGCTGTCTCCCAGAATGGTAATCGACTGATCACCACCGAAGCTCCGCTGAGTGGTCAATCTGCTTCCTTGAGGCTTGCTCCTCGGCTTGAGTCTTCTGCTGCGCGACTCTGATACTTCTGCACCTGCTCGAAAGGTAGGACCGCTACCTAAAAGGTATGGAACGTCAGTACTTCGACTGATGCATTGCTGATAAGAAACAGCGATCTCCAAACTGGCAACCACAAACCATCTTGTATGGAAAAAGAAACATGCATCTAAATTCCCTAGTGTTCGTGTATGCCATGATCTAACAACCAAATGCACCAGTCACATGCCTTATTCTAGTGCTAGCAAGACAAGGGACTCTGGATCCGCATGCATCCCAAACTACACACGTTCCAGAATCAAGCATGGCCTAATCTAATGCACAAACCAAAGAATGCATACGATGCACCTTCTCTAATGCAAGTCATTTGGGAACGTATGCATTCCATTCTACATACTTCTCCGAAATCAACTTCAATAGAAACGTATGCATCCCATACTACATACTTTCCAAAGAGTTTGCCTCTCTTGATTGTAGGGTTCAATCCCTCACCATGAATCCTAATCTTGTACTCATCCTTTTCTCAATAGATTTCCGTGTCTGAGGAGGTTGCAGTCACTCGGTCTAGTCCCGTACTACAGTCCCTAAAGTGTGGTCGCGTTTGCCACTTAGTACTCGTGCACGGACCTCACTCAAAAAGCTGTGTCAAACCTTCGGGTACAAAACCATGTACCCAATGACATCAATGATTCAAAAACAAAACCCACGCACTTAGGAACATGATGGCCTCGAGGGTCAAATCCCCCTATCCGATAGGAACTCCTCACCCGTTCCTTACCCCGGTTTTTTGGGAATTAACAGATCGAGATGTGAGACCCGCGAACTCAAAACTTGAGAACCAAATCCGTATCCCTACGACAAGAAAAGTACAACCCCCGACTATGGTCTACTAGTACTAATGCAATTTACATACCCTTAATACATCACTCTAATCCAAGTGTCACTCTAACCATTCAGGTGACATAAAGGGGTCCTCCCACAATCCTGCCTATCGGCTCGCAGCACCGGCGACACAATGTCTCGCCACTTCTCCTAGTTTGGAATTCGTCCCTCACCATGGCCCGCGTTCATCCTTAACCGGCATGTTAACAACTCGATGGCACCAACTCAGACGTCCAACACCTTGACGGAAGTTCACATCTAGGGTCGATAGACGTAGGGTATCACCCTACCCTTGTGACTAACTCGAGTCACAACATCCAAAATAGGAGTCAAACACCAACAAGACCAGCAATAGACACCATTTCATCCCCAAACAACGAGTTATCAACTCTTAGGCACACAAGGGGAAAGCTTCTACCAAAACCTAGTCAAAACCATGACTAAACAAACAAGGGTGTTTTTGCCTGAAACTTAAAAAGGTCATAACTCCCACAATTCAACTCAGATTTGGGTGTTCAAGCTAAATCTGAAAAGGTAAAGACCTAGGCTACAACTCTCTAGTTGATCATTACCCTAGATTCAGTCATCTAAATCCTCAGATTGGCCTTATAAGCCTCAACCTGTGTACTTCCTGTACACTGGCTGCACCTTACCGGTGGCCTAAAACTCTACCTATTCATCGGAATGATACAAATCCAGGTTTTGTTGAAAGGTGTGAATGTCCTCTACAACTTCCTAGTTGAACAACAATCCCAATTATGTCATTTGATTGCCCTAAAACAGTCATTTCTATCAGATATACAGAATCACACATAAGGCTTTACTCAAACAGAGCCTATAGCTCAAAATCTGGTTTCTGTCCAATCTTACAAAGATCATAATTATTAATCTACTCACATGAATTTCTTTAAATATGGCTTCTTGAAAATCTCTACATGTCTACTACAATTTCCTAGTTGTACACTTTCTCAAATTATGCTCTTACAGAGCAATAAAAGTATCATCTTATTAGAGTGTTAATACTGACTGAGTTCTGCACGGTTCATGCTAAAATATTCATCATAAATCACATACGTATCAAATGGTCATCAAATTTGCATTTCAGAAACTAGACATCATCATGTATAACATGCAAAAAGTTTCACATCCAAAATCCAAGTATTCAATGAGTTCTACCTATTATAAGCATGCATAAAAGTTCTGCTGTTCTTCAGTTACTGTTTTGACTACACTTGATTAATTAATTTTGAACATGCATCAAATTTCATCCAAATAATTTTATGATTTTTCTGTAGAGTCCAGATGCATGCAAGATAACATGGTAAAAATTTTAAAAATATATCATGTGTCAATTAGTTCTAAGAATTCCCAAAAGTTTAGCTATTACAATAGACAGACCCAATCTCTGCCTTACAATTCAGTCCTCAAAATGGATTTTATTAAAATATCAAATAACATCGGAAAATTCCGAAATAATTAATGTAGCTTCTAGACATATACGAGATCATGTGAAAATTTCAATATCAAATTCCAATAATTTTGTTCTCTGGGAATTCGAAAATATGACATGCAAATTATGTTTTCTGTTTCCATTTTCAGATTCTAATAATCTACTCCTAATCAACCATCCTCATACTACTAATACTCATTGCATGCAACATATTTAAACAAGATTGAACAAGAACAAGTTTAGAGAACTTCCCACCCATGGTTGGCTTGAGAAGATGATATTTGCCTTGAGCTTCTCCCTCCAAATCCTTCTCCAAAGCTTAAGAACAATCCTTTTTGGCTCCTTTCACTCTCTCCTTCTCTTTCTTTTTCTTTTTTGAAAATTCCAGAGCTCATGGGGGTGAGAATGAGGGGTTTTATCAAGAGGAGAAGTGAGGGAGAGTGGGGGGAGGCCGGCCAAATAAGGGGGGTAGGGGGTGAGGTGGCAAGTGGTATTTCCCCAAACAATGGTTTCTAGCCCCTTGTTGTTTGGGAGGAAGCTTGGCTGAAATTTTTGGTCTTGATCAAGCTCTAGATGAGAGATGAGAGGTTAGATTTGAGTGCATGCAAAGAATATCCATTGTAGTACCATACAATTACATATTTGTATATGCATCGCACTCAATACTAGTGTATGTACTAGTATCGGTCCTTCTCATTTTCGTGCATCATCAAGAACACAACCATCCACACGAACCGCCCCGCAAATCAAAATGCACCTCATCATTCATACATATATAATCAAGCAAATACTGCAATATATATATATATACAGAATATTATCTTACCCGGGGTATTACAGAAACACCCACCTTTTGTTTGTAGATGAAATGTACTCTCCAAGTTTGGCCTCCTTATTCTTGCTCCTCTTTGCTAGCACTTCTTGCTCCTACTCTCCTTCTCTTTGGCTCCTCTTTGCTCCTTCTTGCTCTTCTTGCTTCCAAAACAACAACTTAAGTGTTTTAGAATGGTATTAGAATGAAGAAAATAGTGTGAGTAGGAGTGGAAATGAGAGAGTGGAGATAGGGTTCATATGAGAGTTTAAATGGAGTAAGGGGGAGGGTTTGTCCTGATGTAGAGAGAGAGAGAGAGAGAGGGTGAGGCCAACATGCATTGGAGGGGAGGGGATGTAATGCTCCAATTTCCATACATTGGAAAACCGTGACATAAGCCAGAATCTTTTCCTTCAATTAGGCACAATACACAGAAAATTAAGAAAATTTAAATCTTTTTATTCAACACAAATGTATTACAAGTCCGAATGTTATAAAACTGCAATAAATTACATCAGTATTACAATAATGCTATACAAGCCCGAGTGTTACACCTTTCAGTAAAAATTACATCAGAGTACAATGAATAATACATAACACTTGGTACTTTCACTTGGATGCTTCTCAATAATTAATACATTATAACAGATGTTACAATGGCAACCAACATACATAACAGTTGTAATAAATCAACACTTTGCTTCTTTTGTCTTGAGTCCTCCTGAATCCTGTACCTGTAGCTCTGCAATCCAGTACCTGTAATTTTGCAATCCAGTACCTATTGAAATGGGTACGTTAGTACATATACTGATGCTTTAAGGCTGATGACTAGCAGCGATTCTCAACTTTAAACAAACAGATTGATGAAAAGAGAAACGTGTATATATAATTGATGTGTCAGTATATGTTATGACTTAGACTCTAATGCAAGATTAACTAATGCAAGGATGCTCTTATTCTAATGCAAGCGGGTCTTCGGAACAGTATGCATCCCATACCACATACGCCCATAACAAGCCGTTTCTTCATATATAGGGATTTAAACTCGCGCCATGAATTCTACTCTTGTACTCAACTTGTTCTGAAGATACAGAGTGACTGATGAGGTTGCAGACGTGGTCAAGTCCCACCAATACAGTACGCTCATGGTGTCTATGTTTGCCACTACTACCCGGCGTACCAGACCTCACTCAAAAATTTGATGAACGTAGGGTATCCGCAGTGCTGGTTAGCTAGAAGCATCCTCTGTGGCGCCCTAGCAGATAGACCGTAGTCAATGGCTTGTTTTCCCTTCTTGATATATTGCATGCCGGAGTTCCGAGGGTCTATCTCTTAGCTCCGAAAAGAATCACTCTCACCCTTATCATGGCACTTCAGTAATTAACAGACGAGATACAGATCCTGTACTCCCAACTCGTGAGAAGGCATATACCATATCCCTATGACAGGAAGGGTACAACCAATAACACCACCTAGTGTTGGCCTATAGAACAGGACGGATCATAAGGTATAACCCTTAATACAAACTCTTTCCCTTCGGCGAAAATGATAATAAATAAGGGTTAAATAGTAATAGCCATAAGTTACTACCCTAATAATGTCACTAATCCTAAACAGCCCGAGGGATGACAACAATACTTACCACAACATGCTAGGTCTTAAGTTGGACTTCAAAAGATAACTCTACTAGGTGCTCAACCTAGACTTACCAGAATCCCTAAGGATCTTGTTCATAGCCTATCGATCCAAGACCCCGGCAATACGAAAGTATTCGCATGCTAATGCCCTGAACTTGGATTTCGTCTACGCTCCAGTCTGCGATCAACCTACACCGGTTAAGATATGACGGTACATGAGGAGTGACTCGTCCACAGTCCATTGGGAGTAAAATAAATACATGTCTTGATGGTCGATGGCCCATAGGGGAATGATATCACCCTAAATGAGCACAACAAACTGCGTACTAACCAATAAGCTATGTACGAGTAAACAAAACACATACGAGCTAAACGAGCTGCGTATGAAACCAATAACTACGTACGAGCCAGGTGAGCTGCGTACGAGACAACCACATATATAAGAGCCAAATAAGCTACATATGAGACAGATGAATCACATAGAAGCAACATAGAGTCTTCTAACCACCTAGAAGCAAAGTAATATGCTCACTAGTAAAACTTGATCTTTTATAATTAGAAACAACAGAAGAATCTTCTAACAGGCTAATATAAGCATACTACTAATAAGTACACAAAAGCGACCTAAAAAGCCTTCTAACAACCTAGAAGCAAACAGTGCTGCGCTTATCGGAATTCGACAAAATCAGGCTTTTTTTAAAAAGGTGAGAACATCTACTACAACTCTCTAGTTGAACACTTTTTCAGATTCGGTAAGTAACTCAAAATCTAGTCCGTTAAACACCATTTCAAACAATAACAGTACAACCAAAAGTTGAGACTTTCAAAACTCATAACTTTTGCTATACTTTTCGGAATTTAACGAAATAAGATATTTGGAAAAGGTGAGAACATCTACTAAAAATCTCTAGTTGAACACTTTTTCAGATCCCTTATGGAATTCAATTCCCCGTCCCTTGAACACAATACAAAGACAACGAAAGACAGCACAAGCCGAAAACTTGTAAAGCTCACAATTTTTGCTATACTTGTCAGAATCTAATCAAATTATACAATTTGAAAAGGTGGGAACATATATTACAACTCTCTAGCTGAACTTTTTCAGATTCCTTATGGAATTCAATTCCCCGTCCCTTGAACACACGCAAAAATTAACCAACAGCAGATTTCTTAACAGAAAGCTAAAAATTTGACAGCTTGTAACTTTTGCTCTACTTATCAGAATCTAACAAAATTATACAATTTGGAAAGGTGGGAACATATACTACAACTCTCTAGTTGAACACTTTTAAAGATTCCTTATGAAATTCAAATTCCCGTCCCTTGAACACAATACAAAGAGAACGAAAGACAACACAAGCTGAAAATTCGTAAAGCACACAACTTTTGCTATATTTGTCAGAATATAACCAAATTATACAATTTGGAATGGTTGGAACATATAATACAACTCTCTAGTTGAACACTTTTTCAGATTCCTTACGGAATTCAATTTCCCGTCCCTTGAATACACACAAAAATTAACCAACAGCAGATTTCTTAACAAAAAGTTAAAACTTTGAAATCTTGTAACTTTTGATCTACTTGTCGGAAACAAAATTATACAATTTGGAAAGATAAGAACATATACTAAAACTCTCTAGTTGAACACTTTTTCAGATTCTTTATGGAATTCAATTCCCTGTCTCTTTGAACACAATACAAGACAACGAATCACAGCACAAGCTGAAAACTTGTAAAGCTCACAACTTTTGCTATACTTGTCGGAATCTAACCAAATTATACAATTTGGAAATGTGGGAACATATACTCCAACTCTCTAGTTGAACACTTTTTCAGATTCCTTATGGAATTCAATTTTTCGTTCCTTGAACACATGCAAAAATTAACCAACAGCAGATTTCTTAACAAAAAGCTGAAACATTGAAAGCCTGTAACTTTTGCTCTACTTGACGGAATCTAACGAAATTATACAATTTGGAAAGGTCGGAACATATACTACAACTCTCTAGTTGAACACTTTTTCGGGTTCCTTATGGAATTCAATTTCCCATCCTTTGAACACACGCAAAAATTAACCCACAGCAGATTTCTTAACAAAAAGCTGAAACTTTGAAAGCTTGTAACTCGTACTCTGCTTATCGGAATCAAACCAAATAGGATTTTTTGTCAAGGTTAGAATCTCTACTACAACTCTCTAGTTGAACACTTTCCCAAATTCAGTCATTAAAAGGTACAAAAACATCGAACAATCCGAACATCGAGCTTTTAGCCAAAAGGCCATCAGCTGCAATTTTGTAAGGGTGATAACTTTTGCTCCGCTTCTCGGAATCTAACCGAATAGGGCATTTTGGAAAGGTGAGAATCTCTACTACAACTCTCTAGTTGAACACTTTTTCAGGTTCAATCAATAAAAGGTGCAAAAACTTCGAACAATCCAAACAGCGAGCTTTAGCCAAAAAGATAGCTGCTGAGATTTGTAATGCTCATAATTTTTGCAATACTTATTGGAATCTAACCAAATAGGCCATTTTGGAAAGGGGAGAACATTTAATAAAACTTTCTAGTTGAACACTTTTCCAAATTCCGTAAGGAACTCCAAATTTGGTCCATTGAACACACTACAAAAGTTAACCAAAAAAAAGCAAGTTGTGTTCTTTTGCTAAACTTTCGCTGCTTTGGGGAAACGGTTTGTTTCACCTATCGAACTAACTCATAAAAGTCTATAAAATTTAGAGCATGCTAATAACACATATGAGAACCTCTAAAATTAATTTGGGCTCAAGATTTCACCTTTAGCACGAGTAATCAGTTCTAACCATTAAAGCTACATACTAGTTTCAAGATTTGGTTTTTAGGGTTCTTGTTAAGTTCTAACCCCTCAATCTTTTTATGCCATTTATTCTAGTCTAAGTTCTTCAATAAGCACATGAAAATAGTCCAAGTTTTTGACATAACAAACAAATAACAATAATAATAACAATACAAAAAGGTGAGAAACCCCCACCCAAATCGGTTGGAAGAACTAGGCTTGCCCTTCTCCTCCTTGCTCCTTGTTCTTGCTCCTCCTCTCAAGAACAACCTCAAATGAACCCATTCTTTTTTTCTGATTTGATCTCTCTTTCTTTTCTATTTTTCTCAATTTTTTTCCAAAATAAACAAGTAGTAGAAGTAGAAGAAATATAAGAGAGAAAGAGAGAGAGTGAGAAGAGATGGAGGAACACCCAAAATTGAAAAGGGCTTTTCCCTTGTGATTGTGGCCGGCCATTTTGTAGGAGAGGGAGAGAGAGATGTGGTAGAGAAAGAGCCACATGTCTCTCTCTTTTTGTGGCTCAAAACAATTGGAGATCAAATTGCAAATAAATATTGCAATCAACACACAATCTATACCCTACCCTCCATTTGATCATGATTGATAAAAAATAAGAGGTATTTTTCCAAAATCACGTACTACATGATTTGTACAAACGTACGAAATAGATACAGTACATATACGTATATATATCTGTCTATAAAGATAATTTTTATTAGTTAAAATGAATAATCTCTACCGAAAATAATTTAATTCAGAAATAATAAAAAAAATTATTTTATTACCGACTCGGAAGATTTCAGTACCAATTTGATACAATACAGATGTATACAGACTGGTATATACATATAGATAATGTT
Source organism: Hemerocallis citrina (assembly GCA_017893485.1). Classification (NCBI taxonomy): domain Eukaryota; kingdom Viridiplantae; phylum Streptophyta; class Magnoliopsida; order Asparagales; family Asphodelaceae; genus Hemerocallis; species Hemerocallis citrina. Next base: position 56,957,198 of record CM030367.1, on the reverse strand, counting down.
TATTAACAAAACCCGGTGATATCCACCAAAAATATTTCAATTCTGAAAATAAAAATAAAATAATAATAAAATAATAATTTTTAATATCAGTCCAGAATTTTACAGACATCTTCTCAAAAATGCATTTTACTGGATTTTGTACAAGTGCACAAAACCGATACAATACACATATATACTTACTTGTATATATAAACGGATAACTTTTTATTAATAAAACCAAGAAATTTTCATAAAAATACTTTAATTTTAAAAATAATAATAATACAAATATAATATCCGATCGGGATATTACAGGGGAGGTGGAGTGTGAGAGCGGTATTGCCTCTTAGGGTTTCTCAAACATTGAAGTGTTTTGTGTCCCAAAAAAAGCCCTAGATTCTAATTTGAAAAATCAAAACCTTATCCTTATTACCTCCATATGATGGCTGGCCAAAACTAGTGCATGTGCACAAAAATTTGTTCATGCCATGCAAAAAACAAGTTAAGTTAGGTTGGGTCAACTTGGGTTCAAGCTAGAATGTGTTTGTTTAGGTCTAGTTGAGTCATATTGTGTTTAATTAGATTATTTAAATCACAACAATATCACACACAATTTCAATCAAATAGAAATTTACACTCAAATAATGTCAAATACAATTAATACATACAATTTATAATAACACACATGAAATCGTATTATCACCATACAAAATATTCATTCAATATTATACGTCCTAACTCAATTATAATTAAGACTAATATACGACCTAATTGATAAGATATCTCAACTCCGGTTCTACAATTGCACATTCATTGTGTTCAAAACATATCGAATAATAATATGTTTCAATACTTACTCAATTAAAATTGAAAAAATTTCATTAATACGTGCACCTTAATCGTGCATGGATTAAAAATACTAAATAGATATATACTATTTTGGGGGGTCTTACATTTTGTAGTGAGGTGTATCACTTGTCAGCAAGTCAAGGTGGAAAATCAGAAGCCAGAAGGATTACTACAGCCATAGCATATCCGGGAAAGGAAGTGGGAGAATATCAGGATGGATTTCATCATGGGTTGCCTAGAAGTTTGAAGGAAAAGTACTCGATATGGGTGATAGTGGACTGATTGACCAATTCAGCTCATTTCTTGGATATGAAGATCACATGGACGTTAGAAAAATCAGTAAAATTGTATATCGAAGAGGTAGTAAGACTGAATGGAGTTCTTGTATCAATTATTTCAGAGAGGGATGCATGATTTATTTCGCACTTTTAGAAGAGTCTACAGACAACTATAGGAACCAAGAAGGATTTCAGTTCTGCTTTATGTCCTCAAACAAATGGGAAAACTGAGAGGGTGAATCGAGTACTTGAAGGCATATTGAGATATTGTGTTATGGACACTGGAGAAAGCTGGTAGAAGTACTTACCTCTGGTAGAGTTTGCATACAACAACTGTTATAGGCTAGCATTAGCAAGGCACCATACAAGACATTATATGAAAGGAAATGTAGAACACCCGTTTGTTGGTATGAAGTAGGAGAAAGGCAGATGTTTGGACCATAAATTGTAAAACAGATGTCACTTCCCAAAATTTCACGCCTTTATTTATTTATTTATTTATTTATTTATTTTTTTTCCTCTAAAATTTCATTTTTAAATCATTTCTTAATTAAACTATTCCTTACTTACACTATTTCTTACTTAGAATAATCTTCATAAATTTCAATTAAAATTTCGGCAGAGTCTCCCCTGAAATATTAGCCCTTTCGCAGCGATTCCTTACAGAATTTTGCTAACAATTAAATATATCACAACTTAGGCATTTAATATCAATCCTGCCCAGGCCATTCCAAGCAATAGCACATAGGAAACATATATATATGGCTATTGGGGCATATCTAATCATAATATAAAAGATACAAATTAAAAACTGAAAATTCATTTGAAAACATAATAGATTTGTAGAAAAACCATAGAAAAACCTTCAAAAACCAAAACACAGAACCCAACACTCTACAACGAGGTGGGTACGAGTTTTAACATACTTATCTCATCACCATATATCACCATCTCATACAGATACATACATAATTTTTCAAAATACATATTATTACACAAATTCTACTCTACCCCTATTTATATAAAACATTAACTAATAGAAGGTTAACGATATCTACATATACAAACTTATTAATCCCTGAGAAAATAACACTACAAAAACTAAACAAGCCACATGTCTCACCTCGCTGCTACTTGATTCCTGCAAAAGGGTCTAAGAACGTCCAACCCCAGGAAGGGACTCCTGTGACTCCCAAACACAACAGGGGTTACCCAAAACTGGTGTGAACATAATCTACGAGGATGGTTACTAAAATAAATAATATGAAAGAAATTTAAAGAACATATGAACATGACGATAATTGAAATTAACCTGAAATTAAACATATAAACATAGTAAAAATTGCACAAAGTAATTTTTTTTTCCTAATCTTGAACCAATGTACATACAAACAACCACTCAATCCATATTTTTTGTTTTTACTTTAATATTCCTTCTCATCTTATACTATGTTTATTTTCATTTTCGTCTCATAACATCTCGTAATACATTAACATTCATTCACCTTTTATATTACAATTTACTTTCTTTTTTATTCTTATTTCATCATACTGCTTACTTTAATTCTCATTCTGATTTTATCATATACTTGCTTTATATTTCATTCTCATCTAATCATACAACATACTTTACTTCTCATTATTATTATATAATATATTTTACTTTCATATTCATTCACATCTCATATTACAACTCACTTTACTTTTCATTTTCATTTTCCTAATACAACTTACTTTGCTTTCTATTTTCATCTTTATAATACCACATACTTTGCTTTCTATTTTCATTTTACGATATCACTTACTTTAATTCTCCTTCTCATTTTATAATACATTTTACTTTAATTTTCATTCTCATCTCCACATACTACTTACTTTACTTCTCATTGTAATTTTATAATATAACTTATTTTACTCTTCATTCTCATCTCATATTACAACATCCATATCAACACCCCACCGATCCACCTTGAAGTTGTGCTTAGGCAGGTAGTTCCCACCATTTCCACCGGTATAGTGGGTGAGTAGTTCCTTGACACAATTCCAAGGCGTACCAAACCCATGTTATATATGTTTTATTTGAATATCCATTCTCATCACATATTACCACTTACTTCAACTTTTTATTCTCATAATACATCTTCCTTAAATTTTCATTCTTATAATACATAACACATTTTCTTTACTTTCCTTTTTATTCACATAACCAAATTTCTTTAGTTATCAAATTCATTCACATACTCATAACACATTTTCTTTACTTATCATATTCATTCGCACAACACATTTTTTTTACTTTTCATGCTCATTCATATCATACACTTTCTTTACCTTCTCATTCTCATTTTCTATCATACACACTTTACTTTTTGATTCACATGGTACATCTTACTTTACTTTTTATACTCATCCGCATAATACAACTTACTTTAATATTCATTCCCATTTCATATTACAATTTACTTTAATGTTCACCCAAAGCTGATAACTTGGGTAATTTACAATTTATTTTACTTTTTATTTATTTTCTTCTCTTCTTACTTAACTCATCTCGCCAATATAATTTTATAAGTATAGCCACATAATTCCAACAACATAAACGTATATCACTCCATTAATTTCATATAAATATATATGCCATTTATCTCACACAAATGAATGCACAAATCCATCCATATACAGTAATTAGATAACTCTAACTATATGGTTATAAAACTATATTTATATATCATATTTATAAGCATCCCCTGAATCATATAGGTATTGTCACATAAATATATATACATATATATCTCCCGTAATATAAATAGTCTCCGTAGTGTATCATAACATGTGTATCTTCACATATACATATATTCCTTCAGTACATATATACAAATTTATATTTTTCTCCCTTCAGTGCCCAAACAGCTGACCTCCTTGTACATCACAGAGATCTCTGTGCCTCCCCTCATACATTTCAATCCTGCTAACCGACCATTTCACCCAGATCCAAGTGTCCTAAATCTATCATTTGTGGGCTGAATTGAATGTACGGTTGCGCGCATGTCTAACCAAGACTAAAGCTAAAAAACTAGTCAAAAACAAGTATAATACGTAGATTGCTGCCACATTGGTCTGATGCATCCGATGCTACGTATTCCTCCTGGCCCTATACCAGCGAGGGAAAAACTCTTGTTTCCCAAATGTAATTTGGGGCATATATAACTCCTGTTCCCCAAATATAAATTTGGTGCATATATATAACTCTTGTGCCCGGGTATATCCCTGGCCTATGGGGTCTAGCCCCAACCCGCGGGAGATTTTGTGGCACTAAAAATAATAAAATTAACTCCTTTTATAATTTTTCCTTAAAATAAAATTTCTCCTCTATTTATATTTTCTCATTTATAACATAAATTTCTCCTTTTTGACATGTATTTCTCCTTTACATTGCCGTATATGCATATATCTCATTTATATCTCTGTATATAAGTATACCTCATTTATATCTCCATATGTTAGTATATCTCCATTATTTAATCCCATTATATTATCATATATCATCCCATCATTTTATCTCAATATATATTATCACATAACATTATCACATCATATTTTTACATATCATATATACACCTCGCCATTATTTCCATCATATTAGCACATCACATAATCACACTTCATACATACACCATACTTTTTATCTCATCACATTAGTCATGTCATCACATATCACACATAAACCTACATATATCAATATCAGCATAGCTCCCCAAATCAAAATATTACAGCCCCGTATTATAAATATATACATACAAGCATCAACACACTCCCATACATGTATACTAATTACTTACACCCCACAATTTACTCCGTATCATACTTATGACTTTCTATACTCAATACACTTTACACATCACACACGAAAAACCATAATTTTATATTTTCATAGCACATCTTGTATATAAAATAAAAGAAATTATACTCACCTGAGGAAATGCAAAGACCGGCTGTGTAAGCACTCCGCTATTTCCCCCAAACTTGCTTTTTCTTCCTATTACCAAGTTTTAACACTAATAAGGATTACAGATATTCAAATCACTCATAAATAACAATTAAAATCATTCTAATCTCTCACAAGAATTTCATCGAAAGCCTGGTGTGCATTACACGGATGCACACCCTCACAATTCTATTAACCAGGTTTTAAGCCTATAAATTTCTCCAAAATTATTCTAAGTTGTTTCTCATAATTTACAAAAAAAATTATTGCCAATCTCTAACAAATTTAAGGCATAAACTCTTTTAATTTCAAACCAAAACCCTAACTCTTTTCAAATTTACTCCTACCATATCCAATAAAGAATTAATCACTTCTAACATGAAGATTATCTCATAATCTCCCTACTAACCTAATTCTCTTGCAAAAAATTAAAAACATACAACCCTATACAATTTAATAAAATCGTTTCTCACCTTCTAAGAAGTCAATCCAAGAAACCGACGTCGGGACGTTGAAGAGCACCCTCCAATTTGCTAAAACCTTATAAAATTTTCATAAAATGGGTAAAGATTTAATGGATTTGAAAAAAAAAACTGATATGGCTAAAAATGGGGTTAAATCAGAACCATTCAAAGTGGGCACGAATCTCAAAGTTCCACGGGCAAGATGGTAATTTCACCTACAGACAGTCCGAATTTGGAACCGGATCCCTCCTCTTGGACCCGCTAACCTATAAACGGATCTGACCAGTTGAGAACGGGTCTCAACCCATTAGGGGTCAGTTTAACAGGATTAGAGGAAATCCTAGCTCCCCCTGATCTAGAGGAGGTGGTTATAACCACCCTTATCCTGCCACACCGGGAAGTAGGTCACTCTTATCCTGAAAGAGATCCCTTTTGGCGACTATAAAAATCTCCTACCTCCTACGGTTACAGGTGATCACACTTTGCACACTAAAGCTCTTTCTCTTCACTTTTTCTGTGTATTGACTTGAGCGTTGGAGGGTTAGTCGCCGGAATTCATCCCGGTGTCTCGAACGTTTGTGCAAGTTCAAGGGAGCACCAAGGAGTCAACTAGTCAGCAAGGAAGAAGAAGGGTTCCGCCTGTTTGAGTCCCCCACGAACCTACAAATCTCATCTATTGCCCCCACACCAGAATCCAGTGGCAACAGATTGGCGCTGTTTGTGGGAACACACTCGACAAGCAATCTCGTCTTCCTCCTTCAGCCCACGTTACTCCCAGCCATGCCTCCCAAGAAGAGACCCGTAAACTCCAATCGAAGGACAACCTCTTCTCATCCTCCTTCTCCTCCTCCGCAGGGGGATCTCCCTCATCCCAACCAACCTACGCGGTAGCTCGATCCTCTTGCTCTGTAGTCCATCCAGCAGCCTATGAGACCCCAGGCCACAGTAGGGAAACACTCTTGACGAAGCCGCCACAAGCAGTAGGGGAACACTCTTGTCCATCAGGTTCGAGTCTCCATCCACAATACCGACACTGATTCCATGGCTTCCTATACTCCCCCCATTCCAAAGGATCTACGGAACGTGATCACCAATTGGCAGACCGAGCACGGACCCGATCTCCGTACCCATTTGGATGAGAGGCAGGCCTAAGAGGCAAACCCTCGCCACGAGAGGACTAGGGATCGTTCCCCACGCCGATCCAACCAAGGAGGGTCCAACTCGCCCCACAGGCGAAGAGAGTCACCACAATGTCGCCAAAGACGGAGCCGCTCCCCGGCGGGCCGCCCTGCACCTCGAGCCTATCATGAGCAGGAGGCCCCCATCACAAGGGCGGAGTTCCAGCAATTCTAGGAGGCAGTCCGATGAGCTCTCAACGCTGCCCCCAACGATGGCCGTAGGGCTCCCAGTCCTCCGCCAGCTCCTCACCATCCTCGCCGCTCCCGTAGCCCTCGACCGACTCCTCACCATCCTCGCCGCTCCCATTGTCCCCGACCGGCTCCTTACTATCCTCGCACACTCCCGAAGCCCTAGGCCTGCTGCGAGCCATCATCGCCCTTCTTCTGAACACCACCGCCGCTCCCGAAGTCCGCATCCTACTCCCAGTCACCCCTATCGATCAGTCACCTACTCTGAGCCACCACCGGCGCAGCCCCAGCCCTCATTGCCATGAGGATGAGTCTCGAAGCTCGGCCAGGCAAGATCGAAGGGAGGACTCGGTCTACCACCATCTCCACGAGATGGAGAGGCACCTCAGCCAGCTCGACCGAGATGAAGAGCGACGGGCAAGGGCCTTCGTCCAAGCAGGCCCCCATTCTCCCGCGCCATTATAGAGGCTCTAGTTCCTCACAACTTCAAGCCTCCACATTTCGAGACTTACACCAGAGAGTCGGAACTCGCAGAACACAGCGAGAGTTTTAAAACACTCATGATGATCCACCATGCATCCGACTCCCTCCTTTGCAAGACCTTCCCGGCCATACTTAAGGGGTCGGCTCGGGAATGGTACTCTCGGCTTGCACTAGCATCTATCTTTTCCTTCGACTAGTTCGAGGGTCTTTTCCTCACGTATTTCATGAGTAATCGCCGTGCCGAGAAGACAAGCGACACCCTACTGTTCCTCAGTCAAAAGAAGGGTGAACGGCTGAGAGACCATGTCAAGCGCTTCACTGCTGAAGCTAGGTCCATTGCTTCCTTGGAACCCTCAATCGCCACCATCGCCTTCCAGTTCAACGTCCTCAATGCTGACCTCAGGGCATCCCTCGCCAAGAAGCCCCCTCGGGACTTCTCAGAGCTCCTACTTCTGAGCGAGAAGTACATCCGGGTGGAAGAAGCGGTCCGCCGCTGTAACGCCCCGATTTTCGGTAACTGGCATAAGCCAGAATCTTTCCTTCAACTAGTCACAATACACAGAAAAAGACAGAAAAATTTAAAACTTTTTATTCAACACAAATGTATTACAAATCCGAATGTTACAAATTTTGCAATACATTACAACAGTGTTACAATAATACCTTTACAATCCCAAGTGTTACAACTTTCAACATATTACATCAGAGTACGATGAATAAAGAATAACACTTTGTATTCCACTTGGATGCTTTTCAATGAATAAATAATTTACAACAATTATTACAAATGAAATTACAACATATTTCGAGCAGAAAACTTTTAATGAAATCGACTCCTTGCTCTCATGCCTTGAGTCCTCCTGAATCCTGAATCATGTACCTGTACCTATACTTCTGCAATCCAAAACCTGTAACTCTACAATCCAGTACCTATACTTGTGCAATCTAGTACCTACTGAAGTGGGGACGTCAGTATTCACTGACGCTTTAAGGCTGATAACTAGCAACGGATCTCAACTATAGCAAACAGATTGATGAAAAGAGAAACGTGTACATATATTTAATTTGTCAGTGTATTTTATGACTTAGACTCTAATGCAAGATTACTAATACAATGATGCTCTTATTCTAATACAAGCGAGTCTTCGGAACAGTATGCAGCCCATACTACATACACCCCATCTCAAGCTGTTTCTCTATATATAGGGATTTGAACCCACGTTATGAATTCTACTTTGTACACAATCCTGTTCCTGACAATACAACGTGACTAGTGAGGTTGTAGAAGGGGTCAAGTCCCCCTATGCAGTACGCTTATGGTGTCTCTGTTTTCCACTACTACCCGGCGTACCGGACCTCCCTCAAAAACAAGGTTGTAGGTACGGTCTACTTCCGTTACTACAGTCATATAGTGGTGTCCTTGTTTGTCACTATTGCCCAGCGTACCGGGCCTCATTCGAAAATCAAAACAACATAGGGTTTCGCATGCGCAGGATAGCATAAAGCCTACCCTGTGGTACCCATGGGGTCTCGCAAATGCAGGACTGCACTTAGCATTCTGTGGCACCCCAAGTCACAGTATTTTAGGAATTAACAGACGAGATACGGAACCCGTGCTCCCAACTCGTGAGAAGGCACCGTACATATTCCTTTGACAGGAAGGTACAACCCAATATTGCCGCCTAGTGTCGGCCTATAGGATAGGTCAAATCATAAGAAATCCACCTTAACACCAACTCTTTCCCTTCGGCGAATAATGATAATAAGTAATGGTTAAGTAGTAATAGCCATAATTTATTAACCTAAAGATATCACTAACCCTGAACAATCCTAGGGATGACAACAGTATAAACACAACATGCTCGGTCTTAAGTTTAGACTTCACAAGGTAACTCTACTAGGCTGCTCAACCTGGACTTACCAGAATTCCTAAGGATCTGGTTCATGGCCTATCGATCCAAGACCCCGAGAATATGAACGTATTCGCATGCTACTACCCTGAACTTGGATTTTGTCAACACTCCGGTCCGCGATCAACTAACTTGGTTAAGATCTGATGATACACGCGAAGTGACTCATCCACAGTCCCGTAGGAGTAAGGTAAAATCATGTCTTGATGGTCGATAGCCCTAGGGCAATGATATCACCCTAGATAAGCACAAAAAATTGCGTATTAGTTAAGAAGCTACATACGAGTAACCAAAAACACATAGGAGATAAACAAGCTACGTATGGGACCAACAACTACATACGAGCCAGGCAAGCTGTGTATGAGACAACAACATATATACGAGCCAAATAAGCTACGTATGAGATCAACAGCTACAACAGGCCAGTCGAGCGGCGTACGAGCTGGTATAAGACAACAACATATATTCGAGCCAAATAAGCTACGTATGAGACCAACAACTACATACAGGCCAGCCGAGCCGCGTATGGGATAACAACATACATACGAGCCACATAAGCTACGTATGAGACCATAGCTACATACGGGCCAGTCGAGCAGCGTATGAGCAAAATCACACATAAAAACAACCATACCGTTAATCAACCTAGAAGCAATCAAACGTGCTTACTAGTAAAACTTGATCTTCTATAATTAGAAGCAACAGAAGAATCTACTAACAGTATAATACAAACATACTACCAAGGAAAAGCCCGAAAGCGACATAAAAACCTCCCGAGAGCGTATAAGAAACCAGTGCTACGCTTGTAGGAATTTAACAGAAATATACTTTTCAGAAAAGTAAGAACATCTACCACAACTCTCTAGTGGAATATTATTTTAGATTCTGTAAGGATTCCAAAATCCAGTCCATCGAACACATGCAAAGAGTTTAACCTAACTGCAGATTTTCAACAAAAAGTTGAAACTTCGCAAGCTGGTAACTTTTGCTCCACTTGCCAGAATCTAACGAAACTGGACAATTTTAAAAGGTGGGAACATCTACTAAAACTTCCCAGTTGACCAGTTGCTCATATTCCGTAAGGAAATCCAAATTCCTACCCGTTGAACATACGCGAACAATTACCAAACTACCGATTTTCAAAAAAAAGTCTAAACATCCGTAGCTTGTAACTTTTGCTCCATTTATCGGTATCTAACAAAACTGGACAATTTGAAAAGGTGGGAAAATCTACTACAACTTCCCAGTGACCAGTTGCTCAAATTCCGTAAGGAAATCCAAGTTTCTACTCGTCGAACATACGCAAACAGTTACCAAACTACCGATTTTCAACAAAAAGTCAAAACTTCCGTAGCTTGTAACTTTTGCTCCACTTATCGGAATCTAACGAAACTCGATAGTTTGAAAAGGTGGGACCATCTACTAAAACTTTCCAGTTGACCAGTTGCTCAGATTTCGTAAGCAAATCCAAATTTCTACCCGTCGAACATACGCAAACAGTTACCAAACTACCGATTTTCAACAAAAAGTCGAAATTTCCGAAGCTTGTAACTTTTGATCCATTTATCGGAATCTAACGAAACTGGACCATTTGAAATGGTGGGAACATCTACTAAAACTTCCCAGTTGACCAGTTGCTAAGATTCCGTAAGGAAATCCAAATTCCTACCCGTCGAACATACGCAAACAGTTACCAAACTACTGATTTTCAACAAAAAGTCGTATCTTCCGTAGCTTGTAACTTTTGCTCCCCTTATCGGAATCTAACGAAACCGGACAATTTGAAAAGGTGGGAATATCTACTAAAACTTCCCAGTTGACCAGTTACTCAGATTCCGTAAGGAAATCCAAATTCTTACCCGTCGAACATACACAAATAGTTACCAAACTACTGATTTGCAACAAAAAATCGAAACTTTCGTTTCTTGTAACTTTTGCACCACACATCTGAATCTAACGAAACTGGACAATTTGAAAACGTGGGAACACCTACTAAAATATTCCAGTTGACCAGTTGCTCAAATTCCATAAGGAAATCCAAGTTTCTACCCGTCAAACATACGCAAACAGTAACCAAAAACAGCAGACTTAACCTATAAAAGTTGAAACTTTGGGAGCCTATAACTTCTACTCCGTTTATCGGAATTTAACCCGAGAGGTCAATTCGGAAAGGGAAAAACAATTACTATAAATCTCTAGTTGGTCCGAACCTCAGATTAAGCCATTAAGACACTCTAAAATCTCAAAGAAGCAAAACAGCGAGTGTCCGGTAAAGACCGCCAGTTGCTGTACTTTGCAAACGGCATAACTTCTACTCTGCTTATCGAAATTTAGCCCGAGAGGCCAATTTGGAAAGGGGAGAATGTCTACTACAACTTCTCTAATGGGTCTCTACCTCAGATTCATCCATTAAGACACTAAAAAAATGAGAAGAGTCAAAACAGTAAGCGCTCAGTCAGACAGCTTTTTGCTGTATTTTCCAAAGGCCATAACTCCTACTCCGCTTGTCGGACTTTAACCCAAGAGGCCAATTCGGAAAGGGAAGAATGGCTACTACAACTTCTCTAATGGGTCTCTACCTCAGATTCGACCATTAAGAGGCTCAAAAACAGCAATCACCCAAATAGTGAGCAACTTATTCAAGTTGCTGCCTTGTTTTTGTAATGACTGTAACTTTTGCGTCTCTTATCCGAATTTAATGCAAGAGGTCAATTCGGAAAGGGTAGGATGTCTACTATAACTTCCCTACAGGGTCCCAACTTCTAATTCTGCCAGGAAGACCAATTAAAAGCCACTTGAACCTACTACGACACTAACCCGAAAACACAGTTTTCTGTTTTGGGCGAAATCCTTGCGGTTTTGGGTAAACGGCTCGTTTCACACACCAAATCTACTCCAAAAAATCTATAAAAATTAGAGAAAACTAATAATACCTAGGAGAAGCTCCCATAAAAATTTCAGGTCAAGATTCTACCTATAACATATGTAAACAAAATCAACCCTACGACTTTAAAAATGAATTCTTCATGCCTCCAATTGGTGTTCTACCACTTCAAATTTCACATACACTATACTCTAGCCCATATGCACATGAAACTACTTCAATACAATAACATACAACCAAAATAAACCTAATAATAAATAAAAACAAACATGAGTTAAGAAACCCCCACCTTAGGAAAGTGTAGGAAAGACTTTCTCTTTTCCTTGCTCCTTGTTCTTGCTCCCTTCAAGAACACCATCATAAAGAAATGAACCCATGAAAACTCAGCCCTCTTCTCTTTTGGTCTCTCACTCTTTTCCTTTCTCAATCTTTTCTAAACAAAACCTAAGTAAAGAAGTAGTAGAAGAAGGGATTGGAGTGAGATGAGATTGGGATTTGAGAAGGGATGAATGGAAGGGTTTCTCTAACCCTAGGAGAGAAGGAATCCCGGCAAAAAAGAGGATGGGGGGGTTTGGGGGTGTTTCATAACACAAAGGGTGAAAGGTTATGGTGAAAAAGAGGTCCAAGTGTCATATACACTTGTGGCTTACTAAATTTGATGATTTATTTGCAAATAGCCTTACAATCAAGCCCTAACTCAATCCAAATCCTCCATCTCATCATGATGGATCAAAAATAATATATAATTTTGTCAAATCACATACTACATGATTTGTATAAACACCTGAAATCAACACGATTAAATTTCGGGCATATATCTGAGTATACAGATAATTTTCATTCGTGAAAAGGAATAAATCAGTACAAAAATAATTTTATTCCGAGAAATAAAAATAAAATAATTTTATTACCGACTCGAAAGATTCCAGTATCAATTTGATACAAAACAGTCGTATACCGACTAGTATAAGTACAAAGATAATGTTTATTAACAAAACCGGGTGATATCCACAAAAAATATTTCGTTTCTGGAAATAATAATAAAATTATATTTTTTTGAATATCTGCCCGGGATTTTTCCAGACATTTTCTCAAAAACGAGTTTTTCAAGATTTTGTACAGGTGCACAAAACTGATACAATACCTGTATATACTTACTAGTATATGTGTCCAGGTAACTTTTTATGATTAAAACCAAGAAACTCTCATTAAAAATATTTTAATTTAAACATTATAATTTATACAATATAATATCCGTCCGGGATATTACAATACTCCCTCCTTAGAATAGTTCTGTCGTCAGAACTACGTTAAGTTAGGAAAACAGACAACCATTCATTCACAAAATAACTCGGGGAAAGAAAGCTTATACGGCTTTCTGGCTCCCAAGTGATTCATCCACGAACTGGTTCTCTAAGGAACCCGACCTCGATTCCCAAGCTGCCTGTGACTCTGCCAAAAATTGAGACGTAACTCTTGATTCTTGATCAGAATCGTTGATGCTGGCACTCCATGTCGCGTCCTTACGCCTTCGATGTGTACTTCTGCTAATTTCTCTAGCGTCCAAGTCATTTTTATCGGAAAAATGTGCAGACTTTCTTCAACCGGGTCCCTAACCCAAATTGAGTCATACATTTTCGATCTTCTATGTACTCCTGTGATGAAGTCCATACTGATATTCTGAAATCAACTTGCCGCTTCAGTGCTTCAATCCCTGCATTTTCTGCCTAAGCCTTCTGACTTGCTTACTTGGATTAGGTTGCAGTGCCAAATCTGAGCTCTAAACTTGGGTAATAACTCTAATACTGGCTTGCTTGATCTCATCATCTAGCTTCTTGGTTCCTTCACGGACTTTGGCTAAGGTCAATCGTTCATGTAGCGCCCCGAAATTCTAATAAGATATCTTAGAAAATACGTGGCACATTCCCAGCGATCCACTTCAATATAATATTAAACATAACCAACACCACTAAAAATTTTCAACTTTTATTATAATAAACTATTACAAATCACAGCGGAATTCAAAACAAACTCAACTCCATATTTTCTTTCTTTACAACACAATTTATCTCAAAACTGTTATTACAAATTTTACACCAAACTCTTATGAATCAATTATATCTCAAAATCACTCAAGCATCCCATCTCCAACTCTAAGCAATTACCTGCAACATGTGAGGCTAGAGATGATCCCTAACCCCCAAACTAAAGGGGTCAGCCATAAATGGTGTTAGTGACAACTACAAACAACATAAATAAAACTTAAGCATAGATTCATAAGTAACATATAGCAAACCAAAGTACATTAAATATGAGACAGCAAGAAACGTAACAACAAGTGATACCAAACAAGTGTTAAGTGTAGAAAACCGGGAAATCCATATGCATAAAACTAAGTCAAGAAAACACACAAATTCTATATGTGGACTCTCTAATGCATACTTGTCGAAGTCTATGCATCCCATTCTACATAGGTTCGGTGCAAGCCCTTAACGTCTTCACTTCATAGGGTTCAATCCCCGCGCTATGCAACTATTCCTAACACGATGACTACTACGAGATAAAGATAAACTGTGAGAATTAGCCCATGCTTGATAATTCCGGAGATAGATCCCACATCTCAGGCATTTTACCTGGATAATTCCGGAGACCATCCCACATCTAAACATAGACACGTCACCACATGAATACCACATGTGCGTCGCCTCGACTTTGATAATTCCGGAGACCAATCCCACATCTCAAGCAAACCACTTGGATAATTCCGGAGATAGATCCCACTTCTCAGGTAATTTACCTGGATAATTCCGGAGATCATCCCACATCTCAAGAAAGTTACTTGGATAATTCCGGAGAATAAATCCCACATCTAAAGCCATACTGAGGTGCATAACTCATGTTCCCGTTCATCATATCACCACTAGTGCATGTCCTTATTATTTTGGATTAATTGATTACTTAACGAATCTCCTAGAGTGGTATACCCTACCGGCCTAAATTCAAATCTCAATAACTGAAATGCCTCATGGGCCCTCAACAAAATACTCAACACCGGTATACTAGGGTCACACACCTCTGGAGACTCAACTCAAAAGTTTAAACCAAAGTTCCACTAAACAAAGTGGCTCAACTAAATGTCTCAATTTAAATACTTAACTGAATATCTCAAAGTCATATGCTTAATCAAATACTGAACTGAATGTCAAGTAGAGACTGAATTATCAGAAAGATCAATAATTCGAAATAGTACGAAAGTTTACAAAGATCCTTCAGTACCAGTCGACTTATACTTTGGTAAGTCGACTGTCCAGAAGACGAATTTCCAAAATTTTACAAAATAAACTAAGTCATATAACAGTCGACTTAAGAGAAGGTCAGTCGACTTACCCGAGGTAATTTCCAATAATCTTCTCAAAATTATTCTAAGTATTCAAGTCGACTTAAAGGAATCATAGGTCGACTGTCCAGACAAGAAACTGACATGATTTTACAAAATAATTTCTAAGTATAACAGTCAACTGATAGGGGTTTCAGTTGGCTGTCCAGACAAGAACTGACAAGATTTAACACGATAATTTTTCTAAGTATGACAGTCGACTGACAAGGGTCTCAGTCGGCTGTCCAGAACAGATTTTCAAAAGGCTAATGATACATCTGTAGGGTCGTACCAGTCGACTGATAGGTAGTCCAGTCGGCTGTTGGTCTATAGTTCTCAAATTTAGGTCTGAATACAATAATCAAAACTAAGGTTTTCTAATGATTCATTATTTATGATAAAAAGTTCGTATTCAGGCAAACTGACAATCTCAAATAATCTTTAATATGGGTACATTACTCAAAACCTCAGATATGTCAAAACCCAAGTTCTCATGTTCTAGATCACTAATTCCTTCATTAGGGTTTCTCAAGACTAAATTCTTCCACAACACTAAATCAAATCTGATTTACAATATATATATAAGATCCAGGTGTTCCTCATCCGATCAAAATCATACTCAAATCTTATTAGTATGGTGGTATGAACAAGATCTACTAATCATTCTTAGATTTCTCAACATGGTGTAAACAACAATCCTTTATTCATATGAATCATACCACAGTACAACATCTACATCGTTCACAACATCAAATCTAGCATCATTACCACTCGCATACATAGATCAACAACAAGATAAATTTATGTCATTCACAAACAAAACAAAACTCACAAAGTCATTCACAAAATCAAAACAAAACAAAACCAAGTCACTCACCTTTTAGTTGAGAAAAGTCTACGAAAAGTTCTTCCTTTTTGCTGGATCCAAAATCGCCTTTCTCCACCAAAACAAGATCTCAAAATTCTGTATTTTCTGAAATGACGGCTGGAGAATTTCTCTTAAATATCCGGGATTGAATATTAGGGTTTTACCCTACTTTTGCAAAATAAACCCTTCCAAAATACAATTTACATATATAGTTCATTCCTTGGAAATTCAATCAAAATTCATTTAAATTTGGTTTTAAAAGAAAATATACTTCTAAATCTCAATTGGTACTGTTCAGAACGTCCAGAAATCACATTTTGCACTTTAACCCTTAAAAAAGTCAATTTCGCAAAAAGGTCCTTCTTTTCTCAAAATTGCAAATAGTTCCAATTAATTTCCGAAAAATCTGGAAAAATACTAATTAAATCTCAAATATTAAATAATGATTTTTCATGAAGAAACTAAATTTTCAAACTTCTCATAAAAGTGTTTGCATGTGTTTTGCACGTGTAAAAGATAAACTTTTCTGAAAATATTCATTAAATCTCCAAAAATAAATTTAAATTCATTTTCAAATATAAAAATAATATTTGAAAATTACAACATATTTAGAGTGGAAAACTTTTGATGAAATCGACTCCTTGCTCTCTCACCTTGAGTCCTCCTGAATCCTGTACCTGTACATGTACTTCTGCAATCCAATACCTGTACCTTTGCAATCCAGTACCTGTATTTCTGCAATCCAGTACCTATTGAAGTGGGAACGTCAGTATTAACTGACGCATTAAGGCTGATAACTAGCAGCGGATATGAACTATAGCAAACTGATTGATGAAAAAAGAAACATGTACATATATTTAATGTGTCAGTATATGTTATGACTTAGACTCTAATGCAAGATTACTAATGCACTGATGCTCTTATTCTAATGCAAGCGAGTCTCCGAAACAGTATGCAACCCATACTACATACACCCCATCTCAAGCTGTTTCTCCATATATAGGGATTTGAACCCACATTATGAAATCTACTTGTACACAATCCTGTTCCTGACAATACAACGTGACTAGTGAGGTTGCAGAAGGGGTCAAGTCCCCATCTGCAGTATGCTTATGGTGTCTCCGTTTGCCACTACTACCCGGCGTACTGGACCTCACTCAAAAACAGGATTGCAGGTACGGTCTAGTTCCGTTGCTACAGTCATATAGTGGTGTCCATGTTTGCCACTATTGCCCAGTGTACCGGGCCTCATTCGAAAATCAAAAGAACATAGGGTCTTGCATGCGTAGGATAGCCCGAAGCCTACCCTATGGCACCCCTGGGGTCTTGCAAACGCATGACAACACGTAGCATCTTATGGCACCCCAAGTCACAGTATTTTAGGAATTAACAAATGAGATACGCAACACGTGCTCCCAACTCTTGAGAAGGCACCATACGTCAACCCAATAACACTGCCTAGTGTCGACCTATAGGATATGTCAGATCATAAGGAATCACCCTTAACACCAAGTCTTTTCCTTCGGAGAATAATGATAATAAGTAATGGTTAAGTAGTAATATCCATAAGTTACTACCCTAACGATGTCACTAACCCTGAACAATCCTAGGGATGACAACAGTATAAACACAACATGCTCGGTCTTAAGTTTAGACTTCACAAGGTAACTCTACTAGGCTGCTCAACCTAGACTTACCAGAATCCCTAAGGATCTGGTTCATGGCCTATCGATCCAAGACCCCGACAATACGAACGTATTCGCATGCTACTACCCTGAACTTGGATTTCGTCAACACTCTGGTCCGCGATCAACTAACTCGGTTAAGATCTGACGGTACATGCGAAGTGACTTGTCCACAGTCCCATAGGAGTAAGGTAAACACATGTCTTGATGGTTGATAGCCCTAGGGCAATGATATCACCCAAGATAAGCACAGAAAACTGTGTATTAGCTAAGAAGCTACATACGAGTAGCCAAAAACACATACGAGGTAAACAAGCTACGTATGGGATCAACAACTACATACGAGCCAAGCGAGTTGCGTATGAGACAACAATATATATACGAGCCAAATAAGCTACGTATGAGACCCACACCTACATACGGGCCAGTCGAGCCGCATATGAGACAACAACATACATACGAGCCACATAAGCTATGTATGAGACCACAGCTACATACGGGCCAGTCGAGCAGCATATGAGCAAAATCACACATAAAAACAACCATACAATTAATCAACCTAGAAGCAATCAAACGTGCTTACTAGCAAAACTTGATTTTCTATATTTAGAAGCAACAGAAGAATCTAATAACAGTATAATACAAACATACACCAAGGAAAAGTCCGAAAGCGACATAAAAACCTCCCGACAACGTAGAAGCAACCAGTGCTATGCTTGTCGAAATTTAATAGAAATATACTTTTCAGAAAAGTAAGAATATCTACCACAACTCTCTAGTGGAATATTATTTCAGATTCTGTAAGGAATCTAAAATCCGGTCCATCGAACACATGCAAAGAGTTTAAACCCAACTACAAATTTTCAACAAAAAGTTAAAACTTCGCAAGCTGGTAACTTTTGCTCCACTCGTCGGAATCTAATGAAATTGTACAATTTTAAAAGGTGGGAACATCTACTAAAACTCCCCAGTTGACCAGTTGCTCAGATTCCGCAAGAAAATCCAAATTCCTACCCGTCGAACATACGCAAACAATTACCAAACTACCGATTTTCATAAAAAGTCTAAACATCCGTAGCTTGTAACTTTTGCTCCACTTATCGGAATCTAACAAAACAGGAAATTTGAAAAGGTGGGAACATCTACTAAAACTTTCCAGTTGACCACTTGCTCAGATTCTGTAAGGAAATCCAAGTTTCTACCCGTCGAACATATGCAAATAGTTACCAAACTACCGATTTTCAACAAAAAGTTGAAACTTCCGTAGCTTATAACTTTTGCTCCACTTATCGGAATCTAACGAAACTAGACAATTTGAAAAGGTGGGAACATCTACTAAAACTTCCCAGTTGATCAGTTGCTCAGATTCCGTAAGGAAATCCAAATTTCTACCCGTCGAACATACGCAAACTGTTACCAAACTACCGATTTTCAACAAAAAATTCGAAACTTTCGTAGCTTGTAACTTTTGCTCCACTTATCGGAATCTAACGAAACTGCACAATTTGAAAAGGTGGAAACATCTACTAAAACTTTCCAGTTGATCAGTTGCTCAGATTCCGTAAGGAAATCCAAATTCCTACCCGTCGAACATATGCAAACAGTTACCAAACTACTTATTTTCAACAAAAAGTCGAAACTTCCGTAGCTTGTAACTTTTGCTCTACTTATCGGAATCTAACGAAACTGGACAATTTGAATTGGTGGGAACGTCTACTAAAACTTCCTAGTTGACCAGTTGCTCAGATTCCGTAAGGAAATCAAAATACCAACCCATCAAACATACGCAAACAGTTACCAAACTACCGTTTTTCAACAAAAAGTCGAAACTTTCGTAGCTTGTAACTTTTGCTCCACATATCGAAATCTAACGAAACTGGACAATTTGAAAAGGTGGGAACACTTACTAAAACTTCTCAGTTGACCAGATTCTCAAATTTCGTAAGGAAATCCAAGTTTCTACCCGTCGAACAGTAACCAAAAACAGCAGACTTAACCCATAAAAGCCGAAACTTTGGGAGCCTATAATTTCTACTCCGCTTATCGGAATTTAACCCGAGTGGTTAATTCGGAAAGGAGAGAACGTCTACTATAACTCTCTATTTGATCCGAACATCAGATTCAGCCACTAAGACAATCTAAAATCTCGAAGTAGCAAAACAGCAAGAGTCCGGTAAAGACAGCCAGTTGCTGTACTTTGCAAACGACATAACTTCTACTCCGCTTATCGAAATTTAGCCCGAGACGCCAATTCAGAAAGGGGAGAATGTCTACTACAATTTCTCTAATGGGTCTCTATCTCAGATTCATCCATTAAGACACTAAAAAACTGAGAAGAGTCAAAATAGTAAGCGCTCAGTCCGACACTTTTTGCTGTATTTTCCAAAGGCCATAACTCCTACTCCGCTTCTCGGACTTTAACCCAAGAGGCTAATTCGGAAAGGGAAGAATGCCTGCTACAACTTCTCTAATGGGTCTCTACCTCAGATTCGACCATTAAGAGGCTCAAAAATAGCAATCAACAAAAACAATGAGCAACTCAGTCAAGTTACTGCCCTGTTTTTGTAATGACTGTAACTTTTGTGTCTCTTATCCGAATTTAATGCAAGAGGTCAATTCGGAAAGGGCAGGATGTCTACTACAACTTCTCTATAGGGTCCGAACTTCTAATTCTACCAGGAAGACCAATTAAAAGCCACTATAACCTACTGCCACACTAACCCGAAAACACAGTTTTCTGGCGAATTCCTCGCTATTTTGGGGAAACGGCTCGTTTGACCCACCAAATCTACTTCGAAAAATCTATAAAAATTAGAGAACACTAATAACACCTAGTAGAAGCTTCCACAGAAATATCGGGTCAAGATTCTACCTATAATATATGTAAACAAAATCAACCCTACAACTTTAAAAACCGATTCTTCATGCCTCCAATTGGTATTATACCACTTCAAATTTCACATAAACTCTACTCTAGCCCATATGCACATGAAACCACTTCAATACAATAACATACAATCAAAATAAACTTAATAATAACTAAAAATAAACATGAGTTAAGAAACCCCCACCTTAGGAAAGTGTAGGAAGGACTTGCTCTTCTATTTTCTCCTTGTTCTTGCTCCCTTCAAGAACAACATCATGAAGAAATGAACCCATGAAAACTCAGCCCTCTTCTCTTTTGATCTCCTTTTCTTTTCCTTTCTCAATCCTTTCTAAACAAAACCTAAGTAAAGAAGTAGTAGAAGAAGGGATTGGAGTGAGATGAGATTGGGATTTGAGAAGGGATGAATGGAAAGTTTTCTCTAACCCTAGGAGAGAAGGAATCCCGGCCAAAAGAGGATGGGGGGGGGGGGTTTGGGGGTGTTTTATAACACAAAGGGTGAAAGGTTATGGTGGAAAAGAGGTCCAAGTGTCATATACACTTGTGGCTTACAAAATTTGATGATTTATTTGCAAATAACCTTACAATCAAGCCATAATCCAATCCAAACCCTCCAAATCATCATGATGGATCAAAAATAATATATAATTTTGTCAAATCACAAACTACATGATTTGTATAAACACTCGAAATCGACACGATTCAATTTCGTGCATATATGTGAGTATACAGATAATTTTCGTTCGTGAAAACAAATAAATCAGTACAAAAATAATTTAATTCTGAGAAATAGAAATAAAATAATTTTATTACCGGCTCGAAAGATTCCAGTATCAATTTGATACAAATCAGTCGTAGTATAAGTACAAAGATAATGTTTATTAACAAAACTAGGTGATATCTACCAAAAATATTTTGTTTATGGAAATAATAATAAAATAATAATAATTTTTTGAATATCTGCTCGGGATTTTTCCAGACATTTTCTCAGAAACAAGTTTTTTAAGATTTTGTACAGGTGCACAAAACTGATACAATACCTATATATACTTACTAGTATATGTGTCCAAGTAACTTTTTATGAGTAAAACCAAGAAATTCCCATTAAAAATATTTTAATTTAAACATAATAATTTATACAATATAATATCCGTCCGGGATATTACAGCCGCCCCACCTTCGAGGCCTCGTCTTCCGTGAACAAGCGAAAGGGTGCAGAAGAAGACGGAGCTAAGAAGCTCCAAAAAGACAATGGGGGTCAGCGGCATCCTCCCCCTCGGTTCGAGAAATTCAGTCCGCTTAATGCGAGTGTATCTGCCGTCCTCATGGCGATCGGGAACGATGGCCTCCTACCGCCTCTGCCTAAGATGAATACTCTGGGAAAGAAGAAGGATTGGAGTAAGTGGTGCCATTTCCATCGGGACCACAGGCATTTCAAAGAAGAAATTGTGGCTCTCATCCAGAGAGGGCAGCTCACTTAGTTCGTAAGGAGGGACCGAGCCGATCCGCCCCCGCCGCCTAGGGGGGCTAATAGGCAAACTGAGCAATGCACGAAGACTCCGGAGGTCAAAGTAGAGGGCATCTTGCATCTGATACACGGAGGTCTAATGGGGGGAGATTCCAACTCCTCCCGAAAAGCCTTCGTAAGGGAGGTTAACTCTGTGCAAAGCCAGCCTCCCCCAAAGGGCCTCGGAGTCCCAGTGACGTTCTCCGATAGGGACCTGGAGGGTGTTCGCACACCCCACTGCGACGCCCTCGTCATCAACCTTCGAATGGCGAACTTCCAAATTCGTCGCGTCTTGGTAGACAACGGCAGCTCCATCAACATCCTTTTCTTGGAGGCCTTCAAAGGTCTCCGGCTGTCGAGGGACCAGCTCAAGCCCGCAGGCTACACTCTCCACGGGTTCACTGGGGTCCCAGTTAAGATCGAGGGAATTATAACCCTCGACGTAACTCCTGGAAAGGCCCCGGCAACTCGCACGGAGCCAATGGATTTAATGGTGGTCGATGTCAAGGTCTCCTACAATGTGATCCTGGGTAGACCAGGTTTGGCCGTGCTTTAAGCCATCCCTTCGGCCAACCACATCAAGATGAAGTTCCCCACGCCCTCAGGAGTGGGAGAAGTTAGAGGAAGCCAAGAAGTGGCTCGGAAGTGCTATATGACCTCGATGGGGGGTCTTGTTCTCTCCTTGGAAGCACTCGAACTGCCTCAGAAAGGTGGTCAGACCATTTTTGAGCCCATGGATGAGTTGGAGGAAGTGGTCTTCTCCGATGAAGACACAACTAAGACGTTCCACGTCAGTAAGGCTCTCTCCCCCTTCATAAAGCAAGATATCTCCCGGTGCATACGAAAGAATCGCGACCTCTTCGCATGGACTGCAGCAGACATGCCCGGGATCTCAAAGGAGCTCTCAATGTACCGTTTGAGCGTCACCCCTGGAGTCAAGCCTGTCCAACAGAAGAGGCAGAAGTTTGCCCCTGAGAGGCAACAAGCGATCAAGGAGGAGGTTAAGAAACTCCTCAATGCCCGCTTTATTCAGGAGGTAAACTACCCTGAGTGGCTCTCCAATGTGGTGATGGTCAAGAAGGCCAATGGGAGTTGGAGAATATGCACTGACTTCACAGATCTCAACAAAGGCATGCCCGAAGGACCCCTTTCCTCTTCCCAGCATCGACGCCCTGATCGATGCGACCTCCGGGCACGAGCTCTTTAGTTTTATGGACACCTTCTCAGGGTACAATCAAATCAGGTTGTTCCCTCCCGATATCCCGAAGACCTCATTTGTGATGGACCAAGGCCTCTATTGCTACCGTGTTATGCCATTCGGCTTGAAAAATGCGAGAGCTACCTATTAGCACCTGGTGAACAGGGTCTTCCAAGACCAAATTGGCCGAAATATGGAGGTCTACATCGACGACATGTTGGTCAAAAGCACCGGAGGGCAAGAGCACACTCTCAAACTTGAAGAAGCCTTTGAGGTGCTCGGAGACACAATATAAAGCTAAACCCGAACAAGTGTGCGTTCGGTGTCTCATCTGGCAAATTTCTGGGGTTTATGGTCAGCCATAGAGGCATAGAGGCCAACCCTGAGAAGATCCAAGCCATTCTTAAAATGGCTTCCCCCTCCAACGTTAAAGAGGTGCAGAGGCTCACGGGATGCCTTGCCGCGGTCGGGCGATTCCTCTCCAAGTTCGGGGAAAAGTGCCTCCCCTTCTTCAATGCCCTCAGGGGGGCTAAAGGCTTCGAGTTGGGATAGCAGCAACAGGAGTCCATTGACAAGATCAAAAAGTACTTGGCCAACCCCTCGCTCCTGAGCAAGCCAGCGCCTGGAGAAGTCCTCTACCTCTATCTCGAAGCTTCGGAGCAGACGCTCAGCACGGTCCTAGTAAGGAAAGAGGAGAAGATACAGAAGCCCATCTATTACATTAGTAAGGTGCTCCGCGATGCCGAACTCTGTTATCCAAAGCTGGAGAAGATGGCTCTCGCCCTGGTCATGGCGGCCCCAAAAGCTCCGCCCCTACTTCCAATCCCACTCGGTGGTCGTCCTTACCGACCAACCGCTGAAGCAAGTTCTGCACAAGCCTGAGATTTTCGGGTGGCTATGAAGTGGTCCATCGAGTTGAATCAGCATGACATTAGCTACCAGCCTAGAACGACAATAAAGGCCCAAGCTCTGGGCGAGTTCATTGTGGAGAACACCATCCCAATTGCGAGTCGCGTGCCGACCCCTCCGTCTGGACCGTCTATGTGGACGGGTCCTCTTCCACCGATGGAAGCGAGGCTGGCGTCATCCTAACTGGCGCCGACGCTTTCGTCCTCTAGTATTCCCTCCACCTCAACTTCTTGGCATCAAACAATGAGGCAGAATATGAAGACCTCATAGCGGTGCTCTGCTTGGCTCGCAAGGCAGGTGCCGAGCAAGTAAGAGTCTTCAGCGACTCCTAGTTAGTGGTCAATCAAGTGTCCGGGGAGTACGAGGAAAGAGACGACTGCATGGCTAGGTACTTGGCAAAGGTGAGAGAGCTTCTAGCTCTATTCAGAAATGTTCAACTCCAGCAGGTTCTCCGAGAGGAAAACTCACAAGCAGATGCCCTCTTTAAGCTCGCCTTTTTGTCTCTTCAAGGTCTAGAATGGACCATCTTGATAGAGGTCCTTCTCAAACCAAGCATTGACGAAGATGGCTCGAAGCCAATGGAAGCCTACCCCCTAACACTTGGGGAAAACTGGATGAAGCCTTTCCTCGAGTACCTCCGGGATGGAGTACTTCCGGAGGATCCAAAAGAAGCAAGGAGGATCAGGACACGAGCAGAGCGGTACACACTCCTGGATGGGGTCATGTACAAACGCTCGTACACCCAGGTTGATGGTCGACCCTATCTGAGATGCCTCTCCCCGGAGGAAGCGCTCTACGCCTTGAAGGAGGCCCATGATGGTCTATGCGGCGCGCACTTGGGAGCGAGATCCCTCGCCTGGAAGCTCTTGAACTACGTCTACTTCTGGCCCACACTACTTAGTGATTCCGAGGAGTAAGTCCGCCAGTGCGACTCCTGTCAGAAGTTTGCCCCAATCTGTCACCTGCCCCAACCACAACTTGCTTCCTTAGCAAGTCCAATCCCCTTCGTGGGGGATGGATTTGCTCGGACCATTCCTTCCTGCACCGGGCCAGCTGAAGTTCTTAGTGGTAGCAATAGACTACTTCTCCAAATGGATAGAGGCCGAACCTCTTTCAACAATCACCGAGCACAAGGTGCAAAAGTTCTTTTGGAAGAACATCATCTGTCGGTTCGGAGTGCCTCTCATCCTTATAACCGACAATAGGACCCAATTTACGGGAGCAACCTTTCGAGACTTTTGCACCGACCTTAGGATTCAGCAGCGGTTCTCTTCTACAGCGCACCCCCAGTCCAATGGTCAGGTGGAGAACGCGAACCGTCAAATACTCTTCTGCTTGAAGAAGAGGCTGGATAAGTCCACTAAAGGGCTATAGGTCGTACAACTCCCTAATGTACATTGGAATTATCGCACCACAAAAAGAGCTCCAACGGGAGAGTCCCCTTTCAACCTCACCTACGGATCCGAAGCTCTCGTCCCGTTGGAGGTGGGCCTGCCTTCACCTCGACTCATAGCTTACAATGAAGCGCAGAACGCGAACCAGCTTCGCAACTGCCTAGACCTCATAGACGAGATTCGTGAGAAAGCCGCAATCTGCCAAGAGACCTACCGTCATAGGATTACTCAAGCTTACAACAAGAGGGTACGACCCACCAACATAAAGGAGGGGGACTTAGTGCTGAGAAAGTTGTCAATTTCTGACCCAAGCAAGAGAGGCAAGCTGGCACCCAATTGGGAAGAACCATATAAGGTCTCCAGAGTTATACACCTGGGTACGTATCAACTCAAAGACCCAGGGGGCAGGAAGTTACCAAGGACATGGAACGCAGAGCACTTGATGAAGTACCAAGAGGGTGTCTAAACACCGCTCCAAGCAACTTCCCTAGGATCGCTCCAGAAGACATGTCTCGAGATCCATACTTGTATTTGCTCTTTATCCAAATGTAAAGGCTCGCAACTTAGAAGCGACCACGTAATTGTTTGCAATAAAATGAAATCTCCCCCCACAACTTTTCTATCTCTTGAGTAACCTAACTCTACTTAGCAAATTTTCTATTTTTGGGGTAGTCTAACTTTACTTGCAAAACGTTTTTCTTTGTTAAAACGACGAGTTTGGAGTCCAACACTTGGCTCGATTTCGCTTCGACTACTTGCTTATAAGCGAGTAAGAAGTGGTTCGCCATTCGGAATTGCTCCCACAACTGTTGACTCTCTCTTTAAACGACGAGTTCGGAGTCCAACACTTGGCTCGATTCCGCTTTAACTACTCGCTTTTAAGTGAGTAAGAAGTGGTTCGCCATTCGGAATTGCTCCCACAACCGTTGACTCTCTCTGTAAACGACAAGTTCAGAGTCCAACACTTGGCTCGATTCCGTTTCGACTACTCGTTCATAAGCGAGTAAGAAGTGGTTCGCCATTCGGAATTGCTCCCATAACCATTGATTCTCTCTTTAAACGACGAGTTCGGAGTCCAACACTTGTCTCGATTCTGCTTCAACTACTCACTCCTAAGCGAGTAAGAAGTGGTTTGCCATTCGGAATTGCTCCTACAACCGTTGACTCTCTCTTTAAACGACGAGTTCGGAGTCCAACACTTGGCTCGATTCCGCTTCGACTACTCACTCCTAAGAGAGTAAAAAGTGTTTCGCCATTCGGAATTACTCCCATAACTGTTGTCTCTCTCTTTAAACGAAGAGTTCGGAGTCCAACAATTGGCTCGATTCCGCTTTGACTACTCGCTCGTAAGCGAGTAAGAAGTGGTTCACCATTCGGAATTGCTCCCATAACCGTTGACTCTCTCTTTAAACGACGAGTAGGAAGTGGTTCGCCATTCGAAATTGCTCCTACAACTGTTGACAACTACAGACGCTAGCACACAAGCTCACAAAACAAATGCTATTTCAATCGAATTTGGGATTACAAGTCCAAGTACAAGGCCAACTACCCATGTTTACATTGGGAAACAAAACTTGTACAAAAAGTCTGCAACATCACAAGCGAGATGCCCTAACGCCTCCTAGAGAGTGGGATACTCCTTTTGAGCGACAAACGGGGTCGATGAACACCTTGCCGCTGCGAACTTATGCCCGTGGAGGTCTCTAGGCCGATGAGCCGATTTGCATCATTGAGAGTTGCACCGATTGAGGTCCGGCTCGACGAGCCGGCCACTCTGCTCTGCGCGTCTCTGGGACACCCCATGGTGGAGGTGAACGTAGTGCCAATTCGTGAAACGACCGTCCCTGTGAATACTCTCCTCGGGGGCAAGAAGTGGTCCTAACATTGCTTCCCTCTGAGAGACATCGCAGCCGATGAAACTTTGCCTCTAAATCAACGATTCACTCATTCAGCGAGTCGTCTGTTACCTCAAAATGTAGCCAAGGCATTCTACTCGTATTGCCTACACGAGAAGCTTCAGAGATACTCTGCCGAAGCTGTGCTGTCTCCAAACTCTTTTCGAGCACCACGTTCTTCAGACCGTCTCTCTCGGCTGTATCCTCAAACAAAGAATTTCAAAGGGACTCTAGCTTTGTTACCTAGCTTGCTAGAGTTCGAGGGACTTCCCTCCTCCACTTTCTGAGCTTGCTCCTTCAATCGCTTCAGTTCGGAGGTGCGACGCGTCTGCATCAGCTTGTGATGACCTAGTTCTGCCTTGCTCTTGAGAATCCTCTCTCGACTTTGAGAGAGAGCCATCCTAGACGCTCCTAGGTCAGATCGAAGACAAGACACCTCCACCACTTCCTCTGTCGACATTGCTTCGACTATTTGATACGGCTCAGCAACCTGAAAAGGCAAGGACACGACAACACTAAGCTTGAGAAATCCCCAACACTTAGCTATTTTTTGCCAAAAAGACAGCCAAAGAATTCAACAAAAGAAATCCCCAACACTTAGCCATTTTTTGCCAAAAGACAATCAAAGAATTCAACAAAGGAAATCTCCAACACTTGTTCAAAATAGAAAACTTCATTCATTTAAAAGTTCATTACTACAAAAGAGCGGTGGCCAGTCCGCTATAAGGCAATACAAGAGGCAAAGGCAACAAAATAAGACAGCTGAAGTCAGAGGGCCACCTTGAGTGGTAGCTCGGTGATGGGCTCCTCGATGGATGCCTCCCTAACCTCTACTATCGCTGTCTGGGGGTCGGACACGACCTCATCACCCCTTTCCTCCTCCTCGCCCTCCTCGCCCTTCTCGCCTCCCTCTGGGTTGGATTCAACAGCCTCGCCACCGGCCGGGCCCTAGAGACTGTATCCCGACCTGTCGAAGCTGGGGATGCGAGCCTCGACGTGCTCGAGGGCTATGGCATAGGACTGCTCCATGTTCGATGCCATGTGTTTCTTCGCCTCGGCCTCTATCGCCGCCCTCGCCACTGCCACCGCCTCGTCCTTCTCCCTCGCCATGTCTTCTAAGGCCTTCTTCGCCTTCTCCCTCTCCTCGTCCGCCCGAGCTGCCTTCTCGTTTGTCTGTGCCAGGACCGTCTCAAAATAGGCAACCTGAGCTGCCAGGGACTCCGAGCGGTGCTGCTCTGCATTGTACAATTTTGCGACCCTCGCCGTTTCGGCTCAGTCCCTGTCGCACGACAGCTTCAGCTTCCTCTCTTCCTCGGAGTATTGCTCGAGGAAGTGGCTGAAGTAGCACGTGATATAAACAAAAGAGAAAGAGAAACAATGAAAAGCCAAGCAAATGACTTAGAAATTTTTTGGATTATCAACGAATCGATTAGGAGACTCACTGATATCGTCGCCTGAGCTATCTCAAGAGCATCGTCGCCCGTGGTCCCTGCCTTCAGGGCTGCTCGGTCCTTCGGAGTCGGAAAATGTTTCAAGGCATGCATGCACATGGCCGAATCCCCCAAGAAGCCATCATGATTCATCACCCGCCAGTCGAGGACGAAGAGCTTCTTGTGCCCCTCGGTCAGGATCGCCTCGGCCTTCTCGGTAAGGGGAGGAACCTCGAACACCAACATCGCGGAGATGGAGAAGACTTCGGCTGAAGGCTCAGACGGGGTTGGCTGAGGGAGAGCAGCACCGGGGCAGACCGCTGAGGAGATGCCAAATCCACAGTCTCAACTGTGGTAGAAAGCATTTTAGTGGGTCGGCCAGACGCTGGTCCCGCAGTCGTCCTCTTCCTCTTCTTAGCATCGGTGCCCTTGGCACCACTCACATTCCGCTCCACCATTATTGCCTTGAAGTCCATGTTCAGAGCCTTTACCAAAGTGAAAAAACTATGTTAAAACGAGGAGGACGAAGTATAAAGAGAAGTTTAAAAATAAGAGACAAGATGTCCGGAGCGTACTCAGGTCGATCGGACTGAGACCCGACACGTGAAGGACCTCCTCAGTCATGTCTTTCCAGCTCAGGGTCGGAAGATTAATCAGCTTCCACGCATCTCCTGCCTCGGTCGGAGTCAACACCGGCTCGACCTTAGCCCACTTCGGCACATCCTTTTTCCACCTGGTCGGGAAGTCCCACTCCGTGGTGCTTCGGATAAAAAAGTACTTCCCCTTCCATGACTTGATAGAGTCCGAGTTCTCTATCAACTTAATGCCTTTTCGCGGCGACAAGTAGTACCGGTGCTCCATCTTGTTCATCCGGTTAATCCGATACATGCTCCGAAGAAGGACGAGCTGAGGCTACACCTTCGCCTCCCGATATTGGTGCAAAAAGCCAAGCACGTGGCGCAACATGTTCGGCATGAACTAAATCGAACTCAGCCCATACCATCCCAGCACTTCGGTTATGAAGGGGTGAAGGGATAGGCGCAGACCAGCATTCAGTTCGTCATAGGCAAAGATGCATGTATCGCGCAAGATCGCCATACATGCTCGCACTCCTGGTGCGGGGAGGATTAGGGTGTACTCCCGGGATATCATGAAGCTCCTCCGGATCCGGAGCAGGTCCCTCTCTGTCAAAACTGAGGGGATGTCATCAACCTCGGTAACCTCCTTCGGCTCGTTCTCTGCATACGACTCCGACCTCCCATAGATGGCCTTCGTCAGTAGTTCGCCAGTATACTGCCTGACTCCCCCATGGCCTGATATCTCAGACGGCAGTCGACCCATTTCTCCTCCCCTCCAGACGGGTTCTACCACCATCTCGACTATTACCGACAGAACCACCTGTTTCCCCTTCTCTTGGGCTGACGGAGCAGCTAGCGCACTCGTTGCCGACCCTCCTACTTCTGCCCCCTTCTCTTGGATGAGCAGAGCCTCTAACATCCGCTCACTCTCTTTCTCCAAGGAAGAGGCCTCACTACCTGAGGACACTCTAGACATCTTGGGAAAAATATATATATCTAAGTGAAAATATATATATATTTACATTGATGGGACGTTCTCGGTCGAAAAAGTTCGACGGAAATTGCTTTGCCACACCGCGATAGCTAGCACAAACACCCAGGAGCGAAAATCACCACTAGCGGAGCAACTCGAGAGTGGAAACCTTTTCTTGGAGTAAAAAGTGAAAGAATGAGAGAAGTGTTGAGGGGGGGGGGAGAACTTATAGTAAAAAAGAACGACTCTTGGGCTTCTAACTGATTGGGCCCCACTCAAGCCAATTAAAGAATGTTAAACGACAGAATTCTTAAAGGAGGGAACGACATACGGCCGTGCTGTCTCAAAGCGCCGAACTACCGAGGTGCCCATTCAAAGAAGGATACCCCCGAGCTACCGGGGCACCGACCGCCGCATTTGGGGAAAAATGCCTCCGAGCTCCTTGGACCGTCTAATAGTTAAGACATTCGCGCCCACCTCTGTTGGATGGCTCAGATTTCACACATCCACAAAACGACAAAATCACGTTTTCTCGT
The DNA here is from genome assembly GCA_017893485.1 of Hemerocallis citrina. NCBI lineage: Eukaryota > Viridiplantae > Streptophyta > Magnoliopsida > Asparagales > Asphodelaceae > Hemerocallis > Hemerocallis citrina. The sequence continues at coordinate 56,925,766 of CM030367.1, read as the reverse complement.
GATCTGAGCCCACAAAATGATAAAATCACATTTTCTCGTGATATGAGTTTCTCACACCGAGATTCGAGCCTTATGAACATCCCAGATCTAGGCACGTAGCTCGCCAGCCATCGTAGCACCGAACTACTGGGTCGCCAAGTTGCCGAAGTGCCCACCCGGAGAAGGATGCCCCCGAGCTATTGGGGCACCAACCTCCGTATTTGGGTAAAAAATGCCTCCAAGCTCCTTGGACCATCTGATCGCCCAGACATTCGCGCCCACCTCTGATGGATGGCTCAGGTGTCGCCACGTCCACAAGATGACAAAATCACGTTTTCTAGTGATCTGAGCCTACAAAACGACAAAATTACATTTTCTCATGATCTGTGCCCATAAAATGACAAAATCACTTCCGAGCTACCGAGCTACCGAGGCTCCGAGCTACCGAGGTGCCCATTAGGAGAAAGGCACCCCTGAGCTGCGGCGTCGAGCTACCGAGCTGCTATCCCGAGCTACCGAGGTATCGACCTCCGTATTTGGGGAAAAAATGCTGCCGAGCTCCTTGGACTATTAGATCGTCCAGATTTTCATGCAACGGCTGATGGATGGCTCAGATGTCGCCACATCCACAAACGACAAAATCACGTTTTCTTGTGATCTGAGCCCACAAAATGACAAAATCACTACCGAGCTGCCGAGGCTCCGAGCTACCAAGGTGCCCATTCGAAGAAAGGCACCCCCGAGCTGCGGCATCGAGCTGCCGAGCTGCTATCCCAAGCTACCGGGGCACCGACCTCCATATTTGGGAAAAAACATTGCCGAGCTTCTTGGACCGTTAGATCATCTAGATTTTTGTGCAACGGCTGATGGACGGATCAGATTTCGCCACTTCCACAAAACGACAAAATCACGTTTTCTTGTGAACTGTGCTCACAAAACAACAAAATCACTGCCGAGCTACCAAGCTACCAAGGCTCTGAGCTACCAAGGTGCCCATTCAGAGAAAGGCGCCCCCGAGCTGCAGCGCCGAGCTACCGAGCTACAGCGCCGAGGTACCGGAGCACCGACCTCCGTATTGGGGAAAAAATGCCTCTGAGCTACTCGAGCCGTCAGATCGCTCAGATAATTACACCCGCCACTGATGAATGGCCCAGATTTTGCCACGTCATAAATAAGGCGATAATTTCTTTTTATTATTTTATTAATTCGGATTATTTATTTAAAAGTTATAAAAAATGATTAAAAATTTAGGAAAATTAATTAAAAATTCTGAAAAATAATTATAAATTTGGGGGAATATTTTTGAGCCCCCGAGTAAATAATTATTAGTTAGAATGATTAATTAGTGCTCCCGGAGAGCAAATCATCGCTTTACAAAATTGAATAAATGGTTCGAAAAAATAATATAAAATTTGGAAAAAATACCAAAAATCCAGAGAGACCTGAGAGCAAACTTGGGCACGTTACCAGCTTAGAAAAGCACCATCACCCCTCAGACGAGATTCGAACACCTGTTGAGAACTCCGATAAAGCCATATACGCCATTAAAACAACAAAACTATTCCCCAAAGGCCGTAACACACAGTCTTTGGGAGTGGGGGGCTCGTGATATGGCTAAAAATGGGGTTAAATTGGAACCATTCAAAGTGGGCATGAATCTCAAAGTCCTAGGGGCAAGACGGTAATTTCACATAAAGACGGATCCGAATCCGAATTGGAAACTGGGTCCCTCCTCTTGGACTCGCTAACCCATGAACGGATCTAGCCAGTTGAGAATGGGTCCCAACCCGTTAGGGGTCAGTTCAACAGGATTGGAGAAAATCCTGGCTCCCCCTGATATAGAGGAGGTGGTTATAACCACCCTTATCCTGCCACACCGGGAAGTAGGGATTCAGTCTTATCCTAAAAGAGATCCCCTTGGCGACTATAAAAACCCCCCTACCTCCTACGGTTACAGGTGATCACACTTTGCACACTAAAGCTCTTTCACTTCACTTTTTCTGTGTATTGACTTGAGCATCGAAGGGTTCGTCGCCGGGATCCATCCCGGTGTCTCGAACGTTTGTACAGGTTCAAGGGAGCACCAAGGAGTCAATTAGTCAGTAAGGAAGAAGAAGGGTTCCGTCTATTCGAGTCCCTGATGAACCTACAAATCTCATCTATTGCCCCCACACCAGAATCCAGCGGCAACAAAAACTAATGAAGAAAATGAGAAGATAAGGTGGGCGTGGTTTTTGGTTGGCTATCTGGACGGGGGTAGATGTCATGTCCCGCTTCCTAAAAAAACGGAATACGAGTACATGACATTATCTCAGCGAATGACTAACATCACCCACAAACTGTTTATCCGATTAACTCAATAATATAATCAATACAGAACAATTGTGCAGGCAATAATAATAATCTCATTAACAATAATATTTGAAATGAAGCAATGTAAAATATCCAAATATAATAATAATCCAATATCTGGAAACAAATAATAGCAATATTCCGGTCAAAAGCCCACAATATAATGACATAACACTAGTTCAATAATTAAATCTCCATGATAAAACACTAATTTATTAAGCGGCGATGCTATCAATTATTCACCAATGTTGTTCTCCCAATCCATCAGAAAATTCTCCATAAACACCTGTAAACACTTCATCTAAAAAGAGGAAAAAAATTGTCCTTAGAGCAAGTCATGGACAGCAAGTAGAGAAAGCAAGAAACAATAGAATAACGGTATAGTAACGAATTCAATGGATCAATAGGAATCAATAACATGGCACGATAATCAATAATCAATATCACGGTAATCGATGTAATGGCTATAAATTATGATTCAATATTCGATAACAATAATCAATGATGAATAACAATTACACTTAGCTAATATTTGATATTAATAGGAACAAGGATGAACAATATGCAATGTCGGTGATGTGCTGCAACTCTTAAGTCTATTAATCATTTTAAATCCGAACTAAAGCACGTACTACTGCATCCCATGCTACAGGTTCGATGCATACAATCAATTTCTTTTAGACTGAGTGGTAAAATCTATAGATCATATGTCAGTACGGTAATCACTGATACGATACAATATTATTGCACAATTCATTATAATGATACACTGATTTACTGATTCACGAGTTCACGGGTTCACGAGGTCACGACACGAAAGATTAGGGTTCCGTAGTTAGCGCTCCATAATCAATCGATAAACATTGGTCGACACATTCACTATATTATTCACTACTCAAGTCATTGTCATAAACCTCAGCTTGTTAATTATTTTATCAATGCAACAATACAATAAACAATAAATGGACATTTTGGTGAACAATAGTATCAATAGGGGGACAATAGGATGATAACTTGAATAGAACAATTAGAATGGTGACAATAAGACACTAGGATCATGCAATGCAACATATACATTTCAATTCATGCAATACAATGATATAGGATAATTAAACTATTAAAAATTGGAATATAAAATTTTGCACAGCAAGAGTAGTCAGTAAAAAATGCAGTTTTCTGCTGTTTCAGAACTCAAAAACTGAATTCGTCAAAAGTTCTAGATACTAGACTTCTACACGATTGCAATGCATATTTAAAGTTCAAAATCCGACAACAGTAGCTAGGTCAATCACGTTGTTCTTTACAGATTTCATGTTCAGACAGAATTTCGACATCATGTTATTTTATCTTTAGAATCAGCAAATACTCAATAATAAATTCATTAAAAATATTTTCTAGACTCCTAAACATGTTAAGCAATAATCTGAAATTTTCAGAGTAAAATTTTATCATTTGATTAGCCTTTTCACTGTTTAAACATGAAAGATACAAGAATGTGAAAATTTTAAAAGTAAAACATAGCTGTGGTAAAACGAGCATAACTTTTGCTACAAAACTCGGAATTTAGAAATTCAAGATGTTCTGGAATTTAGAAAGATAAGGCTACAATTCTTATTCAGAAAGTATTTCATTTTAAGATTATTTACTGGGTCCAAAATAGCAGTCAACATATAACCAACAAGCAATATACAGGTTTTGGGTAATTTTCAAGCAATATACAACCAACAAGCAATAACACGATGGGTATCAATTCTATTAGTCGATAAATTATGTAATCAGCATGATGGGTGCAATAACATGATCAATAAAAATAAGAAATACATACATACACTAATTTAACATCAATCACACAACAATCGATAAATCAAACAAACAACCTAGCAATAAAATCTACGGTAGATTAATTGTGCGGTGATCATATGCATAACCCTATTAACGATACTATATGAGTGCATGAGAGATTCATTCTTTAGAAGAAAAAGTGGCACGATGTCAAGAGTATTGGCGTTAGCTCGTGTAAACCCTCAATAGACCCAACGAAGATGAACAATATAATGATATGATAACGAATAGGATCTACTTGCAAGAATTTCAATAAAACTTTAATTTGATATAATTAACAATTCTAGAGGACAGTGACTTACCTTATAAATAGCAAAACGAATACCAAGGATAATGGGATAAGAATCGTGGGCGACGAACCACGAACACGAGAACACGGAATCACGGAATATGTGTGAACTACGTGCAATACACACACACACAAAACGGCAACCACAAAACACCAAACACAATTACTGAACCCCCACTCCATAAAACCAAGCAGTAACCTCCACTCCTCCACACCAAAAGAGAAAACAGCCACTACAGCAAATCTACTTCTTCCCTTCTTCCACGCACCAACAGCGGAGAAAGAGAGAGATTACGGGATAACGATCGGGCGGTGACTGCGACACCCACTGTGAGGGCAGCGAGGGTGCTCGGGGTGACTAGCAGCGGCACTGCGTTCGAGGAGCAACACAGCGACCAAGGGAAACGGCGGTAACAACGTGCTCTGTTTCTGCGATGAAATAGATGAGGAAGAGAAGGTGGGGTTTTGAGTGTTCGATGATGACGACGACAGTTGAAGGGGTCTTTAGTGGTTGTGGGGACAACATAGAGGTGAAGGCGGTGGTCGACGAGGAGCAGTCGGGGCAATGGCAATGGGTTTCAGAGTGGGACTAGGCGGCGGAGTGGCGCTGTCGACTAGGCGTGCTCGAGCGAGAGGCACGACGAGGAGCTTGGAGGTTGATGGAGGTTGGAGGCCGCTTCGTTGTGATGGAAGAAGGGTGGGGGTGAAAGAGGAGGAAGAAAAGTGAACATGGACGGGGTGGGGGGTAGCAAAGTAATGAGGTAGGGGGTTCTGGCGGCTAGAGTTAGGTAGGGTAAGGTAGGGTTAGGTGTGTTTTAGTAGTATATTTATAGGGTTTATTTAGGGTATTGGGTCTTGGGTACAATCCAATAAGAAAATAGGTAAAATCAATTAGTGGGTATAAATTTAATATGGAAAAATAATTTGCATTATAGCGTTTATAAAATATACCTTAAATCAAATAATATAATACATATAAAATGGAGCATGTTCGGGCTTAAAACAAAACAATAATAATGATAATAATAACAAGAATAATAACAATAAAAAAAAAAAAATAATAATACTAGTGACAGTGAGAATAATAATAATAACAACAACAATAATAACAATAATAATAATCACAATGATAGAATAAGATTATATAACAAAATATAAGATTATATAACAAAATATAAATTTATTAAAATAACCCAAATAGCAATAATACATTTGATTTGGCTCAAATATAAATACCCGATCAATAAGAAATATGAAGTAAGATCAAAACACATCATTATTCGAAATAGATAAAATTTTTGTTTAGAAAATATTTTAATAAAAGATCCGAACAAAATTTAGCAGAAATTAAATTTATAAAAATCAAATTATCGAAAATACACGAAAAATACTTATTAGCGGGAATGGGGGTTACATAGGAGGAAGAAAGGAGAAGGGTAGAGGTGTAAATAAAAGTGTAAAAATTAATTATAAGTCCTTCCTTGACTCTTTCATTTTTTATATGTCCTTATAATTCTTCTTTTTATTGTAAAATCCAATAAAACAGGCTCCACCGAATAAATAAATCAATTAAAGAATATATATAAAATAAAATTGCAGATTTATGCATAATAATAACAATAACAATAATATCTAATAGCAATGAAGAAATACATACGACTATTTTGAAATTATAAAATAAAGGGGTGTTACATTATACATACCTCAAAAGAAGCTCGTCCCCGAGCTATGAGGACTGAGGAAAAACCAATCAAACACTTATCGACCAACTCATCAATATGCTTCATCATACTAGACCATCAAATGGTCCTCCTGATATCTCTTCACCTCTTCGTACCTCCTAAATGTACAGTATATCTAGTGTTATATGTCATGTCTATCAGTTGCTCCCAAAGGTCATACACGTCAAAAAGACCTAATTTATCGCTTTCTACCCTCGATCTCATCCAAAATCCATTATCATTATCAGTAATCTATATAATAAAACACAAAGAAAGCTATCAAGTGGCTCTCATTCAATAGGGTTGAAATCAATGGTCCAGATCTAACCTCGCAAAACATATTTTCCCGTCCAAAAGTTCCCCCCCAAAACTCAAATTCAAATCCTCAAAACAACTCCTTTATTTATTTATTTATTTCTCTCTCTCTTTCTCTCTCTCTCTCATTCTCTCTCTATTTACTCAGAAATTTATATTTTCTGATTCCAGGTTTGTAAATTTTCAGATTTTTTATGCATTTTTTAATTGCTCATGTTACATTGAAAATACCAAATATCTCATCAACAGTTAAATTTCATCATTTTCCACACTCAAAGTTCTAAGAAGTTGGATTTTACACTCCCATTTATAATTATTTTTCATCATATACTAATGGAAACTTGGACTTTTATTTACAACTAATTATTGTTTTACTATTCAAACTTGAGCTACATAATTGTTGTTTTACTATTTACAAGACCTTCATATGTTGTATCGTTCCGAAAATGTGCCGTAGGCACGTGCCCATGGGCAAATCTAGTATTCAATATATTGTGAAGGATATTCATCCATATTGTCCAATTAAGGTGATGTATTGTACGAATATTACTCTTTTATATCCGAAAAATATACTTTTCCATACCCAAGCAAAAAATCTGATATATATCTTGGCGATATGAATTATACAACCCAGGTTATCCATGAAAGTTTAGAATACATGACATTTTATGTGAAATTGAGGGACACATCAATATCGTACGGTTTTGTTATACTTCTATGCAATATTTAATTAACTCTTCCATGCTCATATGATTTGTAAATATTGTGAATACAGAGACTCAATTGTTGTATTGGATCAAAACTTTTCCTATGAATAAATACTAGATAACCTTCCTCAAACAAATAATGCAATAAGCAAAAGTTATATGAGTGAAAAATATGACTAAGCACTTGCAACTTTCATGTACGCCCTATTATTAACCTAGTAACAATACCATTGTACTGATTAGCATATTTAAGTAATCTTAGCAAATAAAGAGTAATGATATAGAAAGCCTTGAACACAAGATTTCAAAACCACCTTCAACTTCTGCAAACTCAGTGGAGCAAGACATGAAACCTTTCAGTAGGTGTATACAAAAAATTTGAGGGAAACTAGATTAATACAAAGGATGACTCCATCCACATACGACATACACAATATCAGTATGTTGAATGCTTTAAATACAGGTTTAAGATTTTATCTGGTCTATCTCTACAAACAAATAAAATTTTAAAAAGTGGTTCTCAAAGCTAAATCTTTACAAATATGTAAGAGATGACCATTATAACACACTCAACAATAAAAGCACAATAGAGTGATTACAAAAACACCTGTAGTTGTAATACAATTCTACATAAGAAAATGCGTAGTGATCATTTGCATATAAAGATATATGTAGATTGAAGAAAAAGTATCCAATATTAAACACTTGAGGATTTAACAAAGAATCTAATTAAATTCATCTCATTAAACATATGAAGGTTCTTTTAGTAATATTTCAAAAGAAAAGCTCTCTCAGTAATATGTGTTCCTAGTCAAGTTGGATATATTCAAAAAGGAAAAAATAAAGCATAAAATAGTAAGGATGAAGTTTGTATATTAATGACAGGAAGGGATGTTAAAGAATTGGATTTCCCTTTTCTACTAGGATCTTGTTGACGGCACACAATCAATACAAACCACCAAGACAATACTATAACACACCAAACACACCAAACACACATTTCCTCATGTGAAATCAAATTGGGTCAAATTCCGACACTTTCCATTCCCGACAGATAAGGAAGCTACTATCTTAATCCTAGTTAGGGCATACACACCTCAAAATTAGAATTGTTCTACTTTAGAATTCAAGCAAAACATAGATGAACCCACTTCCACCTATTACAGGATCACTAAGATACTAGTCATCCTAGACTTTATCCTAGTTAACCTAGGCTTTGATACCAAACTGTCACATCCCCAAATATTCACCCTTTTTCCCATCAACAATTTCTTGTTTAAATGATTTCTTACTTAAACTATTCGTTACTTACACTATTTCTTACGTAGAAGAACCTTCATAAATTTCAATTAAAATTTTAGCAGAGTCTCCCTTGAAACATTAGCCCTTTCGCAGCGATTCCTTAGGAAATTCTGATAACAATTAAATATATCAAAAATTCAGGCATTTAGTATCAATCCTGCTCAGGCCAATCCGAGCAACAACACACAGGCAACATATATATAGGGCTCTGGGGGCATGTCTCATCATAATATGCAAGATACAAATTAAAAACAAAATTTCATTTGAAAACATAATAGATTTTTAGAGAAACCATAGAAAAACCTTCAGAAATCAACACACAGAATGCAATACTCCACAACGAGGCGGGTACGGGTTTTAACATACTTATTTCATCACTATATATCACAATCTCATACATATACATACATAATTTTCCAAAATACATATTATTACACGAATTCTATACTCTACCCCTATTTATATAAAACTTTAACTAATATAAGTTTATCGATATCTACATATACAAGCCTATTAATCCCTGAGAAAATAACACTAGAAAAACTGAAGAATCCACATGTTTCACCTCGCTGCTACTTGATTCCTGCAAAAGGGTCTAAGGACGTCCACCCTCAGGGAGGGACTCCTTTGACCCCCAAACACAACAGGGGTAAGCCAAAACTGGTGTAAGCATGTAACCCATGTTCCTGCAAATACACATTTCCTGAATATTTTCTGTATTTTAAACTTTTATAAATTATTTATGTGTTAAATTTGGTTTGGATTTTATATTAAAGTATCTTCTAATTGACAATTATATTTTGTGATGCCCCGCTTCCCAAGAATATGGAATACAAGCACATGACATTGGCCCAACGAATGACTTGCGTCATCCATAAACTGTTACTGATTCACTCAACAATATAAATAAGAAAGCGATACAACCACGCAAGCAATATAAGAATAATCACATGAATAACAATACTCGGAATATAAGCATGAAATAATGAAATATAATAATCCAACACCTAGAAACAATAATAATAATATTCGGGTCAAAAGCGCACAATACAATGAAATAACAATGTTCAATAATTTAAGTCTCCATCACATAAACAATAATTAAATGAACGACGATGCTATTAATTCCTTCACCGATGTTGTTCTCCCAATCCATCAGGCAATTCTCCTTGATTACCGGTAAGATGTTCATATAAAAAGAGAGAATAATATGTTCTTAGAGCAAGTCATGGACAGCAAGTAGAGAAAACAATGAAACAATGACATCTACGATATAACAATGAATTCAATGAACAATAGGGGTCGACGACAATGAACAATGGCAAAATAATAACACAGAGTTTGAGTTCCATGGCAGGGAGATGTGCCTTGGTAGATCTGTAGTTGATCAGGAGGTTTGTGCAATGGAATTGCATTCAGGCTGTGAGGCTGCGCCACTAGTAGTACGTGATTTCCTGGATGTTTTTTCAGAGGAGTTGTCCCTGATAGGGATGTCGAGTTCGATATTGAAGTTCAGCCGGGTACGATGCTTATATCGAAGAGTCCCTACAGGATGGCACCGGTTGAATTAGCAGAGCTTAAGGTGCAGATTCAGGAGTTGCTAGATTTGGGGTTCATCAGATCCAGTGTTTCACCTTGGGGTGCTCCATTCCTTTTTGTCAATAAGAAGAATGGTAGCCATCGACTGTGCGTGGATTATCGGGAACTAAATAGTGTTACTGTGAAGAACCGGTATCCGTTGCCCAGGATCGATGATTTGTTTGATTACTTGAGGGAGCTGCTATTTTCTCAAAGTTGGATCATCGTTCTGGGTATGATCAGTCAAAGTGAAGGCGACTGATGTACAGAAGACTGCATTCAAGACTAGATATGGACACTGAGTATCTTGTGATGCCGTTCGGGGTCACAAATGTGCCTGCTGTATTCATGAGTATTTTGAACAGGGTCTTTTCTCAGTTCTTGGATAGATTTGTGGTGCTTTTCATTGATGACATTTTGGTGTATTCTCGGAATCGGAAAGATCATGCTGAACATCTTAGAGTAGTTCTGCAGACTTTAAGAGAAAATCAGCTATATGGGAAACTCAGCAAGTGTGAGTTCTGGCTCGACATGGTTTCTTTCTTGGGGAACATTATCTCAGGCAATGGTATTTCTGTGGATCCAGCCAATTTTGAGGCTATGAAGGATTGTCCTGTTCCCAAGTCAGTTTCGGAGGTCAAGAGTTTTCTTGGTTTAGCTGGTTATTATCAGAAATTCGTCTATGATTTTTTGAAGATAGCGGGACTATTGACTAAGCTGACTGGAAAGGATCAGAAGTTTTGTTGGTCTGATGATTGTGGTGTATCTTTTGTCGAGTTGAAGAACAGATCGACGTCAGTGCCTGTGTTGACTATTCCAGATGGTTCGGGCAAATTTGTAATTTATTATGATGCTTCTGGTAAGGGTCTTGGAGCAGTTCTGATGCAGAAGGGCCGAGTTGTTGCGTATGCATCGAGACATTTGAGGCCGCATGAGAAGAACTATCTGACTTATGACTTGGAGTTAGCGGCAGTGATCTATGCTTTGAAGCTATGGAGACATTATTTGCTTGGGGACCGAATGGAGATCTTTACAGACCACAAAAGTCTCAAATACGTTTTTACCCAGAAGGAGTTGAACATGAGGCAAAGGCATTGGTTGGAACTTAAGGTAGATTATGACATCAGTTTGCAATACCATCCTGGTAAAGTACACTTGATGCCAGATGCTTTGAGCAGGAGACCGGCAGTTATGTTCTTGACTCAGCAGAGGGATTTGATTGAGCAGATGCGGAGGTTGGAGTTGGATGTTGTGTTCCGAGTTTTGATCAGAGTTGTTTGGTGCTCCAGCTTCAGTCGTCTCTTGTTGATCAGATTAAAGAGGTGCTGGCTGATGATGCACAATTGTAGAGTTTTCGAGCTGAGGTTGAGTCTAGTTCCAGAACAGACATGGTTATTCATGCTGATGGATCGCTTCATTTTGGGTCGAGGTTATGTATCCCAAAGGGTGAAGTTCGTCAGAGGTTGCTTGGGGAAGCCCACCAGTCACCCTATTCAATCCATCCTGGCGGTACTAAGATGTATCGGGATTTGAAGCTTTATCTCTAGTGGCATGGTATGAAGGGGCTGTGGCTCGGTTTGTTTCTAGTATTTGATCTGCCAGCAGGTTAAGGCAGAGCATCGGAGAACCGCTGGACTTCTTCAACCGCTTCCTATTCCGGAGTGGAAGTGGGAACATATCACTACAGATTTTGTGACCGCTTTGCCAAGGAGTCCTAAGGGTCATAATGCCATTTGGATGATTGTTGACCGTTTGTCGAAGAGTGCTCACTTCATTCCTTTCATGTCGGGCACTCTACTGAGAGCCTAGTTGAGAGGTAAATGCAAGAGATTGTAAGACTTCATGGGGTTCCAGTCAGTATTGTATCCGATAGGGATACGAGATTCAGATCTCAGTTTTGGGAGAGTCTTCAGAACAGTTTGTGGAGTAAATTAAAGTACAAAATAGCTTTTCATCCCCAGACTGATGGTCAGTCAGAGAGGACTATTCAGATTCTTGAGGACATGTTACGGTTCTGTATACTTCAGTTCGGTGGATCATGGGAGGACCATTTGCATTTCGTAGAGTTCTCGTACAATAACAGCTTTCAGGCCAGTATTAAAGTTGCACCATTCGAGGAACTCTATAGGAGGAAGTGCAGATCACCAGCATGCTGGGATGACATTGGTGCGAGGAAGTTGTTGGGTCTGGATTTGATCACCAGGATAGTTGATGCGGTGGTTCAGATCAGGAAGCAATTGCAGACAGCTCAGGATAGCCAGCGGCGATGGGCCGATGTCCATCGGAGAGCTTTAAAGTTTGAGGTTGGTGATCATGTTTTCCTACAGGTATCGCCTTGGCACGTTGTCAATCGGTTTGGTGGTGGGGGCGAGCTAAGCCCTAGATTTATTGGACCGTTTGATATTGTGGAGCGAGTAGGCAAGGTGGCCTATCCATGTCTCACAACTCAGGAGATATATCCAAGATGAGAGCCACATGATCGACTATTCTGAGTTGACCGTTTGGCCGAATTTGACTTGTGAGATTTTGCGAGTTGCTATTGTGGATCGGCGGGAGAAAGTGCCTAAGAACAAGGTCATCAAGTGGGTACGTGTTTCTTGGAATCCTCACTCGCCCGGTGAGTCGACTTGGGAGCTAGAGGAGGAGATTCAGTAGAAGTTTCCTCATTTGTTTGAGTAGTTTTTGTTTTGTTCTTTTTGTTTGTTTTCGGGGTTAGCCTATGTATCGTCTTGTTGAATCTAGAGGACTAAATTCTTCTTGTTTGGTGGGTAGGATTTGTAACCCCTGTTTTTCATTTTATGTATTTTGAGTGTATTTTCTTTTTTCCTTATATTGGTTCCGTTTGTATCTCTTTGGACAGTATTTTGGATCTTTTCTATTTATTCATTTGGTTGATTATTCGTCACATTTGAGCTTTTGATTTTTCTATCTGTCTATTCTTCCCTTCTTGTTTGATCGAGCTTTATTTTATTTTTTTTTATCCCAAATTTCTGATTTGTTCAAACCTAATTATTCTGTTCTTGTCCTATTTTAGTAATATTCACTTTGATGCTATCTTTATTTTGAACTATTTGTTTTCATCCTATTATATCCCAACTCCTATTCAAGTCCTATACCCAGTAAAACCACACCCTAAAACCAATTTCTCTAACCCATGACCTGTTTTTCACACCCGAAACCCACCTTCCCCTATACACCCGACCTGTTTACTACTGTGCCGCCTCCACTTCATGCCAACCCTAATTTATCTTAACCCATATATATACACCCATCTAACTCCATGCAGCTGCCTACCCTCTCCCGTCCATCTCTCTCTAGCCCTGTACTCCTCTCCCTCTCCTCATATCTTCCGTCCTCCCCGCACCTCTCCGACCACCTGAACCCACACCGAGATACCCCGACTCCTTGCACCCCCACTGTTTCGCTGTGCCCTCTTCGATCAACATCGCACACTACCCCCCCTGTGCTCCTCAACAGCGCCGACAGCAGCACCGGTGTGCTGTGTCCTCCCTCTCCGACGCCCGAGAGCAAGCGTAGCGGCCGCGGCGAGCTTCCCTCGCTGCACTCCCCCGCCGTCGTCTTCTTACCCGCCGTTTATCTCTTTGTGGGCGTGTGTTCATGGATTGTGTTGGTTCATGCATTTTGGTGTTCGTGGGTTGTTCGCTCATTGAGTTCGTGTTCCAGGAACCCGTTCCCGTTATTCTTTATTCTCGTCGTTTTCGTCATCAGTTAAGGCAAGTAACTTGTATTTTTTTCTTTGTATAATACAATTACTAAATACCACCTGTAGTGTAGTTGGGTTCTAGAGAAAATTTGTGTGTGAATTCCTTTGTTGATATTGTCTCTATTGTGTTGATTCGGCCATAGTTGCCTCACGACATACATGACATGAAGTAACCTAGGGTTGACCACTTCTTGTTGTATATATACATGTTGTTCATATGTTATCATGTGTTCATTCGTGTTCTTCTTAGTAGACTTGTTGTCGACTTGTGAAATACCCTATACCATGTTGCTTGGACATCTAGTACACTATATTTCATGTTTGGTTATGATTTGGATCTGTTTTATGTGAACTAGTTGGTTTTGTGCATGAAGATATTTTCAGTTTTAGGCTTTTCTGTTTTGATCAGTATTTTAGACCCTGTTAAGGTCAGTATTTGAAAATATTTTGTGAACATGATTTGTAGAGAATTGTGTCTATTTTCTAATCCTTTTGACGGATCTCAGTTTTGATTTATGAGTTGTGAGTTATGTCTATTTTACTATAGAAGTATAAAAAGATTTCCAGATTTTGTTTTCTATGAATTCAGAAGAGTAATCTATTTTTATCATGATGTTTGATATGGCTAAAAATAGGATTAAATCGGGACCGTTCACATCGGACACGAATCTTAAAGCTCAGGGGTAAAACGGTAATTTCGCCTACAAACGGGTCTGAAATGGGAACTGGGTCTTTATTCAAAGCCCAATAACTCATGAACGGATCCACGTCAACTGGGTACGGGTTCCAACCCGCTGCATGCCCGATCCAGCAAGATACAATCAAGGTCCCTGATTAGATCTAAATCAACGGCCATGATTCACATCTATCTTTTCACTGGGGATTAGGGATTAAATTCCTTAACTGATTACAGGGAATATACCTTATCAGATTACATGCCTTATCTGATTACGAGGAATATTCCTTATCTAATCACGGGGATTACATTCCTAAAACCAGTCCCTAAGACGCCTATAAATAGCCCCCATCCATCTCCATTAAGAGGTAATCAGTATTTTCTCAATTTACGCTCTTTCATAATCATTTCTGATTACTGACTTGAGCGTCGGAGGGTGCGTCGCCGGGATCCCCCCCGGTGTCTCGCACTTTTTGCAGGTTAACGGCGGGAGTCAACGATCAGTCAACGACGGGTCAGGTTTGGTTTCGCTATTCAGGTTTTTCCTCGAACTCACAAATTCTGTCTGTTTACCCCCACACTAGATTTAGCGGTAACAGATTGGCGCCGTCTGTGGGAAACCATACGAATAGCTGTCTCTCCTCTTCCCGTCGACTAGCTCTTCTCCAGCCATGCCTCCCAGAAAGGTCAGATCCAGAGGGTCCAATCGTGCGCCCAACCCCGCGGACCAGCAAGAAGTCCCGGTCCATCCCTCTCAACAACTGGGGGGGCTCCCTCCGCCCGCCGAGGACCGTGTCCAGCAGGACCAACCTCCTCTTCCGAACCGGCAACCCCCCAAGGGCCCCACCGGTCCTCAGAATGCCGGTGCGGGGGGCTCCCGCATGAAGCAACCTCTCCACCGACGAGCTTCACCATGGCCAACAACGCCATCATCGGCCACCTCCTCGCCGAACCCATGCCGAGCTCTCCTCTACCGAGCTCCATCATCAAGCTCCATCTTCAAGAGCCGAGCTCGAACTCTACTCCAACTCCTCGCCATGCCGAGCTCACACTCCGGAGCTCCGATTTCCGAGCACGCTCCTCGCCGAAACCCATCGTTGCCGAGCTCTCTCTCTCTCTCCCTCAATCCGAGCTCTTCACTCCGCTCACCTCCGAAGCGGACCTCTTCTCAACGAGTTCGGAGCTCAAAACTCTCTCCAAGAGTTGCTCCTCAAACTCATCTCACAAACGGCTCTCTTCCAGAGCCGAGCTCTTCCCTCCGCTCGACCGCAGAAGCGGACCTCTTCTCAACGAGTTCGGAGCTCAAAACTCTCTCCAAGAGTTGCTCCTCAAACTCATCTTACAAACGGCTCTCTTCCAGAGCCGAGCTCTTCACTCCCCTCACCTCGGAGCGGACCTCTCCTCGACGAGCTCGGAGCGCACAACTCTCTCCTAGAGTTGCTCTCCAAACTCTTCTCCCAAACGGCTCTTCCAGAGCCGAACTCTTTGCTCCGCCCACCTCCAAGGCGGACCTCTTCTCAACGAGTTCGGAGCTCACAACTCTCACCAAGAGCTCCTCCTCGCACTCGCCTCACAAACGGCTCTCTTCCAGAGTCGAGCTCTTCACTTCGGTCACCTCCGAAGCGGACCTCTTCTCATCGAGTTCGGAGCATAACTCTCTCCTAGAGTTCCTCTTTACACTCGTCTTCCAAATGGCTCTCTTCCAGAGCCGAGCTCTTCACTCCGCTCACCTCGGAGCGGACCTCTCCTCGATGAGCTTGGAGCGCACAACTCTCTCCTAGAGTTGCTCCCCAAACTCTTCTCCCAAACGGCTCTCTTCCAGAGCCAAGCTCTTCACTCCGCTCACCTCGGAGCGGACCTCTCCTCGATGAGCTCGGAGCTCACAACTCTCTCCTAGAGTTGCTCCCCAAACACTTCTCCCAAATGGCTCTCCTCCAGAGCCGAACTCTTTGCTCCGCCCACCTCCAAGGCGGACCTCTTCTGAACGAGTTCGGAGCTCACAACTCTCACCAAGAGCTCCTCCTCGCACTCGTCTCACAAACGGCTCTCTTCTAGAGCCGAGCTCTTCACTTTGGTCACCTCCGAAGCGGACCTCTTCTCAACGAGTTCGGAGCTCACAACTCTCTTCTAGAGTTTCTCCTCAAACTCATCTCACAAATAGCTCTCTTCCAGAGCCGAACACTTTGCTCCGTCCACCTCCAAGGCGGACCTCTTCTCAACGAGTTCGGAGCTCACCACTCTCACCAAGAGCTCCTCCTCGCACTCGTCTCACAAACGGCTCTCTTCCAGAGCCGAGCTATTCACTTTGGTCACCTCCGAAGCGGACCTCTTCTCAACGAGTTCGGAGCTCACAACTCTCTCCTAGAGTTGCTCCTCAAACTCGCCTCCCAAACGGCTCTCTTCCAATCCGAGCTCTTCCCTCCGCTCGCCGCCGAAGCGGACCTCTTCTCAACGAGTTCGGAGCTCACCACTCTCACCAAGAGCTCCTCCTCGCACTCGTCTCACAAACGGCTCTCTTCCAGAGCCGAGCTCTTCACTTTGGTCACCTCCGAAGCGGACCTCTTCTCAACGAGTTCGGAGCTCACAATTCTCTTCTAGAGTTGCTCCCCAAACTTGTCTCACGAATGGCTCTCTTCCAGAGCCGAGCTCTTTGCTCCGCTCACCTCCGAGGCGGACCTCTTCTCAATGAGTTCGGAGTCCAGCTTCTTCTACATGGCTGCTCCCACAACTTGCTAAGCACTTCACAATGGTTCGGAGTCCAGCACTCGGCTCGACTCTTCTTCCTCGGCTCGCCCACAGACAGCCGAAAGTAGTTCGCCATTCGAAACTGCTCCTGCATCCCTTAAACTAACTTCACAATGGTTCGGAGTCCAACACTTGGCTCGATTCTACTTCGCGAGCTCGCTCCTAAGCGAGCTAGAAGTAGCTCGCCATTCGAAAATGCTCCCACAGCCGTTGAATGGTACGGAGTCCAACACTTGGTTCGACCCTACTCCGCAAGCTCGCTCCTAAGCGAGCTAGGGGTAGTTCGCCATTCGAAATTGCTCCCACACCCCTTAAACTGACAATGGTTCCGGAGTCCAACACTTGGCTCGATTCTACTTCGCGAGCTCGCTCCTAAGCGAGCTAGAAGTAGCTCGCCATTCGAAAATGCTCCCACAGCCGTTGAATGGTACGGAGTCCAACACTTGGTTCGACCCTACTCCGCAAGCTCGCTCCTAAGCGAGCTAGGGGTAGTTCGCCATTCGAAATTGCTCCCACACCCCTTAAACTGACAATGGTTCCGGAGTCCAACATTTGGCTCGATTCTACTTCGCGAGCTCGCCCACAGACGAGCCGGAAGTAGATCGCCGTTCGAAATTGCTCCTACAGCCGTTGAATGGATCGGAGTCCAACACTTGGCTCGATTCTACTTCGCAAGTTCGCTCCTAAGCGGACTAGAAGTAGCTCGCCATTCGAAACTGCTCCTGCATCCCTCAAACTAACCTCACGATGGTCGGGGTCCTATGGCTCGACTTTACTTCACCAGCTCGTCCTTAAACGGGCCGGAGGAAGATGGCCATTCCGAACTGCCCCCACGACCATCCGAGCCGAGCTACCCATCTACCGAGAAGCAAAGTGGCGGAAAATGTGCCCCAAAATTCGTGCTCGGATCTACCGAACAAGATGCATCTACCGAGCGGCAAAGCAGATGAAGAGCAAGAAGAAAAAGAGGCTAACGGGTCAGGGTCGGATCCAATACCAACGGTCCGACCCATACCCTTCTTAGCTCCTCCTTTCTTCTCCTTCTTCAGTCTTCCCGCCAAAAGTACCCAACACTTCTGCTCTTCTTCACTGTGCGAAAGAACGAGGCAGGGGAGAGAACCCGAATGCCTCTCCTCTCCTTCCTCTTCTCAGGGCCAAGCTCTTCGCTCCGCTCGCCTCCAAAGCGGAGCTCTTCTCAAGCGAGTTCGGAGCTAAAACTCTCTCCTAGAGTTGCTCCTCAAACTCCTCTTCCAGATGGCTCTTCTACAAATCGAGCTCTCCCCTCCGCTCGCCTCCAAAGCGGAGCTCTTCTCCAACGAATTCGGAGCTAAAACTCTCTCCTAGAGTTGCTCCTCAAACTCCTCGTCCAGATGGCTCTCCTAGAGCCGAGCTCTTCACTCCGCTCGCCTCCAAAGTGGACCTCTCCTCGAACAAGTTTGGAGCACAACTCTCTCCTAGAGTTCCCCTTCACACTTGCCTCACAAATAGCTCTCCTCCAGATCTGAGCTCTTTGCTCCGTTCGCCTCCGGAGCGGACCTCTTCTCAACAAGATCGGAGCTCACAACTCTCTCCTAGAGTTGCTCCTCAAACTTGTCTTCCAAATGGCTCTCTCCTAAAGCCAAACTCTTCGTTTTGCTCACCTCAAAGGATGGGTCTTCCCACGGCTCTTACAAGGGTCTTCCTGGCACAAAAGTTTTCCCAGCATAGCTTCTCCGCCCCTAGGAGTGGAGCTCCTCTTCCAAAATCCCCACGACCAAAACACTCCTCAACTTCATGAAGACAAGGATATTGCGGGGCTATTTTGACCACGAAGGAGGGTGAATCTTCGTCTCACTCCTAAAGAGAAGTTGTAGATCTTCGAATTAGCTTCGAAACAAGGGGTCGCACGCCCCGAGCCGACCTCCGTAGCACCGGGAACATCGAGAAGAACTCTGCAAGGAAAAATTCCAGTTCGGCACCTACTGCCGAGCGTTCGTGGAACCGACCCTGTTACGGGGGAAAAAATCAAGCTCCGCACCAGCTGCCGAGCGTTCGTGGCACCGACCTCGTTATGGGGAAAAATTCCAGTTCGGCACCTACTGCCGAGCGTTCGTGGAACCGACCCTGTTACGGGGGAAAAAATCAAGCTCTGCACCAGCTGCCGAGCGTTCGTGGCACCGACCTCGTTATGGGGAAAAATTCCAGTTCGGCACCTACTGCCGAGCGTTCGTGGAACCGACCCTGTTACGGGAGAAAAATCAAGCTCCGCACCAGCTGCCGAG
This sequence comes from Hemerocallis citrina, assembly GCA_017893485.1. NCBI lineage: Eukaryota > Viridiplantae > Streptophyta > Magnoliopsida > Asparagales > Asphodelaceae > Hemerocallis > Hemerocallis citrina. The sequence goes on along the minus strand of CM030367.1, from coordinate 56,906,275 downwards.
CGTTCGTGGCACCGACCTCGTTATGGGGAAAAATTCCAGTTCGGCACCTACTGTCGAGCGTTCGTGGAACCGACCCTGTTACGGGGGAAAAAATCAAGCTCCGCACCAGCTGCCGAGCGTTCGAGGCACCGACCTCGTTACGGGGGAAAAATCAAGTTCGGCACCTACTGCCGAGCGTTCGTGGAACCGACCCTGTTACGGGGGAAAAAATCAAGCTCCCCACCAGCTGCCGAGCGTTCGAGGCACCGTCCTCGTTACGGGGGGAAAATCAAGTTCGGCACCTACTGCCGAGCGTTCGTGGAACCGACCCTGTTACGGGGAAAAAAATCAAGCTCCGCACCAGCTGCCGAGCGTTCGTGGCACCGACCTCGTTACGGGGGAAAAATCAAGTTCGGCACCCACTGCCGAGCGTTCGTGGAACCGACCTCGTTACGGGGGGAAAATCAAGTTCGGCACCAGCTGCCGAGCGTTCTCAGAACCGACCTCGTTACGGGGAAAAAATCGGACCTCGACACCCCTTCGCCGAACGCTCTCATATACAAGCAACCAAACAAACAACACAAAAAGGAGAGGGGGGCTATAGGGTCGGGTTCAGACCTGTTAAGGATCCAAACCCAAACTCTCTCTCTCCTCCCATTCTTCTCCAACAAAGTTGCCGCCGATCCCAAGCAAAAAGCCAAAATACTCCTCAACTTCATGAAGACAAGAATGTTGCGGGGCTATTTTGACCATGAAGGAGGGTGAATCTTCGTCTCACTCCTAAAGAGAAGTCGTAGATCGTCGAGTTAGCTTCGAAACAAGGGGTCGCACGCCCCGAGCCGACCTCCGTAGCACCGGGAACATCGAAAACTCTCCTCAACCTCATGTATACAAGGATATTCTCTGGCTGTTTTGACCATGAAGGAGGGTGAATCTTCATCTCACTCCTAAAGAGAAGTTGTAGATCTTCGAATTAGCTTCGAAACAAGGGGTCGCACGCCCCGAGCCGACCTCCGTAGCACCGGGAACATCGAGAAGAACTCTGCATGGAAAAATTGGAGTTCAGCACCAGCTGCCGAGCATTCTTGACTCCGACCCTATTATAGGGGAAAAATTGGAGTTCGGCACCAGCTGCCGAGCGTTCTTGACACCGACCCTATTATAGGGGGAAAATTGGAGTTCGGCACCAGCTGCCGAGCGTTCTTGACACCGACCGTTTTACGGACTTGAGTTCGGCACCACTTGAGTTCGGCACCCGCTGCCGAGCGTTCTTGACACCGACCGTTTTAGGGCTTAAGTTCGGTACCAGTTGAGTTCGGCATCAGCCGACCGAAAAAAAGAGAGAAAAGAAGGCTAAACGGGTCGGTTTGAACCCGTTAAAGGATTCAAACCCGAACCCCATACAGTTTCACTTCTTCTTCTCCACCTTTCCCGCCAAAACCAGACAGCACTGTTCGTCACCTTCAAGCTCCGAACCACTTCCTCGCGAGCTCAACCTCACCATTACGGAGCTCCCCCCATTCCGACACCGAGCTCTCCCCCCAAACCTCGACACCACCGTGTCGTCGCCCAATCGACGAGCTCGAGTTCTCCAAAAACACAGACCATCACCTTCACCGACCGCCGAGCTCCACTCCACTTCGACGAGCTCCGAAGCGCCGTTCTCCGACCGGGCTGTCTCCAAACTCCGAGCTCCGCCATGGCCGAACCACGAGCTCTCCTTCTCCATGGCCAAGCTCCATGCTCAAAGCCGAACGCACCCCCTCCGTCGTCTAACCCCGGCGTCGAGCTCTCCATCCCGAGCTCGCAAACACCTCCGTCAACCTCCGACCTCGTCGACACCAAACTTGACCCCGAGCTCGTCTCCACTCGCCATCAGCTCCCTCCTCGAGCTCCGCCATGGCTGACCACGACGCCGAGCTCCGAGCTTTGTCATCTCCCCGAGCTCCGCCTTCGATCGCCATCATGGCCAAGCTCGTTGCCAAACGCCATCGAAGCTTCGGTGTCGATCTTGAAGCTTCGTCGAACTTCAAACCCACCTTCTTCGAACAACCAAGCTCCGACTTCGCCACCTCCGTGGCCGAGCATCACCTCCACGCACGGGCCACCTCTTCGTCAACCTTCGTCGAGCTCGAGCTACTCTCGACGAACCCATCATCTCCATACCGTCGAAGCTCAGAGCTCCTACACCGAGCATCGCCTTGGCACCGAGCTCCAACGAGGAGCTTTACCGCCCTTCGTCGCCAGCTTCCTCCACCGCCAAGCTCGCAGATCTCTCGCTCAGAGCTCCGCCACAGAGCTTCGACCCCTTCTCCTTCGAGCTCCACGTCGCCAAGTTCCGTACCCTTGTCGCCGACCTCCCCGCCAGACGGAGTTGGAAAAATGGAGGACTGGGGGGCGAGGCGGTAACGGGGGAGAAGAAAAACGAAGGAAAGAGGAAACGGAGAAGAAAAGAAAAAGCAGAGGAGAAGAAGAGCTGGCGCGCGACAAAAAAAAAAAAAAAAAAAAAAGTAGAAAAAAAAGAAAAAAAAAAGTCAATCTTTGACTTGCCACGTGGCATACACGTGGACTTCGCCAATTTTTGCCGAGCATTCATGGAACCGACCCTCTTACACCAAAAAATAGCCTCCTCTTTCTCCTCCCGATGCGCGCTCGCTTGATCGTGATCAACGCACACGATCGCGCCACGTGTCCAGGTATTATTTAATTAATTAATTTAATTATTTAATTGTTTTTTTTATTTAAAAAATCCGAAAAAATATTTAAAAAATCGGAAAAAATTAAATAAAAATTCTAAAAATAATTATAAATTCAGAAAAATTATTTTAAATTCTGAGAAATATAATTATTTAATTAGAATAATTATTTAATATTTTCGACGATTAATTATTTAATTCAGAAAATGAATAAAAAATTCAAAAAATGAGGAAAAATTCAGAAAAATCCAGAAAAATCACAAAAAATCCAGAAAATTCTGAGGATATTTTTGGGTATTTCACAAGCCCAGAATAACACCGTTACACCCCCGAACAAGATCCGAACTCCCTTAAGAACACCGATAAAATCCCGTACGCCATTAGAACAGTAAACTACTCCTCAAAGGCTGATCAAACTCAGTCTTTAGGAGTGGGGGGGGCTCGTGATATGGCTAAAAATAGGATTAAATCGGGACCGTTCACATCGGACACGAATCTTAAAGCTCAGGGGTAAAACGGTAATTTCGCCTACAAACGGGTCTGAAATGGGAACTGGGTCGTCATTCAAAGCCCAATAACTCATGAACGGATCCACGTCAACTGGGTACGGGTTCCAACCCGCTGCATGCCCGATCCAGCAAGATACAATCAAGGTCCCTGATTAGATCTAAATCAACGGCCATGATTCACATCTATCTTTTCACTGGGGATTAGGGATTAAATTCGTTAACTGATTACAGGGAATATACCTTATCAGATTACATGCCTTATCTGATTACGAGGAATATTCCTTATCTAATCACGGGGATTACATTCCTAAAACCAGTCCCTAAGACGCCTATAAATACCCCCCATCCATCTCCATTAAGAGGTAATCAGTATTTTCTCAATTTACGCTCTTTCTTAATCATTTCTGATTACTGACTTGAGCGTCGGAGGGTGCGTCGCCGGGATCCCCCCCGGTGTCTCGCACTTTTTGCAGGTTAACGGCGGGAGTCAACGATCAGTCAACGACGGGTCAGGTTTGGTTTCGCTATTCAGGTTTTTCCTCGAACTCACAAATTCTGTCTGTTTACCCCCACACTAGATTTAGCGGTAACAGTAAAAGTATTATTTTGATCCAATATTTTGCACAGTATAACTAGACCTGATTGGGATTAACCCTGAATTTTTTTGAATTTATTTGATGAGTTTTACAAACCTTTTTATGTTTCCAAACAATTACTATACTAGTAGATTTTTCTCGCTGTTCTGTAAAGAACCTGATTTTTGACCTATTTCTACTTATTTTTTGTAAAATATTTGTGAATATGAAAGTTAGCCTAGTGTATCTATTTTATAACCCTTTTGGCGGATTTTGATTTCGATTTATGGTTTGTGAGATATTGCTATTTTTGTACTGCAGTGTTTGTGATTTCAGATTTACAAAATTACTGCATCCATATATGTTCTGATTTTACTTGACTACTCTATTTTTATTGGAAAATTATGAAACTTTATATTCTGGTGCTACACATAAAGGGGAATACCCCAGATTTTTTGTGGATTTGTTTACTGAGGTTTCATGTTGTTTTCCTGACTTTGAATACGATATTCTGATTTCTGGCTGAACATGTTTTCTTATTTCAATTCAGTTTTGAGTTATATTTTTGTGAAACACTATATGACATATATTTTTTGGATTCGGACGAGAGTCTATTTTTTAGATTCTTTGACAGATCTAGATTGGCATGTTTGTATCAACGGAAATCCTTATTTTAGTGCAGTACTATCTTGCTGTCCTAAACTATAATTCTCGTTATCCCACCCTTTTATGAGTTATCTTTCTCCTGTACATGTTTATTCTTTATCTTGTACTTGTTACTTGATCTTGCCATGTTATTCTGGCCATGTTTTGTACACGCACATACTTGTTTGATGATAATAATAAATAACCAAGTCGGGGTTTGAAGGGAAAGATCTTATAGTGGATAATACAGAAACGTGTACTCGGAAGGGAATCCAGAGATCCTACGTGATTACTTGATAAATGATACTTGACACGTGATTACTTGACACTTGCACGCTTGACACGTGATTACGTGCACAACTTGACACATGATACACGATACATGATGCATGATACTTGGAGCTTGGAGCTCGATTACTTAATACTTGTCCCTGAGTACACTGCCCTCTATGGTCCTGTAATGCCCCGATTTTCATTTAATGAAAATTATTTTATTTTTGCACGTAGTGTGCACGTGCAATATTTTTAGTTCAATTTTATGATTATTTTCATCATGATGATGTATAGATTTTTAAATATGTGCTTTTATATGAAGCCTTTTTCTAAATAGATAAAAGCCTTTTCTTTTTTAAAAAAAAAGCCCAAAATGTAATTCATTTATGTTATTTTAAAATAATTATTTTGGCCCATAAACTAAAGTCCATGAGTTAATTTATTTTTTATACAACTTGTCATGTAGAATACAATTTAAAGTTTATTTTTATATAAAATTTAATGTACAATTTTTGGACCTAGTTGCTTGTACGTGCATTGCACGTACACGTGCAAAATGCACTTTTCCAAGCTAGGCCGGTTGTGAGCTTGGAGGGAAATGAAAATTTGAGTGGAAATCATGGTGTGTTGGTTACTTGATTGTGGGTAGTTAGTGTAACTCCTCCTTAAATCTAAGCCATTTGTTCCTAACTCCTGCTTCAATCTTAGCCCTCCATTTCCCTAGATTTTTAGTATAAATACCCCCTCCCATGGCTAGTGTTCTTGTGCAAATTAATTTTTCCAAACCTATAGTTCAATTACTTTATCTAGTAGTTATTTTGGTGAGTTAAAAGATTGAGTTGTGTGTGGGAGTTGTGCTTGCAACAAGAAGAGAAGAGGGGCTGGCTTTGGAGTGCTCGGGTTGGCTTTGGAGTGCTCGGATTTTTTGCTAGTGTGCGCGCATCTAGGAGGAGTAGCAATTCGTTTGCAAGGACATTCGTCTAGGAGGTTGCTAGTTGTATTTTTCTCTCCAATTAAGGTGGGTAAATTTTCCCTATTTCTAAATAAGAATGCATGCTGGATTCAATTAGAAAAATGATGCATGAAAATGATTAATAAGAGTGCGCATTTAATTGGAAAAATGAGCTATAATTGATTGAATTGTTGATATGCAAATTGTGTGTGATTCTACTATTAAAATTCAAGTTGGGTGCAACATGAATATGGTTATGAATTGTGTAAATGAACATTCGTTAGTAGCATGAAAATTATGCACAAAGATTAGTAGTTGACAATGTCGCATTATGTGCTAATTAGAAATTTTGTTATGTTGTTGTAACGAATAAATTAAGATGCAGTCATTATATTTATGAGATGAATAATGGCAGAAAATTAGTATAGAGACTAATGAAACTATAATGTCGAAAAAGGATTGTATTAGTGGTAGTATATTAAATTAACCAATTTGTATGGTAGAAATGTGTTATTTATGGGGAGAAATATGTTTAATTATTGGAGAAAATTATTTTTATATACTAGAGTAAAATTCATGATGGAAATGAAAAATCTGGAATTTTTATAGTATATTAGTAAGAGCAAATTGTAGTAAGATGTTGATGAACATCGATGTACTCTAAATAACAGAGAATAATTGGTTAAATAAATTTCGAGTTGTAACTTTGACAACCTGAGCACGTAGCTCAAGTGGTCGGGATAGCCTTAGAGCGCTACAGTGGTCTGAGGTCACTAGTTCGAACTCCCGGGTTGCCATACTTTTAATTTTTCATTTCAAAAATTATATAAACAGTGCGGCCGAAGAACATTTAATGCTTTCGCGCCCTCTTCTATGCGTGGGCAGCACTCGGCCTAGTGGTCTGTGCTTTGGTTGTTTCTCCTAGTGGTCGCTGGTTCGATCCGTGGCCTTCGGCTGTGTTTATGTTGTGGAAAAATAATTTTTTTTGGGTGTTTTAGTGATCAAAAATGTGGGAAAAAATATATTTATTATTTTAAAATCATGTGGAGTTTATGAAAAATAATTTGAGGATTATTCGTATGAAGTGGAGTATGTCTAAGGAGTAAAAGTATAATTTAGAACTATAAGTTCTACACTTGCATTTGTATAAAGTGGTACTTTACAAAAGATTTAAAATGGAATATTAGAAGAAAAAAATATGAATAAGATGTGAATTATATGAAGTGATGTGAATTATTCTCAATGGAGAATGGTGTGACAATTCATGATGTATAAATATTCATCCTTGATTAAGTAACTAGTGATGTGGTTTTTTATGTGAAAATATTATTGCATGAGTTACATGATGAATAGTTGAATTTAGTGTATAATTATGGACAATTGAATGATTTGGAAATCATGATTTGAAGATAGAAATATTTTGAGTATGACAACTCAACATGTGAACCTATGAGTTGAAACACTCAACTTTAGAATTGGTGAATGGGAATTGAAACAAAAGAGTAGCTAAGTCTCCCCCGGCATTTGGAAAGAAATAAAATGAAATATGAAAGACCAAGGTTGGTCATTTTGAACAAATGTATAAGTCCGGTTTAGTGGAGAGGCTAACTCTAGTGCTTTGGTTTTATTCATGATTCTATATCATTAGAATTAAGGATTAGCTACATAGTGAAGACGTGATGAAAGTAAGAGAAAAACATTGAGTATGAGGGCCATTGGATAGCGGCGAGAGCGTATCCCAGGATGTCCCATGATGAGTCTGGGCGAGGATACTGCTCTAGAGTACCGTCCTGGTGGCGACGCTCGTGGGATGTTTGAAGACTACGGGTGGTGTCATGTCTATGGTAGGAGCTGAATTACCACAGGATGCCTGCATGATGAGTCATGTGTCAGTGCGATGGGATTCCCTCCAGGGCGCCTAGACATGAGTCCGTAGGTCAGAAAACATCTAGGATACTTACCGTAGTTACAGTAGTAGATTAAGTCATGACGAGGGATTGAAACCTACAAAAATGAAGAACGATTAAGGGCTTGCCCTCGGACCTATATAGTATGGGATGCATAGAATCCGAACAAGTGCGCATTAGTGTCATATAATATAAATAACTGCATTAAGGACTAAGTGCACAACCACAACACGACATCAATAGGGTAGTTCCTTTAGTTTGATATGTGACAAGTTTGTGTTTGCTAAATATGGAAAATAAGTTATACTATTTCCAGCATAGAGAGGATGGCCGTGTATAATGTTCGTCTGTTGAATAAACTGACGTACGTACAGTCTTATATGCAGGTAAATGGCATGATAAAGATTAAAGAGGAACAGATGCTTAAAGATTATTCAATGTTGTTGTACATTTATTTCATTGTTGTAAAGTTTACTTCCGCTGTGCAATGTAAATTGTAATGTATTCATGTAAACTCTGATGTAAAGTGAAAAGTTCAAATTTCCTTGTAAAATTGTACTAAATGAAGCGGAAAGATCCTGTAGAACATCTCGAATTCAGTGTATTTGGGATTCGGGGCGTTATAGGTCCACTATGAAATCTAAAGTGAAATTGTTTGAATGTAGCAACTATGTAGTAAAAACCGGGCTGCATGAAGTTCTACCTAGATAGTAATAACTACAAGACTTGACCATGACACTTGAACATGACACTTGAACATGATACTTGAACATGATACGTGATTACATGATACTTGACAGTTGTTTGCATGATACTTGATACTCGTTTGCAGGACACACGATACTTGTTGCTTGTTTACATGATACTTGTTACTTGTTATTTGACACTTGATACATACTACTTACACTTGTTTACCTTGCCATGCCAGTTGTTTTATTTTATGATCATGCCTATTCCATGTTATTAGTTATTTTTTCCCATGTGCTTGTATCCTGCACTACAAGCGGCCCGTAACTTGCATTGACGGGAGTTTGTTTTCTATTTCCTATTCCTACAATTTATCTAATTGCAGACCAAGATGATCAGCTACCAAATGGAGTTGGTGATATGAGATATTAGTGCTGGAATTTTGCTATTATTATTCTTGTTGCTTATTTTGAACAATTGTATTTGATACTGGGATTTATTTGTATTTAGGCAATGTGACCCAGGATATTGACTTATTCTGATCTGGATTATTTGAGATTATAATATTTTGGTTTTAAGTATTCTTGTTGGTATTTTGATTCATATATACATGCTTGGTTGATTCTTTTGCTTCCGACTCTGCTTATTCTTGTGAGATGTTGTAAAATCATTCACTGGGCTTAGTCACATATCCGTATTCCGTATTATCTTTTGGGAAGCGGGGAGTGACAGATAATCACCAATAGCAACAGTAAACCCCTAAACAGCAAATGGAAAAATCAACAGCAGCAATGGCAAAAGCGCGCAACAGCAAACAGCAGATTTGCCAACACAACAGCAAACAGCCGTTTCCCACATAACAGCAGATAGCAGCAACAGCATGCAACGTCGGCAACACTGGCGGTGGTGGTGCACTATGATGGAGGTGGTGGGCTGGAGGAGCAGGCGATCAAGCGCAGCGAGGGGATAAGGACGCTGACGGTGACTCATGTGGCCCAATTGGTTGGCGGAGATGAAGGAGAGTGGTGGGGGGGGGGGGGGGTTGCGGCTCTGTTTTGGAAGAAAACAGAGGAAGATGAAGTCGATGGGTTCAGAGGCGGTCGTCGATGGATGCGATGATAGAAGGAGGGGTTCAACAGAAATGGTGAGGTTGAAGGCAAATTTCGGTGGAGGGCGACGGGGGAAGAAGAAAACCAGTGGTGGTTGCTGGCATCGAACGGCAATGGCGAGCGGCGACTCGACGAAGGTGATGGAGGTCAATGGGTTTCGGCAAGGGTGGTGGAGGTGGAGGTTGCAGTCGATGTATGGAAGGCGGGGACAGGGTGTGTTCGGTCGATGATGGACGGGAACTGGCATTGAGGAACTGGCGAGGATGAGGGTGCAGCAATGGTGAATGATGGTGGCTTGGAGCTCGAGTCGAGGGTGGCTCAATGGTGGTTCGAGCAGTGGAGAACGGAAGGCTGAGGCGGGGTGTGGCGGCTCGGCGAGGAGCAGCCAAGGGTGGATAAGATGGGTTCGACGAGGGGAAGGAGAAGGGTCTGTAGGGGGGGTTGCACAGTAAAGGGGTGAAGGGTTTGAACAGTTGGGGGAGATGAAGGGTTGGTGTGTTCTGTGTTTCTATTTGGAACAGAGGAGAGGGCGGGTGAGTACGGAGAGAGAGAGAGAGTGTGTGTATTAATAGGATAATATTATTATAATGGGGTAGTTAATGACATAATGGAGGAAATTGAGGAGGTGTAGGGCTGTTACAGAAGAGGGTGGGGGAACTTTAGAGGGGATCGGAGAGATTTTGGGATTGACTGTTAGTGTGAGTAGGGTAGAATTCAATAGGATATTGGTTTGGGTTTGGGTTTGGGTTTGGGTTAGGATTCAATAGGATATGGGCTTGGGTTGGGCTTCAAATATTTAAATAATTGAATAATTGCATATTTGGCTTGGGCTTAGAGGATATAATTAAAATGCAGAATTTCAATGCAATGAACTGAATAAATGTAATGAAAATGATATAATGGATTAATTAGGTTCGTTCAGAATAACATCAAATATTTTATTGGAACTAGATACGGAATACAATATACGAAGATGACAAAAGATAAATATACAATGGGAAAACCGTATAATCGTGAACAGGGGTTACAATCCTACCTACCCTTGTCACACCTCGCTTTCCAAAAAGGAGATACGGAATACGGATACGTGACCAATTCCATCGAATGATTTTCATCATCCATAAGCTATCAGGATCTTTACAATAAGCACAAGTATAAACATGAGAGATACAAGAAGAATAGTCAACCACGCATGCATAACTGAATCAATATAATCAACAAGATCATGCATAATCGAATGGTTCAGAATAACTGTATCAAGTGTCAAGTATCATGTTCAAGTATTGTATTTATTACTATCAAGGTAGCACTTCATGCGTCCCAAATTTTTAGCACATGGTTGCTACATTCATTCAAATTACGTTTAGATATAGTGGAGGGTTTCTATACGGCCGTGTACTTAGGCATCAAGTAACAAGTAGCAAGTAACAACCACGAAACACGTAATCATGAACTCATGGCAGCAAGTAGTAGTTTCAAGTAGTCATGAAACATGGCAACAAGTAGTAACAAGCATGAATCATGTAGTCATGAAACATGGCAACAAGTAATAACAAGTATGAATCATGTAATAATGAAATATGGCGGCATATAGTAATAACAAGCACAAATCATGAAATCATGAAACTTGGCAGCAAATAATAGGAAACACGGGCCCCCTTCTGAGTACACATACCTATATTGTCTACTACTAAGGTATTTTCCTAAATCCCGGCTTGATTATTTATTATTGTTATCAAAAAGGCATGTACATGTCATAAAACAGGGCAAGTATAACATGGCATGAACAAGTAACAGGTTCAGGTTGGAAGATAAACATGCACAAGTGAAAGACAACTCATAAAAGATTAGGACAACGAAAATTATAGTTCAGGACAGCAAGACAATAGTGCACCAAATCTGGGATTCCCGTTGCCACAAACTTGCAAACCTGAATCCGTCAGAGAATCTAGAAAATAGACGCTCGGCCTCCCGCAAATATATATAAGTCATACGTTATTTCACAAAAACATCACTCAAATTAGATTTGTATCCAGAAAATGTATTCAGCTAGAAATTAGAAGTTTGCATTCATAAACAGGAAAAATGCATAAAAACTTATTGATTAAATCCAAGAAAAATCTGGGATATTTCCTAGTATGTTTAGTAACAGAAAATAAAGTTTCATAATTTTCCAATATAGATAGAATAGTCAAGTAAAATCAGAAAACAGCAAGATACGGCAGTTTTGTAAATCTGGAATCTTAAACACATCAGTACTAAAACAACAATATCTTACAAAATATAAATCGAAATCCAGTTCCGTCAAAAGGGTGATAAAAAAGATATAGTAGGCTATATTTCAAATTCACAAAGTTTTTGTAAACAGCAAATTGAATCAGGTCGAAGTAATGTATCTTTACAGAACGGTTTGAAAATTCTGTATGTGTAGTACTTGTTTTCAAGTAAAGAATAGTTTGTAAAAGTTACCAATGAAATCCACAAAAATTAGGGGTTAATACCAATCAAGTCTAGTTTTAATCAGCAAAATATTGGATCAAAATATTACCTTTAACATCAGTTGAAAAAGAGAATACTGTACACAATTCATATAAAATTGGATCTGGAATTTTAAACATTTCTGTAGTAAATAGTCATAACTTGCAACTCATAAATCGAAACTGAGATCTGTCAGAAAAACTGGAAAGTAGACAGAATTCTCTATAAATCATATTCACAAATAGTTTTCATATACTGACCATAATAGGGTCTAAAATACTGGGAAAAAAAACGGGGTACATCAAAAAAATTGAAATCATCTTTATGCATGAAATCCACATAGATCATATGAAATTCATCCAAATCATAACAAACGTGAAATAGGGTATACTAAATGTCCAAGCAACATGGTATAGGGTATTTTACAAGTCTACTACGAGTTATACTAAAACGAACACATCATGCATACAAGATCATACAACAAGTCATGAATCACGAACAACATGCATGTATACAACAAGGAGTGGTTATCCCTAAGTTATTTCATATCATGTATGTAATGAGGCGACTACAGGTGAGTCAACACACTAAAGACAAGATATAATAGGGTTTTTTCACAGGAATTGTCTCTAGAACACAACTACACTATAGGCGGTATTTAGTACTTGTATTACACAAAGAAAAGAATACAAGTTATTTGCCTTATAGTCGACGACAAAAATAGTGCAAAGAGAAAGAATAACGGGAACAGATTCCCGGGCATGAACACAAACACAACGAACGGATCACGAACAATCACGGACAATCACGAACACAATCGAACGACTAGATGCAAGAGATCAAGATCAAGATGATCGGATCAGATCGGACGGCCAGATCAGGACTGATGATGAAGATGATGATGATGATCAAGATCGATTGATCGAATGGCTACGATCAATGGAAGTTGATGATCATCTTGATCGTGATGGTCAAGAAGAGATTCGGACGGCCCAATTCCAAAGCCATGATCAACAACCAGCAACATGATGGTGTGGCTTTGGCTCGATTGGCAGCCGAAAAATTGGACAGGGACGACGACAGTGGACAGGCAGCGCGACGGCGGGATAGGGGCCAGGCCGAGAGGGGGAGGCACCGAGGGGTGGACTGCTCATGTCGCTCGACATGAAGGAGGAGCACCGAGGAGACAGGCGACGAGCTGGTTGTGTCGCGAGGCAGAAGGAGACAGGAACCAGGGGTCGCAGCGGTCGTTGCTGTCGTCTATGACGCGACGGAGGAGGAGCACATCGGGAGCATCGGGGGTTGTTCTGCCGCTGGGTGCTAGGGTTTAGATGGGGTAAAATAGTGGTAATATATATGAGGGGTTAGGGTATGTGTGACGACTGGGGGGGGGGGGGGTAAATGGGTACGGGTAGGGTTTTATATAGGTAGGGGAGATTATTAGGGTTAGGTATACGCAGATGGGTAAGTGGGTAACCGGGTATTAGTGTATTTAATGGGTTAACTGGTATTAGCAATGGGTTTGGGTGTGAAGGGGTTAAATTGGTTAAAGGGTATTATAGAAATCCAATAAGAGATAGGAAAAATATATAAATAAAAAATAAGATTTTTAATATACAATCAGAAGGTAATAATAATAAAAATAATAATACTAATAGTAGTAAAAATAACAATAATAATAATAATAATAGCAGAAATAATAATAGTAATAATAGCAAGAATAATAGGGTTATTATTACAATATAAAAATCTTAGAAAATAGTGACAAATAAAATTATTGATCAAAAATAGATTTTAATAGGAGATCCAACAATACATTTTGACAAAAGAATTTGAAAGCGGAAAAAAAATAATTTACAAAAATTTTAAATACAGAAAATACGTATTTACGAAAATAGAGGTTACAAATCCTACCCACCTTACAATAAAATTTCATCATCGAAATTTGCTTTAGCGGTACATAGGACAATGCAAAAACAAACTTGGACAAAGGGTAACAAAACAGAGAATTAGGGAAATGAACAATGTAGTGACAACACCAGAAAAAGGAGGAAGTGGATAACAACGATGTCGAATGTAATGCATAAAAATAAGTAAACAGTATCAAAAGGAAATAAACAACACAAGATAACAAAGAAAGATTGGGAGTAAGTGGAATAGGGACCAAAGAGAGAAAGGACAGGAAAGAATTGAATCAAATAATGAATTGGTGCATGATGGCAAGATGGAATGCAAGAAAGAAGTAACCGGTATCAAAAATGAAGAAGAAACAACACAAAACTTGCAAAAAAACAAAGCAAAGAGATGAAGAAATAGATAGAGTTGGAATCGAAGAAATGATGGACAAGGAAGAGTTAGACCAGCCAATGAGTCAATGGATGAGGATGAATGCAAGGGATAGAGAAGCAAACAATGAGGGAAGAAGAAACAACAAGAGAATCCTGGGACCTGTGGGTTATGGGCCTACACGCTTCCACTATGCCACTCTGATTGGGAAGACTCTGCCAATAGCATCCATAGCTCCAGCAATTTGCTACGTGGCTCACCATGTCCTCAACACGTCCAAACGACATCCCTCTAGCATGAAATCCAAACTCCTAGCAACTTTAGATTATGAACACTTCGTGAGATCCTGGGACTCTGCATGCACATCTCATAGCAAAAGACGATACTTCCTTTCCTGGTGCTGATCTAAGATACTGACAAGTCAAAGTAGAACCAGCGATGCCGACTGACGGAACACGCAAAAAATAAAAAAAATGGATGGCACCAAAATCAAAGGGATACAAGTACGAAAAGAATGAATTCATACCCAAGAAGAAATCAATCAAGGAGGAGGACGAAGAAAGACGGAAGAATCAAGGAATCAAGGGATTGAATATAAAGGGATCAAAATGAACGGAACAAGACTAGTATCCAGATCAATGTTGATTATAATTCATTGATGAATGCATAGTCAGTGTACTGTTGTGCCGATCCTAGATCGAACCAAGCTTGTCTAATATATCAGTCAAACTAATACATTAGCCAAACCTGGGCTCTGATACCACTAAAAACCTTGTCACTTCCTGCTTCCCAAAAAGGAGATATGGAATACGGATACGTGACTAAGTCCAGTGAATGAATTTCATCATCCATAAGCTGTCAGGATTTTTATAACAAGCACAAGTATAAACAAGAGAGATACAAGAAGAATAGTCAACCACGCATGCATAACTAAATCAATATAGTCAAAAATATTACTTTAAACAAAATTTAATAATCTCAAATAAACCAGATCTGAACAAGTCAAAATTCCGGGTCACATTGTGTAACGCCCCAATTTCCATATACTGGAAAACCGTGACATAAGCCAGAATCTTTTCTTCAGTTAGTCACAATACAAAGAAAAACAGGAGAATTTAAAACTTTTTATTCAACACCCAATGTATTATAAGTCTGAATATTATACAACTGCAATACATTACAATAGTGTTACAATAATACCTTTACAATTCTAAGTATTACAACTTTCAACAACTTACATCAGAGTACAAGGAATGAAGAACAACACTTGGTAATTCCCACTTGGGTACTTTTCGACAAATAGATAATCAACATAAATATTACAGCGGAAACTAAACATGACATTGACTCCTCGCTTTCCTTGCCTTGAGTCCTCCTGAATTTCGCACCTGTACTTCTGCGATCCAGTACCTATTTAAGTGGGGACGTCAGAATTCACTGATGCTTTAAGGCTGATAACATAGCAGTGAATCTCCCAAAATAACATACAGAAACATGACAATGTGTCTGTGTAGTTCAAGTGTTCGTGAGTGCTATGACTAGAATCTAACGCAATATTAACTAAAACTAGGATGCTCTTATTCTAATGTCAGCAAGTCTCCGAAGCAACATGCAGCCCATACTACATGCGCCCTTCTCAAGCCGTCTCTTCATTATAGGGATTTGAACCCACGTTATGAAATTCTAATTGTACACAACTTGTTCCCGACTGATACAATGTGACTGATGAGGTTGTAGACGTGGTCAAGTCCCACTAATGCAGTCCGCTCATGGTGTCTATGTTTGCCACTACTACCTGGCTAACTGGACCTCACTCAAAAATCAGACGAACCCTCGGTGTTACCGCAAAACAGGTTAGCTTGAAGCATCCCCTGTGGCCCCCAAACTCATAGACCGCAATCTATGGCCTGTTCGCTTCCCCGGCATAGGACCTTACGGAGTTTCGAGGTCCATCCCCTAGCTCCGCCCACCTTATCATGGCACTTCAGAATTAACAGTGTGAGATTCGCAACCCGTGCTCTCAACTCGTGAGAAGGCACCATACGTATCACTTTGACGGGAAGGTACAACCCAATAACACCACCTATGGTCGGCCCCAAAGGACGAGTTGGTCGTAAGGTGCCCCCTACTACCTACTCCTCTCTTTCTGGCAAAAAGGTTAAGTATATGATCTTTATGAGTCATTGCCCTAATGATGTCACTAACTCTAACAACTGAGGGATGACAACAGAACTTACCCAACATGCTGAGTCTTGAGTTGGACTCCGCAAGACAACTCTACTAGGCTGCACAACCTAGACTTACCAAAATTCCTAAGGATCTGATTCATGGCCTATCGATCCAAGATCCTGGCAATACGAACATACATGCATGCCACTACCCTGAACATGGATTCCATCTATACTTCGGTCCGCGATCAACCTACACCAGTTAAGATCCGACGGTACACAAGGAGTGACTCGTCCACAGTCCCTTAGGAATAAGAAAACATATGCCTTGATGGTCGATTGCCCCTAGGGTAATTGTATTGCCCTAGACAAGCACAACAAAACTGAGTACTAGCTATCAAGCTATATACGAGCAGACTGACCACATACGAGTCAATAAGCTATGTATGAACCAACAACTACCTACGAGCCATGTGGGCTTCGTATGCGACGACAACATACCTACCAGCCAAATAAGCGGCGTATGAGACCCACACTACATACGGGACAGTCGAGCCACGTATGAGCACAACCACATACAAAAACAACCATACAGGTAATCAAACCTAGAAGCAACCAACGTGCTTACTAGCAAACTTGATCCTCTATCATTAGAAGCAACTGAAGGATCTATTAACAGCCTAAAATGGGCATTCTACCTATAAGAAGCCCCAAGCGACATAACAACTTTTATCTAGGAAGCTACAATATACCATTCAAGCATGCATGGCTCTTGAATCTGGAACGACTATGCAATCTCAACATGGGTTCCTTCTAGGGGATTAGCTAGAACGACCTCGCAACTTAATATTGTAACTACAACATGATTTGTCCTCCAATAACGTTACAATCCACATCATGCTAGTTCTTTACAAACACAATTTACGATAACATGATGGCTCCTTACTAACACTACAACTACAACGCGATAGTTAATGCTACAACTACAATGTGATAGTTACTACTATAACTACAACATGATTAATTTCTTTGCTAAACACTTTACCTACAAGTATGGATACAACTTACGTAGAAATCTACTATAAGCTAAAGCATGAATAGCTACTAGATTTAAGCATGGATATCTCCTACTACTTTAAGCATGGTTAATGCTACAACTTACCTATGAGTACTAACGATTTAGCAAGGTATACAACTAAAACATTATTCTACAACAATTCTTAAGCATGGTAGGAACCTACAACAAATCTTAAGCATAACATACTACTTAAGTATTCCGACAACAATCTTAGGTATGGTAGGTGATTGAAACATCAATCCTACATATTCCTGAGCATGGTATTCAACTTCAATATAAATCTATAGCAATCTAAGCATGGTAGGTAAATTAAACATTAATCCTACAACAATCTAAGCATAGTAGAAGCATGAGTATCAATCTTACCATAGTCTAACCATGGTATATGATTTTTCTACAACAACCTAAGCATGGATATATACTTAGTATGAGTCTACAACATCCTAAACACGGTATACAACTTAAGTGCTAACCTAAGCATGGTATACTTTTCAAGTAAGAACTTACAACATTCTAAACATGGTAATACTACTTAGCATTAGTCTAAGCATGGTATATATTTCAAGTAGAAAGCTACAACATTCTAAACATGGTAATGCTACTTAGCATTAATCTCCAACATCCCTAAGTATGGTAGATAAGCATTAATCCTACAAAATCTAAGCATGGTATATACTTTTCCTACTACAATCTAAACATGGATGCTTATGGAAAATTGCTACAACTAAGCATGGATGCTTTCCTTAATTCCTACAACAAGCTAAGCATAGTAGAAGGCATGAGTACCAATTTTACAACAATCTAACATGGTATATAATTTTCCTACAACAACCTAAGCATGGATGGTGCTTTCCTACAACAATCTAAGCATGGTAGGTGATTAAACATTAATCCTACACAATCTTAGCCTGGTAGGTTGATCTACAACGATCTAAGCATGAAGACAACTTAGTAGAACATCTACTATTACAATCTAACATGGATAGAACATAAACATAGAATTGCTACAACTAAGCATGGATAATTACTTTACTTAAGCAAGGAAAATTACTACAATTAAGCATGGATAATTAGTACATCTAAACATGGATACTTACTTTAATCTAAGCATGGATACACTACGGATGTACATAGACTGGTATATGTGTGCAGATAATGTTTATGAACAAACCAGGTGAAAGTCACCAAAATATTTCAATTATAGAATTAAAACAAAATAAAAATAAAATAATAATAAAATAATAATTTATACAAGGTAATATCCGTCAGGGATATTACAATACTCCCTCCTTAGAATAGTTCTATCCTCAAAACTACATTAAGTTAGGAAAAATGAAAACAACAGATATGAAATAGCACAGACATAGTGCAAGAGATGAACAATTTTCTTCGAATAGCCATTGCATGGATTCCATATATATATTTATATATATATATATATATAAACCCATTTGGTTACAAAAAATGTCATATTTTTCATAAGCATCATCCTTCCTACATCTATATCACATAAGTAGGAGTCAAAATTTCGAAATAACAAAATAGTCTACGAGCACCCAACCGCCTAGTCGGTACTGCTAGTGCCCTCTGCTTGGCCCCCTCCAGTCAGCAGTGCATGTAACTGCGTGATTTGCTCCTGAAGTTCCGTGCATCGGCACTCCATGCGCGCAAACTGTGCACGGTAGCTGTGATTTAGGATCACCATTCTGTGCTGGGCGCTCGCATTGGCGCTCCGTAACCTTGCTACTTCCTTCCCATGGTGGAAGCCCACAAATTCACATGAGTCCATCTTGCTCTCAAGACAAACATGGGACCATGTCAAAGTTGATATATCGTGGAAGACCTGCTGGAAGGTCTGCTCTACGGGGGTAAGCTGGGGAGGTGGTGGTACTGGGACCTGGCCTCCTAAAGCGGCGTCCCCTGCTGCGGCAGCTGTGGGGGTCCCGTTGGCCAATTCGGCCCCAACTAGTGACTCGTCCTCCCCTGAGATGGGCTCTGAGTCTGAGTCCACCTCGATCACGACCCCATGACCCCATCCACTCCCCATGGGAAATGCTCCGTCCATCATCCTGCAAGGAGTGGACACGGAAATTAGCATAGATATAGGATCAACATAAAACATAAGTTGAAAGAAATAACAATATGAATTATAATTGTCTACAACTAGCTAAAACATAACTCCTAAAAGGTATCCAAGTTTAATTTTCCTACTGTGTTGGACTGTAAATTGAAGTTGGCTCTGATACCACTCTGTAACGCCCCGATTTCCATATACTGGGAAACCGTGACATAAGCCAGAATCTTTTCTTCAATTAGTCACAATACACAGAAAAACAGGAGAATTTAAAACTTTCTATTCAACACTCAATGTATTACAAGTCTGAATATTATACAACTGCAATACATTACAATAATGTTACAGTAATACATTTACAATCCCAAGTATTATAACTTTCAACAACTTACATCAGAGTACAAGGAATGAAGAACAACACTTGGTAATTCCTACTTGGGTACTTTTCGACAAATAGATTATCAACATAAATATTACAGCGAAAACTAAACATGACATCGACTCCTCGTTTTCCTTGCCTTGAGTCCTCCTGAATCTCGCACCTGTACTTCTGCGATCCAGTACCAATTGAAGTGGGGACGTCAGTATTCACTGATGCTTTAATGCTGATAACATAGCAGTGAATCTCCCAAAACAACATACAGAAACATGACAATGTGTCGGTGTAGTTTAAGTCTTCGTGAGTGCTATGACTAGAATCTAACGCAATATTAACTAAAACTAGGATGCTCTTATTCTAATACCAGCAAGTCTCCAAAGCAACATGCAGCCCATACTACATGCGCCCTTCTCAAGTCGTCTCTTCATTATAGGGATTTGAACCAGCGTTATGAAATTCTAATTGTACACAACCTGTTCCCAACAGATATAACATGACTGATGAGGTTGCAGACGTGCTCAAGTCCCACTAATGCAGTCCGCTCATGGTGTCTATGTTTGCCACTACTACCCGGCTAACCGGACCTCACTCATAAACAAGACGAACCCTTGGGGTTACTGCAACACAGGTTAGCTCGAAGCATCCCTTGTGGCCCCCTAACTCATAGACCGCAATCTAGGGCCTGTTCGCTTCCCTGGCATAGGACCTGACAGAGTTCCGGGGTCCATCCCCTGGCTTCGCCCGCCTTATCATGCCACTTCAGGAATTAACAGTATGAGATATGCAACCCATGCTCCCAACTCCTGAGAAGGCACCATACGTATCCCTTTCACGGGAAGGTACAACCCAATAACACCACCTAAGGTCGGCCCCAAAGGACGAGTTGGTCGTAAGGTGCCCCCCACTACCTACTCCTCTCTTTCTGGCAAAAAGGTTAAGTAAATAATCTTTATGAGTCACTACCCTAATGATGTCACTAACCCTAACAACTGAGGGATGACAACAGAACTTACCCAACATGCTGAGTCTTGAGTTGGACTCCGCAAGACAACTCTACTAGGCTGCTCAACCTAGATTTACCAGAATCCCTGAATCTGATTCATGGCCTATCGATACAAGACCCTGGCAATACGAACATACATGCATGCCACTACCCTGAACTTGGATTCCATCTATACTTCGGTCCGCGATCAACCTATACCGGTTAAGATCCGACGGTACACAAGGAGCGACTCGTCCACAATCCCTTAAGAATAAGAAAACATATGTCTTGATGGTCGATAACCCCTATGGTAATAGTATCGCCCTAGATGAGCACAACAAAACTGAGTACTAGCTATCAAGCTATATACGAGCAGACTGACCACATACGAGCCAATAAGCTACGTATGAACCAATAACTACCTACGAGCCAGGTGGGCTTCATATGAGACGATAACATACCTACCAGCCAAATAAGCCGCGTATGAGACCCACAGCTACATACAGGCCAGTCGAGCCACGTACGAGCACAACCACATACAAAAACAACCATACATATAATCAAACCTAGAAGCAACCAACGTGCTTACTAGCAAACTTGATCTTCTATCATTAGAAGCAACAGAAGGATCTATTAACAGCCTAAAATGGGTATTCTACCTATAAGAAGCCCCAAGCGACATAACAACTTTTATCTAGGAAGCTACAATATACCATTCAAGCATGCATGGCTCTTGAATCTAGAACGACTATGCAATCTCAACATGAGTTCCTTCTAGGGGATTTACCAGAACGACCTCGCAACTTAATATTGTAACTACAACATGATTTGTCCTCCACTAACGTTACAATCCACATCATGCTAGTTCTTTACAAACGCAATTTACGATAACATGATGGCTCCTTACTAACACTACAACTACAACGCGATAGTTAATGCTACAACTACAATGTGATAGTTACTACTATAACTACAACACGATTAATTTCTTTGCTAAACACTTTAACTACAAGTATGGATACAACTTATGTAGAAATCTACTATAAGCTAAAGCATGAATAGGTACTAGATTTAAGCATAGATATCTCCTACTACTTTAAGCATGGTTAATGCTACAACTTACCCATGAGTACTAACGATTTAGCATGGTATACAACTTAAACATTATTCTACAACAATTCTTAAGCATGGTAGGAACCTACAACAAAACTTAAGCATAACGTACTACTTAAGTTTTCCTACAACAATCTTAGGCATGGTAGGTAATTGAAACATCAATCCTACACATTCCTAAGCATGGTATTCAATATCAATATAAATCTATGGCAATCTAAGCATGGTAGGTAAATTAAACATTAATCCTACAACAATCTAAGCATAGTAGAAGCATGAGTTTCAATTTTACCATAGTCTAACCATGGTATATGATTTTCCTACAACAACCTAAGCATGAATATATACTTAGTATGAGTCTAGAACATCCTAAACATGGTATACTACTTGAGTGCTAACCTAAGCATGGTATACTTTTTTAAAATAGGGGACTTTAGATACAAGTGCATTGCACTAGCACGTGATTGTGCATCTTTGAGGCCGGATAGGATTAGGAGGGAAAAAGAGAACTGGAGTTTGTGGGAGGTAGTTTTGTAGTCATGGTTGGTTACTACAACTTCCCATTGAATCATAGCCTTAGTTTCTTAACTCCTAGATCAATCCTAGCCTTCTATTTGCCCCAAATTTTTGTATAAATACCCCCCCCCCCTCCTAGCCTAATTATCCTCACACTTCTCATTCATCAAACCTATAGTGAAAGAAATTAATCATTAGTAGTAGATTGTTGTGTTGGTAGAGAGTGAAATAAAAGATTGAGAGAAAGAGAGAGAGTTGGGTGTGCTTACAAGCAAGGAGGCCGGCATCACACTAAGGAGCTCAGGTTGCACTCAAGCGAGGAGGAGAAGCGCATCTTTAGGCAAGCTCAACTAGGAGGAGAAGAGCTCTTTCATTCTAGGAGTTACTTTGTGGGTTTTTCTCCAAATTAGGTGGGTGGTTTTCTTACTTCTAACTGTAGTTACCATGCTAGCAATGATGACATAATTTGCATGAAAGAAATGAATAAGAGTGCATTTAATTTGAAAAAGGACTTGTTAGATGATTAGACCAATGCTTGGTAGATTGTATGTTAACTTGTCATGAATCTTAATATTGTAGTACACCTTGCTTCGTAGTTATGGAAATGTTAAATTGGATTTACGATATTGTCAAAATTGAGTATGAAATGCTAATAGATGAAATTATTGTTTTTTGTTCTAAATGGACTATTTTGATATTGGTTCTAATGAATGAAAGTTGTCCTATGCATTTGGGTTAACGAAAGAGGGAAAAACAGGGAATTATAATTTTAATGTGATTTTTAATACCAAATTGTGTTTGAGAATTGTCAAATTTAATTATGGATAGAGTAGTATAGAGTTTAAATTATTGTATGAAAAATGTGTGTTTTATTAGTGAGAAAATTATTTTAAAAATACTGGAGTATTAATCTAAGATGAAATTAATATTCTGGAGATTTACATGACATTTTGTGCAAATAAAATAATGATAAGAGCTTTTGAACATCGAAACGATTTAATTAAACATAGACTCGAATTAAATAACTCGAGTTGTTTTTGTGACAACTTGATCCTATAGCTCAAGTGGTCGGTGAGCTGTCCTAGCGCTATTGTAGCGTGGGCGTGGGTCTTGGAAGTCGCTGGTTCGATACCCTATGTCCACCTTATTTTTCTGTGTGCGGTTAAGAAATACCCAACACCAGCAGTGGGTATATGACCCTCTGATCTCTCTTCATATCGTTGACCGCATTCGGCCGGTTGGCTAGTGCATGGGGCTGTCTTCTCTTAGGTTGCGGGTTCAATTCTGGTTATGGCCAGAATATATACTTTGACAAAAAATGATTTTTGGGACTTTCTTGATGTTTAGGAATTTTGAAAAAATATCGTTATTATTCTAAAATCATGTACGACCTATGAAAATTTAACGGGAGTCATTGGACTAAAATAAAATGTATTTTGAGGTGAAATTATACTTGAAACTATTGTTTCCTTATATTTATAATTTCGTAAAAATGTGGATTTCTTCATGAGGTGATTAGTATTAAAAAGAAAAATTTGATGGAAGGAAAATATAATTGTGAATTTTTATATGGGTTCATTTTGTCAAAGAATAGCATAACAAATGGTGATTTTGTGAAATAATTCACTTGACTAAACATTTTCGTAGCATGAACTTAATGTGGAAATAAGTGTGGTTATGAAAGGCATATTTTATAATTGAACCTCATGTATGAAAATTAATTCATGAAAAGATTGAAAACCGTTTAATTGGAAAAGAGAAATGTTCTTGAGTATGACAAACTTAATATGTGAATTGTGAATTGAAATTGAAAATTAGGGTGTAGCCAAGACTCACGCCGTCAATTGAAAGTAATGAGTTGTGATAATTGAAATTGAAAAGACCAAGTTTCGGTCATTGTGAAATGAAAGAAATAAGACCGGTATTAGTGAGAGGGCTGACTCTAAGAGTTTGATTTTGTTCATGATTTCATTAAATTAAGGATTAGTACATAGTGAAGAAGTGATGAAAGTGAGAGAAAAACATAAGTATGAGGGCCTCGAGTCTACGATATGGGTGTGATTCACAGTTTGTCTTCACGATGCATTGTGACATGACGTGGGTACTACTCCGGAATTATCGGGATCTTGGCGACGCTTGTGGGGTGTTTGGTGACTGCGAGAGGATCGTGTGTCATGAAGGAGGCTGAATTGTCCATAGGTTGTCTTCATGATGCGTCGTGACATGACGTGGGATTCCCCTCCAGGTTGTCTGTACATGAGCTCTTTACTCATAGAACATCTAGGATACTTACCGTAGTTACAGTAGTAGATTAAGTCATGACGAGGGATTGAACCCTACAAGATGAAGAACGATTAAGAGGCTTGCACTCGGACCAATGCAGTATGGGATGCATAGAATCCGAACAAGTGCGCATTAGTGTCATACAATATAAATAACTGCATTAAGGACTAAGTGCACAATCACAACACGACATCAATAGGATAATCCCCTTAGTTTTGTTTGTAAACAAGTTTGTGTTTGTTAAGTATGGAAAATCATTATACTATTTCCGGTACAGAGATGATGGCCGTGTATAATATTCGTCGGTTGAATAAACTGACGTATCCACAGTTTTTAATGCAGGATAAATGGTATGATAAAGATTAAAGGAGAACTGATGCTTAGAGATTATTCAAATATTATCGTAATTTCAATTCATATAAATGTTGTAATTTTGCTTCCGTTGTAAAGTGTAAAGATTCATTTGTAACTCTGATGTAAAGTGAAAAGTATTAAATTCCTTGTAAAATTGTACGAAAGAAGTGAAAATATCCTGTGGAATCTCGAATTCAATTGTATTTAGAGCCACACTTCACAAATAGTACAAGTTTATAAGGAACGACACCCTAGAAGTGGACATTAGAGTGCGTGTTGAGTCTAGAGATTTAAATGTAAGTCACTTACATTTGTGTTGCTCTGTGATTGACATTCTCCTCCTTCCCCTTTTCTAAGATGGCTGATCACTTCGACCATGCTGGAGACAACATTTGGCATATCATTGAGGAAGACTATTATCCTGGACAAGCAGATTCCGAGGAAGAGTACTACCCAGGGCAAGCAGACTCCGACAGAGAGGAATGGCCTGAGTCCCGAGATATCACTCCACCTCCGGACTCATCTGAAATTCTTCTGACGAAGAGGAACCAGTTTTGGGAAATTTCATCATGTCTCTTCAGAGGCAGGTAGAGACTCTGTGGGAGAGAGTCGGGCTATTGGAGGCTCAGTTGGCGAATCACAAGGATGATTTTGCAGTTCTCAGTCATCGTGTATGGGAAATCGAGAAGAGAAAAAACATGACCGATGTACTGAAGGAAGAAGTGGAGGAACTACGGGGAGAGCTTCGTGAAGCCAAGAGGAATCGTAGGAGTTAGACCGTTGTATCATCTACTTCTTTCATTTTGATGTCAGAAATGTTTTGAATTCGAATGTATAAAGTTTGAAATTCAATGAAATAGAAATGTTGACTTAAAAGTTCATGTTTTATACTTCGAATTTAATGGATCTTTTGCATCAGAATATGGCTGGAAGACGAACTCGAAATGGTGGAGGTCTGGACTTGGAAACGGAGCTAGCGAGGGTCTATCAGACACTCAATGCCGTTGCCAAAAATTAGAATCGGGAAGGGTGCCTGCGAATCCAGTACCCGAAGCAATCAAACTCGTGGAATCATTTAAATGGATGAAACCACCGTTGTTTGAGGGGAAGTCAGACCCTGACATGGCTGACAATTGGATCTGGCAGGTAGAGACTATCTTTGAAAATTTGGAAACTCCGGAGGGTAGCAAGGTGAAGTTGGCAACTCTGCAATTCGAGAAGGATGCGGCTGTGTGGTGACAGTCGATGAAGCGGACGATGGGAGGCTTGGTTCTTGGTTGGGAGGAATTTTTGGAGGAATTCCGCAGTCATTATTTTCCTTCAGACGTCCAGGAGAAGAAGGCCATGGAGTTTTTGTCGGTGAAACAGGGTGGCATGTCAGTTAGGGAGTATGAGACCAAATTTACTTAGCTCTCAAAGTATGCTCTCGAACTGGTAATGGATGAGGCGAAGAAGGCTCGTAAGTTCGAGCATGGGTTGAGGCCAAGCCTGAGATCTAGGATGATACCCCTCGGTATCAGGATGTTTGACAAACTGGTCAAACGAGCTGTAGCCACAGAAGCAGACATGGAGCAGTTTCATGTTGTTCAGAATCGGATGAACAACTAGCAGTCTGGGAAGTGGCCTGCAAATTCCGAAAATATCAAGGGAAAACCATCGGTACAATGATTCAAACCGACAGGGGCGAATGCTATCAGTGTGGCTGGAGGAATCGGAAATAATTTTGTGAAACCTCCTGCGGTGAATTGCTACAACTGCGGTGAGACGGGACATTACCATTCTCAATGCCCCAAACCACGGAATGTTAATCGCAATGTACCAATGCAGTAGACTGGGAAAAATCCGTACCAGCAAGGGCGAGTATTTGCCTTGACCGAAGCTGATGCCGATGAGGTGGATCATGTCATCACTGGTACGAGGGCAGATGTTTAGAGGTTCTTGTTGTTTCTTTTTCAGCTTATTTAGTGAACTGTTACAGAATGAGTGTGTATTATGTAACAGGAGAACTTTATTTGAATGGAATGGAAGCTATTGTTTTGTTCGATACTGGATCCTCTCATACTTTTGTGTCTCCTAAATTTGCAAAAGTGTTGGGAGTTGCACCGATGAATTTTCCAGGCAAGATCTTAGCAGTGGCTACTCCATCAGGGGAGACTCTAACCACTGGTCGGTACTATGCAGATTAGGAG
Organism: Hemerocallis citrina; assembly: GCA_017893485.1. Lineage (NCBI taxonomy): Eukaryota > Viridiplantae > Streptophyta > Magnoliopsida > Asparagales > Asphodelaceae > Hemerocallis > Hemerocallis citrina. The sequence goes on along the minus strand of CM030367.1, from coordinate 56,879,043 downwards.
ATTATGATTGGAGACAGAATCTTCGGAATTAATCTAATCGAGCTGACTATCTTGGGGGTCGATGTTATCATTAGCATTGATTGGATGTCGGTGTACAGTGCAAGCATCGAGTGCAAGACCAAGGAAGTAACAGTGAAGGCTCCAGGTGGACCTGATGTCACTTTCCAAGGGAAGAAGAAGTGTTCTAGGCTGGTGGCAGCTATCCGCAAGGAAGAGATTCCTGTGGAAGTGCAAAGGATTCTGTGGTTCAGGACTATCCGACTGTGTTCTTGGATGATTTGCCTGGGTTACCCCCGCAACGTGATGTAGAGTTCAGCATCACTATTCAACCGGGAAGTGGACCCATTTCTAAGGCACCGTATAGGATGGCTCCTGTGGAGTAGGATGAGGTAAAATGGCTGATTGAGGAATTTTTGGAGAAATTCTTTATTCAACCGAGTGCATCACCTTGGGGAGCACCAGTGCTTTTGGTAAAGAAGAATTATGGATCGATGAGGATGTGTATCGATTACCGAGAGCCGAATAAGGTCACTATTCAGAATAAGTATCCTATTCCCCGAATTAATGACTTGTTCGATCGTCTACAAGGAGCTGCTATTTTCTCCAAAGTAGATCTTCGATCAGGATATCAACAAGTTCGAGTGAAAGCTGAAGATGTGCACAAACTGCATTTAGAACTCGACATGGGCATTACGAATTCTTAGTTATGCCATTTGGAGTGAAGAATGCACCTACAATCTTCATGGACTTGATGAACAGAGTTCTGAGGCCGTTCATTGATTCTTTCGTCGTGGTGTTTATCGATGATATTCTCGTGTACTCCAAATAGGAAGAGAAGCACACCGAGCATCTGGCAGCAATTTTTAAGAAGCTGGAAGAGCAGGAGTTGTATGCCAAGCTGTCCAAGTGTGATTTCTGAAAATCTGAAGTGGCATTCCTAGGTCACATCCTTTCTAAGGAGGGAGTGGCAACTGATCCTCAGAAGATAGAGGCAGTGAGAGATTAGGCAAGGCCTACTACAGTGAAGGAAATCAGGAGTGTTCTTGGATTGACTGGATACTACAGGAGATTCATTCAAGGTTACGCCTAGTTAGCCGTGCTGCTCACTGGTCTGACCAAGAAGAATGTGGACTTCAAGTGGACCGAGCAATGTGAGGCAAGCTTTCAGGAGTTGAAAGAGAAGCTGACTACTGCACCCATTTTGGCTTTGCCTAGAGCAGGTGTTGAGTATGATGTTTACAGCGATGCTTCACATCGTAGGCTTGGTTGTGTCTTGACGCAAGAAGGAAAAGTGATCGCTTATGGGTCTAGGCAACTACGACCGCATGAGAAGAATTATCCGACTCATGATCTGGAGTTGGCTGCGATTATCTTCGCCTTGAAGCAATGGAGACACTACGTGTACGGTGAGAAATTGAACATGTACACGGACCATAAGAGTTTGAAGTACATATACCAGCAGAAGGATCTGAACCTGAAGAAGCGGAGATGGTTGGAAGTGCTTGAAGACATGCGACCTGAGATCAAGTATCATCCTGGAAAGGCTAATGTTGTTGTTGATGCACTTAGCTGCAAGAACAGTTTGGCAAGGTTGATTACAACTCAGAAGCAGTTGACAGAGGAGTTGCATCGGGCTGGAATTGAAGTTGTCTTACAAGGATTGGGAGCATCCTTAGCTCAGTTGAGGCTTCAACCTACACTGAATGGAAGGATTATTGCAAGTCAGGATGTTGATGCTGATATTTTGGAGATGAAGGAGTAGGTTGGTGCTGGCAGGTTGCCCGGATTTCAAATCAGGGATGGAGTGTTGTGGTTCGGAGATAGACAGTGTGTTCCAGATCAGGCGGACCTGAAAAAGAGTATTCTTCAGGAGGCGCATACTACTCTTTTGTCAGTACATCCTGGGAGTACTAAGATGTACAAAGACATCAAACAGCATTTCTAGTGGTTAGGTTTGAAGCGGGACATGGCTGAATTTGTGGCGAAGTGTGAGGTTTGTCAGCATGTCAAAGCTGAGAATCAGAGACCTGGAGGACTATTACAGTCGTTACCTATTTCGGAATAGAAGTGGGATAACATCAGTATGGATTTCATCACGGGTTTGCCTAAGAGTCCTAAAGGCAATGATGCGATTTGGATTATAGTCGATCGACTAACCAAGTCTGCTCACTTCTTGGCGATGAAACTCACTGCTTCAATGGACAAGTTAGCTGAATTGTATGTTGGCGAGATCGTCAGGCTCCATAGTGTTCTGTCAACTATTGTGTCTGATCGAGATGCGCATTTTACTTCGCATTTCTGGAGGAGTCTTCAGACAGCTTTGGGTACCAAGACGGATTTCAGCACTGCTTTTCATCTGCAAACCGATGGGCAGACCGAGAGAGTCAACCGTATTCTTGAGGATATGCTTCAGTGTTGTATACTTGACATTGGAGGCAGTTGGGAAAGACATCTAGCTTTGGTAGAATTTGCCTACAACAACAGTTTTCAGACCAGTATCGGGATGGCGCCGTACGAAGCTTTGTATGGCAGGAAGTGCAGAACACCAGTTTGTTGGTTTGAAGTTAGGGAGCATCAGCTGTTTGGGCCTGAGCTTGTGCAGCAAACCTCTAAAAAGATTGATTTGGTCAAGAAGAGGTTGGTAGAGGCTCAGAGCAGGCAGAAGAGCTATGCAGACAACCGGAGACGGGACCTTGAGTTTGAGGAAGGTGACTTCGTCTTTCTGAAAGTATCGCCCAGAAAAGGTGTGATTCGATTTGGCAAGGGTGGGAAGTTAGCCCCGAGGTTTATAGGTCCGTATAAGATATTGAAAAGGATCGGGAAAACTGCTTATCGGCTTGAGTTACCGGAAGAGTTATCTTAGGTGCACAATGTCTTTCATGTGTCTATGCTAAGAGGTTATATTCTAGGTCCAAGTCATCATTTGTCTGAAGTGCCGGAAGGTTTGCAATTGGATCTCAATTACATCGAGTCTTTTGTCGAGACTGTTGATCGTCGAGAGAAAGTATTGAGGAATAAGACAATACCGATAGTCAAGGTAGTCTGGAGAAACCATTTGGTTGAAGAGGCTACTTGGGAGTCTGAGGAGAGGATGTTGAGGGATTATCCTGAGCTCTTTGCTTGATTTGTATTCTTGTCTCCTTCTTTCTTTTGTTGTTGTGTGCTTTGTTTTTGTTTCTCGCTCTTGACTGTATTTCCGGGGATGGAACTATTCTAAGGAGGGAGTGTTGTAATACCCTGAATTTTTATTTATGAGAATTATTATTTTTGTATTATTAATTTGTACGTATTGTGCATGTGCAATCTTGCTGTATAAATTTTTATTTTTATTTTTTCATAAACAAATGAGTATACATATATATATATATGTATTTCTATTTTTTTTTATTAAAGCATATTTTTAAACAAACATAAATATTCCTTTATTTTGAGCCCAACTTAATTTATTTTTATATATAAACTAATTTGGCCGACTAAATAAAAGTCCATGAAATTATTTTCTCTTTTTATTACAACTTGTAGTATAGACAATTTTTATAGACTTTTATAAAAAAATATATATATATACAACTTTTTTAAAATAGGGGACTTTAGAAACCCGTGCATTGCACCAGCACGTGTTTGTGCATCTTTGAGGCCGGATAGGATTAGGAGGGAAAAACAGAAGTGGAGTTTGTGGAAGGTAGTTTTGTAGTCATGGTTGGTTACTACAACTTCCCATTGAATCCTAGCCTTAGTTTCTTAACTCCTAGATCAATCCTAGCCTTCTATTTGCCCCAAATTTTTGTATAAATACCCCCCCCCACCTAATTATCCTCACACTTCTCATTCATCAAACCTACAGTGAAAGAAATTAATCATTAGTAGTAGATTGTTGTGTTGGTAGAGAGTGAAATAAAAGATTGAGGGAGAGAGAGAGAGAGTTGGGTGTGCTTACAAGCAAGGAGGCCGGCATCACACTAAGGAGCTCGGGTTGCACTCAAGCGAGGAGGAGAAGCACATCTTTGGGCAAGCTCAACTATGAGGAGAAGGGCTCTTTCATTCTAGGAGTTACTTTGTGGGTTTTTCTCCAAATTAGGTGGGTGGTTTTCTTACTTCTAACTCTAGTTACCATGCTAGGAATGATGTATTTGGGTTAATGAAAGAGGGAAAAAGAGGGAATTATAATTTTAATGTGATTTTTAATACCAAATTGTGTTTGAAAATTGTCAAATTTAATTATGGATAGAGTAGTATAGAGTTTAAATTATTGTATAAAAAATGTGTGTTTTATTAGTGAGAAAATTATTTTAAAAATACTAGAGTATTAATCTAAGATGAAATTAATATTCTGGAGATTTACATGACATTTTGTGCAAATAAAACAAAGATAAGAGCTTTTGAACATCGAAACGATTTGATTAAATAAAGACTCAAATTAAATAAACTCGAGTTGTGTTTGTGACAACTTGAGCCTATAGCTCAAGTGGTCGGTGAGCTGTCCTAGCGCTACTGTAGCATGGGCGTGGGTCTTGGAAGTCGCTGGTTCGATACCCTATGTCCACCTTATTTTTCTCCGTGCGGTTAAGAAATACCCAACCCGAACAGAGGGTATATAACCCTCTGATCTCTCTTCATATCGTTGAGCGCATTCGGCCAGTTGGCTAGCGCATGGGGCTGTCTTCTCTTAGGTAGCGGGTTCGATTCTGGTTATGGCCAGAATATATATATTTTGATAAAAAATGATTTTTGGGACATTCTTGATGTTTAAAAATTTCGAAAAAAATATCGCTATTATTCTTAAATCATGTACGACCTATGAAAATTTAATGGGTGTCATTAGACTAAAATAAAATGTATTTTGAGGTGAAATTGTACTTGAAACTATTGTTTCCTTATATTTGTAATTTCGTAAAAATGTGGATTTCTTCATGAGGTGATTAGTATTAAAAAGAAAAATTTGATGGAGGGAAAATATAATTGTGAATTTTTATATGGGTTCATTTTGTCAAAGAATAGCATAACAAATGGTGATTTTGTGAAATAATTCACTTGACTAAATATTTTCGTAGTATGAACTTAATGTGGAAATAAGTGTGGTTATGAAAGGTATATTTTATAATTGAACTCCATGTATGAAAATTAATTCATGAAAAGATTTAAAACCATTTAATTGGAAAAAAGAAATGTTCTTGAGTATGACAAACTACATATGTGAATTGTGAATTGTGAATTGAAATTGAAAATTAGGGTGTAGCCAAGACTCACGCCGTCAATTGAAAGTAATGAGTTGTGATAATTGAAATTGAAAAGACCAAGTTTGGGTCATTGTGAAATGAAAGAAATAAGACCGGTATTAGAGAGAGGACTGACTCTAAGAGTTTGATTTTGTTCATGATTTCATTAAATTATGGATTAGTACATAGTGAAGAAGTGATGAAAGTGAGAGAAAAATACAGGTATGAGGGCCTCGAGTCTACGATGTGGGTGTAATTCACAGTTTGTCTTCAGGATGCTTCGTGACATGACCTGGGAACTACTCCGGAATTATCGGGACCTTGGCGACGCTTGTGGGGTGTTTGGTGACTGCAAGAGTATCGTGTGCCATGACAGAGGCTAAATTGTCCATAGGTTGTCTGCACGATGCGTCGTGACATGACGTGGGATTCCCCTCCAGGTTGTCTGTACATGAGCTCGTTACTCATAGTACATCTAGGATACTTACCGTAGTTACAGTAGGAGATTAAGTCATGACGAGGGATTGAACCCTACAAGATGAAGAACGATTAAGAGGCTTGCCCTCGGACCTATGTAGTATGGGATGCACACATTAGTGTCATACAAGCATTAAGGACTAAGTGCACAATCACAACACGACATCAATAGGATAATCCCCTTAGTTTTGTTTGTCAATAAGTTTGTGTTTGTTAAGTATGGAAAATCATTATACTTTTTCCGGTATAGAGAGAATGGCCGTGTATAATATTCGTCGGTTGAATAAACTGACATACCAACAGTTTTGTATGCAGGATAAATGGCATGATAAAGATTAAAGGAGAACTGATGCTTAAGATTATTCAAATGTTGTTGTAATTTCAATTCATATAAATGTTGTAATTTTGCTTCCGCTTTAAAGTGTAAAGATTCATTTGTAACTCTGATGTAAGGTGAAAAGTTTTAATTCTTTATAAAATTGTACGAAAGAAGTGAAAAGATCCTGTGGAATCTCGAATTCAGTTGTATTTAGAATTCGGGGCGTTACAGAGTAGCAACAAGAAGTAAGTACTGAAATAAGCATGTATGGATTGTGACAGCAAAATAGAGCAACTAACTCTTAATCAGGAAACAGAATCAAGTAGCATGGTGAGGTAACAGGGTACAGGTTATAATGTAACAAGTGTTAAGTAGCATGCAATCAGGTAAACATGTAACAGGTGTCGAATAGCATGCAAGTAGGTAAACATGTAACAGGTGTCAAGTAGCATGTACAGGTAATAGGAACGTGCAAGTGATCGTGTTATTCTTAAGTCTTGTATTTAATCTTATCTAGGTAGCACTTCATGTGTCCGAAATTTTACCATACGGTTGCTACATACATGCAAGTTACATTTAGATCTAGTGGTGGGTTTCTATTGGTCTGTGTACTCAGGCGTTATGTAACAGGCAACGGGCACAAATCACGTAATCATGAAATTGCGTCATCATGTAATCAAGAACAGGCATGAATCATGTATTCATCAAACATTGCATCATATAATTAGGTAGTAATAACAGGCATGAATCTTGTAATCACGAATCATGGCATCATATAATCAAGTAGTAATAACAGGCATGAATAATGTAATTACAAATCATGGCATCATACAATCAGGTAGTAATAATAGGCATGAATCATATAATCATGAATCATGGCATCATAGTAATGGAAAACACAGCCCCCTTCTGAGTACACTTACCTATAATGTCTACTACTACGGTCTTTCCCTTAACCCCGGCTTGTTATTTATTATTATTATTAAAGCAGGCATATACGTGCACAAACAAGACAAGAAAAGCATGGAAAGAACAAGAGACAAGTTCAGGTCAGACAGAAATAGAAACTATACTCTCATCTGAATCCAGCACATATAGACGAGTCATATAACAAGTACAGCAACAAGGTTCAAAATAACGTTTTACACAGAATTCATGTTTAGCCAGAAATTGCAAAGTTTTATTTATAAGCATGGAAATGGCATAAAACACACTAATTAAATCTAGGAAAAATCTAGAAGGTTCCCTAGCATGTGTAATATCAGCAAATAAAATTTCATAAAATTCTATTTCAGATAGCATAGTCAAATAAATTTGGAAAACAGAATAATACAGCAAGTTTATGAATCTGAAATTCTGGACAAATCAGTACCAAAATAGTGATAAATCACAAAATACAACTCAAAACCCAAATCCGTCAAACGGTTGTAAAATAGACATAGCAGGCTATATTTCATATTCACAAATTTTTAATCAACAACAATTGGAATCTGGTTGAAAATGGAGTTCTTTAGCGAAGAGCATGCAGTTTGACAATTATATGATTAGTTTCACAAGCATGAAAGAATTTATGAAAGTCATTAAACAAATCTATAAAAATTAGGGGTTGATCACAGTCATGTCTAGTCATACCTAGAAAAATATTGAATCCACATTTTACTTTAACACTAGTTTTAAAATAAATAAACATACAGCAATCTCGTAAAACAAAATCTTGAAATTTCAACACAGCTGCAGTAAAACAACTGTAACTCAGACATCAAAAATAGAAATCGAGATATGTCAAAAGTTTTGAAAAATAGACATCGAGTTCTACGAATCATATCCACAAAATAATTTACTTTAATGACCTTAACAGGGTCTAAAACGTTGAATCAAAATAGGGCAGCAGCAAAACAAAATTCTTTCATGCATTTTATCAAACAATTTATCTATAATAGATTCAAATTAGAATATAATGCAAGACATGATATATTAAATATTCAAATCAACATGGCACGGATAATAACAAGTCTACAACAAGATAACACATCAAATACACCAAGCATGCAACAAATACACAACATATTATAGATCACAAAGAATATACATACATGCATCAAGAGTTTATCTAGATCTGGTTTATTTTCATGTAGTGTGTCTAACTACTATGATGGATCATGACTACGAATGGATCAAACGAACGAGATCAATATTTATCAAGGGATCATAATGAGAATAAACACAAAAACGAGAGCAAGACTACATGTGGTATTCTGTACTTGCATACAAACAAAAATATTATACAAGTTACCTGCCTTGGGTGTAGACGATGAATTCGACAAAAAATAGAATAATGGGAACGGATCCCGGCACACGGCGATGATCGCAAACCAAGCCAATCTTGATGAGACAATCACGATCGGGCACGAATCTCGATGATGATCAACGAACGATCGGTTGGATCGGCATGGTTCTTAATGATGATCAATCGGGTCGATCGGACGATGATGATCAAGCTTAAGATCTGGGTGATGATCACGGTCACCATGAAAGATCAGAGGGCCATGATTCAATCATCAAGATCTGATTGACAAGATGATTGATCAAGAAAGGCGATCAATGGCTGAGACTGATCAAGGAGTTGGAGCACTATTGGCTGATCAAAACAGAGGAGCGAGGAGGAAGAAGCGCGACAGAATGGCGGTGGAGATCGACAGCACTTAGGGAGAGGCTCTGCGACGACTGTGCTATCGGCTCGATGACAGGATGAGGACAGGAGGAGGACGAGGTGGGATGTTGAACGATGAGGAGCGAGGACGGAGGTAGCTGCATGGGATGTTGGCATGGCGATGGTGGCGTCATGAGCAGAGGGAGCAGTGGCGGAGGTTGGTGGGTTCGTCGGAGGTGGTGATGGCGAAGTAGTGGATTGCGAGGCTGAGGAGCTTGCGGTTGTTGATGGGTTCAACGAGAACCAGAGGAAGAAGAAGACAGCGGGGGCTAGTTCGACTGTAATGGAAGGAGGAGCTCGAGACTGAGGTGATGGCGTGGCAGGGGTTCTTCGGTGGTCAAGGGTGTTGGGCGGAGATGGCGATGGGGAGCAATAGGAAGGAGCAGCGGGTGGTAGGGATGATGAATATGGAAGGAGGTAAGCTGTGGCGGCTGAGTGTTTGCATAGTGAATAGGGGGTAAGGTTAACTAGGGTTAGGGTTAGGTTTAATAGGGTTATATATATGAAGCTATGTGGGTTTGGGTTAATAGTGTTAATGGGTTGGATCCAATAAAAGTGGGTTTGGATAATAAATGGATTTAAATTTAATAGGGAAAATAATTCAGACTATAGGGTTTATAAAACATACATATATACATGTACATTAAATCATGAACAATCAAGACTAATAATAGTAATAACAATAATAATAGCAGTGGCAACAATAATAATAATAATGGTAATAATAATAATAATATAAATATCAAAATATGATTTAATTCTAAGAAATTCATTAAAATCCAAATAGTAATAACATATTAGATTTGGGCTAAAATATAAATAGTTGTTGACAAGAAAATTAAATAGATTTGGGCTAAAGTTAAAATGCTCCATCATTCAAAAAGAAATATAATTGTTGACAAGAAAATATTTTAATATAAAATCCAAGACAAATTTAATAAATACTGAATTTATAAATATCGAAATACAAAAAAATATTCAGAAAATATGTATTTACGGGAATGGTGGTTACACTTTTTCATTCACAAGGTACATCTTACTTTACTTTTTATACTCATCCGCATAATACAACTTACTTTAATATTCATTCTCATTTCATATTATAGTTTACTTTAATGTTCACCCCAAGTCGATAACTTGGGTAATATACAATTTATTTTACTTTTTATTTCTTTTTTTGTTTTCATACTTAACTCATCTCGCCGATATAATTTCATTACTATAGCCAAATAACTCCAACAACATAAACGTATATCACTCCATTAATTTCATATAAATATACACGTCATTTATCTCACGCAAATGAATGCACAATTCCATCCATATACAGTAATTAGATAACTCCAACCCTATGGTTATATAACTATATTTATCTCATAATTATAAACATCCCTTCAACCATATAGGTTTTGTCACATATATATACATATATGTCTCCTGCAATATATTCATATCTCCCGTAATGTAAATAGTCTCTGTTCACATATACATATTGTAACACCCCGAATTCCAAAATACAACTGAATTCGAGATTCCACAGGATCTTTACACTTCTTTCGTACAATTTTACAAGGAAATAAAAACTTTTCTTTCATCAGAGTTACATTTACACTTGTACATTATCACAGCGGAAGCAATATTACAATAAATTACATGAAACTATATTTAACTCAATCCTGCACAGCATGTATACTTCAATAGTCAAGCATCTTTACCCTACATATAAAACTGTAGGAGCGTCAGTTTATTCGACTGACGAAATATTATACACGGCCATCCTCTCTATGCCGAAAACAGTATAACGATTCTCATTTCTTAACAAACACAAACTTGTCACAAACAAAGCTAAAGGGACTATGCTATTGTTGTCGTGTTGTGAATGTGCACTTAGTCCTTAAAGCAATTATTTATATTATATGACACTAATGCGCACTTGTTCGGATTCTATGCATCCCATACTACATAGGTCCGAGGGCAAGCCCTTTGTAGCCGCTGAATCTGGTGTGGGGGCAAACAGATAGTATTTGTGGATTCTTAGGAAACTTTGAATAGCAAACGTGTTACCTGTTCTGTCGGAGTTTGACCGTCGCTCCCGCCGTTTACCTGCAAAAAGTGCGAGACACCAGGGTTGTTCCCGGCGACGTACCCTCCGACGCTCAAGTCAGTAATCAGAAGTGATTATGAAAGAGCGTAAAACTGACAAAAGATTGATTACCTCTTAATGGAGATGGATAGGGGATATTTATAGGCGCCGCTGGGATCAGATTAGGAATGTAATCCCTGTGGTTAGATAAGGAATGTAATCCCTAATCCCCAGTGAAATGATAGATATGAATCAGGGCCGTTGATTAGGATAGAATCAGAAACCCGAATTCTATCCTTTCTGGACAGGGTTTGCTGCGGGTTGAAACCCGCACCCAGTTGAGGTGGATCCGTTCGCGGGTTAGTGGGTTTCCGAGAAGGAGAACCAGTACCCGCTTCAGACACATTGGTAGGTGAAATTACCGTTTTACCCCTGGGCTTCAAGATTCGTGCCCAATTTGGACGGTTCCGATTTAACCCTATTTTTAGCCATATCACGAGCCCCCCCACTCCCGAAGACTGAGTTTGATCAACCTTTGAGGAGTAGTTTTACTGTTTTAATGGCTGGTGGAGTTGTATTGGAGTACAAAATGGAAGGTTTTGAATCTTTGAAGGAGGTAGTGCGGTAATTTTTCAAGTTGGTTGCATTCTGAGTTGCTCTTGAGCTCTTCTGGTCATGCGGGAATATTCGTTTAACTTTGCGAAGTATCGATCCGTCATTCGGGGGTCTTTATAGTTTGTCCTTAGCAATAATTACTTGCTTGGGGATTAGAAAATGTTTCCCCAACTTTATAATTATCTTCCTGGAGTTTTCCTTAACTTTCCCGAATTTTTAATTGTTTTTTTTGCAATTTTTTGGCGAATGGCTCGGTTATTTCCTTCGTTGTGCGGCCTAGATGCTTTTACCTCACCGCCGACCCCTTCGAGCGCTTGCTGCCAAGGAGGCCGAAGTTCATGGGTCGTTCGGTGCCCTCTGCCGAAGAGCAGAGGCACCTTGGCCAGGTTGTAAGTGCGGAGAGGGAGTTCGGCGAGGTCCGAGGTAGTTCTTTCCATGTAACATGGTTGGTGGCAAGAACGCTCGGCAGCTGGTGCCGAAGTCTAACTTTCCATGTAACATGGTCGGTGGCAAGAATGCTCGGCAGCTGGTGCCGAAGTCCAACTTTCCATGTAACATGGTCGGTGGCAAGAATGCTCGGCAGCTGGTGCCAATGTCCAACTTTCCATGTAATATAGTCGGTGTCAAGAATGCTCGGCAGCTGGTGCCAAAGTCCAACTTTCCATGTAACATGCTCGGTGTCAAGAACGCTCGGCAGCTGGTGCTGAAGTCCAACTTTCCATGTAACATGGTCGGTGTCAAGAACGCTTGGCAGCTGGTGCCGAAGTCCAACTTTCCATGTAACATGGTCGGTGGCATGAATGCTCGGCAGCTTGAGCCGGAGTCCAACTTTCCATGTAACATGATCGGTGTCAAGAACGCTCGGCAGCTATTGCCGAAGTCCAACTTTCCATGTAACATGGTCGGTGTCAAGAACGTTCGGCAGCTGGAGTCGATGTCCAACTTTCCATTTAACATGGTCAGTGTCAAGAACGCTCAGCAGCTGGTGCCGAAGTCCAACTTTCCATGTAACATGGTCGGTGTCAAGAATGCTCGGCAGCTGGTGCCGAAGTCCAACTTTCCATGTAACATGGTCGGTGTCAAGAACGCTCGGCAGCTGGTGCCGAAGTCCAACTTTTCATGTAACATGGTCAGTGTCAAGAACGCTCGGTAGCTGGTGCCGAAGTCCAACTTTCCATGTAACATGGTCGGTGTCAAGAATGCTCGGCTGCTGGTGCCGAAGTCCAACTTTCCATGTAACATGGTCGGTGGCAAGAACGCTCGGCAGCTGGTGCTAAAGTCCAACTTTCCATGTAACATGGTCGGTGTCAAGAATACTTGGCAGCTGATGCCGAAGTCCAACTTTCCATGTAACATGGTCGGTGGCAAGAATGCTCGGCAGCTTGAGCCAAAGTCTCTGACTTATCATTTTTAGCGGAGCACGCCCTGCAGAGTTGGCAGCTTCTGCGCTCGTGACAGATGTGGCAGCCATTAAATGTGATGGCTTCTGAACTTCTGACAACTCTGACGGATGTGACGCTTATTTAATGCAACGACCTCTGAGCTCCTGTCAGATGGGATAGTAATTAATGCGATGTGCGGCTTGGCGTGGTAAACAAGGCGACAGTTCAGATTGTTTTTGTCGCTTTGCGTAAATGGGCTGGCAGTCTGGGCCCATTAACATCGTTTTGCATGCCTCGTTCTATAAAACCTTACCCCCCTTTCATTTTTCACTTCTCCACTTTTTTACTCAGGCAGTGATTTGTGCCTAGCGAGAGCTTCAGGTGATCGTCGTCCGTTTTCCGGTGAAGTTTCCGACCGCATATCTCTTTAAGGTAATTTATACTTAGTTTCTTTCCAAGTATAAATATGTCTCTTTCCTCTGTCTCCGAGTCGTCTTCTTCTTGGTCTAAGCCCTCCCCTCAAGTTGCCGAAGCCCGCACTCCGAGTCGCCCAGATAAGGGCAAGAAGGTGTTTGGTCGAGATACGATCGTGGAGGATCCAAAGCGCATGGGGCCGTTTGGCAGGTTGCCTGGGCCACTGATTGGGATTCACAGAGTTCGAAAACTTCCGGAGGAACATGCCGAGCGCATTGTTCATGGGAGGGGGAGGAATTTTGATGTGAATGAGGCGAGGGAGACGACCGAGGCTGATGAGACGGTGTCGATCCTCAGCGAAGAAGACTTGGCGGTGATCTGAGATTGTTTCCACATTCCGGAGGGGTACGAACTTATGATACCGGGTCCCGGGGTTAGGGCCAACTCGCCGCTGCCAGCAACTATGTGTTGCTGGCCGGTTGACGCCTTTATCGCCGGGGCTCGGCTACCTCTACATCCGTTCGCGACCCTTGTTCTTAGGTGGTTTGGGGTCAGCCTCATTCAACTTATGCCGAACGCATGGAGGGTCATAAATGGTTTCGTGCTTCACTTCCAAGCCACAGGGATCGAGCCAGAGCTGAGTGTACTTCGGATAGTCTACCGGCTTCATCAAGCAAACCGGTCGGAGTTCCGGTATTACTTGGCCCCGAGACATGGCGGTAGGCTCGTTATATGTCCCGACTCCATAAAGCACTGGCATGATAAGTATTTGATAGTGCGGAGTGCGGAGGCCTGGCCTATTCCCTTTAGTTGGGTGGAGAAGGTGCCGAAGAGGTTGAAGGCGCTGCCAAAGCTTCGCCCCGAAAAGGAAGAGGCAGTTCAGACACTTCTTGATCGACCGAAGTACGATTGGCGGGAGCTGACCGAGGATGTTCTGTTCAGGGGAGGGCTCTGCCGTGTTGATCTCAATACGCGGCTTCTCTTATGTTTCCGTCCTTTCTTTTTCATACTTCATCTTCTTCGACTTGTATCCCGCTAACGAACTTCGTTTTTAATGCAGAGGCGATGGACTATGAGGCTGTGCTGTTATTGAGGGCTGGTCTTGCTAGCAAGGCGCCGAAGAAGTGCAAGAGGGTCGCCACCAAGTTGCCGACTGCAAAGACTCCGAGGGTCATGGAGGTGGTCGAGGAGGTGGAGACCCTGGGAAGTCCGGCCGTGGTCGAAGGAGTTGCCTCGGCGTCAACCGAGGTTGGTGACTTTCCGATTGCCGCAGCCCTCAAGATGGCGATGCCCCCGCTGACAGTGGTGGCCGAGGAGCTCCTGACCGAGGAGCATAAGAAGATCCATGTTCCGGACTGGCAGGTTCGGAAACATGACGGGTTCCTGGGTAACTCCTTGGCGAGCATGCAGGTGATCAAGCACCTGGCGACACAGAAGGATCGGGCCGCCATGGAGGCCGGGCTGGCAGGCGACGATGTCATCGAGATTGCTCGTTCGGCAGTCTCGGTAAGTGTTGAATTTTTGCCGTCATTAGTTTTTCTTATGTCTAATTTCTCTAACTCTTTGAACACCTCGTTTCCTGTCGTAGATCATCGTCCACTTTGGTCACCTCTCGGAGAGGTTGACGGCTCTGGAGAAGGAGCTAAAGCAGGAGTCCAACTGAGCTCGGACGGATAAAGCTCGCATGGGGAACGAGCTCGACAAGCTCAGGGTCAAGTTCGAATGGAGGACGACGAGGGTCGAATACCTTGAGGGCCTAGTCGCAAAGCTGGAGGGCGACCTTCTTCGGCAGAAGGAGGAGGTAGCCAAACGATTAGACGAAGCGACAGAGGCCAAGGCTACCATGGTGAAGGAGGCCGAGGATGCCACTATGGTGAAGGCGCAAGGCTTTCTCATCCAGAACATGGCCAAAGCCTATGCCGACGCCATCGCCCGGGGGTCGAAGGCATACCCCGAGGTGGACTGTTCGGGATGGAGGTTGTTACCGGGCCACGTCGAAGGCTTCGACCCTGAGTCGGAGGGAGAAGAAGAAGAAGAAGGGGATGACGAAGTCGAGCCTGAGGTTGAGGTCGTCGGCGAGGTCCAGGGGTCTGTGGTCACCCCACTGGCAATGGTGACCCCTTCAGGGACGTCGGCTCCCACCCACTCTCGCCGCCCTGGGAAAGAGGTCGTGCCCTGGCTTCGCTTGCCTTTTCTTTTCTTATGTCTTTTTTAGTTTTTAAGTGTAATGCCTAATCGCGGACTGGCCACCGTTTTTTGTAATGAATGAAAACATCCTTTTGGGCTCGACACTGCATCTCTCTGTCATAGCTTTCTCAAAAAAAAACTCTTGAAATTTGGCTAAGTGTAGGGATTCGGCTAAGTGTTGAAAATTTGTTGTTTGCTTCGACTTCTTTTCAGCTTACGGAGGTGACTCAAACCGTCGAGCCTTCTCGCTCGGGGGAAAGCGCTCGTTCTGAGGTTGGCTCAGGTGCGACGAGGCTGTGCTTGACGAGGTGCCGAGAGCGACTCTATGAAGTCGAGCTGGGGTTGCACAGAGCCGTAAGTAAGCGGAACCACCTGCAACTCATCTTGGGTCGGCGGGACATTGAGATTCGGCGACTGGAGAGCAGGCTCGCCGAAATGGCCCCCTTAGGAGAGGATGATGGTTCGTCGAATGCCTTTAGTTACGGCCTACGGCTCAAGTGCATCCACCATACTTTATCGAAAATAACAGCGGAAGGGACGATCTGCTCTCTGAGATTCGTCACTTGCAAACGGTAGAGACAGACCTTCGGACGGAGGGAGAGGGATTGATGGCAGAGGTGGCCAAACTGACGGCCGAACGTGACGAACTGACGGCTGAGGTCGACGTGCTGAAGAGAGCCATGGTGGACAAGAGCATCGAAGTCACTCATCTCCGCCGTCTTATCGCCAGTCGCTCTGGCGTTCCGCGCTCTGCAATACCTCCTCGCGTCGAGGTCGAGGTAAAAGATGACTCTCTGAGGGAGTGGATCTCAGAGCTGGAGACGGAGGTGGCTGGCCTCAGACCGCGTTCGGGGCCGATCAATGTTAGGAGCACTTCATGTACTCATGCGGAGAGTGAGCGGGGCATTTTGTTTTATGAGCTCGCGACCCGTTCACCCATCGGCCAACCTAGTCTAGGGGATGCACAAAGTGGGGTTGCCATTTCATCGAGCAGAGCGTCTGTCAGAGTGACTGTTAGGAGCAGTGCCGAGGATACGTCTCAATTCGTCGGTTTGGGGTTGAGTTCCGGAGGCAAACGTCGCCGCCCTCGAGTGTCCTTGAAGCGGAACATCCCTGCGCCAAGGAGGCATTGAAGATCTTGTTTTTGAAGCCTTTGTATTTAGTCTAGGCGTAACAAGCCAGCATTGTAATCTTTGCTTTTAATGCCTTGTAATCTGGTTGTAAGGAAGAGTCATCTTGTATTGTGTCCCCCCTTTTGATGATGTTTCTTTCTTAGACTTGTGCGTTTTTAGTGGCCCTGTGTGGTTATCTTGCTTGTGACTGTGTTCATCGTGCCGAGGTCCCCGAGCTGGTCTTCTGCTAGTTTGGGGGTCGGCGTCATGAGCGTTCGGCCAGGGGTGCCGAGCTCTGCTTCGGTCATTTAATCTCGCGAATTTGTAAGATGAGTGAGCCTTATGCGGCAGGGGGTAACCTCCGCTTCTGCCTGTTGCTCCCGAAGTCCTTTCTTCTTGCTCGCTTAAGGGCGATCTTGCGAAGCAGGGCCGGTGAAGAGTAAAAGCAGAGAGATGCAAACAATTTTACAAGTAAAATATGAAAAAGCTTTCTTTATTGATGACTAATGGTCGGCTGCTTCTAAAGTTGCGAGCCGTTATTACAAGAGATAAATAAAGGAAAAAAAATACAAGTAATAGGAGAGGAATGGTTCGACATCCCAAAATACTTAGAGAGGCGTTAGTGCTCTCTCTTGGTATTTCAAAAGATGGTCGGCATTCCAAGTCCTAGGGATCTCTCTGCCTTCGAGGTCTTCTAGTCTGTATATCCCGGGCCGAACTACTTTGGCGATCTTATAGGGTCCCTCCCAATTTGAAGCCAGTTTGCTCTTCTGACCAGGAAAAGAGATGGCTAACTTTCTGAGGACCAAGTCCCCTTCTTTGAGGTCGGTAGGACGGACTCTCTTATTGTATGCCAACTCGATCCTTCTCCGGTAGCTTTGTTGACGAATGACAGCTCTTTCACGGATCTCGTCAATTAAGTCTAGATTTGCTCAGAGGTCTCTGGCATTTTGTTCTTCTTCATAAGCCGTTAAACGAGGAGACGGTATTCCAACTTCTAGGGGGATCATGGCTTCGGACCCATAGGTGAGATTGAATGGGGACTCTCCTGTGGGGGTCCGTTTTGTGGTGCGATAGTTCCACAGCACGTTGGGGAGCTGATCGACCCATAAGCCTTTGGAACATTTATCCAACCTCTTCTTAATACCGGAGAGAATTTGTCGGTTAGCATTCTCCACTTGGCCATTCGACTGTGGATGGGAAACGGAGGAGAATCGGTGTTGGATGGCGAGGTCTTCACATAGAGCTCGGAAGGCAGCTCCGGTAAACTGAGTTCCGTTGTCTGTTATGAGGACGCGAGGGACACCGAATCGGCAGATTACGTTCTTCCAAAAGAACTGAACTATCTTGTTCTCGGTGATCGTGGCCAAGTGCTCGGCCTCTATCCATTTTGAGAAGTAGTCGATCGCCACGACTAAGAATTTGAACTGGCCGGGAGCTGGTGGAAATGGCCCTAGTAAATCCATCCCCCACATTGCGAAAGTGACTGGACTTGATTGGGAAGTGACTGGAGCTTGTGGGAGGCAACGAATGTTGGAGTACTTCTGACATGAGCTACATTACAGAACGTGCCATTCGGCATCTTGTAGGAGAGTGGGCCAGAAATATCCTTAATTCAACACATTGCGGGCTAAAGATCTGGACCCTGAATGTGCCCCGCAGATGCCCTCGTGAAGTTCTTGCAGAGCATAGTCGGCTTGTTCCGGGGAGAGGCACCTTAAATAAGGCCTGCCGTCCACTTGTGTGAAGGAGCGCTTGTATAGGATGCCCCCGATAAGTGTGTATCGCTCTGCTCGGGTTCTCACTCATCGAGCTTCCTTAGGGTCCTCGGGGAGGAGCCCGTCCCTTAAGAATTCGACGAGGGGTTTCATCCAGTTATCTTCAAGCAGGACAGGCAGCGACTCTATTGAGTCGGAAGTTTCATCCTCTATGCTTGGCTTCAGGAGGACCTCTATCAAGACGGTCTGCTCGAGACCTTGGAGGGAGGAAGAGGCTAGCTTGGAGACGGCATCAGCCTGGGAATTTTCTTCTCGGGGGATTCGCTGGATGAGAGCTTCTTCAAATAGGGCCATGAGGCTCCTGACCTTGGCCAAGTATTTAACCATTCGGTCATCGCGTGCTTCATACTCGCCTAGGACCTGATTTACGACCAGCTGAGAGTCGCTAAAGATCCGGAGGCGTTGCGCCCCTGCATTGCGAGCCATTGCAAGGCCGGCTATGAGTGCCTCGTATTCTGCTTCGTTGTTAGAGGCCTTGAAGTTGATACGGAGGGAGTATTGGAGGATGAACTCATCTGGGCCTGCCAGAATGACCCCGGCTCCGCTTCCCTCGTTACAGGAGGATCCATCCACATAAACCGACCAGACAGGTGGTCCCTTCATTGCTTGGCTGAACTCGGGAATTGTACTTTCAACTATAAATTCTGCTAAGGCCTGAGCCTTGATCGCGGTCCGAGGCTGATACGTTATATCATGCTGGCTCAGCTCGATAGACCACTTCATAAGGCGACCAGAGGTCTCTGGCCTGTGGAGCACTTGCTTCAGCGGTTGATCGGTAAGAACGACCACCGAAAGGGACTGAAAATATGGGCGAAGCTTCCTTGCGGCCATCACCAGGGCATAGGCCATCTTTTCTATCCTCGGGTAGCGGAGCTCGGCATCCCAAAGTACCTTGCTCACGTAATATATGGGCCTTTGGGTCTTATCTTCTTCCCTCACGAGAACGGCGCTGAGGGTCTGCTCGGAGGCTGCCAGGTAGAGATAGAGGGGTTCACTAGGAATGGGTTTGCTGAGGAAAGGAGGATTGACGAGGTAAGCCTTGAGCTGGTAGAACGACTCCTGTTGCTATTGACCCCATTCGAAACCTTTAGCCCCCCTGAGGGCCTTGAAGAAGGGGAGGCATTTCACCCCGGACTTCGAGAGGAAACGCCCTATAGCGGCTAGGCGGCCTGTCAGTTTCTGAACTTCCTTAACGTTCTTGGGAGGGGCCATGTCTAATATGGCCTTGATTTTCTTAGGGTTAGCTTCGATTCCTCGTTGGCTGACCATGAAGCCGAGAAACTTTCCTGACGAGACTCCGAACGCACACTTGTTCGGATTGAGCCTCATGTTGTGCTTTCTCAGTACATCGAACGCCTCCTGTAGGTCGGTCACATGGTCGGCCCCTCGGATGCTTTTTACAAGCATGTCGTCAACATACACCTCCATATTCCGGCCGATTTGAGCTTGGAAAACCTTGTTGACGAGGCGTTGATATGTGGCGCCTGCATTCTTCAAACCGAAGGGCATAACCCTGTAGCAGTAGAGGCCCTGGTCGGTCACAAATGAGGTCTTCGGGATATCTGGGGGGAACATCCGGATCTGATTGTAGCTGAGAAGGCATCCATGAAGCTGAGGAGTTCATGACCCGAAGTGGCGTCAATCAAAGTGTCAATACTTGGAAGAGGGAAGGGGTCCTTGGGGCAAGCCTTGTTGAGATCGGTAAAATCGATACAAATCCTCCAGGTCCCATTGGAGGATTTATTCGGATGCACAGAACTTTTGTCGGAGCATAGGGCGGATGGGAGGGTCTTGCTAACAAAGAACTTTTGGCTTGGATCCTGCTCAGAGAAGAGCACTTCCTCCAACTCATCCACCGGCTCGGACGTTGGTCGGGCGACATCTTGGGGGATTTCCAGGGTTTCGAGGGAGAGGACTGGATCGAGGGTAGAGGTCATGTAGCACTTGCGGGCCGTTTCCTGATTGCCTTTTACTTCCCCTACTCCTGCCCGGGTGGGGAATTTCATCTTGAGGTGATAGGCGGAGGGGACGACTTCAAGGGCAGCAAGGCCAGGCCGACCAAAAATGACGTTGTAAGCTGCAGGGACATCCACGACCATAAAGTCCATCGACTCCGTTCGGGTAGTAGGAGTTTTTCCAGCGGTTACATCGAGGGTGATCACCCCTTCAATAGTCACTGGCACTCCCGTGAACCCATGGAGCGTGTAGCCAGCGGGCTTGAGTCTGTCTTGGGATAGTTTGAGGCCTTTGAAAGCGGCGAGGAAGAGGATGTTAACGGAGCTGCCATTGTCCACTAGGATCCTCTCCACTTTGAAGTTCGCCATATGGAGATTGATGACGAGTGCGTCACAATGGGGGATACAGACTCCTTTAAGATCTTCGTTGAGAATGTGACGAGCACTCCGAGGCCTTTAGGAGGAGGGGTGGAGCGAACCGAATTGACTTCCCTAATGAACGCCTTTCGAGAGGAGTTTGAGGAGCCCCCCATTGGGCCCCCATGAATGAGGTGTAGGACACGCTCCTCTTCGAAGGCGAGCGTTTCATCGCGTTCATGACGCTTATTAGCCCCCCGAGGCGGGGGAGGAAGGTCGGCTCGGTCCTTTCTCATGAACCTGGTGAGCTGCCCCCTCTGGATGAGGGCTTCTATCTCATTCTTCAAGGCGCGACAATCATTGGTGTCGTGGCCATGGTCCCGGTGATAACGGCACCACTTCTCTTTATCCTTCTTTTTGCCGGTGGTGTTCATTTTTGGTGCAGGAGGTATCACCTCCTCCTTCTCAACTTCCATAAGAATTGTGGAGATGTTGGCATTAAGGGGAGTAAATTTTTCAAATCTGGGGGGAGGTCGGCGCAATTATCCTTCTGGAGCTTTTTGGCCCATTCCTCTTCTATTCCTTTTCTCTTAGACCCGGAGGAAGACCCCTCCAAGTTAGGGCGGTGCTCAGCTTCTTCAGCCCGAATATACTTTTCGCTCCGGAGGAGGGGGTCAGAGAAGTTCTGTGGGGGCTTCTTGGCGAGGGAGGAGCGGATGCTGGAGTTGAGGACAATGGATTGAAATGCTACTGCAGCGACCGACTGGTCGAGGGATGCTATGGACCTTGCTTCATCTGTGAACCTTTTCACATAGTCTCTCAGCTTCTCACCCTTCTTCTGGTGGAAGTAGAGTAGCGAGATGCTGGTCTTCTCAGTTCTGCGGCTACTCACGAAGTGGGTGATGAAGAGGGTCTCAAATTGCTCGAAGGAGAATATCGAGGAAGGGGCAAGGCGAGAGTACCATTCTCAAGTTGTACCCTTGAGAGTTGCGGGGAAGGTTTTGCAGAGCAGAGCATCGGAAGCTTGATGGATGAGCATGAGGGTCTTGAAGCTTTCGATGTGATCGACGGGGTCAGTCTCCCCGAAATAAGTCTCAAATTGAGGAGGCTTAAAGCCGATTGGTACAGGTGCATCCATTATGGTTCGGGAAAAAGGAGGTCTACTAGTACGAAGGGTCTTTCCTCTAAGCTCTTCTTCTCGGTCTAACTGACCCAAGCGCCTCTCCATTTCGTGGAGACGGCGGTAGACAGCGTCGTCCCTTCGACGGTAATCAGCCGAGCCTCTAGACTCATCTTCGTACGAGGGAGAGCGGGGGCTACGACGACGGTAGCTCCTGGAGCGGCGAGGACTTGGCATATGTTGGGGGTTGCTAGGAGCTGGAGGAGGAGTTAGGGACCGTTGGTGAGGACTTCGGACCAGAGGAGGAGTGGGAATCCTTGGAGCATTGGTGTTGTTGGGACGGAGATTAAGAGCTTGTAGGACGGTTGCTTGGAACTGCTGGAACTCGGCACGAGTGATGGGTGTCTCATCGTTCCTGGGATGTTGCCGACCGGCAGGGGAGTGTGGTCTTCTTCTGTGATGCTCGGGGGACTCTCTCTGCCCCCTTCGGGTAGGGGACCTTCTGTATTCTCGGCGGCGAGGAGATCCCTCATCCGGACGTTGTTGGTGGGAGGCTCCCTCTCGGGCCTGCTTTTTATCCAGACGGTGGCGAAGATCCTCAACCTTCTGCTGATTCAGGATGGTATTGCGAAGTTCGGAAGCTCGGGGATTGTGGGAGGCCATAGAGTCCAAAGAGGCATTATGGATGGAGACATAGTCCGGATGGAGAGGTTGTTTCTGCGGGTTGGGACCCTTAGGAGGTTGTTGATTCTGAGGAGGAGGCAGGTCCTGTTGGAGTGGGTCCTCCACTTGAGGAGGAAGTTGCCCCTGCTGCGGAGCGGCCTGGATGGGGACTTCTTGTTGCTGATCGGGGTTGGGTCCGTGGTTGGACCCTCTGGATCTTACTTTCCTAGAAGGCATGGCTGGAGAAGATCTGACCAACGGGAAGAGGGGAGGCAGCTATTCGTTTTTTCCCACAGACGGCGCCAATCAGTTGCCGCTGAATCTGGTGTGGGGGCAAACAGATAGTATTTGTGGATTCTTGGGAAACTTTGAATAGCAAATCTATTACCTGTTCTGCCAGAGTTTGACAGTCGCTCCCGCCGTTCACCTGCAAAAAGTGCGAGACACCGGGGTTGTTCCCGGCGACGCACCCTCCGACGCTCAAGTCAGTAATCAGAAGTGATTATGAAAGAGCGTAAAACTGACAAAAGATTGATTACCTCTTAATGGAGATGGATGGGGGATATTTATAGGCGCCGCTGAGATCATATTAGGACTGTAATCCCTGTGGTTAGATAAGGAATGTAATCCCTAATCCCCAGTGAAATGATAGATATGAATCAGGGCCGTTGATTAGGATAGAATCAGAAACCCTAATTCTATCCTTTCTGGACAGGGTTTGCTGCGGGTTGAAACCCGCACCCAGTTGAGGTGGATCCGTTCGCGGGTTAGTGGGTTTCCGAGAAGGAGAACCAGTACCCGCTTCAGACACATTGGTAGGTGAAATTACCGTTTTACCCCTGGGCTTCAAGATTCGTCCCTGATTTGGACGGTTCCGATTTAACCCTATTTTTAGCCATATCACCCTTAATCGTTCTTCATCTTATAGGGTTTAATCCCTTGCCATGACTTAATCTACTACTGTAACTACGGTAAGTATCCTAGACATTTTTTGACCTACGAACTCATGTCTAGGCGCCCTGGAGGGAATCCCAACGCACTGACACATGACTCATCATGCAGGCATCCTATGGTAATTCAGCTCCTACCATAGACATGGCACCACCCGCAGTCGTCAACACCCCACGAGCATCTTCACCGGGACAGTACTCTGGAGCAGTATCCACGCTCTATCATGACTCATCATGGGACATCCTGTGAATACTCTCACGCCGCCAATCCAATGGCCCTCATACTCAATGTTTTTCTCTTACTTTCATCACATCTTCACTATGTATCTAATCCTTAATTTAATTGAATCATGAATAAAATCAATCTCTTAGAATGTAGCACTCCCACTATACCGGTCTTATCCATTTATTCAACATGACCCAAGTCATGGTCTTTTCATTTCAAATTCCATTTCAATTCATTTCTCTGCCGGTATAAGTTTTGGCTATACCCTAATTCTCAATTTCAACTCATAATTACAATGTCATGCTCATAAGACCTTTTCATGATTTATCACCATTCATGTTTCAAAAGCATAGTATTCATGTATTCACATCTTTCATAATTCATCACAATCAATAATTCAATGCATAGATACTTGAAAAACTGAAATTCTTCAAACATGTCACATTCACTAGTTTATAAACTCACATAATTCTATTTCAATCCATTCTAATTCCACAGTTCACATTTTCAATAGGTTTCACTATTCATACCTTTCAAATTTCTCACTACCAAAATCTCATCTTAAATTTCTTACATAATCCCTTCAATTTCCTTTATATAAAAAGTTAATAATCAAAATGAGTTCCTCTTTGTAAAAACCGTCTCAAATCTCAATTATACTAAGACATAGGTCATAGAAATTATCTCGCAAAGAGAATACAGATTTACATTAAAACTTCGAGGAAGTCGACTGTCACAGATCACCAGTCGACTGTTCTACGATATTTTTAAACTCAAAAATAAAAATGTCCAGGGCAGTCGACTATTACCATGACCACGGTTGTCCTACGAGTTTCTAAAGCTCGAGAATAAAATACTCAGAAGAGTTGACTGTCTTATATGGACAGTCGGCTGTTCCGCTATGATTTTTAAATTAAAAAATAAACGATCAGGCCAGTCGACTGTTAAATGTGATCAGTTGGCTGCTCTGCGATGTTTTTCAAGTCTAAAAATATATTTTCTTCTCTTTTTGAAACATAACTTTTCAGATCACAATCTACTTAAAAATTTGGTTTATAAGAACTTCTGTTTTATTAATTACACATGATGCATTCAATCGTTTGTTTGCAAAAATACATTCCTTTTCATTTTTTCTAATGGCATAAATAGCAATGGGAAATTTCATGACATCTATTACCAATCATTTCTTAATAATTTATTCTATCAATTCATCTTTAACACATCATTCTACTTTAGCACTTTAATCCATAAACAT
The DNA here is from genome assembly GCA_017893485.1 of Hemerocallis citrina. Taxonomy (NCBI): domain Eukaryota; kingdom Viridiplantae; phylum Streptophyta; class Magnoliopsida; order Asparagales; family Asphodelaceae; genus Hemerocallis; species Hemerocallis citrina. The sequence continues at coordinate 56,854,224 of CM030367.1, read as the reverse complement.
GATGTTAGTCTTTTACTAGTTAAACCACATAGTTCACATTTAGGACATATTTTTCATACTAACATTAGAAATAACGAGAACATTCACTTTACTCATAATTTATAAATATAGTAATCAATCAACACATATTTGCTAATTTCTCAATTCCCTTCTATTTAGGCAAGCATGCATTTTATTTCAACTAGTATTTCATAATAACAATTCAATTTCATTCCCTAGCATGATTTCAACTTTAGAAGTCATGAGAAACACCCACCTTTTGAAGAAAACCAATTAAGAAAAATCCCCTAGAGCCTCCTAGATTGCGAGCGAGTGCCTTTTCCTCCTAGATTACAGTGCAACGAACTCCTTCTCCTTGCTCCTTGCCAAAATCCGAGAGCTTCTTCTTGTAGGGATGGCCGGCCTCCAATGGGGGAACACTCACACTCAACTCACACTAATATGTATACAAATCTCCTTTAATATTTGCTTAAGTGTAGAATACAAGTAGGAAAGGGGGCATTTATACTAGTTTTGAAATAGATTGGAGGGCTAGGATTGATTGGATAGTTGTAGAATGGAGGGCTAGGATAGGAGTAGAAGTTGTGGCAACCACCCACACACAAAATAACTACCCATGAACACATACCCACACTCTCCATCTCTCCAAGCACAAACCGGCCCCAATCTAGTGTGCATTGCACACTACGTGCTTCGCACGTGCCACCTAGTCCTCTATGTAGAAGTTTGTACAATTTTAATTAATCAAATTGTTCACATTTTGCCTCTACATGACAAGTGTGACCATTTAATTGATTAATTAAATTGGTGGGCTTCATAAATAGTGGGCTTAGGCTTGTGGGCCAAGACAACAAATTAATAACTAATTAAAGTGGGCTAAAACAATTAATTAGTGTTTTAGGCTTTTGGAAATAGACTTTTTAGAAAAATGAAGGAAAATAATTGTACATACAAAATGAGATTTCATATAAAATAAACACATGAAGTTTGCACGTGCACAACACGTAAAACATAATATTTTTATAAAAATGAAATTTTAGGGTATTACACATATATTCCTTCAGTACATATATACACATTTATATTTTTCTCCTTTTAGTGCCCACACAACTGACTTCCTCGTACAACACAGGGATCTCTATGCCTCCTCCCATACATTTCAATCCCGATAACCGTACAATTCACCCAGATCTAAGTGTCCTAAATCTATCATTTGTGGACTAGATTGAAAGTACCTCACACCCCGCTTCCCAAAAATACGGAACACAAGTACATGACATTGGCCTAGCGAATGACTTGCGTCATCCATAAGTTATTTACCCATTCAACTCAACAACATAAATAATACAAAATAATTGCGCATGCAATAATAACAACCACATGAACAATAATACTTGGAATAATACAATATGAAGTATCCAAATACAATAATCCAACGTCTGAAAAAAATTTGTAATATCTGGGTCATAAGCCCAATACAATAAAAAATCCAAACACAATAATGATAAGTCTCAATACAATAAGTTCAATGAAATAACATTCAACTAGAAAGCAATAAATCTTTAGAAAGCTTGTTCTCCAATTCCTGCAGGCAATTCTCCTTCATTACCTGTGAACACTTCATCCAAAAAGAGGAGAAAGATTGTCTTTAGAGCAAGTCATGAACAGCAAGTAGAGAAAGCAAGGAACAATAACAATAATCAATATCAATAGTAATCGATGCGATGGTCATAAACAATGATTCAATATTCGACGTCAATATTTAATGGTCGATGTCAATAACACTTAGACAATATTCGATATCAATAGAAACAATAATGTATAATATGCAGTGTCGATATTGTGTCAATTCTTAAGTCTATGAATCATTCTTAATCCTAACTAATGCACGTACTATTGTGTCCCACATGTTCCATACCACAGGTTCGATGCATACAATCCATTTTGTTTAGACTCTACTGGTGAATTCTATAGATCATGTGTCGGTACGATAAGCACTGATACGATAACAATATTGTGCACGATACATTATAATAATTCACTGATTCACTGATACTATAACCCCTGTTCCCGACTATACGTATTTCCTGAATATTTTCTATATTTTGATTATTTATAAATTCACTTTGTTTTTACATTCATTTTGGATCTTCTATTAAAATATTTTCTAATCAAAAATTATATTTATTTCGAATAATGGTGTATTTGACTTTATTTTCTATTCCTAATTGATCGACCATTTATATTTGAACCCAAATCAAATATATTATTACTATTTGGATTTTAATGAATTTGTTAAACTAAAATTCCATTATATATATATATATATATATATATATATATATATATATATATATAGATTATTATCATTATTTTTTTTATTATTATTACTTTTGAATGTTTATTAAAATTCATCTTTCGTTATTTATTAGTTTGTGAAAGTCTGTTGATCTTAGTCCATATTTTATGATTACTGGAGTATGGATTTTGTATACTATTTGATTTAATTAATTAATATGTAATACTATATTTCTCTTAATTATATTTTAGCCCAAATCTAATCTGATTTTTATTTATTATGTGAATCCGTATATTCTATTGGGTTTATTAGTTTTTGAGCATTTATTTAATGCATACTAGTTGATTCATTTGTATTATGTTATTATTTACGAATTATTTATTTATTTATTTATTTATTATTTAAACCTAAAAACTCATTCTTATTGGATCTGAACCCAATACCCTTTCCATATTGGACCAACTCGCACATGTTAACCCATTAACCCACTTCTACTCTATATATATCGCGTTTAAACCCTAATCCTAATTAAAACTCTAATTACACTTTACCCAGTCGCCTAATAACCTTGATCGTCTTCTTCCTTTTGTTGCTCTGAAACACTCTGCCTGCACCCATCCACGTCGGAGCTCCGCATCTCATTCCTCCTGCTCATCGCCCAACACCCTCGCGACCCTCTCCTCATCGACTGCACCGAAAGACAGCCGCCACCGCCATTACCATCCCCTCCCTCTGCTTCAAGATAGAGCATCTTCCCCGTCGCCTCTCCCCATCATCCTCCAAAACCCATCCATCTCCATTACTCCCGACAATCCCCTGCGCACCACCACACCGCAACCACCTCTTGTCCTGGTTGTTGCACCCCCAGTCGACCTCCTCGTCCAGCACCATCCCGTCGACCCTGCCATTCACCGCAGCCCTGCATCACCTCTCTCTCTGCATCCCACTCACCTCCCGATGCTATCGCACTTACCTTAGTCGCCGCCCTACCTCTCCACCATAGCAGCGATAGCCACCTGCGATCACCACCGAGCTGCCATTACCATTCATGGTCACTTAGTGCCACCTCCGTGTCCCTCAGTCCACAACGAGCACCATCGCCCCCAACCCATAGCTCTGTCGTACTACAGTCTTGTTGTCCCGTCCACCGAGAACACCACCACCCTGTTACCGCCTCCGACCAGTCGACCACCGACATCAAGCCCCTTCCCTGTTCTGGCCGTTCATCAGCATCAATATTTGTGCCAGATCATGATCACCTTGATCCTCTTCATCATCTTGATCGATCATCAAGGGCAACATCAGATCAGATCAGATTCAGCTTCATCAGGATTCGCAGCAGATCAGATCATAAGATTCATCGATTGTGATCATCGAGATCATCGCGATCATCATCCAATTAAGGCAAGTAATTTGTACGATTCTTTTGTTTTCCTGTACAAGCACCTTTTGAAATACCGCAAGTAGATTTTTGTCGTGACTCGCCTTTTGTTATCGTTAATAATCTTGATCCTACTCATTGTTCGTCTCCATTAATTTCCATAATCGTAAGGGTCACAACCATTCGTTAATTCACTCTTTTTACAACAACAAGTTAGATCTAGTTATTTATCTCATTATTTGGCTACATGAATTTTTGAACCACCATGACTTGTATATGTTTGGTTGTATGATGCATGCGTAGATATTGCTTCCTTTTTCTATGAGTTGAGAATAGACGTGATGTACTGTTTGAATAATTATTAAACCCTGATTCGTATCACACATTAATTTAGATCCATGGTAATTAATAATCATGTTATATTTCATGCAAAAAGTAACTTTATATACTGCTGTGCTGATTTTGTATGATGATTTCGACCCTGTTAATGACAAAATTTTGGATTAAGCTCGGAATATGAATTGTAGCCCCATGTGTATAGTTTACAGACCTTTTGACGGAATCAAATTTCGAATTATATTTTATGAGTTATGGCTGTTTTAGTGCTGCTGGGTCTGGACTTCCAGATTCATAATTTTGCTGTACCACCTTGTTTTAAAATTTAATTTGAGCATGATATCTATAATATAATAATATTAAATTTATCTTGCTGAGACTAGAAATGCTAGGGAACCTCCCTTTATTTGATGTGTTTTCAGACCTGATTCATGCATGTAAACACGGCTTTATGAGTTCTGACTAAACACAAAATCTGTGAAGAATGTTGTTTTGAACCTGGTAGTTGTAGCTTTTATATATTATGTTTATATGTGCTTGAACCGGAAGAAAGTCTAGTTTCTATAACTTCTGACGGATCCAGATTTGCATTTTTGTAGCAACGGGAATCTCAATTTTTGCGCAGTAACGTCCTGCTATCCAGAATTGGAATTCTCGTCATTTTTGATAATTATAAATTGTGTTGACACTCGAATATGCCTTCTACCTAGCCTGAACTTGTTTCCTGTCTTCTATCATGTTTACTTGCTCTGTTTGCATACTTTCATGCCTATTTGATAATAATAATAAGTAACAAGCTGGGGTTTAAGGGAAAGACTATAGTAGTGGACAATATAGGTAAGTGTACTCGGAAGGGGGCCTGTATTTCCCATTACCTGATGCCATGATTTCATGATTATATGATTCATACCTGTACTTGATTATATGATGCTATAATTTCATGATTACATGATTTATGCCTGTTACTAATTACATGAATACATGATGCCATGATTTCATGATTACATGGTTCATGTCAATTACTATTTACATGATTACATGATGTCATGACTTCATGATTACATGATTAATATCTATTCTTTATTACATGATGTCACGATTTCATGATTACATGATTCGTGCCTGTTTCTATTTACATGATACCCAAGTACCTGACCCTATAGAATCCAACACTAGGCCTAAACGTAACTTGTTTGTATGCAACAACCATTTGGTATATATATCGGACGCATGAGTGGTGCATTAGATAGGAATACACAATAGACTTAAGAATAACATGTTCACCTGTACACACCTGTTACTTGTCTCGCATGTTACTTTATACCTGTTACAAATTACATGTTCACTTGTTACATGATCCTATTACTTAACTCAGTTTACTTACTTGCAAGTTTCTTTGGACTCAATTACTAGTTGCATTCTTGCCATGATATGTTGTATATTCTTGATTCCAAATCTCTGTTTCATAGCTTCTTATATTTGTTCCTATACCCGTTTGCTTGTACTACTTGCGGCCCGTAACTTGCACTAACGGGCGTCTGTCTCTTGTTTCTCTATTTTCTTCAACATGTTAAATATACAGGTTTTGGAGATCAATTACCTGCATGAGTTGGTGAGCAGACATTTTAATCTTCACCTGGGAAATCATGCTTTTGTTATTTATGCTTTAAGTTTATTTATTTCATGTTTCTACTTAAACTTGTAATGGGCTTGTTGTCCCGAAATTTTACTTTTGATCCAGATCTTATATTTATTTGAGGATTATGTATTGTTTTTCAAATAATTCTATTGATTATGAGTTTTATTTCATGCATGCGTGATTGTATATTCTTTTATATTCCTGTTATGCTGTTGAATCGATCCTTACAGCTTAGGAATGATAGAAATCATTCGCTGGCCTTTGTCACGCACTCGTATTTCGTATCCTTTTGGAAAGAAGGGCATAACAGATACACCGATACACTAATATACTTATACGATACACGAAAGATTGGAGTGCCGTAGTCAGCGCTCCAACAATCAATCGATAAAACATTGGCCGACACAGTCACTATATATTTCACTACTCAAGTCAATCCCCCAAATATATATTTCACTATATATTTCACTATATATTTCACTACTCAAGGACAATTAGAATGATGACAATAGAACATTAGGATCATGCAATGCAACATATACACTACAATTAATACAATGCAATGATATAGGAATACTTTTATTAAGAAAATTTGGAAAACGTTTCTGGACAGAAAGAGATAACTGTACAAAAATTAGTTTTCCCGCTGCTACAGAAATCGAAAACTGAAACCGTCAGAAAATATGGAAACTAGACTTTCACATGATTCCAACTCATATTTAAAATACAAAATCTGACAAAAGTAGCTTGGTAAAACACATCATTCTTCACAAATTATATGTTCAGACAGAAAATCGACATCATATTATTTTATTTTTAGAATTAGCGAAAACTCAATAATAAAATCATCAAAAATATTCATTATACTCCTAAACATGTTATCTAACATTCTGAAAATTATCAGAGCGTTATTTTAACATTAAATTAGCTTTTTGATAGATTGAACACGAAACATACAAGAATCTGAAATTCTGGAAATAAAAACACAGCTGCAGTAAAACGATCATAACTTTTGCAATACAACTCGGAATTTAGCAGTTCAAGATGTTCTGGAAACTGAAAACATAGGGCTACAACTCTTATTCAAAAAGTTATTTATTTTGAGATCAAATACTTGGTCGAAAATGTCAGACAAATTCCAGACATCAAGCAAACATACGAATTATTGGGTATTTTTCATGAAATAAAGTGATTTAGCATGATGGGTATCAATCCTAGATTTAATAAATCATGCAATCAGCATGAAGGGTGTAATAGCATGATAAATACAATTAAAAACACCCATATACACTATTTTAGCAACAACCAAACATCAATCGATCATTCAAACATACAACCTACCAATAAAAACTACGGTAGATTATTTGTTCGGTGATTATATGCATAACCCTATTAACGATACTATATGAGTATATGAAAGATTCAATCTTTGGAGTCAAAAGTGGCACGAAGTCGAGGATATTTGGGTTAGCTCGTGTAAACCCTCAATATACACAACGAAAAGAGAAGAACAATATACGATACGATGAACAATTGGATCTACTTGCAAGAATTTCAATAAAAACTTGAATTTGATACAATATTCAATTCAAGAGGAAAAGTGACTTGCCTTATGGACGATCAATTTGAATACCAAAGAATAACGAGATGAGAATCCCGGTGGCAATGGCGACGACCGCGAACAAAGTGAATCTTGATGTTGATGATCACGATCGGGTACGAATCTTGATGGCGATCGACGATCGATGATCGAGTGCAAGATCAAGTAATCAACGACTATGATCAAGATCGAGATCAAGTGAAAGATCGAAGATCAAAATCAACGGCCGAGATCAAGATCATGGATCAAAAGATCAAGGCTAAGATCCTAAGATCTGGATCGACTGATTATGATGGGAATCAAGCTGATGAACAAGACCCGGCTTCGGTGGCGACTTCGACGGCGGGCGTCGGTGCACTCAAGGGGTGCTCGAGGGTTGACGGAGCAACGAGGGATGATCGGGGGATGCTGGTCGCGAAGTCTGGAGCCGACGAGGACTGGAGGTGGGGATGCTCTGTTTCGAGAGCCAAAAATAGAGGAAGGGGGCGGGTGGCTTTGACTTTGGAGGTTGACGAAAATGGAGGCTAAGGCGGTGGACAACGATGGTGGGATGACGGTCAACTGGAGGTGAGGGTACTGGCATTGGTCTTGATGCGTAGTGGGGCGACGAGGCTGGGGTGAAAGGGAGGCGATGGGTTCGAAGCTTCGAAGTCGAACAGGGAAGGAAGGAGGCTCGAGAGGTGTGCAGGATGGAGAATGAGGGAGATAATGAGGGCTCGACGGTGGCGACAGTTGCGGCGTGAAGCGCGCGCGCGAGGAGAACATGGGAGAAGGTCGGAAGAAGATGAACATGGGTAGGGGAGGGGGTTGTACAGGAAGAGGGTTGGAATTAGGGTAGTGGAGGTTGGGGTGTTTAGGGTTAGGTTATAGGTTAGGTTAGGGGTGTTTTAGTAGAGTATTTATAGGGGTTACTGGGATATTCGGCTAATGGGTAGGATCCAATATGGAGAAGTGGGTTTAAAGGGTATGGGATTAAATCCAATAAGAAAATAGGCTATAGGGTTTATAAAATATATATATAAATAAACATTAAATCAAATAATAAAATACATATAAATGGAGTATGTTCAGGCTTTACAAAAATAATAATAATGAAAACAATGTTAATAATAATAATAACAGTAATAATAATAATAGTAGTAATAACAATAATACTCAAAATAATAATAATAATAATAATAATAATAATAATAATAATAATAATAATGATGATGATGATGATATGTTTCAAAAGAGGATTTGAGATTACAAATCGATTAAAATGATCCAAATAATATTATGTAAATAGTCGATCAATTAGGTATAGAAGATAAAGTTAAAATATATCATCACTCGAAATAAATATAATTGTCGATTCAAAATGAATTTAAAATAGAAATGAATTTATAAATAATCAAAATACAGAAAATATTTAGAAAATATGTTTTTACTGGAATGGGATACAGTACGGTTGTGCGAATGTCCAACCAAGACTAAAGCCAAAAAGCTAGTAAAAAACAAGTATAATACGCGGATTGATGCCACGTAGGTCGTATGCATCCGAGGCTACATCTTCCTCCTGGTCCTATACCAGCGAGAGAAAAACTCCTGTTCCCTAAATGTAATTTTGGGGATATATAACTCATGTTCCCTAAATATAAATTTGGGGCATATATATGTAACGCCCCAAATTCCTAACTTAGGAACTCGTGACATTACTTTAGGATCTTCCTTCAAATGAGTCACAACACACAAAAATCACAGGAAATTAAAAACTTTTATTATATCAAATGTTATTACAATGTCCAGTTTAATTACAACAATTATAAAGAATATAATATTACAACAATTTTCAATGAGTTAACATAAATGGACAATGTCTTGACTTGGATGCTTTAATCAACTTGAGTCTCTCGCACCTCCAATACATCGAATGGTCCTGCAACTGAAGAGTGGGCATGCCAGTTGAATACAACTGACAAAATGCTATATATGACCATCCTCTCTACGCCGCACTATAGCGATTCCAAACCTCAACAACAATGATATTTTATGACAAAGAAAATGTGCGCAAACACAAGTGTCGGTGTATGACATGACCTAGAACTAATGCACACAATGCTCTTAGTCTAATGCACGCTTAGTTAGAGAGATATGCATCCTATACTACACATTCTCCAAACAAACGATGTTCTCCACATTATTGGGGTTCGGTCCCCCTGCCATGCAACCTATGTTGTGCTCTGTCCTGTTTCGGTTCTTTAGTGATGAAGAGGTTACAGTCACCGCAGTTACTACAGTCAATACTGGGTCAGGCAACTCCTGTTTGTTTCCCACTATGCCCAGTAGTTGTCGTACAGTTTTGCTTTTCCGTTGCTACAGTAAAAATATAATTATCATAGTAAACTCTCTAGCCCCTAGACCTTTTCAAAAGATGTGATACGGGCATAAAGGCACCATGCGACAAATGCCCGCCAAGAGCATTAGAGTTGTACGTACGACGTCATCCTCTAAGCCCTCTGCCCGCGTTGAACAGCATAGAACTTGGAGGATCTTTAGGGTTTCCCCTAATCTCCGACTTCACTCTCGTCCTTACACTAAGACGAACTTGCAGACGGGACAACGCCGGTACGCCAGTCCTCATCAAAAGTTGTTACGGGCATAAAGGCACCCGTGAAAAATGCTCGCCGAGAGACACAGAGCCTAAACCCCTTCTAGAGCCCTACTCGATGCTCCCTGCCCGCATTAAACGGAACTTAGGACTTGGCCAGATGTGACGATGCCATACTTCCCCCTGAAAGGCGAACACAACACCCTTTAGTACCTGTCTTTACATTCGACACTGACTCGATCTATCCCAAAACTCTACCCAACACCGGTTGTATGGATATTATTCATAACTGGGGCCACAACTATAGAAATGGGGTTGAAGCAATCATTATTTTATTACTATTTTACCCGATTCTAATGGCTCTAAATAGGGTTCTAATCCACTTTATTAATCCACGACTCGACCTATCGTAAATCACATTTGGGTTGTAGAATTAAGGGTGTGACTCAAGGACTAACCCTATACAAATTATCCAATTTACCGTTATTAATTTACTAGGTGATCACTGTCAATTAGCTAGGCGATCAAGCAACTAGTCTCTCACCTAACCTTGAGGTCACAACTAGATGTTTTATAACCACTAGTTAAGTTCTAGTTCATTCTAACTTACTAATTTGAACTTAACTCAACCCGCACTAGGGTCCAACTGGGCTCCCAAGCCCGCCCCACTACATGGGCCCATGAAGACCGGCGAATCGACTACGTCGATCGCCACCGTCTGTCACGTTTGGAATCACACGCCACCTCGGCCTAAACAAATCGCTGCTACCGCTAAACATCACGCTCCATGTCCTTCCGAAAAATGGTAGCTCCTATGATGCTAGATTCCTCTCCTTAGATGGCAAGCATGTCGGCACCTGAGTCGTCGCTCCAACACATGCGGGTGTCACGGGTCTCTAAACTCTCTGACACAAATCTCACACAAACGGACTTGAATTTGAGGGTCTCTAACTGAACCAAGTGACCCTAAGTAACTTAAACACAAGCAAATCCTAGATTGAGACCTCAAAAGTGGTCAACAATCAACTCCAACCCTAATAACAACACACATCCACATATCTCTACTCTATTCTAGTCCATCACTAAGGACCTAGGAATAACCATGCCATGGATAAGATGACCTAAATTGGTCTAAAATTATTTCACATCAGTACCCAAACAAAATATGTCTTATAAATAACACCTACAACCCTCAATTAGGCATACAAGGCTCCATCACCTTGAAGTCACTTCAAACAGTAAACTTGGGTTCGGGTCTGACAGAACCAGTACACTATAAAAATCATATAAAATAGCAAACCGCATAAAAATTTACATTCTTAGTCTTTCTGGAAAGCTCTAGGTGTGCTCTAAAATTTCCTAGTCGAACATTTTCCCAAATTTGGATGATAACAAGCTCAAAAACTTGGTTATTTATCATGCACCAAAATCATTTTCAGAACTGAGCGCTTTGTGTACAGTGTTACAGAAAACTATCTTATATATATCATATATTACTGTATCGACATGAAATTTAAGAACAAAACACATAACATATATTCACAACATATCCAAAATTCAAGTATTTTCATAAAGTAGATCTTGAGTTATATCTTTTTTATTAACACCCAAAACAGAGCATTCAACAACAACAATTATGTTTATCATTTTGACTAGCTGAGTTTGCATGATATATTTACCAAAGCTACAGTTGTCCAAAATTCATGAAATTTTAAAATTAAGCTCTAGACAGATAATAGAACAACATAAATTAATTTCAATTCATTCCCATGAGTGCACAGTGAGTTCCAAGTATTTTAATCTACAACAGTAACATGCAGCAAGATTTGTTCAGTTTTTGACCAACATGCAAGTTTGTATTTTTATTAATTATCAGAAAAAATCTTTAAAATCTAGAAAAATTACTGAAGGTGTACATCACACATATGATCATCCCCTAAAATTTTTAGAAAAAATACCAAGTAGTGTTCGTTCTATTAACTTCGTACTGACAGGAAAAAAATCAGCTTTTAACAATGTTACTGTTTTGGTTTCTTTTAGCATGAATCTAGCCTTTTGGCTCAAGGATGAGAAGTTGATGGAGGGCTAGATCTTTGTGCATGTAAAAGGGGTATAATGATTTTTATTTTTAATAAATACAACATAAGTACATTGTTATATACAAGTACAATTCATTCATATACACCTACATATACATATATAAAACGAATTGGAAATATAATTCCAAATAATATAATTTTATTTATATTAAAAATTTCGCTTACAAAATTTAGGGTTGTTACAATATATAACTCTTGTTCCCCAAATATAAATTTGGGGCATATATATAACTCATGTTCCCGGGATATTCCCGGACCTATGGGGTCTAGCCCAAACCCCTGAGAGATTGTGCACCTCTGAAAATAATAAAATTAACTCATTTTATAATTTCTCCTTAAAATAAAATTTCTCCTTTATATATATTCTCTCGTTTATAACATAAATTTATCCTTTATGACATGAATTTCTCCTTTACATTGCTGTATATGCATATATCGCCTTTATATCTCTACATATAAGTATACCTCATATATATCTCCATATGTAAGAATATCTCCTTTATTTAATCTCATCATATTATCACATATCATCCCATCATTTTATCTCAATATATTATCACATAATATAACCACATCATATTTTTACATATCATATATACACCTCGCCATTATTTCCATCATATTTGCACATCACGTAATCACACATCATACACACACCACACTTTTTATCTCATCATATTAATCATGTCATCACATATCATACATACACTTACATATATCAATATCAGTATAGCTTTCCAAATCTAAATATTATAGCCCCGTATCATATATGTATACATACAAGCATAAACACACTCCCATACATGTATATTAATTTCCTACACCTCATAATTCACTCTGTATCGTACTTAAGACTTTCTATACTCAATACACTTTACACTTCACACACAACAAACCATAATTAAAATTTTCGTAGCACATCTTGTACATAAATTAAAAGAAATCATACTCACCTGAGGAAACGTGAAGACCGGCTGTGTAAGCTCTCCGCTATCTCCCTCAAACTCCTTTTTCTTCCTATTACCAAGTTTTAACACTAATTAGGATTAAAGATATTCAAATCACTCATAAATAATAAATAAAATCATTCTAATCTCTCATAGGTATTTCATCGAACGGCTTGTGTGCATTACACATATGCACACCCTCACAATTCTATTAACAAGGTTTTAAGCCCACAAATTTTTCCAAAATTATTCTAGGTTGTTTCTCATAATTTACAACAATTTCTATTGCCAATAAATTTAAGGCGTAAACTCTTTTAATTTCTAACCCAAAACCCTAACTCTGTTTAAATTTACTTCTAACAGATCCAATAAAGATGTAATTACTTCTAAAATGAAGATTATCTCCTAATATCCCTACTAAACTAATTCTCTTGTCAAAAATTGAAAAAAATACAACCATGTACAATTTAATGAAATCGTTTCTCACCTTCCAAGAAGTAAATCCAACAAACCAATGCCGGGATGTTGAAGAGCACCTTCCAAGTAGCTAAAACCCTCTAAAAAAAATTTTAAATGGATAAAGATTTAATGGATTTGGAAAAAAAACTAATGAAGAAAATGAGAAGAGAAGGAGGGCGTGGGTTTCGGTCGGCGATCTGGACGGGAGTGAGAGGAAGAAAGGAAAAGGGTAGTCCAATAAACATTTAATCACTTCTAACATGAAGATTATCTCCTAATCTCCCTACTAAACTAATTCTCTTGTCAAAAATTGAAAACATAAAACCATGTACAATTTAATGAAATCGTTTTTCACCTTCTAAGAAGTCAATCCAAAAATCCGACACCAGGACATTAAAGAGCACCCTCCAATTAGCTAAAACCCTCTATATTTTTCTTAAAATGGATAAAGATTTAATGGATTTGAAAAAAAAAATAAAACCTAATGAAGAAAATGAGAAGAGAAGGAGGGTATGGGTTTCGGTCGGCAATCTGGACGGGAGTGAGAGGAAGAAAGGAAAAGGGTAAGGTGTGAATAAAAGTGGACAAATTTATTATAAGTCCTTCCTTGACTCTTTCATTATTTATATGTCCTTACAATTCTTCTTTTCATAATAAAATCCTATAAAACCCGCTCCACCGAATAAATAAATTAATTAAAGAATACATATAAAATAAAATTGCAGATTTATGCATAAAAAAACAATAACAATAATATCAAATAGCAATAAAGAAATACAAACGACTATTTTGAAATTATAAAATAGAAGGGTGTTACAACAAACTTCGGATAAGAACGAGTTAATCGAAAAGAGATTAGTCGAGGCTTAGAGTAGGCAGAAGAGAAATGCAAATGTTTGAAGAAGGGACTTGGAATTTGAATAAGGAGATTCTATTTTATTGAAGGTATCTTCGACGAAGGCTGTGATCACATTTGGAAGAGGAGGAAAACTAGCTCCATGATATATATGGCTATATAAGATACTGAAAAGCATCGAGAAGACAGTTTATAGACTGGAGTTACATGAAGAGTTAGCACATATACCTAATGTATTTCATGTATCTATGCTAAGGAAATATGTGCTATATCAGAATCACCAATTGCCCGAGTACCGAAAGGTTTGCAACTGAATTTAAGCGACAAGGAACAACTGGTGGAGATTTTGGATCTACGGGGGAGGGTGTTAAGGAACAATGTTATATCTATGGTCAAGGTGTTATGGAGGAGTCATTTAGTCGAAGAAGCTACTTAGGAATCTGAAGACCGAATGAAGAGGGACTTCCCTAAAATATTTGTGTAATTCTGTATATTTTTGTGGTTTCCACTTACTAAGTGTATTGTTGGGGACAAAAATATTCTAAGAAGTGAGTGTTGTAGAATTCATAAAAAATAAAACAATATTTCGTTTTGTTATTTGACCCAATGTGGTACGTGCATCACACTGCATGAAAATTAAAAATTTTGATTTGTATTATTCATCTATTATCACTTTATTATTTATTTATTTACCTATTTTTCATTCTGTTATCTATATAATAAAATACAAAGAAAGCTATCAAGTGGATCCCCTTCAATTCCTCCAAAATCAAAGGCCCAGATCTAATATCACAAAACACATTTTCCCCCCAAAACTCAAATTCAAAATTTCCCCCCAAAACAACTCATTTATTTATGTAATTCTCTCTCTCTCTCTCTCTCTCTCTCTCTCTCTCTCTCTCTCTCTCTCTCTCTCTCTCTCTCTATCTCTATCTATCTATCTATATATATATATATATATATATATGAGCTATCTTCCATTGCAAATGCAAATATTGTGCAAACGCGTGCACACCACTTAACCCGTCATTGGCGATGACGGGTTAAGGCAAAGCACATAACCCGTCATCACCAATGACGGGTTATGTGTTTTGCCTTAACCCGTCATCGCCAATGACTTGTTAAGTGGTGTGCACGTTTGCAAACGCTACATAGCGTTTGCAATGGAAAAAAGCCCATATACATATATATATATATATATATATATATATATATATATATATATATATTTATGAAAATATGGACTTTTATATCCTAATTTATAATTATTTTTTACTATATACTAATGGTAACATGAACTTCTAATTACAACTAATTATTGTCTACTATTTAAACTTCAGCTAAATAATTATTGATTTTTCATATGATGTATCATACTGAAAACGTGTCGTAGGCATGTGTCCACGGGCACATCTAGTTTTTGAATAAAGAGTATTTTGGGTTATTGTTATTTTCAGGAGTTTAATAAAAGGTTAGTTTTCTTTTGGAGCCCTTGAGCCCGATCCAAACTAAGCCCAAGCCCAAGCCCAAAGGGGGTTGAGTTTGTTTTGGTCGGCTAATAGGTTAATACGAAGAGATTTTGGAAAATCAAGTTTGTTTGGCAACAAATCAAACTGGTTATGCATACTATATTTGAACCATGTAATTAAGAGAGCACTAAAGTAAAAAATCTCCCAAAACCATAGCCTAATAAATCTCGGCCATATGTAAAGGACATTAGGGTTTTCTCTTTTGTTTGATTTGGGTGATTATCTTGGAGGCTCTAACTTTGGAGGAGAAGACTAGTTTGAAGTTTTCGTTCAACAATCAAAATCTTGAGGTGGGTTTTCCTCTTGAGCTTTAATTATGTTGTTTCATAGATCTATCATGAAAAGATTTATTATGCAAACACTAGTTATGCATGTTTTTTTTGATGTAATGTAGATCCTTATATGGATAGGATGTTTGTGATGAGGGGTTATACATGCAAGAGATGCACATGTTGTTAAATAATTCCAATCATGTAGAAAGAAATAAATTTTGAACTTAATTGATGTGTTTATGTTCATAGATTTAGATCTTGAATGTTCATGATTAATATGATCGTTTTTGTATAATAAAAGCCTATTAAAATGTAGACAAATCCATGAATTATTTCTAGAAAATTTATGAACTATTGTTACTGTTTTTGAAGAGAAATTATTGGTAAAATCATGTCACGGTTTAATGTTTTAAACTGATTTTTAATCGTGTTTTTAAACCCAATTGCTTGTCGAGTCTGCCTGTGCATAACAGGTCTGATTTGTGGGAGATTCGGGTTGCGGGTCTGCATGGGTTTGCAGGTCTACATCTATGCTGGGGTGCGGGTTTGGATCTCCTATAGAGACCGGGTATGAGTTGTGTGATGGAGATTTTGGTTTGGATTTGGGGTTGACAAATCCTTATCAGGTCTGGATATGGGTTTCAGGTATGCTTACTTGGTTGAGGTCTGAGTGGGGTTTCAGGTTTTACCAGATGATGGGATTAAGATAACATTTAAATTTTGATTAGGGTGTGAGACTAATTAAATCCTAATTTAGTATAAGTTTTAGTTAATTAAGTAGGTTTATGATTCAATGAACTTAAGAGTTGTGGATTTAATTAAATGCATATTGTAGTCTTAGTGGTTCGGTTTTTCAGGTATGACTGGGTGAGTTTGGATTTATATATACTGGTTGAGTTGGAATTGATAAAGTGTAGACTTGTTTTGATGAAATGATATTTGGGTTGGAGATTTATTAACGATTAAAACTTTAAAGATGTCAATAATTTCATATTAGGGGGTTAAATATAGTTTCAGATTTTGATATTAAACTTTGAATTAAGTTTTTTGAGTAGAGAACTACAATCATGTTGAGAATGAGTAGAATTTAATTGAACCAAAAGACTAGTTGAAGATTGGCTCACTTGACGGTAATGATTGATAGAATTGTTGTGGAGGATGTAACTTGATAATAATGAATTGAATAAGACTTGTGAGAGACAAGTCGATTCTTTCCAGATACTTTTTAGGGTGGTCGTAGATAACCTTAGGGTGGTCATAGATTCTTTCCAGTTATTTTTTAGGGTGGTCGTAGATAGCCCTAGATAACCCTACGATGGTCATAGATAACCCTAGATAACCCTACTTAATTTGTGTTAATTAAGTAGGGTTATGATTAATGAAGTTAAGACTTGTGGATTTAATTTTACCAGATTGTAGTCTTAGTGGTTCGATTTTTGAGGTATGAATGGGTGAGTTTGGATTTATATAAGAGTTGAGTTTGAATTGATAAAATATAGACTCGTATTGGTTAATTAATATTCGGGTTGGAGATTGATTAATGGTTAAAACTTTAACGATGTCAATGATTTCAGATTAGGGGTTAAATATAGTTTCAGGTTTTGATATTAAACTTCGAATTAAAATATTTGAGTAGAGAAGTACAATCAAGTTGGGAATGAGTAGAATTTAATTGAACTAAAAGACTAATTGAAGATTAGCTCACTTGACGGTATTGATTAATAGAGTTATTGTGGAGGATGTAAGTTTATAATAATGAATTGAACGAGACTTTTGAGAGACAAGTAGATTCTTTCTCGTTATTTTTTAAGCTGGTTGTAGATAACCCTATGAGGGTTTGGGTACGACGTCCTAGTTGGTTGAGTGGGACCCAGAGTGCCGGTAAGATTGTAATTTTTAGGAATGAGCCAGATGAGGCTAGTATTCCAGTTGTTGAGTTCAGTCAGGATGAGTTACGCTAGCTCTAGGTGGAGTTTTGTTTTCTTTCTAAACTAAGGACATGCATTAGAAAGGAGTTATGATGAATCTTGAGCAAACTTGAGTAAGGAGTTCTATATAGTTGGGAGGTGGAATCCGGGACGATAGAATAGTTGGGTGGGGGATTCCATGGATTGTGATTGTCATGCGCGCGAGACGAATCTCAATTACTTTCGGGACTATGAGTGATTGAGCGGTGGATTCTGTGGATTATGAATTGTCGGGCAGATTGTGTAACACCCCGCAAAATTGAATTGTGACAATTTTGCTTCACGTGTGTTTTGCACATGTATTTTGTACCGTTACGTGTAATATCTGTAACATTATTAATATAAATATTTTTTACGTATTTTATATTTCGATTGTTATGGATACTTTTTGTTCTCTTGAATTTATTTTGTATATGAATATTTATTCGCACGTGCTTTACACGTGTTTTTCTTTGTTCACGTGTCAATTAGAAAATCTTTAGAGCATGTAAATATTTTTTCCTATTTTTACAATGTATAAATGATTAAGTCTAGGTTTAAAGAAGCAAACTTAATCTAAATCCACATTAAATTTGAGTAAAATGTGCTATTTTATTAAATAAAATTCCAAATTTTTGGTGTGAATTTTATATTCACACACACAAACC
The DNA here is from genome assembly GCA_017893485.1 of Hemerocallis citrina. Lineage (NCBI taxonomy): Eukaryota > Viridiplantae > Streptophyta > Magnoliopsida > Asparagales > Asphodelaceae > Hemerocallis > Hemerocallis citrina. The sequence continues at coordinate 56,835,603 of CM030367.1, read as the reverse complement.
CGTCAAAACCTGTGCTTTTTCCCATGCATAGTGGCCGGCCAAATTGATGGGAGGGAAAATAAAAAGAATTTGAATGAGATAGTGGATTAGTGGTGAGTTTAATTAGGATTATGGGTACTTAGATTAGGATAATGCTACTTTCTCTCTCTTTAAAAGGTCCCCCCTCCTAGCCAATGCCCAAGAAAAAGGAAGAAAAAATTAATTTCATGTTGTGTTCTTTGTGGAGCTTTCATTTTTCAAGTCTTTGCTGTTGGTGTTTTTTTCTTTGGAGCTCAAATTTTGAGGAGGGAGTTTGAAGCTTATTTACCTAGGAGTTTATTTCTAGGGATTCATCAAAAGAGGTGGGTATTTCTACTATCGTCACGCCCCGCTTTCCGAAAGAGAATACGGAATACAGATACGTGACTAAGCCCAGAGAATGATTTTCTTCGTCCATAAACTGTTCAAGAATCTTTACAACATTTCACAAGAATAATCAGAGTCGGAAGCAAAAGAGTCAACCAACATGCACATATGAACCAAAATACCAATAAGAATACTTGAAACCAAAATATATAATCTCAAATAATCATGATCTGAATAAATCAAAAGCCTGGGTCACATTGCCCAAATACAAAATAATCCAAGTATCAAAATACACTATTGTTCAAGCAAGCTATAAGAAATAACAATAATAAGATCCAGCATTAATACTTCATGTCACCAATATCTTCTTGAACCTGTTCTCCAAAATCTGCAATTTAACAATTGCAGGGATAGAAAAAAGAAAACAAGTACCCGTCAATTGTAAGTTTCAGGCCGCTTGTAATACAGGATACAAGTACATGGGAAAAACTAACTAACAACATGGAATAAGCATTATAATAATGTATAACAACTAGCATGGTAAGGTGAACAAGTATAAGTAGCATGTATCAAGTGTCAAGTGAACAAGGATCATGTAAATAAGCAAGAAGTGTCAAGTATCATGTAATCATGTAGCAAGTGTCAAGGATCAAGTCTCATGTATCATGTAGTCAAGTATCAAGTAAGCATGTATCATGTTCAAGTATCATGTATTAAGTCTTGTAGTTATTACTATCTAGGTAGCACTTCATGCATCCCATACGACATGGTTGCTACATCAAAATAGTTTCGCTTTAGATTTCATTGTGGACCATAGAGGGAAGTGTACTCAGGGACAAGTATCAAGTAATCGAGCTCCAAGCTCCAAGTATCATGTATCATGTATCATGTAATCACGTGTCAAGTTGTGCAAGTAGCAAGTAACGTGTCTTACGTGCAAGTGTCAAGTAATCACGTGTCAAGTATCATGTCTCAAGTCATTACGTAGAATCAGTGGATCCTCTTCCGAGTACATATTTCTGAATTATCCACTATTAGATCTTTCCCTTAAACCCCGGCTTGATTATTTATGATTAATGTCAAACAAGCATGTAGATGTTCTAAACATTTCAAGAATAACATGGCATGATCATGTAACAAGTTCAAGTTTGTACGGGTACAAGATAACTCATAAAAGGATAAAATAACCAAGTTTCTAGTTCATGACAGCAAGACCATACTGTAGTAAAACTGAAATTCCCGGTGTTACAAACATGCAAATCTGAATCCGTAGAAAATAGACTCTCAACCGAATCCAGCGAAGAATAATAAGTCATATAGTAATTCACAAAATCATAACTCAAAACTAATAGAATCCAGAAAATACGTTCAGCCAGAAATCAGTAAATCGAATTCAAAGTCAGGAAAACCGCATTAAAGCACCTCAAATAAATCCAGGAAAAATCTAGTGTATTCCCCTATATGTCTAGTATCAGGATATAAAGTTTCATATTTTCCCTGTAAGATTAGCTTAGCCAAAAAAAATCAGAAAACCTCAAGAAACGATAGTTTGGCAAATTTGGAATTCCCAACACTGTAATATCTCGCAAACCGTGTAACAAAATCCAAATCTGCCAAAGGGAGAAGAAAATAGACAAAATAAGCTAACTTTCATATTTTATAATTAATTTTCATACAGAAAAAGGAATTAGGGTGAAAATACAAATCTTTACAGAACAGCGAACAAAATCCAGCAAGTATGGTTTTTATAAACCAGCATGGAACGGCATATGAAACTCATCAATAAAATTCACCAAAATTTAGGATAATCCCTAAATAGATATGAAAATACTGTCCAAAATTTCAGATTAGAATAATATGCTTAGCACTAGTACCAAAATAGTTTAGTCATCAAAATCATTAAGAAACGAAATCTTGAAAGTAAATACACCTCTGTAGTAAAACAATCATATCTCACACATACAAAAACGAAATCGATCAAGGTCAGAAAGTTTGGAAAGAAGACGGATTTTTCTAAAAATCATGTTTAATACTAAAGTTAAGATACTGAACTGAATATGGTCTAAAATAGCAATCAAAACTGATCATCGACAAAATACAGATTTTCCTCTTAACAATAAATCAACATACAACATATGAAACTCATTCCGAATACAACCAAACATGTTATAGAGTCTACTAAGTGTTCGAAAATCTTAAAATATGATATATAGCATGTCCACAAAAAGTATATCACATGGATCTCACAAGCACACAAGTTCTCATAACTGTTTCACATATACATCACATCAAGAAACGGTCACCCTTAGGTCAATTCATGTCATATGTGTCATGAGGCAACTATGGTCAATAGCACTATAAAGACAGTACTCATCAACATACATCACACACGAGTTGTCTCTAGAACCCACCTACACTTCAAGCGGTATTTATGACTTGTATCATACAAAGGATTTGAGTACAAGTTACTTGCTTTAACCGAAGACGAAACGAACACCAAGAATAACGGGAACAGATTCCTGGGGGCACGAACAACAAACGGATCACGATCATAAGCACACGAACACAACGAGCACTACTCTCTCCAATAACACATACGGGAGATGCACGTGCAACCAAAGAGAGAACGAACGGGGGTGATGGGAAGGGATGGTGAGGTTGGAGATCGGCGCATCGTGGGAGGATGTCGACACCACGACCGGCTAGAGGCAAGGCGCGCGCAGGGAAAACTGCAGCGCTGCCGCTGCTTGGCTGTTCAACCGAAGAACACCACAGCGCCGACTGGTCGTGGCTGCTGTCGCTGCTGTTCGGCCACAGGGTGCACACAGGAAGGTCGAGAGAGGGTCGGGGATGAGGTCGAAGAGCAAGGAGGGAGAGAGAGAGTGGGAGGGCACACGGGGTAGAGAAGGAGAGCAGGACAAGAGGGTTCTTGGGGGTTGCGGCTGAAGGTAAGGGAGAGGGGAACAGTGCATGCACCGGCTTCAAATGATATATAAATAGGGTATAAAGAGCTAGGGTTTTTGTGATGACGACTGGGATGTGAATAGGGAGCTAACGGGTAGTGATTTTGGCTATCGGGTTTGGTTAGTTTGGGTAAAGGGTTCAGGTAAAGTAATATGAGTCTAGGTAGTGGATGTTTAGCTAATGGGTTTAATTCAAGAGTTTGGAGAGATAGGTATTAGAGGTAAAAATAGGATTTGGATCTGGATCAAATATAGGAGATGGAAAACATCCTGTGCACCCAAGAGACAAGAACCAAAATAATGGCCCGATCAAGAAATGAAAGGAAAGGACACAATGAATATATTCAAGATAAAGTCCAATATATGATCCAAGAAGAGATACAACGGAATAAAATACAAGGAAAAAGAAAATACACTAAAAACTACACAAAATGAAAAACAGGGGTTACAATCCTACCCACCTAACAAGAAGAATTTCGTCATCGAAATTCAATAAGAGATACATAGGGTAACCCCAAAAACAACCAAAAAAAATAAACAAAACAAAAACTACTCAAACAAATGAGGAAACCTCTCCTGAATCTCCTCCTCCAGCTCCCAAGTTGACTCACTGGGCGAGTGAGGATTCCAAGCAACACGAACCAAATTAATGACCTTGTTCTTAAGCACTTTCTCCCGCCGATCCACAATAGCAAATGGCGGAATCTCACAAATCAAATCCGGCCGAACGGTCAACTCAGAATAGTCAATCACGTGGCTCTCATCTCGGATATATCTCATGAGTTGTGAGACGTGGAAAATATCGTGCACTCCTGATAACGCTCGTGGCAATGCAAGACAATAGGCCAACTTGCCTACTCGCTCCAAAATCTCAAACGGTCAAATAAACCTAGGGCTAAGCTTGCCCCCACCACCGAACCGAATGACACCGCGCCACGGCGATACCTTTAGGAAAACATGGTCACCAACACCAAACTCCAAAGCCCTCCGATGGACATCGGCCCATCACTTCTGCCTATCCTGAGCTTCCTGCAAATGCTTCCTCATCTGAACCACAGCACCAACTGCCTTGATGATCAACTCCGGACCCAACAACTTCCTCTCACCAATGTCATCCCAGCATACTAGTGATCTGCACTTCCGCCCATAGAGTGCCTCGAACAGAGCAGCTTTAATACTGACTTGAAAGCTGTTATTGTATGAGAACTCTACGAGATGCAAATGGTCCCCCCATGATCCACCAAACTGAAGCATACAAGACCTTAACATGTCCTCGAGAGTCTGGATGGTCCTCTATGACTGTCCATCAGTCTGGAGATGAAAGTACTTTAATTTAATCCCCAAACTGTCCTGAAGACTCTCCCAGAACTGAGATATGAATCTCATATCCCTGTCCGATACAATACTGACTAGAACCCCATGAAGTCTAACAATCTCTTGCATATACCTCTCAGCTAGGCTCTTAGTAGACTGCCCAACACGAAAAGGATTGAGCAGTCTTTGTCAAACAGGACAAAAATCACCCAAATGGCATTGGACCCTTAGGACTTCTCGGCAGAGCGATCACAAATCCATAGTGATATGTTCCCACTTCCACTCTGGAATAGGAAGCGGTTGAAGAAGTCCAGCGGTTCTCTGATGCTCTGCCTTAACCTACTGGCAGATCAAACACTGAGCAACAAAGTGAGCCACAACCCTCTTCATACCCTGCCACCAGAAATGAAGCTTCAAATCGCGATACATCTTAGTACCACCAGGATGGATAGAATATGAGGAATGGTGGGCTTCCTCAAGCAACCTCTGACGAACATCACCTTCCGGGACACATAGCTTGGACCCAAAACGAAGCGATCCATCAGCATGAATAACCATGTCCGTCCTGGACCCAGATTCAACCTCAGCTCGAAAATGCTGCAATTGTGCATCACCAGCCTGTGCCTCTTTGATCTGATCAACAAGAGATGGTTGAAGCTGGAGCACTAAACAACTCTGATCAGAACTTGACAACAAAACCTCCAACTCCAACCTCCGTATCTGCTCAATCAGATCCCTTTGCTGAGTTAAGAACATAACTGCTGGTCTCCTGCTCAAAGCATCTGGCACCAAGTTTACTTTACCAGGATCGTATTGCAAATTGATGTCATAATCGGCCATAATCTTCAACTAATGCCTTTTCCTCATGTTTAACTCCTTCTAGGTGAAGACGTACTTGAAACTTTTGTGGTCTGTAAAGATCTCCACTCGGTCCCCAAGTAAATAATGTCTCCACAACTTCAAAGCATAAATCACTGCCGCTAACTCCAAGTCATGAGTCGGATAGTTCTTCTCATGTGGCCTCAACAGCCTCGATGCATACGCAACGACTCAGCCCTTCTGCATCAAAACTGCTCCAAGACCCTTACTAAAGCATCACAGTGAATTATAAATATGCCTGAACCATTGGGAATAGTCAACACAGGCGCTGACGTCAGTCTGTTCTTCAACTCAACAAAAGCCACACCAGACTCATCAGACCAACAGAACTTCTGATCCTTCCCAGTCAACTTAGTCAACGGTCCCGCTATCTTCAAAAAATCGTAGACAAATTTTCGAGAATAGCCAGCTAAACCGAGAAAACTCCTGACTTCAGAAACTGACTTTGGAATAGGCCATTCCTTCACAGCCTCAACCTTGGTAGGATCCACAGAAATACCATCGCCTGAGATAATGTGCCCCAATAATGAAACCCTGTGAGCCAAAACTCTCACTTGCTGAGTTTTCCATAGAGCCGATTCTCTTTCAAGGTCAGCAGAACCACTCTAAGATGCTCGGCATGATCTTCCCGATTTTGAGAATACACCAAAATATCATCAATGAAGACCACCATAAATCTATCCAAGAACTGAGAGAAGACCCAGTTCATAAGACTCATGAATACAGTCGGCACGTTCGTAACTCCGAACAGCATCACAAGATACTCATAGTGGCCATATCTGGTCCTGAAAGTAGTCTTCTACACATCAGTCGCCTCCACCTTGACTTGATGATACCCAGAACAAAGATCCAACTTTGAGAAAATAACAGCCCCACTCAACTGGTCAAACAAATCACTGATCCTGGGCAATGGATACCGGTTCTTCACAGTAACAGTGTTGAGTTCCCGATAATCAACACATAGTCGACGAATACCATCTTTCTTGTTGACAAAAAGGACTGGAGCACCCCAAGGCGAAATACTGGGTCTGATGAAACCCAAATCAAACAACTCCTAAATCTGCACCTTAAGCTCAGCTAACTCAACTGGTGCCATCCTGTAGGTACTCTTCGATATAGGTGTCGTACCCAGCTGAACTTCAATACTGAACTCCACATCCCTATCAGGGGGCTAAGCCAGAAAACTCCTCTAGAAAGACATCCAGGAAATCCTGAACCACTAGAGGTGTAGCCTCACAACCTGAATGCAACTCCATCGCACAAACTTCCTGATCGACTGCAGTTCGTCGAAGGGAAGACTCCCCGGTATGGAACTCAAACTCTGCGCGATCTGGAATCCGAAATAAAATTTTCTTGGCAGGGAAATCAATAATGGCATGGGTTTCACCCAACCAATACATACCCAGAATAACATCGAATCCTGAATTCCCAATTACAATTAGAATGGCTTTGAAATCTGTGCTACTAATAATTACGGGATACTGCCTGTACTCCCGAGAACAAATGACAACTCCACACCTGTCACAATGTTTCAAGCCTCTGACATGTTGCTGCACTCTAACTGGTGGCGAGCGATAAATCGAGAGGAGACAAAAGAATGGGTTGCCCCAGAATAAAAAAGAACATGAGCAGGAAAGGAGCAAATGAGGACAACACCTAAGATTGAAACAAAAGAGACAAAGAAAAAGAATGGTTGAACAGGGGTGAGGATAAAAACAAAATGCAGAAGAAACAAACAGAAAGAAATAAGCAAAGGGAATGAAGAAACAAACGAGAACAAGCAACAAAACAAAAGATACCTGCAACCACACCCTCAGCTGACTCAGCATCAGCAGTCAGTCAGGTTGAAAGACTGAACTCTCCTGGGAGCAGCGGTCCTCTAACTGACAATCTGGTACTGCGGGGGAAGCAGGTGGTCTAACTGGACCACGAGCTGCGGCAACTGGCTGAACTGGACCCCTGGCTGGAGGAGCCAGCTGCGGGCAGTCCTACACCGAATGGTCAGCAGCATCACATCCGAAACAACGATGATTGGCACGTCGGTAATCCTTGTGCTCATGCCCTGGAAGGCGACAAAAGTCACAGAAACAAACTCTCGGAGGACCCGCAGGAGGGTAAGGAGCTGCCCTGACCAGAGGGGCGGGAACAGATCTTCGAACAGGCCCACCAGAAGGCCTAGCAACTGAATGCAGAACAGTCCACTGAGAAGGAGCCAATCCACCACGAGCCTGCTCCTGATCTCTAGCTGCCTCAAGAGCCTCAGCATAAGTACGCAAACGAAGAAAGACCAGTTGCATCTTGATGTCTCGCTCAAGCCCCAAAATGAACCTACGAGCCTTATCCTCTTCGTTTGCCACAAGAACGGCTGCGAAGCGGCTAAGTCTCGTAAATTCAACTACGTACTCATCCACAGACCTGGAGCCCTGTTTCAGAGAAGTCTTATGTTACAATATTGCATGAACAACATGAAACAAAATTTCATTACTAGAAATAACGACCAACCTGTCTGAGGGCTAAGAATTGTTGCTCCATCACGACTCTAGTGCTGCTAGGAAAGAACTTCTCCAAGAAGCTCCTAGTGAAAGTGGCCCAAGTGATCGGTCGTTCGAGTCTTTCGGACTCGGACCTCCACTAGATATGAGCCAAGTCTACCAACTGGATGGCCACCACATCCACACGATCTGCATCTGTCACTCTAGCAGCCAAAAGAAGATGCTCTATCCTAATCAACCACTGTTCAGCCTCCAAAGGCGTCTCAATGCCTGAAAAACTGTAGAGATTTAGCCTAATAAAGTCTGTGACTATTCCCGGACGGGGAGGAAGAGCGGCCTGTGCAGGCACAACGGGCGGAGGAACTCGAGCAGCCTCCAAAGCGGCCATAACTAAGTCACTGTGGTTTTGCTGCATGTTAATCAAGCGCTCAAGCACAATGGTGACAGTATCAAGCCCAGACTGCTCGTCCGGAGACGAGAAGAAGAAGAACCTCTACAAGCCATGGTCTGCACAAAACCAAAAACAATTATAATTCAGATCAAGGTTGATAATAATTCATTTATGCATGCATGGTTGGTGAAATGTTGAGTAGATCCCTGTTCGTTCCAAGCTTGTCTAATATATTAGGAATCTAATACATTAGCCAAACCTGGGCTCTGATATCACTAAAAACCTTGTCTCGCCCCGCTTCCCAAAAAAATACGAAATACGGATACGTGAATAAGCCCAGCAAATGATTTTCATCATCCATAAGTTGTTCAAGACTTTTTACAACATTTCACAAGAATAATCAGAGTCGGAAGCAAAAGAGTCAACCAACATGCACATATGAACCAAAATACCAGCAGGAATACTTGAAACCAAAATGTATTAAGCTCAAATAATCATGATCTGAATAAGTCAAAATCCTGGGTCACATTCCCCAAATACAAAATAATCCAAGTATCAAAATACACTATTGTTCAAGCAAGCTACAAGAAATAATAATAACAAGATATAGCATCAATACTTCATGTCACCAATATCATCTGGAACCTGTTCTCCAAAATCTGCAATTTAATAGTTGCAGGGATAGGAAAAAAAAACAAGTACCCGTCAATTGCAAGTTACGGGTCACTTGTAATGCAGGATACAAGTACATGGGAAAAACTAACTAACAACATGAAATAAGCATGATAATAATGTATAACAACTAGCATGGTAAGGTGAACAAGTACAAGTAGCATGTATCAAGTGTCAAGTGAACAAGGATAATATAAACAAGCAAGAAGTGCCAAGTATCATGTAATCATGTAGCAAGTGTCAAGGATCAAGTCTCATGTATCATGTAGTTAAGTACCAAGTAAGCATGTATCATGTTCAAGTATCATGTATCAAGTCTTGTAGTTATTACTATATAGGTAACACTTTATGCATCCCATACGACATGGTTGCTACATCAAAACAGTTTCTCTCCAGATTTCATAGTGGACCATAGAGGACAGTGTACTCAGGGACAAGTATCAAGTAATCGAGTTCCAAGCTCCAAGTATCATGTATCATGTATCATGTAATCACGTGTCAAGTTGTGCAAGTGGCAAGTAACGTGTCTTGTGTGCAAGTATCAAGTAATCACGTATCAAGTATCATTTCTCAAGCCATCACGTAGGATCGGTGGATCCCCTTCCGAGTACACGTTTCTGAATTATCCACTATTATATTTTTCCCTTAAACCCCGGCTTGGTTATTTATTGTTAATGTCAAAAAAGCATGTAGGTGTGCAAAACATATCAAGAATAACATGGCATGATCATGTAACAAGTTCAAGTTGCAAGATAAATATGTATGGGTACAAGATAACTCAGAAAAGGATAAAATAACCAAGTTTCTAGTTCAGGACAGTAAGACCATACTGTAGTAAAACTGAAATTGCCGTGTTACAAACATGAAAATCTGAATCCGTCGAAAGGTCTAGAAAATAGACTCCCAACCGAATCCAGCGAATATAAATAAGTCATATAGTAATTCACAAAATCAAAACTAAAAAATTATTGAATCCAGAAAATACGTTTAGCCAGAAATCAGTAAATCGAATTCAAAGTCAGGAAAACAGCATTAAAACACCTCAAATAAATCAAGGAAAATTTTGGGGTGTTCCCCTATATTTCGAGTATTAGGATTAAAGTTTCATAAATTTTCAGTAAGATTATATTAGCCAAAAAAATCAGAAAATTTCAAGAAACGATAGTTTGGCAAATCTAGAATTGCCAACACTATTGTATGAAAACTGTAATATCTCGCAAACCGTTAAACGAAATCCAAATCCTTCAAAGGGAGAAGAAAATAGACAAAATAAGCGAACTTTCATATTTCATAAATATTTTTCATATAGGAAAAAAAATTAGGGTGAAAATACAAATCTTTACAGAACTGCGAACAAAATCCAGCAAGTATGGTTTTTATAAACCAGCATGAAATGGCATATAAAACTCATCAATAAAATCAACCAAAATTTTGGATAATCCCTAAATAGATATAGAAATTTTGCCCAAAATTCCAGATCAGAATAATATGCTTAGCACTAGTACGAAAACAGTTTAGTCGTTAAAATCATCAAGAAACGAAATCTGGAAATGAAATACACCTCTGTAGTAAAACAATCATATCTCACACATACGAAAATGAAATCAGTCAAGGTCAGAGAGTTTAGAAAGAAGACAAATTTCTTTAAAAATCATGTTTAATACTGAAGTTAAGATACTGATCTTAATATGGTCTAAAATCGCAATCAAAACTGATCATCGACAAAATACAGATTTTCCTCTTAACAAAAAATAAAAATACAACATATGAAACTCATTCCGAACACAACCAAACATGTTATAGAGTCTACTAAGTGTCCAAACATCATGAAATAAGGTATATAGCATGTTGACAAAAGGTATATCACATGTATCTCACAAGCACACAAGTTCTCATAATTGTTTCACATATACATCACATCAAGAAATGGTCACTCCTATCCACCATGCGCGGGTTCAATTCCCGTCATTCGCCCATCAAATTAATTCCAATTCCATAAATTGGATTTTCCATATTCCAATTTACGGCGACGAAGAATAAAACTATCACTATATTTTTTCCTTTTCCTACTTCTTCTTCCAAGCGCAGGATAACCCCAAGGGGTTGTTAATTCATATCATTTGTGTCGGGAGGAAACTATGGTTAATAGCACTATAAAGACAATACTTATCAACATACATCACACACGAGTTGTCTCTAGAATCCAACTACACAACAAGCGGTATTTATGATTTGTATTATACAAAGGAATTGAGTACAAGTTACTTGCCTTAACCGAAGACAAAACGAACACCAAGAATAACGAGAACCGATTTCCGAGGCACGAACAACAAATGGATCACGATCACAATCACACGAACACAACGAGCACTACTCTCTGCAATAACACGTACGGGAGATGCACGTGCAACTAAAGAGAGAACGAACGGGGGCGACGGGAAGGGATGGTGACTGAATGGCTGGAGATCGGCGCACCGCGGGAGGATGGCGACACCGCGACTAGCTAGAGGCAAAGCGCGCATGGGGAAGATTGCAGTGCTGCCGCTGCTTGGCTTCGTGATCGAAGGACACCGCAGCGCCGACTGGTCGTAGCTGCTGTCGCTGCTATTCGGCCACAGGGTGCACACAGGAAGGTCGAGAGAAGGTCGAGGATGAGGTGAAGAGCAAGGAGGGAGAGAGAGAGTGGGAGGGCGCACAGGGTAAAGAAGGAGAGCAAGACAGGAGGGTTCTTGGGGCTTGCGGCTGAAGGTAAGGGAGAGGGGAATAGTGCATGCACCGGCTTCAAATGATATATAAATAGGGTATAAAGAGCTAGGTTTTTGTGATGACGGCTGGGATGTGAATAGGGTGCTAACAGGTAGTGATTTTGGCTATCGGGTTTGGTTAGTTTGGGTATAGGGTTCAAGTAAAGTAATAGGAGTCTAGGTAGAGGATGTTTAGCTAATGGGTTTAATTAAAGAGTTTGGAGAGATGGGTATTAGAGGTAAAAATAGGATTTGGATCTGGATCAAATATAGGAGATGGAAAACATCCTGTGCACCCATGAGACAAGAACCAAAAATAAAATAGAGCAAGAACAAAAATAAAGAACAAAATAATGGCCCGATCAAGAAATGATACAAAGACGAGCAAATAGATACGAGAAGAAAGGAAAGAAAAACACAATGAATATATTGAAGATAAAGTGCAATATATGGTCCAAGAAGAGATACAACAGAATTAAATATAATGAAAAAGAAAATACACTCAAAAAATACACAAAATAAAAAACAGGGGTTACAACTATTTTTTAATGCCTTGTAGATTATGCATGCTTAGATATAAATATATTTTGATGATGACTAAATTCTTATATGAAATATAAATGTGTAGGGTTATTTTTAAGATTGTGTCTAAAGTCATATAGGAGAAATTTCATCTCTAATAACATGTATCATAGTAAATAAATTACATGCTTGTGAAATGTTATAGATGATTGTTTTTCTAATTTTATTGTATGAACATTATCCATGTGATTCTATTTGTTTCTATGAAATTACCTTTTTAATGTAAAAAATTTATGCATGCAATTATGAGTTAAACTTCCCGATTAATTCTAAGTAGATTGAAATAAACACAAATTTATGTTGAAATGTACTAAATTAAATATTTTCCCTTCTGGAAATTTAATTGAAATCGTAATATTGTGTATAGAAGTTGTGAGTGTGATTGTAGAACTGAATTATGGCTTAATTTTTTATCTTGAGATGTGAAACAAAGAGGTTCACTTTCAAGTCATTTGAATTACAGTCGTATACATTTTAAGAGGCTTGAGAGCCTGGCTTGTGCATGTAGATTTGGGCGCTCTGTACAGTGCACAAGGTCACAGGTTTGAGTCTTGGGGCTCTGTTTTTCTTTTCAAAATATTTATGAAATATTCAAAATAGTAATTAGAAACATATAGGTAATTTTGTGTAACCTTTTACACCTATAGTGAGTTGGACTGTCTGGTTGATGGGTGCGGTTTGAAGCGGGGCGTTAGCGCTCTGGTTCAATCTCGAGGAGGTTGGTTTTGTTTTTCTTTATTTTCTTTTATTTTTATAAACCCTTTTATTTTGAGATAAGAATTTAGATATTAATGGAATATTTTGGCTAGAGTATATACATTATATCAAGGATTATTGTAACTCCCGTTTTCGATTTTTCCCTTTTTATCGATTTCCATTTGTAATCTCTTTTGTAATTCTATAACATTTCATTTTGCCTTATTTATTGTATCGAATAATATTAGTTCTAATATTATTCATGAGCTATCATTTGATTTCAAGATGTTGTTCGAATCTTATTTCTCAATTTGAAATTTGAATCCCATGAATTTTCCTTCTTTTTCATATCCTATCATTGTTTTGGGTTGTTAATTATCTATTCATTTGATTCGTGATTTTTTTCCCTAGTCCATGAGTATATTTATCTTTGTTCATTTTCATCTTTGGGCCATTTATATTATTAACCTTTTATTTTTCTTTATTCCAAGCCCAGTTGTTAACTTGGATTTAAACTCTAAAAACTATTCTTATTGGATCCTAAACCCACTACCCATTAACCGAACTAAATCCTATATATACACCCTCTTAATTAACCCTAATCCCTACCCTAATCATCTAACCTAATAACCCAGCCAACACATTCAACCTCCCCCTCTTCCTTCCCCTTCTGAGCTTTCCCAAACCCACTGAACCCTTGCTCGACCTCGCTACCCTCCGACCTCCACCGAAGAACCCCAGTCGACGCCAGTCCTCCCATCCTCCTCATCGACTGCCTAGTCAACGGCACCTTACCGCTCGATGCCCTGCGACGACCACCGCTGCCCTCGTCCTCATCAACTGCACACCGCCACCTACCCCTGTTCATCATCATCTTTTGATCGCCATTGCCGAACCCATCCACCGAAGCCACCCCCTTCGCTGCCGCAGTCCACCAGAGCGCCACTTCCACTCAACGCCGCCATTAACGCCCTGTGCACTACCGTTGAGCCGCAGCCCTCTTGCAGTTTGCTGTTCAGTCGATCCCGCTATTGCTACCTTGCCCTCTTGCTTTGCTGCATTGTGTCTCTTTTGCACGTAGTGTGCACATGTCGCCTTGGGATCCTAATCTCGTTATTCTACTAACTACCGGGTAATTGTCTAAAGGAAAGTCATCGTCTCTTTCTTGAATCGTTCATTGTGTCTGTGTTCAAGAATGTTTATTGAAATTCCCCTAAGTAGATCTCATCATATCCATCATATACTATTATTGCCTTGTTTCTCGTTGGGAATATAGTGGATTTACTGTAACCCCTGTTTTCCCAAACCCGTATTTTGTGTGTATTTTTCTATATTTAAAATTTTTGTAAATTAATTTTTTGGCTTTCAAATTCTTTGTTAAAATGTGTTATTAGATCTTCTGTTAAAACCTATTTTTAATCAATAGTTTATTTATAACTAGTTCCCAATGATATTTTTTTATAATAAAACTATTTTTATTATGCTTTGGATTATTATGTTTATGTTTATGATTTTTTTATATATTATTTTTATTATTACTAATATGATTACTGTTATTTTTGTTATTCGTGTTATTTTATCTTTTACTCTTGATTGTTGATTTAAAAAACTATTTATATTATTATTTGTATTTGTAGTATTTCAAATAATTTCTATCTTGTAGATCAATATAGATTTTGATATATAATACTACTTTTATTTATTACGTTATCTATTCGATTTGATATTTTATTTAAATCCTATTTTAAAACCTATATCTTATCAAAATACCATTAAAAGGTTTTACCCAATACAATTACCCAAACCCATTACCCTTTTATTAACCCACCTAATTACCCACATCCTTTTATTCCCTAATACCTTATCTCAGACCCATACAGACCCGTTTACCCCCATCATACCCGAAAACCCACATCCTAAACTACCCATACCCGAATCCTATCAGACTCAAACTCTACATCTCCCCCTTATATAAATATCCATGTATTTAAAACTCCCATGCTCCACCTCTTCGTCTTCTCCATGCAAAACCCCGCCGCCTCCTTCTAAACCCATCTCCCGATCTCTCATCCCCACCTTTCCCCTATCCTGGTGCGCCCCTTCCCTCTCCCTGCAACCCCAAACACCTCGACACCACCACCCTGCGTCCCTCGTGCCTCCTGCTCCAACCATGGCGACCCTCCCCTGCCTCGACACAGCCCCCTGTGCTCCTCCCGAGTGCCACGGGCAACCAATAGCACCGTGTCCACCTCAACGTGCCCTTGTATGTCTCGACGTCCCTGTGTTGTGCCTCCTCAGCGGCGATCTCCCCTGCAGTCCATCAACCAGAGTACCCGACGTCGCCCCTGGGCCTCCCCTCGACCTCAGCGGGTCCCACTGCCTCCCGCACCCCATCCAGGCAGCCACCCTATGCGTGGTGCTCTCCGGCGGAAGTGCTGCCACTTCTCCGTCGTGCTCCGCCATTTTCGTGGCCATCTCTCACTTCCTTACGCTCCTTGTGTGCGAGTGCGTTGTGTGTGGTGTTGCTCTTACCGTTGGAGTGTGTGCTCTCACCGTTCTTGCCATTGTTTGGTTGTTGGTTTGTGGTGTGCACTTGTATTCTCTGTGCACGTGTTTTTGGTTGTTCGTTCGTTCGTTATTCTTGATCGTTGGTTCTCGTTCTTGGTTCGTGTTTGTTCGATCTTGGTTGTATCTCGGGAATCCGTTCCCGTTGTTCTTGCTTGGTTGTTCGTCATTTCGTTGTCTCTCAGGCAAGTAACTTGTACTCCAATTCCTTTGTTTGATACAAGTCAAAAATACCACCTATAGTGTAGTTGGATTCTAGAGACTACTCGTGTGTGTTATCTGTAGTATCCCGTATTTTTAAATATAATTTTAAAGATTTATAAATGAATTAAAATAATTTTTTGGAGATTTAATAAATATTTTCATAAGATTTATCCTTTTTACACTGCAAAACATGTGCAAATATTTTTTTGGGAGTTTCAAAGGGCAAAATTATTTTGTGAAAAATCATTATTTATTATTTGAGATTATTTATAATTTTTCTAGATTTTTTTTATATTTATTAGACCTATTTGCAAATATTACGAAAAAGAATGATCTTTTTGCAAAATTGTCATTTTGAAGGATGAAAGTGCAAAACTACTTTCTGAACTTTTCAGGTAGTACCGGCTGGAAATAAAGAGTTTATTTTTCTTTTAAATCTCAATTTAATTGGTTTTATCAAGTTTCTAAGTATAGGAATTTATTTATGTAAAGTTATATTTAAAAGGGGTTATTTTGAAAATGTGTTTAAAAATCCTAATTCTCCTATTCCGGCTATTTAAAAGTAGTGGAGTGCAGCCGTCTTCCGCTGCACAACACAAAGGTTTTATTTTTTTCTTGGAGAATTAAGGAGGGAATCTTAGATTTCGCAGGTAGGACTTTGCTTGTTCTCCATTAATTCGGTTGGACTTCTTTATTTAGGTGAGTGACTTGTTTTGTTTCATTTTATTTTGTGTATGTTGTATATGGTATTTTATCTACAAAAAAGCAGGTTAGGGTTTGAGCACGAATATGTACATGATGGATTGGATGGATTGATGAATTAAAATTGGATCTTGTGAAACCCTAGTTGTGAATTAAATTGTATGTGGGTAATTCGATATTGATGAGCAACCTATTGGAGATCATGGGTAGGCTATTTCTTTTGGATTAATGTTGGATTTATTGAACATGGTGGACATTTTTATGCATAAACCTAATAAAAATGAGACTTTTATTATTTTTGAGTATTGGTTGAATGAAACTTGATATGGTGATGTTACAAATGGATTATGGTTGTGAGTTATAATGGTAACTCAGTTTTGAGAAATTTGAATGGAAAAGTATGAATCAATAGATCATGTCATGGAAATTGAAATTGGGAATTTAGTTAAGTTTGAGGAAATATATCCATATTAGGGATTTCTTTGGATTTTGTTATTGATATGGTTCGGATCTGAATACGAAGCTATTTCAATGAACAATTAATTTTAAGAAACTCCATTTTTGATTATATGCACAATTTATGTTTTATTTGAAAGAAATTAACAAATCGCAATTTTTATAAATTCAAGTAGTTTTGATTTAGTTTTTATAGACTATTATATAGCCTACAAGTTGTATTTGATCAAATAAGAAATATGCTTTTTGTAGAAATTGTTTTCATAGAGTAAAATTATGTATCAGTTCAAATATGTACAACCAAAATCTGCAGTCTGCAGGTCGACAGTCGACTAGTGTGACTTTACAGTCGACCGTCGCGACCCGGCTGCTGTGATTTCTAATTTTTCTTAAAATTTCATTCTAGACAGTCGACTGATGACTTTTTACAGTCAACTACTATACTTAGAATTATTTTCTTAAAAATTATTGGATTTATCTCTCTGGATAGTCGACCTATAACCTTTTTGAGTCGACTTATAATACTTTGAATTATTTCCTCAAAGCTATTGGATTTTCTCTCTGGACAGTCGACCGATAGCTTTTGTAGTCGACTGATAGTGATATATTTACACATATTTTAATGTTCTTTTAAATGATTTATTCTCTAAATGTTTTAATCTATAACCTACTATTCTCTACTGCTACTGAACATATGTTTTCAAGTGGTTTAACTAAGAAATTTATATTGGAAGATTAGTTTGGA
Source organism: Hemerocallis citrina (assembly GCA_017893485.1). NCBI lineage: Eukaryota > Viridiplantae > Streptophyta > Magnoliopsida > Asparagales > Asphodelaceae > Hemerocallis > Hemerocallis citrina. The sequence goes on along the minus strand of CM030367.1, from coordinate 56,817,853 downwards.
TATTGGGTGTGAGTCTCTAGAGGGTGTGTGTGACCCTAGTATACCGGCAGTTAGGATATTTATGTTTGGGCCTGTTGAGGCAATTTTAGTTGATCAGTTGTTGAGTTAAGTCCGGTAGGGTACACCAACTCTAGGAGATTCGTAAAGTAATCAAATAACCTAAATGATAAGGACAGGCACTAGTGGTGATATGATGAATGAGAACATGGGTTATGGACCTCAGTATGGCTTGCGGTGTGAGATAATCCTCGGAATTATCCAGGTGTGAGTGAAATAGTCTCCAGAATTACCTGTGGTGTGGGATTGATCTCTAGAATTATCGGGGTCGAGGCGACGCACATGTGGTATTCGTGTGATGAGGTGCCATTGCTTGCGGTGTGGGGTATTCTCGAAGATTTCCAGGTGTGAGTGAAATAGTCTTCGGAATTATCTGTGGATAGAGTTTGACCTCCGAAATTATCGGGACATGGGCTAATACTCACAGTTTATCTTTATCTCGTAGTAGTCATCGTAGTAGGATTAGTTGCATAGCGGGGGGATTAAACCCTACAATGTGGAGACGTTAAGGGCTTGCACTGGACCTAGTATAGTGGGATGCATAGACTCCGATAAGTACGCATTAGAGAGTCAGCATATAGATTTGTGTTTTCTTGACTTGGTTTCATGCATGTGTTTTCCTGTTTTCTACACTTGACACTTAGTTTAGTTTCACTTGATGTTTCGTGTTTCCATGCTATGTCAAATCTTATGTACTCTTGTTTATTTCATGTCATTTATGATTCTATGCTTTACTTATGTTGTTTGTTTTTATGTCACTCACACCATAATGGCTGACCCCTTTAGTTTTGGGGATTAGGATTATCTCTAGCCTCATATTTTACAGGTGATTACTTGTAGCTTGGATTTTGGATGCATGAGTTAAAGTGGTGTAATAGGTTATGTAATTCGTAAAAGAAATTTTTGTAAGGAAAGAAAATTTGTAATTCAAGGTGTATTGTATTCCGCTGTGCTATGTAAAGATTAATGTAATGAAGGTTGAAGATTTTTATTGGTTTTTGGCTGTGTTTAATATTACCTTTGAAGTTGATGCTGGGAATTGTGTACGTATTTCTAAGATATCATATTGGAAATTCGGGGCGCTACATTATCTTTAATGGGTTTTGTCTCTATTGTGAAAACTTGACCATAGTTGACTCACTACATAAAATTTGACATGAAATAACTTAGGTTTTACCCATTCTTGATTTGATCATGTATGTGGGCTTTTGTGAGAATTCGTGATTTTGTCGAGACCCATGTGATATACTTGGTGTGGACATGCTAGATACCCTAATTCATGATGTTTGGACACTTGGTAGACTCGATTTCATGTTTTGTTATATTTTGAATAAGTTTTGTATGATATATGTTGAGTTGTTGTTAAAGGGGAAAATCTGTATTTTGCTGCTGATCTGTTTTGTTTGCGGTTTTGGACTGTCTTGAAGTCAGTAACATAATTTCGGTATAAAACATAAGTTTTAGAGGATTTTGTCTATTTTCTAACCCCCTCCGACCTTTCTTGATTTCGTTTTCGTATGTGTGAGTTATGACTGTTTTACTACAGAGGTGTCGATCTTTTCCATATTTTGTTTCTTGGTGTTTTTGATGACTAAATCATTTTAACAACTGTGCTACACATATTATTTTGATCTGGAACTTTGGTCAGTTTTTCTATATCTACTTAGGGATTACCCTGAATTTTGGTGGATTTTATTGATGAGTTTATGTGCCGTTTCACGCTCGTTTATGAAAACTATACTTACTGTATCTTGCTCACTGTTCTGTAAAGAATTGTATTTTCACCCGGATCCCTTTTACTGCGTGAAAAATATTTGTGAAATATTAAATTTAATATATTTTTTCTATTTTCATCTCCCTTTGGCGGATTTGGATTTCGTTTCACTGGTTGCGAGATATTATAGTTTTCGTACAGCAGTGCTGGAAATTCCAGATTTGCCAAACTACCGTTATTGATGTTTTCTTATTTTTGATGAGTGATCTAATTTTACTGGAAAATTTTGAAACTTTATATTCTGATACTAGACATATAGGGGAATACCCTAGATTTTTAGCAGATTTATTTAATGAGTTTTTGTGCTATTTTTCTACTCTTGAATTCGTTTTCCTGATTTCTAGCTTAACCTATTTTCTGTATTCAAATCAGTTTGAGCTATGTTTTTCGTGAATTATTTATACACGCTGGATTCGGTTGGAAGTCTACTTTCTAGATGTTTTTCGTGAATTATTTATACACGCTCGATAACTCCCTCGATACAACTCCAGTTCGGGTGTACGAGCCCAATCCAAAAAGGTAAGAACCTAGGCTACAACTTCCTAGTTGCTCATAAACTCAAATCCCATTATCTAGGTTCTCAAAATAGCCTCTCAAGCCTCAGCCTATATATTTCCTATACACGGGCTGCGCCTTACCGGTAGCATAAATCACTGATCACTCATCAAAATGCCACAAACCCAAGTTCTATGAAAAGGTGTGGATGTCCTCTACAAGTCTCTAGTTGGTCATGAGTCCAAAATCTACCAATAGATCACCCGAACACACACATTTCTCACAAATATACCAAGTCACACACTAGGACTTTCTAAATCAGAGTACTCAGCTCAATGCTTGGTCTTTGTCCAGTATTACAAAAATCACAGTAAATCAACTATTTACTAGAATTACCTCAAATAGGTCTTGTTGGAAAGGACTTGATGTTTACTACCACCTCTTAGAAAACAGTTCCACAAATTTTGCTCTTAAGGAGCCTTAAATGTGCAATCTCTACAGGTATTAAATTTGGCTGAAACCAGCACAGTACATGCTAATAAAATCATCATAAATTCTATTCTCATCTAAATGACACAAAATTTACAGTGATGAAACTAGATATCATAATGAACAACATGCAAAAGATTTCATGTCCAAACTTCAAGTCTACACTGAGTTCTCCTTATTTCAATTAAGCACAGAAATCAGCATGTTCTTCAGTTCAACTCTAGCTACTGTTTAAAGATCAATTTTTCACATGCCTCTAAATTCATCCAAATATTTCCCTAATTTTACTGTAGAATCTAGATACAAGTGGAAATACAGGGTAAAAATTTCAAATTATGAACTTGCTCCAATTAATTATGAAAATTCCAACAATATCAGTCATCCTGTTAACCAACTGTTGCTGCTGCCTTACGACACAGTTTCACAAATAGATTTTATTAAAATATTAAACCTTCTTAGAAAAATCCGAAATAATTCATGGACTATCTAGACACAATCTGTAAAAATTTCATGATCTAATTCCATGTAGTTTACTCTCGGAAAAATCTAAAAATTAGTTGACAGATCAAGATTCTAGTTCCAGTTTCTTATTTCATCTTCCAAACTTTTTAGATATTCATCCTAACACTTACTACCACACATGCATGCAAGAAATCAATTAAGAAACATAGAGAAAGGTTTAGATTAACTCCCCACCCTGAGTTGATGTAGAGTAGTTGATTTTCTAGAGCTTTCCTTTCTTGAGAATCCCTCCTAAAGCTCATTCTTCAATCTCTCTTCTTACTCTCCTTTTTTTCTTGGTTGAGTTCTGAAATTTTAGAACAAGAGAGATGGAAATGAGGAGTTTTTGATAGAGGAGTGAGCAAGGAAAGAGGGGGAGGGTGAGGCCGGATTTAGGTAGTACCGGGGGGGGGGTAGGGTGTAGGTTGTTTTGGAGTGAAACTATGGGCTAGCCAATGGTTTTAGGGTGTGTTGTGTTGGCTGCCCATTTTAACATTTAAATGGGTTCTTTGGATGCGAGACGAGGGATTTTTCGAGTGTACGCAAGATATACCTGCCGTAGTGTCACGCCCCGCTTCCCAAAAATACAGAATACGGGCACGCAACAAAAGCCCAGCGAATGATTATAATCATCCTTAAGCTGTTTCAAGAATCTTTACAACATATCACAGATAGTATATCAGAGTCGGAAGCAAAAAGTGGAACCAACATGCAATATCGAATCAAATTTACCAACAGTAATTACTTGAAATCAAATACCATGTTCTCAAATAAACAGAATCTGGAAAAACAAATATTCTGGGTCACATCGCCCAATTACAATAATATCCAAGTCCCAAAATACATACATAACCCAAGTTTCATGAATACAAAATAATGTTCTAGCATGAAACAAAAATCATAATAATCGTAAAATTTCAGCCTCTATCCCCTCATCTTGCCAATACCTTTAGGAACCTGTCCTCCAAAATCTGCAAATCATCGAATGCAGGAAAAAGGAAAAGAAGAAAACACAGTACCCGTCAATGGCAATTCCGGGTCACAAATAGAATAGGATACAAGCACATGGGAAAACTAAACAGATCTAACTAACATCAGAAACAGACCTAATATGGTATGGTAAACTCAACCAACATAGTATCCTAGCATATGTCTCAGATATTAAGTGTCAAGTGTCATATAACAGATATGTCAGGTAAACAGATATTCAGATATGTCAGGTAAATCAGATATTCAGATATGTCAGGTAAATCAGATAACAGATTTCAGATAATAGGTATTCAGATTCAGATTCAGATTTCCATATATCAGATTCAGATTTAGACCTGAGAAACAGATTTAGAAACAGATTTAGATTTATGTAAGTCTTGTGTGATTACTATCTAGGTAGCACGATATGCATCCCAGTTTTTACTACATGGTTGCTACAACAAAACAGTTTCGCTTTAGATTTTGTAGGGAATATTATAGGATAGTGTACTTAGGTATCAGTAACAGTAACAGGAACAGTTCGAACCTAGTGGTGCGCCTCCGAGTACACCTTCCTATAGGGAAGTGTGCAGTCAGGTAATCAGTAACAGTAACAGTTCAAACCTAGTGGTCCGCCTCCGAGTACACCTTCCTATAGGGAAGCATGTAGTCAGGTAATCAGTAACAGAACAGTTCGAACCCATTGGTCCGCCTCCAAGTACACGTTTATATGCTTTCCCTGTACTAGATCTGTCCCATAAACCCCGGCTTGATTACTTTTAGTATTTATATTATCCACAGGCATGAGAGTGTGCTAAATAATGTCAACTAACAGATCATAATCAGGTTTAGTCTAAGGGAATTAGATCAGCAAGTATAGGTGCAAAACATTCACAAATACGAGCAAACTAGCGTATGTTTATAAACATGACAGCAAGACCAGTCTGTACATAAACAGTGATCCAAAGATCTACAGACAGGAAAATCATAATCCGTCAAAGGATCTGGAAACTAGACTTCCACACGCTTCTAACGAGTATAATAAATCTATATGCTATTTCACAACATCACGACTCAAAACACAATTCAACACAGTTTTCATGTACAGCCAGAAAACAAGGGAATTAATTAAACCACATGAAAACAGCATACAACGTCATTAATTAAATCCACGAAAATTCTGGGGTAATCCCCTATATGTATAGTTTCAAAATATAAATTTTCATATTTTTACAGAAAGCATAGATATGTTTTCAAAAATAGAAGGCAACACATAACACAGTTTTGATATCTCACATGAAATATTCATACAGTAATTAGAAATAAGGTGAACACGGCATTCAACATACAATCACACGCAGTTTACAGCAAAAGCGATCTATAGAAAAGGATGTAAGGCATCACTGAAAACTCATCTTTTAATTACCACAAAAATCAGAGAACTACCTAACATCATGGTGAAACACTGGACAAAATCTTGTGGCATCAAATTATGTCTAACCTGGATCTTGAAAATAAATTGGTGATAAAATCTGCCCCGAAACAAATCTGGGAGCTACCGGCATACAGTTACTAAAATAATCATAACTAATTCATACGAACTCCAAACAGGATAAAATCGGTGGGATTAGAAATTACATTCAATTCTCTACAAATTACTTAGAAATAGCCATGTTGAGATTCGGACTCTAATTCAGGTAAAAACAACAATCAATCCAGTACTACCCAAATTTCCAGATTTCACAACTAAACTTCAAAACATCATAACTTCCTCAAAAATCATCCAAACTCTTCCAAATTCAAAACGATGCCTACCCATTGTCTAAATATCATATCTAAAGGTTTCTAACCTGTCAAAATCCAATATTTCTCATATAGGTGTTCAAACATGCATCGGTTATACCATATGTCACATACGCGATAAAAATCGCGTTTGGGTGAATTCTAAGGCACAAACCTATCAAACTTCATGTCCTAAGTCGTCTATGGTCTGTTTTGAACAATAGAGACGAAACCCACAATTAAAAATATGATCTTTGTCCGTCTCTAGTCTCAACCTATCCTATGTGAGAACTTTCTACTTGTATCAACCTAAGAAATTTAAGTACAAGTTACTTGCCTGAATTTGGAGATGAAGAACGATGCAAATCAAAAGTGGGAGCAATTCCCACGAAGAAAATTCATGGACTCACGAACGATCCACACGCGCACTCGAGCACGCGCAATAAAAATCCCAAGAGAGAGAGAGCGCGACGGCGGATGAAGAGAAAGCGGGAGAGATGAAGCACGGAAATAGGGTTCAATAGAAAATAGGGTTCAATGGTTTGGAAAAAAATATGATAAGCAGCCCGGTTGAAAAAATGCAAGGGTATATATAGATATGTATACAAAATAGGGTTAGGAGAAGGATGGGAGGGGGGCAAGCGACGGCTACAAGGAGAAAAGAGTTAGGGCCGGGTTGCTTGGGTGTAGTAGCTACGGGTAGGATTAGATATAGGAAAGTAACATCTGGAATTGGTATTAGGAGTAGGTAGTTAAATATTTGGGTATGGAATTAAACCTGGCGAAGAAGTTGGAATAGGATTAGTATATAGGTAGGAAATAATAGTAATAGGAAAGTAAGTAATGAAATCTGGGAGGGATTTATTAAGTGGGTATGGGTTTTAAAATAGGTTATTGGGTTTGGGTTTATTTAAAATGGGTATAGGATTAATTAGGAAAATGGGTCTAAATGGGTTTAATAAAAAAAATCCAACAGAAAAATAGATAAAGCAAATAAAGTATTGTTTATAATAAAAATGTAATTTGCCTTACAAAATATAATTTATTTAAAATACTAAAAATACAATTTGTACACAGAAATATGTCGTTAATAACCAGTCAAAACTAATAACAATAATAAAAGTAATAATAATGAGATTTTTATTACAATATAAAATCACAGAAAATAGTTACAAATAAATTTATTTGATCGAAAGCAAATTTTAAAATAGAAAATTCAAAAGAATACATTTTGACAAAATAATTTGAAAACCGGAAAAATAATTTGCGAAAATTTTTAAAATACAGAAGATACACAAAATATATATATTTGGAAAAACAGGGGTTACAATCCTACCCACCTTACAACAAAATTTCGTCCTCGAAATTTGCTTAGGCAGTACATAGGACATGGCAAAAGCAATTTGGGAAAAATGACATAAAATAATCGAATCAAACAACAAGTCAACGGGTAAGAACAAATGCAAGAGATAGGGGGAAGAAAACAATACAAGGAAAAGAAGCAACAAGAGAATCATAGGACCTGTGGGTTGTCGTTCCACCACGCTTCTGCTGCGCCACTCTGATAGGGGAAGACTGCCAATAACATCCAGCGATGCCGACGGACGGACCAAGCAGAAGAAAAGAATGAATGACACCAGAATCAGAGGGATATGGGTACGAAAGAATGAATTCATACCCAACAAGAAATTAATCAAAAAGGACAACTGAAAAAGATGGAAGAATCAAGAAATCAAGGAGTTGAATATCCAATAACGATGATATCAAATAACGGGTTGATGCATGAAAGGGTATAAGAAAAGAATGCAGGGAAATACATAAAGCAATGAAATAATAGAACAACAATAAAACAAAACACAATATACCTGGAGCATCCTCCTCCGCAGGATCTGCCTCCTCCAAAACTAGGTTATATGCCTGGCCTCTCCCAGGTGCTGCAGCTCCCTGACCATAGGCTTGCCGCTGCGGTAAAGGCGGTGACCTGATCTGACCACGGGCTGAATCTACTTGCTGATCAGGACCCCTGGCTGGAAGAGCCATCTGCTGAAACGGCTGGGGACAATCTCGCACTGTATGGTCAGCAGAGCCGCACCTAAAGCACTGGCGGTTGACGCGCCAACAGTTCTTGCGATCATGCCCAGACCTCTGGCAGAAGTCACAAAAACCACCCCTCTTAGAACCAGCAGAAAAGTAAGGACCTGTCCTGGCAGAATGGGTCTGCCCAGACCTCCGAACGGGACCACCAGAAGACCTAGCAGCAGTAGTGGGAACCGTCCGCTGAGAGTAAGACGAATCACCGCGAGCCTGCTCCTGTGCTCGAGCTGCTTCCAGGGCCTCGGCATAAGTATGCAGACGCAGAGAGACCAGATGCCTCTTGATATCCTGCTCAAGCCCATTTGTAAACCTGTGAGCCCTATCCTCTTCGGTTGCCACAAGAACGGCAGCAAAGCAGCTAAGCCTCGTAAACTCAGCAGCGTACTCATCCACTGTCCTGGAACCCTGTTGCAAGAAGTCCATGTTACAACATTCATAATTATCCATGCAATATTGTAACAATCCAGAATTGAACAACGACTTAACCTGTTTTAGGGCCAGGAATTGCTGTTCCATCTCAACCCGAGTACTGTTGGGGAAGAACTTCTCCAAGAATCCCCGAGTAAAGGTAGCCCAAGCAATAGGCTTTACCAGGCGCTCAGACTCAGCCATCCACCAAATATGTGCTAAATCCTCCAGCTGGACGGAAACAATGTCCACCCGATCAGCCTCTGCAACACGAGCTGCTGCCAACAAATGCTCCGTCCGGATCAGCCACTGTTCAGCCTCCAAAGGCGTCTCAGTGCCGGAAAAACGATCGGGATGCAGCCTCATAAAGTCCGTAACAGTCCCTGGGCGAGGCGAAAGAGTCGCCTGCATAGGCACAATAGGAGGCGGAACCCGAGCAGCTTCAAGTGCAGCCATCACCAAGACGCTGTGGTTTTGCTGCTGATTAATCAGCCGCTCCAGCACAGCGGTGACTGCCTCAATCGGATCAGCCTGTGACTGAGAAGTAGAACCTCTGCGAGCCATAGTCTGCACAAACTAAAAATAATTAGCATCCAGAATCTGAGTTGTATTATGTTTCAATTTTGCATGCATGGTTGGTGAAGTGTTGTGCAGATCCCAGCTCGAGCCAAGCTGGTCTAATATATTAGTCAACTAATACATTAGCCAAACCTGAGGCTCTGATACCACAGAAAACCCTGTCACGCCCCGCTTCCCAAAAATACAGAATACGGGCACACAACAAAAGCCCAGCGAATGATTATAATCATCCTTAAGCTGTTTCAAGAATCTTTACAACATATCACAGACAGTATATCAGAGTCGGAAGCAAAAAGTGGAACCAACATGCAATATCGAATCAAATTTACCAACAGTAATTAGTTGAAATCAAATACCATGTTCTCAAATAAACAGAGTCTGGAAAAACAAATATTCTGGGTCACATCGCCCAATTACAATAATATCCAAGTCCCAAAATACATACATAACCCAAGTTTCATGAATACAAAATAATGTTCTAGCATGAAACAAAAATCATAATAATAGTAAAATTTCAGCCTCTATCCCCTCATCTTGCCAATACCTTTAGGAACCTGTCCTCCAAAATCTGCAAATCATCGAATGCAGGAAAAAGGAAAAGAAGAAAACACAGTACCCGTCAATGGCAAGTCCGGGTCACAAATAGAATAGGATACAAGCACATGGGAAAACTAAACAGATCTAACTAACATCAGAAACAGACCTAATATGGTATGGTAAACTCAACTAACATAGTATCCTAGCATATGTCTCAGATATTAAGTGTCAAGTGTCATATAACGATATGTCAGGTAAACAGATATTCAGATATGTCAGGTAAATCAGATATTCAGATATGTCAGGTAAATCAGATAACAGATTTCAGATAATAGGTATTCAGATTCAGATTCAGATTTTCATATATCAGATTCAGGTTCAGATTTTCATATATCAGATTCAGATTTAGACCTGAGAAACAGATTCAGAAACAGATTTAGATTTATGTAAGTCTTGTGTGATTACTATCTAGGTAGCACGACATGCATCCCAGTTTTTACTACATGGTTGCTACAACAAAACAGTTTTGCTTTAGATTTTGTAGGGGATATTATAGGACAGTGTACTTAGGTATCAGTAACAGTAACAGGAACAGTTCGAACCTAGTGGTCCGCCTCCGAGTACACCTTCCTATAGGGAAGTGTGCAGTCAGGTAATCAGTAACAGTAACAGTTCGAACCTAGTGGTCCGCCTCCGAGTACACCTTCCTATAGGGAAGCATGTAGTCAGGTAATCAGTAACAGAACAGTTCGAACCCATTGGTCCGCCTCCAAGTACACGTTTATATGCTTTCCCTGTACTAGATCTGTCCCATAAACCCCGGCTTGATTACTTTTAGTATTTATATTATCCACAGGCATGAGAGTGTGCTAAATAATGTCAACTAACAGGTCATAATCAGGTTTAGTCTCAGGAAATTAGATCAGCAAGTATAGGTGCAAAACATTCACAAATACGAGCAAACTAGCGTATGTTTATAAACATGACAGCAAGACCAGTCTGTACATAAACTGTGGTCCAAAGATCTACAGACAGGAAAATCATAATCCGTCAAAGGATCTGGAAACCAGACTTCCACACGCTTCTAACGAGTATAATAAATCTATATGCTATTTCACAACATCACGACTCAAAACACAATTCAACACAGTTTTCATGTACAGCCAGAAAACAGGGGAATTAATTAAACAACATGAAAACAGCATACAACGTCATTAATTAAATCCACGAAAATTCTGGGGTAATCCCCTATATGTATAGTCTCAAAATATAAATTTTCATATTTTTACAGAAAGTATAGATATGTTTTCAAAAATAGAAGGCAACCCATAACACAGTTTTGATGGATCTGGAATTCTTTAACACCGCTGTACAAAATCATGCATATCTTGCACACAGTGCATCAAAATCCACTTCCGCCAAAACAGGATGAAAGTATACACAATTACCCAACTTTCATATCTGACATGAAATATTCATACAGTAATTAGAAATAAGGTGAACACGGCATTCAACATACAATCACACGCAGTTTACAGCAAAAGCAATCTATAGAAAAAGAATGTAAGGCATCACTCAAAACTCATCTTTTAATTACCACAAAAATCAGAGAACTACCTAACATCATGGTGAAACACTGGACAAAATCTTGTGGCATCAAATTATGTCTAACCTGGATCTTGAAAATAAATTGGTGATAAAATCTACCCCGAAACAAATCTGGGAACTACCGGCATACAGTTACTAAAATAATCATAACTAATTCATACGAACTCCAAACAGGATGAAATCGGTGGGATTAGAAATTACATTCAATTCTCTACAAATTACTCAGAAATAGCCATGTTGAGATTCGGACTCTAATTCAGGTAAAAACAACAATCAATCCAGTACAACCCAAATTTCCAGATTTCACAACTAAACTTCAAAACATCATAACTTCCTCAAAAATCATCCAAACTCTTCCAAATTCAAAACGCTGCCTACCCATTGTCTAAATATCATATCTAAAGGTTTCTAACCTGTCAAAATCCAATATTTCTCATATAGGTGTTCAAACATGCATCGGTTATACCATATGTCACATACGCGATAAAAATCGCGTTTGGGTGAATCCTAAGGCACAAACCTATCAAACTTCATGTCCTAAGTCGTCTATGGCCTGTTTTGAACAATAGAGACGAAACCCACAATTAAAAATATGATCTTTGTCCGTCTCTAGTCTCAACCTATCCTATGTGTGAACTTTCTACTTGTATCAACCTAAGAAATTTAAGTACAATTTACTTGCCTGAATTTGGAGATGAAGAACGATGCAAATCAAAAGTGGGAGCAATTCCCACGAAGAAAATTCACGGACTCACGAACGATCCACACGCGCACTCGAGCACGCTCAATAAAAATCCCAAGAGAGAGAGAGCGCGACGGCGGATGAAGAGAAAGCGGGAGAGATGAAGCACGGAAATAGGGTTCAATAGAAAATAGGGTTCAATGGTTTGGAAAAAAATATGATAAGCAGCCCGGTTGAAAAAATGCAAGGGTATATATAGATATGTATACAAAATAGGGTTAGGAGAAGGATGGGAGGGGGGCAAGCGACGGCTACAAGGAGAAAAGAGTTGGGTCGGGTTGCTTGGGTGTAGTAGCTACGGGTAGAATTAGATATAGGAAAGTAACATCTGGAATTGGTATTAGGAGTAGGTAGTTAAATATTTGGGTATGGAATTAAACCTGGCGAAGAAGTTGGAATAGGATTAGTATATAGGTAGGAAATAATAGTAATAGGAAAGTAAGTAATGAAATCTGGGAGGGATTTATTAGGTGGGTATGGGTTTTAAAATAGGTTATTGGGTTTGGGTTTATTTAAAATGGGTATAGGATTAATTAGGAAAATGGGTCTAAATGGGTTTAATAAAAAAAATCCAACTGAAAAATAGATAAAGCAAATAAAGTATTGTTTATAATAAAAATGTAATTTGCCTTACAAAATATAATTTATTTAAAATACTAAAAATACAATTTGTACACAGAAATATGTCGTTAATAACCATTCAAAACTAATAACAATAATAAAAGTAATAATAATGAGATTTTTATTACAATATAAAATCACAGAAAATAGTTACAAATAAATTTATTTGATCGAAAACAGATTTTAAAATAGAAGATTCAAAAGAATACATTTTGACAAAATAATTTGAAAATCGGAAAAATAATTTGCGAAAATTTTTAAAATACAGAAGATACACAAAATATATATATTTGGAAAAACAGGGGTTACACGTAGTATCATACAGTATCATATTTGCATTGGCGTCGCGCCAAAAACTAATGTTTATACCAGTATCGGTCCTCCTCATTCTCGTGCATCTTTTAGAATACAACCCTCCTATGAACTGTCCCGCAAACCTAACCGCACAACACGATAGCACAATCAACCAAAACACTGCAATCATGTGCACGCATACAAACAATATACATACATATATATATTCAGGTATCGTACAATCCAGGGTGTTACATAGAGAAAGCAGGGAACAATGGAATAACGGTATAACAATGATTTTAATGGATCAATAGGAATCATTAACATGGCACGATAATCAATAATAAAGATCACGATAATCGATACAATGACTATAAACACTGATGCAATATTCGGTAACAGTAATCAATGATCAATAATGGTAACACTTAGTCAATATACGGTATCAATAGGAACAATGAGGAACAATTTGCAGTGTCGAAGATGTGTCAATCTTTAAGTCTATTAATCATTTCAATCCTAACTAATGCAAGTTATACTGCATCCTATAGTACAAGTTCGGTGCATACAATCAATTTCATTTAGACTTAAGAGGTGCACTAGGTCAATTTATGTACTTGGGAACGGTAAACACTATTCACCTTTCAGTGTACGATACGGTCATCGGCAACGATACAGTGCACGATAGATTGGGTTACCGTCGTAACCACAATCACACGATAAAACGGTAGCCATAATGGTAATTAGGGAAACACGGGCCCCTTCTCTAAGTAAAGTCTCTACTTTGTTCAATACTCAAATCACCCTTTAAAACCCCGTCTTGTTAATTATTTATCAATGTAACAATACAAGATGCAATCGATGGACATTCGGTGAACGATGGTATCAATAGGGAAATAATAGGTTGATAACATGGGATAGGAGAATTAAAATGATGATAATAACTCATTGGGGTCATGCAATGCAACATAGATACATTAATTCATGCAATATTACGATTTAGGAGTAATTAGTCTATTAAAATCTAAAATATAAATTTGGACAGCAAGAGCAGTCTGTACAAAAATGCAGTTTCCCGCAGTTTCAGAAATCAAAAAGTGAACCCGTCAGAAGTTCTAGAAACTAGACTTCCACACAGTTCCAACGCATATTTAAAGTTCAAAATCCGACAATAGTAGCTAAGTCAATCATAACGTTCTTTACAGATTTCGTGTTCAGGCAGAATTTCGGCATTATGTTATTATAATTTTAGAATCAGCAAAAACTCAATAATAAATTCATTAAAAATAATTTATAGATTCCTAAACATGTTAAGCAATAATCTAGAAATTTTTAGAATTTTATCATTTGATCAGCCTTTTAACTGTTTAAGCATGAAAGATGCAAGAATTTAAAAATCTAAAAGTAAAAACACAGCTGTAGTAAAACGATTATAACTTTTGCTACACAACTCGGAATTCAAAAATTCAAGATGTTATGGAAACTAGAAAGGTAAGGCTACAATTTATATTCAGGAAGTAATTCTTTTTAAGATCATTTACTTGTTCAAAAATAGCAGTCAACATACAGGTCAGGAAGCAATTTACATGTTTTATGTAGTTCTCTTGAAAATAATTTAATTTAAACATGATGGGTATCGATTCTTGAGTCAATAAATTGTGTAATCAACATGATGGTTGCAATAACATGATAAATAAAAATAAAATCATACGCATGCACTATATCATCATCGGTCAAACAATAAACAATCAACCAAACATACAACCTAGTTGTTGTTTTTACTATAATTAATCTTGTTATGATATGCATGAAAATTTTCTATCATCAATACTATATGATGTATGCAAGATTCAATATTTTTGGAGTCAAAGTGGCAAGATGTCAAGAATATTGTGGTTAGCTCGTGTAAACTCTCAATAGACCCAACAAAAAAAATCAATAAAACTTGAATAATATGATCTACTTGCAAGAATTTTAATAAAACTTGAATTTGATACAATTAACAATTCAAGAGGAAAGTGACTTGCCCATTAGACGGTAAATTCGAATACAAAGAATAATAGAATGAGAATTCCAGAGCAACGAACTACGAATACGAAGCACGGAATATGAACGAACACACACTCAAAATGGCAAACACCAGATCTCCAATCCAAACACCAAACACCAAACACTGGATCCAAAACACCAAACACCACTCCTACACACCAAAACAACAAACACAATTGCTGATCTCCTACTCCACAACACCAAACAATAACATCCCCACACCTTCTCCCGAACACCAAACAGTGGAGAGTTTGAGAGACAGCAGTGGGGACAGCGACGATTGACATGTCAGCGACTGGTGGCTGCTGCGGGCGGCGACAATGGTGGTGAGGGGGCTCCTGCAGCGTACAAGGGAAATGAGGGTGGTCGAAGCTTGAGGGATGAGAGGTCGATGGAGAACAGTGTGACTTGGATGCTTTGTTTTGGGCGGGATAAACAGAGCGAAGGTGATGGGGCGCGATGAGGAAGGCGATGAACAGGGACGGGAAAGAGGTCGAAGATTAGGCGGTGAGGGAAGGAGAAGCTCGACAGAGTGCAGTAGAGTTGGAATTGTGAGGAGTTCGATGACGGCAGCAATGGCAATGGCGAGGATGAAGTCGAAGGAGGAAGACGATGAAGGTGAAGTCGATCGGGGTTAGGGATGAAGGCGGAGGAGGATAGGGTGGTGACGAGGGCGGTGGGGTTCAATAGCAGAAGGCCATGGCAAGAGCTCGAGTGGGGTAAGGGGGGAAGAGGACAGGGGAGCAAGGCAATGGGTAGAGTGATGGTGGTGTTGTGTTGCAGGACGGAGATGGGGACAACGGGTGAAGGAGATGAGCAGGAGCAAGGTGATGAGTAGGAGAGGTTGAACGAAGGTGATGGGGTATGCAGGAGGAAGTTCGGGAGGGGGATGGGTTTTCAAAAGGGCAGAGGGGAAGAAGGAGGAACAGGGTCAGCGATGGGGGGTAGCACAAGCAGTGGTCGACTGATGGGTTCTCGGGTTAGGACGGAGGCGATCGGCAATGGTGGGGTGACGATGGGTCTGGGTGGTGCGATTGGGGTCCTTAATTGGGGTGAGTGCTGACGAGTTGTTGAGGAGGTGAAGGAGGAGTTCTGTAGGTGGAAGACGATGGCGGCACAGGGTGGCGATGGGCGATGGTGGTGAGAGCGGAGCAAGGGGACGATGGCGAAGGGCTAGGGCGACGACAGGGCGGAGGTGAAGAAAGGAGGACGACGAGGATGACAGAGGATGGGGCAAGATGGCAGTGGGCGAGCTGGGTTAAGAGAGAGAGGCGTGAGGAAGGAGAGCGAACAGTAGAGGGGGTAGGTCTGAACAGTTATAGGGCGGCTAGGGTTAATAAGGGTTAGGGTTAGTTTTAGGTTAGGTTAGGGTTTGGGGGATTAGAATGTATATATAGGGTATTGATATGGCTAAAAATGGGGTTAAATCGGAACCGTCCAGATTGGGCATGAATCTTGAAGCTCAGGGGTAAAACGGTAATTTCACATACAAATGGGTCCGAAACGGGTACTGGGTCTCCTTCTCACAGATCCAACACCCCACAAACGGATCCACTACAACTGGGTACGTGTCCAGACCCAAGACAAACCCAGATCAGCAAGAGGAAAATCAAGGGTCACTGATTTGACCGAATCAACGGGCCTGATTTGCTCTCACCGGGAATCAGGGGTCAGTTTCCTAAACAGATTCGGAGGATTTTTCTTCTGACAGTTACACTGGAAATCAGGTCCCTAATCACTCCCTTGGCGACTATAAATACCTCCCCCTACCACTGTGACCAGGTAATCACTCTTTTTCCACCTTAAGCTATTTCTTAATCACCACTGATTACTGACAAGAGCGTCGGAGGGTGCATCGCCGGAATCAACCCCGGTGTATCTCACTTCCTTGCAGGTAGCGGCAGGAATTAGAAGGCTTGGATCCGCTGTTCAGGTTTTCTGCAAACTCACAAATCTGATCTGTTTACCCCCACACCAGAATCAGTGGTAACAGATTGGCGCTGTCTGTGGGAAAACCACACGAATAGCAGCCTCCTCTTCCTCGTCAGCTAGCTCTTCTCCAACTATGCCTCCCAAAAAGGTCAGATCTAGGGGGTCCAACCGCGGACCCAATCCCACCGATCAGCCAGAGGAAGTCCCCGTCCATCCCGCTCCGCAGCCTGAACAACTTCCTCCCCCAGTCCAACAGGGCCAGCCTCCTCTTCCGAAACAGCAACCCCAAAATGGTCCTGCTGGTCAGAACCAGCAGAGACAGAAGCAGCCTCTCCACCCGGACCATGTCTCAATTCACAATGCCTCCTCGGACTCTATGGCTTCCCATCACCCCGACCTCCGCAACGCCGTCCTGAACCGCCAAAAGGATGAGGACCTTCGAAACCACCTAGATGAGAAGCGGGCCCGAGAGGGAGCCTCCTGCCAACATCAAGGCGAGCGATCTCCTCATCGCCGAGATGGCAGGAGGTCTCCGGATCGAAAAGGACGGGGCGTATCTCCCGAGCATCACAGGAGGAGGCCTCATTCCCCTGCTGACGGACATCATCCAAGGAACGACGAGGCACCTATCACTCGTGCCGAGTTCCTTCAATTCCAGGAGACTGTGTTGCAGGCCCTCAACCTTCGCCCTAACAACCATAATTCCTAGAGGGTTCCAACACCCCCACGGGTTCCAAGTCCTCGCCACCGATCCAGAAGTCCTCTCCCGGCTCCCAGTCGCCAGCAACACCATCATAGTCCTCGCCGATCCCAGGACTATAGGCGCCGCAGTCCCCGCTCCCCTTTTGATTACCATCATAGTCCTCGCCGATCCCAGGACTAAAGAAGAGTCCATGGGATCGTTTGATTACCAACGGAGGGACGATGCCCTCTACCGTCATCTCCACGAGGTGGAGAGGCGCATCGGTCGCATGGACAAAGAGGAATAGTTGAGAGCAGGGACCGTCCACCCCAGCAGACCCAACTTTTCTCGGACAATCATGGAGGCTCCCATACCGAGGGGTTTCAAACCTCCGCAGTTTGAAACGTACTCAGGGGAGTCAGACCCTGTTGATCATGTCGAAAGCTTCAAGACCTTAATGCTGATCCATCAAGCTTCCGACGCCATGCTCTGCAAGACCTTCCCCGCCACCCTCAAGGGGTCGGCACGGGAATGGTACTCCTGGCTCGCTCCCTCTTCCATCTTCTCATTCGAGCAGTTCGAAACGCTCTTCATAACTCACTTTGTGAGTAGCAGGCGAACAGAGAAGACGAGCCTCTCCCTACTCCACCTCCGACAGGAGAGGGGAGAAAAGTTGAGGGACTACGTGAGGAGATTCACCGTGGAGGTCAGGTCGATCGCTTCCCTCGACCAGTCGGTGGCGACCGTCGCGTTCCAGTCGAACGTCCTCAACTCCAACCTCCGGTCGTCCCTCGCCAAGAAGCCCCCGCACAACTTCGCCGATCTTCTCCTAAGATGCGAGAAGTACATTCGGGCGGAGGAGGCCGAGTGCCTCCCGAATTTTCGGAGGATCCGCCTCCGGATCGAAGAGGAAGACAACAGAGGAGGAGGGGTCCAAAAAGCTACAGAAGGACAACAGCGGTCAGCGCCGTCCTCCCCCTAGGTTCGAAAAGTTCACTCCTCTCACCACCAATGTCTCCACCATCCTGATGGAAGTGGAGAAGGAAGGAGTGATACCGCCCGCTCCGAGGATGAACACCCCGACCAAGAGGAGGAACAAAGAGAAATGGTGCCGTTACCACCGGGACCACGGCCACGATACCAACGACTGCCGGGCGTTGAAAAATGAGATAGAGGCCCTCATCCAGAGGGGGGTAGTTGGCCAAATTTGTGAAGGCGAACAATCAGGGGGAACGTGCCACTCCTCCGCCTCGGGGGGCTAACAAGCGCTCCGAGCGGCGCGATGAGACCCCCGAGTTCGAGGAAGAACGAGTTCTGCACCTCATACACGGAGGCCCCATGGGGGGCTCCTCCAACTCCTCTCGGAAAGCCTTCGTCCGAGAGGTCAACTCAGTTCACAACGCCCCTCCCCCCAAAGGCCTCGGCGTCCCAGTAACTTTCTCTGATGAAGACCTCGAGGGAGTCCGAACTCCCCACTGCGACGCACTTGTCATCGACCTTCGCATGGTGAACTTCAAAGTGCAGAGGGTCCTGGTTGACAACGGGAGCTCGGTGAACATCCTCTTCCTCTCGGCCTCGGGGGCTGCAGCTGTCTCGGTATCGCCTCAAACCGGCCGACTACACGCTCCACGGGTTCACGAGGGTACCAGTAACTGTCGAAGGAGTTATCACCCTGGACGTAACTGCTGGGAAGACCCCTACTACCCGGACAGAGCCGATGGACTTTATGGTCGTCGACGTGCCGGCTGCATACAATGTTATCTTAAGCCGACCTGGCCTAGCTGCCCTGGAAGCCGTTCCTTCGGCATATCACCTCAACATGAAGTTCCCCACCCGGGCGGGAGTGGGAGAAGTCATGGGCAGCCAAGAGACGGCTCGGAAGTGCTACATGACTTCCACTGGGGGTCCGGTGCTCTCCCTCGAGACTCTAGAAATCCCCGAGCCGAATGTCCGACCCACGTCCGAGCCGGTGGACGAATTGGAAGAAGTAATCTTCTCGGATGAGGACCCGAGTCGAAAGTTCCTCATCAGCAAGTCCTTGCCCACTGCCCTATGCTCCGACTTGGTGTAGTGCATCCGGGAGAACCGCGACCTATTTGCTTGGTCCGCCGCGGATATGCCTGGGATTTCCGAGGATCTTCTAGTGCACCACCTCAGCGTCGAACCGGGGTGCAGACCAGTTCAGTAGAAGAGGCGTAAGTTTGCCCCCGAGCGACAACAAGCCATTAAGGAGGAGGTAGACAAGCTCTTAAAAGCCCGGTTCATACAGGAGGTGAACTATCCCGAGTGGCTCTCCAATGTGGTCATGGTTAAGAAGTCCAATGGTTCTTGGAGGATATGCATCGACTTCACCGACCTGAATAAGGCGTGTCCGAAGGATCCATTCCCTCTCCCAAATATCGACACCCTCATCGATGCCACCTCGGGCCATGAGCTCCTCAGCTTCATGGACGCCTTCTCCGGCTATAATCAGATCCGAATGTTCCCCCCGGACATTCTGAAGACTTCCTTCATTACCGACCAGGGCCTCTACTGCTATAGAGTCATGCCGTTCGGATTGAACAACGCTGGAGCCACCTACCACGGCCTCTACTGCTATAGAGTCATGCCGTTCGGATTGAAGAACGCTAGAACCACCTACCAGCGCCTCGTGAACAAGGTCTTCCAAAGCCAAATAGGCCGCAACATGGAAGTATACGTCGACGACATGCTCGTCAAGAGCATCCGAGGTACCGACCACGTGGCCGACCTCCAGGAGGCATTCGGCGTATTGAGGAGGCACAACATGCGGCTTATCCGAACAAGTGTACGTTCGGGGTCTCGTCGGGAAAGTTCCTCGGCTTCATGGTGAGCCAGCGAGGGATCGAAGCAAATCTCGAGAAGATCAAGGCCATACTGGACATGGCCCCGCCCCGGAACGTTAAGGAAGTGCAGAAGCTTACGGGTCGCCTCGTCGCTATTGGCCGGTTCCTTTCGAAGTCTGGGGAAAAGTGCCTCCCCTTCTTCAAGGCTCTCAGGGGGGCTAAGGGTTTCGAATGGGGCCAACCGCAACAGGAGTCGTTCGACCAACTAAAGGCCTACTTAGTGAACCCTCCTCTGCTCGGCAAACCAGTTTCAGGGGAAACCCTCTTCATTTACTTAGCTGCTTCCGAGCAGACCTTAAGTGCGGTTTTGGTAAGGGAAGAAGACCGGGGTCAGAGGCCCATCTACTATGTGAGCAAGGTGCTTCTGGATGCCGAGCTTCGCTATCCGAAGATAGAAAAGATGGCCCACGCCCTGATCATTGCGGCAAGGAAGCTCCGTCCGTACTTTCAGTCCCACTCGGTTGTGGTCTTCACCGACCAACCGCTAAAGCAGATCCTCCACAAGCCCAAAACCTCAGGGCCGGCTTATGAAGTGGTCCATAGAACTGAGCCAACACGATATCTCCTACCAGCCTCGGACTACTATCAAAGCTCAGGCCCTCGCCGACTTCATTGTCGAGTCCACCATTCCCGAGGTCAGCCATGTTCCGAACGGACCCCCCATTTGGACGGTTTTCGTGGACAGTTCCTCCTGCAACGAGGGTAGCGGCGCCGGTATCATCCTGAATGGCCCTGATGACTTCGTCCTCGAGTATGCCCTCCGCATGAATTTCAAGGCCTCAAACAACGAGGCGGAGTATGAGGCACTAATCGCGGGCTTAGACTTGCCCGAAGTGCCAGGGCGCAGTGCCTCCGAGTCCATAGTGACTCTCAGCTGGTTGTGAACCAAGTCTTGGGCGAATACGAGGCGCGAGACGAACGAATGGCGAAGTACCTCGCCAAGGTCTGAACCCTCATGAGCCGGTTTGAAGAGGCACTCATCCAACCAGTCCCTCGAGAGGAGAATTCACAGGCCAACGCCCTCTCCAAGTTGGCCTCATCCTCCCTCCAGGGTCTCGAGCAGACCGTTTTGATCGAGGTCCTCTCAAGGCCGAGCATGGAAGACGAGACCCTCAGCTCAGTGGAGTCATTGCCGGTCCTACTGCAAGATAATTGGATGAAGCCATTAGTGGAGTTCTTAAGGGACGGACTCCTCCCCGAGGACCCCAAAGAAGCACGCCGAGTCAGAACCAGGGCCGAGCGGTATGTCTTGATCGAGGGAATCTTATACAAGCGCTCATTCTCGCAGATTGACGACCGACCATACCTAAGGTGCCTCTCCCCAGAACAGGCCGACTACGCCTTGCAGGAGCTCCACGAAGGCATCGGCGGAGCACATTCAGGGTCTAGGTCTTTGGCTCGGAAAGCTTTGAATTACGGATACTTCTGGCCGACTCTCCTCCAAGACGCCGAGCGACACGTTCGGCAATGTGCCTCTTGTCAGAAACATTCCAACATTGGTCGCCTCTCCCAAGCCAACCTCGCCTCCCTATCAAGTCCTATCCCTTTCGCAATGTGGGGGATGGATTTACTAGGGCCTTTCCCTCCAGCTCCGGGCCAGTTCAAGTTCTTGGTCGTAGCCATCGACTACTTCTCGAAGTAGATTGAGGCCGAGCCCCTCGCCACTATAACCGAGAACAAGGTGCTTCAATTCTTTTGGAAGAACATCATCTGCAGATTCGGCATCCCCAATGTCCTCGTAACAGACAACGGGACTCAGTTCACTGGTGCCGCATTCCGAGCTCTGTGCGAAGACCTTGCCATCCAGCAGCGCTTCTCTTCCGTCTCCCACCCTCAGTCGAACGGACAGGCGGAGAACGCTAACCGGAAAATCCTCTCTAGTATCAAGCAGAGATTGGACAAATGTTCCAAAGGCCTATGGGTCGACCAACTTCCCAATGTACTGTGGAATTATCGCACCAACAAACGGACCCCCACAGGAGAGTCCCCGTTCAACCTCACCTATGGGTCCGAGGCAGTGATACCTCTCGAAGTTGGAATACCATCTCCTCGCCTCGTGGCCTACGACGAGGAACAGAATGCCAGAGACCTCCAGGCGAACTTAGACCTGGTGGACGAGCTGAGGGAAAGAGCATCAATACGCCAGCAGAACTACCGGAGGAGGGTCGAACTGGCATACAACAAGAAAGTCCGACCCACCGATCTCAAGGAGGGGGACTTGGTCCTCAGGAAGCTAGCCATCTCCTTCCCCAATCAGAGGAGCAAATTGGCTCCGAACCGGGAAGGACCCTACAAGATCACAAAGGTGGTTCGGCCCGGAGCTTATCGTCTGGAAGATTTAGAGGGCAGAGAGATTCCGAGGACCTGGAATGCCGATCATTTCCTAAAATACCAAGAAAGCGCCCCGGCGCCTCTCTGAGTATCACGAGGTGTCGAACCATTCCTCTCCTCTAACTTGTAATTCATTTCTTTAGTTGTCATATGTAAAAATGGCTCGCCGTCAATTATCAATAAAGAATAATTTTTTAGTTCGTATTTATAAAGTTTCTTGTATCTCTCCGTCCTTAGTCTTTAATTCAACCAACGGTTCGGAGTCCAATGTCCAGTTCGGCTTTACTTCCCCGGCTCGTCCTTAGGCGAGCCAGAAGTATATTGCCGTTCGGAACTGCTCCCACAACCGTGGAACTACACCAATGGTTCCGGAGTCCAACACTTGGTTCGATTCTACTCTGTAAGCTCGCTTCTCAGCGGGCTAGGAGTGGGTCGCCATTCAGAATTGCTCCCACAACCGTTGAATTCCAACGATGGTTCCGAAGTCCAACACTTGGTTCGATTCTACTCCGCAAGCTCGCTTCTCAGCGGGCTAGGAGTGGGTCGCCATTCGGAATTGCTCCCACAACCGTTGAACTCCAACGATGGTTCCGGAGTCCAACACTTGGTTCGATTCTACTCCGCAAGCTCGCTTCTCAGTGGGCTAGGAGTGGGTCGTCATTCAGAATTTCTCCCACGACCGTCGAACTCTAACGAGGGTCGGCAAGCCCACCCTTGGGTAAGGCTCGGCTCACCTCGCAACTTTGCAATAAGAGGAGACAGAAGCACCGCTCGGCACCTCCAGCCGAACACCCTTGTCGCCGAACCACGGACGAGCAAGAAGTATGCTCGGAGCGCACCACGCCGCTCGAACTCTTAGGCCTCCGGTCGGCTGACCGAGCAAGTGCCCATCCGAGCGTCAAAACGGAGAAAACTCACTTTCTCCTCAACTTTCGTGTAAGATCTCGATCAGACGGCCCAGATTTTGCCCACGATGCTAAACGACAAGATAGCATTTTCTTGGGAACTGAGCCCGTCTCGAGATTCGTGCCATCATCCAACGGTTCAGATCACGCTAAAGCGCCGAACCGCGAACAAGAGAGGGGCCGGGTCGGAGACCTCGGCGCGACAAACACAGTCAGAACCGAAACAACTATGCAGAGCTACAAAGGACGTGCTAGTTCGTGAAAGAAATATTATTAATAATTGGGACACAGTACAAAACAACTCTTCCATACAACGAGGCCACAAAGACTTAAATAACAATGGTTACAATGCCGACCCACTACACTTGGTCTTTAAATGAAAAATCATCAAACGTCCCGTTCGGTCGTCAGTCTAGCTACTTCGGCCGCCAGTTCCTCTTCCTCCATCCGAAGCCCCGCCTCTACCGTCTGCAGGTAACGGATCTCAGAGAGCAGATCATCCCTTTCGGCTACTATCTTCGTCAGATTGTGCTGAACACACTAGATTCGAAGGGCGTTGCTGAAGGCGGTCGGCGAGTCTCCGTCCTCTCCTGTAGGGGCCATCTCGGTGATCCTGCTCTCCATACGCCGGATCTCGGCGTCCCGCTGACCCAGGATGAGCTGAAGTTGGCCCCGCTGGCTCTCGGCTCGACGCAGTCCCAGCTCGACCTCATAAAGCCGCTCTCAGCATTTAGCCGAGCGCATCTCCGTCTCCTCCGAGCCAGCCTCGGCTCGAGCGTGGTCATCCGAGCAATTGGAGTCAGCGTCTCGAGCTATCACCACGAGCTGAAAAGAGGAAGAGACGAACAACAAAATTTCAAAATGTTGCCGAAGTCCAACACTTCAAGAATTTTCCAAGCAAACTTTCAGATTTGTATTCAGATATAGTAACTCTACATACAACAAGACCGACCCTACAACAGAGTTTTACAACAGCCAGAAGAAACATAAGACGACATGTTTAGTGCCTCTTCGGAAGGGGTACGCTTCGGTTCAAGGAAACGCAGGGACGGCGAGGCCTGACCTCCAAGCTCGATTCCAAACCAACAAAGCGAGATCCCCCTTCGCTACTGACCCCAATTGTGGCGCCGACCGAGGTACCGCTAGACGAGACGGCTACGCTACTCTGAGCGTCAGCAGGACTCCGCCTAGCCGCAGGCAAACGAGTCGCAAGTTCGTAGAAGGTAATCCCTCTTTCGCTCTCTTCGCGAGTACACGACGTACTCCGAACGTTGGCCCGCTCCGGCAGAGGTTTGAGTGACGCGACCTCTTCCTCCAACTCGATAATCCTGTCCCTTAGAGCGTCATCCTTCGTCGACACCTTCAAACGAGGAGGTCTTGACGAGCCCGAGACATTGGCACTATCGGTCGCGAGTCATCGATAATGGGTGACCTCGATCCCCCTGTCTACCGTAATCCTCCTAAGCTTGTCGACCTCGGCCAACAGTTTTTTGCGCTCGGATGACACCTTCTCCAGCTCGGAAGTTAGCTTATCTTCCTCCGCCGAGCGTTCTTTCTCTGCTAACTCCAAGTGTCGGATCTCGGCCAAAAGCTCGTCATTCTTTTGCTCGGCGAGGGAGAGCTCCCTACGAAGACGCCCGGTCTCACCTTCGGGACAAGGAGCTTGGGGTTGCTTCCGCAGTTGCTTCAACTCGCGACAATACCCCCTCACAGCTGCCTTTGTCTCCTCCAACTTCAAGAACATGTAAAACTGCCTCTCTCGGCTATTGGAGAGCTCCCCCTTCGTTTTAGCCAGCTCCTTACGAAGGTATGCAATCTCCGTGATCAGACCAAACTTTACCTGAAAAGCAGAGATAAATCCGAGGCCCAACACTTGGAGAATTTTACGCCTAATTAAACACAAAATCCGGAGACAAACACTTGGATAAATTTTGGCCAAACAAAGTGTTTTCATTCAAAACTCAAAAAAAGCTTTACAAGAGCGGTGGCCAGTCCGCAGTTAGGCTTACAAAAAAAACAAACAACAAAAGACTAAAAGAGGCAACCGAGTCAGGGGTCGACCTTTTTGTCATTCGGGTCTGTCGACCCCTCGGCCTTGTCCTCGCCCTCGGCTTCGTCCTCGTCTTCGCTCTCGCTCTCCTCTTCAGAGTCGTCCTCCTCCTCATCCTCGGCCTCAGTCTCACCTGGGCCTTCGACACCGTCAGTCTGTCCCTCGGGGCTGAGCATCCCCTAGGGGAGCTCCTCCTCCCCCTCCACGGGGTCGTAGAAGCGGTAGGAGGACGTATCGAAACCCGGATTTCGAGCAGCGACATGAAGCAGGGCTCGGCCGTACGCGTCCTCCATGTTCTTGAACATGTGATGCTCGGCCTCGTCCTGGACGGCCTTCTTCGCCTTTGCCACCTTAGACCGGTGCCTGGCCATGATCTTCTCGGCCCTCTTCCGAGCCCTCTCCGCCTCCGACCGAGCATTAGCCAACTCCTCCTTCAGCTCGGCATTTTCCTTCTCCGAGGCCTCGAGCGTGGCTGCCGTGTCCTTCGACCGCTGAACGGCATCAGCCAGCTGCGCCTCCAACCCCGCCACTTCGGCTCCACGCTTCGCCGAGAGGAGTAGCTCAGCATCGAGCTTCTTCACCGCTTTCGCGCGCTCCAACCTCTCCCGGTCATACTGCGCCGTCAGCTCCTGCTCCTTGCTTGCGAACTCCTTGAGCAGGAAGTTGAAGTGGCAGAGGGTCTGAAAAGAGAACAAACCGTTAGAATCCGAACCCAGAAACTTAGGAAATTTCAGAAAAATGCTTCAACAAGAAAGTGTTCGGTCCACTCATCGACATTGTGTTCCGAGCAATCTGCATTGTGGCGTCCCCAACTTGCCCAGACTTAAGGGCCGCTCGGTCCTTCGGGGTCGGCAGGTGCTTCACCGCCTGCATGCAAATGTTACCGTCGCCCAAAAAGCTATCGACTTTCATCACCTGCCAGTCGGGGACGAAGATCTGCTTGTGCCCCTCGGTCAAGATCTTCTCTGCATCGGCAGTGAGGGGCGGAACTTGGAGGGATAGCACCTCGTTCACGCCGAACGCGCCGCTCGACGAGCCGGGGGCATCCCCTTTCGCCATTGGTGCCGGCGCATCAGAAGCTGGAGGATCGGAGGCCGTGACCTTCTCCTGCTCGGGATCGGCCTCCGGGACGATGACCTTCTGCAGGTCAGCGGTCTTCGGGACCGAAGGTATCTTTGGCGCTCGGCCCCCCTGAGGCCCGGTCGAGGGTCTCTTCTTTCTCGTCTCCTGCTCCCTCACCTTGGCCTTCGCCATCAATGCCCTATAGTCCATCCTAGAAGACTCTGCACAAGCCGAATGAGAAAACTTAGACAAATTTTTCAAGAAATTCATTCAAAGAGCAAAAATACCTGAAGCGTACTAGGGTCGATTGGATTGAGACCCCCTCGGAACAGAGCTTCCTCGGTAATATCTTTCCAACTGAGCGTCGGCAAGGCAAGGAGCTTCTTGAGGACTTCCGCCTCCTCGTCACTCAGCACCGGCTCCTTCTTCGCCCTCTTAGGCAGGCCATGCCTCGACCAAGCTATCGGAATCACCCAAGGTTCGGGATCTCGGATAATGAAATACTTCTCCTTCCAATGCTTGATCGAGTCCGGGTTCTCGATCAACTTCACGCCCGTCCGCGGTGAAAGGTAGAACCTCTGCTCGTTCCTGTTCGGCTGGCAAGGGCGGTAGAGGCTCCGAAGGAGAAACATGTTCGGTTCGACACCGATCTCTTGACACCGGAGAACAAATGCCAAGACGTGCCTCCAAGTGTTCGGCATCAGCTGGGCAGGGCTCAAACCGTACCAAATAAGAACCTCGACGATGAATGGATGGAGCGGAAAGCGGAGCCCGGCGTTCAAGGAGTCGAGGGGAAATACGCACGCGTCAGCCGAAGACGATGTGCAGGCTCGGAAACCCGGTCTGGGGAGAAGTAACCCGTACTCGACAAGGATCTGGAATCCGGTCCGGATCGGATGCAGATCCGCCTCTGTGAGAGACGAAATGGTGTGGTCCACCTCGGACAACTCTCTCGGCTCGTTCTCCTCCACCGACTTGGCAGTACCCTAGGTAACCTTCTCCAGCATCTCTCCAAAGTAGCTCCGGACACCCCCCACACTC
Organism: Hemerocallis citrina; assembly: GCA_017893485.1. Classification (NCBI taxonomy): domain Eukaryota; kingdom Viridiplantae; phylum Streptophyta; class Magnoliopsida; order Asparagales; family Asphodelaceae; genus Hemerocallis; species Hemerocallis citrina. The sequence goes on along the minus strand of CM030367.1, from coordinate 56,789,987 downwards.
GACAGAACAATAGGCTGCCGACCAGACGGCTGCTCGATTATCGTGACCACTCCTTTGCCCTTCTGGGACTTCGCCACAACGTCCTGAGGCGGCTCGGCTACTTCGCCGCTCTTGCTCGGCCAAACAACAGTCTGCTCGGTCGGCTCTATCACCTCCTTTCCCTTACCCGCTTGGCCGACGACTTGGTCCGAGGCGGGGGTCTCATCCGAAGAAGTAATCTTAAACATTTTTCTAAAAAGAAAGGAGAGAGACTGACCTCGAAGTGACTGCTAAGGTCGGAAAACTTCGCCGGAGTAAGGAAACGCCTTGCCGCGATAGCTAGCACCACCACCCAGGAGCTAAAAACTTCGAAGGTGAAAAGTAAAAACTTGACAGAGAAAGTAAAAGTGAAGAATGAGATTTGGGGTGGGGGAGTGAAGATTTATAGTAAAAAGAGAAGTCTCTTGGGCTTCCTAACGTAAGGGTGCGACTTTTGGGCTGCCCTCGAAACGTCGCAAAGGCCCAAAATGACTTTATCTTTTCACCAAGTCAAGTAGCTCGGTAAAACAGGATCTAAATCCGAACAATGTGCGATCCGAACCCAGCAGCAAAGGGTCCGGCTGGCTAACCGAGCAAGTGTCCATCCGAACGTCAAAACGGAGAAAATTCACTTTCTCCTCAACTTTCATGTAATATCTCGAACAGACGGCCCAGATCTTGCCAGCGACGCTAAACGACAAGATAGCATTTTCTTGGGAACTGGGTCCGTCTTGAGATTCGTGTCACCATCCAACGGCTCAGATTGTGCCACCTCACCCGGACGAAGCACTTCGGACCCAGACGCTCCACCTCTGTCTGAAGAAACTAGAGAAAGTTTGGATTAAAAGTTTTAAGGCACCGCCCTCGGCGAGCCCCCCGGGTCCCAGTTCTCGGTCGGCTTCCCTCTCACCCGTGAGCAAATTGAAGCCTACGGCCTCGGAGCCGAAGCCACAAATCGTTCTGGGGTTAGAAGGAAACCACCAACTCGCGGGACCCGGTCAAAAAGTAGATCGGCACACCTCCCATCTCTAACTCCTTCGGGCTGACAACCATCAGAAGCCGTCAGCCCGGAAGGAAGACAGAGATCGAAGGAGACCAATCATTCCGAAGCAGCTCAACCCTTGGCTCCAGACTTTGGTCGTCACCTCTTCTGCCCTGATCTCCTCCGACCCTGACATCCGCATCGGAACCGTCAGAATCGGGAGAAGATCATGGCGGAAGGATGACCACCCATCCTTCCGAAGCACCTTGTCCCCCGGGTCCGGACGTCGATCGTCAACTCTTCCGCCCTTGTCTCCCTTGACCCTGACACCTACGACGGGGCCATCAGAATCAGGAGAAGACAACGGCGGAAGGATGACCACCCATCCTTCCGAAGCTCCTTGTACCCTGGGTCCGGACTACGGTCATCACCCCTTCTGCCCTGATCTCCTCCGACCCTGACATCCACATCGGGATCATCAGAATCGGGAGAAGACCATGGCGGAAGAGTGACCACCCGTCCGACGACCTCAGGGTTAGGATTTTCCAAAAGAAGACAGGCATCTGCCTTGACTCCGGTCGTCACCACTTCTGCTCTGATCTCCCCCGACCCTGACATCCACTTCGGGGCCGTCAGAGTCAGGAGGAGACCATGGCCGAAGAGCAACCACCCAAGGCAGACACCTCCGAGGGCTAAAACTCAACATTGTTGTGACTGAAACTACAAGGGGAGTGGGGTATTTATAGCCTCCCCATCAAGAACCAGCCATTATGACCCTCGGGAGTTGAAACGCCATGCATTAATTGGAGGGCACCATTCTTAATGCCCCCGGGAAGTTGGAACGCCGCACAAATCCTGGGGCACCATTAATGCTCTTGGGAACTGAACCATCTAAAGATTCGTTCCGCCATTCAACGGCCCGGATCGCGCTACCATGCTCGGATTACCGAACACTTATACCTCCGGTCGGTCAACCGAGCAAGTGCCCCTCCGAGCGTCAAAACGGAGAAAACTCACTTTCTCCTCAACTTTCGTGTAAGATCTCGATCAGACGGCCCAGATCTTGCCAGCGACGCTAAACGACAAGATAGCATTTTCTTGGGAATCGAGCCCATCTCGAGATTCGCGCCATCATCCGATGGCTCAGATTGCGCCACGTCGCCCGGACAACCGAGCCCCCAGACCTCCGGTCGGCCAACCGAGCAAGTGTTCATCCGGTGGGCCAGGGCTTTGCTCGACCAACCGAACCCTCAGACCTCCTGTCGGCCAACCGAGCAAGTGTCCATCTGGTGCCCCAGAGCCTCGCTCGACCAGCCGAACCCTTAGACCTCTGGTCGGCCAACCGATTAAGTGCCCATCCGAGCGTCAAAAGCGAGAAAATGGATGCCGAGCGACTTGGACCGTCGGATCACTCAGAAATTCGCGCTCGCCCAAGATCAAGGGTCCAGATTGTGCCACGTCATAAATCGGTATTTAAAAATCAAATTTTATTTATTTAAATCATTTTATTTATTTAAAAATTGCAAAAAATTGCTATAAATTCGGGAAAATTAACTAAAAAATCTAGAAAATAATTAAAAATTCGGGGGGATATTTTTGAGCCCCTGAACGAACAATTATTGCCTAGAATGTACTGTTAAAGCCCCCGAATGATTAGTTAACACATCGCAATATTAAATAAATAGTTCAAAAAAATAGATAAAAGCCGTCAAATACTCGATATGGCTACAGAACAGCACATGGCATCAAAAAATTACCTCACTACCCCCTTCGAGATTCAAAATCCTCCATTCAGACTCCGATACAACTCCACTAGCCACTGAAACAGTTAAACTACTCCTCAAAGGCTGATCACACTCAGTCTTTAGGAGTGAGGGGCTCCTGATATGGCTAAAAATAGGGTTAAATCGGAACCGTCCCGATTGGGCACAAATCTTGAAGCTCAGGGGTAAAATGGTAATTTCACATACAAATGGGTCCGAAACGGGTACTGGGTCTCCTTCTCACAGATCCAACACCCCACAAACGGATCCACTCCAACTGGGTACGGGTCCCGACCCAAGATAAACCCAGATCAGCAAGAGAAAAATCAGGGTCACTGATTTGACCGAATCAACGGGCCTGATTTGCTCTCACCGGGAATCAGGGGTCAGTTTCCTAAATAGACTGGGAGAATTTTTCTCCTAACAGTTACACAGGAAATCAGGTCCCTAATCACTCCCTTGGCAACTATAAATACCTCCCCCTACCACTGTGACCAGGTAATCACTCTTTTTCCACCTTAAGCTCTTTCTTAATCACCACTGGTTACTGACAAGAGCGTCGGAGGGTGCATCACCGGAATCAACCCCGGTGTATCGCACTTCCTTGCAGGTAGTGGCAGGGATCAGAAGGCTTGGATCCGCTGTTCAGGTTTTCCGCGAACTCACAAATCTCATCTGTTTACCCCCACACCAGAATCAGCGGTAACAGGTATTAAGAGATATTGGGTTTTTGGGTAGGATCCAATAAGGAGAGAGGCTATAGGGTTTTGGGTGTAGGGATCCAATAAGAAAATAGCCAAATAAAAATAGGATCATATAACAAAATATGATTTGTATTACAATATATAAATAATTTGAAATAACTACAAATACAATCAATAAATAGAAATAGATTTTTTAATAAACAATCAAAAGTTGTAGTAATAATAATAATAATAAGAACAATAATAGTAATAAGATTATATAACAAAATATAAATTTATTAAAATAACCCAAATAGCAATAATACATCTAAATTGAGTTCGAATACATATAGCCGATCAATTAAAATATGCCATTATTCGAAATAATTATAGTTTCATGCATTTGCACAATTAAACAACTAGATTCATGCATAGGATTACTTGATGACTTGGACATGATAACTTGAACGTGCTAGATGAATTTAATTGATGAATTAACAACATGACCATGATAAATGTATCTTAAACCTTAGAAATTTGCGTGTTGACACCTAGGATTGTTTTGATTATCAATTTGCATGTTATATGTGATCGTGTGAATTATTTGTTATCTTTTCTTGTTAAGTTGATTTCTGGACTGTTGTATGTTTTACTTTGAATCTGATTTTTAGACATGCTAATGACATAATTCTAGAAAACTTACTGAACATAAAATGTAGCCCGTGATGTCTAGATAATTTTTCTCTGGTCTAGATTTAAATTCCATTTTGTCAACTGTTAGTTATCATCACTTTACTGCAACTGTGTTACTAATTCCAGATTCATAATTTCATGCGTATCATGCTGTTGTTTATTTTATTTGACCCTGTTAATAGTACAAGGAAAAATCTGAAATAAATTAGGCTGGACATAGATATGTATAGCTACTTTCCTGAATTTTTGTAGATTTTATGAATGAGTTCTCTGACCCGAAATAATTAATAGAACACAACGTACTGCATGCTGACTGAACATAAAACCTGATTAGAATAGAGTTTTCATCCTAGTTCATGTGTCTTCTATATGCATTAAGTATACTCGCTGGAACCGTGTACATAGAGTTTTATAACATAGCCACAAACCATGAATTTATTGTCCGCATTGAAAACAAAAACAACCCAAAATATAGCCATTGTCAACAGTATCAAGCCACCAATATATACTCATTGTCAACACTATCAAGCCACCACCAAAATATATCCATTGTCAACATTATCAAGCCACCAAAATCTACAAGCTATCAACATATAAAGCCAACAAAAATCTGATATTACCAAAAAAGCACAAGGACATAATTTCACGTGCGTTAATCATTTACTACATTAGAGTTACTTTCATTACTTCTAAAGTCTTTCATTTCTTAGTTATGACTAATACTAAAAGATTTGTGTAATACTTCAACTCCATCATAGTCAAACGATGACACATCAGCTTGATTGCATATATTCTCTACTTGTTTTCAACAACTAGATAATTCAGAAAACAACATTCCCTATTTGCTAATTCTTACACCAATAGCCAACTAGTTACATTGTAGGTTTCAGCTCACAACTGAGGCAGAAAACAAAGAATACCTTGAACATTTGAGAAAACAAAGAATACCTTGACCAGAAAACAAAGAATAAAGATGCTGGAAAAAAAAGGCAGAGCAGAATATCTTGATCATTCGAGGAATTTCATGCACGTCTATTCGTAAGTTGTGCCAACAATTCTTGTTTCATTGCATCCATTGCACGCTGCATATCTTCCTTTTGTTGTTCAATTTGTCTTGTTGTTCTTTCTTGAGTTTCTTGCAACTCCTTTATCATTTTCTGCTGCTATTCAATCTTCTTTTGTTGCTCATTGATCAAGTTTTGTTGCTCAAGTTGTTGTCTTCCATTACAATAACCTTTTAATGCAGTTCCCTTGCCACGAAAATACCCTGAACTAGGCTTCAAAACATCTAGAAGGATCTCCTCTTGAGTCATTGATTCACCATGTGCAGCAACTGCTACTTTAAGTTGCTCCTAATTAAATAACAATAACAAAAAATAAAATTTACCATGAAGCATATTACAAAAAATAGGAAGCAAAAGAAGTAGAACCAAGCATGCTATTGCTAGACAACAATCAACAACAGCCACCCAAAAAAGGAAGCGAAGAAAATAAATCTTCTCAAAACTAAGCATGCTGTAACATCTATTTTTTTTTTAAATTCCTTAATTATTTGATTTTAATTATTTTTAAACATGTTTCTGAGTATATTTACACCTATTAATTGATTTAGTTAGTATTAGAATGATTAAATTGATATTTTGGGCTAAACGGGAAAAATTGAAAAATACAGGGGTTTGGAGACGAGTTTTCTCGGAGGAGATGAATCTGTTTGACCCGAAAATTTTCTAGGGTGCTTGTATGATATCGGGGGGCAATAAAATGTTAATTCGAGGAATTATTAGATTATAAAATGAAATGGGAGTTTTAAGGCCTGTGTGTTTAAAAGCTTAAAAATATTCGTGTGTATATATATATATATGCATTTCTATTGGTTATAACTATTGATATTGATTATAATTATGCATAGAACTGCACTTCTAATTTATTTTATGTCTATGATGTATTTAAGCAGATAGTGGAGTGATTTTTGAAAAGAAATATACTAGAAGGGTATAAAAATAACCCTATGGTCAAAAGAGGGACTTATATTGAATTTTACCACTTTAATTCTCCATACCCTTCTTCCCCTCCCCCATCCCACTTCTGTTCGGCCAGAGAAAGAAAAAAAAAAGAAGGAAGAAGAAACCCATTCGGCCAAGATAGGGCTCAACAAACCCTAGCCATTTTCTATTAGTTTCTTCACAAAATTTTGAGGGATGTAGCTAATTTGGAGGTGCTCTACTCATTTCCGGAGTCCGTTTGCAAAGATAAGGCTTGAAAGGTAAGAAATTATGAAATTTATTTTATGGGAATATATGATTTTGAGTTCTAGTGTTAGAAAATGATACAATAGGATAATTAGGTGATGCTAGTAATTATAGAGAAGGAAGATTGGTAAGAAATTGAGTGGTTTGTGAGTTATAAATTAATTAGTGTGTTGGCTTTAGAATTTGGATAATAAATAGAATAATCGATAAATATGAGTTATAGAAATTGTTGTGTATTAAGGGGAAGCAATTTATAATGGGCTTAGTGAAAATTTTATGGAATTAGAAACCCATCGAATCTTAAAAAAATACGGGTATACCGTGTATGCACGCCGGGTGTTCGGTGAAATGCCCGAGCGAGATTTAGGTGAGAATTTGATGGGTTCGGAGGTGTAATTGAGGCTTATCATTATTATTAACCCTAATTTGTGAGATTAGGAAAAAGAGGATTAAAGAAATTAAAAAATATGAATTTTTCTTATTAGAAAGCCTCCGATCAATAAGGGTGTGTTTGTATTGGATCCGAATTCGAAATCTATCGATATAGCTCACCTACATATGTCATTTGTGATGCGTGGGTGAAGACGGATTCGAATTTGGAGGTCCATAGGTCGAGTTTTGAGTTTTAAGCTAACCGGTTCTATAATTTTCCAATTAGGTGGAAAAAGTCGAACTTCGACTGGCTACCGGGCGGACGTGGGACGTCGTTTGCTCAATCCGTCAGGTGAGTATGTTGTATTTATGTATACTCTATGTTGTAGTCTAATTTTGTGGTATTGCGATATATTTAGTAGAAGTTATGCTAAAAATTCACTTTTCAGAAAAATACGGATTTTTATAGGGCTAAAAACGGGTTTTTGTGAGAATTACCGAAATTCACTATTTTGAATACATCAAATCTACCCTAGAGGTTAGTGTGACGTGTTTAAGCAATAAAAATTAATAACCCACACAGTTTATGTCTTTTTCTACTCCGTGCATGTTTCGTGCATGTTTTTGGCCACATAGGCCCTTATAGGCGGTTTGGCTTACGTGGAATGTTGTGTATGAGCTAGCTTGCTATATTGGGATGTTATTAGATATAATTAGACGAAATAAGTGATTGTGGTGCCATTTTGTGATATATACATATTGTCGGTAATGAGTAATGTTGTGTTAATTGATGAAATGAAGGATATAGCTTATGTATGTCTTATTATGGTGTTTATAGTGAACGAATGGGTGAAAATATGATAGAATCTTCTATTTAAATCAATATATGCTTAAGTTGTTATAGTGTGGTGAATTACATACCTTGATATTCCTATGATACACTATATTTTCTAGTAATAATCTTATAATGCAATAACCAGGTGGATGTATATACGTAATACGATGAGATAACAAATCACATGGCTATAGGCAAGGATGTGGCAATTTATTGAATTAAAAGCTGTGATGCTTTATGTTGATATAATAAGATGAAATGATGAATTGATTGATGCTAATAACATATGGTTTTGTTGACCAGTACCACAGCAATCCTGGGGGTTTGGGCTAGACCACCTAACGCCCAAGGACCGGCTTGGGAATAGTGGACCCAAACTATGTTTGGGGTAAGTTGTTTTTATCGTCCAAGCTATCGGCTTGAATCCCGGTTTCCTTCGATGATACCCCAGGTGGGACCTGGGAGAGCAGATACCTCCGGTGGGACCGAAGAGAGATATGATACCTCAGGATAGACCTGAGAGAGAGTTGATACCCCAGGATAGACCTAGGTGAGCAGATACCTCCGATGGGACCGGAGAGAGATATGATACCTCAGGATAGACCTGACAGAGAGTTGATACCCCAGGATAGACCTGAGAGAGCAGATACCTCCGGTGGGACCGGAGAGAGATATAATACCTCAGGATAGACCTGAGAGAGAATTGATACCCCAGGATAGACCTGGGAGGGCAAATACCTCCGGTGGGACCGGAGAGTGCCCAAGTTCTACTTGGGATTAGTGGTTCCCTTGCTAGTTCGGCTAAGAGGAAGACGTAGCCTCGGACGAGTAAGACTTTGTGTTAGCATCGGGTCGCGTGTTTACTGGGCTGTCGGCTTTCAGTATGTTGGGATATTGTGGCTCACTGGTCGACAAACTAATAAAATAACTAAGTGTAAATAAAAATGTGAGAGTAAAGAAAGTGGAAAGTGAACTATGAATGTGAAAGAAAGTGGTAGTGGTTGAAATGCAGTATGTGGTTAATTTAAAATAAAAAGAGTAAAAGAGACATGTGTTAATTTGAATAGTATGAAGTAATTATATTATGTAAATGATTATTAAAGCAAAATACAGTATGATATGAGTTGTTACACCTTGGAATTGTGTCAAAGAACTACCTGCCCGCTATTTCTATGGAAATGGTGGGAACTACCTGCCTTGGCATAATTCGCAGGGCGAGTTGGCATGATATTGGTAATGATTAACGAAAATGAAGAATTAAGTAAAGGGAAGATGAAAAGTAATTGAAGTGAATTAATAACCAAGCTATCGGCTTGAGATGTGATGTGATATTACCCAAACCGTGTGTTTGAGGTGCAGTGATTATTACCCAAGCTATCGGCTATAGGGTGTGATATGTGGCCCCAAATTGTGTTTGGGGGATTAAGTGAAAATGATAATAAGATATATTACTTATAAGAATGAGAAATTGCTAATGTGGTATAATGAGATGAGAATGAGCTATAAAACATGGTTTTGATACAATGAGTATAAGTATTCTAATTAGTGATGTGTTAACGATGTGATGAAATGTAAGTAAATTGCATAGGGCAACGAAATGTTATATTTATGTCATAGGGATATGAAGGTAGGTGGTATTATGAGAATAGATGTATATGTTTATGATGTGATACTTATGTGATGCATTATTATCTGAATAAGAAACGATTAAAGTATATACGTGGTTAGTGGGATGTATGTAGTGAAGCTATATAAATATATAGTCGGATGCAGATTCGAAGAATGCTTTGATGTAAAGAAATAATTGTGATGTATTATATCCAGAGTTCAGGTCGATATTTCTTATCTCGATATTTGTAAGTTCAATTTATTTTTTTTATACAAGTTAATTTATTTGTTAGATTCTTTAAATTATACTCACACCAGAAATGGCTAACCCCTGATGTTTTCTGGGGGTTAGGGGGGGTCCCTCTCTGAGAGTAGACAACCCTAACTCTCCTACAGGTTTGGCAGCAGCTTGGTGAGGTAGTTATAGAGTTAGAAACTATATTTTATTGAGATGATAGATTATTTATGTATTTAGTATATAAAGAAACATGGAAAGTTGATGTATTATTTTGTATTGAAGTGAACATATATAGATATAGTGCTGTGATGAGGTAAGAAAGCCCGTACCCACCTCGTTGAGGAGTATTGGGTTCTGTTGTTGGTTTTGAAAAAGGTTTTCTTGAAGTTTTACAAAAATCCTATCTGTTTTCAAAAGAATTTATAGTTTTTATTAAATATTTGATATTCTATTGTGAGTTTGGCCCCCAGAGCGTGATATTATATTGCCTGTGTGATTCTGCTCATTTTGGCCTGGGGAGCCTATGATATTATTGCCTGTGATGTGAGCTACGGAATTTAGAGCAGAATTCCGTAAGCTAATTGTGTTTCGTGACAGAAATTACAGGGGAAACTCCGCCCAAATTTTTATTGAAATATAACTATCTTAGTTTATGTTTAATGTGATATAGAAATTGAAAGAATTGAATTTCGAGGTTTAGTTTTAAAAAAAATAAATAAATAAAAATTTGGGGTGTTACAGTTTGGTATCGGAGCTTAGGTTAACTAGGAATTTTGTTAATCCTAGTGATCTTGCCATGTGAGTATGGGTTCATTATTGCTTAGTCGGAGATAGAGAGTGTATTTTATGTGGGTGCTTTGTTAAGTATAGATTATATTATGGAAAGGAGCGATCCTCATTAGACTTTTTCTGACCTTGAGTCAGCATTACCTTTTATGGCCCTGCATATGGGTTGACCTCTGTAGAAATCCCGATGTGGATTTGTGTACTATTGGAGTATTCTAGTATATTGATTGCTGTGTGCCGCAAGGGGTTATTCCCTAGAGATCTTGTGTAGGTCTTATGGGCATATGTCTTATAGGTGTATATTTTATAGACTGAGGAATGATATGTGGTTATGGATTTTATCCCATATTTGGGGAGATTGATTGGTTATGAAGGCCTTTATGCATAGTATGGGTATGGTGAAGGGAGGATTCGGGTGAGACAGCCCGATAAAACCCAGTTTTTATTGTATGTAATACCTTGGATGATGAAAATTATGCCCGTTCGGGTTCAGTAGAAATATCTAATGCAAAGATTGAGATTGTTGATGTGGGTTGCAAGTTTCTGATATATTCGAAGAGGTTCTTGGTCCCCCACCTTGGCGAACTCTGGAGTTCAAGATCGATTTGATATTTGGTATGACTCCAATTTCTAAATCAGCTTGTGTCAACACTTAAGAAATGGGAAAAGATGAAAGAGAATATGAGGTGATGTTTTTGGCAAAGGTTATCGGTTCAAGTGATACGCTGTAGGGCGCGCCGGTAGTTTTGTAATAAAGAAGGTAGTTCACTGAGAAGGTGTACGGAGTAAGGTGACTATTAGGTATTCGTTGTTGAGAATATATATTTTGTTGGATTAGCTGCGGGGAGTGCCACTAATCTCCCGGCTCGAGTTGCACACCGAGTACTATCAGATAATCCTTGAAGAGGGAAGTATCCCAGGGATTGTTTTTCGTACTCGGTATGAATTGTATAAGTTTTCTGTAATGTCTTTTGGGCTGGCAAAAGTCCTTGCAGTTTTCATGAATTTGACGAATTGGACCTTTCACCCATATATTAACAGGGTATGATTGTATTAGTATATGATATTTGGTGTATTTTCGCAGCATGGAAGGGCATAGATGGCACCTCAGAACGGAGTTATAGACTCGTTGGGACTAGAAACGGTGTGATGAGTCTGTAAATTATCATTTTTGGGAGTAAGAAATGTGATTTTTGGGGCACATTGTGTCTGTTGAAGGCATATTTGTAGATCCAAGGAAAATTTTGATGGTGAAAAGATGGGGAACAATCCCCAAATGTGGCGAAGATTCAGCGTTTCTTGAACTTGGTTAGTTAGTATCGAAGGTTCATTCCTCAATTTTCTATTGATTTTTCAGTAATGACACAATTTACTTGGAAGAATGTGCTGTTTATATGGCCCGAGCGAGGTGAAAAGATATTTTCAAGAGTTAAAGGAAGAATTAACGATAGCTTGTGTTTCGATTACCCCGAGAAGGGAGTGTCTCTCCGAGTATATGCGGATGCATGTGATACAGGCAGGTGCAACTTAATGAATGAAGGAAGGCTTGTGGCTTATGCATTTAGGTCGTTGTGGTTATATAGAGTGAGTTATCGTATTCAGTATTGAAACTGGTGGCAGTAGTGTAAGCAATGAAGATGTGGAGATATTCTTTGTTGGGGAGCGGTTCAGTTTTGAACAGATTAGCAGAGTTTGAAGTACTTTTTTGTAATAGGAGCTTAGCCTGAGACAACAGAGGTGACTCGAGTTCATTAGTAGCTTGGGTGCAGAATTGAAATATCACCCGGGACAGCAATAGGGTGACGGGTGTTTTAAATGGAAAGAGGATTTTGGCTTTTATTACGTCCTAGGAGTGGACGATGTTAAAAATCATTGGATCAATTTACTTTTATTTTAAGTAGCAGAAGGCGATGCGACCTTATATGTGGGCAGTTTATCAGTACAGCGTCTATCCTACAGTTGATCAGTCAAACTTGAATTCAAAATTTCTGCTTGCGACAGAGGATGGCTTGTGGTAGCGGGTGATGGAGAATGCTCCTTATACTTAGTATATTGTCTATCTCGGTGGCATGACGATGAATCAAGATTCTAGGAGAATATTTTAGTGGTTCGGAACGAGGAAGAATATTAATTATCAGGTGAGCATGGATAAGCCTCTTTTGAGGTGTGTAGTCGACAAAAGAAAATGATTATGCAGATCAGCGGCGAAAGTCTTGTGAAGATTAAAAGTTGAAGATTGGGCATTTTTGAAGGTATCCCTTATCCATGGAGTACGCCGTTATAGGAACCGAAAAAAGTTAGACCTGGGGGTTTGTCGGCCCCTTCAGAGTTATAGAAAGAATTGGAACCGTGGTATATCGTTTGACCCTTCCCTGTGAGATGCCAAACGTTCTTGAGGTATTTCCTATTTTATGTTGAGAAAGCGTGAGAGATCTATCTCAAGTTGTGGAGCAACACAGATTGAAGTCCAGCTGGATGTGGCATTGGATGTGACAGAGCCTTTGAAACTAGTGGTTATAGTAAATCCATAATGCCGCTAACCAGACGACCAGCTATGCCGTTGTTAATGGAGCAATGAAGGTTTGATATTCATAATGTACTTGGAAATCCTAAGCAATGGTGAGGGAGGAGTATTTTGAATTTGTTCGGGGAGTAATCTTAACCCCCATAGCTCGAGGACGAGCTTCTTTTGAGGTGTGTAGAATGTAACATCTGTTTTTTTTTAATTCCTTAATTATTTGATTTTAATTATTTTTAAACATGTTTCTGAGTATATTTACCCCTATTAATTGATTTAGTTAGTATTAGAATGATTAAATTGATATTTTGGGGTAAACAGGAAAAATTGAAAAATACAGGGGTTTGGAGACGAGTTTTCTCGGAGGAGATGAATCTATTTGACCCGAAAATTTTCTGGGGTGCTTGTATGATATCGGGGGGCAATAAAATGTTAATTCGAGGAATTATTAGATTATAAAATGAAATGGGAGTTTTAAGGCCTGTGTGTTTAAAAGCTTAAAAATATTCGTGTGTATATATATATATATATATGCATTTCTATTGGTTATAACTATTGATATTGATTATAATTATGCATAGAACTGCACTTCTAATTTATTTTATGTCTATGATGTATTTAAGCAGATAGTGGAGTGATTTTTGAAAAGAAATATACTAGAAGGGTATAAAAATAACCCTATGGTCAAAAGAGGGACTTATATTGAATTTTACCACTTTAATTCTCCATACCCTTCTTCCCCTCCCCCATCCCACTTCTGTTCGGCCAGAGAAAGAAAAAAAAAGAAGGAAGAAGAAACCCATTCGGCCAAGATAGGGCTCAACAAACCCTAGCCATTTTCTATTAGTTTCTTCACAAAATTTTGAGGGATGTAGCTAATTTGGAGGTGCTCTACTCATTTCCGGAGTCCGTTTGCAAAGATAAGGCTTGGAAGGTAAGAAATTATGAAGTTTATTTTATGGGAATATATGATTTTGAGTTCTAGTGTTAGAAAATGATACAATAGGATAATTAGGTGATGCTAGTAATCATAGAGAAGGACGATTGGTAAGAAATTGAGTGGTTTGTGAGTTATAAATTAATTAGTGTGTTGGCTTTATAATTTGGATAATAAATAGAATAATCGATAAATATGAGTTATAGAAATTGTTGTGTATTAAAGGGAAGCAATTTATAATGGGTTTAGTGAAAATTTTATGGAGTTAGAAACCCGTCAAATCTTAAAAAAATATGGGTATACCGTGTATGCACGCCGGGTGTTCGGTGAAATGCCTGAGCGAGATTTAGGTGAGAATTTGATGGGTTCGGAGGTGTAATTGAGGCTTATCATTATTATTAACCCTAATTTGTGAGATTAGGAAAAAGAGGATTAAGGAAATTAGAAAATATGAATTTTTCTTATTAGAAAGCCTTCGATCAATAAGGAAGTGTTTGTATTGGGATCCGAATTCGAAATCTATCGATATAGCTCACCTACATATGTCATTTGTGACGCGTGGGTGAAGACGGATTCAAATTTGGAGGTCCATAGGTCGAGTTTTGAGTTTTAAGCTAACCGGTTCTATAATTTTCCAATTAGGTGGAAAAAGTCGAACTTCGACTGGCTACCGGGCGGACGTGGGACGTCGTTTGCTCGATCCGTCAGGTGAGTATGTTGTATTTATGTATACTCTATGTTGTAGTCAAATTTTGTGGTATTGCGATATATTTAGTAGAAGTTATGCTAAAAATTCACTTTTCAGAAAAATACGGATTTTTAAAGGTGTGAGAATTACCGAAATTCACTATTTTGAACACATCAAATCTACCCTAGAGGTTAGTGTGACGTGTTTAAGCAATAAAAATTAATAACCCACACAGTTTATGTCTTTTTCTACTCCGTGCATGTTTCGTGCATGTTTTGGCCACATAGGCCCTTATAGGCGGTTTGGCTTACGTGGAACGTTGTGTATGGGCTAGCTTGCTATATTGGGATGTTATTAGATATAATTAGACGAAATAAGTGATTGTGGTGCCGTTTTGTGATATATACATATTGTCGGTAATGAGTAATGATGTGTTAATTGATGAAATGAAGGATATAGCTTATGTATGTTTTATTATGGTGTTTATAGTGAACGAATGGGTGAAAATATGATAGAATCTTCTATTTAAATCAATATATGCTTAAGTTGTTATAGTGTGGTGAATTACATACCTTGATATTCCTATGATACACTATATTTTCTAGTAATAATCTTATAATGCAATAACCGGGTGGATGTATATACGTAATACTATGAGATAACCAATCACATGGCTATAGGCAAGGATGTGGCAATTTATTGAATTAAAAGCTGTGATGCTTTATGTTGATATAATAAGATGAAAAGATGAAATGATTGGTGCTGATAACAGAGGGTTTTGTTGACCAGTACCTACAAGAATCCTGGTGGTTTGGGCTAGAACTCCTAACGCCCAAGGACCGGCTTGGGAATAGTGGACCCAAACTATGTTTGGGGTAAGTGGTTTTTATCGCCCAAGCTATCGGCTTGCGCCCCGGTTTCCTTCGATGATACCCCAGGTGGGACCTGGGAGAGCAGATACCTCCGGTGGGACCGGAGAGAGATATGATATCTCAGGATAGACCTGAGAAAGAGTTGATACCCCAGGATAGACCTGGGAGAGCAGATACCTACGGTGGGACCGGAGAGAGATATGATACCTCAGGATAGACCTGAGAGAGAGTTGATACCCCAGGATAGACCTGAGAGAGCAGATACCTCCGGTGGGACCGGAGAGAGATATGATACCTCAGGATAGACCTGAGAGAGAGTTGATACCCGAGGATAGACCTGGGAGAGCAAATACCTCCGGTGGGACCGGAGAGTGCCCAAGTTCTACTTGGGATTAGTGGTTCCCTCGCTAGTTCAGCTAAGCGGAAGACGTAGCCTCGGACGAGTAAGACTCTGTGTGAGCATCGGGCCTGCGTGTTTACTGGGCTGTCGACTTTCAGTATGTTGGGATAGTGTGGCTCACTGGTCGACAAACTAATAAAATAACTAAGTGTAAATGAAAATGTGAGAGTAAAGAAAGTGGAAAGTGAACTGTGAATGTGAAAGAAAGTGGTTGTAGATGAAATGCAGTATGTGGTTAATTTAAAATGAAAAGAGTAAAAGAGACATATGTTATGTAGAACCCCTTATTTTCAAATATTATTTTAAATATTTGAAAATGAATTTAAATGAATTTTTGAGGAATTTAATAAATATTTTCAGAAAAATTTATCTTGTTACACGTGCAAAACACGTGCAAATACTTTTTGAGATGTTTGAAAATTTAGTTTTCTTTATAAAAAATCATTATTTAATATTTGGTATTTATTAGTATTTTTCCAGATTTTTCTGAAATTTATTGGAACTATTTGCAATTTTTGAGAAAAGAATGACCTCTTTGCAAATTTGACATTTTTAAGGGTTAAAGTGCAAAATGTAATTTCTGGACATTTTGAACAGTATTGGTTGAGATTTAGAATTGTATTTTTCATTTAAATCCTAATTTAAATGAATTTTGGTCGAATTTCCAAGACTATACCTATATATGTGAAGTTGTCTTTTAGAAAGGATTATTTTGCAAAAGTGGGGTAAAACCCTAAACTCTTTATCCCAGGTATTTAAAAGGATTTTGCAGCCGTCATTTCTGCGCAAATACCGAAAATTGGAGATTTGTTTTGGTGGAGGAAGGAGTTTTTGGATCTAGCAAAAAGGAAAGCTTTTCGTTGAATCTTCTCAATTCAAAGGTGAGTGACATCGTGTGTTTGTTTTTGTTTTGTGAATGATATAAATTTGTCTTGTTGTTGATCCATGTATGCGAGTGGCAATGTTGTTTGATTTGATGTTGTGAATGATATAGATCTTGTATTGTGGTATGATTCATGTGAATAATGATTGTTGTTTGTACCATATTGTGAAATCTACGAATGATTAGTAGATAGTTGTTTATAAAATCGAATTGCTAAAGACATGATTAAGATTGGAGTATGGTTATGATCGGATGATGAACACCTGGATCTTATATATTGTAAATCAGATTTTGATTTAGAGTTGTGAAAGAAATTTAGTATTGAGAAACCCTAATGAGAGAATTAGTAATCCAAAACATGAGAACTTGAGTTTTGACATTTGATGTTTTGAGTAATATATCCATAATGAAGATTATTTGAGATTTGTCATTTTGCCTGAATACGAACAACTTATCATAAACAATGAATCTTTAGACAACTCCAGTTTGATTTTGTATTCAGACCTAAGTTATGAAAACTGTAGGCCGACAGCCGACTGGTCTACCTATCAGTCGACTGGTACGACCCTACTGATGTACCATTAGCCTTTTGAAAATCGATCTGGACAGCCGACTGAGACCCTTGTCAGTCGACTGGTATACTTAGAACTTATTTTGTAAAATTATGTCAGTTTCTTGTCTGGACAGTCGACCGATGATTTCTTAAGTCGACTTATATGACTTAGTTTATTTTGTTAAATTTTGGATATTTGTCCTTCTGGACAGTCGACTTACTACAGTATAAGTCGACTGGTACTGATAAGTTTGTAACTTGAGTGTTCCTTGAGTGTTTGGTTCTGAGATAATTCAGTCTATACTTGACATTCAGTTTAGTATTTGATTAAGCATTTGACTTTGAGATATTCAGTTAAGTATTTGATTTGAGACATTCAGTTGAGCCACTTTGTTTAGTGGAACTTTGCTTTAGACATTTGAGTTGAGTCTCTAGAGGTGTGTGACCCTAGTATACCGGTGTTGAGTTATTTTGTTGAGGCCCATTGAGGCATTTCAGTTATTCAGTTTTGATTTTAGGCCGGTAGGGCACATCACTCTAGGAGATTCGTTGAGTAATTAATTAACCCACAAATAATAAAGACAGGCACTAGTGGTGATATGATGAACGGGAACATGGGTTATGCACCTCAGTATGGCTTTAGATGTGGGATTTAATCTCCGGAATTATCCAAGTGACTTTCTTGAGATGTGGAATTTATCTCCGGAATTATCCAGGTAAATTACCTGCGATGTGAGATATATCTCCGGAATTATCCAAGTGGTTTGCTTGCGATGTGGGATTGATCTCCGAAATTATCAAAGTCGAGGCGACGCACATGTGGTATTCATGTGATGATGTATCAATGTTTAGATGTGGGATGATCTCCGGAATTATCCAGGTAAAATGCCTGAGATGTGTGATCTATCTCCGGAATTATCAAGCATGGGCTAATTCTCACAGTTTATCTTTATCTCGTAGTAGTCATCGTGATAGGATTAGTTGCATAGCGGGGGATTGAACCCTATGAAGTGAAGACGTTAAGGGCTTGCACCGAACCTACGTAGAATGGGATGCATAGACTTCGACAAGTACGCATTAGAGAGTCCGCATATAGAATTTGTGCTTTCTTGACTTAGTTTCATGCATGTGGTTTCCGGTTTTCTACACTTGACACTTGGTTTAGTAACACTTGTTGTTGCATTTCTTGTTATCTCATATTTGATGTATTTTGGTTCACTATATGTTACTTATGAATCCTTGCTTAAGTTTTATTTATGTTGATTGTTGTTTTATGTCATTCACACCATTTATGGCTGACCCCATTAGTTTTGGGGGTTAGGGATCATCTCTAGCCTCATATGTTGCAGGTTGTTGCTTAGAGTTGGAAGTTGGATCTTGAGTTGGTTTTTGAGAAAAAGTGATTTAATAAGAGTTTTGTGTAAAATTTGTAATAACAGTTTGAGATAAATTTGTGTTGTAATAAAAAGAAAATTTGGAGTTTAGATGTTTTAATTTCCGCTGTGCTATGTAAGTGATTGTTGTAATAAAAGTTGAAAATTTAGTGGTGTTGGTTGTGTTTAATATTATATTGAAGTGGATTGCTGGAAATGTGCCACGTATTTTCTAAGTTATTAATCTAGAAATTCGGGGCGCTACATGTTAATATGAATAGTATGAAGTAATTATATTATGTAAACGATTATTAAAGCAAAATACAGTATGATATGAGTTGTTACACCTTGGAATTGTGTCAAGGAACTACCTGCCCGCTATTTCTGTGGAAATGGTGGGAACTACCTGCCTTGGCATAATTCGCAGGGCGAGTTGGCATGATATTGGTAATGATTAATGAAAATAAAGAATTAAGTAAAGGGAAGATGAAAAGTAATTGAAGTGAATTAATAACCAAGCTATCGGCTTGAGATGTGATGTGATATTACCCAAACCGTGTGTTTGAGGTGCAGTGATTATTACCCAAGCTATCGGCTATGGGGTGTGATATGTTGTGGCCCCAAATTGTGTTTGGGGGATTAAGTGAAAATGATAATAAGATATAATACTTATAAGAATGAGAAATTACTAAAGTGGTATAATGAGATGAGAATGAGCTATAAAACATGGTTTTGATACAATGAGTATAAGTATTCTAATTAGTGATGTGTTAACGATGTGATGAAATGTGAGTGAATTGCATGGGCAACGAAATGTTATATTTATGTCATAGGATATGAAGGAAGATGGTATTATGAGAATAGATGTATATGTTTATGATGTGATGCTTATGTGATGCATTATTATGTGAATAAGAAACGATTAAAGTATATACGTGGTTAGTGGGATGTATGTAGTGAAGCTATATAAATATATAGTCGGATGCAGATTCGAAGAATGCTTTGATGTAAAGCAATAATTGTGATGTATTATATCCAGAGTTTAGGTCGATATTTCTTATCTCGATATTTGTAAGTTCAATTTATTTTTTTTATACAAGTTAATTTATTTGTTAGATTCTTTAAATTATACTCACACCAGAAATGGCTAACCCCTGATGTTTTCTGGGGGTTAGGGGGGTCCCTCTCTGAGAGTTGACAACCCTAACACTCCTGCAGGTTTGGCAGCAGCTTGGTGAAGTAGTTATAGAGTTAGAAACTATATTTTATTGTGATGATAGATTATTTATGTATTTAGTATATAAAGAAATATGGAAAGTTGATGTATTATTTTGTATTAAAGTGGACATATATAGATATAGTGCTGTGATGAGGTAAGAAAGCCCGTACCCACCTCGTTGTGGAGTATTGGGTTCTGTGGTTGGTTTTGAAAAAGGTTTTCTTGAAGTTTTACAAAAATCCTATCTGTTTTCAAAAGAATTTATAGTTTTTATTAAATATTTGATATTCTATTGTGAGTTTGGCCCCCAGAGCGTGATATTATATTGCCTGTGTGATTCTGCTCATTTTGTCCTGGGGAGCCTATGATATTATTGCCTGTGATGTGAGCTACGGAATTTAGAGCAGAATTTCGTAAGCTAATTGTGTTTCGGGGCAGAAATTACAGGGGAAACTCTGCCCAAATTTTTATTGAAATATAACTATCTTAGTTTATGTTTAAAGTGATATAGAAATTGAAAGAATTGAATTTCGAGGTTTAGTTTTCAAAAAAAAAAAAAAAAAAAATTGGGGTGTTACACATGCTATTGCTAGACATACTTCATCTACATTATTTACGATACAACAAAGTAGAACGGTCATGAATTGAAGACTTGTTTACAGCTGCACATCCAGATGATTATAAATCTTCTCAAAACCGGCTATGCAGATTTATCATTAACTAAACTTAACTCTAAGACAGATTCTTTTACTGGCCTTTACTATATTGGAAGGCAATGCTAGATAATATCATGAAACAATGTACAATACCATATAAATAAAGGCATAGCACAAAATTTATAACGTACATGTATCTCCTTAGATCGACCATCGTCAGCCCACTCAAGTTTGCCTTGGTCATTTTTTCTTGTGTGCTCCGCAAGCCAAATCACATTAGTAGGTGGCTTCACTCCATTATTTTGTTGTTCCTAATAATGCGTAAAGACATGTATGCCATTATTTATCAATTTCTTCCAAAAATATGTGTAAAGATGCAAAAAATATCAAATTTATAATATTTACCTGTATTGTTTCTTACCAACTGCTCCAAAAGCGTCTTTCCAA
Source organism: Hemerocallis citrina (assembly GCA_017893485.1). NCBI lineage: Eukaryota > Viridiplantae > Streptophyta > Magnoliopsida > Asparagales > Asphodelaceae > Hemerocallis > Hemerocallis citrina. The sequence goes on along the minus strand of CM030367.1, from coordinate 56,769,214 downwards.
TTGTTTACATTTAATGGAGCCCTTATCCTCACCACACGACCACATTCATTCACCAAATGTCGAGCATTGTCACCAACTGCTCGATCAATGTCATCCGGAATGTAAATTTTCATCTTGGATTTATGTCCTTTGATTTTCATCTCAATGACATGACTTTTGTATTTTCCCCTCTCCCCTTTTTGCTTTTTTAACTTACTTGTGGCTAATGACAAATAAAGCTTAATATTAACATATTTAGATTTATATACGATGCATAAGAAATGTGTTCATGTATAAAATTCTGTAAAAGCACCAGAGATTGTAAAAGCACTGTCTGAATTACCCTTTCGTCTCGAACATATGACCAAAGCCGAAGTTCCCAAAGTCATCTGAACTCCAAATTCCAAACCAAATGTCAGGAAATCCAAAAGTAGGGAAGTTCATTAGATGAAATTGCAAGAACCACAGAAAGTTTAATAACCCAGGCGTTGAAATGAATTACCGTCTTAATAGCTTCCATTAATGTCACACTAAATTCCTTTAATCTATTAGCATGACTATTTAGTTTCCTTCTCCATGCCTGACGTGGTGGCTCACCACCATCAAAATCTAACTGCAAGCACATATCCATTATTTAAATTATCCGATGTACCATGTAACAGAACAACATTCAGCCAAACCTTAAATGTAATATCTAGATTGAAGAGCTTCAGGTATTTCATATTTCAGTACAAACACAAAACAAAGCACTTATCCCAAATTCTACATGTTGTCCACATGAATCTTTTCCCTCCAACAAATTTTGATAAGAATTTGAAATCTAAATGAAGATCAAAAGATGTTGACAATCATATGGACAACAGCAACTAAACAAAAAAAATTGAAAGATACGGCTGACACAACTTTAAAAACTACTAGGACTACATACAGTAGGAACTGAAGGCACATCTTCATTATTTATCCACTAAAGTAGCATCTTGCAAGTTAGCTAATGCAACTATAAGAATCCAAAATAGCATGGAAACTAAATCTAAAGCCAAAAATAAAAATAAAAATAAAAATAAAAATAAAAAACCAGTTTCAAACCAGAACAAAGATGTTCAAGGCGAAAGAGAGATCTTTTACCATTTTATCATATATTTCCAGTGCTTACAAACCATAAGCCTATCATTATCGGCTAGCTCTGTGTATTAAATGGTGTTTGGCTATGGAGCATGTCTCCATGAACTATTTCAACATCTAATTAACATCAAGGCCCACTTAACAAATCACAATTTCCTACCCGGGGGGAATACACGGGTAAATGATAAAGCATTGCACTCAATTCTAAGCAAACGGTCTCCATCTAGAATCATTACTTCTACATAATTCAGATGCACAGTTGAAAAACTAATAACTAGAAAATTTCGATGAACACCAGTCCTAATCCTCTAGATCAATAGTCAAGTCTCCAACTTTCTTCAATCCACAAACATTACCAACATCCAAAACCAAATTCATGGCATCTAAATAACACCCAGTAACATCAACCTCCCAAAAAAATTTATTTTTTAAAAACAAACTATAAAATAAAATAAAAAACCTTACCAATTGTAGAGCAGTTCTACCAACGTACTCATCAGCAGGCCAAGAGTGCCTCCGACTATGAAACAGATGCCCACTCAACATGATCCGGACCCTAATTCCACCCCCAAAAAACAATCCAAAAAAAAACAAAAAAGAACCAAATTTTTATCACTTCAACTATCAACAAACCCACTTCAATCCCTAAATCAAACAACACCCATCAAAATTAGTGAGTCTCCGACTCCAAATTCCACAGTCAAACCACATCAGTTCAAATCAACTCATAAGAGTTGAAACTGAAGATTTCAGTTTTATTTGGGTCAAAAGAGGAGGAGAAATTAGAGACTCCAGATATGATAGATCGATTGAGTACTGGGATTCATTAGGGTTAGTCTAGAGAAGAGAGATGCGGAAGTGAATGACCGCCATTTGGGTTAGAAAAGAAAATAGGAACAGAAGAAAGAGGGATATGGAAAAAAATTTGGGGAATTAGGAAAGAAGTTCTATTAAGTTAAATTATTTTATTTATTTTTATTTTTTTATATTTTGGCAACAATACTGTCGTTGCAGTAGATATAAGGAAATATACGCAATGACATTTATCGTTTCCAATTTACACAATACGGTGGGGGGATTTGCAAAGGCCCGCGCAAGGCATTTTGGAGGAGGAAAATTCTATTTTATTTTTAGCAATGACGTTCGCATTGCCGTAACTAATTTTGACAACGACTAAAAAGTCGTTGTCAAAATCTTGTTGCAAAAAAGGGTTTTTCTTGTAGTGTGTGCTTGCGCGGAACCTGTGGAATGGGACGCAGTAGTACATGCACTAGATAGGTTAATAAAATACTTAACAACCTGCATACTTGATCTTGTATTGAACTTGACTTGACATCACACATTTCATGTGTAATTAATTGTACACCTTTAATATTACTGCATGCTCTTTGCTTTGCTCTTTGACTTTGACCCTGTCCCTTTTCTTTGATATACATGTTTCCTTTATCCTTTATTTTCTCTACTTGCTGCCCACGACTTGCTCTGAGGGCACTCTTTTCATTTTTTTAGATCAATTATTAACAGGTCCCGAAGGAGCAATACAGGAAGGAATTGGTGAGCAAACTCTCTGAAGATCGGAGCTGGATCATTAGACTGCTTAGCTATCTTTTGTTATTTGATTATTGTATTTCTTTTCATCATACTTTGTATTCTTGGGCTTTATAACCCGAAGTTTGTTTTATCCCAGATGTTGGATTATTATTTGGTGAATTATTTCATGATTATCTTTGAGTTTATTCATTGTTTATGTGATTATATTTTTTGTCTGCGTGGTTGTTTCTCTGTATATTGTTGAGTTAGACTGGTACAGCTTATGGATGATGTATAATCATTCGCCGGGCCTCTGTTACGTGCTCATATTTCCGTATTTTGGGAAGCGGGGCGTGACAAGTTTTTAGTGCTATCAGAGCCCCGGGTTGAGTAATATGTCAATCAAACATGACTATTTTTACGGAGGTTGGCTTTGATTGATATATTAGTCTAGTTTGGCTCTAGCCAGGTTAACTCAATAATATGTCCACCATGTTGATCACATGAACATGTAATAACTTTAATATAATTTGGATATTAATCCTATCCGATCCACTTCTGACTCCTTTGCATTCAATCCTTTGATTCCTTATATCCTTCTGTCCCTTGCATTCATTATCCTTTGTCAATCTACCAACATATGTCTAGGTATTCACCAACTGGATGTTTTTGCAGACTATGGCTCGTGAAGACTCTTTGACTCCACCGCTTAGGGTTGAACCATTAGAGAATTCCGCCATTCTCCAGGCAATGCATCGAATGATGAAGCTACAGAGATAGAACAATAAGCTAATGAGAGCAAGTCTGGAAAGAGCCTAGGATAGCGTGCAGCTCACCCGACTGAGTATATTTGTGCACCAGCATCATGTCTTTGCTATCATTAGGCAGACACAAAGGAGGAAGGGCCCGACATGCAACTTTTGCCGCAAGATTGGTCACTTACGCAAGGATTGCTGGGTAACCAACAGTCGATGTCTTGTATGCGGAGAAAATGATCACAAGGTTGGGGACTGCCCAAGGAGCAGGAGGAATGCACCAACTAGAGGATCAGTTCCTAGTGGAGGACAGGCTGGAGAACGTGGTCAGACCGACAACCAGATTGCAGAGGAAGCAGATCCTGTCGAAGGTGCGACCGCAGGTATTTTGTTATTTTGATGCATTTCAGTTCTTGCGCCTTTTGATTCTTCTGTGCTTGCATCTATCATATTTTTTCAATTCAGTATTGTGTATCATGTTAGTTATTTCTCCCTACTATATTCTCTTCAATTCTGATTTTGGCCCTTGATCCTCTTCCTTCCTATTTAATTCTTTGATTTTCTTTCTTCCCTTGTAGTCATCTTCTTCTTTGGCTCTTTATTGGGTATGAATTTATTTTTCTCCCACCTATTTTCTCTTAATAATTATTTTCCCGAATACTTTCTATATTTCGCTTGTTATTTGTTATATTTATTTTGGATCTCCTATTAAAAATGTTTCTCAACAAAGATTATGTTATTCCGAATAATGGTGTCTTTTAACTTCACTTTTCATTTTTGATCGACTATATATTTCTACTGGATTATTTTGATAAGACAAATTCTCATTTCGTTGTATAATGCTATTATTACTACTATTATTATTATTACTATTGTTTCATTATCATTACTAGTATTATTATTATTGTTACTGCTACTGATATTCTTAATGTTGTTCCCTTTATTTTATTACTGTTGTTAATATTGAATTACTTTCACAAAAATGTTGAACCCAAACTATATTTTGTCTTGCATCATCATTTTTAATAGTGTTGTTAATATTTTAATATTATTGTTATTATTATTATTATTGTTATCATTTTTGCGATTATTGTTATTATTATTGTTATGATCATTGTTATTCTTATTGTTATTAGTATTGATATTTTGTTATTATTATTGTTATTGATATTATTATTTTTATCGTTACTATTATTATTATTATTATTATTTTGTTTTGAGCCAGAACATGCTCAATTTTATATGCATTTCACCATTTCGGTGTAACCTAATATCGAGATGGCAAATATGCAACTCGATGTCAATGGAGGCAAATTGCAACTGGATATCGGGAAGGCAAAATTTGCAACTGAATATCCAGACGGCAATCTGCAACCTGATGTCGTGAAGGCAAACATGCAACTTGATGTTAAGAAGGCAAGAATTTCTACTGATTTGCTAATTGATATTTCAAGACTTTTTACTTATATATTGAAACTAATGGTAAAGAAATATTTTCTATATGACTTTTGTTGTACAATTACACTTTATGTTTCCATACAATTTGAACTAGTGTAGTTGATCTATTTATAGAGTTAATAAGACAAATTCTTACTTTGTTTTATAATACTATTTTTATTATTGCAATTATTTTCGTTATTAATATTGGTATTATTATTATTATTGTCATTTTTATTGCTGTTATTATTATTGTTTTCATTATCTTTATTATTGTTATTATTTTTATTATTATTGTTACTGTTTATTTTATTATTATTGATATTATTTTTATTATTGCTATTATCATTATTATTATTATCATTATTGTTATTATTTTTAATTCTATCATTATTATTATTATTGCATTATTTTCACGAATATGTTGAATTCTATTCTGTTATGTGTATTATCATTATTATCGGTATTGTTGATATTTTTATATTATTATTACCTGTATGATTTTGATGATTTTGATTACTGTTATTATTATTGTTATTATTATTTTGTTAATATTATTTTATTATGGTTATTATTACTTGTATCATTATTGTTGTTATTATCTTTATTATTATTGTTATTATTATTCCTATTTTTATTATTATTATTGTTATTATTATTTTTAGTATTGTTATTATTATTCTATTATTATTGATATTATTATTATTGATATTTGTTGTTATTATTATTTCTGTTAAAGCCATTACTTTTGATCTATATTATATCTTTTACTTATTTACATTGAAACTCAATTTTATGTTCTTTTGCATTATTTTATTATATCTATCTTGAGCCCATACTCTCTTTGATCCTGGTGTCTCATTTTTGTCTTCCTGCTCGGTTCGTCGATTGGTGTCATATGGCCTATAGCGACATGTATGTTGCTTGGAACATCACCATCGGAGTAGCGCAACGGAAGCGTGGTGTGCCCATAACGCACATGTCCCAAGATTCTCCTATTGTTTCTCCTTTTCTGCATTTGTTGTTTATTTCCCTCTATCCCTAGCATTCATCCTCGCCTGTTGACTCATTTGCTTGGTCTTACTCTCTCTTGTCCATCTTTCTTCAGTCTCAGCTCTATCTATTTCTTCATCTCTTTACTTGCTATCTTGCAAGTCTTGTGTCGTTTCTTTTTCATTTTTGATACCAGTTACTTCTTTCTTGTCTTCCATATGACCTCATTTTTATTCACTTCCTTCTTTTCTGGTGTTGCCTCTGCCTTGTTCCTTTCCCTTTAAACCTCTGTTTTGTTACCCCAGTTTGTTTTGCCTTGTCCTATGTACCGACTAAGCAAATTTTGAGGACGAAATTTTATTGTAAGATGGGTATGATTTGTAACCCCTATTTATGAAAATACGTATTTTTCGTGAGTATTTTTCTCTATTTTGATATTTATAAATTGTTATTGTTAAATTCGTTTTGAGCTTCTTTGTTAAAACATTTTTCAAAACAATAATTATAACTATTTCGAATAAACTTGTTTCCATTTCTACTTGATCAACTGATGGTGTTTTCAACCCTCAAAATATTGTTACTGATTGGAATTATTTCAACGAATTCCTATTTTTAATTATTGATATTATTACCCTAATAATTCATAATGTTATAGTTAGTATTTTTATTTTTATTGTAATCACTATTATTAATTTTTTCATATTAGTATTATTATTTTAGTATTCTTATCGTTAGTATGATTACTTATTATGGTTAGAACAAATCCATCCCTTCTTATTTGATGATTGTGTTTATAATTGTTTCAAATAATTTAAGTGATACAAATTGTATTTTTGTTATGAATCATGTTCTTTTGTATTCGGGTTTATATTAATCTTTAGATCTTTATACCCTATGAATTTTATTTTATTGGATCTAGTACCCAATTGCCCAATAACCAATATCTCCCTTTTCCCTATAAATACACTAATCTTGTCCTTAATCCCCTAACCCTAATTAATTTCCTAAACCTACAGCCGCCAAACCCCATTACTGTGTTAACCCATCTTCCTGTTCATCCCCTCTCCATCTCCCGCTCTCTCTGATTTCCGCCACCGAACCCATAACCCAACCTCTAACCACCCACCTCGTCTCCGTCTCCATCATCCACCCCTCGTCATCGCCTTCCCCTCCGCCTTGCCACCACTTTCCCGTCCTCTTCGTCTTCAACCGCTCGAACCCATCCTTCACTGAAACCCGTTACTGCCACTTTACCACCGCCGTGCCGTCCTGTGCTCCGACCCTCTCCGCTCACCCCTACACCCACCGATGACCCCTAGCATGCCCTCGTCGCCATCCAAGTCCCGATCGTTGTTGTCGTCATCTTCCCCTGTTTCGACCGAAAATAGAGTTCGGAGTTCGTCGAGGTTGCCAGCGTTGCGTCGCTTCCCGACCAGTCATCGCCGCACATCGCTGCCGCCAGCATCGCGAGCCCCGTCGCCAGCCACCACCATCATCGCCGAGTCTCTTCCTCCGTCCCACACTCTCTCTCTTTGTCGCTTTGGAGAAGAAGGAGTGCGAATGGAAGATTTTGTCGTTTGGTGTTCGGCCACACCCGATCCCACTCTCGTTGTCCCGTGTTTGCCCCCGATCCGGTGTGAAGAAGGAAACCGATTAGTGGGTTTCGCCATGTGGTGTTTTGTGTGTAACGGATCCGAAAGTGGTGTTTGCTGCTCGGGCGGATCCAGTGTGGAGAATTGTTACTATTTGCTGCTGTTTTGGTTTTCTTAGGTTTCTTCGCACGTACTTCGCAGGTATTTTTTGGAAATTTCGCCCGGGATTCTGATCCCGTTGTTCCTATTTTAATTATCTGCAATAACAGGAAAGTCTCTTCTTGAACCCTTTTTATTATTTTGGTTCAAGATTATTTGATCTCCTGCAAGTAGATCCGTCCATTTTACTATCAAAAACTGCTTTTAAGTTTTAACAATTCCGTTAAGATTATCGAGGGTTTACATGAGCTAACCCGACATACTCTTAACATCGTGCTATCTCTTCGATCTAAACCTAGTCCTCAATGTTTCATGCATTTGCACAATTAAACAACAAGGTTCTTGCATATGATTACTTGATGACTTGGACATGAAAACTTGAACATGCTAGATGAATTTAATTTATGAATTGACACCATGACCATGATAAATGTATCTTAAACCTTAGAAATTTGCATGTTGACACCTAGGATTGCTTTGATTACCAATTTGCATGGTATATGTGATCGTGTGAATTATTTGTTATCTTTTCATGTTAAGTTGATTTCTGGATTGCTGTATGTTTCACTTTGAATCAGATTTTTAGACATGCTAGTGACATAATTTTAGAAAACTTACTGAACATAAAATGTAGCCCTTGATGTCTAGATAACTTTTTCATAGTCTAAATTTAAAATCCATTTTGTCATCTATTAGTTATCATCACTTTACTGCAAATGTGTTAATAATTTCGGACTCATAATTTCATGCGTATCCTGCTGTTGTTTTTTTTATTTGACCCTGTTAATATTAAAAGGAAAAATCTGAAATAAATTAGGCTGGATCTAGACATGTATAGCTAATTCCTTGAATTTTTGTAGATTTTATTAATGAGTTCTCTGACCCGAAATAATTAATAGAACACAACCTACCGCATACTAACTGAACATAAAACCTACTTAGAATAGAGTTTTTACCCTAGTTCCTGTATCTTCTATATGCCTTAATTATACTCGCTGGAACCGTATGGAATTCTACTTTCCAGATCTTTCGGTGGATTCAATTTTACTATTGTGTAGTTTCCATAATCCATGTTTGGGTACAGCAAGGTCATGCTATCCTGATTTTGTGAAATGTGTTTATATGATGTGTTTGCCTCATGATTTGTCTGTAATTCTTAGAATTAGTCACACGTAGTAATATACAATATTGACACCCTCTTGCATGCTCACATAGGATGAAAATAAACTATTAATAAGCCGGGGTATTAAGGGTAAACTTGGTAGTGAACAATCGAGAAATGTAATCGGCATGGCCTTCTCGCTCGCACGAATACTTGACATAGAAGGAGGAGATTGTCTTGGAAGAATATTATCACCTTATCTTGTTATATCGTTATCTTGTTATCTTGTTATCACGTTATCTAGTTATGCCGAGTACACGAATCATTAATTCACCATCGGTCTAAAACGAACACTGTGCTTGTGCGGAACCTGTGGAATGGGACACAGTAGTACGTGTACTAGATAGGTTAATAAAATACTTAACAACCTGCATACTTGATCTTGTATTGAACTTGACTTGACATCATGCATTTCATGTGTGATTAATTGTACACCTTTGATATTACTGCCTGCTCATTGCTTTGCTCTTTGAATGTGACCCTGTCCCTTTTCTTCGATATACTTGTTTCCTTTATCCTTTGTTTTCTCTACTTGCTGCCCACGACTTGCTCTAATGGCACTCTTTTTCTTCTTTTTAGATCAAGTATTAACAGGTACCGAATGAGCAATACAGGAAGGAATTTGTGAGCAAACTCTCTGAAGATCGGAGCTGGATCATTAGATTGCTTAACTATCTTTTATTATTTGATTATTGTATTTTTTTCATTGTACTTTGTATTCTGGGGCTTTATGACCAGAAGTTTGTTTTATCCCAGATGTTGGATTATTATTTGGTAAATTTATTTCATGATTATCTTTGAGTTTATTCATTATTTATGTGATTATATTCTTTGCCTGGGTGGTTGTTTCTCTTGTATATTGTTGAGTTAGACTGGTACAGCTTATGGATGATGTATAATCATTCGCTGGGCCTTCGTTACATGCTCGTATTCTCGTATTTTGGGAATCGGGGTGTGACAAATCATGTGATGAAGTCCATACTGATGTTCTGAGATCAACTTGCCTCTTTGGTGCTACAATCCCTGCATCTCCTGCCTAAGCCTTCTGGCTTGCTTACTTAGACTCGGATGCAGCTTCCATCGTGCCAAAACTAAGATCCAATCTTGAGTAATCACTTTAATACTGGCTTGCCTGATCTCATCATTTAGCTTCTTACCTCCTTCACAGTTTTTGGCTGAGGCTAATACTTCACTACCTCGATCTTCTACGATTCGGTAGCCACTCCCTCCTTTAGAATAGGACGTGGCCTATGAACACCACTTTAGACTTCCAGCATTCACTTTGACAATTTGCACAAAGTTGATGCTCCTGTAGCTGCTCTGAACTACAGTCAAATGCTCAGCGTGCCCTTCTTCCTTTCCTGCTAGGTCAACTCTAACAAATTTATACTTACGATCTTTCCTCCGATTTGGAGTTTACAGCCCTTATAGCACAAATTTGTAACAAGAATTGCTCCAGATGATGTAATCAACAAAACCAAATCTAGAGTTGCCTCCCGCTTACATCTCAACTTCTTCAAAAATAATTCAGACAAAAGAATATGATGAACTAAGTTTGAACAAAACGATTGCTTGGATTTCATATATATATATATATATATATATATATATATATATATATATATAAATTCATTCGGTTAGAAAAAGTATTACATCATATATTACTTCTTACTCCAAAAAAAATTTCCAAATACAACTTTTAAACTTAGTTGCAACGCCATATGCACACACTGGTAATGGCTCTTTTGCCTTCTTCAACTTGCCTTTAGTAAGTGTGAACTCTTACTCTTGGTGAATAGGCTCCTTTCCTTTGTTGTTCACCTTCGGGGATAATCTGCCGCTACTCTTTTGAAACTGGGGACAATCTGGTCAGATATGACCAATCTTCCCACATTTGTAACAGACATGGGTATCTATCTGAGGGTTTTTCCTCGCACACTGGCGCTTGAAATGACCACGCTCCCTACATAGGAAAAAACTTCCTGGCTTGGCACCTCCAAGTTTACCTTCCATTTTCTGAGTCTTGTGCTTCCGACCTCGGTTCTTGAACCCTGTTGCTGGTGCAGATCATTTCCCTTGTAGTCGTGGACAGATTGATTTCTTGTACCTAACTTCCTCACAGAAATGGCACACTACAACCTCGGTGGTCCCCTGGATTTGCTCTCATTCATGCTGCAGTCGTTCCAATGTGGAATCAAAGTGTTCCTACTCCTCCTTTAGGCTTGCTAATATAGCTCTGCCAGCATCACCCAGTTGCTTAGCTTGACGACCTTTCCTTGTCGTTTACTTCCTCAGCTTCATTATTTCCCGATGTATGCTGGCCGCCACCGCTGTGCATTGATCTACACTTAGCTCTTGTGATGGTGAAGGCGAGTCCGTCATGAGATTAGCTTGTAATGAAATCTCCTTCGGCTCCTCGCTCGAGATCATCGGATCATCCCTTGAAATCAGTTCACTCTCTTCCATCCACACATCCTCGGTTAGGATATCCTCGAAAACCATCCTTAAAACACATATATATTGGAATTAGTCCAGATATAGAAACATTATAAAACATAAGTTTAAAGAAACAACAATATGAATTATGATTGTCTATAACTAGCTAAAACCCAACTCCTAAAGGCATCCAAGTTTAGTTTTCCTACAGTGTTGGATTGTAAATTGAAGTCGGCTCTGATGCCACTTTGTAATGCCCCGAATTTCTATGCCGGGAAACCGTAACATAAGCTAGAATATTTTCCTTTAATTAGCCACAATACACAGAAAAAACAGGAAAATTTAAAACTTTTTATTCAACACAAATGTATTACAAGTCCGAATGTTATAAAACTGCAATACATTACATCAGTGTACAATAATGCCATACAAGCCCAAGTGTTACAAACATTCGATAAAAATTACATCAGAGTAAAATGAATAATAAATAACACTTGGTACTTTCACTTGGATGTTTCTCAACATAAATAATTTACAATAGATGTCAGAATGGTGACAAACATATATTACAACTGAATCAACACTGCTTCTCTTGCTTTGAGTCCGTCTGAATCCTGTACCTGTAATTTTGCAATCCAGTACCTATTGAAATGGGGACGTCAGTACATATACTGATGCTTTAAGGCTGATAACTAGCAGCGATTCTCAACTTTAAACTAACAGATTGATAAAAAGAGAAATTTGTATATATAATTAATGTGTTAGTGTTTGCTATGACTTAGACTCTAATGCAAGATTAACTAATGCAAGGATGCTCTTATTCTAATGCAAGCAAGTATCCGGAACAGTATGTGTCCCATACCTCATACGCCCATAAGAAGCTGTTTCTTCATATATAAGGATTTGAATCCGCGCTATGAATTCTACTCTTGTACTCAACCTATTTATGAAGATACAGCGTGACTGATGAGGTTGCTCCGAAATGGTCTAATCCCGCCATTTGCAGTCATATAGTGGTGTCTCTGTTTGCCACTATTACCAGGCGTACTGGACCTCACTCAAAAATCTGACGAACCCTTGGAGTGAACTACAACACAGGTTAGCTCAAATCATCCCCTGTGGCCCCCTAACAGTTAGACCGTAGTTCATGGCTTGTTTGCATTTCTTGATATAGAGCATGACGGAGTTCCAGGGGGTCCATCCCTAGTGCCGATAGGAATCGCTCCCACCCATATCATGATGCTTCAGAAATTAACAGACGAGATACGGATCCCATTCTCCCAACTCGTGAGAAGGCACAGATAGTATTCCTTTGACAGGAAGGGTACAACCAATAATACCACCTAGTGTTGGCCTATAGAATAAGTTGGATCATGTTCATATATAAGGATTTGAACCCGCACCATGAATTCTAGTACTCAACCTGTTTTCGAAGATACAGCGTGACTGATGAGGTTGCTCTGAAACGGTCTAATCCCGCCATTCGCAGTCATATAGTGGTGTCTCTGTTTGCCACTATTACCCGATGTACCGGACCTCACTCAGAAATCTGACAAACCCTTGGAGTTAACTACAATACAGGTTAGCTCAAAGCATCCCCTGTGGCCCCCTAGCAGATATACCATAGTTTATGGCTTGTTCGCCTTTCTTGATATAGAGCATGACAGAGTTCCAAGGGGTCCATCCCCTAACACCGACGGGAAACGCTCCCACCCATATCATGACACTTCAGAAATTAACAGACGAGATACGGATCCCGTGCCCCCAACTCGTGAGAAGGCACAGACAGTATCCCTTTGACAGGAAGGGTACAACCAATAATATCACATAGTGTTGGCCTATAGAATAGGTCAGATCATAAGGTATCACCCTTAATACCAACCCTTTCTCTTCAACGAAAAATGATAAAAAATAAGGGTTAAGTAGTAATAGCCAAAAGTTACTACCCTAACGGTGTCACGAACCCTAAAAAATCCGTGGGATGACAACAGTACTAACACAACATGCTAGGTCATAAGTTAGACTTCACAAGATAACTCTACTAGGTGCTCAACCTAGACTTACTAGAATCCCTAAGGATCCTGTTCATAGCCTATCGACCCAAGACCTCTGCAATACGAACGTAGATGCATGCTATTACCCTGAACTTGGATTCCGTCTACACTCCCGGCCCACGATCAACCTACATTGGTTAAGATCTGACGGTGCACAAGGGGTGACACGTCCACAGTCCATGAGGAGTAAAATAAATACACGTCTTGATGGTTGATGGCTCCTAGGGCAATGATATACCCTAGAAGAGCACAATAACTGCGTACAACTTACATATGAGTCGACTAGCTACGTATGAGCCAACCGAATTACATACGAGCCAACTGGCTATGTATGCGACAAATGATTCATATAGAAGCAACCATAAAAGTTTTCTAACAACCTAGAAGCAAAATAACATGCTACTAGCAAAAATTGATCTTTTATAATTAGAAGAAATAGAAGAATCTTCTAACAGCCTAATATAAGCATACTACTACTGAGTACACAAAAGCGACATAAAAAGCCTTCTAACAACCTAGAAGCAAACAGTGTTGCGCTAATCGGAATTCGACAAAATTAGAGTTTTTTAAAAAAGTGATAACATGTACTACAACTCTCTAGTTGAACACTTTTTTCAGATCCGGTAAGGAACTCAAAATTCCATTTCAAACAATAACAGTACAGCCAAAAGCTGAAACTTTCCAAGCTTATAACTTTTGCTATACTTGTCGGAATTTCACGAAATAGGACATTTTGAAAAAGGGAGAACATCTACTACAACTCTCTAGTTGAACACTTTTTCAGATTTGGTACGGAACTCAAAATTTGGTCACTTGAACACATGCAAAAGTTAACCAAACTACAGATTTTCAACAGAAAAGCTGAAACTTCTAAATCTTGTAACTTTTGCTCTACTTATCAGAATCTAACGAAACTAGAAATTTTGAAAGGTGGGAACATGTACTACAACTCTCTAATGGAACAATTTTCCAAACTCAGTAAGTAAGAGGTACAAAAACATCAAACAACCTAAATAGCGAGCTTTCAGCCGAAAGCTGGCTGCTGTGATTTGTGAAAGCCATAACTCCTACTCCGCTTATCGGATTCTAACCAAATAGGACATTTTGGAAAGGTAAGAAACTCTAATACAACTCTCTAGTTGAACACTTTTTCAAACTCAGTAAGTAAGAGGTACAAAAATATCAAACAATCTAAACCGCGAGCTTTCAGCCAAAAGTTGGCTGCTGTGATTTGTAAAATCCATAACTCCTACTCCACTTATCAGAATCTAACTAAATAGGATATTTTGGAAAGGTGAGAATCTCTAATACAACTCTAGTTTATCACTTTTCCAAATTACTTATAGAAATCAAAATACAGCCTCTTGAACACATGTCGATGTTAACCCCAAAACAACAGTTTGCTGTTTTTTGCTTTGAAATTCGCTGTTGGGGGGAAACGTCTATTTAACCTAATAAATTAACCCACAAAATTATTTAAACTTAGAGCATGGTAACAACACATAGGAGTGCCTCTAAAATTAATTTGGGCTTAAGATTCCACCTTTAGCATAGGTAATTAATTCTAACCCTAAAACTACAAAGATTGAATCTTTATGCCTTATTTTTGTGTTCTACCAGTTCAATCTTGTATGCCTTTTATTCTAGTCCATAAACACTCATATGAAAATGATGATAGTCAAATTTGTGAACATAACAAGCAAATAACAATAATAATAACAATCCAAAAAGTTAAGAAACCCCCAACCAAACTAGTGTAGGAAGGACTTGCTTTCTTGCTCTTCTGCTTCTTGTTCTTGCTCCTTGTTCTTGCTCCTCTTCAAAGAGAACTCATGAAGGAACCAATGAAACCCTAACCCATATTTTGATTTTGATCTCTCTTTCTTTTCTTTTCTTCTCAATTTTTGCTAAAATAAAACAAGTAAAACAACTAGAAGAAAATCTAATTGAGGAAGAGATGGGATGAAAACACAAATGAAAAATGGGCTTTGCCCTTTCAGGGTTGGCCGGGAAAGGGTAAAGGGAGGGGGTTGGGGGGGGGGGGGTGTTATAGGAGAAGGGGAAAGGGTTTTGTGGTTGAGAAAAGAGATAATATTCCTCTTTCTCATGGTTAGAACAATTGGAGTTTTATTTGCAATTTTATGTTACAATCAACACCCTAATCCAATCCCTACCCTCCATTTGATCATGATGGTAAAAAATAAGAGGTATTTTTCCAAAATCACATACTACATGATTTCGTACAAACGTACGAAATTGATATAGTATTTATACGAACATATATCTGTCTACACAGATAATTTTCATTAGTTAAAACGAATAATCTCTACCAAAAATATTTTAATTCAGAAATAACAATAAAAATAATTTTATTAACGGCTCGGAAGATTTTAGTACCAATTTGATACGATACAGATGTATACAGACTGGTATGTATATACAGATAATGTTTATTAACAAAACCAGGTAATATCCACAAAAAATATTTCAATTCTGAAAATAAAAATAAAATAATAATAAAATAATAATTTTTTTATTCCCAGCCCGAGATTTTACAGACATTTTCTTAAAAAATGCATTTTACAGGATTTTGTACAAGTGCACATAACCGATACAATACATATATATACTTACTAGTATATATATATACAGATAAGTTTTTATTAGTAAAACCAAGAAATTTACATAAAAATATTTTAATTTTAAAAATAATAATAATAAAAATCTAATATCCGACCGTGATATTACAAAATAAGTCATCGATCCTGGGCAACAGATACCTGTTCTTCACAGTAACATTGTTCAGTTCCCGATAATCAATGTCCAGTCAACGACTACATCCTTCTTGTTGAGAAAAAGGACTGGAGCACCCTACTGCGATACACTGCGTCTGATGAACCCCAAATCAATTAACTCCTGAATTTGCACCTTAAGCTCTGCTAACTCAACCAGTGCCAGCCTATAGGGACTTTTTGATAACGGCACCGTACCAGGCTGAACTTCCATACCGAACTCCATATCCCTATTAGAAGGTAAGCCAGGCAACTCCTCTGTAAAAACATCCAGGAAATCCCGCATTACTAGCGGCGCAGACTCACAGCCTGAATGTAATTCTACCGCACAAACCTACTGATCAACTGCAGTCTCAGTTCGGCCAAGGGACATCTCCCCGATATGGAACTCAAACTCTGTGCGACCTGGGATTTGAAATACAACTTTCTTGGCATGACAATCAGTAATGGCATGGGATTCACCCAACCAATTCATACCGAGAATAACGTCATATCTGGAATTCCAATTACAATCATGTCAGCCTTGAAATCTGTGCCGCCAATAACCACTAAAACACATCCTGCACTCCCTAGTACAAATGACAACACTACCCCCAGTCACAATGTTCAAAGCCTCTGACATGATGCTGCACTCCAACTGATGGAGAGCCACGAAGCAGGAAGAGACGAAGGAATGGGTTGCCCCAGAATCAAAAAGAACATGAGAAGAAAAAGAGCAAACAAGGACAACACACAAGATAGAGCCAAAAGCAAAGGAAAAGGATTGATGATCAAGGGTGAGGAAAGCACAAGGAAGAAATATAATATCAAAGAATAATGAGAAAGAAAAAAAGAAACAAAGTAAAACAACAAAAACAATAAAATGCAAAATATACCTGCAATAACACCCTCTGATGTCTCGGCATCTGCAGCAGTCAGGTGGAAAGCCTGACCTCTCCTGGGGGCAGCTGTCCTCTGACCGATAATCTAGCGCTGAGGAGGAAGCGGTGGCCTGACTAGACCACGAGCTGGGGCTACCTGCTGAACTGGAACCCTGGCTGGAAAAGCCATCTTCTGCTGTGGAGAATCCCGCACCGTATGATCAGGAGCACCACAACCAAAACAGCGGCGATTAGCACGTCTGCAGTCCTTGCGGTCATGCCCAGGAAGTCGGCAAAAGTCGCAAAAACTAAGCCTCTAAGGACCCGCAGAAGAGTAAGGAGCTGCCTTAACCGGATGGGCTGGGACAGGCCTCCGAATCGCCCCCCCAGAAGGCCTAGCAACCACAAAGTGTGGAACAGTCCGCTGGGGAGGAGCCAACCCACTACGAGCATGCTCCTGAGCTTAAGCTGCCTCAAGAGCCTCAGCATAAGTACGCAAGCGAAGGGAGACAAGTGGCACCTGAATTTCTCGCTCAAGTCCCAGTGTGAATCTGTGATCCTTGTCCTCTTCGTTCGCCCAAGAACGACTGCAAAACGGCTAAGTCTGGTGAATTCCACTGCATACTCATCCATAGACCTGGAGCCCTGTTTCAAGAAAGTCTCATGTTACAATATTGCATAGAAAATATGTAACAAAATCCCAATAATAGAACAAGGACCAACTTGTTTCATGGCCAGGAACTGTTGCTCCATTTCAACTCGAGTGTTGCTAGGAAAAAACTTCTCCAAGAAGCTCCTAGTGAACGTGGCCCAAGTAACAGGTCGTTCCATCCTTTTGGACTCAGACCTCCACCAAATGTGAACCAGGTCCACCAGCTGGATGGCTACCACCTCCACTCTATCAGCATCGGCAACTCTTGCTGCCAAAAACAACTTCTCAGTTCGGATCAACCACTGTTCGGTCTCCAAAGGCGTCTCAGTGCCGGAGAATCTACCAGGATGCAGCCTCATTAAATCTGTGACTATACCCAGAAGGGAAGGGAGAGCTGCCAATGAACATTGGGAGGTGGAACCCCAGGCAGCTTCCAAGGCAGCCATCACGGTCATTGTGGTTTTGCTGCATATTGATCAACCATTCCAACACATTGGTAACGGCCTCATGCCCAGGCTGATCTTCGTAGAACCTCTATGAGCCTTGGTCTACACAAGATCAAAAATAGTTAGCATCTAGATCAAAGTTGATTATAATTCATTTATGGGTGCATGGTCCGTGTACTGTTGAGCCAATCCCAGATCGAGCCAAGCTTGTCTAATATATCAGTCAAACTAATACATTAGACAAACCTGGCTCTGATGCCACTAAAACCTTGTTACGTCCTGCTTCCTAAAATAAGATACAGAATACGGATACGTGACTATGTCTAGCAAATACTTTTCATCATCTATAAGCTGTCAAGATCTTTACAACGAGCACAAGTATAAGCAAGAGGAATACAAGAAGAATAGTCAACCACGCATGCATATATGAATCAATATACCAACAGGAATTTACTTGAAACAAATTTAATAATCTCAAATAAAGCAGATCTGAACAAGTTAATAATTCTGGGTTGCATTGCTTAATACAAAATACAAAATAATCTCAACAACAAGTCAGTCGCGTGGTCTATAACGACTTGTCTGCAGCTTGGAACGTCACCATCAGAGTGGTGCAGCGGGAGCGTGGTGGGCCCATAACCCATAGGTCCCTGGATCATATTGTTGCTTCTCCTTCCTTGCATTGTTTTGGTTTTCCCTATCTCTTGCAATTATTCTCATCTGTTGACTTATTGTTTGATTCAATTCATCCCTATCTTTTCTCTCTTTGATTTCAGTTCTGTCGACTTTCTTATGACTTTGTTATCTGGTGTTATTCTTTCCTTTTTGATACTGTTTATCCACTTTCTGCATTCCATTTGATCCCATTGTTATCCCCTTCCTTCTATTTCGGGTTTTGCCCCTGGTTTGTTCCTTTCCCTTTAACCCTCTGCTTTGTTACCCTCCCCCAGTTTGCTTTTGCCGCGTCCTATGTACCGCCTAAGCAAATTTTGTGGATGAAATTTTGTTGTTAGGTGGGTAGGATTGTAACCCCTGTTTTCCCAAACCCATATTTTATGTGTATTTTTCTATATTTAAAATTTTTGTACATTAATTTTTCTGCTTTCAAATTCTTTGTTAAAGTGTATTTTTAGATCTTCTGTTAAAACCTATTTTGAATCAATAGTTTATTTATAACTATTTTCCAATGATATTTTTTTTTATAATACAAATATTTTTATTATGCTTTGGATTATTATGTTTATTATTATTATGTGTTGATTTTTGTATTATTAATATTATTTTTGTTAATGCTCATTATGATTATTGTTATTTTTGTTATTCGTGTTATTTTATCTTTTACTCTTGATTGTTGATTTAAAAATCTATTTCTATTGTTATTTATATTTGTAGTATTTCAAATTATTTCTATCTTGTAGATCAATATATATTTTGATATATAATCCTACTTTTATTTATTACTTTATCTATTCAATTTGATCTTTAATTTAAATCTTATTTTAAAACCCTAATCCTATTCCAAATCCTAATGTTGATCCCTAATAGATTTACCAAAGCTAAATTAAACCCAATCCTATTTTAACTCCTATGGCATTAATCCATATCAATACCCATTAAACAATCCTATTACTACTTCTGATTACCCACAACCCAATTACCCATTAACCCAACTCCTAAACCCTAATCCCCCCATATATATATCCCTAACCTCAAACTCTAACCCTAACATCTAAACCCTACACCCTAGCACCCGACCTACCCTCTATCTCTCTCCCCCCCTTGGCCGCACCGCAATCCGACGCCGCAACACCCCAAACCCGAGCCCCCATCATCCCTTGGCCGATCTCTCCCTTGGCCGACCATCTCCCACATCACCATATAATCCCTAGTCTCTCTCTCTTGGTGTTCTCATGTGGCTGCAAGCCACTATTGTCTTCATCCCTTCTTGGATCATCTCTCTTTTGGTGGAATTGTTCGTGTGGAGATTTTTGCTCAAGTTTGCTTGGATTCATTCATTTTTGGATTTTGCTCGTTGTCGGGAATCCATTCCCGTTATTCTTGATTTTCGTCGTTCTTCATCTTCGGTTAAGGCAAGTAAATTGTACTCTAATTCCTTTGTTTGATACAAGTCAAAAATACCACCTATAGTGTAGTTAGGTCTAGAGACGACTCTTGTGTGTTATCCTTGATGGATTTTGTCTCTATTGTGAAAACTTGACCATAGTTGGCTCACGACACAATATGGACATGAATTAACTTAGGTTTTTGCCCGTTCTTGATTTGATCACGTATGCGGAATTTTTGTGAGAATTTGGTTATTTATTGGGATCCATGTGATAGCCTTGCTTTAGATATGTTAACAACCCTAATTCATGATGCTTAGATACTTGGTAGACTCGATTTCATGTTTGTTTGTGCTTTGAACAAGTCTTGTATGATATATGTTGAGTTGTTGTTAAAGGGAAAAAATCTGTATTTTGTCGTTGATCTGTTTTGTTTACTGTTTTGGACTGTCTTGAAGTCAGTAAGAAACGTGTAATGCCCCGATTTTCATTTAATGAAAATTATTTTTTTTATTTTTCACGTAGTGTGCACGTGCAATAGTTTTGGTAATTATTTTCATTATGATGAGTATTGAATGTTTAACTATGTGCTCTTTTATTATTTTGTATAAAGCTTTTTTTTTTCAATAGACAAAAAGCCTTTCTTTTTAAAAAAAAGCCCAAATTGAATTAATTTATTTTCTTTTATAAATTATTATTTTGGCCCAAAAACTAAAGCCCATGTGCTAATTTATTTTTAAATACAACTTGTAATGTAGAATACATTTTAAAGAATTTTTTTTGTAAAATATAATGTACAAATTTTTTGGAGGCAAATGCTTGCACGTGCATTGCACGTACACGTGCAAAGTGCACTTCCCAAGCATGGCCGGTTTTGGAGCTTTGGAGGGAAATAAAAATTTTCAAGTGGAGTCATGGTGGTGGTGGTTACTTGATCATGGGTGGTTAGTGTAACTCCTTAAATCTTAGCCATTTATTTCTAACTCCTACTTCAATCTTAGCCATCCATTTCTCTAGATTTTTAGTATAAATACCCCCACATAGCCTAGTTATTCTTGTGCTTATTATTTCCTCCAAACCTATAGTCTAAAAAATACAATTATCTAGTAGTTAGTAAGTGAGTAAAAGATTGAGAGTTTGTGTGGGGATTGTGCTTGCATCATCAAGAAGAGGGGAGGTCGACTTTCTGTAACACCGAAAAATAGCATATGGCTATTTTGCATCGTAATCTGTGCACAATAGAGAATTTCGTGCGATTATGTATTTTCTGATAATAATTATTTTTAATTATGAAATATCCGTTATTGTCTACTCTACTTATTATTATTTTCGAATTAAATTATTTTATACGGATTATTACGAATTAGTTTTAAGGTATTTTGTATTGTTGGATTATTGAAGTAGAGAGTTGGGCTTTATTTGAAATGTATTAAGGCTAGGAGGCTTGTACGAAATATTCCCTTAGATATTTATCTATCTATTATTATTTATTCCCTTTTACAAAAAACACCTCCTCTCTCCTACCTTCTCTCCTTCCTTCTCCTTCCTTCTTTCTCCTTCCCGTTTCCTTCCCCAAACCGAAGAAGGAACCCACCCCTCTGCCCTTCTCCCTTTCCTTCCTCCTCCCCGTTCCCTTCCCATCCCGACCCCAAAAACGAAGAGAACCCCGACCTCTTCTTCTCCTTTCCTTCTTCTTCTCCCGTCCTGGTTCCATCCTGACCCAGAAAACCACCCCCCCGGCCCCTCCTCCCTCCCTTCCTTCTCGTCCCGTTCACTCCCAACCCATGGAAAACCCCCATTTCCTTCTCCTTCTTCTTCTTCTTCCCGATCGGAAGGAAACCCCCCGCCATCGAACCCATCGACCGATGCTTCCCCACCTCAAAATCCACCTCATTTCTTCGTCGATTTCCAATTAAATCGGGGGGGTAGACTAAGTGAGGGATTCTGTACATCGTGGTAGCGTCAGATTTTCGAATGGATTCCGGGAAGGTAAACCCTAATTATTTTATTGTATAAATTTAAGTTGGATTAATTTTTATTGAGTAGGATTATTGTGGTAGAGAGATTTAGAGATGTTGGAAATTGTAGATGTGAGAAATTAGCGGATTTTTAGGGAGATTGCAAGTTGTTAGTAAAATAGGGTTTTGGGTTTGTAAAAGAGAACTATATGGATATGAATTAAGTCTCGTATAGTAATAGAAATTGTAGTTGGACTATTAGAATATTTTGGGGGCGATTTTAGTAATTATTTGGGGATGAAAATACCATAGGTATTAGATTATCACGTGCATCGCATGTGTATATCCCAAGCGTTCAATAAACGCTTGTGTGATATTTGGAATAGTGTTATTAGCTTTTATTATTGGTTTGGATAATTTGAATTTTAATTGCTTTGAAACTGATGATAGGATATATTTGCGACTTTGAATGCGAGGTGGCATGGTGGCGCTTCGGATCTTCGCGGAATATGTGAGTTAATTTATTTATGTATTTTTGCAGTTGAGGAATATGTGAGTATCGATTTATTTACGTATTTTTGTGATTGTAGAAATATGTGAGTACTAATTTATTTATATATTTTTGTGGTTTGAAGAATATGTGGGTATAAATTTAATTACGTATTTTGTGTATTAAGGAATATGGTGAGTATGATTTATTATGTATTTGATGTTTTAAAAGATGGTTGAATAACGTATATGTGTATATGGGGATGAGTTATATTTAGATGATGATATCAAATATGGTGTGTATGGTTTTATACACGTATTTTGATGTTTTGAAGAAGTTTGAATAAACTAAAGTATTGATATGGATTATGGATGAGGCATATGGGGATAACGTGTATTGGTATAAATTTATGGATAAAGGGATTAGTTATGTATGTGGGGATTCTCTACTTCTAATTTAGTTGCTTGCTCTCTTTAATTGTTTAAGTATGTGTAGAAAGAACCATCTTTAGGGTTACTACTTGTGTAGGTGAAGAAAAGAACCCATCTTTTAGGTGTGAGTTGTAGGCTGAGAAAGAACCCATTTTGAGGGTTGAGTAAATTGTGGATGCTAAAAGAACCCATCTTTTGGATATGAGTTGTTGTGGGTTGAGAAAGAACCCATTTTGAGGGTTGAGTAAATTGTGGATGCTAAAAGAACCCAACTTGATGTTATGTTAGTTGTAGTATGATAAAGAAACAATCTTTTGATGTTGTCAGTTGTAAGATGTTAAAAGATCACACCTTTATGTTGATTACTTGTTGTAGGTTGAGAAAGATCCCATTCCTATGGCTATATTATTTATGTATGAGAAAAAGAACCCATTTTAGTTGTTAGTATTAGTGAGTCAAAAGAACCCATCCTATGGATTTGGATTGTTGTAGATAAAGAACCCACACTTGTGATATATTAAGAATCCATGCTTGAGTTGTGTGAAGAACCCATTCATGCCTATGTGACATTCCAGTAAAACCTACCATGCTTGAGTTGTTGTAGGTTGACTATAGTGAGAAACTCATGTTTGAGTTGATTATAGTAGGTATGCCATGATGAGTTGATTTTAGAAGGATACCATGCTTGAGTTGATTTTAGAAAGATAGCATGCTTGAGTTGTTGTAGGTTGATTATAGCGAGAAACCCATGCTTAAGTTGATTATAGTAGATTCTTCTCTTACTTCTAATTATAGAAGATAAAGTTTGCTAGTAAGCACGTTTGGTTGCTTCTAGGTTTGACTACCTGTATGGTTGTTTGTATGTGGTTTTGCTCGTACGTGGCTCGACTGGCCTGTATGTAGCTGTGGGTCTCATACGCAGCTTATTTGGCTCGTATGTATGTTGTCGTCTCATACGCGGCTCGACTGGCCCGTATGTAGATGTTGGTCTCATACGTAGCTTATTTGGCTCGTATGTATGTTGTTGTCTCATATGCGGCTTGACTGGCCCGTATGTATGTTGTTGGTCTCATACGTGGCTTATTTGGCTCGTATGTATGTTGTTGTCTCATACGCGGCTCGACTGGCCCGTATGTAGCTGTTGGTCCCATACGTAGCTGTTTAGCTCGTATGTGTTTTTTGGTTACTCGTATGCAGCTTCTTAGCTGATACGCAGTTTGTTGTGCTCATCTAGGGTGATATCATTGCCCTAGGGCTATCGACCATTAAGACGTGTGTTTAGCTTACTCCTAAGGGACTGTGGACGAGTCACTTCGTGGGTGCCGTCAGATCTTAACCGTTGGTTAATCGCGGACCGAGTGTGACGAATCCAAGTTCAGGGTAGTAGCATGCGAATGCGTTCATATTGCCAGGGTCTTGGATCGATAAGCCATGAACCGGATCCTGAGGAATTCTGGCAAGTCTAGGTTGAGCAGCCTAGCGGAGTTATCTTGCAAAGTCTAATTTAAGACCTAGCATGTGGTGTTATAATATTGTCATCCCTAGGATTGTTCAGGGTTAGGGACATCGTTAGGGTAGTAACTTATGGCCATTACTACTTAACCATTACTTATTATCATTATTCGCCGAAGGGAAAGAGTTGGTATTAAGGGTGATTCCTTATGATCCGACCTGTCCTATAGCCCGACACTAGGCGGTGCTATTGGGTTGTATCTTCCTGTCAAAGGGATACGTACGGTGTTTTCTCACGAGTTGGGGGCACGGGTTGCGTATCTCGTCTGTTAATTCCTGAAATACCGTGGCTTGGGGTGCAACAGGATGCAATGTGCAGTCCTGCGCTTGCGAGACCCCAGGATTGCGACAGGGTAGGCTTCGTGCTACCCTGCGCATGCGAGACCCTATGTTCTTTTGATTTTCGAATGAGGCCCGATACACTGGGCAATAGTGGAAAACATGGACACCACTATATGACTGCAGTAACGGAACTAGACCGTACCGACAACCTTGTTTTTGAGTGAGGTCCGGCATGCCGGGTAGTAGTGGCAAACATAGACACCACGAGCGTACTGCATTGGTGGGACTTGACTACGTCTGCAACCTCATCAGTCATGTTGTATTATCAGGAACATGATTGTGTACAAATAGAAATTCATAACGTGGGTTCAAATCCCTATATATGGAGAAATGGCTTGAGATGGGGCGTATGTAGTATGGGATGCATACTGTTCCGGAGACTTGCTTGCATTAGAATAAGAGCATCATTGTATTGGTAATCTTGCATTAGAGTTAAGTCATAACATACACTGGCACATCAATTATATGTACACGTGTTTTTTCCATTCGAGATGAATTGCGAGTGTGATAGTTGAAGTAAATTAATAACCAAGCTATGGGCTTGGGATGTGATGTGATATTAGCCAAGTTCGGCCTTGGAGTGCGGTGATCATCGCCCAAGCTATCGGCTTTGGGGTGTGATATGTTATTACCCAAACTATGATTGGGATATGGAGTATATTGTGATGAAATGCAAGTAAATGGTAATGTGCAATGAGATGTTAGGTTGGACATGAATGAATATGGTAGTATGAGAATGAATGCATATGTTTATGACGTGATATGTGATATAATGCAATAAGATCAATATCTGTATTATGAGAGTGGTTATATAAATGGTTAATAAAGATAACTATGTTATGAGCGGGTATGGATATACATACAGGTGATGACTCAGAGAGTAATTGATGTGAAATCACATTTATGATGTTTACATATTCAGATGTCAAGTAACATTTGTTTATCTTGGTAATTGTGAGTTCGTTATGTTTTTACTTGTAAGTTTAATTTATTTACTTATTTAATAAATTATAGTCACACCAAAAATGGCTAACCCCTTAGTGTTTGGAGGTTAGGGAGTCCCTGGACTACCCTAGGTCCCTACTGTTACAGGTCCTCAGCAGTGCAGAGGTGAGGTGTTGGTACAGGTTCCTGTGGAGTGGAGCTCCAGTTTACATTTGTTGTTATGGTTTAATTGTAAATAGTAAAGGTTTTATGCTTTAAATTGTATTTTTGATGTATAAGTATGTGGATGATGATGAAGAGTATAGTGTGAGGTGGCATGATATGGTTTTGACCCGTACGCATCTCGTTGTGGAGTACCGGGCGTTGTGGTATGTTTTTACAAGTATTTTCTAAAAACTTACTACGTTTTCAAAAGAATTTATGGTTTTTAATTGATAATTGATATACTGTTATGAGTTTGGCCTCCAAAGCATATATATATATTGCCTGTGTGATGATGCTCATTTTGGCCTGGGGAGCCCAAGATATTATTGCCTGTGATGTGAGCTACGGAATTTAGAGCAGAATTCCGTAAGCTTTTTGTGTTTTGGGGCAGAAATTACAAGGGAGACTCTGCCCAAATTTTCTTTGAAACATAACTATTTTAGTTTATGTTTAAAGTGATATAGAAATTGGAAGAATTGATTTTGGAGTCAAAAAGAAAAGAAAAGGGGCAGGCGTTACAGTTTGGTATTACAAACTGATATTTGTAATTACTGCGTAGTAACTCTGTGTTGAAGAAAAGTTTTTAAATTTCCCTGCTTTTCTGTGTATCGTGACTAATTGAAGGAAAGATCTTGGCATGTGTCACGGTTTCCCAGTTACGTGAAATCGGGGCGTTACACTTTCATCCATAGGAGCTCTCAGGTTTTGGTGTGCTTGGAGGCTCGTGTGCGCGTCGACAAGGGGGAGGATCACTCTCGTTTGCAAGGACATTCGTTTAGGAGTTTCTAGTTGTTTTTCTCTCCAACTAAGGTGGGTAAATTTTCCATATTTCTAAGTAGGAATGCATGCTAGATTTGAATGGAAAGAATGATGCATGAAAAAGATTAATAAGAGTACACATTTAATTGGAAAAATGATCTATAAATTGATTGAAATGTTGATGTGTAAATGTATGTGGTTCTATTATTAAAATTCAAGTTGTGTGCGAAATGATTATGGCTATGGAGTGTGTAAAGAAAACTTCGTTATTAGCATTAAAAATTATATGCAAGAATTAATAAATTGACAATGTCGCTTTATGTGCTTCAATAGATTTTTCGTTATGACATTGTAATGAATGAATTAGAATGTAATTGTTATGTTCGTGAAATGAATAAAAGCAGGAAATTGGTGTAGAGATTAGTGAAATTAAAATGTTGGAAAAAAGAAAGGCGTTAGTAGTAGTATATCAAATTAACCAAATTGTATGGTAGATATGTGTTAATTATTAGGAAAAATATATTTAATCATTTAAGAAGATTATTTTTATATACTGGAGTATAATTCATGATAGGAATGATTAATCTGGAATTTTTACAGTATGTTAGTAAAGAGCAATTTGAAATGAAAATTTGATGAACATCGAAATCTTTTTACTAAACAGAGAGGGTCGTTTTATTTTGAAATTCGAATCACTCTATGACAACCCAAGCCTATAGCTCGAGTGGTCAGATCGCTCTTAATTGCTACATTATATGCGGGGGTTTCTCCGAGGTTGAGGGATCGAAACCCGTTGACACCATATATTTTGTTTCGAACCTTTAAAATAATCAGTTTCGGCCGAGAGCACTTAATGCTCTCAACCTCTCTTCTAACGCGTGCAGCACTCGGCCTAGTGGCCTGTGCCTTCGGTTGGTTTCCCTGTGGTCGCTGGTTCGACTCTTGGTCTCGGCTGTTGATTATGTTGTGGGAAAAATAAATTTTTTGGGTGTTTTAATGATTAAAAAATTATGGAAAAAATATGATTATTATCCTAAAATTTTGTGGGACTTGTGAAAAATAGTTTGAGAATTATTTGCATGACGTGGAGTATGTTTAGAGAATAAAAGTATAATTTAGAACTATAAGTTCTATACCTGCATTTTTATAAAAGTTGTACTTTGCAAAAGACTTAAAATAGAATGTTAGAAAAGAAGTACGAATAAGAAAGGAATTATGTGAAGTGATGTGAATTATTCTCATTGGAGAATAGTGCGACAAATTATGAAGTGTAAATGTCCATCTTTAATTGAATAACTAGTGATGTGGTTTCTTTAATGTGAAAATAACATTTCATGAGTACATGATGAATAGTTGAATTTCATGTATAATTATGGACTATTGAACAATTTAGAAATCATTATTGGAAAAGAGAAATATTTTTTGAGTATGACAACTCAACATGTGAACTTATAAATTGAAATTGAAAATTAGAGTGTAGCCAAAACTCACACCGGCATGTGAAAAATGATGAATTACGATTATTGACATTGAAAAGACCAGGTTTTCGGTCATTGTGAAATGAAAGAAATAAGACCGGTAGTAGTGAGAGGGCTAACTCTAGAGCTTTGATTTTGGTCATGATTTCATTAGAATTAAGGATTAGTTACATAGTGAAGATGTGATGAAAGTAAGAGAAAACCATTAAGTATGAGGGCCATTGGATTGGCGGCGAGAGCGTATCCCAGGATGTCCCATGATGAGTCATGATAGGGCGTGGATACTTCTCCAGAGTACCGTCCCGGTGGCGACGCTCGTGGGGTGTTGGACGACTGCGGGTGGTGTCATGTCTGTGGTAGGAGCTGAATTACCACAGGATGCCTGCATGATGAGTCATGTGTCAGTGCGTTGGGATTCCCTCTAGGGCGCCTAGACATGAGTTCGTATGTCAGAAAACATCTAGGATACTTACCGTAGTTACAGTAGTAGAGTAAGTCATGACGAGGGATTGAACCCTACAAGATGAAGAACGATTAAGGGCTTGCCCTCGGACCGTATGTAGTATGGGATGCATAGAATCCGAACAAGTGTGCATCAGTGTCATATAATATAAATAACTGCATTAAGTACTAAATGCACAATCACAACACGACATCAATAGGGTATTCCCTTTAATTTGATATGTAATAAGTTTGTGTTTGTTAAATATGAAAAATGAGTTATACTATTTCCGGCATAGAGAGGATGGTCGTGTATGATGTTCGTCGGTTGAATAAACTGACGTACCCATAGTTTTATATGCAGGGTAATGACATGATAAAGGTTAAAGAGGAACAGATGCTTAAAGATTATTCAATGTTGTTGTACATTTATTTAAGTGTTGTAAATTTACTTCTGCTGTGCAATGTAAAGAGTAAAGTTTAATGTAAACTTTGATGTAAAGTGAAAAGTTCAAATTTCCTTATAAAATTGTACTAAATGAAGTGTAAAGATCTTGTAGAACTCTCGAATTCAGTTGTATTTGGGATTCGGGGCGTTACAAAACGTGCATCCTAATTCCCTAGTGCTCGTATATGCCATGATCTGACTCAAATGCACCAATCACAAGCCTATTCTAAAGCAAGTAAGACTTTGGGACTCTGGATCCACATGCATCCCATACTACATGCATTCCAAATCAAAGTGTGGCTTGATTTAATACACAAAACAAGGAATGAACACGATGCACCTATTCTAATGCACCTCATTTGGGAACGTATGCATCCCATACTATATACTTTCCCAAAGTCACTTCGATGGAAATGTATGCATCCCATACTGCATACTTTCAAACGAGTTCGTCTCTCCTGATTACAGGGTTCAATCCCTCGTTGCATTATACCCTTGTACTCAACCTGTTCCCAATAGATTATCCGTGCCCAAGGAGGTTGCAGTTGGTCGGTCTAGTTCCGCCACTGTAGTGCCTAAGTGGTGGTCGCGTTTTACACTCAGTACCCGTGCACGAACCTCACTCAGAAAGCCGTGTCAAACTCTGGTAAGAAGACCGTGTACCTACCCGGTACAAAATGACGTCAATGATTCACATGTAAAACAAAACTCATGTGCATAGGAACATGACGGACTCGAGGGTCAAATCCCCCTATCCGACAGGAGTCCCCCTCCCATTCCTTACTACGACATCTTTGGGAATTAATAGATCGAGATACGAGACCGTGAACTCATTTCTGAGAACCAAAAATGTATCCTTACGGTAGGAAGGTACAACGTCTACTAGTACTAATGCAATTACAAACCCCTAATGCGTCACTCTAATCCCAGTCTTACTCTAATCACTTTGGTAAAAATATAATTACCTCAAAAAATTCTGCCTATCAACCTCTGACCCTGGTTACACAGTTCGGCACGCCACTTCCCCTGGCTTGGAATTTTTCAGCTCCATGGCCTGCATTCAGCCCCAACCGGGCAATGAACTTAATTGACGGCACCGGCTTTGACGTTCTACACCTTGGTGGAACATTACGATTTGGGTCGACAGACGTAGGGCATCACCCTACCCTAGTGACTGACTCGAGTCACCAAAATCCATCATGGGAGTCAACCAGACCGGCAATAGTCCCCAAAACATCCCCAATAATGAGTTATCAACCCTTAGGGTACACAAGGGGAAAAGTCCACACCCTAATACCCTATTGAACTCCGTTAATCCATTTATCTATATACTTAACCCATTACACAAATCCTATTCAGAAACACCCAACCCAAACTAATTACCCTTGAGCCCATTAACTACTTAACCCATCTGTTGTTTTTCAAAAACCCAATTAACCAAACCTATTAATACTTAATCCTATATCTATTCACACCTAACTACCACCGAAACCCACTGTGTTTACCATCCCCATGCTAACCGAAGCCCGTTCCCTTGCAAACCCGACTCGAGACCCTATGTCGACTTATCCCTGCCGCAAACACTACTTCTCCACCTATTTATAGCGAACCCATGCTGTACTTCCCCCTTCATCTGCCGCTATCTCTCCTAAAGCCTCTCTCTCCAACACCCGTTCTCTCAGCCTTCTTGCTCTCTCTCATGTTCAGTTCTCTCTCTCGCCTTGCTCCCTAGTCGCCGTCCCAGCCATCGGCTCTGTCTCATTATGTTCAGGTAGCAGTAGCAGCAGCCAGCAATGCAACCAGCACCGCCAGCCTCCAGCTGCCAGCCGCCACTTCCCCGTGGTCGTAGACTTGTTTCCCGTTCTCCGTGCTCTTGCGTGTGTTGCCGTGGTTTGTTGCTTGAGTTCTTGTTTGTTGGTTCTTGGTGCACGTGTGTTTTCGTGCACTTGGATTTTTGTTTGATCATCGTTCGTGTGTTCGTTGTTGGTTTCGTACTTCGCTCGTGGTTCGTGGGTATTGCTTGTTTTTGGTGTGTGATCGTTGAGTTCGTTAGCCAGGAATTCGTTCTCGTTATTCTTATTTGGAGTCGTTCTCGCCGTCGGTTAAGGCAAGTAACTTGTACTCAATTTTTTTGTATGATACAAGTTATAAATTCTGTTCGTAGTGTAGTTGGGTTCTAGAGACAACTCATGTGTGATGTATCTTGATGAGTATTGTCTCTATAGTGCTATTGACCATAGTTTCCTCATGACACAAATTTGACATGAAACAACTTAGGTTTTGACCGTTCATGATGTGATTATACTTGTGGGATAATTATGAGAAATCGTGTGTTTGTTTGGAACCATGTGATATACATGTTGTGGACATGCCGTATAACCTATTTCATGATGTTTGGACACTTTGTAGACTCTATAACATGTTGGGTTGTATTTGGAACGAGTTTCGTATGTTGTATGTTGATTTATTGTTAAAAAGAAAATCTGTATTTTGTCGATGACAGTTTTGATTGCTATTTTAGACCATATTAAGGTAAGTATCTTAACTTCAGCATTAAACATGTTTTTTAGAGAAATCTGTCTTCTTTCTAAACTCTCTGACCATGATCGATTTCTTTTTCGTACGTGTGAGATATGATTGTTTTACTACAGAGGTGTATTTCATTTCCAGATTTCGTTTATTGAAGATTTCAATGACTAAACTATTTTGATACTAGTGTTAAACATATTATTTTGATCTGAAGTTTTGCATAGTGCTTCTATACCTATTTAGGGATTACCCAGAATTTTTGTGGATTTTATTGATGAGTTTTATATACTGTTTCATGCTTTCGAATAAAAACTATACTTGCTGGATTTTGCTCACTGTTCTGTAAAGAAGTATATTTTCATCCTAATTCCTTTTACTATATGAAAACTATTTGTGAAATATGAAAGTTAGCTTATTTTGTCTATTTTCGTCTCCATTTGGCAGATTTGGATTTTGTTTCACGGTTTGCGAGATATTACATGTTTCGTACAGCAGTGTTGGGAATTCCAGATTTGCCAAACTATCATTTCTTGATGTTTTCCGATTTCTGTTGGCTAAACTAATCTAACTAGAAAATTATGAAACTTTATACTCTGATACTAGAAATATAGGAGAATACCCCAGATTTTTTCTGGATTTATTAGAAATGTTTTGATGCTGATTTCCTGACTTTGAATTTGATTTACTGATTTCTGGCTGAATGTATTTTCTGGATTCAAATCGGTTTTGAGTTATGATTTTATGAAATACTATATGGCTTATTTATATTTGCTGGATACGGTTGGGAGTCTATTTTCTAGACCTTTTGACAGATTCAGATTTTCATGTTTGTAATACTGGGAGTCTTAGGTTTACTGCAGTATGGTCTTGCTGTCCTTAACTAGAAATTTGGTTATTTTCTCCTTTTATGTGTTATCTTGCACCCGTACATGTTTATCTTATAACTTGAACTTGTTACTTGATCATACCATGATATACTTGCTTGTTTCGTAACACATACATGCTTATTTGATATTAATAATAAAATTAACCAAGCCGGGGTTTAAAGGGACACATCTAATAGTGAATAATTCAGAAACGTATACTCGGAAGAGGATCTATTGATCCTATGTAATACTTGAGGCTTGATATTTTACCACTTGAGGCTTATTACTTGATACTTGACACTTGGCTTGATACTAGATACCTGGCATGATAATTGATACTTGAGGCTTGATACTTCACTCTTGAGACTTGTTTACTTGATACTTGAGGCTTGATACTTGATACTTGATTTCTTGAGGCTTGTCCCTAAGTACACTGCCTTATATGGTCCACTATGAAATCTAAAACAAAATTACATTGACTCTAGCAACCATGTGATAAAAGGATGGCGTATGAAGTGCTACCTAGATAGTAATAATACAAGACTTGAAAATGATCACTTGACCCTTGCCACTTGACCCTTGTACTTGTTACTTGTTACTTGTTAAGTTGATTCGTGATACTTGATACTTGTTCACATGATACTTGTTTACTTGACATTTGATACATGCCACTTGTACTTGTTCATCTTGCCATGTTAGTTGTTATACTTGTTATCATATATATTCCATACTGTTTGTTAGTTTTCCCATGTACTTGTTATACTTGTTATCATATATATTCCATGCTGTTTGTTAGTTTTCCCATGTACTTGTATCCTGCATTACAAGCGGTCCGTAACTTGCATTGACGGGAGTTTGTTTTCTTTTTCCTATTCCTGCAATTGTTGAATTGCAGATTTTGGAGAACAGGTTCCAGATGGTATTGGTGATACGAAGTATTAGTGCTGGATTTTGCTATTATTATTCTTGTTTCTTGCTTTGAACAATATTGTATTTTGATACTTGGATTTATTTGTATTTGGGCAATATGATCCAGGATATTCGACTTATTCAAATCATGATTATTTGAGATTAATAAATTTTGGTTTCAAGTATTCTTGTTGGTATTTTGTTTCATATGTGCATGATTGGTTGATTCTTTTGCTTCCAACATTGATTATTCTTGTGAAATATTGTAAAGATTCTTGAACAGCTTATGGATGATGAAAATCATTCGCTGGCCTTACTCACGTATCCGTATTCCGTATTCTCTTTGGGAAGCGGGGCTTGACAAGGTTTTTAGTGGTAGTAGAGCACCAGTTTTGGCTAATGTATTAGTTGCCTAATATATTAGACAAGCTTGGCTCGAACTGGGATTGGCTCAACATTTCACCAAGCATACATGCATAAATGAATTATTATCAACATTGATCTGCATGCTAACTATTTTTGGTTTTGTGCAGACTATGGCTCGTACAAGTTCTTCTCGTGTCCCGGTGATCAGCCTGAGCTTGAGGCTGTGACCCCTGTTCTTGAGTGCTTGATCAATATGCAACATGTAACATCCCGCATTTTTATTTTTAATTAAAAATGCATTTTTGCACGTATGATGCACGTGCAATTTTTCATCCTTAATTTTTATTTCTCATTTATCCATTTTGTTGCATGCATAAGTTTAATTTGTTTTATTTTGGTCCATGGACTTAAAGTAGAATCTAGCTCATTAAAATTAATTAAAAGAGCCCACTAGAATAATTAAGTTAGTTAATTAAAATAAAGCCCATAACTCAAGCCAACTAATTATAACCTAAATTAGGTTGAACATGCACTAATGCATGACAAACACATATTAGAATTATAGAATTTATTTTTAATTTTGTGTGTGTATGTGTAGAGATATATATAATCTAGTGTGTAATGTGTAGTATATAGCAGCAGATATGTGTAAATTATAGTTAGAATAAGGTTTGATATATTGAATAAGTGGATTAATGTATTTGGAATAGTGTGATTAAAGATGGGGGCTGTTATAGATTTGATTGAATATGTGTAAAAGGTAATTAGTGAGAATGGAA
This sequence comes from Hemerocallis citrina, assembly GCA_017893485.1. Classification (NCBI taxonomy): domain Eukaryota; kingdom Viridiplantae; phylum Streptophyta; class Magnoliopsida; order Asparagales; family Asphodelaceae; genus Hemerocallis; species Hemerocallis citrina. Next base: position 56,734,725 of record CM030367.1, on the reverse strand, counting down.
TGGAGGGGGGCCCACGGGATTAAGCACAACACATTAGTGCTGTTTGAGTTGGACTGAAATGTGCATATGTACATTTGTACACATGACTTGACCGGGTGCTACTAGGGTAGGCCGGAGTACATGTAGAAGGAGAGAGAATGAATGGGATGAGTTAGTGCTTTGGGAAAGTGGGGAGATGAGAGGTTGAGAGTTTTAGGAGTCAGGATATTGGAGGTCTTAGGGAGAGGTTAAGCAAATGAAGAGTTAAGAAATTAACAGAGAGTTATTAGGGTGTAGAATTTTGCATATTTGACCCTAACTTTATCCTATAAATAGAACCCCATTTCCCACTTCTATTTTGCACCAAAACAAAGAAAACAAATAAGAGAGAAAGAAAAGAAAGAGAGCAAGAGAGCCCTTGTTCTTGGAGACTATTGCTAGGAGAAGGCCTTGCTAGGGAAGCTAGGAGCTAGAAGTGGTGTTCATTCCTTTAAATTGTTCAAGCTTGAATCAAGGTGGGTGTTCTTATGCTTTCTAGTTGTTAGAATTATGCATGCTAGAGATAATGAATTAGAAATTTTGATTTATTTGTAGCATGAATAATAGTAAAATATTTGTGATTAGTAAATTGACTCATACCACGTTAATTAAAAATGAGAAAAAGAAATGATCAAGTAGTTTGTCATAAATTAACATGCATAAAGAAATAAGTAGATTGTATGAGAATGAGGGAAATACTTCTTTGGGTAAGTAAATAGAGTTTTATAAAATAAAAAGTGGATGTTATGAAACTCATTTTGATTGTTAAAAAAAATAAATAATACATAATCTTTAACTAGAAATGATGAATACAAATTGTAGTTGTTAATAAGAAGGAACAATTTGAAAATTTGAGTTATAATTTTATTCTTTCTAAAATATGAGTTGTAAATGAGTGAGTTACTGATGTAAAGAAATTTCAGTTTATATAATTTTTTTTAGTTAAATTAAGAGTTCAATCAATCGAGTTTTGTTATAATATTGAAACAGCACGAAATTGGAATAAAACCCTTCCGGGTTGTCTGTGAGTCAATGGGCGCAGTTGGCCTAGTGGTCTGACGTGAGCTGGTTCACTGGTTGGTTCGGGTTCGAGCTCTGTCAAGGCCAAATTTTTTTTAGTTTTTGTTTTTAAATAAAACCCAAACCTGAGAATTGATACAAAAGAAAATCGAAGTGGAATCATGACATCGAGCCCACTTGGGCTAGTGGCTATCGATGGTTGTTGTGTGCCTTGCCTGGGCTTCACTGGTTCGAAACCCAGTATTAGTAAACATGTTTGTTTTTGGGAGATTTATTGTAATTAAGGAGTTCTAGTGCATTGGAAAAATTGTGGAAAATCCTTGGACTTATAAAATGAAATGTAGAATTTATCAAAAATAATTTTGGAGATTTTCATGTATAATTAAGTAATAAAAAGGAGACTTTTGTGATGGAATGAAGTTTGTTCTTAAATTAATTATTTTTAAAATCATGATTATTTAGAAGGAGAGTAAAGAAGACAACTCGTTACCTTATTGAGATTTTGCAAAATTTGTTGAAATGAAACTCTAAGAGTTCTTTATGTATTCAAATGGTTAGTGGTTTTAATCTAGATGAGTATATTAGTAAAGTTCTTAATTGAGAAGAACTAAGAGTGGGAAAAATAGAACATGAATAGTGCTAAAATGAATTATTGAACCGAGAGATAAATGAGACTTTGATTAGTCTTATTTTGAGACATTGCAAGAGCTTGGGTTATGATAATTATTCATGTGACAGAAATTGTATATATGAAAGGAATTACTTTTTATCTATAATGATCTTGAATAAATGACTAGATCATGAATGATCACAAGACTATGTATTTTGTAAATGAGTTGAAAGATGAAATCATCTAGGTTTAAGACAGGGTTATTAAAGGGTATGTGTACCCATGTTTCTTGTGCATGAAATTTTATGTTTAAGAAATAGTAAAACCTCGGTTACCAGTTTTTGAAAGAATAATTTTGAGACTTGATTTAGCGAAATTGCCGTCGGGCGATCTCGTATTTTTTTTGTGAACAAATCCGGTAGGAGGTAAAACTGATTCAAGAATTGATAACACCTTCATGTCTTGAACTAAGATATTTAGGCACTTAGGTAAAGATGTAGTAAAGCTGGGCAAATGTAAGTGGATTGCCTCTATATAGTTGGTGGTGGATCTCCGTGGCTATAGACCCAGTCGTCGGACTAAGGTTGTTCTGCGGGAGATGAATTTTTGTTTATATTTAAATTCGAGACTTGGCGATGTCGGGAGGATAGTTTACCGTCTCCAATGTATATACGTATACTGGGGCTAGGGGGTGCTTGCGGGATGATTCGCACGATGAGGGAACCATTATAATAGCCGTCGGGCTGGGACCCATATTCGTGGAATGATCTAAACCTTGTTTTATTACCGGGTAGTTATCATGGCGAGGGATCGTGCCCTTTATTGTGGAGTACGTAGGTGCTTGCCCTCGGACCTATGTAGTATGGGATGCATAGAATCCGAACAAGTGTGCATTAGTGTCATCCTAGTATAAATTGTGTGCATTAAGCATTAAGGCATGATATACACTTACATGTTTAGCGTAGTCATGATTTAGCACTTCATTGTTATTTCAATCTATTTTTGTGATTTGTTAAAGTATTGAGATCGTTATACTATTTCCGGCATAGAGAGGATAGCCGTGTATAACATTTTGTCGGTTGTAATCAACTGACGTACCCACAGTCTTACATGCAGGTAATGGAAGTTCATGAAGCAATAAAGTTGATGTGCTGGTACTATTCATATTTAAAGATGTTGTATTTATTTCTTTGTAATCTTTTATTCTTCCGGTGTGTAAACAAAGTGTACTGTAACTCTAATGTATTATTGAGAAAAGTTTTAAATTTCTTGTAAAATTGTATGAAGTGAAGTAAAGATCCTGTGGAATCTCGAATTCGGCCTTATTTGGAATTCGGGGTGTTACATAGCAGAACCATAGTGATTTGGTGATGGCTACTTTGGAAGCCACTCAAGTTCCTCCTCCCGTTGTGCCTATGCAAGCAGCTCTTCCTCCCCGTCCAGGTACAGTCACGGACTTCATAAGGCTGTATCTTGACAAGTTTTTAGGCACTGAGATGCCTTTGAAGGCTGAACAGTGGTTGATTCGGATAGAGCAACTGCTTTTAGTAACTAGGGTTGCAGATGAAGATCGTGTGGATGTGGTCGCCATCCAGTTGGTGGACTTGGCTCATATCTGGTGGAGGTCCGAGTCTAAAAGGCTCTAACGACCGATCAGCACTAGTGTGGAGATGGAGCAACAATTCTTGGCCCTGAAACAGGTTGGTCGTTATTTCTAGTAATGGAATTTTGTTACATATTGTTTATGCAATGTTGTAACATGAGAATTTCTTGAAATAGGGCTCCAGGTCTGTGGACGAGTACGCAGCTGAATTTACTAGACTTAGCCGCTTCGCAGACGTTCTTGTGGCGAACAAAGACGATAGGGCTCGTAGATTTACTTTGGGGCTTGAGCGCGAGATTAGGGTGCAGCTTGTCTCCCTCTACTTGCGTACTTATGCAGAAGCTCTTGAGGCAGCTTGGGCTCAAGAACAGGCTCGTGGTGGATTGGCATCTTCTCAGCAGACTGTTTCGCACTCAGTTGCTAGGCCTTCTGGTGGGCCTGTTCGGAGGCCTGTCCCAGCCCATCCGGGCAGGGCAGCTCCTTACAATTCTGTGATTCCTCAGCAGACTAGTTTTTGTGACTTTTGCCGTCTTGCAGGGCATGAGAGCAAGGACTGCAGGCGTGCCAATCGCCGCTGCTTTGGTTGTGGTGCTTCTGATCATATGGCGCATGATTGTCCGCAACAGCAACAGATGGCTCTTCCAGCCAGGGGTCCCATTCAGCAGGTTGCCCTAGCTCGTGGTCCAGTTAGGCCAGCCCTTCCTTCGCAGTGATAGAATGTTGGTCAGAGGACTGCTACTCCCAGGAGTGGTCAGGCTTTCAACCTGACTGCTGTTGATGCCGAGTCAGCTGAAGGGTGTGGATGCAGGTATCTTTGCTTTATTCTTTTATTGTTTTGCTGATTCTCTTTTGTTCTTCATTTCCTTTCGATTTATCTCTTTTTGTTTATCTTTCTGTATTTTGTTTTCCTCACCGTGTTCAACCATTCTTTTCTTTGTCTTTTTTGATTCTGTCTTAGGTGTCGTCCTTGTTTGCTCTTTCCCTGCTCATGTTCTTTTTTGATTTCGGGGCAACCCATTCTTTTGTCTCCTTTTGATTTGTCGCTCGCCATCAGTTGGAGTGCAGTAACATGTCAGAGACTTGAAACATTGTGACAGGTGGTGGAGTTGTCAATTGTTCTCGGGAGTGCAGGCCGTGTCCCGTAATAATTTGTAACGCAGATTTCAAAGCCAATTTGATTGTAATTGAGAATTTAGGCTTCGACGTTATTCTGGGTATGGATTGGTTGGGTGAAACCCATGACATTATTGATAGCCGTGCCATGAAAGTTGTGTTTCGAATTCCAGATCTCGCAGAGTTTGAGTTCCATGCCGGGGAGTCTTCCCTTGGCCGAGCTGCAGTTGATAAGGTTTGTGCGATGAAATTGCATTCAGGATGTGAGGCTGCGCCTCTAGTAGTTCGAGATTTCCTGAATGTTTTTACAGAGGAGTTGCCTGGCTTACCCCCTGATAGGGATGTAGAATTCGATATCAAAGTTCAGCCGTGTATGACGCCTATATCGAAAAGTCCCTATTGGATGGCACCGGTTGAGTTAGTAGAGCTTAAGGTGCATATTCAGGAGTTGCTTGATTTGGGTTTCATCAGACCCATTGTTTTGCCTTGGGGTGCTCCAGACCTTTTTTTCAACAAGAAGGATGGTAGTCATTGATTGTGTGTGAATTATCAGGAACTAAACAGTGTTACTGTGAAGAACCAGTATCCGTTGCCCAGGATCGATGATTTGTTTGATCAGTTGAGTGGGGCTGCTATTTTCTCGAGATTGGATCTTCGTTTTGGGTATCATCAAGTCAAAGTGAAGGCAACTGATGTGCAGAAGACTGCTTTCAGGACCAGATATGGCCACTTTGAGTATCTTGTGATGCCGTTCGAGGTTACGAATGTGCCTGCTGTATTCATGAGCCTTATGAACCAGGTCTTTTCTCAGTTCTTAGATAGATTTGTGGTGGTCTTCATTGATGATATTTTGGTGTATTCTCGGAATTAGGAAGATCATGCTGAGCATCTTAGGGTGGTTCTGCAGACTTTGAGAGAGAATCAGCTTTATGGAAAACTCAGCAAGTGCAAGTTTTGGCTCGACAGGGTTTCATTCTTGAGGCACATTATCTCAAGCGATGGTATTTTTGTGGATCCCGCCAAGGTTGAGGCTGTGAAGAATTGGCCTATACCCAGGTCAGTTTCTGAAGTCAGGAGTTTTCTTGGTTTAGCAAGCTATTATCGTAAATTCGTCCAAATTTTTTCGAAAATAGCAGGACCATTGACTAAGTTGACTGGGAAGGATCGGAAGTTCTATTGGTATGATGAGTGTGGTGTGGCTTTTGTTGAGTTGAAGAACAGATTGACGTCAGCGCCAGTGTTGAATATTCTCGATGGTTCAGGCAGATTCGTAATTCAATGTGATGCTTCTGGTAAGGGTCTCAGAGCAGTTCTGATGCAGAAGGGCCGAATCGTTGCATATGCATCGAGCCAGTTGAGGTTGCATGAGAAGAACTATCCGACTCGTGACTTGGAGTTAGCGACAGTGATTTATGCTTTGAATCTGTAGAGACATTATTTACTTGGGGACCGAGTGGAGATCTTAAAATACCACAGAAGTCTCATGTATGTCTTCACCCAGAAGAAGTTAAACATGAGGCAAAGGCATTGGTTGGATCTTATGGCCGATTTTGACATCAGTTTGCAATACCATCCTGGTAAAGTAAACTTGGTGCCAGATGCTTTGAGTAGGAGACCGATAGTTATGTCAAGACTCAGCAGAGGGATCTGATTGAGCAGATGAGGGGGTTGGAGTTGGATTTTTTGCTGCCGAGTTCTGGTCGGAGTTGTTTGACGCTCCAGCTGCAGTCGTCTCTTATTGATCAGATTAAAGAAGCGTAGGTTAGTGATGCACAGTTGTAGGCTTTTCGAGCTGAGGTTGAGTCTGGGTCCAGAACAGATATGGTTATTCATGCCGATGGTTCATTTCGTTTTGGGTCCAGGTTATGTGTCCCGAAAGGTGAAGTTCATCAGAGGTTTCTTGAGGAAGCCCATCAGTCATCCTATTCTATCCATCCTAGCGGTACTAAGATGTATCGGAATATGAAGCTTCATTTCTGGTTGCAGGGTATGAAAAGGGCTGTGGCTCGGTTTGTTGTTCAGTGTTTGATCTACCAACAGGTTACGGCAGAGCATCAGAGAACCGCTGAACTTCTTCAACCGCTTCCTATTCGAGAATGGAAGTAGGAACATATCACTATGGATTTTGTGACTGCTTTGCCGAGGAGTCCTAAGGGTCATAATGCCATTTGGGTGATTGTCGACCGTTTGACAAAGAGTGCTCGCTTCATTCCATTTCGTATTGGGCAGTCTACTGAGAGCCTAGCTGAGAGGTATATGCAAGAGATTGTCGGACTTCATGGGGTTCCAGTTAGTATTGTATTAGACAGGGATACGAGATTCAGATCTTAGTTCTGGGAGAGTCTTCAGAACCACTTGGGGAGTAAATTAAGTACAGTACAGCTTTTCATCCCCATACTGATGGACAGTCAGAGCGGACTATTCAGATTCTTGAGGACATGTTGAGATCCTGTATGCTTCAGTTTAGTGGATCATGGGAGGACCATTTGCATCTCGTAGAGTTCTCGTACAATAACAGCTTTCAAGCCAGTATTAAAGCTGCTCCATTCGAGGCACTCTATGGGCGGAAATACAGATCACCAGTGTGCTGGGATGACATTGGTGAGTGGAAGTTGTTGGGTCCGGAGTTGATCACCAGGACAGTTGATGCTGTGGTTCAGATCAGGAAGCATTTACACGTAGCTCAGGATCGGCAGAGGCGATGGGCCGATGTCCATCGGAGGGCATTGGAGTTTGAGGTTGGTGACCGTGTTTTCCTAAAGGTATTGCCTGGCACGGTGTCATTCGGTTCGGTGGTGGGGGCAAGCTTAGTCCTAGGTTTATTGGACCGTTTGAGATTTTGGAGCGAGTAGGCAAGGTCGCCTTTCATTTTACATTACCGTCAGCTTTATCAAGAGTGCACGATGTTTTCATGTCTCACAACTCAGCAGATATATCCGAGATGAGAGCCACGTGATCGACTATTCTGAGTTGACCGTTCGGCCTGATTTGACTTGTTAGATTCCGCCATTTGCTATTGTTGATCGACTGGAGAAAGTGCAGAAGAACAAGGTCATCAAGTTGGTTCGTGTTGCTTGGAATCCTCACTCGCCCGGTGAGTCGACTTGGGAGGTGGAGGAGGAGATTCAGCAGAAGTTTCCTCATTTGTTTGAGTAGTTTTTGTTTTGTTCTTTTTTTTGGTTGTTTTGGGATTACCCTATGTATCTTCTTGTTTGAATTTCGAGGTCGAAATTCTTATTGTTAGGTCAGTAGGATTGTAACCCATGTTTTTTATTTTGTGTATTTTTTAGTGTATTTTTTCGTTTTGGTGTATTTTCTCCCTTTGTATTCCTCTTATATTCTTTTGGACCGTATATTGGATTTTTATTTCAATATATTTTTATTTTATTATCATGTCTTATTTTATTTGGATTCTTGATTCTTGTTCGTCTCTTGTTTCATTCCTTTTTGATCGAGTTGATATTTTTTTTATCCTCCTTATTGTTGTTCACGCCCTATTTTACTTTTCTATTTGTTTTCATTTTGCCCTATCTATATTTTTGCTTGAATTCCTAATACCCTGTTGAACTCCTTTAATCCATTTATCTATATACTTAACCCATTACACAAATCCTATTCAGAAACACCCAACCCAAATTAATTACCCCTGAGCCCATTAACTGCTTAACCCATCTATTGTTTTTCAAAAACCCAATTAACCAAACCTATTAATACTTAATCCTATATCTATTCACACCTAACTACCAACGAAACCCACTGTGTTTACCATCCCCAAGCTAACCGAAGCCCGTTCCCATGCAAACCCGACCCGAGACCCTATGCCGACTTCTCCCTGCCGCAAACCCTACTTCTCCACCTATTTATACCGAACCCATGCTGTACTCCCCCCTCCATCCGCTGCTATCTCTCCCGAAGCTTCTCTCTCCGTCTCCCATTTTCCCAGCCTTCTCGCTCTCTCTCCCGTTCAGTTCTCTCTCTCGCCTTGCTCCCCAATCGTCGTCCCAGCCATCCGCTCTGTCTCTCTCTGTTCGGTAGTAGCAGCAGCAGCAGCCGGCAATGCAACCAGTGCCGCCAGTCGCCAGCCGCCACTTCCCCGTGGTCGTCGACTCGTTTCCCGTTCTCTGTGCTCTTGTGTGTGTTGCCGTGGTTCGTTGCTTGAGTTCTTGTTCGTTGGTTCTTGGTGCACGTGTGTTTTTGTGCACTTGGATTTTTGTTTGAACATCGTTCTTGCGTTCGTTGTTGGTTTTGTACTTTGCTGGTTGTTCGTGGGTATTGCTCGTTTTTGGCTCGTGTGATCGTTGAGTTCGTTGGCCGGGAATCCGTTCCCATTATTCTTATTTGGATTTGTTCTCGTCATCGGTTAAGGCAAGTAACTTGTACTCAATTCCTTTGTATGATACAAGTCATAAATTCCGCTTGTAGTGTAGTTGGGTTCTAGAGACAACTCGTGTGTGATGTATCTTGATGAATATTGTCTCTATAGTGCTATTAACCATAGTTGCCTCATGACACAAATTTGACATGAAACAATTGACCGTTCTTGATATGATTATATTTGTGGGATAATTATGAGAAATCGTGTGTTTGTTTGGATCCAAGTGATATACTTGTTGTGGACATGCCATATACCCTATTTCATGATATTTGGACACTTAGTAGACTCTATAACATGTTTGGTTGTGTTTGGAACGAGTTTCATATGTTGTATGTAGATTTATTGTTCAGGGGAAAATATGTAATTTGTCGATGATCAGTTTTGATTGTTATTTTAGACCAAAGTAAGTCAGTATCTTAACTTCAGTATTAAATATGATTTTTAGTGAAATCAGTCTTCTTTCCAAACTCTCTGACCTTGATCGATTTCTTTTTCGTATGTATGAGATATGACTATTTTACTAACGAGGTATATTTCATTTGCAGATTTCGTTTCTTGATGATTTTGATGAGTAAACTATTTTGATACTAGTTCTAAGCATATTATTTTGATCTGAAAATTTCAACGGTGTTTCAATACCTATTTACGGATTACCCAGAATTTGGTGGACTTTATTGATATGTTTTACGTACCGTTTCATGCTTTCGAATAAAAACTATACTTGCTTGATTTTGCTGGCTGTTCTGTAAAAAGTATATTTTCATCCTAATTCCTTTTACTGTATGGAAAAAAATTTGTGAAATATGAAAGTTAGCTTATTTTGTCTATTTTCATCTCCCTTTGGCAGATTTGAATTTCGTTTCACGGTTTGCGAGATATAACAGTTTTCGTGCAGCAGTGTTGGGAATTCCAGATTTACCAATCTATCGTTTCTTGATGTTTTCTGATTTCTGTTGGCTAAACTAATCTTACTAGAAAATTATGATACTTTATACTATAATAGTAGAAATATCAGGGAATACCCCAGATTTTTCTTGGATTTATTTGACATGTTTTGATGCTGTTTTCCTAACTTTGAATTTGATTTACTGATTTCTGGCTGATCGTATTTTCTTGATTCAAATCAGTTTTGAGTTAAGATTTTGTGAAATACTATATGAGTTATTATATTTGCTGGATTCGGTTGGGAGTCTATTTTCTAGACCTTTAGAAGGATTCAGGTTTTCATGTTTGTAACACCGGGAGTCTCAGTTTTACTGCAGTATGGTCTTGATGTCCTGAACTAGAAATTTGGTTATTTTATCATTATATGTGTTATCTTGCACCTGTACATGTTTATCTTGCAAATGAACTTGTTACTTGATCATACCATGATATACTTGCTTGTTTCGTGACACATACATGCTTGTTTGATATTAATAATAAAATTGACCAAGCCGGAGTTTAAAGGGACAGATCTAATAGTGGATAATTCAGAAACGTGTACTCAGAAGAGGATCTATTGATCCTATGTGATACTTGAGGCTTGATATTTCACCACTTGAGGCTTGTTACTGGATACTTGATACTTGGCTTGATACTTGAGACTTGGCTTGATACTTGATACTTGAGGCTTGATATTTCACTTGAGGCTTGTCAATTCACTCTTGAAGCTTGTTTACTTGATACTTGAGGCTTGATACTTGATACTTAATTTCTTGAGGCTTGTCCCTGAGTACATGCCCTATATGGTCCACTATGAAATCTAAAACCAAATTACATTGACTGTAGCAACCATGCGATCAAAGGATGGTGCATGAAGTGCTACCTAGATAGTAATAATACAAGACTTGAACATGATCACTAACCCTTGCCACTTGACACTTGTACTTGTTACTTGTTACTTGTTACTTGTTCACTTGATTCGTGATACTTGATACTTGTTTACATGATACTTGTTTACATTATACTTGCTTACTTGACATTTAACATCTGTACTTGTTCATATTTCCATGCTAGTTGTTATACTTTTTACCATGTATATTCCATGTTGTTTGTTAGTTTTCCTATGTACTTATATCCAGCATTACAAGCGGCCCGTAACTTGCATTGACGGGAGTTTGTTTTCTTTTTTCTATCCCTGCAATTGTTGAATTGTAGATTTTGGAGAACAGGTTCCAGATGGTATTAGTGATATGAAGTATTAGTGCTGGATTTTGCTATTATTATTCTTGTTTCTTGCTTTGAACAATATTGTATTTCGATAATTGGATTTATTTGTATTTGGGCAATGTGACCTAAGATATTTGACTTATTCAGATCATGATTATTTGAGATTAATAAATTTTGGTTTCAAGTATTCTTGTTGGTATTTTGGTTCATATGTGCATGATTGGTTGATTCTTTTGCTTCCGACTCTGATTATTCTTGTGAAATATTGTAAAGATTCTTGAACAGCTTATGGATGATGAAAATCATTCGCTGGGCTTAGTCACGTATTCGTATTCCGTATTCTCTTTGGAAAGCGGGGCATGACATCAAACAGGCATGAAAGTGTGCTTAACAGGTCAAGTAAACATGATCAAGAACATGGAACAAGTTTAAGATAATTATAAAGCATATTCGAGGCTCAACACAAATTAAGATTATCAAGAACTATGAGAATTCCAATTCTGGACAGCATGACGCTGTTGCGCAAAAACTGCGATTTCCATTGCTACAAGATTGCAAATGTGGACCGTTAGAAGGCCTAGAAACTAGACTCATGCCTGGTTCCAACACATATAATTAAGACACATAAAAGTAATAGAATAAGGTGTCAAAACAGCGAATTACACAGGATTTGTGTTCAGCCAGAATTTGTAAAACTGTGTTTATACATATAAAACATGTTTAAAACTTCATTAACTAATTCTAAGAAAATTAGGAAATGTTCTCTAGCGTGTCCAGTATCAGCATGCAAAATTTTTAGTCATTTACTTACTGGTAGCATAGTTAAAATAATTGTAAACCAAAGTGGTGCCGTAGTTTTTATGAATCTGCGATTACATACACAGCAGCAGTAAAACTACGATATCTCCTAAACCGTAACTCGGAATTCAATTCTGTAAAAAGGGTGGTAAACTAGACATCCAAGGCTAAGCTTCATATTCATGACTCAAGTTGAGATTCTGGTGTTAACGGGGTCGAAACTGCATGCCAAGACAGGATAGAAACCAAATAAAACAATTTTTGCATGAAATGTATCAAAATTATACTAGTTGTGAACACGTGTATCAATGAAGGGTTGTGACTCTTAGATCTTGTGATAGATAAGGCAAAACATCAGATCATCAACGATAAACAAAGAGGAGTCATATTAACAATCTACTTACAGTATTTTCAAAGAAAAGCTTGTACTAGAAAACGAAATGTACAAGAAGATACTTGCCTTGGGGCGTAGACAATGAATCTGACGGAGGAATAACGGGAACGGGGAATAACGGGAACGGATCCCGACACAGATCTTGATGGCGATCAAGATCAGACCAACAGACGGCTCAGATCGGATCTGATCAGATCTGCTGATGGAGGGCTGAGATCCGATCAGATGGTGATGATCAAGATCTGGCTCGGATCTTGATGCAATCTGATGGCTGAGATTCAAATGGCTCTTTCACCTTCCTTCTTCTTCAGCGATAGAGAAAGGGAGAGAGTTCCGATGGCGCTTGCGAGCGGCGATAGTGGGAGGGCGGTCGTGGCAGCGACTGGTGGCAGGCGGTGACGACGTCGAGGGAAGCTCGACGTAAGAGGCGGCGGCGGCGTGGCTCTGTTCTAAGTGGGAAAGACAGAGCAATGGTGGGAGCTTAGGGGCTCTGCCTGTCGTGGGCGGCAGGCGACGGGAGGTCGTGACGGTGAGGCGACAAATGGGGTGAGTAGAGGTATGGGAAACTTAGACGATGGTGGAGAGACGAGGCAATGGGTAATGGCGACAACAGGATAGGCATGAGTTTCGATGTCGAGGCGACGATGGGATTCGAATGAAGTAGGGGATGAGGACGTGGTTCGCCGGGGCTCGATGATGTGGTGGAGGTGCCGGCGACAATGGTGGTCGTAGCAAAGGAGGTTCGGTGAGATGGGTTAACAGGGAGAGAGAGGGAGAGTCGGGGTAGGGGAAATGAACAGGGAAAGAGAAAGGCTTAGGCGGCTGGGTTGATTAGGTTAGCACACTAGGTTTATGGTTTGCACTAAATAGGTTAGGGTTTTATAGTAGGGTTGTGGGTTGTGGTTTATTTGATAGCGGGTTTGAATAGGATCCAACAGGAGATTGAGTCAAAATTCACTCTAATTAGGGAAAATGAACTAGATGATGTGGAATAGTCAAATCTTCATGAAGAACGAAAACTCAGAGCAGATAAGAACAATGAAATTGCAATAAATATTGGCAAAAATTGAGTCGAAACAAATGAAATGATTTTATTAGAACTGGAACAAAAATACAGATCTCAAATTGCTAAATAGTGTACAAGGAATGGAAATACAATATAAAAATACTAATACAGGAAATAGGAGTTACAAATCCAACCCACCTGATATGGCTAAAAATGGGGTTAAATCGGAACTGTTCAAATTGGGCATGAATCTTAAAGTTACAGGGGCAAAACGGTAATTTCGCTTACAGAAGGGTCCGAATTGGGAACCGGGTCTCTCCTCTTGGACCTGCTAACCCATGATTGGATCTGTTCAGCTGAGAACAGGTGTCAACCTGTTAAGGACCAGTTCAACAGGATATGAGGAAATCCTGGCTCGTCCTTATCCACTGGAGGTGGTGTAACCACTGTTTTTCGTTTTTCGTATTCTTGGTGTATTTTCCTTCTTTCTGGAGTATTTGTACTCTCTTTGTATTTTGGACCGTATGTTGGATTGTTTTCAATATATATTCATTTTTTTTCATTTTTGATCTTCTTGTGATTTATTTTTCTGTCCATTGATTTGTTCTTGATCGTTATTATAATTTCACTTTTCATTGGTTCTTGTTCTCTTTATTTTTTTCTTGGGTGCTCGTGGTGATTCGGTTGCTTGTCCTATTGCTAATCCTATTGCTCTTGATCCCTAATTAACTACGAAAGCCAAATTATTTTAAATCATATTTCAAATCCTATTAAACCCAATTAATAAATAATCCCCAATCCATTCTAATTACCTTATTAAACTAATCCTATACCCTGTCATTTTCTAACTACCACTCAATTTAAACCCTATGCTACCCGAAACCCACCTGAGCCTATGCTACCCGTTACCCACTTCAGAAACCCTAGCATATCCCCTACCCCATATATATATTAACCTATACAATTGCCCTGTGCTCCTAACCCTAGCCGTCGCCAACATCTCCCCCACCTGCCCTCATCTCGACCGCTGCACACACCCCCTACCCCGACCCCCCTCCTGCTGCCAACCACCCAACCCGATCACTCCCCAAGCCGAGCACAACCTCTCCACCATCATCGCCCTCACCATCTCTCTCTCCCTCCGTCCTTTTCCCAGTCCGCCAGCGACAACAGCAGCAACGCCAGCAAGGGCCAGCAACGCTGCTACCCCGACTGCTTACTCGCTCTCTTGGCTTGCACGTGTGTGATCGTGTGATTGCTTGGTTCATGATCTTTGTTCGTGGGTTTTTTTCGTTGCCGGGAATTCGTTCTCGTTATTCTTGGTGTTCGTTTCGTCTTCGGTTAAGGCAAGTAACTTGTACTCAATTCCTTTGTATGATACAAGTCATAAATTCCGTTTGTAGTGTAGTTGGGTTCTAGAGACAACTCGTGTGTGATGTATTTTGATGAGTACTGTCTCTATAGTGCTATTGACCATAGTTGCCTCATGATAGAAATTTGACATGAAGTAACTTAGGTTTTGACCATTCTCGATGTGATTATATTTGTGGGATAATTATGAGAAATCGTGTGTTTATTTTGATCCATGTGATGTACTTATTGTGGACATGATATATACGCTATTTCATGATGTTTGGACATTTAGTAGACTCTATAACATGTTTGGTTTTGTTTGGGACGAGTTTCATATGTTGTATGTTGATTCGTTGTTAAGAGGAAAATCTCTAATTTGTCAATGATTAGTTTTGATTGCTATTTTAGATCATATTAAGGTAAGTATCTTAACTTCAGTATTAAACATGATTTTTAGAGAAATCAGTCTTCTTTCTAAACTCTCTGACCTTGATCGATTTCATTTTCGTATGTGTGAGATATGATTGTTTTACTACCGAGGTATATTTCATTTCCAGATTTCGTTTCTTGATGATTTCGATGACTAAACTATTTTGATACTAGTGATAAGAATATTATTTTGATCTGAAATTTTGCACAGTATTTCTATATCTATTTAGGGATTACCCAGAATTTTGGTAGATTTTATTGATGAGTTTATATGCCGTTTCATGCTTGTTTATAAAAACTATACTTGCTCGATTTTGCTCGTTGTTCTGTAAAGATTTGTATTTTCACCCTAATTCCTTTTCCTGTATGAAAATTATTTACCCAATATGAAAGATAGCATATTTTGTCTATTCTCATCTCTCTTTGGAGGATTTGGATTTCCTTTCATGGTTTGCGAGATATTACAGTTTTCGTACAGCAGTGTGGGGAATTCCAGATTTGCCAAATTATCGTTTCTTGATGTTTTCTGATTTTTGTTGGCTAAACTATTCTTACTGGAAAAATTGTGAAACTTTATATTCTGATACTAGACATATAGGGGAATACCCCAGATTATTTCTGGATTTATTTCAGGTGTTTTGATGCTGTTTTTCTGACTGAGAATTCGATTTACTGATTTCCGGCTGAACGTATTTTCTGGTTTCAAATCAGCTTTGAGTTATGTTTTTCTAAAACACTATATGGCTTATATATATCCGCTGAATTCGGTTGGAAGTCTATTTTCCAGATTCTCTGATGGATTCAGGTTTCGATATTTGTGGTAACGGGAATCGCTATTTTAGTACTGTACTTTCGTGCTATCCTGAATTAGGAAGTACCCTATTTTGTTCTGTTGTGTGATTAATTAACATCTGTACATGCTTATCTGTTATTCTATACTTATGGGTCGTTATATCATGCTAGATTTACTCTGTTTCATGCACATATACATCCATCTGATAATAATTATAAAAATGACCAAGCCAGGGTTTATAGGAAAGATCTAGTAGTAAGAAAGCATAGAAATGTGTATTTAAAGGGGGTCCGTGTTTCCCATATGATTATCTGTTATTCTGTACCCTATCTACATTACTTCCTACAGGAAGGTGTAGGGAAGAAGAGAACCACTAGGTTCTATCTGTCTGTCTGAATTCTGCATCTATTATCTGATATCTGTCTGAACCCTAAGTACACGGCCCTATATGATCCCCTACGAAATCAACAAACGTAACTGTTTTGAATGTAGCAACCATGTGATAAAAGGATGGCATGAAGTGCTACCTAGTTAGTAATTAATACAAGACTTATAAGAATCTGTATCTGACATCTGTATCTGAATCTGAATCTGAATTTGTTATCTATATCTGCTATCTGGTAATCTGATTATCTGATTATCTGTTATCTATTTGCCACTACCAATTGACATCATTATTTGACACTATCTGTATATCTGTCTGCATGCTATTTGACTTTGACACTTGACACATGTTAGTATACCATGCTAGTTGATTTTGCTATACCATGCTATATCTATTTCTACTATTATTTAGATTTATTCATTTTTCTTGTACTTGTATCCTGCATTATAAGCGGCCCATAACATACTTTGACAGGTACTTGTTTTCTTTTTCCTTCTCCAGTAATTTATTGATTGCAGATCAGGATGGTCGTTTGCCCGATGGTATTGGAGAAATGAAATATTAGTGCTGGACTTCTTTTGCTATTATTATTATCTGTTGCTTGTGAACAATGTATTTGAGTATATGGATTTTATTTGTATTTGGGCGATGTGACCCATGATATTAACTTGTTCAGATCTGTTTATTTGAGACTATTATATTATTGGTTTTTCAATTAAATTTTGTTGGCACTTTGTTTTGTTTTGAGATATATATGTCTGTGTGAGGATGATTCTTTTGGCTTCCGACTCTGATTATCCTGGGATTTGTTGTAAGATTCTGAACATCTATGGGTGATGCAAATCATTCGCTGGGTTGAGTCGCGTATCCGTATTCCGTATTCTTTTGGGAAGTGGGGCGTGACAGGTGGTTTCAACCACTTCTATCCAGTCACACCGGAAAGTAGGGATTCGTTCTTATCCCAAAGCAGATCCCCATGGCGACTGTAAGTACCCCTACCTCCTGCCGTTAAAAGGTGATCACTCTTTGTCTACCTAAGCTCTTTCCCCTTTCTTTACTGAGTATTGACAAGAGTGTCGGAGGGTTCGTTGCCGGGATCCATCCAGCTGTTTCGAATGTTTGTGCAGGTTTGCAGGGAGCGCCAAGGAGGCAACTTGCCAACAAGGGAAGAAGTCAGATTCAGCCCATTCGAATTCCTACGAATCCACAAATTCTTTCTATTGCCCCCACACCAGATTCAGCGACAACAAATTGGCGCCGTCTGTGGGAAACACTCGAATAGCAATCCAACCTTCCTCCTTCAACCAAAGCTACTCCTAGCCATGCCTCCCAAGAGGAAGTCCGTAAAATCCAACCGAAGAACTACCTCCACTATTCCTCCTCCTCCTCCTCCGCCGGAGGATCTCCCTCCGCCCATCCAACCAACCCTATAGCTCGAACAACTGAACATTCAATCTGTTAAGTAGCCTCTAGGGCCCCAAGCCACTGTTGGGGAGCCCTCTCGGCGAATTCGCCAGATGCATCCTCTGCACCATGTTCGGGTCTCTGTCCACAACGCCTCCACAGATTCCATGGCATAGCATAGCCCTCCAACACCAAAGGATCTGCAGGATGTGTTTAACAACCGACAGAGCGAACCCGAGCCCGAGCCCGACCTTCGGGTCCGTTTGGAGGAGAGGCGGACCCGCGAAGCGAACCCTCGCCGAGAGCATCAGAGGGACCGGTCTCCCTGCCGAACAGACCGCAGGGGGTCCAACTCTTCTCGGAGGCGGAGAGAGTCACCCTACCTTGCCCAAGACGAAGCCGCTCCCCGGCTGACCGTCCTGCAGCTCAAGTCCATGGAAATTAGGAGGCCCCCCGTCACGAGGGAGAAATTTCAACAATTCCAGGAGGCGGCCCTTCGGGCGCTCAATGTCGCTCCTAACAACGGCCATCAGGCTCCCAGCCCTCAGCCAGCTCCTCACCATCATCGCCGCTCCTGCAGTCCTCGGCAGGCACCAAGCCATCACCGTCGTTCCCTAAGTCCTAGGCTGGCTCCAAGTCATTGCCGCCCTTTTCCTGATCACCGCCGCCGCTCCCGAAGTCCACGGCCCACTCCGAGTGAACCCCGTCATTCTATCAGTCCACCAGCTACTCAGAGCCCTGTAGCCCCATCCCTCCTCTGCATGAGGACGAGCCTCAGGGCTCTGCAAGGTCGACCGAAGGGAGGACTCGGTGTACCGCCATCTCCACGAGATGGAGAGGCACCTCGGCCAGCTGGACAGAGACGAGGAGCAATGGGCGAGAACCTCCGCCCGAGCAAGCCCCCATTCTCCTGCACCATCATGGAGGCCCCTATCCCAGACAACTTCAAGCCTCCACACTTCGAGACTTACACCGAGGAGTCGGACCACGCAGGTCACATCGAGAGTTTCAAAACTCTCATGATGATCCATCATGCATCCGATGCCCTCCACTGCAAGACCTTCCCGGCCACACTCAAGGAGCCATCTCGAGAGTGGTATTCTCGACTTGCACCGGCGTCTATCTTCTACTTCGACCAGTTCGAAGGCCTCTTCCTCACGCATTTCGTGAGCAGTTGCCGCTCCGAAAAGATGAGCACCTCGCTGCTCTTCCTCAACCAAAAGAAAGGCGAACGAGTAAAGGGATTATGTCAAGCGGTTTACTGCAGAAGCCAGGTCCATTGCATCCTTTGATCAGTCGGTAGCTTTGGCTGCCTTCTAATCCAATTTCATCAACCCTGACCGCAGGGCTTCCTTGGCCAAGAAGCCTCCTCGGAACATCTCCGAGCTACTTCTTAGGAGCGAGAAGTACATCTGAGTTGATTAGGCTCTCAATCGCCCCACTCTGGAGTGGTCGTCTTCCGGGAACAAACGGAAGACTGCAAAGGAAGAAGGAGCTAAGAAGCTCCAAAAGGATAACGGAGGTCACCGGCGCCCTCTCATCCGCTTCGAGAAGTTCACTCCATAAAATGCGAGTGTCTCCGCCATCCTGATGGAGATTGGGAATGAAAGTCTCCTGCCGCCACCTCCGAAGATGAACACCCCCGAGAAGAAGAGAAACTGACTTATTTCGACGTTCGTCATTAACCTCAAATGGCCAATTTCGACATTCGTCAGGTGCTTGTGGACAATGGATGTTCGGTCAACATCCTCTTCTTGAATGCGTTCAAAGGCCTCCAGCTATCAAGGGACCGGCTCAAGCCAGCTGGCTACACCCTTCATGGGTTCACCGGGGTGCCGGTGACGATCGAGGGAGTTATACCTCTTGATGTCACTGCTGGTAAAACCTCGGTCACCCGCACAGAGCTAATGGACTTCATGGTGGTGGACGTGAAAGCCCCCGACAACGTGATCCAGGCCTCGCCGCATTCCAAGCCATCCCTTCGGCTTATCACATGAAGATGAAGTTCCCCACTCCCGTAGGGGTGGGGGAAGTGAGAGGGAGTTAGGAGGCGGCTCGCTAGTGCTATATGACCATAATGGGAGGCCCAGTCCTCTCCCTGGAAGCCCTCGAGCTCCCACCGTAGAATAGCCAGACCATCTCCGAACAAGTGGACAAACTAGAAGAAGTGGCCTTCTTAGAGGAAGACGCCACCAAGACGTTCCGAATCAGCAAGGCACTTTCCCCCTCCATCAAAGAAGACATCTCCCAGTGCATAAGAAAGAATCACGATCTCTTCACCTGGACCTGCGGTCGATATGCCTAGGATCTCTGAGGAGCTCCTAATGCACCATCTCAGTGTTGCCCCGGGTGCCAAGCCCATTTAGCAGAAGCGATGCAAGTTAGCTCCCGAGCGTCAACAGGCGATCAAAGAAGAAGTCGAAAAGCTCCTCAACGCCCGATTCATTCAAGAGGTGAACTATCTCGAGTGGCTATCCAATGTGATGATGGTCAAGAAAGCCAACGGGAGCTGGAAGATATGCATCGACTTCACCGATCTCAATAAGGCGTGCCCGAAGGACCCTCACGATCTCCTCAGTTTCATGGACGCTTTCTCGGAGTACAACCAGATTCGGATATTTTCTTCCGACATCCCGAAGACCTCGTTTGTGACAGACCAGGGCCTGTATTGCTACAGGGTTATGACGTTTGGCTTGAAGAATGCGGGAGCTACTTACCAGCGCCTCGTGAACAGGGTCTTCCTAGACCAGATTAGCCGAAACATGGAAGTCTATGTAGATGACATGTTGGTCAAAAGCACCCGAGGGCAAGAGCATGTTCTCGACCTCCAAAAAGCCTTCGAGGTGCTCAGGAGGCACAATATGAGGCTGAATCTGAACAAATGTTCGTTGGGAGTCTCGTTCGGCAAGTTATTAGGGTTCATGGTCAGCCAGAGGGGCATAGAGGCCAACCCCGAGAAGATCCAGGCCATTCTCAAAATGCTCCCCCCTCTAGTGTTAAAGATGTACAGAGGCTCACTAGGCGCCTCGCGAAAATTGGGCAATTCCTCTCCAAATCAGGAGAGAAGTGCCTCCCTTTCTTCAAGGCCCTCCGGGGGGCTAAAGGCTTCGAATGGGGGCAACACCAACAAGAGTCCTTCGACCAGCTCAAGGCATACTTAGCAAACCCCCCCTCTTGGGTAAGCCAGCACCTGGGAGGTCCTCTACCTCTATCTCGCAGCTTCGGAGCACACCCTCAGCGCGGTCCTCGTAAGAGAAAATGATAGAATGTAGAAGCCCATCTATTTTGTGAGCAAGGTCCTCCGAGATGCCGAACTCCGTTACCCGAAGCTGGAGAAGATGGCTCTCGCCTTGGTAATGGCGGCCCGAAAGCTGTGCCCCTACTTCCAATCACATTCCATGGTTGTTCTTACCGAACAGCCGTTCAAACAAGTTCTCCACAAGACCGAGACCTCTGGGCGCCTTATGAAGTGGTTCATCAAGCTAAGCCAACATGACATCAGCTACCAGCCCAGAACAACAATCAAGGCCCAAGCTCTGGTAGAATTCATTATGGTGAGCACCATCCCCAACCCTTGCGAGTCATCTGCTGACCACCTGGTCTGGACCATTTATGTGGATGGGTCTTCTTGTGCCGACAGAAGTGGGGTTGGCGTCATCTTGACCAGCCCAGATGCTTTTGTCCTTCAATACTCCCTCTGCCTAAACTTCCTGGCATTAAACAATGAAGCAGGGTATGAGGCCCTCATAGCGAGCCTTTGTATGGCTCACAAAGCTGGGGCCAAGCGCATCAGAGTCTTTAGTGATTCGCATTTGGTTGCCAACCAAGTGTCTGGGGCAAGGGACGAGTGTGTGGCCAAGTACTTGGCGAAGGTTAAGGAGCTACTAGATTTATTCGAAGATGTTCAACTCTAGCGGGTTCCTCGTGAGGAAAATGCACAGGCGGATGCTCTTTCAAAGCTCACCTCCTCATCCCTCCAAGGTTTAGAACGAACCGTCTTGATAGAGGTCCTCGTCAGACCAAGTATTGATGAAGATAGCCCAGAGCCAATGGAAGCCTACCCCCTAACATTTGGGGAGAACTAAATGAATCCCCTCCTCGAGTACCTCAGAGACAGAGTCCTTCCCGAAGTCCCGAAAGAGGCAAGGATGATCAGGACACGAATCGAGCAGTACACACTCCTTGACGGAGTTATGTACAAACGCTCTTACACTCAGATTGAGGGCCGACCATATATGAGGTTCCTCTCCCCGGAGAAACCGCTCTATGCCCTAAAGGAGGCCCATGATGGTCTATGTGGCGTGCACTTGGGAGCGAGATCCCTCGCCCGTAAACTCTTAAATTACGGCTACTTCTGGCCCACACTACTGAGTGACTCCGAGGAGTACGTCCGCCAGTGCGACCCTTGCCAGAAATTCACCCCGATCCGTCGCCTTCCTCAAGCACAACTCACCTCCTTGGCAAGTCCAATTCCCTTCGCAATGTAGGGGATGGATTTTCTCGTACACTTTCCTCCAGCAGCGGGCCAGCTGAAGTTCTTAGTCGTGGTGAGAGACTACTTCTCAAAATGAATCGAGGTTGAACCTTTTTCGACAATCACCGAGTACATCATTTGCCAGTTTAGGGTACCCCGCATCCTCGTAACTGACAACGAGACTTAATTCGCAGTATCGACCTTTCACAACTTCTGTGCTGACCTCAGCATCTAGCAGAAGTTCTCCTTGATAGCCCATCCTCAGTCCAATGGCCAAGCGGAGAATGCCAACCGAAAGATACTCTCCGGTCTGAAGAAGAGGCTCGAAAAGTCCACCAAGGGGTTGTGGGTCGAGCAGCTTCCCAACGTGCTTTGGAACTACCGCACCACTAAGAGAGCTCCGATAGGGGAGTCCCCGTTCAACCTCACCTATTGTTTTGAAGACCTCATCCCTTTAGAAGTGGGCCTGCCTTCACCCCGACTGATAGTCTACAGTGAAGCATAGAATGCGAACCAACTTTGCAACTGCTTAGACCTCATAGACGAGGTCTGTGAGAGAGCTGCCATTCGACAAGAGACCTACCGCTGTCGGATCACTTAGTCTTACAACAAGAAGGTATGGTCAGCTAATCTTAAAGAGGGAGACCTTGTACTCCGGAAGTTTTCAATCTCTAATCCGAGCAACAAAGGCAAGTTGGCACCCAATTGGGAAGGACCGTATAAGGTCTTTAGAGTTATCCGCCCAGGAGCGTATCAACTTGAAAACCCGGGGGGCAGGAGAATACCGAGGACATGGAACGTGGAGCACTTGATGAAGTACCAAGAGGGTGTCTGAAGTTCTTGTATTTTCTTTATCAAAATGTAAAAGCGGCCTGCAACATAGAAGCGACCGCCTAATTGTTTTCAATAAAAGCAATCTTTTCCCGCAAGTTCTCTATTTTTGAGTAGTCCAATTGTAATAAAAAAAAATCACATTAAAACGGCATGCTTGGAGTCCAACACTTGGTTCGATTCTGCTTCAACTACTTGCTTCTAAGCAAGTACGAAGCGGATCACCATTCAGAATTGCTCCTACAGTTGTTGATATTTTCTAAACGATACGCTTGGAGTCCAACACTTGGTTCGATTCCGCTTCAACTACTTGCTTCTAAGCGAGTATGAAGTGGTTCACCATTCGAATTTGCTCCTACAGCTGTTGGTACTCTCTAAATGATAAGTTCAGAGTCCAATACTTGGTTCGATTCCACTTTAACTACTTGCTTGTAAGAAAGTACGAAGTGGTTCATCATTCGGAATTGCTCCTACAACTGTTGACAATTGCAAACACTAGCAAAATACACAAGTCCACAAAACAAGTACTATTTCATTAAAGTTTGAGAGACAAGTCTAATTACAGGCCAACTACTCATCTTTACATGGAGATACAAAACTTGTGAAAGCAAGATTATAGTATCATAGAAAGCTACTTCAGCCCCTCCTAGGGGCAGGGATATTTCTGTTAAGAGACACACGTGGGCGACGAATGCTGTGCCGCTGATGCCCAACTTCGACGGACATCCCTGGGCAGTGAGCCGAGAAGCATCATTCGCACCCGATCTAAAGGTGGCCCCAATAGATGCTCCGCTCGACGAAGCTGCCACCCCACTTTGCGCATCTCCGGGGTTTCGAAGTAAAGGGAGCGTGTGAAGAGCGAGCTCTCGGAACATTATCCCCCTATCATACTCCTCCCGAGTGCAAGAGGTAGTTCTGACAGTGCTTCCCTCAGATCGCAATCGAAGACGAGCGTTCTCTGCCTCAAGCTCAACAATTTGCTCTTTAAGCGAGTCGTCCGTCACAGTTATCATCAAATGCAATAGTCGCATCGAGCCTGCGCCGCGAGAGGCGTCGATGATTGTCCGCCGAAGATGAGCAACCTTCATGCTCTTATCGAGTGTTACCTTCTTCAACTCGTCCCTCTCCGATGTCACTTTAGTCAGAGAGTGACGAAGGCACCTAAGCCTCAAGCCGAGGTTGGTAGCCGCCGACGAACCCACCTCATCGCCTTTGGGGGTCGTCTCGTTAATCCGCTATTCTAATCATCTCCTCTCTATATCTCGACGAACTAAGATCAATCTTAGATGACCCAGCTCCCACTCTGCTTTACGAAGCTCCCACTCTTTTTCTGGAAGCCGCAATTGGCTCATAATGAGCCCCAACTTAACAGCGCCGAGCACTGTGTGGAGACGGGTAGCGCTGCTACCCTGAAGAAGGTGAACAAAAGAGGCAAATGACTTATGACCTAAAAGCATGTCCACGAAGATAACCGAGACTACGAGGTGACTCAAAAACAAGACAAAGATAGCATTGAAACTTCACCAACACTTGGTCGAAATATTTTTTTCATTAAGCAATCAGAAATACAAGCGGTGGCCAGTCCGCTATTCGGCATTACATAGTCGAAAGAAAAAAAAGAAAAAAAACACAAAATAAATCAAGGATTGACCTCTTGCAAGTGATCCACTGCTGAAGACGCTTGCTCAGGGTCCACGATGGCTAGGGGCATAGCCTCTGACGGAGCATCCCCCTCGGCCTCGGCACCTCCTCCCTCGATCCCCTCGACCTCTTCTTCTTCTCCACCCTCCTCGTCGCCCTCCGAGATGTCGTCAAACCTGGGGACGGGGTTCAGAAAAAGGCGCAATCCGGTGCAGTGCAATTCGGGGAATTTCTCCCTCACCCGATCGATGGCTCTAGCGTACGTCTTCGCCATGTTTACATAGAGAAACCCTTCCGCTTTCTCCATGGCCCTGCTCCTCAGCCTCCATCGCCGCCTCTTGCCTCGCCGTTGCGACTGCATCTGCCTTTTCATTAGCCACCATCTCGGCAGCTTGAAAGGAGCCGGGCGTTATAAGCCTCCAGCTTGTAAGCCCTATTTTCAGATTTTATTGTATTTTTGTATTCTTTTGATTATTGTATTTAAATTCATTTGTTATAATGTAGTTTGTCTTTTCTTGGGTTCTTTTGTTCTCTCTTGATCAGTCTGTGTTCTTTTGGTTGGATCCTGTTCTCTTTGCAAATTTTGAAATTTCTATTTTTAGTTTGATTTGTTCTCCCTTTTGTTCGTCTCATCTCATTGCATTAGTTTGTCTCTTTTTGGAGCCAAAACCGTTACCCAGAACCCACATAATTTCAACCCAAAATCCTAATTCTTGATCCCCTATAAAGAATCATATTCTCTCTCTCTCTCTCTCTCTTCCGCCGTTACCCTCTCCCTTTCCTCGATCCCTACTCTCTCTCTATTTTCGCTGAACCCAAACCCAACCGCAAACCACCCTACCCCCATCGCCAACTCCGATCACCCTTCACTACCATCACCACCATCATCATCGCCTTCGTTCCCTCATCTCCACCATCTCACCGTCGCTATCCCCCATCGTCCTTGCCATCCCCGACTGAAACCCATCCA
Organism: Hemerocallis citrina; assembly: GCA_017893485.1. Classification (NCBI taxonomy): domain Eukaryota; kingdom Viridiplantae; phylum Streptophyta; class Magnoliopsida; order Asparagales; family Asphodelaceae; genus Hemerocallis; species Hemerocallis citrina. The sequence goes on along the minus strand of CM030367.1, from coordinate 56,709,357 downwards.
CCGAATTTTTTACCCTTGCCGTAACCTTTCACCGTCGCCCTAACCCGTCTCTGTGCACCCCATTGCCCTCGTCGTCCCTCGCCGCTCCATCAGAGTCCCCTAGCACTGCCATCGAGTCCCAGAGTCGCCGTTGTTGTCGCTCTCTATTTCCAAACGAAAACAGGGTTTACCGTCGTCGTGGTTGCCATCATCGCCGTTGCTTCCCGACCGTGGTGCCGACATCGCTTCGCCCCTGCCGTAGAGCCATGCAGTCGTCGTCGCCATTCACTGTCCCTCTCTCTACTTGTCGAGGAAGATGACCATCCATTAGTCGAGCGCCGCTGTTTCGTGTTCGACCGCATCAGATCCAGACTTGTTGTCCCGTGTTTGGATCGGATCTGGTGTGAGTAAGAGCTCATATTGGTCAGATTTGGTGTTCTGTGTTCTGGGCCCATCAGATCCCATTTTTCCGTTCTGTGTTCTGTCCTTATCCAGTGCGAGATTTGCTCTTGGCTTTTGGCTGTTGTTGTTAGCTCTTCGCACGTGTTTTTTAGATTTCGCCCGGGATTCTGATCCCGTTATTCCTATTTAATTATATCTGCAATATAACAGGCAAGTCTCTTCTTGAACCCCTTTTTATTGTTTTGTGTTCAAGATTATTTGATCTCCTGCAAGTAGATCCATCCATTTTATTATCAAAAACCGCGTTGACAATTTCGTTAAGATTATCGAGGGTTTATACGAGCTAACCCGACATACTCTTAACATCGTGCTATCTCTTTGATCTTAGACCTAGTCCCCATTGTTTCATGCATATGCACAATTAAATAACTAGATTCATGCATAGTGCTGCTTGATAAATTGTACATTAAAATTGTATGTACTAAATTGAAGTTGCTCACCATGACTGTGATAATTGTATCTTAAAACTTAGAAATTTGTATGTTGACACCTAGGATCACTTTGATTACCAATTTTCATGCTATATATGATCGTATGAGTTATCTGATGCCTTTTTATGTTAAGTTGATTTCTGGACTGCTGGATATTTCACTTTGAGTCAGACTTTTAGCCATGCTAGTGACATAATTTGTAAGAACTTAATGAACATAAAATGTAACCCTTGATGTCTAGATAATTTTTCCATGGTCTGGATTTAAATTCGAATTTTTCATCTGTTAGATATCATCACTTTACTGCAACTGTGTTAGTAATTTCATATCCATAATTTCATGCGTATCCTGCTGTTTCTTATTTTATTTGACCCTTTTAACAGTAAAAGAAAAATCTAAAATAAATTAGGCTGGACCTAGACATGAATAGCTACTTCTCTAAATTTTTGTAGATTTTATTAATGAGTTTTCTTACTTGAAACAATTAGTAGAACACACCTTTTGCATGCTGACTGAACATAAAACCTGATTAGAATAGAGTTTTCACCCTAGTTCCTGTGTCTTTTATATGCCTTAATTATACTCGCTGGAACCGTGTGGAAGTCTACTTTCCAGATCTTTCGGCAGATTCATGTTTGCTAATTTGTAGTGACCAAAATCCATATTTTAATACAGCAAGGTCATGCTGTCCTGATTTTGTGAAATGCGTTATATGATGTGTTTGCTTGATGCTTTGTCTGTAATACTTAGAATTAGTCACACATAGTAATATACAACATTGACACCCTCTTGCATGCTCACATAGGATCAAAATAAACTATTAACAAGCCGGGGTATTAAGGGTAGACTTGGTAGTGAACAATCAGGAAATATACTCGGTAAGGCCTTCTCGCACGCACGAACACTTGACATAGAAGGAGGAGTATTGCTTGCAATGATTGATTGATGATTCTTGCACGTAAATTCTTGTTATCAATGCAGAGTACACGAACCGTGAATTTACTATAAGTCTAAAACGGTAACTGTGCTTGTGCGGAACCTGTGGAATGGGACGCAGCAGTACGTGCACTAGATAGGTTAATAAAATACTTAACAACCTGCATCTCATGCTTGATCTCGTCTTGACATCTCTCATTACATGCGTGATTATTGTATACCTTTGATAATATTGCCTGCACTTTGTTTTGTTCTTTGTCTTTGACCATGTTCGTTTCCATTGACATTCATGCTTTCCTATTATCCTTTGTTTTCTCTACTTGCCGCCCACGAATTGCTCTAAGGGCACTCTTTTCTTTCTTTTTAGATCAAGAATTTACAAGTACTGAAGGATCTGTTCCCGAAAAAATTGCTGAACAACGTTTCTAGAGTTGGAACCAGTCTCCGCTGCATAGTTCTATTTGCTACTAGATTTATTTTCTTGAATATTGTTATAACTTGTACTTTGTTTTGGGCTATATGACCTGTAGTTTGTTTCGATCCCAGATGTTGGATATTTATACTGTTGGATTATTTCATTATTATTGGAACTTTATCATTGATTCATGTGGTTATTTTTCTTGCGTGGTTGTATTTTGCTGTTTTTTTACTGAGTTAGTCTGGTACAGCTTATGGATGGTGGTTACATCATTCGCTGGGCCTACGTTACGTACTCGTGTTCCGTATTTTGGGAAGCGAGGCGTGACACATCTTAGCGACCACAGCTTCGAGGTGCCCCAACCTCGAGTTCTTGAATTCGGCCTCGAGCCTCGCCTGCTCGAGGTCCTTAGCGATCCGGACCTTCTCTGCTCGAGCCTTATCGGCCTCCAACTTCAACTCCTTTTCCTGCTCGGCCATCTTCTCCATCAGATGACCGAAGTGGCAAGTGATCTGCGAAGAGTAGGACTTGGGTTGTTAGCAAAAAAGACTAAGTGCTAAGCCAAAAGAAAACTGTATTCGACACATACCAAAACCACCGAGCGGGTGATCTCGAGCACGTTGTCCCCCATGCTGCCGGCCTCCGTGGTCGCCTTGTCCTTCGGCGTTGCAAGGTGCCGAACCGCCTGCATACACACCGACGAATCGCCTAGGAATCCGTCGAGCTTGCGGACCTGCCAGTCCGGGATGAAAATCTTTTCATGCTTCTCGATAAGGAACACCTCTGCTTCGGTAGTCAGCGGCGGAGCCTCTAGCCCTAAGGCTGCCGATAACGGAAAGACCCCTGAGTCAGTAGAAGCCGAAGCCACCGTTGGGGGCGAAGGCTCTAGAGTCGAGGGGGGTTGCCTCCCCAGCTGCTCTGCGATGGCACGATGAGCTTGTAACCCCTCCGAGGGGGCCTTCGAGGCAACCCTCTTCCTCTTCTTCAGGGCCTTACTGCTCAGAACTCCATGCTGTGATAGCAATTTGTCGAAGTCCATTGATTATGCAAAAAAAAAAGAGTTAGCAACATGGCCTACTTGGCTCGCAGCACAAAAAGAAGCTATCGCCGAGCACTACAAAAAAAAAACAAAAAAAAACAAAAAAACAAAACAAAACAAAACAAAATCGTACTAGGGTTTATCGAGCTAAGACCCCCCTGGAAGAGCACTTCCTCGGTCAAGTCCTTCCAATCGAACTTCGGGCGTTCGAGCAGCGTTCGAACCATATCTTCCTCCTCGGTGCTGAGAGTCGGGCTCTCCCTGACCTTCTTTGGGACCGACTCTACCCAAGCTGTGGGGATCCCCCATGGCCCTCGACTTCGGATGATGAAGTACTTATCCCTCCATTTTTTTATCGAGTCCGGACAACTAACCAGCTTCGTCCCGAACCTCGGAGCAAGATAGAACCGGTACACCGTTCGGAGCACACCCAACCTTGACACAAGACTCGCCGCTTGACAGTGGAGGACGAATCTGTTTATCAGCCTCCACACGTTCGGCATGTACTGAACGGGGCTGACGCGGAACCACCTCAACACTTCGGCGACAAAGGGGTGGAGAGGGAGCCAAACTCCCACCAAGAACGTGTCGACTGGCCAGAAGCACATGTCAACAGGCATTGGCGAGTTGGCCCTTACCCCCGGCCCAGGGGAGCATTAGGTCAAACTCCCTTGGGATTTGGAAGCACTCCCGGACCCTTACCAAGTCCTACTCGCTAAGGATAGAGATCGTCTTGTCTGCTTCCGACGTCTCTCTAGCCTCGTTTTCATCGAAGCTTCCACCCATCCCATACATTATCTACTCTGCCTTGTCCTCCGAAATCTCTCGAACCCCCTGTAGTCCGGTCAGAATCCCAGGCAACCTCCCGAACTCTCCTATTCTCCGTTCTTCTGCGTTCTTCGTCTCAACAATTACCGAAGTCTGCCCTACCACGGCTTTGCCCTTGTCGATTAGGGGGACCTGACTAGAGGAAGCCTTGGGGGCAAGAAGAGAGGAGGTCTCCTTCCTCGTAGGGTCGATAGACATTCTTTAAAAGGAAATAAGCTAAGTATAAAGTTACCTTGAGTTGACAGCTATGGTCGGAAAACACACCGGAAGACTGTAGAAACTCGTCGAAGCTCTCGCTAAGTGAAAATCTCGCCTGAGTAAAAACAAGAATAGTGAGCAAATGTGTGAGGGGTGAGGATTTATAGAGACTGAGGTCGGTGGCGCACTTACCAAGGTTAAGAGGTCCCCAACAATGCAAAGGCCTGGCCTATTTACTGAAAAACACAAGAAATTGCGTTGACTGGACAAACGGTCCTGGGGCCAACGAGCCACGTGTCGCCCTCTCATTCGTCGACAAGCTCCCTGAGGTCGCTTGGCACCGACGTCAAAACGCAAGAAATTGCGTTGACATGTCAAACGGTCCAGGGGCCCACGAGCCATGTGTCACGTGTCACCCTCCCATTCGTCGACAATCTCTCCGAAGTCGTTTGACACCAACATCAAAATGCAAGAAATTGCATTGATTGGTCAAACGGTCCTGGGGCCCACGAGGCACGTGTCGCCCTCCCATTCGGTCGGCAAGCTCTCTGAAGTCGTTTGACATCGATGTCAAAATGCAAGAAATTTTGTTCACTGGTCAAACAGTCCTGGGCCTACAAGCCACGTGTCGCCCTCTCATTCGTCGGCAAGCTCTCCGAAGTCGTTTGACACCGATGTCAAAATGCAAGAAATTGCGTTGACTAGTCAAACGGTCCTGGGGCCCACGAGCAACGTGTCGCCCTCCTATTCGTCGGCAAGCTCTCCGAAGTCGTTTGACACCGACGTCAAAATGCAAGAAATTGTGTTGACTGGTCAAACGGTCATGTGGCCCACGAGCCACGTGTTGCCCTCTCATTCGTCGGCAAGCTCTCCGAAGTCGCTTTACACCAACATCAAAACGCAAGAAATTGTGTTGACAGGTCAAACGGTCTTGGGGCCCACCTGCACGTGGCGCCCTCCTAGACCTCGGCAAGCTCTCCGAAGTCGCTTGACATCAACATCAAAACGCGAGAAAAATGAGGGGCCCACCTGCCCCGTGGTGCTCACCTAGACCTCAGCAAGCTCTCAGAAGTCGCTTGACACTGAAATTAAAACGCGAGAAAAACCAGGGGCCTACCGCAACGTGGCGTCCTCCTAGACCTCGGCAAGCTCTCTGAAGTTGCTTGACACTGACTTCAAAATGCGAGGATAACCAGGGGCCCACCTACCGCGTGTCGCTCCCCTGGACTTCGGTAACGCGATCCGGAGTCGCTTGCCACCGAACCACGATTGAGGGAAATCCAATTGCTCACAAACGTCAGATCACTCCGAAAGGCGCACTACTGCCTGATGGACGCCTCAGATTGGGCCACGTCACCGCACCCTGATCCCCCTTTAGATTGCTTAGAAAAGCGTGCAGCGAGATGATCGACATCCCAGATTGCACCACGTCATTGTTTATAAAATTTTTCCTTTTATTTTAATTAAAATTCGAATTAATTATTTAAAAATTGGGAAAAAAAAATTAGAAATTCAGATAAATTAGTTAAAAATTCTGAAAAATAATTATAAATTCAGGAAAAATATTTTGAAGCTCTTAAGTAAGTAATTATTTGATAGAATAATTAATTGATACTTCTGTAAACAGATTATCGCTCTGCATAATTAAATAAATGACTCGAAAAATAATTAAAAAATTGGGAAAAATCACTAAAAAAGCAGAAGAGCGTGAGAATGACTTTGAGCATATTGCCAGCCCAGAAACACCGTTAGCTCTCAACAAGGTTCAAACCCCCTCTAAGAACTCTGATAAAGCCCTATATGCCATTAAGACAACAAAACCCCTCCCCAAAGGCTGTAATACACAGGCTTTGGGAGTGACCGGCTTGTGATGCAGCTAAAAATGGGGTTAAATCGGAACCGTTCAAATTGAACACGAATCTTAAATTTACAGGGGTTAAACGGTAATTTTGCTTACAGACGGGTCCGAAATGGGAACCGGGTGTCTCCTCTTGGACCTGCTAACCCATGAATGGATCTGTTCAACTGAGAACAGGTCTCAACCCGTTAAGGTCCAGTTCAACTGGATATGAGGAAATCCTAGCTCGTCCTTATCCACTGGAGGTGGTTTCAACCACTTCTATGCAGTCAGACCGGAAAGTAGGGATTCGTTCTTATCCCGAAGTAGATCCCCACGGCGAATATAAGTTCCCTCTACCTCCTGCCATTGCAAGGTGATCACTTTTTGTCTACCTAAGCTCTTTCCCCTTTCTTTACTGAGTATTGACAAGAGCGTCGGAGGGTTCGTCGCCGGATCCATCCCGATGTTTCGAACGTTTGTGCAGGTTTGCAGGAGCACTGAGGAGTCAAGTTGCCAACAAGGGAAGAAGTCAGATTTAGCCCGTTCGAGTTCCTACGAGTCCACAAATTCTGTCTATTGCCCCCACACCAAATTCAACGGCAACACCACCTAACAAGCAGAATTTTGTCCTCAAAATTCAGACAAGTGGTACATAGGGCAACCCCCAAAAGAAGAGAAAGAACAACAACCAAACAAAAGCTACTGAAACAGATGGGAAAACTTCTGCTGAATCTCCTCCTCCAATTCCCAAGTCGACTCACCCGGAGAGTGAGGATTCCAAGAAACTTGGACCATCTTGATGACCTTGTTCTTCAGCACATTCTCACCCCTGTCCAAGATAGTAACTGGCAGAATCTCATAAGACAGATCCGGTTGCACAAACAACTCTGAATAGTCGATCACATGGCTCTCATCCCTTATGTATCCCCTGAGCTGGGAGACATGAAAGACTTCATGCACCCCAGATAGAGCCGGTGGCACTGCAAGTCGATAGGCCTCCTTGCCTACTTGCTCCACAATATCAAAAGGCCCGATGAACCTGGGGTTTAGCTTACCTCAACCTCCAAATTGGATAACGCCTCTCCACGGCGATACCTTAAGGAACACATGGTCTTCCACCTCAAACTTCAAGGGCCTTCTATGGACATCTCCCCATTTCCTCTGCCTGTCCTGTGCTGCCAGAAGATGCTTCCTGATCTGAGCCACTGCATCGACAGTCTTGGTGATCAACTCTGGCCCCAACAATTTTCTCTCACCAATGTCATCCCAGCACACTAGTGACCTACACTTCTGACCATACAATGCCTCGTACGGTGTAGCTTTAAGACTGGCCTGATAGCTATTGTTGTATGAGAACTCTACCAAGTACAGATGATCCTCCCAAGACCCTCCAAACTGAAGTACACAGGACCTCAACATGTCCTATAATGTCTGAATGGTCCTTCTAATTGCCCGTCTGTCTGAGGCTGGAAGCTGTACTGTACTTCAACTTACTCCCAAGACTGCCCTGAAGGCTCCCCCAAAACTGAGATCTGAACAAGGTATCCCTGTCGGATACAATGCTAATCGGAACCCCATGAAGCCTGACAATCTCCTGCATGTACCTCCCTGTAAGACTCTCAGTAGACTGACCAACTCTAAAAGGGATGAAGTGAGCACTCTTCGTCAGCTTGTCGACAATCACCCAAATGGCATTGTGACCCTTAGGACTCCTTGGCAAGGCTGTCACAAAACCCATGGTGATATGCTCCCACTTCCACTCCGGAATGGGAAGAGGCTGAAGAAGTCCGGCGGTCCTTTGATGTTCTGCCTTAACCTGCTGGTAGATCAAGCACTTAGACACAAATCTTGCTACGACCCTCTTCATACCATGCCACCAGAAGTGAAGCTTTAAATCCCGATACATCTTCGTACCACTGGGATGAATAGAGTTTGCCGACTGGTGGGCTTCCTCGAGCAATTTCTGCCTGACTTCACCCTTTGGGACACATAGCCTAGCCCCAAAGCAAAGTGATCCATCTGAGTGAATGACCAACCTGCCTCAACTTATGCTCTGAACCTCTGTAACTGCTCATCACCTGCCTTTGCTTCCTTAATCTGCTATACTAGAGACGACTACAACTGAAGCATCATACAACTCCGATCGGTGCCCGGTAAAATCACATTCATGTCCAACCTTCTATCTGCTCAACAAGCTCCTTCTGCTGAGTCAAGAGCATGGTGACTGGCCTCCTGCTCAATGCATCTGGCACCAAGTTCACCTTACCGGAATGATACTACAAACTGATGTAATAGTCGGACATCAACTCCACCCTGCGCCTCTGTCTCATGTTCAACTCCTTCTGAGTGAGGACATACTTGAAACGTTTGTGGCTGGTAAAGATTTCGACTCGGTCTCCAAGTAAGTAGTGTCTTAACAACTTCAAAGCAAAGATCAACGCTGCCAATTCCAAGTCATGAGTAGGGTAGTTCTTCTCGTGTGGCCTCAACTGCCTAGATGATAAGCAACAACCCGACCCTTCTACATCAACACTGCATCTAAACCTCTGCCTGAAGTGTTTCAATGAATCACGAAACCACCCAAACCATCTGGTATAGTAAACACTGGAGCTGACATCAACCTGCCCTTTAACTCTGCAAAAGCTTCACTACAGGCCCCATCCTAAACAAACTTCAGATCCTTCCTTGTGAGTTTAGTTAATGGCCCAGCAATCTTCGAGAAGTCTTGGACAAACTTTCGATAATGCCCTGCTAGCCCGAGAAAACTTCTCACCTCTGAAACTGACTTAGGCACTGGCCAATCTTTAACTACAGTAATCTTGGATGGGTCAACAGAGATTCCCTCACCCGAGATAATATGCCCTAAGAATGTGACTCGGTCAAGCCATAACTCGCACTTGCTGAGTTTTCCAATGAGTTGATTCTCCCTCAGAGTTTGGAAGACTAACCTCAGATGTTTAGCATGCTCTTCTCGGTTTCCGTGAATACACCAAGATGTCATCTATAAAGACCACCACAAATCTGTCTAAGAACGGGGAGAAAACTCTGTTCATCAGGCTCATAAACGCTGCAAGCATGGAACTCAACTTTGCATGTCCCGGGATCCTGAACATAACCATCTTCGCTCGGCAATCAATAACAGCATGAGACTCCGCCAACAAATCCATGCCCAGAACCACATCAAACCTAGAATTCCCGATCACTATCAGATTTGCCTTGAAATCTGTGCCCCCAATAACCATAGGGCTCTAAGCTGCCAGCAACACCGCCACCTGTGGTGATGTTCTAAGCTGCCGGCATAGCACTGCACTCCAACTGATGCTGATCCACAAAGCGGAAGAGATAAAATAATGGGTTGCCCCGGAATCAAATAGGACATGGGCGGGAAAAGAATGAACTAGAATGATACCTATGATAGAATCAAAAACATGGGAATAGATGAATAGTGCAGGATAATAAGGATTAAGAAATACTGATGTGAAAAGAAACTACACAATGAATGATACAAAGATAAACAAATAAAGCAGGGAACAAATAATAAAACAACAAAACACAAATATACCAGCAACGACCTCTTCTGCGGTCTTGGCTTCCTCTGCGGTTAGGTTGAAGGTCTGACCTCTCCTCAGGGCAGCGGTCCTCTAACCGATGATCTGATGGTGAGGAGGAAGTGGCAGCCAAACTTGATCACGAGTTGGCGCGACTGCAGGCTTGCCTAGCCTGCCCTCGGGACAGTCCCCGAACTGTGTTGTCACTAGCACCACACCCAAAAGATCGGCAGTTGGCTCGCCGGCAATCCCCATGCACGTGCCCCGGAATCTAACAGAAGTCGCAGAAACCTCCCCTCTGTGGAGCAGCAGCAGGGTAGGGAGCAGCTCTAGCAGGATGGGCTGGAACTGGCCTCCTGATTGGCCCTCCAGTGGCAGCGACAGGATGCGGAGCGGACCGCTGAATGGCAGGCTTCCGCCTGCTAGTCTATTCCTGGCTTCTGGCAGCCTGCACGATGTCAGCATAGGATCAGAGTCGCAAGGCAGCTAGGCGATCTTGGATCATAATGTCCAAGGCCAATAAGAAATGGCAGCCCTTATCTTCATCATTCGCCACCATGGACGTGGCAAAGCGACTTAGTCGGGTGAACTCCGCAGCATACTCGTCTACGGTTCGACTCCCCTGATTCAAGATAGTGTCTTAGTTAAATATTGATATATCATGAATTAACAATAAAAATTGCATAATAAACACTATCTGAGGAACTTGAGTAAGCGCACAAATTGCCGCTCCATTTCATTTCTGGTGACATCGTGAAAGAACTTCAAGCTCCCTCTGAAGATGGCCTAGGCGATGGGGTGCCCCAGCCGTTCCATCTCAGCTCGCCACCAGATGTGAGCGAGGTCAACAAGCTGGATGCTCACGACATCCACGCGATCAACTTTAGCTATCCGCACTGTGATCAATAGCTGCTCAGTCCTGATAAGCCATTGCTCAGCTTCCAGCGGTCCTTCAGTACCTGAGAATTTGTCTGGGTGTAGCCTCATGAAGTCTGCTACATTGCCAGGTCTCGGTGGCAACACCCCGGGCGCAGGTACAATAGGCTCTCTGTTGGCAGCTTCCATAGCTACCCTCATCAGTTCACCATGTTCCCACTACATCTGCATCATTTGTTGCATCAGCCGTTCGTTCTGTTCACGCTGTATTTGCAACACTTTCCTAATAATGGGCTCCTCCGACTGATCACCCCCAATTTGGGGGGACGAAACATTCCTGCGAGCCAAAGACTGCACAAACCAAAAACAATTAGTATCCAGATCAAGATGATAATCAAATTTTTGATGTGATTGCATGGCCTATAAAATATTGAGTTAATCTTGACTGAGTCAAGATTATCTAATGTATTAGTCAAACCTGGCTCTGATACCACTAAAAACCTTATTACGTCCCGCTTTCCAAAAATACAGAATACGAGCGCATGACGAAGCCCAGCGAATGATTTTTATCGTTCATAAGATGTAGGATCGACTCAGCATCATAACAAGAAATATAACAAGATATACACAACTACGTATGCATGAATAATTTATTAATCAATAGAAATAATTGAAACAAAATAATAATATCTCAAATAGTTTTTAAATCTGGATCAAAAGATAAAACTTGGGACTATTAGCTCGTTACAAGATTCAAGTAGCAAAAGAAATAACTCAAAAAAAATAATATTTATAGCAAGTCTTTTCTCCAAGCGAAGCCTAGAACGTCTATCACCAATTCCAGTAGGCAATTCGTCTCCGAAGTCTGTATATATAAATATAAAAAGGAAAAATAGAGAAAACAAGATAAACGCCCTTAGTGCAAGTTAGGGCCACAAGTAGTACAAGCATGGGTATGAAAACAAGTGCCAGAAATATGGAACAAGATTTCGAATCAAGAATGTATAATATAATATAATAGGGATGCAACAAGTAGTGGGATTCAAGAAACTATCAAGCAATAAAAACAACACAAGTGACAAGATTGGGTAACAAGTACTAGTAGTTGAACAAGTAGCAAGTGAACATGTAATGGTATCAAGAATTAAGTAACAAGTATCACGTACAAGTATCAAGTAACAAGTAACAAGTCTCAAGTAACAAGTCTCGAGTAGGGTATCTGTAACACCTCTAATTTGTAAAATACCGAAAATACTCGTTTTTATATTCCTAGAGTGGTGAGAATATTATTTGGTGTATTTTTCTTTTAAATATTGATATTGGTGTCTATATTTGTGGTAGATTGGTATTATTGATATATTGGAGCCATGAGTTGAGATTTTATGTGAAGAAATATTGTTATACTTTATTTTAAAATTTTGGAGGAGTATGCGATAAATTTAGTGTATTTGTACTGATCGTATTATTAAAGTACAGAATTAGGGTCTATTTGAAATATTTTGGAGAATGGGGGCTATATGTGTAAATATACCTTATTAATTATTATATTTATTATTTTTAATTCCTAAAACCCCCACCCCCATCTTTTTCCTCCTTTCTTTCCTTTCTTCTTCTCCCTTCTGTTTCACGCCCAGCCGACCCCAACACCCGACCACCTCGCAGCCCAAAATCCTGACTTTTTCCTCCATAAAATTTCGATTAAATTAGGGGGCAAGCTCACTGAAGGGTTCTCTTCTTCATGGTAGCTTCAATTTGGAGAAAAAGCAATTGGAAGGTATACCCTAGTTTATTTTATTTGTGTAGAATCAAGTGACTTTAATTTCTATTGTATAGGAATCTGGTAGTATGGAGATAAGGAGGTGTTGGGTATTGTAGAGACAAGAAATTAGCTAATTACTGGGGAGATTTTGTAAGTTACATATAAATTAGGGTTTGTTAATTTGGAAAGGAAAATTGGTTCCATTGATGATAGAAAAATTATAAGAGGGTGAAAAATGTTATAAGAGTATTAATGAGAAATTTTGGTAATTTTTATAGGCTTTAAGCTCAATTAAATTGAGTGAAATGGACTATAGGTAAAAAGTGCACGCCGGGTATTCGGTGAAATGCCCGAGCGAGATTTAGGTGAGAATTTGTTGGGTTTGGAGGTGTAATTGAGTTCTATTATTATTATTAACCCTAATTTGAGAGATTAGGAATAAAGGGATTAAAGAAATTAGAAAATAGGAAATTTTTCTATTAGAAAGCCTCCGATCAATATGTGAGTTCTTGGATTGGGGTTCGAATTTGAAATCCGTCGATGTAGCTCGCCTACTTATGTCATTTGTGACGTGTGGGTGAAGACGGATTCAAATTTGGAGGTCCGTAGGTCGAGTTTTGAGTTCTAAGCTAATCGGTTCTATAATTTTCCAAATAGGTGGAAAAAGTAGAACTTCGACAGGCTACCGGGCGGACGTGGGACATCGTTTGCTCGATCCATCAGGTGAGTATGTTGCATCTATATATATTTTATGTTGTGGCCAAATTTCGTGGATTTTTGATGTATTTCGTAGAAGTTATGCTAAAAACTGATTTTGAAAGAAAATACGGATTTTTAAGGGTCCGAAAATGAGTTTTTGTGATATTTAAGGAAATTAACTATTTTAAGTATATAAAACCTATATTATGGGTTAATGCGACGTGTTGAAGTATTAAAACTAAATATATGAAATGGTTTATGCATATATTTACTCCGTTCATGTTTCGTGCATGTTTTTGGGCGAATAAGCCAATATAGGTGATTTGGTATATGTGGAGCCTTGTGTATGGGCTAGCATGCTATGGATGGATGTTATAAGATGTAATTAGATGAAATTAGTGATTGTGGCCATATTTTGGAAACCCGTGTATATATAAGCATGTTTTGTGCATATTTTGGGGCGTATAGGCCCTTATAGGTAATTTTAGTTACATAGAGCATTGTGTATGAGCTTGCATGCTATGATTGGTTGTTATGGAGTTCAATTAGAAGGAATAAGTGATTGTGGCCCTATCTCTTGGAAACCCGCAAATGTGATGTATGTTTGTAATATATATATAGATGTTTATGGCTTGTGATGCAATAATTGATGAAATTAGTAAGTGAGTGTATGTTTACAGTCTAATTATGTTCGAAGTGAATTAATTAGCAATAGTATGATATTATAATGTGATGAAGTATACATTCTGACACTTTTACGATACGGAATAACATAATGTAGTTCTTTTATTAATATTATAATCTTGGCATAGGCCTATATATGATACAACGAGGTAATGAATAATATGGTATTCTTAATGTGGGTTGTTATGGCAAAATAAATATCGTGGCGCATTAATATTATGCAATAATATGATGTGATGGTTTTAATAGTGGAATGACAGGTTGTATGCATAGTATGGTCTAATGATACGATGATTAATATTGTGGACAACGGATATGCATCAAATGGTAAGATAAAAGATAAGATGGCCCGTGCTAATAAAATGTGTTACTAATTCATGTGGTTAAAGTCAAAGACACGACTCATTGTAAATCAAAAGTGAAATGCTTGTGTTGATAAAGAAAGATGAAATGATTAATGCTAATAACAGAAGGTTTTGTTGACCAGTACCTACAGCAATCCTGGGGGTTTGGGCTAGACCTCCTAATACCCAAACTATGTTTGGGGTAAGTGGTTCTCTCGCTAGTTCGGCTAGGAGGAAGACGTAGCCTCGGATGAGTAAGACTCTGTGTGAGCATCGGACCGCATGTTTACTGGGCTGTCGGCTTTCAGTATGTTGGGATACTGTGGCTCACTGGTCGATGGTTTTGTTGACCAGTACCTACAGCAATCCTAGGGGTTTGGGCTAGACCTCCTAACACCCAAGGACCGGCTTGGGGTAAGTGATTTTTATCGCCCAAGCTATCGGCTTGAAGCTCGATTTTCCCTCGATGACAGCTGTCATGAGGAAGTACCCAGTTTATCTGGGGTTAGTGATTTTTCCCTCTTGGCTTCTGCTGGGAGGAAGTACCCAGGCTACCTGGGGTCAATGGTTTTTCAGTGGTTTTTCCCTTTTGGCTTCGGTTGGGAGGAAGTACCCAAGTTCTACTTGGGGTTAGTGGTTCCCTCGCTAGTTCGGCTAGGAGGAAGACGTAGCCTCAGACGAGTAAGACTCTGTGTGAGCATCGGGCCACGTGTTTACTGGGCTGTCGGCTTTCAGTATGTTGGGATACTGTGGCTCACTGGTCGACAAACTAATAAAATAACTAAGTGTAAATGAATGTGAAAGAAAGTGGTTGTGAATAAAAAAATGAATGTGAAGGAATACGAGTTATAAGTTTGTGTATGAAAAGAAATGATAAATGCAGCTTGTAGTTAATTTAAAATGAAAAAGTAAAAGAAATGTGTGTTAATATGAACAATATGAAGTAATTATATTATGTAAATGATTAAAGTAAAATACAGTATGGTATGAGTTGTTACACCTTGGAATTGTGTCAAGGAACTACCTGCCCGCTTTTTCTGTGGAAATGGTGGGAACTACCTGCCTTGGCATAATTCGCAGGATGAGTTGGCTTGATAGTGGTAATGATTAATGGAAATGAAGAATTAAGTAAAGTGAAGATGAAAAGTAATTGTAGTGAATTAATAACCAAGCTATCGGCTTGAGATGTGATGTGATATTACCCAAACTGTGTGTTTGGGGTGCGGTGATTATTACCCAAGCTATCGGCTTTGAGGTGTGATATGTTGTGACCCAAATTGTGTTTGGGGATATGGAGTATATTGTGATGAGAATGAAAGTGAAGTTAATGGCAATTTGTGTTGTAAGTGAAAATGATAATAAGATATATTACTTATAAGAATGAGAAATTACTAAAGTGGTATAATGAGATGAAAATGAGCTATAAAATATGTTTTTGATGCAATGAGAATAAGCATTCTAATTAGTAATGTGCTAATGATGTGATGAAATGTGAGTAAATTGCAATGGGCGATGAGATATTATATTTATATCATAAGACATGAAGGAATGTGGTATTATGAGAATAGATGCATATGTTTATGATGTGATACTCGTTATAACACAATAAAATAAATACCCGTATTATGAGATTGGTTATGAAAATGGTTATTAAAGAAAGTATGTGGTGTTATGAGTTTGTATTCATATAAATGGTTATTAAAGAAAGGTGTAATAACAACATCTAGTTATATTCATATAAATAGTGAAATGCTGCTATGACGATAATTGTGAAAAGATGAATATTCGTGTTAGGGAATTCAAATTGAAAAGTAACGGATTGTATGCGAATTCGTATTATGCAAATGTAAAATAAGGATATATTCGAGGTTGATGTGTAGTTATGGATAATTATATAGTTGGATGCATATTGGAAGAGTATTTTGATATAACCTCGTATTGATGATGTTTTTATGTTCAGAATTCAGGTTGCATCTTCTTATTTGGATGTTTGTAAGTTTAATTTATTTTCTTTATACTATTTAATGATTTATTAGATTTATAACTATACTTACACCAGACATGGCTGATCCCTTAGTGTTTGGGGGGTTAGGGAGTCCTTGGACTACCCTAGATCCCCTAGTGTTACAGGTCCTCAGCAGCGCAGAGGTGAGGCGTAGATTTATAGTGTGAAGTTTTTATTTTAGAATTTTTGTATAAAATTAGTTAGGCGACTAGTGAAATTTGTAGTTTAGATTGTAATTTGAATGTAACAGTACCTGGATGTCGATGATGAGTATAGTGTGGGGTAGTATGGTATGTTCTTGACCCGTACCCATCTCGTTTTGGTGTACCAGGCCCTGTGGTAGGTTTTACAAAGGTTTTTCTAAAATTTTTACCTCGTTTTCAAAGGAATTTATGGTTTTTATTTAATAATTGATATTATGTTATGAATTTGGCCCCTAGAGCATGATATTTATATTGCCTGTGTTATTCTGCTCATTTTGGCCTGGGGAGCCCGTGATATTATTGCTTGTAATGTGAGCTACGGAATTTAGAGCAGAATTCCATAAGCTTTTTGTGTTTCGGGGGAGAAATTTCAGGGGAGACTCTGCCAAAATTTTATTTGAACTATACCTATCTTAGTTATGTTTAAAGTGATATAGAAATTGAAAGAATTGCATTTAGAGGTTTAGTTTTCAAAAAAAAATAAAAATAAAAATGGGGTGTTACAGTATCAAGTGTGTACAAGTCACTAGTTAATCTTAAGTCTAATGTTTAATTCTATCTAGGTAGCACTTCATGCATCCATGCCTTTACTACATGGTTGATACATACAATCAGTTACGTTTAGGATTAGTGGTGGATTTTATAGGGTGGTGTACTCAGGGATCAAGTATCAAGCAAGCCATATTCATGAATCGAGTAATCGTATAACTAGTTCATGTGTCAAGTTATAACAAGACAAGTCATGAATCAAATATATACTAGTTTATGAATCGAGTAATAACAAGTCCATGAATCCAATAATAATATACTAGTTCATGAATCAAATAATATACTAGTTCATGAATCGAATAATGATATAACTAGTTCATGAAGCATGTATCAAGTGGGAAACATGGGCCTCCTTCTGAGTACACTTACCTATATTGTCCACTACTATAGTCTTTCCCTTAAACCCCAGCTTATTATTTATTATTAACATCAAACAAGCATAAAAGTGTGCGAAATAGGTCAAGTAAATATGATCAAAAATATCGAACAAGTTTAAGATAATTATAAAGCATATTCGACGGTCAACACAAATTAAGATTATCATTAACTACGAAAATTCCAATTCTTGATAGCATGACGTTGCTGCACCAAAACTGCGATTTCCGTTGCTACAATATAGAAAATGTAGATCCGTCAGAAGTTCTAGAAACTAGACTCCTGCCCGGAAATAACGCATATAATTAAGACACATAAAAGTTATAGAATCAGGTGTCAAAATAGCAAACTATACAGGATTTGTGTTCAGTCAAAATTTGTAAAACTGTGTTTATACATATGAAACAGGTTTGAAACTTCATTAATTAATTCTAAGAAAGTTAGGAAATGTTCTCTAGGGTGTCCAGTATCAACATGCAAAATTTCAAGTCATTTACTTACTGGTAGCATAATTAAACTAATTGTAAACCAAAGTGGTGCAGCAGTTTTTATGAATCTGCAATTATAGACACAGCAGTAGTAAAACTGTAACGCCCCGTATCCCAAATATACTGAATTCGAGATGTTCTACAGGATCTTTCCGCTTCTTTTAGTACAATTTTACAAGGAAATTTAAACTTTTCTCTTTACATCAGAGTTTACATCAATATTACACTTTACATTGCACAGCGGAAGTAAACTTTTGCAACAATGAAACAAATGTACAACAACATTGAATAATCTTTAAGCATTTGTTTCTCTTTAATCTTTATCAAGCCATTTACCTGCATATAAGACTGTGGGTACGTCAGTTTATTCAATCGACGATTATTATACACGGCCATCCTCTCTATGCCGGAAATAGTATAACTTAATTTTCCATATTTAGCAAACACAAACTTGTCACAAATCAAACTAAAGGGACTACCCTATTGATGTCGTGTTGTGATTGTGCACTTAGTCCTTAATGCATTTATTTATATTACATGACACTAATGCGCACTTGTTCGGATTCTATGCATCCCATACTACATAGGTCCGAGGGCAAACCCTTAATCGTTCTTCATCTTTGTAGGGTTCAATCCCTCGCCATGACTTAATCTACTACTGTAACTACGGTAAGTATCCTAGATGTTTTCTTATCTACGAACTCATGTCTAGGCACTCTGGAGGGAATCCCATCGCTGACATGACTCATCATGCAGACATCCTGTGGTAATTCAGCTCTCACCATAGACATGACACCGCCCGTAGTCTTCAAACACCCCACGAGCGTCGCCACCGGGACGGTACTCTGGAGCAGCATCCTCACCCAGACTCATCATGGGAATTTCTGGGATACGCTCTCGCCGCTATCCAATGGCCCTCATACTCAATGTTTTTCTCTTACTTTCATCACGTCTTCACTATGTACTAATCCTTAGGTTTTATTAAAATCATGAACAAAATCAAAGCTCTAGAGTTAGCCTCTCCACTAAACCGGACTTATTCATTCATTTCAACATGACCAACCTTGGTCTTTCTTTTCAATTTTCATTTCATTTCATTTCCAAATGCCGGGGGAGACTTAGCTACTCTTTTTGGTTTCAATTTCCAATTCACAATTTCTAATTTGAGCATTTCCAACTCATAAATTCATATGTTGAATTATCATACTCACATAGCATTTCTCTTTTCCAATCATGATTTCTAAATGGTTCAAATAGTCCATGACTATATATGAATTTCATATGCTTTATCAATTATCACTTCATATCGAAATTTCACATCACTAACAAATATTCAGAATTCATATTTCCACATTATTCTCAAATGAGAATAAATCGCATTATGTCACACAATAAAATTTCTTTTTGCCAAATCATCTTCTAATCCTCCATTTCAATTTATTCTTGTAAGTTATAATTTTTCACAAGGTATATATCTAGAACCATAGTTCTCTTTATGCCTTTCATTCACAAATCATAGTTTATTTCATTCAAATAAACCCCAAATTATTTTTATAAAGTCCCTTATATTTGTAGGAGAATAACCATATTTTTTCACAATTTTTGGACACTTAAAAACCCAAAAAAATATTTTTTTCATTCTTGCCGATAGCAAGAATCAAATCCAGCACCACTGAGTCACAGCCGGCTGCACAGACCAACAGACCGAACTGTGCCAGCGATATAAAGCGTGACTGAGAGCATTAAATGCTCTCGGCCTGCTGTTAACTTGTTTTAAAAAAAACAAACAAAACAATGCTTCTCACGGGATTCGAACCAGTCACCACAGAGAAGCCAACCGTGCTCTCTGACCACTTGAGCTACATGCTCAGGTTGTCACATTATAAGTTCATATTCATTTAACCCGTGCTCTCTGTTCTTTAGAACATTTCGATGTTCAACTAGTCCCAAATTTCATTTGATCTTCATAAAAAATACTGTATAACTCCAGATTAATAAATTCTTGTCCAATTTACCTACCAGTATGAAAAAATAATTTTTTTCAACAATTAAAACATATTTTCATACTATTAATTCAAATTATACATTCTAACACTACAATTCTTCTCTTTTTGATGTTTCTTCGCATTGTAGTATTCTAATATTTTTGTCAATACATTTCACATTAATCCACTGATTTTAATCATTTATCGACATACAACTCATATTTGAATTTATTCATACCCATATCAACACAAAGGATCTATTTAATACATGAAATGGTAAAACTCAAACTACTAACTTTGTGTGTAGTTCTTGATAGTAATAAATGTGGTTTCATTAATCAATCCATGCTTCTAATCAATTCACATACATCACAATTTATAGAACCACATATCAATTTGCATATTCACATCTCAATCATTCAAGAAGTCATTTTTTTCCAATTAAAGTGTGCTCTTCCTTAATCCTTTTCATGCTTCAATTTTTCTAATTAAATTAGCATGCAATCCTACTTTAGAAATAGGAAAAATTTTACCCACAACTCAAATTTAATGATAAAACCACATACAAGTTATTCATTAACATTCCGATCAATTCATAGACTAACTTTTCCATTAAAATGTATTCTCATTGATAATTTTTTTTTTCATGTATCATTGCTCAATATAATACTAGCATAATTCCTAATTAGAAATAAGGAAAATTAACCCACCTTGTATGGAGAGAAACAAACACAATAGCAACAATGTCCTTTGCAAATGAATGCACCTCCTCCTAGACGCACGCACACAAGCTCCAAAAAAGCACCACCGAAAGCTCCTACTTGAACAACCGACCCTTCTCCTCCTTGGTAGAATGCAAGCACAATCCCACTCACAACTCAATCTTTTTAACTCACAAACAACTACTAGATAATGCTATTAGACTATAGAATTGGAAGGGAATATTAAGCACAAAATAACTAGCCATGGGAGGGGGTATTTATACTAAAAATCACATAGAATGGAGGGCTAGGATTAATCGGTTGGTTGTAGGATGGAGGGCTAGGATGAGAGTAGGAGTTGCTATCTAAGTAACCACCACCATGATCATAATTACAATTTTTGAATCTCCCTCCAAAAAGTCCACAACCGGCCATGCATAAGGCATGCATTTGCACATGTACATGTAGTGCACGTGCATGCAACTAGGACCAAAATTTGTGCATTCAATTTTTGTATAAAATAAAATAATCTTATAAATTGTATTCTACATGACAAGTTGTGTAAAAATATAGTCCATGGGCTTTAGTTTATGGGCCAAAATAGTTATTTTAAAATAAAATAAATAAATTACATTTTGGGCTTTAAGAAAAGGCTTTTTAATCTAATTAAAATAAGGCTTTTGTATAAAATAATTAAAAGCACAAATTAAAATATCCTTACTCATCTTGATGAAAATATTAATCAAAATATTGCACGTGCACACTATGTGCAAAACAAATAATTTTTCATTAAATGAAAAATCAGGGTATTACAAAAACTGCGATATCTCATAAACCGTAACTTGGAATTCAATTCCGTCAAAAGGGTGGTAAACTAAACATCCAGGGCTAAGGTTCATATTCAGCACTAAAGTTCAGATTCTGGTGTTAAAGGGGTCGAAACAACAAGCCAAGATAGGACAGAAACAAAATAAGACACTTTTTGCTTGAAATGTATCAAAATTATACTAGTTGTGAACAAGTGTATCAACGAAGGGTTGTGAATCTTAGATCATGTGATAGATACGGTGAAACATGAGATCATCAATGATAAACAAAGAGGATTCATATTTACAGTCTACTTGCAGTATTTTCAAGGCTAAGCTTGTACTAGAAAACGAAATGTAGAAGAAGATACTTGCCTTAGGTTGTAGATGATGAATCCGACGGAGGAATAACAGGAACGGATCCCGACACGGATCTTGATGGCTATCAAGATCAGACCAACGGACGGCTCAGATCAGATCTGATCAGATCTGTTGATGGAGGGCTGATATCCGATCAGATGGTAATGATCAAGATCTGGCTCGGATCTTGATGCGATCTGATGGTTAAGATTCAAACGGCTCTTTCACCTTTCTTCTTCTTCAGCAATAGGGAGAGGGAGAGTGTTCCGATGGCGACTGTGAGCGGCGACAGTGGGAGGGCGGTTGCAACGGTGACTGTTGGTAGGCGGCAACAGTGTGGAGGGAATCTCGACGCAGGAGGCGGCAGCGGTGGCGTGGCTTTGTTCTTGGTGGGAAAGACAGAGCAATGGCAGGAGCTTGGGGGCTCTGCCAATCGTGGGCAGCAGGCGACAGGAGGTCACGATGGTAAGGCGACGAAGGGGTTGAGTAGAGGTAGGGGAAACTCGACAATGGTGGAGAAACGAGGCGATGGGTAATGGCGACGATAGGATAGGGGTGAGTTTCGATGGCGAGGCGATGATGGGAGTCGAAGGAAGTAGGGGATGTGGACGAGGTTTGCCGGGGCTCGATGATGCGGTGGAGGTGCTGGCGATGATGGTGGTCGGAGCAAAGGAGGTTCGGTGAGATGGGTTAACAGGGAGAGAGAGGGAGAGTCGGGGTATGGTCAATGAACAGGGAGAGAGAAAGGCTTAGGCGGCTGGGTAGATTAGCACAGTAGGTTTAAGGTTAGGGTTAATTAGGTTAGGGTTTTATAGTAGGGTTGCGGGTTGTGGTTTATTGGATAGCGGGTTTGAGTAGGATCCAACAGGAGATTGAGTCAAAATTCACTCTAATTAGGGAAAATGAATTAGATGAGGTGGAACAGTCAAATCTTCATGAAGAACGACAAATCGGAGCAGATAAGAACAACGAAATTGCAATAAATATTGGCACAAAATTGAGTCGAAACAAATGAAATGCTTCTCTTAGAACTGGAACAAAAATATAGATCTCAAATTGATGGATAGAGTACAAGGAATGGAAATACAGTAGAAAAACACAAATACAGGAAACAGGAGTTACACTAATTATTTAGATAAAATATCAAATTGTGTAGTCAATGTAGTAATAGGATCAACTCCAGCCACTTTTCTTAGCATTGCTCTTTCTCAAAACCATTGGTAATTGTTGTATGCCATCGTGATACACTTCTATGTCCTGAAATATAGCTATTAAAAAATAGAAAAACTCGAAAAAATTAAAAAAAAAGTTGAAAAAAATTAGAAAAATCCAAATTAGTAACAATCTAGGAATTATCAATATCAATAAAAGAATAATTAGTCCCCGGCAGGGGCACCAAAAACTTGATGTAAATTATTTGCAAGTGTACAAATCGCAACAAGTAGTATAGTTAAGTGAAAAGAGTGTTGAACCCACAAGGACTGATTATTTTACTGAGTACTAAAATTTACTAGATTAACTACTATTTGGAAAATCGAAATTCAATAAAGAAAATAACTAAAGTAAATTAACCTAAAGAACTAAGTAAATTAATTAAAATGGGCAGAATCTGAAATTTTGTTGTTTATTAATTGCAAAGTTAATTCTATGGCTTTTGATTTCACCTAGTTAATTCAAGAAAAATTCATAATTCTATATGAATAAAAATATTATTTTTTTCAAGTTGTATACCAAAATCCCCTAATTATTCAATGTTTTCTCTAGAATAACATCAAAAATATCTCCAACTAATAATTTGTCATATCTCTATACAAATTTAATTAGTTAAGGACTCATTAAATTCTATGGATTTCTTTACAGTCACACCAATCGTGGTAAATCATCTCTAATTTTGCTCAATCAATGGTGTTTAATTCTGTAATTCAAAATCATAAATTACCTCTCGGTCTCTCCATGATCCAATAAATCATACCGTAGTTGGCCGAACAATTGTAAGCATTAAGAACAAAAATTAAACACACAACTATGGAAAAATAGAAATATAATATGGAATTAAAATTGTGTTCTCAAAACTAGCCTACATCGAAGTTCTAGAAAAATAAAATTAGTTTATAACAAATTTGCAATTAACAAACGTGTGGCATGATATCACGTACCTAACATCATGGTGAAACACTGGACAAAATATTGTGGCATGATATCACGTATAACCTAGATCTTGATATTAAATAGATAATCAAATCTACCCCGTACTGAATCTGGAAAACTACCGACATACAGTTACTAAAATAATCATAACTAATTCATCCGAACTCCAAACGGAGTGAAACCAGTGGGGTAAGAAAATAGATTGCATCCTCTACAATTTACTCAGAAATATTCATGTTGAGATTCGGACTCTAACCCACGTGAAAACAGCAATGAACACAGCACAGCCCGAATTTCCAGATTTCACAACTAAACTTCAAAACGTCATAACTTCTACAAAAATGAACGAAACTCATCCAAATTCGAAACGCTGCATACCCATCATCTAAATATTATGTCTAAGGGTTTCTAACATGTCAAAACCTAATATTTTCATGTGGGCAATCCATCAAACATGGTTCATGCACTATTTGACCTATGCGATCAAAATCGTGCTTGGGGTGAAACCTACGGCATAAACTTATCAAAACTCATGTTCTAAGTCATCTATGGCCTGTTTTGAACAATAGAGATAAAACCCACAAATAAAAATACAATCTTTGGCCGTCTCTAGTCTCAAACTACCCTATGTGTGAACTTTCGACTTGTATCAACCTAATGAAATTATGTACAAGTTACTTGCCTCTTTGATGATGAACGCGACCAAACGAAGCGTAGAAACGAAACCCACGAGCGAGAAGCCTTCCTACGCGATTCCAAGGGAACCCACGAGCCGAAACGCGCCTACGATCGATCTCCTTGATGCACGAACCAAAGTGGGAGATGCCCACTTGCCAAATCAGCGAGGGGAGAGGTTGAGGGGCTGTTTTGGAAGGGATGGTGCTGTTTTGGGTGCTGGTCGGCCACAAAAAGGAGCGGGGAGACGAGGTTTCAAGTATATGGAGTTGTATGGATCGATGGATGGATGGTATAGGTTATCGGCAATGGTTTGGGAGCCACAAGGGGGTGTCGGCCTGGGGGTTTAGGTGCAGGCCGGGGGAGAAAGAGAAGGAGGGGAGGCCGGGTTTGATTAGGAGAAGGGAAAAAGAGATTAGAGTTAGGGTTTTGGGAGATTAGGTGGTTATTTATATGGGTCAAATGTGGGTTAATGGGTAGTGGATATCAATAGGAATTAATAGGTATACAATTGGGTAATGGGTATTGGGTAGATTTCAAATGGGGATACAAAATGCAATGAATCCTATGGCTCCTAAAAATCTCCTTAAGGGCCCAAAACTCAAATTGATCAAAACACTTCTAAAAATCCATCATGACCCAAAAATAATTATTAAAAATGAACGGGACCAAGAAAATGAGGAAAAGATCTCAAATTGATGAAAAACGGACAAATGGTGCACAATCAGCACAAGGATGTCAAAAATGAAAGAAAAATAATATAATTTGAAAATAATCTAATACGAAAATTAATACAATAACTAATAAATATAATTTATAAAATAATATAATTTTTAACAATAAAATAAAATAATAATGCAAATAACCACACTGGCAAGATAATACGGATAGTAACCATATTAATAATAATAAAATGATAAAAATAATAAAGTCAATAATAAAAATAATAAGAACTGTATTAAATACAAAAAATCATAGAAAATTAGTTCAGCTAAAATTATGGATCAAAATAGATTTTAATTAGAACAATCCAATAATACCTTTTGACAAAATAGTTGAATACCGGAAAATAATTTGCGAAAATTTTAAATACAGAAAATATCGAAAAATACCTTTCTGGGAAAACAGGGGTTACACCAGACCTCCTTTCCACATCTCATAATTATTAAGAATTCAATTATAATTATTAAACAGAATATAATGCAGTAATTGTTTTATTATTATGAATACCTTTCCTTCTAGTGAACTAAAAAAATTGAACCAGGTAGTGCTGATCTAAAGGCAAGACATCTCGGTGGGAAACTATTATGTTCTCAGCCACAGTCTTATGTTCGTCGTAATGTGCCGCCTTGACTTCACACCTCCAATCTCTGCACTTCTTTTCCAAAGATTTATTTACCTAATCACCATCATGACAGTCCAGGTAATCAAATGTTTACTGTATAATATGTTTGATTAACAAAATTAAGATAAATATGTTAATATGTTTGCATAAAGATAGATAGGTTAATATGTTTGCTTAAAGATAATAGCTTGAGAATATCAATGACAATCGCCTTTGATGTTGCTGGGTTTTGTACCATCGAGCGTACAACAGTGAAAGATAGTCCCCTTTCCTAGCAATTGACCCAATGAATGAGGTGAATGTTCTTGCCTCATGACCCACAGGCTTATTCGCCTCATTCACCGTCACAATGATTCATTCTCCTGCTGGAAGCTTCCAGACATTATCCATCTTCGTTGGTCCCTTAGTATTTTAGCGTGTTGGGTGCGACCCTCACCCACCTCGAACTAACTATTCCTTACTCCATTAGATTCTCCATACCCTTGCCCCAGGGCCCTTTTCTTAATCCTTCTCGACATTCTTCACCTGTAAAAAAAACAACAAATTAATATAATTACCATTAAAAAATCATATACACAAAAAGCAAGAAAAAAAATTAGTATAACAAGGCTAAATTTAATCATGAGCAGCTCGGAATGCAAGTCGCTCGGACATGATTTTCGAGTGACATGGCACGATCTAGTCCGTCTGATGCCGATCAGGCACGAATAACGAGGCATGACAGTGTGGATCACGAGAAAACGTGATTTTGGTCGACGTGGTTGAATCAGAGGCATATATCAGGTCGCGGCGCAAATTTCGAGGCGATCAGACGGCTCTCATGGATCGGCAACATTTTCTCCGCATGAGCAGCTCGGAATGCAAGTCGCTCGGATTCGATTTCCGAGCGACGTGGCATGATCCGGGCCGTCCGATGCCGATCAGGCACGAATCACAAGGAGAAAGTTGTTTTTCTCCAATTCGCAACTCAGAATGGTAGTTGCTCGGATTTGATTTCCGAGTGACGTGGCGCGATCTGGACTGTCTGATGGGGATCAGGCGGATCACGAGGCATGACGACGCGGATCACGAGGCATGACGGCGTTGATCACGAGAAAATGTAATTTTCGTCGACGTAGCGAGATCTGAGCCGTCTGATGACGATCAGGTGCGAATTTTGGAGAGAAAGTTATTTTTCTCCAATTCGCAGCTCGCAATGGTAGTTGCTCGGATTTGGTTTCCGAGCAACGTGGCACGATCTGGATCGTCTGATGGGGATCAAGTGCGGATCACGAGGCATGACGACGTGGATCATGAGGCATGACGGTGTGGATCACGAGAAAACGTGATTTTGGTCGATGCGGCGAGATCTGAGCCGTCTAATGACGATCAGGAGCGAATTCCGAGGAGAAAGTTGTTTTTCTCCAATTCGCAGCTCAGAATGATAGTTGCTCGGATTTGGTTTCCGAGCGATGTGGCGTGATCCGAACCGTCTGATGAAGATCTGGAACGGATCACGAGGTGAGAGACGAGGATGGCACTTAGGCTTCTGGTTTTGCCATTGTGGGGGGCCAATGTACTTGAAGGCCCACCCGAATCCGCTTCAACACTTATAAGTTTTCACCACGACTCTTTTCGCTCATTTCTTACTCTTTTATTTTCACTTCACTTTTTACTCAAGTCATCTTTGCTCTCGAGCGGCGCTGCTAGCTTTCGTGGTCAGGCGTTTCTAATCTCCGGCGAGCTATTCCGACCGTAGACGTCACTTCAAGGTAAACTATCTCAAACTTAACTCGAAATGTCTAGTGTGTCATCGGGGAATGAGACCTCCACCTCGGACCAAGGTGCCGACCGAGTCGTAGTGGTCCTTCCGAGCAAAGGGAAGGTAGTGGCGAAGTCAGTCATCATAGAGACCATAGTGGAGAAGTTGAAGGAGGCTGGACCTCTTGCAAGAATCTTTATTTCACATGATACCCACTCATCATTGTCACGCCCCGCTTCCCAAAATACGGGAATACGAGTACGTAACAAAGGCCCAGCGAATGACGTAAACACCATTCAATAGCTGTACCAGTCTAACTCAACAATACTAATAGTATTCACAACCACGCAAGAAACAATAACCATATGAACAATGAATAAACTTCAAAATATTCATGAAATGAACTTATAAAGTAATATCCAATGTATGGGAGATAAACAAATTCGGGTCATAAAAACCTAAAACAAACTAAAATAATGATAACAATGTTCAAAAGGAAATAGCGTAAATAGATAATCAAGCAGTATACTCTTGAGCTCCATTCTCTAGAATTGTTTCTCACCAAGTCCTTCGAGTATTGTTCCATGAGTACCTGCAAACTCGTGATCTAAAATAGAAAATAATATCCGTTAGAGCAAGTCACATACATCAATTAGTGGGAAACAGACAACAATAAAAGCATGGTATATCAAGAATAAAGGACTGGATCAAAGTCAAGGAACAAAAATAACGGTTGGCGATAAAGTCAAGGGTCTATATTTAATTATGCAATAGTCAATAGTTACAATTCATGATCAATATCGACGACAATATACAAGATCAAGCATGCAATGTCAATCTAGGGTTATTATTAATTTTATTAACTTATCTAATGCACGTAATACTATGTTCCATACCATAGGTTTGGTGCATGCAAACAGTGATTGTTTTAGACTGTGATGGTGAACTCAACAGATCGTCTACTCTGCACGATAAGCAAGAATTAACAAGCAATATTCCACAATCAATACTCCACCTTCCATGACAATAATTAAACAAGGACAAAGGGCCCTTCCGAAACAATCTTCGATTGTTCAGTACCAAGTCAACCCCTGTTTACCCCAGCTTGTTAATATTTTATTACAATCTAATTTGAACATGCAATGGGTATAAATGTGTCGAAGCAAAAATCAGGGAGATGTCAAGCCAATAAATGCTTGGTGTAATTAATTATATTCATTAAATGCAAGCTCAAAGTGTTTATACTAAATCAATACACAGCAAGAACTTGCTGTACAAAAGTCAAATTTTCCGTTGCTACAAGAAAGCAAATCAGCTTTCGTTAGAGATTCTGGAAAGTAGACTCCCTACCGATTCCAACGCATATTTACACTACATATAATGAATACAGAACTAAGCCTATAAGTTCATTCTTTATTGATTACATGTACAGGTAGCATGTAAGAGTCAAAATACTTGTGTATAAAAGTAGATTGCAAAATCCTTTGAAAATCTCATAAAAATCATATTTTAACTCCTAACAATGTTTATTAATGACACAATTAATCTTATATTTTGTTTCTTAAAATTAGTCTAAAATTTTAGTTAGTTAAGTAGGGTGATGCATATTTAAACTGCATTCTGGAATTCAGACGTCACTGTACAAAAATACGGATATCTTGCAATCGGTAGGTCGGATTGCAAAACCATCAGATGATCTTGATTCCAGACCCACAGGACTATAATTCTTATTTAATGAGTTCTAATTGATGTTATCTAAAACTTGTCAAAATTCATGTTCTTTACTAAACTAATGTTCTAACAGCAACCCAGGGCCAACTTTTAATATTTATAGAAGGTTTGATAAATTATTAAATAATCTTATAAAAATAATAATGTGACACTCAATCATATCTTGTAATAAAATATAAAATTTCAAGTTCAAATTTTACTATTAACATTTTTTAATATAAAATCACGTTGGTGTAACTCTAGACAGAAATATGGAAATTGAAAAAATAGCAGTACTAAAAATATAATGACTTTCTGTTCCTAAATCAGATTCTAGTTCTGTCAAAAGTTCTGAAAAATTGATTCAAAAAGCTACAGATGATGTTTACAAAGTTTTATCAAATTACGACAGAAACTAGATCGATAACTCAAATCAACACAGAGAAAACTACAGGCCAACAAGTAGGTTATTATTAAAAGACAACAAAATAACAAAGTAAGCATATGATTCCAAAGCAATAATTGCAGAAACTCATAGTCAATCTTTAGGGTGGAATACTACTATTGATGAGACAAATTATTATCAACATAGCCTGTTCATCACATTCAAACGAAAAGCATTCAATCATCAATGTCTATATACATGTTCTAATCTAATTATTCTTGTCGTGTATGCAAGTGACTATATACAGGCTTGGGTTTGAGTCAAGGGAAAGGGCACGAAAAGGGGACTACTACTTGGTTTCGCCGATGAATCCATAATAGTCTCTTTGAAGGGTTCAAACAGATAAAATATGATAACTGAAAGATGATCTAATTGCGGAGGTCAAAGAAAATTCTTGAACAAGAAAAATAAAACTAGTTCAAGAGATCCTTGCCTTATTAATGATTATTCTGAATATTAATGAAGAATAACGGGACTAGGGTCCCGACGGTGGCAACACGCGTGCAACCAACAGAACGACACCCACGTGCAAATCACGTAATAGCAACACGTGCAAAGCAAGGAACGGCGGTAGCACGTGCGAACAACGGAACTAGCGCGTGCAAGAATAACTACAGCAACAACAATGAAGTTTAACCTCCGGGCTCCGCTCAAACTAATTCTAACAACTACCCACCTCGAAAGGTGTCATGACCAGTTGGTGTCTCTTGATCATAGGCTTCCTAATATATACACATACAATCCTAACTCACCTTCCATGTGGGACTAAGTCACCACCACCTACCATGAACACCATGGCCCCATAGTAATTAATTCATTCTTTGTATAGGCTCTATATACACACTACCAAATCTATAGGCCCATCTAACCATGAATTAATTACTAATCGCTCCATGAAGGCCCATCTCATACGGGGTATTACATACACCTCACCTCAAGAACTCAGTGTCCTCGATCAACCCGGGACCCGCAAGCAGATCATCTTCTTTCTGGCCGATGTGGAGTGCAGTACCCTAATTCTGCTA
Organism: Hemerocallis citrina; assembly: GCA_017893485.1. Taxonomy (NCBI): domain Eukaryota; kingdom Viridiplantae; phylum Streptophyta; class Magnoliopsida; order Asparagales; family Asphodelaceae; genus Hemerocallis; species Hemerocallis citrina. The sequence goes on along the minus strand of CM030367.1, from coordinate 56,678,755 downwards.
GCATACTGCTCTTGGTCATACTACCAGCGTACTGACCTCAACTCTCTCTCAGGCATACATCTCACCCACTCTTACCCACAATCGGTGTCGAAAGTCAGCTCTAATACAATTTGTAATGCCCCGAGCCCCGCTCGAACAAATTCTAATAATTTCCCACCACAGGCTACCTTTCAAAAGGTGCCATGACCAGTTGGTGTCTCTGGATCATAGACTTCTTAATATATACACACACAATTCTAACTCACCTTTCAAGCGGGACTAAGTCACCACCACCTACCATGAACACCATGGCCCCATACTAATTAATTCATTCTTTCTATAGACTCTATATACACACTACCAAATCTATTGGCCCATCTAACAATGAATTAATCACTAAGCCCACCATGAAGGCCCATCTCATGCAGGGTATTACATATTTTGCTTTTTTCTCTGTGGGCCCAAGTTTCGAATACCCGGAACCCGTGACACAAGCCATAATCTTTCCTGATTACGATAAAATGTTACATCATGAATTCACATTGATCATTTCTATCACGCCCAGCTTCCCAAAATACTGAATACGAGTACGTAATGTAGGTCCTACGAATGATGTAAACATCATCCATAAGTTGTACCACACTAACTCAACAATATCAAACAACAATCACAACCATGCAAGAAGATATAATCACATAAATAAATATCAATTTCAGTAATAATGATATAATCCAAATAATAATATCCAACATCTGGGATAAAAACAAACTCCGGGTCATAAAGCCCAAAAACAAAGTATAATATCAAGACAATGTTCAAATAAAATAAGTCTAGCAATAAAATAATTCAAGCAATCTAATCTTTGACTCCATCTTCTAGAATTGTTGCTCACCAATTCCTTCTGGTATTGTTTCTCCAGTACCTGTAAACTCATGATCTAAAAAGAAAGAAAATAATGTCCTTAGAGCAAGTCATGAACAGAAAGTAGAGAAAACAGAGAATAATAAGGAGCATGTATATCAAAGAAAAATGGACGAGATCAAAGTCAAAAGCAAAGACAAGGAATGGCAATAATGTCAAGGGGTCTATATTTAATCATGCATTTAATTAATAGTTCCAATTCAAGTTCAATATTGGTGATGGTATACGGGATCAAGCATGAAATGTCAAATGCAGGTTATTAATCATTTTATTATCATATCTAGTGCACGCACTACTGCATCCCATTCTACAAGTTCGGCACAAGCACACAATGTATGCTTTAGACTGATGGTGAATTCACGGTTCGTGTACTCGGCCTAGTAATCAGTATGTAATGTTCAATGTCAGTGATTATCAAGCAGTATTTTATGGCCATAAGTACAAGTCAAGTAGTAGGGCCCGACCGAGTACAGTTTCCGATTGTTCATTACCAAGTTGTCCCATAATATACTCTGGCTTGTTATCAATATATTTCATCCTATGTGAGCATGCAAGAAGGTTTCAATGTTGTATAATGCTAGGTGTGACTAATTGTACTCGTTACAGACCAATCAAGAAGCAAACATATTAATTAAGCACAAATTACACAATCTGGACAGCATGATGTTGCTATACAAAAACATAGATTATCGCTACTACAGAAAAGCAAATCTGGATCCGTCAAAAACTCTAGAAACTAGACTCTCTACTGGTTCCAGCAAATATATACACGACATATAAAAGTTACAGAAACTAGGGTAAAACTCTATTCTTTTCAGATTTTATGTTCAAGCAACAAGTTGTAAATTGTGTTCACCTATATGTTTTAGGTCAGAAAACTCATCAATTAAATCTACAAAACTTCAGGGTGGTTCCTACATATTTCTAGGTTCAGCCAAATTTATTCCATATTTTTATTTTACTGTTAACATGTTTAATTTAATTCTGAAACAAAAATATACGCATGAATTTGTAAATCTGGAAATTCGGACACAACTGTATTAAAATACTGATATCTAACAAATTATAAATCGGAATTCAGATCCGTTAAAAGATCTGGAAAATAAATTCATGGGGCTATAATTCATATTTAGAAAGTTATTTCAAAATACAACAGCAATATGGTCGAAAATTTGTTACAAAACGAAACAAATAGCAGTCCAGAATTTATTTTGATATGAATAGTCAACAGTTTAATCATACAACCATATAGTTCATGCTAGTTAATAATCAAAATGAGGCTAGATGTTTAACATGGATAATTTCAGGTTTACGGTGCAATTTCACAGGCATGGTAATCAATTCAGTAATCAAATTCAATCTAATCTATGCAATTCATCAAACAAGAATATCACATGGATCTAGTTATTTTTTATGTAATTGTGCATATGCAAGATTCAAGAGGGACTAGGTATTAGATCAAAGATGTAGGCACGATGTTAAGAATACATCGGGTTAGCTCGTGTAAACCCTCAATAAACTTAACGGAAATTTCAATAGCAGTATGATAACAAAAGATTTGGATCTACTTGCAGTGATCAAAGAAATCTTGAAAAAAACATATAACTAGTTCAAGAAGACACTTGCCTTTTAATTAGTAGATTCGAATATATAGAATAACGGGATGAGAATCCCGGGCAATGAACCACGATCACACGTGCGGGCTACGTGCAAAACAGCGAACAACAAAACACAAGACAACAAAACAAATCCTGCCTTTTCACAAAACATCAAACTCACGATCCCCTCCTCCAAACAGAAAACACCAAGAATAACTCCCTCCCTCTTCACGACAGTGACAGAGAGAGAGAACGGTTGGGGATGGCAACAACCAAACGCACTGTGCACGATGACACCCATGATGAGCGCTGATGGTGGCGTTGCGGTCGAGAAGCAACAGTCGCAACCAGGGCTTTGACGCTTAACGACTTCTCTATTTCTCCACGAAATAGAGGAGGAGATGACGAGGGAAAGTGCAGGGCTCTGGACGAAGAGGAGGAGGCAAGGGTTATGCGGTGGATGTAGGAGGGACAACAGAGAGGGATTGGGGGTGGTCGATGGAATGGTAGAGACGAGGAGATGGGTTCGGATGCGGAGGTCGATGGGTTAGATGAAGGTGATGGGGACTAGGTGATGGGATGGTGGTGAGGGCAAAGCAAGGACGTCGGCGGAGGGCTAGCATGACGGGGTGGAGGTCGGAGACGGGATTGGAGAGCAGACGGGGCTTGGCTTGGTTGGCAGTTTAGGTTTTTAAGGTGAAACAGAGAGAAGATGAGAGTCGGGGGTAGGGGAGAGAGAAAGTGGTGGGGGTGTGGAGAGAGAGAGGGATATAATAAATTAGGGTTTAATTAATAGGGTTTTTATAGGGGATCAAGAAGTTGGGGTTTTGGGTTGCAGGTTAATTGGTTTAGGGTACATATTTAGGCTTTAAAAAGAGATGAATGAACACGTAGCGGAACAATTCAAACTCAAAACACAAAGAGCAAATGAGCCAAATTGGAGAAAAGAGTATGGGATGATCAAAAGAAAATAAATCGACCTAAGAAAAGCAAAAAATATATAATAGAAACAATCCAGATACAATAATAAAGAAAATAAAATAAAAATACAATAAAAATCCAAAATAAGAAAATAGAGGTTACAATTTTCATCAACAAATTACATTGTACAACAATTAGGAACCTCATCAACGAATTAAACAACGTCTCTCCACTAAATGCCTTCCGCAGCTCGAGTTCCCCACTCCACGATCAGCAGTCCTACAGATCTAATAAACCATGGGCACGTCAGTTGAATACAACTGATGTAATGCTATAATACAGCGATCCTTGATATGCTATAATATAGAGATTCCAAACCCCAACAATCAAATTTTGATGCAAAAGGAAAAGTGATGTCAAATCAAGTGTTGGTGTATGGCATGCCCTAGAGTCGAATGCACAATTCCAAATGTATGCAATGCACTTACTCTGATGCAATTCATTTGAAAACGTATGCATCCCATACTACATACTTTCCCCAAATCAACTTCAATGAAAACGTATGCATCCCATACTACATACTTCCCAAAGAGTTCGTCTCTCCTGGTTGTAGGGTTTGATCATTCGCCATGCATCCTACTCTTATACTCATTCCTGTTCCAGACAAAAGTCTAGTGACTTGGTAGTGTTGCAGTGCATGTGGTCTACCCCTGCTCATGATGATGGACCGGTGGTCTTTCTCCACTCCCGAACAGTAGATGGTCAATCAAATCTGTTTGGACCAGTGGTCTAAAACTACTCCACCCGGGACCGATTGTCCAAGGCTCTTCCGAACAGGCTGGTGATCAATCGGCTCTGCCACAACCCAGCCAGAACCGGTGTCTTCTCCACTCCCGTCCCTACCAAAAGTTGCCCGAATTATTGGCAGACAGGCAGGCCTTTCCCTACTCCGCCAGGGGACTCGGAGTTACACTCCTGCTCCCCATTTTTAATGCAAAGAACATTTCCATTCTACAAGTAACATACAACATAGACGGTTACTTCGGGGTCTATCCCTTAGCTTCCGATAGGAGATTGCGGCACATTGAATGCCTCCCGTTTTACCCGCTAGATCCCAGAAATTTACGGACGAGACTACGTTGCTCACCCCCCTTACAGGTGGGACGGCGACGCATGGGTCCCCCTGACAGGATGAGTACAACACCTAACTAGTGCCTGTCCTTATAGTAAACCATGACATGTCCCACTCTTAAGACACTACCATGCACAAGGGTGCTAACCTAGCCAGAACTAGGCCCACACTAAAGAATAAGGTTAATTCTACAATTAATAAATTATTATTATACTATCAGGTTTTCCTGACTCTAATGGCTCTAGTTAAGCTCCAAATCCCTCTATATTATCTCTTTAATGGATTACTATGCAGTCCTAGGCCTACTCGATTAACCAATTGGTTATGCGGTCTATCAACTAATTCCACATCCTAACTTAGTAGACAATTATTTGATTTATTATGAACAACTAGTTAAGTTCTACTTGTAGGTACCTTTTTATTAAACCTATAATTTCCATATTTTGAACTTAGCCCATCCCACATTAATAGGGCTCAACCTGTCCCTCAACTCGGCCCAAGAGTTGGCCCGCCTCAGCCCACACTCGACCCAAACATACGACGAACCGACACCGTCGATCGCCGCCACCACCATCTACGCTTGGAGTCTGATCGCAAACTCGGCCCGACCAAGCATGTTGCTCCAGCTAACCTTCACGCTCCACGTCTCTTTGACAAGTGGTAGCACCAAAACCAAACACCGGAATTCCTCCATGGATGGCGAGCACGTCGGCGCACGGGTCATCTCCTCCAACGCGTTCAGTGCGACACGGGTCCTTATTCTACCCTTCTAGATGTACCATTGGACTTAATCCTAGAGTCATAAACTCAACCTATGAAGCTCAACATGGCTAAACTACTCTAGGAATAACACTACACCATGAATACCCAAAAAGTGTGCTAAAAAATCTATAAAAATGGAAACCACATTTCCAAAAATCAAGCATACAACTGGCATTCATGCCAAAACGGAGTCGTTCCCGGTCCCGTTTCATTGGAAAAACGCGATCGGGTTCTCCCCATGCTTCTACTCAAAGTAGACAGCAAGTACAAACACAAACTGGTCATGAATCTCATCTAAAATGATCCACATCAACACACAATCACTTAACACAAATTATATTTCAAAATAAGGAACAAGTATGTCTAAATTGTAGCTCTAGAAAGCACATGGAGATACCCAAAACATAAAACATAGTAAATTTAAGCTTTAGTTCATTTCCACATCCAAAACATGATTTATAACTCATAAATAGCAACTAAAAACTCAAATCTACAAGTTCTAACTCAATTTCATATGCACAGTGCCAAACAGTGAGCTTTAAGTATTTGTGTGTTTTTGTTATCACTTGTAAAATTCATTATCAAAATCTTGAGTTCTTAGGCATTACAGAAAGTTCTATGTGTCTACTACAGCATTCTAGTTACATATTTCTTCAGATTATATCGTTAAAGTGATCAAATGAGTCATTATTTAACATGCATACAATAATTTCTAGAATAAAGCAACAACTAGCCAGTGCTATCATAAAAAATAATATAAAAATATTAAATGAACTCTAAACTTCATGAAATATAAAACATAAGCTCTACACTTATGTTAACAGAACATACTTAAATTTCAAGTGATTCCATCAAGTATTTTTCAAGTTATGACTTCTGGAATATTAACTAAAAACAAAACAAATCATTTTCACTTTGTTTTTTCTTTTCAGAACAGCCAGTGGTTTCAGATTTTCTAAAAATAACAAACAATGTCCAAAAATTATAAATTTTATATTCAAGTATTTAACACATATTAGAAACACATACTAAAATATCATCCATACATCTTAAGTGGTTACAGAGTTATGAGCTTTGGAAAATCATCGTCAGAACACAAGCTAAGTCTGTTTTCTGTATAGTAAGAGTTCAAGTTCTTATTTAAATAAAATAGCACATAAATTCAAAAAATTATGAAATTTGGAAGCATGGGGTATAACATGCATAAATCTATGTTTAAAATTTCAACTTCAAACTCCAAGTAATTTTTGAGTTATAACGTCCAGACCTAGCACACTTTTCTGTTTACATCTTTACTGTGTTTCATCTAGTCTTGCACTAATATACTAGCATACAACCAATTTCTATCACTTAATTAAAAATTTCATAACTCCTCCAACATTCAAGACTACAACACAATTTTACCACACAAAAATTAAACACTTGAAAGGTTTAGAAACACCCACCTTGTTTTGTTGGAATTTGCCTCCTAACTTCTAGCTGCTAGCTTTGTTGGTCCTTCTTGCTCCAAGCTCTAAGCTCTTCTCCTCCTTGGTCCTTCTTGATCCTTGCTTGCTCCTTCTTGCTCCCAAAACAGTAGCTATGTGCTATAGAAGTATAGTAGAAATTTAGAAGGAGTAATTTTGAAGTTAGGGAGTGGAAAAATGAGCGAGTAGAATGAGGGGGTTTAAAAGAGTGAGAGGGATGCATTTGGTTGGGAATTGGTGAAAATGGGGAGGGAGAGAGTGTGAGGGCTGCATTGAGGGGTGATGGAGGGGGAATGTAGGAGTGGGTTTAACTCTTGGGGTTTCACAATGCTATCATGAAGAATCTTGAATTCAAACAAAGCCCTCCAACCCTAGTTTCTTATGCCAAAAATCAAAACCCTATTCTTCTGTAACCCCCATTCCCGCCAATAAGTATTTTCCATTTATTTTCTATAATTTGATTTTTATAAATTTATTGTACGCTAAATTCATTTCGGATCTTCTATTAAATTGTTTTCTAATCGGAAATTTTATTCATTTTGAATAATGGTGTATTTTAATCTTACTTTTTATTTTTTACTGATCGGCTATTTATATTTGAGCACAAATCAAATGTATTATTGCTATTTAGATTATTTTAATAAATTTGCATTTTGTTAGATTATCTTATTATTAATATTATTATTATCGTTATTGTTATTATTGTCCTTGTAATTATTATTATTGTTATTATTGTTATCATTGTTATTATTATTACTTTCGATTATTTATTAAAAATCCATTTCTATTTATTAATTGCATTTGTGGTTATTTCAAATAACTTCTATATTGTAATACACATTATATTTTGTTATATAAATCTTATTTTTATTCGGCTATTTACTTATTAAATCTGTATACCCTAAATCCAATACCCAATAACCTACACTTTTCCTATACCCTACCTTAAACTTAATCCCTGTTCTACCCCGCCGCCTAACTCTACCCTGTTCATCCCCTACTACTATTCACCTTTTTCAACCTCCCTCTCTCCCTCCTCTGTTTTCTCCCGACCCATCCTGCCAACCGTCGACCTGCCCTCCTTCACCTTCGCCAGCACTACTACCCTCGCCTTCACCACCTCGGTTTTCCCTCCTTCTTCTCATACCGATCCCGAACCCAACTCGCCGTCATCTTTCAATACCCATTGCCTGCCTTTGCACCACCTCCTTCACCGTCTTCCACCTTTCCTACTCATTATCGCCTTCCACCCATCGACCCCCGTCGTCGAATCCCCTGACTCAAAGCCACTAACCCACCATCGTCACCATCTCCACCTCATCCTCTGTTTCTTCAAAAAATAGAGCTCTCCTTCACAGTCGACCCCTGAGGGCCACCGACCTCTGTCTTCACTCTCATCCTCATCACCCTTTCCCCCGTCCCTCCTCTGCCATTACCACATTCATCCATACCCGAGCTTTTTCCTTGTCATCTGTTTTGGTGCCAAAACCTTGCTGTATCCATCGACTTACCATCGCAGCGCCATCGAAGACCGTCGCGTGCCCCTGTGCAGTCGACCACTACACTCGACAACTGCCACCAGTCACTGACAAAGTCGAGCCGCAACTCCGTCTCTCTCTCTCATCTGTTGTGTGCTGTTCGGAAGTAGGGGATCCAATTTGGTGTTTGCTATTTTGGGGGCTTAGGGGTTGGCTGTACTTGTTGTTTGGTGTTTGGGAATTGGATTTGTTGTTTTGGAGTTCTTTTGCTGAGTGTTGGTGTTGCACGTAGAGCGCATGTGCTTCCGTGTTTCATGGTCGTCGCCCAGGATTCTCATTCCGTTATTCTAATATATTCGGATCTAACGTCGTCCACAAGGAAAGTCACTTTTCCTATTGAATTGCTAATTGAATCAAATTCAAGAATTTTATTGAAACTCTTGCAAGTAGATCCCATTGTTTATCGTATTGTACATTGTTCATCTCTTTCGTTGGGTATATTAAGTGTTTATACGAGCTAACCCCAATAATCTTGACATTGTGCCACTTTTGACTCTAAAGATCGAATCTTTCATGCATCCATTTAGTATTCATGATACGGTTACACATATAATCATTATACAATTAAAAACTGTAGAGATAATTGCTAGGTTGTATGTTTGATTGATCGATGGATGTTGGATGTTGTTAGAATTGTGTATGTGTGTGTTTTTAATTGTATTTATCCTTCTATTACACCTTTCATGTTGATTACATAGATTATTAACTAAAGAATCGATACCCATCATGTTTACTTAATTTATTCCATGAAAATTATCCAAGAACCTGTATGTGGCTTGCCGGCTACATGTTGTCTACTATTTTTGACTCAGTAAATGATCTCAAAATAAATTACTTTCTGAATAAGAGTTGTAGCTTTATCTTTCTAGTTTCCATAACATCTCAAATTTCTCAATTCTGAGTTGTGTAGCAAAAATATGATCAATTTACTACTGCTGTATTTTTATTTCCAAAATTTCAGATTCTCGTATTTTTCATGCTTAATCTGTTAAAAGGTTGACTTAACATTAAAATATTGCTCTGAAAGTTTCCAGTGTCTTAGTTACCATGTTAAGAAGTCTAAAGAATATTTTTAATGAATTTATTATTGAGTTTTTGTTGATTCTAAAAATATAACAACATGGTGTCGAATTTTTGTTGAACATGAAATCTGTAAAAAATGCTGTGTTTGACCAAGCTACTGTTTTCGGGTTTTGAACTTTAAATATGATTTGGAACAGTGTGGAAGTCTAGTTTTCAAAATTTCTAATGGTTTTAGTTTTCGAATTCTGTAACAGCGGGAAATTACATTTTTGTACAGACCACTTTTGCTGTCCAGAATTTTATATTCCAGATTTTAATAGATTAATTATTCCTATATCATAATATTGCATGAATTGAAGTATGTATGTTGCATTGCATGATCCTATTGAGTTATTTTCATCATCCTAATTGTCCTATTTAAATTTATTATTCTATTATTCCTTTATTGTCACTATCGTTCATCTATTGTCTCTAGAATGCATATTGTATTGTTGCATCGATAAAATAATTAACAAGCTGGGGTTTAAGGGTTGACTCTAGTAGTGGACAATATAGGGACTATACTCGGATAAGGGGCCCGTGGTTCCCTATATTGTGATCTTGTGATCTTGTGTTCTTGTGACCTTGTGATCTTGTAGCATCTTATGCATAAATTATCATTATGGATGGAACATTGTTATCGTGTCGAGTACATGATCTATAACATCCACCACAAGGCTAAACGTTACTTGTTTGTATGTAGCAACCATATGGTAAATAAATGTGACGCATGAAGTGCTACATTAGTTATAATTAAAATGATTAATAGACTTAAGAATTGACACCACATCGACATTGAATATTGTTCATCATTGTTCCTATTGATACGAATATTGTCTAAGTATTATTGATATTGATCATTGAATATTGTTATCGATTAATGAATCATTGTTAATACCATTGCACCGATTACAATGATATTGATTGTTGTTATCTTCCCATGTTATTGATTCCTATTGATCCATTGAATTCATTGTTATATCGTTATTCCATTCTTCCTAGATTTCTCTACTTGTTGTCAATGACTTGCTCTAAGGACAATTTTTCTCCTCTTTTTAGATGAAGTGTTCACAGGTAATGATGGAGAATTACCTGCTGAGATTGGAGAACAAACCTTCTGAAGATTTAATGCTTCCTAAATGCTTATTGTTTTAATAAACTTATTGTATTGAGACTTATTATTATTTGTGATTGGATTTTTTATTGTATTGGGCTTATGACCCAGATTTTATTATTGTTTCCAGATATTGGTTTATTATATTTGAATATTTTATATTGCTTAATTCCAAGTATTATTGTTCATGAGAATATTATTATTGCTTACGCAATTGTTCTGTGTTGATTATATTGTTGAGTTGATCGGATAAACAGCTTATGGGTGTATTAGTCATTCGCTGGGCCAATGTCATGTACTCTGTTGCTGGTGGATTTTGGTGTGGGGGCAATAGATGAAATTTGTAGGTAAGTGAGGAACTCGAACAGGCTGGATCTCCCTTCTTCCTTATTGAGAAGTTGACTCCTTGGTGCTCCCGCTGACCTGCACAAATGTTCGAAACACCGGGATGAATCCCGGCGACGAACCCTTCGACGCTCTTGTCAATACCAGAAAAAGAAAAGGAAAAGAGCATAAGTGCACAAAGAGTGATCATCTTTTTCAGTATGAGGTAGGGGGGTTTTTATAGTCTCCACGGGGATCTCTTTCAGGATAAGAGTGAATCCCTACTTCCCAATATGGCAGGATAAGGGTGGTTATAACCACCTCCTCAAGACCAGGGGGAACTAGGATTTTCTATAATCCTGCTGAACTGGCACCTAACGGGTTAACACCCGTTCTCGACTGAACAGATCCGTTCTTGGGTTAGTGGGTCCAAGAGGAGGGACCCGATTCCCAATTCGGACCCGTCTGTAGGTGAAATTACCGTCCTGCCCATTGGACTTTGAGATTCGTGCTCCCTTTGAATGGTTCCGATTTAACCCCATTTTTAGCCATATCACGAGCCCCCCACTCCTAAAGACTGTGTTACGGCCTTTGGGAAGTAGTTTCGTTGTTTTAATGGCGTATAGGGCTTTACCGGAGTTCTCAAAGGGTGTTGGTATCTCGTCTGAGGGGCAATGGTGCCTCTCTGAGCTGGTAGTGTGCCCAAGTTAGCTCTTAGGTCCTTCTGGATTTTCGGTGATTTTTTTCCAATTTTATATTATTTTTTCGAGCAATTTATTCAATTTTGCAAAATGATGATTTGTTTTCTGGGAGCATTAATTAATCATTCTAACTAACAATTATTCATCCAGGGGCTCAAAAATGTTCTCCTGAATTTATAATTATTTTTTAGGATTTTTAATTATTTTCCCCATATTTGTAATCATTTTTTGGTAATTTTTTTGAATTAATAAATCGAGTTAATAAATAAAATGTAATTTTAATTATCAATTATGATGTGGCAAAATCTCGACCGTGCATCAGCCTTTGGCATGAAATTCTGAGTGATCTGACGGTTCCTGTTGCTCAGCGGTATTTTCCCCATATGAGCAGCTCGGAATGCCTGTCGCTCGGATTGGGATTCCGAGTGACGTGGCGTAATCTGGGATGCCCATCTGGATGCAGCATGAATTTCGAGGTAATACAACAGTGGATCTTGCATTTGGCCACATGGCTAAATTAGGGACGCTCATCAAGTCGGAGCGCGACCTTCGGAGTGATCAGACGGCTCTCATAGCTCGGGAACATTTTCTCCGCATGAGCAGCTCGGAATGCAAGTCGCTCGGACATGATTTTCGAGTGACATGGCACGATCTAGTCCGTCTGATGCCGATCAGGCACGAATAACGAGGCATGACGGTGTGGATCACGAGAAAACGTGATTTTGGTCGACGTGGTTGAATCAGAGGCATATATCAGGTCGCGGCGCAAATTTCGAGGCGATCAGACGGCTCTCATGGATCGGCAACATTTTCTCCGCATTAGCAGCTCGGAATGCAAGTCGCTCGGATTCGATTTCCGAGCGACGTGGCATGATCCGGGCCGTCTGATGCCGATCAGGCACGAATCACAAGGAGAAAGTTGTTTTTCTCCAATTCGCAGCTCAGAATGGTAGTTGCTCGGATTTGATTTCCGAGTGATGTGGCGCGATCTGGACTGTCTGATGGGGATCAGGCGGATCACGAGGCATGACGACGCGGATCACGAGGCATGACGGCGTTGATCACGAGAAAATGTAATTTTCGTCGACGCAGCGAGATCTGAGCCGTCTGATGACGATCAGGCGCGAATTTTGGAGAGAAAGTTATTTTTCTCCAATTCGCAGCTCGCAATGGTAGTTGCTCGGATTTGGTTTCCGAGCAACGTGGCACGATCTGGATCGTCTGATGGGGATCAAGTGCGGATCACGAGGCATGACGACGCGGATCATGAGGCATGACGGTGTGGATCACGAGAAAACGTGATTTCGGTCGACGCGGCGAGATCTGAGCCGTCTAATGACGATCAGGAGCGAATTCCGAGGAGAAAGTTGTTTTTCTCCAATTCGCAGCTCAGAATGATAGTTGCTCGGATTTGGTTTCCGAGCGATGTGGCGTGATCCGAACCGTCTGATGAAGATCTGGCACGGATCACGAGGTGAGAGACGAGGATGGCACTTAGGCTTCTGGTTTTGCCATTGTGGGGGCCCAATGTACTTGAAGGCCCACCCGAATCCGCTTCAACACTTATAAGTTTTCACCACGTCTCTTTTCGCTCATTTCTTACTCTTTTATTTTCACTTCACTTTTTACTCAAGTCATCTTTGCTCTCGAGCGGCGCTGCAAGCTTTCGTGGTCAGGCGTTTCTAATCTCCGGCGAGCTATTCCAACCGTAGACGTCACTTCAAGGTAAACTATCTCAAACTTAACTCGAAATGTCTAGTGTGTCATCGGGGAATGAGACCTCCACCTCGGACCAAGGTGCCGATCGAGCCGTAGTGGTCCTTCCGAGCAAGGGGAAGGAAGTGGCGAAGTCAGTCATCGTAGAGACCATAGTGGAGAAGTTGAAGGAGGCTGGAGCATTGGGTCGGTTACCATCGACATTATCGAGCCTCGGAAAGGTCAGAAACTACTTCGAGGACGTTTTGGCGAAGGCAGTGCAGGGGAGGTCGGTCGCCTATGAGAAGAATAGTCCGAGGGACCCTTCCGAGATAGACGAGATTCCTTCGGTCATGACCGAGGCGGACCTCCACCGGATTAGGAAGGGGTTCCGCATCCCGAAGGAGTACGCCCTGCTTATTCTCGGCCCAGGCTTCCGAGCGTGTACGGGGACGTCGCAAGACACACGCGTCTTCCCGTACGACGCACTCAATGCTGGCCTTCGGCTGCCCCTCCCGCCCTTCGTGGTCGAGGTGCTGCAGTGGTACGGCCTGAGCCCGGTACAGTTCATGCCGAACATGTGGCGATACATCATCGCCTTCATCCTTCAGTGTCAAGTAGTCGGCGTGCAGCCCCAGCTCATCATTCTCTGCAGTCTCTACCGGATCTGTCGAATGAGCAAGATGAAGTACCGTTACTAATTGTCACCGAGGAAGGGGGTCAAACTGATCGAGAACCCGGACTCCACCAAGCATTGGAAGGAGAAGTACTTCTTGATCTGAGGCCCTGAGCCATGGGGGTTCCCTACGGCATGGAAAGAGGATGTTCCGAAGTGGGCGAAGGCCGAATCAGTGCTCACCAAAGAAGAAAAGGAGGTCATGGCAAAGATTCTCAGTCTTGCGACCCTCGGTTGGAAGGATATCACCGAGGAGGTCTTGTTCGGTGGGGGTCTTAGTCCGATCGACCCCAGTACACTCCATTACTTCTTTTCCTTTAGTAGACATGTATTGGCTTTTAGTGTTTGCATTTATCTCGCTAACTTTTTGTTCAGGCTTTTCGTTGTACAGAAGCCCCCAGTATGGACTACCGAGCTCTGATGGCGAAAAGGAGTGCAACAGCTACGAAGGGCATGGACACCAAGAAGAGGAAGAGGACGACGGCGGACCCCCCTTCTAGCCGAGCGGTTCAGGCACCCTCGGCTCCCGCAGCTGTTGTCGACCTAGTCGGCGATTCTCCATTGGTTCCGCAGGCCACTCTCCCCTCGGCCGATGCCCCCAGATCTTTGAGCGGGGCATTCTTGTTGATGCAGCCATGGCGTTGGAGTTGCCACTGCTTACGACCGAAGCGGAGGTCATTCACCTAAGAGCACAAGAAGCTTTTTGTTCCCGATTGGAGGGTGATGAAGGTTGACGGCTTCCTAGGCAATGCGGCGATGTGCATGCAGGCCGTACGCCACCTACCGACTCTAAAGGATCGCGCGGCCCTGAAGGCCGGCATGGTCGGCAACGATGCCATGGATGTCTCCCGGTCAACAATGTCGGTAAGTAACACTGCCCCGCTCTCTTAAGTTTCAGAGTTAGTGACTTTGGGGTTCTTATGCTCTTCTCCCTTTGTTTTCAGACCCTCTACCACTTAGCCATATGCTCGAGCAATTCGCCGAGCAGGAGAAGGAGATGAAGGCAACAAACTACCGGGAGCGAGTGGAGCGTGCCAAGGCAGTGAAGTTGTTCGAGGCCGAACAACAGCTCTCGGCATCGCGAGCTGCTAAGGTTGGGGCCCTCGGGACTAAACTTACCAAGGCACTCGAGCGCTTGGCGACCGAGACGGCCAAAGTCGGAGTGCTAGAGAAGGAGAAGGCTCGACTCGAGGAGGAGTTGGCGAAGGCTTTGAAGGCGTCCGAGGAGGCGCTAAAGAAGCAGGAGTCGAAGGTGGAAGAGGCGAAGAAAACCATTCAGGACGAGGTGGAGGCCCACATGATGACGAACATGGAGGAGGCCTATGCTCGGGCTTTGAAGAATGTAGAAGCTCGTCTCCCGGACTTCGACAGCTCGAGGTACTACTTCTACGACCCGGTGGAGAGCGAGGAGTTCGTCCCGCTAGCAGCGATCGAGCCCGAAGGGGAAGGCGATGAAGCCGACGGTGATGGCGAGGAAGAGGCTAATCCCGAGGGGGCACTCGTCACCGTACCGAGCTAGAGCACCTCAGAGTAGCACTTCGAGCTCGCCCCCTGACTTAGTCGCTTAAACTTTTTTTATTTTTTTCTCTTCTTCTTCTTCTTCATGTATTGCCAAACTGCGGACTGGCCATCGCTTTGATTTTGAAGTGAATAAAATGCTACCTCTTTTGTCTAAGTGTCGAAAAAAAATTTGAACTCTTTTTTGGCTAAGTGTTGTAGAAATCTTCGAGCTCTCTTTTGTCTGAGGGTTGCATTTAAACTTTTTTTTTGGCTAGGTGTTGGAGTCGTGAAAACTAATAGCTCCATGCTCTGACTCTTTTCAGATTGTCGAAGCGCTACAGGTCACCGAAGTGCCTCAGATAGCCGAAGTGGCTCGTCTCAGAGCTAGTCTGGGGGTGACGAGATTAGGGCTCGTGAGGAACCAAGAGCGGCTTCTTGAAGCAGAGTCGAATCTCCGCAAGGTGAGGTACGAGCTGAATCACTTGAGGTCGACCCTAGTTCATCGAGACATAGAGAGGAGGCGATTAGAGGAGCGAATCAAAGAGAGGATCCCCGAAGGTGATGATGTGGGGTCGTCCGCAGAGGTTAACCTCGGCCTGAAGCTCAAGCGCCTTTGCGACTCTCTATCTAAGGTGACAGCGGAGAGGGACGAGCTGAAGAAGGTGACCCTCGGCAAGAGCATGGAAGTTGCTCACCTTCGGCGGACGATCACCTGATGGCTCTCGAAGGGCGGGCTCGGCGCGACTGCCTCGTCTGAAGATAAAGGTGAGAGATGACTCTCTCAAAGAGCGAATTGTCGAGCTCCAGGCAAAGGTCGCTCGTCTTCAATCATGATCCGAGCGGAGCAGTGTCAAATCCACTTCTTGTACTCGGGAAGAGCGTGATAGGGGGATAACTTTCCACAAGCTTGTGGTTGCTCGCTGTCAATGCATCAAAGCCCGGGCGATGCACAAAGTAGGGGTGGCAGCTTTGTCGATCGGAGCATCTGTTCAGCCCACCATTAGAATGGGTGCCGATGATGCTTCTCGGCTTGCCGGCTTAGAGACGAGTGCCGAGGGGGGCATCGGCAGTACAACATTCGTTGCCCCCGGTTGTCTCTCAAGCAAAGTATCCCTGTGCCTAAGAGGTGTTGAAGTAGATCTCTGTAGTGTTGTGCTTTGAGTTTCACAAATTTTGTATCTCGTTGTAAAGATGAGTAGTTGGTCTTGTAATTAGACTTGTTCCTCAAACTTTAATGAAATAAAACTTGTTTTCCACACTTGTGTGTTTTGTTAGCATTTGTAATTGTCAACAGTTGTAGGAGCAATCTTGAATGGTAAAAGTTGCGTCGAACCATGTGTTGGATTCCGAATTTATTTTTTAGAGGGTTCCAACGGCAATAAGAGCAATTTCGAATGGTAACCCGCTCTTTACTCGCTTAGAAGTAAGTAGTTGAAGCAGAGTCGAACCAAGTGTTGGACTCCAAGCACGTCATTTTGAAGATATCAACAGTTGTAGGAGCAATTCCAAATGATGATCCGCTTCGTACTTGCTTAGAAGCAAGTAGTTGAAGCGGAGTCGAACCAAGTGTTGGAATCCGAGCGTGTCGTTTAGAAGGTATCAACGGCCATAGGAGCAATTTCGGATGGTGATCCGCTTCGTACTCGCTTAAAAGTGAGTAGTTGAAGCGGAGTCGAACCAAGTGTTGGACTCCGAGCACGTCGTTTTAATGCATCTTTTTTTGTAAGTAGAGTTAGACTACCCAAAAATAGAGAATTTGCTAAGTAGAGTTAGACTACTCAAAAGATAGAAAAGTTGTGGGGAAAGATTTCCTTTTATTGCAAACAACTGGGCAGCCGCTTGTAAGTTGCGAGCCGCCTTTACATTTTGATAAAGAGAAAATACAAGTAGGGAGTTTGGACATGTCTTCTGGAGCTCTCTTGGGGAAGTTGCTTGGAGCGGCGTTTAGACACCCTCTCGGTACATCATTAAGTGCTCCGCATTCCATGTCCTCAGTATCTTCCTGCCCCCGAGGTCTTCGAGTTGATACGCTCCTGGGCGAATAACTCTGGAGTCCCTATATGGTCCTTCCCAATTGAGTGCCAACTTGCCTCTTTTGCTTTGATCGGATATCGATAACTTTCTGAGCACTAAGTCACCATCTTTCAGGTTGGCGGGCCATGCCCTCTTATTGTAAGCCTGGGTGATCCTACAGCAGTAGGTCTCTTGCCAAATCGCGGCTCTCTCGTAGACCTCATCAATGAGGTCTAAGCAGTTGCGAAGCTGGTTCGCGTTCTGCGCTTCACTGTAAGCTATGAGTCGAGGTGAGGGCAGGCCCACCTCCAAAGGAATGAGAGCTTCGTATCCATATGTGAGGTTGAAGGGAGACTTTCCCGTTGGAGTTCTTTTGGTGGTGCGATAGTTCCAAAGCACATTGGGGAGTTGTTCGACCCATAGCCCTTTAGTGGACTTGTTATGCCTCTTCTTTAAGCCAGAGAGGATTTGACGGTTTGCGTTCTCCGCTTGGCCATTGGACTGGGGGTGCACTACCAAAAAGAACCGCTGCTGAATGTTGAGGTCGATGCAAAAGTCGCGAAAGGTCTCCCCCGTGAACTGAGTTTCGTTGTCGGTTAGTAGGATGCGAGGTACCCCGAACCGACAGACGATGTTCTTCCAAAAGAACTTCTGGACCTTGTGCTCGGTGATTGTCGAAAGAGGTTCAGCCTCAATCCATTTTGAGAAGTAGTCTATTTCTACCACTAAGAACTTCAGCTGGTCCGGTGCTGGAGGGAAGGATCCGAGCAAATCCACCCCCCACATTGCGAAAGGGGTTGGACTCGCCAAGGAAGTAAGTTGTGCTTGGGGCAGGCGACGGATTGGGACGAACTTCTGGAAGGAGTTGCACTGGCGGATGTACTCCTCGAAGTCACTTAGTAGAGTGGGCCAGAAGTAGCTGTAGTTTAAGAGCTTCCGGGCGAGGGATCTCCCTCCCAAGTGCACGCCACATAGACCATCATGGGCCTCCTTTAGGGTACAACACTTCCTCCGGGGAGAGGCACCTTAGATAGGGCCGACCATCGATCAGGGTGTAGGAGCGTTTGTACATGACCCCGTCCAAGAGTGTGTACCGCTCTGCTCGTGTCCTGATCCTCCTTGCTTCGTTCGGATCTTCGAGAAGGACTCTATCTCAGAGGTACTCGAGGATGGGCTTCATCCAATTTTCCCTAAGTGTTAGGGGGTAGGCTTCCATTGGCTCCGAGCCATCTTCATCAATGCTTGGTTTGAGAAGGAACTCTATCAAGATGGTCCGTTCTAGACACTGGAGAGACGAGGAGGCGAGCTTAGAGAGGGCATCCGCTTGCCCGTTTTCCTCTCGGGGAACCCACTAGAGTTGAACTTCTTCGAATAGAGCTAGAAGCTCCATGACCTGGCCATACGGCCGTCCCTCGCCTCGTATTCCCCGGATACCTGGTTGACTACTAACTTGGAGTTGCTGAAGAACCTTACGCGCTTGGTGCCTGCCTTGCGATCCATGCAGAGCCCCACTATGAGGGCCTCAAACTCTGCCTCATTGTTTGATGCCGGGAAGTTTAGGCAGAGGGAGTACTGGAGGATGAAAGCGTCGGGGCCAGTGAGGATGACGCTAGCCCCGCTCCCATTGGCGCAAGAGGACCCGTCCACATAAACGGTCCTGACGAAGAGGTCGACAGACTACTCGCATGAGTCGAGGATGGTGTTCTCCACAATAAATTTAGCAAGAGCTTGGGCCTTTATTGCCATTCTGGGCTAGTAGTTGTTATCATGCTGACTCAACTCGATGGACCATTTCATGAGCCACCCGTAAGTCTTGGGCTTGTGGAGAACTTGTTTCAGCAGTTGGTCAGGTAAGGATGACCACCGAATGGGATTGGAAGTAGGGGCAGAGCTTTCGAGCCGCCATGACCAGGGGGAGAACCATCTTCTCCAACTTCGGGTAACGGAGTTCGGCGTCGCGGAGCACCTTGCTCACGTAATAGATGGGCTTCTACATCTTCTCCATTTCCCTTACAAGGACCGCGCTGAGATTCTGCTCTGAAGCTGCGAGATAGAGGTGGAGGACCTTTCTAGGTGTTGGCTTGCTCAGGAGCGGGGGGTTAGCCAAATATTCCCTGAGCTTGTCAAAGGACTTCTGTTGCTGCTGTCCCCACTCGAAGCCTTTAGCCCCCCTGAGGGTCTTGAAGAAGGGGAGACACTTCTTTCCGGACTTGGAGAGGAATCGCCCAATCGCGGCAAGGAGCCCCGTGAGCCTCTGTACTTCTTTGACGTTAGAGGGAGGAGCCATCTTGAGAATGGCTTGGATCTTTCCGGGGTTGGCCTCTATGCCCCTGTGACTGGCCGTAAACCCCAGGAATTTGCCCGATGAGACATCGAACGCACACTTGTTCGGGTTTAGCCTGATATTGTGCCTCTTGAGCACCCCGAAGGCTTCTTGAAGGTCGAGAGTGTGCTCCTGCCCTTAGGTGCTCTTGACCAACACGTCGTCGACGTAGACCTCCATGTTTCGACTAATCTGGTCACGGAAGACCCTGTTCACAAGACGCTGATAGGTAGCTCCCGTGTTTTTCAAGCCGAAGCGCATAATATGGTAGCAATAGAGGCCTTGGTCTGTCACAAACAAGGTCTTTGGGATGTCGGTAGGGAACATCCTGATTTGGTTGTACCCTGAGAAGGCGTCCATAAAACTGAGAAGCTCGTGCCCGGAGGTCGCATCGATCAGGGCATCGATGCTGGGTAGAGGAAAAGGGTCCTTCGTGTAACGCCCCGAACATTCTATATGGAGGATTCGAGACACGAGCCAGGACCTTTTCTTCAATTAGTCACAATACATAGAAAAACAGGAGAATTTAAAACTTTTTATTCAACACCCAAGGTATTACAAGTCTGAATATTATACAAGCTGCAATATATTACAATAGTGTTACAATAATACCTTTACGATCCCAAGTATTGCAGCTTCCGACAAATTATATCAGAGTACAATGAATGAAGAACAACACTTGGTAATTCCCACTTGGGTATTTTTCAACTAAAAGATAATCAACGTAAATATTACAGCGGAACTTAAAAAGACATCGACTCCTTCCTTTCTTTGCCTTGAGTCCTCCTGAATCTCGTACCTGTACTTCAGTGATCCAGTACCTATTGAAGTGGGGACGTCAGCATTCACTGACGCTTTAAGGCTGATAACTTAGCAGCGAATCTCCCAAAACAAACATACAACATGGAAAATGTGTCAGTGTAGTTCAAGTGTTTGTGAGTGCTATGACTAGAATAAATGTAATATTAATTGAAGTTATGATGCTCCTATTCTAATGCCAGCAAGTCTCCGAAGCAACATACAGCCCATACTACATGTGCCCATCTCAAGCCGTCTCTTCATATATAGGGATTTGAAACCGCGCCATGTATTCAACTTTGGTACCCAGTCCCATTCCTGACATAATACTACATGACTAGAGAAGTTGCAGGTACGGTCTAGTCCCGTTGCTGCAGTCAATAGTGGTGTCCATGTTTGCCACTATTGCCCAGCCGCACCGGACCCCACTCAAAAGCCAACACGAACTACAAGATACTTTGCAACCTTCTTCCGTGCCCTCATATAGTCATGAAAATGCATAGAACCTGACGGGATCGTAGGGTCTATTTCCCTAGGAAACCCTCTCGTTCTTATCATGGCACATTCAAGAATTAACAATCAAGATACGAAACCCGTGCACCCAACTTGTCATGAAAATGCACCGCCCGTATCCCTTTGACAGGGGAGAACCACCCAATAACACCACCTAGTGTCAACCTATAGGGGAGGTAGGATTATAGGGTATCATCCCTAACACCAACTTTCACCTTTTGGCAATTCATAAATAAAAATTGGTTAAGTAACTGTTACTACCCTAACGATGTCACTAACCCTAACCAACATGCAAGACATGCCACGACGCTTCCAACTAGACATGAAGAAGCACCGTATGTATCCCTTTTCTTACCAAACAAGCGAGACACGGCACTGTGCTTCCAACTCGGCATGTAAAAGCACTGTACGCGTCCCTCTTCTAACCAAACAAGCCAGACAGCACTGTGCTTCCAACTGGCATGAAAAAGTACCGTACGTGCCCCTCTTCTAAAGAGTGCAACAATTAACCTGTCTTAACAAAGACTTCACAAGATCTCCTCAAACTACTCATAGCCTACAATACCTACATACGAGCCAAATAAGCTACGTATAAGACCAACCGTTACATGCGGCCCAGGTGAGCCACGTATGAGACGACTACATACAAAACAACCATACAGGTAATCAACCTGGAAGCAACCAAACGTGCTTACTAGCAAACTTGATCTTCTATAATTAGAAGCAACAGAAGAATCTACTAACAGCCCATAATAGGCATTCTACCAATGAGAAGCCCACACGACATAACAACTTTTATCGAGTCAACAATTACTAGGGACCTTCCCAACCCTTCTTACCTATAAGGATGAGGAATGCCCCCATGATATGGTCCAATTTCAATTAAAGCCTCACACAATTAGAATTCACAGTTCCTTTTCCAAAATGAACTAGAACTACATGCAACTAGATTCTTGGGTTCTTTCTCAAGTTTGAGCGAGAATCACCTAGGAGCTAGATGCATGGATTCATGGTCCCTTTTTAATCATTCGCCACCCTATACCATTCAAGCATGCATGGCACTAGCTATGTAATCTCCAATATGGGATTTCTTCTAGGGGATTAACTAGAGCTACTTTACAACACAATATTGCAACCACAACATGGTGGTTCTTTACTAACGCCACAACTACAACATGGTAGTTCTTTACCACCAAAATTTATTATAACATGATAGTTGTTTCCTAACCCTTTAACTACAACGTGATAGTTAATACTACAACTACAAGCATGGGTACAACTTAAGTAGGAAGCTACTTATAAGTTAAGGAATGAATAGCTACTAGATTTAACCATGGATACCTCCTACTACCTTAAGCATGGTTAATTGCTACAACTTAGCATGAGTACTAATAATTTAGCATGGTATACAACCATAACCATTCCTAAGACAATCCTAGGCATGGTGGGTAGTTCAACATCAATCCTACACCCTCCTAAGCATGGTATATGACATAGCATGAATCTACATCATTCCTAAGCATGGTATTCAACTTCAACATTTATCTACAACAATACAAGCATGGATGTATACTTAGCATGAATCTACAATTTTCTTAAACATGGTATACTACTTGAGTGTCAACCTAAGCATGGTATACATTCCAAGTAGAACCCTACAACATTCTCAACATGGTAATGCTTTTTGCATTAATCTAAGTTTGGATTATACTTCAAGTAGAAACCTACAACATTCTAAACATGGTAGGTAATTAAACAATAATCCTACAACAATCTATCATGGATTATACTTTCCTATAACAATCTAAGCATGGATTATACTTTCCTACAACAATCTAAGCATGGTAGGTAACTATACAATAATCCTACAACAATCTAGCATGGATTATACTTTCCTACAACAATCTAAGAATGGATTATATATTCCTACAACAATCTAAGCATGGTAGGTAACTATACAATAATCCTACAACAATCTAGCATGGATTATACTTTCCTACAACAATCTAAGCATGGATTATACTTTATTTAAACATGGAATCTACTATAATTGAAGCATGGTAGAACATAACATAGGAATTGCTACAATTTTAACAAGAATGTCTATTTATTACTTCAACATAAACCTTACTTATACATAACCATCTACTACTACTTTACTTAAGCATAAACATCTACTACTACTTTACTTAGACATAAACATTTACTACTACTTAAGCATGAACTACAATATTACAAGTAGTCTACCTTTTTATTAATTACAAGCCCTACCTAAAACAACATTATTTCCTTTAATCTCTTAGTTCCTACATACAACAAGTCTATCTTTTTATTAACCAAGAATTAACGAGATTTTGTTAACTATCAAAGTAGAGAGCAAAAACAAAGAAAGAATTATTTTTAATAGTCCGCAACCCCAAATTGGGTAGTAATTAGTTCTATGTGCCAAAACCATATGCTTGTGCCAAGTCCTTGTTTAGTCCTACATCCCGAATGGGTATGTACAATATTCATATGCATATGTGTATAAGTCCATATCAAGTCCTACAACCCAAAATGGGTGTATATACAACCACCATATGCTTGTGTCCATTTAGTCCAACAACAACAAGAAGAAAAAAATTACAACAATCAAAAGAGTCAAGCTTTATGTTCTTTATTAGGTTCTACCATTCACTTCCATGTGGTCATTTGATTCATGCCATCACTCATAGCCCAAGTTGTTTAATCAACAAAAGCAACAACACAATGCTACAAAGAGAACAAAACACTCAACAAAACACACAACAAAAGTGAACAAGAAGAACAAGAATCAACAAAAGAGAATGAGAAAAAGATGGAGAAACCCCCACCTTTCATTCTTGTTGGAAGGACTAGCTAGCACTCCTTCTCCTTCCCCTAAGCTTCTAAGAACTCCTAATAAACCTACAATAAAAACTCTCAAGTTAGTAGCTCTCTCTTTCTTTTCCTTTCTTTCTTTTTTTGGTCTTTGTAAAATGAGACAAGTGTGAAGTGGGGGGGGAGGGGTATTTATAGGATGAAGGAGAGGGTGGAGAGTGCAAAATTTCTCACATATATGCAAAAACCCCCTCCCCTAATCCATGGCCGGTTTTACTTGGGGAAGGCAAGGGTGAGGTGGAGGTATGGGTGTAGTCATCTAGAAGAGTTCTCCTAATTCTCTCATGCACATTTAGTCTAGGTTAAACACTTATAAAACCCTAACAATCTAATAGGTTTTGTCATAACCAAGACAAGTATTTTGTCCAAAAATACACAACACACAATTTGTATAATGTACTAATCGACATACTACGTACATGTGTGTATATATATGCGTATACCGAAAATCTTCGCATAACCCGTATAAAAATGATTTAATTTCGGAAATAATAATAAAATAAATTTTATTATTAGTTCGGAAGGTCACGGTACCAATTTGATACAATACGGATGTATACTGACCGGTATATGGGTACAGATAATGTCTATGAACAAACCGGTTGAAAATCACCAAAATATTCCAATTCTGGAATTAAAATAAAATAATAATAAAATAAAAAATTATATAATGTAATATCCGTCCGGGATATTGCAATACTCCTTCCTTATAATAGTTCTGTCCTCAGAACTACGTTTAATTTAGGAAAGATGAGAACAATAGATACGAAATAGCGCAGACATAGGGCAAGAGATGAACTATTTTTGAACAAACCATTGCATGGATTCCATATATATATATATATATATATATATATATATATATATATATAAATCCATTCAGTTACAAAAGTGTTACATCATACATTACATAACGTCCAAAACAAAACTCAAAAAGCAACTGCAAGTTAGTTGCACCACCTTCCTTGCACACTGGTGATGACTTTCTCGCCTTCATTGGCATCATCTTCTACAAGTGCAAATGCTCGTCCTTGGTGAAGTGGCTCCTTTCCCTTGTGGTTTACTCCTGGGGCTGATCTGCTGCTATTTTTTTGAAACTGGGGGCAATCCAGTCGGATATGACCAATCTTCCCACATTTGTAACAAACACGGGTATCCATCTGAGGGTCCTTCCTTAGGCACTGGCTCATGAAATGACCTTGCTCTCCACACAGGAAACAGCTTCCTGGCTTGGCAGATCCAAATTTCCCATCTGGTTTCTGAATCTTCTGCTTCCGCCCTTGGTTCTCAAGCCCTGATGCTGGTGCAGATCTCTTTCCCTCATTCCACTTCCAAATATTCTCTTGCAGATGTGGTCCTTGTTTCATGTCAAGCTCTGTCGTTGCCGCACGGCTGACCAATTTCTCAAACCTTCGAATGCAAAAAGGTACCATCCTCGTTCTGAGTGAAGGTCTGAGCCTTTGCTCAAATCTCTTGGCCTTCTTGACCTCATCTTCTACCATTTCTGGAGCATACTGGGATAGTTGCGTGAACTTGGTCTCGTACTCACGAACTGTCAAGCTTCCTTGCTTCAGGTTGAAGAACTCCATAGCCTTGTCCTCCTCCACATCTAATGGAAAGTAGTGCGTCCTGAACTCTTCCAAAAAGCCTTCCCAGGTAATGGGTCCTTCACCCATGCCCCTCTTCACCGACTGCCACCAGACCCCGGCATCTTTTTCTAGCAGAATGCTTGCCAACCTAACCTTGCTTTCGTTTGGCGTCAGCATCACCTCGAACACGGTCTCTACTTGACGAATCCAATCGCCAGCCACTGTCGGGTCTGCCTTTCCCTCGAAAATAGGTGGCCTCATTCTTCGGAACGATTCGACCATCTTAATGGGGTCGGTAGTTGCTGCTCCCCAATTACCTCTGGGTGCTCCCTGTTGATGCACAGTGTTTCTACTCGCCTTGGCTAGGTCTCCAAGTGCCCGGTAAATACGAGCAAATTCCGTTCCTATATCCAGCCCTGTGCCATTTCCTCCACTACCCTCGCCTCACTCTGGTTGTTCCTACCACTCCTTGTTCCGTGAGACATCTGGTAGAAGACAATAAACATGGGTGTTAACCATGATATAGAAAATTTATAAGACATAAGTTGAAAGAAACAACAATATGAATTATAATCGCCTACAACTATCTAACACCCGAATCCTAAAAGGCATCCAAGTTTAATTTTCCTACTGTGTTGGACTGTAAATTGAAGTCGGCTCTGATACCACTCTGTAACGCCCCGAACTTCCTATATGAAGGATTCGAGACACGAGCCAGGACCTTTTCTTCAATTAGTCACAATACACAGAAAAACAGGAGAATTTAAAACTTTTTATTCAACACTCAAGGTATTACAAGTCTGAATATTATACAACTGCAATACATTATAATAGTGTTACAATAATATCTTTACGATCCCAAGTATTGCAACTTCCCACAAATTATATCAGAGTACAATGAATGAAGAATAACACTTGGTAATTCCCACTTGGGTATTTTTCAACTAAAAGATAATCAACATAAATATTACAGCGGAACTTAAAAATACATTGACTCCTTACTTTCTTTGCCTTGAGTCCTCATAAATCTCGTACCTGTACTTCAGTGATCCAGTACCTATTGAAGTGGGAACGCCAGCATTCACAGATGCTTTAAGGCTGATAACTTAGCAGCGAATCTCCCAAAACAAACATACAACATCGGCAAATGTGTCGGTGTAGTTTAAGTGTTTGTGAGTGCTATGACTAGAATAAATATAATATTAATTGAAGTTATGATGCTCCTATTATAATGCCAGCAAGTCTCCGAAGCAACATGCAGCCCATACTAAATGCGCCCATCTCAAGCCGTCTCTTCATATATAGGGATTTGAACCCGCGCCATGTATTCTATTTTGGTACTCATCCCATTCCTGACATAATACTACATGACTAGCGAAGTTGCAGGTACGGTCTAGTCCCGTTACTGCAGTCAATAGTGGTGTCCTTGTTTGCCACTATTGCCCAGCCGCACAGGACCCCACTCAAAAGCCAACACGAACTACAAGATACTTTGCAACCTTCTTCCGTGCCCTCAACTAGTCATGAGAAGGCATAGAACCTGACAGGATCGTAGGGTCTATTTCCCTAGGAAACCCTCTCGTTCTTATCATGGCACATTCAGGAAAGAACAATCAAGAAACGAAACCCGTGCTCCCAACTTGTCATGAAAATGCACTGCCCGTATCCCTTTGATAGGGGAGTACCTCCCAATAACACCACCTAGTGTCAACCTATAAGAGAGGTTGGATTATAGGTATCATCCCTAACACCGACTTTCACCTTTTGGCAATTCATAAATAAAAATTGGTTAAGTAACTGTTACTACCCTGACGATGTCACTAACCCTAACCAACATGCAGGACATGCCACGATGCTTCCAACTAGACATGAAGAAGCACCGTATGTATCCCTTTTCTTACCAAACAAGCGAGACACGGCACTGTGCTTCCAACTCGGCATGTAAAAGCACTGTACGCGTCCCTCTTCTAACCAAACAAGCCAGACAGCACTGTGCTTCCAACTGGCATGAAAAAGTACCGTACGTGCCCCTCTTCTAAAGAGTGCAACAATTAACCTGTCTTAACAAAGACTTCACAAGATCTCCTCAAACTACTCATAGCCTACAATACCTACATACGAGCCAAATAAGCTACGTATAAGACCAACCGTTACATGCGGCCCAGGTGAGCCACGTATGAGACGACTACATACAAAACAACCATATAGGTAATCAACCTGGAAGCAACCAAACGTGCTTACTGTAACGCCCCGAATTCCAAATCACTGAATTCGAGATGTTCTTCAGGATCTTTTCACTTTTCTTTGAGTACAATTTTACAAGGAAATTCAAACTTTTCTTTTTACATCAGAGTTACAGTATCTTACATTTAAATTTACACAGCGGAAGCAAAATGTACAACATTTACATAAATGAATAACAACATAATGAGATCTTTATGCGTCTGTTCCTCTTTACATGTAATTTATCCTGCATACAAAACTGTGGGTATGTCAGTTTATTCAACCGACGATAATTATACATGGCCATCCTCTCTATGCCAGAAACAGTATAATGAATCTCATTTCTTGACAAAATCACAACTTGTTCATAATAAGCATGTAAATCAAAGGGAACTTTTAAAAATGTCGTGTCGTGTTTGTTCACTTAATCCTTAATGCAATTTATTTAATTAACATGACACTAATGCGCACTTGTTAGAATTCTATGCATCCCATTCTACATAGGTTCGAGGGCAAGCCTCTTATTCGTTCTTCATTTTTGTAGGGTTCAATCCCTCGCCATGATTTACTCTACTTCTGTAATTACAATGAGTATCTTAGATGATCCTATGAGTACAAGCATGTATCCTGGACCCTGGAGGGGAATCCCACGCCATGTCTTGGCTCACAAGCATGCATTCTGTGGTAAAATTCAAGCCTCCTCTCTGAATACAATCCTCTTGCAGTCACCAAAACATCCCACAAGCGTTACTAAAGTCCGATCATTACTAAGTTGTGCCCGCGCCATGTCTTGGCTCACCAAGCATGCATTCTGCGGCTCACACACCCGCACCATAAAACTCTAGTTCTCATACTTATGTTTTTCTCTCACTTTCATCATCTCCACACTATGTATTAAATTGATTAGAATCATGAATGAAAATCAAGCTCTAGAGTTAGCCTCTCCATCAAACCGGACTTATCATTTCATTTCACATGACCAACCTTG
Organism: Hemerocallis citrina; assembly: GCA_017893485.1. Lineage (NCBI taxonomy): Eukaryota > Viridiplantae > Streptophyta > Magnoliopsida > Asparagales > Asphodelaceae > Hemerocallis > Hemerocallis citrina. The sequence goes on along the minus strand of CM030367.1, from coordinate 56,650,021 downwards.
GTCTATTTCTCAATTTCATTTCATTTCACTGCCGGGGAGACTTAGCTACTCTTTCGTTCAATTTCAAATTCACAATATCCAATTTAGCATCATCAGCTCATCATTCATTTTAGAGTCTCGCAGACTTTCTTATCATGATTTCACATTTCATATTTTCAATTTATTCTCAATTCTCATCTACGATTTATTTCACATAATTCCTACAGCCATAAACAGAGTCCATCGATTCAAATCATACAGTTCATAATTACCAACAGCAAAAAAAAACATGAATTCAAATATATCAAAGTACACTCTGTACAGTCGACTTGGAAGAACACCAGTCGACTCATACAGTCACATACAGGATCATCATAATGCTCGGGATAGTCGACTGTTGCACACAACCAGTCGCCTGTCCCGTAATTTTTCAGGTTCACAATATTGTCCTCATGACAGTCGACTGTTCACCCATAAGTCGTCTGTCCTGGAGATTTCAAACAGCACAATTCTAAGTCCAGATCAGTCGACTTGCTACACGCATTCGGTCGACTGGCCAGATCCATTTTAATATAAAAGATTATTTACAGTTCTTACGTGCACTTGCATCATGATGTCAATTAACAGTATACATAAATTCATGTTTCATAGACAGAGTTTCTTATCGTTCAGTAACATTACAACATGAATTTTCAAGTTACGAATATGCTCTTTTCTTTAAAGAAAATACTTTAAACATACGTTCGCATTGCTCATACTTTCTTACGACAATGAAGATATGAATCTCAAGTCATTAAACTGGGTCTACATAATGGAATATCTTAATTTATGGAACTTCCAAACAGTCACAGTCAGATTGAAGTACCAGTCGACTTAACACAATATCAGTCGACTGCTCCGACAATTCTAAATTATTAATCACCATTAGTTCTTTTCATTCATTTACCTTCCCTCCATCATATGTGTCCTAGGGAGAAATATACATATAATAATCACACCATCATGTCTAATTGCACACATGTTTATCAGCACATTATGAAAAATAGCGTCTCGTACCAGTCGGCTGGCTCACATGGCAGTCGACTGTACCGACAGTCTCGTTCTCATTATTAATAGCATGTTCGAGCAATTTCTACCGCATTCAATTCACTTTTTGTAACATGGTATCAATCATAACAATTATAGTATCATTCCTACATTAGAAGTCCTGAGAAACACCCACCTTATAGGAAGAAATAACGAAATCCCGCAAAACTCTTCAATACGGTACTGCACTCCTTGCTCCTTTGTTCCACACCGAGCTCCTCAGAATGCTGCTCGTCTCCACAGAAAAGCTCTCACACAGACTCACAAATACACTCACTTACAATAATAATCTTAGAAAATTTTAGTGTAAAAGAGATAGGGAAATAGGACGGGTATTTATACTAGGAAATAGATAGAATAGATGGCTAAGATTAATAGGGGAGTTGCAGATCAAGGGATAGGATGCAATCGGGAGTTTGAGAAACTACCCACACTCACACACAACCGCCCATGATGGATGCCACTACTCTACCCACAATCCGGCCAAAAGAAAAGGTGCTCAATGCACGTGTATGCGAAATGCACGTGCATGCACACCCACACTAATAAAATTGTACAAAAATATAATGTATAAAAAGTGTTACACAAAATGGGCTTAAATTTATTTGGGCCAAAAATAAATATTTTAAAAAAGAGAAAATGAACAAATCAACATTGGGCTTCAAGAAGAATGCTCTATAGAAAATAATACACTTTATTCATCATGTAGAGAAAATAATAGACAACAAGCTACACAAGCACACCATATGAAAATAAATAAATAATCTTTAAGTATTAAGAAAAATCGGGGTATTACATCACTCCCTCCTTAGAATAGTTCCGTCCCCGGAACTACAGCCAAGTGCGAGAAAGCAGAAAACATCACAACAACAAGAGATACAAAGATACAAAGAATACAAAAATACAATCAAGCAAAAAGCTCAGGATAGTCCTTCAACATCCTCTCCTCAGATTCCCAAGTAGCCTCTTCAACCAAGTGGTTTCTCCAGACTACCTTGACCATCGGTATCGTCTTATTCCTCAAGACTTTCTCCCTACGGTCAACAATCTCGACAGGAGTCTCGATATAATTCAGGTCTAACTGCAGACCTTCCGGCACTTCAGGTAAATGATGACTCGGATCAAGAATATAACCTCTCAGCATAGACACATGAAAGACATTGTGCACCTGAGACAACGCTTCCGGTAATTCAAGCCGGTAAGCAGTTTTCCCGATCCTTTTCAATATCTTATATGGGCCTATAAACCTCGGGGCTAACTTCCCGCCTTTGCCAAAACGAACCACACCTTTACTGGGCGATACCTTCAGAAAGACAAAGTCACCAACCTCAAACTCAAGGTCCCTTCTCCGGTTGTCTGCATAGCTTTTCTGCCTGCTCTGAGCTTCCACCAACCTTTTCCTGATCAGATCAATCTTCTCAGAAGTCAGCTGTACAAGCTCAGGACCAAACAACTGACGCTCTCCAACCTCATACAAACAAACAGGAGTCCTGCACTTCCTGCCATACAAAGCTTCAATCGGCGCCATCCCAATGCTAGCTTGAAAACTGTTGTTGTAGGCAAACTCTACCAAAGGTAAATGCCTTTCCCAACTGCCTCCAAAGTCTAGTATACAACACCGAAGCATATCCTTAAGAATACGATTGACTCTCTCGGTCTGCCCATCGGTTTGCGGATGAAAAGCAGTGCTGAAATCTGTTTTGGTACCCAAAGCTGCCTGAAGACTCCTCCAGAAATGCAAAGTAAACCGCGCATCTCGATCAGACACAATAGTCGAGGGAACACCATGAAGTCGGACAATCTCACCAACATACATCTCAGCCAACTTGTCCATCGAAGCAGTGAATTTCATCGCCAAAAAGTGAGCGGACTTGGTAAGTCGATCGACTATAACCCAAATAGCATCATTGCCTTTAGAACTCTTAGGCAATCCCGTGATGAAATCCATACTGATGTTATCCCACTTCCATTCCGGAATAGGTAACGGCTGTAATAGACCCCCGGGTTTCTGATTTTCGGCTTTGACTTGCTAACAAACCTCACACCTCGCGACAAATTCGGCCACATCCCGCTTCAAACCTGACCACCAGAAATGCTGTTTGATGTCCTTGTACATCTTAGTACTCCCAAGATGTACCGACAAAAGAGTAGCATGCGCCTCCTGAAGAATACTCTCTTTCAGGTCCGCCTGATCTGGAACACACAGCCTATCTCCGAACCACAGCACTCCATCCCTGGTTTGAAATCCAGGCAACCTGCCAGCACCAACCTGCTCCTTCATCTCCAAGATATCAGCATCAACTTCCTGACTTGCAATGATCCTTGCATTCAAAGTTGGCTGAAGCTTCAACTGAGATAAAGATGCTCCCAATCCTTGCAAGACAACCTCAATACCTGCCCGATCCAACTCCTCAATCAGATGCCTCTGAGTTGTAATCAAACTGGCCAAACTGCTCTTGCGACTAAGTGCATCAGCCACAACATTAGCCTTTCCAGGATGATACTTGATCTCAGGTCGCAATCCTCGAGCACTTCCAACCATCTCCGCTGCCTCAGATTGAGATCCCTCTGCTGGTATATGTACTTCAAGCTCTTGTGGTCCGTGTACATGTTCAATTTCTCACCGTACACATAGTGCCTCCATTGCTTCAGGGCAAAGATAATCGCAGCCAACTCCAGATCATGAGTCGGATAATTCTTCTCATGCGGTCGTAGTTGCCTAGACCCATAAGCGATTACTTTACCTTCTTGCATTAAGACACAACCAAGCCCCCGATGTGAAGCATCGCTATAAACATCATACTCAACACCTGCTCTAGGCAAAGCCAAAATAGGTGTAGTAGTCAGTCTATCTTTCAACTCCTGAAAACTCGCCTCACATTGCTCAGTCCACTTGAAGCTCACATTCTTCTTGGTCAACTCAGTAAGCGGCACAGCTATCTGAGCATAACCTTGAATGAATCTCCTGTAGTATCCAGTCATCCCAAGGAAACTTCTGACTTCCTTCACTGTAGTAGGCCTAGCCCAATCTCTCACTGCCTCTATCTTCTGAGGGTCAGTTGCCACTCCCTCCTTAGAAAGGATGTAACCTAGGAATGCCACTTCAGATTTCCAGAAATCACACTTGGATAACTTGGCATACAACCGCTGCTCTTCCAACTTCTGCAAAACTGCTGCCAGATGCTCAGTGTGCTCCACCTCAGACTTGGTGTACACGAGAATATCGTCGATAAACACCACGACGAAAGAATCAATAAATGGCCTCAGAACTCTGTTCATTAAATCCATGAAGATTGCGGGTGCATTCGTCACTCCGAATGGCATAACTAAGAATTCGTAATGCCCATGCCGAGTTCTAAACGCAGTTTTGTGCACATCTTCAGCTTTCTCTCGCACTTGGTGATATCCTGATCGAAGATCTATTTTGGAGAATACAGCTGCTCCTTGTAGACGATCGAACAAGTCATCAATTCGAGGAATCGGATACTTATTCTGAACAGTGACCTTATTCAGCTCTCGGTAATCGATACACATCCTCATCGATCCATCCTTCTTCTTTACCAAGAGCACTGGTGCTCCCCAAGGTGACGCACTAGGTTGAATAAAGCATTTTCCCAATAGTTCCTCAATCTGCCGTTTCACTTCATCTTGTTCCACTGGAGCCATCCTATACGGTGCCTTAGAAATTGGTGCACTTCCCGGTTGAACAGTGATGCTGAACTCTACATCACGATACGGAGGTAACCCAGGAAAATCTTCCAAGAACACTGTCGGATAGTCCCGAACCACAGGAATCCCTTGCAATTCCACAGGAGTCTCTTCCTTGCGGATAGTTGCCACCAACTTAGAACACTTCTTCTTCCCTTGGAAAGTGACTTCAGGTCCTCCTGGAGCCTTCACTGTTACGGTCTTGGTCTTACACTCGATGCTTGCACTGTACACCGACATCCAATCAATGCCAATGATAACATCGACTCCCAAGATAGTCAGCTCGATCAGATCAATGCCAAAGATTCGATCCCCAATCACTATCTCGCAATCAGCATAATACCGATCAGTGGTCAAAGTTTCCCCTGACGGAGTAGCTACTGCTAAGATCTTGCCTGGAAAAATCTTCGGTTCCGCTTCCAACACTTTAGCAAATCTAGGAGACACAAAAGTATGAGAGGATCCAGTATCGAACAACACAACAGCTTTCTTTCCATTAAGATAGAGTTCTCCTGTTACATAATACACACCATTACATAACAGTTTCACAATATAAACGGGAAGGAGAAATGACAAAACCACACTAATTATCAGCCCTCGTACCAGAGATGACCTGATCTGCTTCCTCAGCATCAGCTTCCGTCAAAGCAAATACTCGCCCTGACTGGTACGGCCTCTTCCCAGTCTGCTGTATTGGCACATTGTGATTGCCAGCCCGTAGTTTGAGACATTGAGATTGGTAATGTCCCACTTCACCACAGTTAAAGCAAGTGACTGCAGAAGGTCTCCCCACATTGTTTCCCGGTCCTCCAGCTACACTGATAGCGTTCGCCCCTGTCGGTTTGAACCTCTGTGCAGATGGTTGCCCCTTGAAACTCCCTGATTGTGCAGGCCTCTTCCCGGACTGCCAGTTGTTCCTCCGGTTCTGAACAACATGGAACTACTCCATATCCGCCTCCGTCGCTGCCGCCCTCTTCACCAGCTTATCGAATCTCCTGATACCTAGAGGTATCATACGAGACCTCAAGCTCGGCCTCAGACCATGCTCAAACTTGCGAGCCTTCTTCGCCTCATCCATCACCAGTTCTGGAGCATACCTGGAGAGCTGAGTAAACTTAGTCTCATACTCCCTTACTGACATGCTGCCTTGCTGAAGTGACAGAAACTCCATGGCCTTCTTCTCCTGAACGTCGGAGGGGAAATAATGGCTGCGGAATTCTTCCAGAAATTCCTCCCAGCCAAGCAACAAGCCGCCCATAGTCCTCTTCATCGACTGCCACCAAACAGCCGCATCCTTCTCCAACTACAAAGTCGCCAACTTGACCTTGCTGCCCTCCGGTGTCTCCAACACCTCGAAGATTGTCTCCACTTGTCGAATCCAGTTGTCAGCTGCATCTGGGTCTGACTTTCCCTCGAACACTGGTGGTTTCATTCTCTTGAATGATTCTACTAGCTTAATTGCCTCGGGTACTGGATTCACCGGTCCCCTTCCTTGGTTCGCAGCCACTGCATTCAGCGTCTGGTAAACCCTTGCAAGTTCGGTCTCCAGGTCCAAACCTTCACCATTCCTGGCTCCCCTTGTCGACATATTCTGATGCAAAAGATCCATTAAATTCGAAGCATAAGACAAGAAATTAAACCAACTTTCATTTCATTGAATTCCAAAGTTTATACATTCGAATTAAAAGACATTTTGACATCAGAACAGAAGAAAATAGAAACTGGGACAATCTAATCTCTACGGGTCCTCTTCGCTGCTCGAAGTTCATCCCGCAGTTCATCCACTTGGTCTTCCAACACATCTGTCAGGTTCTTTCTCTTCTCAAGTTCCCATACTCGGTGACTGAGAACAAAGAAATCGGCCTTCCGCTGCGCCAGCTGAGCCTCCAAAACTCCAACTCTATACTGCAGGGTATCCACTTGCCTCTGAAGAGAAGCCACAGTGCCACTCAGAGCTGGTCCCTCTTCTTCATCGGAAGAAGAATCATCAGATGAATCCGGCGGTGGGGTGATCTCTCGAGATTCAGGGTACTCCTCATCATCAGAATCTACTTGCCCAGGGTGATACTCGTCCTCAGAATCAGCCTGTCCAGGATGGTACTCTTCCTCAATAATATGCCAGTCGTCGCCTCCGGCAGGGTCGAAGTGATCAGCCATCTTAGAACAGAGAGGAAGGAGCATAAATCATAGAGCAACACAAATGTAAGTCACTTACATTTAAATCTCTAAACTCAAACACACACTCTAATGTCCACATCAAGGGTGTCGCTCCTTATAAACTTGTACAAGTGTGAAAACGTAGAAAAGCGTGGCTCTGATACCACTCTGTAACGCCCCGAATTCCAAATCACTGAATTCGAGATGTTCTTCAGGATCTTTTCACTTTTCTTTGAGTACAATTTTACAAGGAAATTCAAACTTTTCTTTTTACATCAGAGTTACAGCATCTTACATTTAAATTTACACAGCGAAAGCAAAATGTACAACATTTACATAAATGAATAACAACATAATGAGATCTTTATGCGTCCGTTCCTCTTTACATGTAATTTGTCCTGCATACAAAACTGTGGGTACGTCAGTTTATTCAACTGACGATAATTATACATGGCCATCCTCTCTATGCCAGAAACAGTATAATGAATCTCATTTCTTGACAAAATCACAACTTGTTCGTAATAAGCATGTAAATCAAAGGGAACTTTTAAAGATGTTGTGTCGTGTTTGTGCACTTAATCCTTAATGCAATTTATTTAATTAACATGACACTAATGCGCACTTGTTCGAATTCTATGCATCCCATTCTACATAGGTTCGAGGGCAAGCCTCTTATTCGTTCTTCATTTTTGTAGGGTTCAATCCCTCGCCATGATTTACTCTGCTTCTATAATTACAATGAGTATCTTAGATGATCCTATGAGTACAAGCATGTATCCTGGACCCTGGAGGGGAATCCCACGCCATGTCTTGGCTCACCAAGCATGCATTCTGTGGAAAAATTCAAGCCTCCTCCCTGAATACAATCCTCTTGCAGTCACCAAAACATCCCACAAGCGTTACTAAAGTCCGATCATTACTGAGTTGTGCCCGCGCCATGTCTTGGCTCACCAAGCATGCATTCTGCGGCTCACACACCCGCACCGTAAAACTCTAGTTCTCATACTTATGTTTTTCTCTCACTTTCATCACCTCCACACTATGTATTAAATTGATTAGAATCATGAATGAAAATCAAGCTCTAGAGTTAGCCTCTCCATCAAACCGGACTTATCATTTCATTTCACATGACCAACCTTGGTCTATTTCTCAATTTCATTTCATTTCACTGCCGGGGAGACTTAGCTACACTTTCGTTCAATTTCAAATTCACAATATCCAATTGAGCATCATCAGCTCATCATTCATTTTAGAGTCTCGCAGACTTTCTTATCATGATTTCACATTTCATATTTTCAATTTATTCTCAATTCTCATCTACGATTTATTTCACATAATTCCTACAGCCATAAACAGAGTCCATCGATTCAAATCATACAGTTCATAATTACCAACAGCAAAAAAAACATGAATTCAAATATATCAAAGTACACTCTGTACAGTCGACTTGGAAGAACACCAGTCGACTCATACAGTCACATACATGATCATCATAATGCTCGGGATAGTCGACTGTTGCACACAACCAGTCGCCTGTCCCGCAATTTTTCAGGTTCACAATATTTTCCTCATGACAGTCGACTGTTCACCCATCAGTCATCTGTCCTGGAGATTTCAAACAGCACAATTCTAAGTCCAGATCAGTCGACTTGCTACACGCATTCGGTCGACTGGCCAGATCCATTTTAATATAAAAGATTATTTACAGTTCTTACGTGCACTTGCATCATGATGTCAATTAACAGTATACATAAATTCATGTTTCATAGACAGAGTTTCTTATCGTTCAGTAACATTACAACATGAATTTTCAAGTTATGAATATGCTCTTTTCTTTAAAGAAAATACTTTAAACATACGTTCGCATTGCTCATACTTTCTTACGACAATGAAGATATGAATCTCAAGTCATTAAACTGGGTCTACATAATGGAATATCTTAATTTATGGAACTTCCAAACAGTCACAGTCAGATTGAAGTACCAGTCGACTTAACACAATATCAGTCGACTGCTCCGACAATTCTAAATTATTAATCACCATTAGTTCTTTTCATTCATTTACCTTCCCTCCATCATATGTGTCCTAGGGAGAAATATACATATAATAATCACACCATCATGTCTAATTGCACACATGTTTATCAGCACATTATGAAAAATAGCGTCTCGTACCAGTCGGCTGGCTCACATGGCAGTCGACTGTACCGACAGTCTCGTTCTCATTATTAATAGCATGTTCGAGCAATTTCTACCGCATTCAATTCACTTTTTGTAACATGGTATCAATCATAACAATTATAGTATCATTCCTACATTAGAAGTCCTGAGAAACACCCACCTTATAGGAAGAAATAACGAAATCCCGCAAAACTCTTCAATACGGTACTGCACTCCTTGCTCCTTTGTTCCACACCGAGCTCCTCAGAATGCTGCTCGTCTCCACAGAAAAGCTCTCACACAGACTCACAAATACACTCACTTACAATAATAATCTTAGAAAATTTTAGTGTAAAAGAGATAGGGAAATAGGACGGGTATTTATACTAGGAAATAGATAGAATAGATGGCTAAGATTAATAGGGGAGTTGCAGATCAAGGGATAGGATGCAATCGGGAGTTTGAGAAACTACCCACACTCACACACAACCGCTTATGATGGATGCCACTACTCTACTTACAATCCGGCCAAAAGAAAAGGTGCTCAATGCACGTGTATGCGAAATGCACGTGCATGCACACCCACACTAATAAAATTGTACAAAAATATAATGTATAAAAAGTGTTACACAAAATGGGCTTAAATTCATTTGGGCCAAAAATAAATATTTTAAAAAAGAGAAAATGAACAAATCAACATTGGGCTTCAAGAAGAATGCTCTATAGAAAATAATACACTTTATTCATCATGTAGAGAAAATAATAGACAACAAGCTACATAAGCACACCATATGAAAATAAATAAATAATCTTTAAGTATTAAGAAAAATCGGGGTATTACACTTACTAGCAAACTTGATCTTCTATAATTAGAAGCAACAGAAGAATCTACTAACGGCCCATAATAGGCATTCTACCAATGAGAAGCCCACGCGACATAACAACTTTTATCGAGTCAACAATTACTAGGGACCTTCCCAACCCTTCTTACCTATAAGGATGAGGAATGCCCCCATATATGGTCCAATTTCAATTAGAGCCTCACACAATTAGAATTCACAGTTCCTTTTCCAAAATGAACTAGAACTACATGCAACTAGATTCTTTGGTTCTTTCTCAAGTTTGAGCGAGAATCACCTAGGAGCTAGATGCATGGATTCATGGTCCCTTTTTAATCATTCGCTACCCTATACCATTCAAGCATGCATGACCCTAGCTATGTAATCTCCAAAATGGGATTTCTTCTAGGGGATTAACTAGAGCTACTTTACAATACAATATTGCAACCATAACATGGTGGTTCTTTACTAACGCCACAACTACAACATGCTAGTTCTTTACCAACAAAGTTTATTATAACATGATAGTTCTTTCCTAACCCTTTAACTACAACGTGATAGTTAATACTACAACTTCAAGCATGGGTACAACTTAAGTAGGAAGCTACTTATAAGTTACTAGATTTAAGCATGGATACCTCTTACTACCTTAAGCATGGTTAATTGCTACAACTTAGCATAAGTACTAATAATTTAGCATGGTATACACCCATAACCATTCCTACAACAATCCTAGGCATGGTGGGTAGTTCAACATCAATCCTACACCCTCCTAAGCATGGTATATGACATAGCATGAATCTACATCATTTCTAAGCATGGTATTCGACTTCAACATTTATTTACAACAATACAAGCATGGATGTATACTTAGCATGAATCTACAATGTTCTTAAACATGTTACACTACTTGAGTGTCAACCTAAGCATGGTATACATTCCAAGTAGAACCCTACAACATTCTAAACATGGTAATGCTTTTAGCATTAATCTAAGCATGGATTATACTTCAAGTAGAAACCTACAACATTCTAAACATGGTAGGTAATTAAACAATAATCCTACAACAATCTAGCATGGATTATACTTTCCTACAACAATCTAAGCATGGATTATACTTTGCTACAACAATCTAAGCATGGTAGGTAACTATACAATAATCCTACAACAATCTAGCATGGATTATGATTTCCTACAACAATCTAAGAATGGATTATACATTCCTACAACAATCTAAGCATGGTAGGTAACTATACAATAATCCTACAACAATCTAGCATGGATTATACTTTCCTACAACAATCTAAGCATGGTAGGTAACTATACAATAATCCTACAACAATCTAGCATGGATTATACTTTCCTACAACAATCTAAGCATGGATTATACTTTATTTAAACATGGAATCTACTATAATTGAAGCATGGTAGAACATAACATAGGAATTGCTACAATTTTAACAAGAATGTCTATTTATTACTTCAACATAAACCTTACTTATACATAACCATCTACTACTACTTTACTTAAGCATAAACATCTACTACTACTTTACTTAGACATAAACATCTACTACTACTTAAGCATGAACTACAATATTACAAGTAGTCTACCTTTTTATTAATTACAATCCCTACCTAAAACAACATTATTTCCTTTAATCTCTTAGTTCCTACAAACAACAAGTCTATCATTTTATTAACCAAGAATTAACGTGATTTTATTAACTATCAAAGTAGAGAGCAAAAACCAAGAATGAATTATTTTTAATAGTCCACAACTCCAAATTGGGTAGTAATTAGTTCTATGTGCCAAAACCATATGCTTGTGCCAAGTCCTTGTTTAGTCCTACATCCCAAATGGGTATGTACAATATTCATATGCATATGTGTATAAGTCCATATCAAGTCCTACAACCCAAAATGGGTGTATATACAACCACCATTTGCTTGTGTTCATTTAGTCCAACAACAACAATAAGAACAAAATTACAACAATCAGAAGAGTCAAGCTTTATGTTCTTTATTAGGTTCTACCATTCACTTCCATGTAGTCATTTGATTCATGCCATCACTCATAGCCCAAGTTGTTTAATCAACAAAAACAACAACACAATGCTACAAAGAGAACAAAACACTCAACAAAACACACAACAAAAGAGAACAAGAAGAACAAGAACCAACAACAGAGAATGAGAAAAAGATGGAGAAATCCCCACCTTTCTTTCTTGTTGGAAGGACTAGCTAGTACTCCTTCTCCTTCCCCTAAGCTTCCAAGAACTCCTAATAAACCTACAATAAAAACTCTCAAGTTTGTAGCTGTATCTTTCTTTTCCTTTCTTTCTTTTTTTGGTCTTTGTAAAATGAGACAAGTGTAAAGTGGGCGGGGGGGCGGGGGGGCGGGGGGGGGGGGGGGGGGGGGGGGGGAGGGGTATTCATAGAATGAAGGAGAGGGTGGAGAGTGCAAAATTGCTCACATATATGCAAAAAACCCATCCCCTAATCCATGGCCGGTTTTACTTGGGGAAGGCAAGGGTGAGGTGGAGGTATGGTGTGAGGTGAGGTGGAGGTATGGGTGTAGTCTTCTAGAAGAGTTCTCCTAATTCTCTCATGCACATTTAGTCTAGGTTAAATACTTATAAAACCCTAACAATCTAATAGGTTTTGTCATAACCAGGACAAGTATTTTGTCCAAAAATACACAACACAATTTGTATAATGTACTAATCGACATACTATATACATGTGTGTACATATATGCATAACGAAAATCTTCGCATAACCCGTATAAAAATAATTTAATTTCGGAAATAATAATAAAATAAATTTTATTATTAGTTCGGAAGGTCACGGTACCAATTTGATAGAATACGGATGTATACTGACCGGTATATGGGTACAGATAATGTCTATGAACAAACCGGTTGAAAATCACCAAAATATTCCAATTCTGGAATTAAAACAAAATAATAATAAAATAATAATTTATACAATGTAATATCTGTCCGGGATATTACACTTCGGGCACTCCTTATTGAGATCGGTGAAGTCAATGCATATTCTCCATCTCCCGTTGGCTTTCTTGACCATCACTACATTGGAGAGCCACTCAGGGTCGTTTACCTCTTGGATAAAGCGGGCATTGAGGAGTTTCTCAACCTCCTCTTTGATCGCCTGTTGCCTCTCGGGAGTGAACTTCTGCCTCTTCTGTTGGACAGGCTTGACCCTAGGGGTGACGCTCAGATGGTGCATTAAGAGCTCCTCTGAGATCCCGGGCATATCTGCTGCAGTCCAGGCAAAGAGGTCGCATTCTCCCTATGCACCGGGAGATGTCTTGCTTAATAGAGGGGGAGAGAGCCTTGCTGACACAGAACGTGTTGAAGGCCACTTCCTCCAATTCGTCCACAGGCTCGGAGATAGTTTGACCGCCTTCCTGAGGAAGTTCGAGTGCTTCCAAAGAAAGAACTAGACCCCCATCAAGGTCATATAGCACTTCCAAGCCGCTTCTTGGCTTCCCCTCACTTCTCCCAATCCTTAGGATGTGGGAAACTTCATCTTCATGTGGTAGGCTGAAGGGATGGCTTGAAGTGCGGCCAAACCTGGTCTACCCAGGAGAACATTATAGGCGGCCTTGATGTCGACCACCATGAAGTCCATTGGCTCTGTGCGAGTTACCGAGGCCTTTCCAGCTGTTACATCGAGGGTTATAACTCCCTTGACCGTAACCGGGACCCCAGTGAACCAGTGAAGAGTGTAGCCTATGGGTTTTAGCCGATCCCTCGATAGCTGGAGGCCCTTGAGGCCTCCAAGAAAAGGATGTCGACGGAGCTGCCGTTGTCCACCAAGACTCGACGAATGTCGAAGTTCGCCATTCGAAGATTGATGATGAGGGCATCGCAGTGGGGTGTGCGGATGCCCTCCAGGTCCCTATCGGAGAACGTCACCGGGACTCCTAGTCCTTTTGGGGGAGGATGGTTCTGCACGGAGTTAACCTCCCTTACTAAGGCTTTTCAGGAGGAGTTGGAATCTCCCTCCATTAAGCCTCCATGTATTAGGTGCAAGATGCCCTCTACTTCGGCCTTTGGAGTCTCCGTGCGCTGCTCAGTTTGCCTGTTAGCCTCTCTAGGCGGTGGAGGCGGATTGGCCCTGTCTTTCCTGACGATGCGAGTGAGCTACCCTCTTTGGATGAGGGCCTCGATCTCGTCTTTGAGGGCGCGACATTCATCTGTGTCGTGCCCGTGGTCCTGATGGAAATGACACCACTTATTCCGATATCTCTTTTTTCCCGAAGTATTCATCTTTGGGGGAGGCAGTAGGAGGCTTTCGTTTCTGATTGCCATCAGGATGGCAGATACACTCGAGTTAAGCAGAGTGAATTTATCGAACCGAGGAGGGGGACACCGCTGACCCCCATTGTCCTTTTGGAGCTTCTTAACTCCTTCTTCTTTTACGCCCTTCTGCTTGTTCGCGAAAGATGAGGCCTCAAAGGTGGGGCGGTAGAGCTTCTTCCGCTCAGATGTACTTGTCGCTCTGAAGTAGGAGCTCTGAGAAGTCCCGAGGGGGCTTATTGGCAAGGGATGCCCTGAGATCCGTATTGAGGACATTGGACTGGAAGGCGACCGTGGCCTTCGAGGGTTCCAAGGAGGTGATGGATCTGGCCTCAGCAGTGAAATGCTTAACGTAGTCCCTCAACCGTTCACCTTCTTTTGGCTTAGGAATAGGAGGGAGGTGCTCGTCTTCTCGGTGCGGCGGCTGCTCACAAAATGTATGAAGAAGAGTCCCTCGAACTGGTCGAAGGAGAAGATAGATGCCGGTGCAAGTCAAGAATACCACTCCCGAGCTGGCCCCTTGAGTGTGACCGGGAAGGTCTTGCAGAGAAGGGCGTCAGATGCATGGTGGATCATCATAAGAGTTTTGAAACTCTCAATGTGATTTGTGGGGTCCGACTCCCCGGTGTAGGTCTGGAAGTGTGGAGGCTTGAAGTTGTCGGGAACTGGAGCCTCAATTATGGCATGGGAGAATGGGGGCCTTCTTGGACGGAGGTTCCTTGCTCATCGCTCTTCGTCTCGATCGAGCTGGCCGAGGTGCCTCTTCATCTCGTAGAGACGACGGTAGACCGAGTCTTCCCTTCGGTCTTGCCTGGCTGAGCCCCGAGACTCATCCTTATGTCGAGGAGGCTGGGGCTGTGCCGACAATGGCTCAGAGTAGGTGGTGGACTAACTGAGCGACGAGGGTGACTCAAAGTAGGACGCGAACTTTGAGAGCGGCGGTGGTGATCGGGAGATGGGCGGCGATGGCTCGTAGCCGGCCTAGGACTTCAGGAGCGGCGAGGATGGCTTAGAGCCGGTCAAGGACTACGAGAGCGGTAAGGATGGCGAGGAGCTGGTCGAGGACTACGAGAGCGGAGAGGATGGTGAGGAGCTGGCAGAGGGCTAGGAGTCTGAAGGCCATTGTTGGCGACGACATCGAGCGCCCGGAGGACTGCCTCTTGGAATTGTTAAAATTATGCCCTCGTGATGGGGGCCTCCTGCTCCTGCTGGGCTTGAGGCACCGGACGGCCTGCCAGGGAGCGGCTCCGTCTTGGGCGACGCTGGGGCGACTCCTTCCACTTCTGGGGAGAGTTGGACCTCCCTCGGTTGGATCGGTATGGAGACCAGCGATGATTCGCATCATGGGTCCGCCTCTCATCCAGATGGGTACTAAGATCAGGTCCGTGCTCGGTATGCCGATTGTTAAGCACATCCCGCAGATCCTTGGGAGTGGGAGGAGTATGGGAAGCCATAAGTGTCAGCATTATGGATGGAAACCCGAACCTGACGCACTGGTTGCCTGCGGCGGCTTCGTTGAGAGTGTTACCCAACGACGACCTGGGGTCCCAGGGGCTGCTGAATGGACTGCGGAGCCTGGGGATCAAGCTGCCGAGTCGGTTGGTTGGGAGGAAGGAGATCCACCTGCGGAGGAGGAGGAGGATGAGAAGATGTTGTTCTTCTGTTGGAATTTGCGGGTCTCTTCTTGGGAGGGATTGTTGGGAGTGGCTTTGGTGGAAAGAGGAAGGTTGGATCGCTTGTCGAGACATTTCCCACAGACGACGCTAATATGTTGCTACTGGATTCTGGTATGGGGGAAATAGATGAGATTTGTAGATTCGCGAGGAACTCGAACAGGCCGGATCTCCCTTCTTCCTTGTCATGTCCCGCTTCCCAAAAGAGAATACGGAATACGGATACGGGACAAAAGCCCAGCGAATGATTTTTATCATCCATAAGCTGTTCAAGAATCTTTACAACGTTCACAAGAATCATCAGAGTCAGAAGCAAAAGTATCAACCAACATGCACATATGAACCAAATACCAACAAGAATACTTGAAACCAAATACATTAATCTCAAATAGTGATGATCTGAATAAGTCAAAAATCCTGGGTCACGTTGCCCAAATACAAATAAATTCAAGTACAAGAATACAATATTGTTCAAGCAAGCTACAAGAAATAATAATAATAAAATCCAGCACTAATACTTCATGTCACCAAAACCGTCTGGAACTTGTTCTCCAAAATCTGCAATTTAACAATTGCAGGGAAGAGGAAAAGAGGAAACAAGTACCTGTCAATTGCAAGTTACGGGCCGCTAGTAATGCAGGATACAAGTACATGGAAAACTAACTAGTAACATAATATAAGTATGATATCAAAATATAACAACTAGCATGGTAAATGAATAAGTATAAGTGGCATGTATTAAGTGTCGAGTGAACAAGTATAATGTAAACAAATATCAAGTACCAAGTGTCATGTAATCATGTATCAAGTGTCATGCTTCAAGTCTCATGTATCCAAGTCTCATGTATCATGTAGTCAAGTATCAAGCATGTATGTATCATGTTCAAGTATCATGTATCAAGTCTTGTAGTTATTACTATCTAGGTAGCACTTCATGCGCCCCATATTATAACACATGGTTGCTACAACAAACAGTTTTGCTTTAGATTTCATAGTGGACAATAAAGGGCAGTGTACTCAGGGATCAGATCAGAAATAGGCTCATGAATCAAACAGGTACACGAATCATCTGATAAATGCAGCAATAGGTTTATGAAGCAACAGGTACACGACTAACAGGTCCGTGCATCAACAGGTAACAGGTCCAGGAACCAACAGGTCCATGCAGAAATAGGTTCATCTATCAATATGAATGAAAATGGGAAACACGGACCCTCTTCCGAGTACACGTTTCTGAATTATCCACTATTAGATCTTTCCCTTAAACCCCGGCTTGATTACTTTTATTATTAATGTCAAACAAGCATGTGGGTGTGCAAAACATATCAAGAATAACATAGCATGATCATGTAACAAGTTCAAGTGGCAAGATAAACATGTATGGGTGCAAGATATCTCATAAAGAATAAAAGAACCAAATCTCAAGTTCAGGACAGCAAAACCATAATGCAGTAAAACAGTGATTCCCAGTGTTACAAAAATGTAAATCTGAATCCGTCGAAACATCTAGAAAGTATACTTCCAACTGAATCTAGCGAGTATAAATAAGTTATATAGTATTTCACAACAACGTAACTCAAAACTGATTTGAATTTAGAAATTAGGTTCAGCAAGAAATCAGGAAAACGAATTCAAGAGCAGGAAAACAACTTGAAAACTCATTAAATAAATCCACGAAAAATCTGGGGTATTTCCCTATATGTCTAGTATCATAATATAAAGTTTCATAATATTCTAGTAAAATTAGTCTATTCAACAGAAATCAGAAAACATCAAGAAACGATAGTTTGGCAATTCTGGAATTCCCAACACTACTGTACGAAAACTATAATATCTCGCAAACAGTGAAACGAAATCCAAATCCACCAAAGGGAGATGAAAATAGACAAAATATATTAACTTAAATATTTTACAAATATTTTTCATACAATAAAAGGAATTAGGGTGAAAATACGATTCTTTACAGAACAGCGAGTAAAATACAGCAAGTATAGTCTTTATAAACAAGCATGAAAAGGCATATAAAACTCGTCAATAAAATCCACCAAAATTCTGGATAATCCCTAAATAGATATAAAAATACTGACCAAAGTTTCAGATCAAAATAATTTAGTCATCAAAATCATTAAGAAACAAAATCTGTAAATGATCTACACCTCTGTAGTAAAATAGTCATATCTCACACATACGAAAACGAAATGGAGCAAGGTCAGAGGGGTTAGAAAGAAGATGAATTCCTCTAAAACTCATGTTTTATACTGAAATTAAGATTTTGACCTCAATATGGTCTAAATTACTGATCAAGACAGATCATCGACAAAACACAGAATTTCCTCAAAAACCAAAATCAACATAGATCCAACGAAACTTGATCCGAACACAACCAAACATGAAATCGAGTCTACCAAGAGTCCAAACATCATGAAATAGGGTAATTAACATACCTAAAACAAGTCTATCACATGGTTCACAAAAAATACCCAAATTCTCAAAAAAAAGCCCACATACATGATCAAATCAAGAACGGACAAAACCTAAGTTGTTTCATGTCAATTTTGTGTCGTGAGTCAAATATGGTCAAATATCACTATAGTGACAAACTCATCAATCATACATCACACACGAGTTGTCTCTAGAACCCAACTACACTACAAGCGGTATTTATGACTTGTATCATACAAAGTAATTTGAGTACAAGTTACTTACCTTATCCGATGACAAAACGACTCCAAGCAAGAATAACGAGAAAGGATCCCAAGCACGAACACAAACAAAATAAACGGATCACGAACCAATCACGAACCAATCACGGACACACGATCACGAATAGGATGAAGACAATCGAGATTATGAACACAATGGATGGCTGAGATCGAGAGATCGAGATATCAAGGTGATCGGATCAGATCGGACGACTCTGATCGAAGATCAAGATCAAGATGTGATCAGTATCTTGATGATGATGATGATGATCGGATCAGATCGATGATCGGACGGTCTAGGATTACTTGATCAAAACCAATATAACAGCAACCCGAGATCAAGATGCTGATGAAGTAATCCAACAGTCCATAATCAAAGATGATGATCAAGATGATCTAGGGGGAAATGAACGGCCACCAATCAAAGAAACTATGAACTCCAAGATGATGATGATCAAGATGTTGATCAACGGCCCACATTCAAAAGATCAAGACTCCATGATCGATAGTGGCTCGCTACTGTCACCTTGGCTCACAACGGCACAGGGGAGCAGCGCGTTGTGGCAAGGCGGAGGACGGTGACGGAGGGCAGCAAAACAACGGTGGGAAGCACACGTTGCCATTGCGATGTTGGCTGGAAACTGCAGTCACTGTAGCTGTCTGCAACAGCCTCGGTGGGAGACAGCAGGAGGGAAAGCAACGGAGGTGCAGGCTCCCGGTGCACAAGCAGCACCGGCAAGGGCGGCTAGCTGCAGCGCTGTCGTCGTGGTGCTCGGGAGGATGCAGCACAGGGGAGATGGGGTTGATGGCTGGCACTGCGGGGCTGTCGGCTGAGCAATCGAGGACGGGGACGATGGGGTGCTGCACTATCGTGGCTAGGCTGCTGTGGGGCGATAGCGGCCAGGGGGGAAGGGAGACGGTGCGACTGAGGGGCACGCCGGAGAGGGAAAGGAGTGGCAGGCGAGGAGTAGGGCGGAAAGAGTAGATGAAGGAAGGAGCGATGGGTGCACAGTTGGCCATGGCAGGATGGGTGGTAGGGGAAATAGGGTGATGAAGAGGCGGCTGGGTTTCATAAAGGGAGGGGAACAGGGTTAGTATATATATACGGGTAAAACAGTAGGGTTTAAGGTGGGTAATCGGGTCTGGGTTGGGGCTAACAACGGGTGGGGTTAGGGTAAAAAGCTAATGGCTTAATGGGTAGTTATGAACAGGGTAGGGTAATTGGGTATTAAAAAAATCCATTAAGTTTTTATTAAAATAGGATAGTTGGGTTTAAAAAGAAATCCAGTAAAATAAAAATAGATTTTAGGTTTTGGGAAACTAAAAATAACAAATAAAATATACAGATTGGGATTTTATAGAAATTCTAATAATAATACTAAAGTAATAGCAATAATAATAATAATCATAACCGTAATAATAATAATAGTAATAATAACCGAAAACATATAAAATTATTGATAGAATTTAACAGAAGATCTAATAGTACATTTTAACAAAATAGTTCGAAAGCGGAAAAATAATTTACAAAAAATTGAAATATCGAAAATACAGAGAAAATACATTTTTAGAGAAACAAGGGTTACATTCCTTATTGAGAAGTTGACTTCTTGGTGCTGCCGCTGACCTGCACAAACGTTCAAAACACCGGGATGGATCCTAGTGACGTACCCTCTGATCTCTTGTCAATACCAGAAAAAGTAAAGGGAAAGAGCTTGAGTGCTCAAAGAGTGATCACCTTTTTCAGAATGAGGTAGGGGGGTTTTATAGTCACCATGGGGATCTTTTTCAGGATAAGAGTGAATCCCTACTTCCCGGTGTGGCAGGATAAGGGTGTTTATAACCAGCTCCTTAAGACCAGATGGAGCCAGGATTTCCTCCAATCCTGTTGAACTGGCCCCTAACGGATTGACACCCGTTCTCGACTGAGCAGATCCGTTCATAGGTTAGTGGGTCTAAGAGGAGGGACCCGATTCCCAGTTCGGACCCGTCCGAAGTTGAAATTACCGTTCTGCCCTTGGGACTTTGAGATTCGTGCTCCCTTTGAACGGTTCCGATTTAATCCCATTTTTAGCCATATCATACTCGTATTCCGTATTTTTAGGAAATGGGGCATGACAAGGTTTTTAGTGGTATCAGAGCCCGGTTTGGATAATATATCTAACGTAAGGAAGTTTGGCTTTGACTGATATATTAATCAGATTTGGGTTTTACCGGTTTGCCTCAACAGTATGTGAAATACACGGATCGTATGAACAATTGATAACCAACTCATGATCTAGCCGCTAACCAATTGATTTTTTATTGCAGACCATGGTTAGGAGAGGTGCTTCATCTTCCCGTGTTGGGGATGATTGGTCTGATGCCCACTATTGCACAGATGATGCAAAGCAGCATGAGCAGCACGAACTGATGATGCAGATGCAATGGGAACATAATGAACTGATAAGGGTGGCTTTGAAGCTGCTAACAGGGAACCTGTTGTACCTGCACTTGGGTTGCTGTCGCCGAGACCTGGAAATATGGCAGATTTTATGGGGCTCCATCCAGATAAGTTCTCGGGCACTGAGGGTCCACTTGAAGCCGAGCAATGGCTTATCAGGACTAAGCAGTTGTTGAAGCCGAGCAATGGCTAATAATAAGAACAAGAACTCCAGCATCTAAAAAGTCAGATCACCTACTCCATCAGGCAACTGGTCACCATAATCTGCAATTTAACAAATTGCGGGAAAAAGAAAGGAAAACAAAATGTTCGTCAATGCAAGTTACGGGCCGCTTGTAGTGCAGGCACAAGTACAGGAAAAGATAAACAAACATAGAGTAACAGCGGAACAAACATAGGATGGAGTAGATATGAAAGAGCAAAACAGAATATCTCAGAAAAACAAAATCAAATAACGTGGTGTGCTAATTGGTACAGGTAATATGTATCGGATGTCAAGTATCATGCAAACAGGTAAACAGATAACAGATGTCAGGTGTCATGCAAACAGGTAAACAGATAACAGATGTCAGGTAGCATGTAACAGGTAAATAGATAACAGATGTCAGGTTATGTCAAGTGTTGTATTTATTTCTATCTAGGTAGCACTTCATGTGTCCCATCCATTTACAACATGGTTGCTATATTCAAACAAGTTTGCATTTAGAATTCGTAGTGGACTGTATAGGTCCGTGTGCTCAGGTATCAGATAATTAGACAACAGATACAGATACAGACAGATAGAACCTACGGGTTCTCTTCTGAGTACACCTTCCTATATAGAAGTTTGCAGTTAGGTAATCAGACAACAGAATCGTGTATCATGTAGTCATGAACACGTAACAGATAACAGATAATCATGTGAAAAATATGGGTCCCCTTCCAAGTACACATTTCTATATTATCCACTACTAGATCTTTCCCTTAACCCCTGCTTGGTTATTTGATATTATTATCAAACAGACATGTATGTGTCACAAAACAGGGCAAGAATAACATGGAATAAACAAGTAATAGATTCAGGTTGAAAGATAAACATATACAGGTAAAAGACAACTCATAAAAGGGTAGGACAATAAAAATTCTAGTTCAGGACAGTAAGACAGTACTGCACCAAATATGGAATTATCGTTACCACAAATATGTAACTCTGGATCCATCAAAAAATCTGGAAAATAGACTCTCGGCCAAATCCAGCAAATATATACAAGTCATATGGTATTTCACAAAAACAGAGTTCAAAATAGAATTATAAACAGAAAACATGTTCAGCCAGAAATCACAAGATTGTGTTCATAAACAGGAAAACGGCATAAAAATTACTGATTAAATCTAAGAAAAATCTGGAATATTTTCTATTATGTTTAGCATGAGAAAATATAATTTCATAATTTTCCAACATATATAGTTTAGTCAAATAAAATCAGAAGACAGCAAGATGCAGCAAATTTGAAAATCTGAAATCATAAACACAGCAGTACTAAAACAGCAATAGATTAACAAATACAAATCGAAACCCAGATCTGTTAAAAGGGTTATAAAATAGATACAAAATGCTACAATTCATATTCACAAAGTTTTTTCTAAATTAAGTAGAATCAGGTTGAAATTAAGGTTCTTTACTGAATAGCATGAAAATTTTGCAAGTATTGTAGTTGTTTGCAAATATAGAATAGTTTCTAAAAGTCATCAATTAAATCCACAAAAATTAGGGGTTAATCCCAATCAGTTCTAGTTGTACTCAGTAAAATATTGGATCAAAATATTAATTTTAACATCAGTATAAAAATAAATAACCATACAGAATTTATATAAAATAGAATTTGGAATTTTCAACACATCTGTAGTAAAATAGAAATAATTTGCAACTCACAAATCGAATCTAAGATCTGTCAGAAATTCTGGAAAGTAGAAAGAATTATCTATAATTCATATTCACAAATAATTTTCATATAATGAACTTAATAGGGTCTAAAATACTGAACAAAATGGGGTAACAACAAGGACAAAATTATTCTTCACGCATAAAATCAACTTGATCATATAAAACACATCCAAATCATAACAAAACGTGAAATAGGGTATACTAGATGTCTAACAACATGGTATAAGGTATTTTACAAGTCTACAACGAGTTATACTATTACTAACACGATCAAGCAGACGACATCATACAAATAACATGCATGTATACATCAAGAATTGATTATGTCTAAGTTATTTCGTGTCATGTGTGTACGAGACAACGTCGGATGGATCAACAACTAGAGAAATGATCAAACAAGGGATTTCATGGGAATAGATCTTGCAACTACACTACATCCGATATTTAGTACTTGTATTATACAACAAAAAGAATACAAGTTACTTGCCTTATAGTCGACGATGAAAACAAAGCAAGAACGAGAATAACGGGAACGGATGTCCGGGCACGAACTCTACGGACGAACGAACGAACCACGAACAAAATCTCGAGATCAACACGCACACACAAACTGACACCCGCACACAAAAGAGGTAGCAGAGGGGCTGCTATGGCTATCGGAGGGTGACGCGGTGGAGAAGACAGTGGGGGTCGAGCGGAGGCAGAGCTTCTCAGTTTCGGAGCAGAGGGGAGAGTCGACTGTCGCCTGGGTCGGGAGGAGACAACACAGGGTAGCTGCGCTGCTGGCTGGCATCGGAACGGGGAGCGGTGCTGGCTACTGCCTTCATGGAAGGCACGACTAGGGGTAACGAGGGCGGTGCAGTCGAAGGGGCACAGGGGTGCGTCGAGGCATTGCAGGGTGTCGAGATGGAGGGTGCAGCACAGGGGGAAGTCGACTAGAGAATGGCTTGGAGGTCGGGGAAGCACAAAGGTAGAGGGAGAGAGATCGGGTGGAAGGTGACATGCAGATAAGGTTGAGAGGTGATAGGGTTTAGTTATACACAGTAGGAAAAAATATATAAGGAGTTAGGGTTAGGGTGTTGATGGGTAACGGGTTGGGGGTGCTATCAGGTTATGGTGGACATGGTTAATGTGTGTAAACGGGTAGTGGATCCAATAGGGTTAATAAGGTAGGGTTTTAGGGTTTAGTGGATTTAAATACTCAAAAAAAATAAAATAGGATGATCCAAATAAATAAGATAGGAACAAAATGAGTAAATAAAATACGACTTGAACAATTTAAAATAAAGAGGATAAAAAATAATAGCTCGATCACCCAGGAATGGAATAATGGCAGACAATTGAATCATGAAGATCAAATAAAAAGACAACAAATCAAGTGGATGAACATATTGAAAATGAAGATCTAATTCACGGTCCAAAAAGAGATACAATATGAACTAGTACACAAAAAGAAAAAAAATACATCCAAAAATACAGAAAGTGGTAAACAGGGGTTACACTCACCAAGAATGAAATGGAACGACAGTTTGTCTCATTAACTCAGGTTCGTCAGATAGTGTTTAATTATGCTTTTTGTTGATATTTCATAAAGTATTGACGTTAAACTAAACACTTTCTTGAGTTAGGGTAGTCGGATCATGGACGCATATGCTGCGAAATTCACCCGACTAAGTCGTATTGCTACTTCCATTGTGGCAAATGAAGAAGATAGAGGCTGTCATTTCCTATTTGTCTTGGATATTGAGATTCAGCATCGTCTTGTCGCATTGCGACTTC
The DNA here is from genome assembly GCA_017893485.1 of Hemerocallis citrina. Classification (NCBI taxonomy): domain Eukaryota; kingdom Viridiplantae; phylum Streptophyta; class Magnoliopsida; order Asparagales; family Asphodelaceae; genus Hemerocallis; species Hemerocallis citrina. Next base: position 56,625,244 of record CM030367.1, on the reverse strand, counting down.
GTTCGTATGCAGATATCCCGGATGCCGCTAGAATTCAGGAATAGACTAGTACACGAAAGCATGCTATTCATCGATCTGTTCCACACCTTGCTACTACCGGGCCTTCTGGAGGACCTATTCGGAGGCCAGCGCCGACCCCTTTGGCGAGGACCCTGCCGTATGCACTTGCCACTTTAAGGTCAGTTCAGACTTGCACAATCTGTCATAAGGTTGGGCATCTGCAGAGGGATTGCAGACCGGAAAATCACTTGTGCCTCGCATGTGGAGGGAGCGATCATACGGTCCGAGAATGCACCAGGAACAGATTCCCTACTCCGTCTAGGGGTCCAGCTCAGCTAGAAGCATTAACTCGGGGTCAGAGCAGACCACCTTTCCCACCACTAAGGCAAGTTCTTGACAAGAGGAGGGATAGTGTACCAACAGGAGGACCAGTTCCAGGTGGAGGACGTGGCCATGCTTACAACCTGACCACCGAAGGCGCGGCTACAGGTATTTAGTAATAGAGTTGTTTTGTTTATTATTCTTCCTGTTTTTGTTCTTGCATTGGTTATACTCTCTTGCATCATTTATCCATTCCGCACCTTGCATTTACCTTCATTTATTGATTCATTATTAAGTATCATACTAGGTATTTCATCTCCACCATACCATCTGCAAATTTCAGTAGTACCACCATACTAGTTTCTCTTACCTCATATTCAATCCTTCCATGCCTTATTCTCTTTCGTCCCTTGTAGTCATTCTCATTCGTTGATTTCTTATTGAGTGTAAATTCATTCTTTTTCTATATATATTATCTTTGATTCTTGTGTTATCCATTCTTTTTATTCATGCTTGGTTCGTCAATCGGCATCGCTTGATATACAACGACATGTCTGCTGCTTGGATTTCTGCGCAGTGAAAGCTTGGTGGTCCCATAACCCACAGGTCCTACGATTCTCTTGTTATTTCTCATTCTATGCATTGTTTACTTCGTTATTCATCTATTTGCAACTATCATCATTCATTGAATCTTTGTTCAACATCATTCTTGATCGCTCCATTCATATCCAAGCTCCATCTTACTCTTGTGTTACCACCATTTTGTTTCTTTCCCTTTGTTCTATGTTTTGTTACCCCACAATTTTGCTTTTGCCTTGTCCACGTACTGCCTGAGCAAATTTCGAGGACAAAATTTTGTTGTAAGGTGGGTAGGAATGCAGCCCCCATTCCCCTCAATAAGTATTTTCCGTGTATTTTCTATAATTTAATTTTCATAAATTCATTTTAAGCTAAATTCACTTCGGATCTTTTATTAAAGTGTTTTGTAATCGAAAATTTTATTCATTTTGAATAATGGTGTATTTTAATCATACTTTCTATTTCTTATTGATCGGCTATTTATATTTGAGCCCAAATCAAAGGTATTATTGCTATTTGGATTATTTTAATAAATTTGTATTTTGTTATCTAATCTTATTATTATTATTATTATTATTATTATTATTATTATTATTATTATTATCGATTGTTTATTAAAAATCTATTTCTATTTATTAATTGCATTTGTGGTTATTTCAAATAACTTCTATGCACATTATATTTTGTTATATAAATCTTATTTATTTTCAGTTATTTCCTTAATGGATCCATATACCCTAAACCCAATACCCAATAACCCACACTTTTCCAATATATACTAACCCTACTGTAACCCCTATTTTTGATTTTATTGTTTTTTTATTTTTTTCCTTGATTATTGTATCCGAATTCTTTTATTATATTAAATTTTTGCTTTTCTTGTGCGCTTTATTTTCTCTTGTTCGTTCTGTGCTGTTTTGGTTGAATTTTTTCTAGTATTGATTCATCGCAAAATTTTGCTCGTCCTATTTGAGTTTGATTTGTTCCGCTTTATGTTCTCTTGTTCGTTCTGTGCTGTTTTGGTTGAATTTTTTCTAGTATTGATTCATCGCAAAATTTTGCTCGTCCTATTTGAGTTTGATTTGTTCCGCTTTATGTTCATCTCATTGTTTTATACTTGTTCGTCTATTTTTGGAGCCAAAACCGATACCCAAAACCCATTAAACCACAACCCAGAACCCCAGTTTCTAATCTCCTATAAATACCATCATTAAACCCTAATATTTTTATCCCACTCCCCTCTGCCGTTCTCTCTCCCCGACCTACATCTTCCTTTCTCTGTTTCATTTTCGCCCAACCGAAACCGAGACCCATCTTCCGTTGCCGACCACCTCATCACCTCCGACCACCTTCCTCATCCACCATCGTCCTCTTCACCGTCCCCTCATTGCCCTCCGATCATCTTCCCCGTCTTCATCATCCACCGCCCAAACCCATTTCACCGAACCACCTTTGCTCCAACGTCGAACCCACCATCCTCACCATTGCCACCGTGGTCCCCAACGTGCACCCCCTTCGTCCACCGCAGATCCCCTAGCATCGTTGTGACCGTCCAAGCTTGTTTTTTCCCCCGTTGGTGTCTTCCCATACTTTTGAGCGAAAGCAGAGGTTCGCTTTCTTCGTCGTTGCCGTTGTCGTCTCTTCCCGACTGCACCGCCGCTGTCGTCATTGCCACTGCCTTGTATGGTGTCGTCGCCGTCGTCCCGAGCGCAGCCAGCTATCACCACCGTCCCCCGCTCTCTCCCTCTCTCTGTCGAAAGGAAGAAGGAGACGAAACGGGAGTGGTGGGATTCGCTGTTTGGTGTTCTGGGCGCAGCGGATCCGGGGTTGCTGTATGTTATTTTGCCCGATCCGGTGTGTAGTTGTGTGTTAAAGTTGCTGTTTTAGAGTTTCGCCATTTCGTGTTTTGCACGTTTCTCGCCGTGCTTTGGTTCGTCGCCCAGTATTATAATCCTGTTATTCTATATTGTTCGAATCTACTAATTAATAGGCAAGTCTCTTCTTGAACTAGTATTTTATTCTGTTCAAGATCTCTTTGATCTCTGCAAGTAGATCCCGTCCTTTTCCTTATCATGTTGTTATTTGACAATTCCATTAAGTTATTAAGGGTTTACACGAGCTAACCCGAGATATTCTTAACATCGTGTTGCTTTCTTTGATCTAAAACTTAGTCCATGTTGTATCTTGCATATGCACAATTACATGAAAATAAATATATCGATGCTATAGACTTGTTTGATGTATTGAACCTGTTAGACTGAATTTGATTGATTACCATGCCTGTGATATTGCATCGAAGAAACTGAAATTTTGCATGTTAAACATCTTTTGACACTTGGATCATTAAATTGCACGAAAAATATGATTGAATAATTTAATTGTTGCCTATTCATGTTAAAATAAATTCTGGACTACTGTGTGTTCCATTTTGAATCATATTTTCAACCATATTACTATCATATTTTGAAATAACTTTCTCAACATAAAATTTATCCTCAAATGTCTAGTTTACTACCTTTTTGCGGATTTGAATTCCGATGTGTAACCTGTTAGATATATCATTTTAGTATAGCTGTGTCAGAACTTTCAGATTCTCAAATGCATGCGTATCCTACTGTTCTATAATTTATTTGACCATGTTAACAGTTAGTTAAAAATCTAAAATAAATTTTGCTGAACCTAGACATGTGTGGGAATCACTCAGAATTTTTATAGATTTATTTGATGAGTTTTCTGATCCGAAACAAATAGGTGAACAGAAATTGCATCATGCGGCTTGAACATAAAATCTGAATAGAATAGAGTTTTCACCCTAGTTTCTGTAACTTTTACGTGCATTATATATATTTGCTGGAACCGGATGGAAGTCTAGTTTTTAGAACTTTTGACGGAACCAGATTTTCTATTTTGTAGTAGCAGTAACCCATGTTTTAGTACAGCAAGGTCATGCTGTCCTGATTATGTTAATTGTATGTAACTAACTTGTTTACTTCATGCTTTGTCTGTAACGCATAGAATTAGTCACACTTAGTATCATACAATATTGACACCTTCTTGCATTCTCACATATGATGAAATAAAATGATAACAAGCCGGGGTATTAAGGGATAACTTGGTAGTGAACAGTCGGAAACTGTACTCGGTCGGGCCCTACTGTACTGACCTATACTGTATGGCCATAAAACCCTACCTGATAAATACTGACACTGAACATTAAACATTGATTACTGGACCGAATACACGAACTGTGAATTCACCATCAGTCTAAAGCGTTCACTGTGTGTTGGCACCGAATCTGTAGTATTGGATGCAATAGTATGTGCACTAGATAGATTAATAAAATGATTAATAACCTACTTTTATTATCTCATACTTGATCCTGTATATAACTGATTAAACATAGACCTTTGATACTATTGCCTGCTTTTTGCTTTGCTATTTGACTTTGATCATGCCCTTTCCTTTGATATACATGTTTTCTTTATCCTTTGTTTTCCTCTACATGTTGTCCACGACTTGCTCTAAGGACACTCTTTTCTTTCTTTTTAGATCCAATATTTATAGGTACTGAAGGATCTATCCCTTAAGGAATTGGTGAGTAACGATTCTAGAGATGGAGCTAATTTTCGTTGCTTAATTTACTTTCTTGCTAGCTTATTGTTTTAAATATTGTTATAACTTGTACTTTGTTTTGGGTTTATGTTCCTGAAGTTTGTTTTTTCCAGATGTTGGATTTCTTGTGTTGGATATTATTATTGTTGGATTATTTCATTTATTATTGAAGCTATCTTGATTCATGTGATTATATTTTTTTTTTCTACATGGTTGTGTTTGTTGTTGCATATTGTTGAGTTAGTCTGGTACATCTTATGGATGGTGTTCACATCATTCGCTGGGCTTACGTTACATACTCGTATTCCGTATTTTGAGAAGCGGGGCGTGACATGGTTTTCTGTGGTATCAGAGCACCAGGTTTGAGTAATATATCAGTCAAACATGACTATCTTTAAAAGGTTGGCTTTGATTGATATATTAGTCGAGTTTGGTTCTAGCCGGGTTAACTCAGTAATGTGTACATCACGATGATCACATGAATGCATGTATAATAACCAACATATCATCTGGCTACTGACCATCTTTGCTCGTATATCAGGCTATGGCTCATGAGAATTCTTGTTCTTCTTGCTTGAGGGATGAGCAGCCGGACAACGCTGCCATTTTCTAGACAATTTAGCAGATGATGGCTCTTCAGCTTGAGCACAATGAGCTGATGAGAGCCACTTTGGCGGCCAATGGACCTGCCGCTAGACCTGCACCTGGGCCTCTGCCACCTAGGCCTGGTACAATAGCAGATTTTATGAGGCTGCTCCCCGATAAGTTTTCGGGTACCAAGTCGCTGTTGGAGGCCGAGCAATGGCTTATTCGGACGGAGCAACTGCTGATCATCGCTCGTGTTGCCGTGGCGGATCGTATGGATATGGTTCGCATCCAATTGGTGGATCTCGCTCACATCTGGTGGCAAGTTGAATCGAAAAGGATGGCGTGACCCATCGAGTGGGCCACTTTTTTTGAGAGCTTCATGGTGAAGTTCTTTCCCAGTGTTACTAAGGCGGAGATGGAACGACAATTTGTTTTCCTAACTCAGGTCAGCTAGATAATGTTCTTAAATGTCATTGTTGTTGCCTACTTCATGACAGTATTAATTTGAGCATTATCTTCATAAGGGAAACCGTTCCGTGGATGAGTATGCTACAACGTTTACTCGGCTCAGTCGCTTCGCTCCTGCCCTCATAGCCACTGATGAGGATAGGGCTTGCAGATTTCAGTCGGGCTTGAGTTTTCCAATCCAGGACCATTTGGCTGCTCTTCCACTTCGTGCCTATGCCGATGTTCTAGATGCTGCTCGGATTCAGGAGCAGACCCTCAGCAGATCTAGTGTTCCCCAGTAGACTGTTTCGCACCCTGTTGCAGCCCAGCCTACCAGAGGACCTATTCAGAGGCCAGTTCCACCTCTCGCTAGGGCACAGCCGTATGCACATGTTGTTCGAAGGACTGTCGAAACTTGTGGTTATTGTCATAAGGTTGGGCATTCACAGTGGGACTGCAGGTTAGCTAATCGACTATACCTTGCTTGTGGCAGCAGTGATCATATGATTTGGGAATGCCCCAGAAGTAGGGCAGCTGTTCAGGTTAGAGGTACCGTTCAGCAGGGAGCACTGGCGCATGGTCACGCTAGACTGCCTCTTCCACCACAGCGGCAGAACTTTGAGCAGAGGTGTGTGACTCCTAGAGGAGGTCAGACTGGGAGTAGTGGTCAGGCTTATAACCTGACAGCTGAGGAATTGGAGGTTACTGTTGGAGTGGTTGCAGGTATATCATCAGTAGTTGTACTTCCTTTTCTTTATTTTCTACATGTTATTTATTTTCCTTCATTGTACAATTACTTGTGTATATATCCTGCTAACACATTATTATTTTGTTTGAACTTCTTCTTCTAAGTGTGATTTTAGTCTTTTCTCTTCTAGCTCATGTTTTGTTTGATTCTGGTGCCACCCACTCTTTCATTTCCTCTCGTTTTGTGGATAGCATGGTTTGACTAACGATGCTATGCCCATAGCTTGGGACATCACCACAGGTGGAGGTGTCATTATCTGTTCTAGGGTATTCAAGCAGAGTCCGTTGCTAATTTGTGGTGTAGAATTTTGGATTTATCTGATTGTGATTCCTAATTTCAGTTTCGATGTCATTCTGGGCATGGACTGGTTGGGTGTTCTTGTGCCGTGATTGATTGTCGGGAGAGAAAGGCGACTTTCAGGCCTTCTGGTCAACTAGAGTTTGTTTTCCATGCAGGTGAGACACCGTCTGCGCGTGTCAAGAACTCGATGGATCCTATGGCTGCTTCACCTGTGTTGTTGAGCTCTGATGGGGTTGTTGCACCCTTAGTTGTACGAGATTTCCTTGATGTGTTTCCCAAGGATTTGCCCGGCTTGCTGCCAGACCGAGATGTGAAGTTTATCATTGATGTTCAGCAAGGTACAACACATATTTCCAAGGATCCGTATCGTATGGCACCGGTTGAATTGGCAGAACTGAAGGTGCAAGTTCAGGAGCTACTTGATAAAGGTTATATCAGACCTAGTGTTTTGCCTTGGGGTGCCCCAGTTCTGTTTGTTAGCAAGAAGGATGGAAGCCGCAGGCTTTGCATTGACTACAGAGAGTTGAACAATGTCACTGTCAAGAATCGGTATCCATTGCCGAGGATTGACAATTTGTTTGACCAATTGGAAGGTGTCGAAGTTGGATCTTCGTTCTAGGTATCATCAAGTCAGAGTGAAGTCAGAGGATGTTCCGAAAACAGCTTTCCGAACGAGGTACGGGCATTACGAGTTCTTGGTGATGCCTTTCGGAGTGACAAATACGCCGGCTCTGTTCATGAGTCTGATGAATCGGGTGTTTTCACTGTTCTTGGATCAGTTTGTTGTGGTCTTCATTAAAGACATATTGGTGTACTCGCGTAACAAGGAAGATCATGCTGAGCATTTGAGGCTGGTTCTGCAGACCTTGAGGGAAAACCAGCTGTTTAGGATGCTCAATAAATGTGAGTTCAGGCTGGATCATGTTGCTTTTCTTGGCCACATTATTTATGGTGCTGGTGTTTCTGTGGATCCTGCGAAGATTTCTACGGTCAAGGATTGGCCTATTCCAAAGTCTGTTTCTGAGGTGAGAAGCTTTCTTGGTTTGGCTAGCTATTATTGGAAGTTGGTTCAGGATTTTTCGAAGATTGCTTGACCTCTGACCATATTGACTAAGAAGGAGTAGAAGTTTGTTTGGGATGCAGCTTGTGATGAGACTTTTGCTGAGTTGAAGCATCGGTTGACGTCAGCACCTGTGCTGACTATACCCGACAGTTTGGGTGGTTTTGCGATCCATTATGATGCATCGGGTCGATGTCTTGGAGCAGTACTGATGCAGTGAGGCTGTGTTGTTGCTTATGCATCGAGGCAGTTGGGATCTCATGAGGAGAACTATCCCACGCATGATCTGGAGCTCGCGGCCATGGTTTTTGCCTTGAAGTTGTGAAGGTATTATTTGCTTGGGGATAGAGTGGATATATTCATAGGTCCCAAGATCCTCAAGTATGTGTTCACACAGAAGGAGTTGAACATGAGGCAGAGGAGATGGTTGGAATTGATGGCTGATTTTGACATCAATTCGCAGTATCACCCTAGAAGAGTAAACTTGGTGCCAATTTCCTTTCGTCGAAAGCCTACCGCAATGTTCCTTACTGTGCAGAAGGAAATAGTGGAGGACATGAGGAGGCTGTAGTTGGATGTGTTGCTCCCTGGATCAGATCTGTAGTTCATGATGTTGCATTTGCAGTCTTTTTTGACTGATCAGATTAAGGAAGCCCAAGTGGGTGTCCCAAAGTTGCAGCAGTTCTGAGGTGAAGTGGAAGCTAGATTGAGATCCGATTTGGTCATTCATGCTAATGTGTCATTTCGTTTTGGCTCTACCTAGAGGGGAAGTCAGGTGGTTGCTACTAGAGGAAGCTCATTAGTCCCCGTATTCTATTCATCCTGGTGGTACCAAGATGTACAGGGACTTGAAGCAACATTTCTGGTGGCACGGCATGAAGAGGAATGTGGCTCGATTCATCACCCAGTGCCTGATCTGTCAGCAAGTGAAGGCAGAGAATCAGAGGACCGCGGAACATTTACAACCTTTTCCAATTCCAGAGTGGAAGTGGGAGCATATCACGATGGACTTTATGAAATCTTTGCCGAGGAGTCCGAAGGGTCACAATGCTATCTGGGTGATCGTGGATCAGCTGACAAAGTGTGCTTACTTCATTCCTTTCCGTGTGGGTCAGTCCGCAGAGAGTTTGGCCGAGCAGTATGTTCAGGAGGTTGTTCGTCTGCATGGATTTCCTGTCAGCATCGTATCGGATAGAGATACGAGATTCAGGTTTCAGTTCTGGGAGAGCCTGCAGAAGAGCTTGGGTACTATGTTAAGCTTCAGTTCAGCGTTCCATCCTCAAATGGATGGGCAGTCAGAAAGTACAATTCAGACACCCTAGAAGACATGTTGAGATCCTGCATTCTTCAGTTTGGAGGTTTTTGGGAAGATCATCTTCACTTGGCCGAGTTGTCTTATGATAATAGTTACCAGGCGCGTCTCAAGGCTGCTCCATTTGAAGCTTTGTATAGGTGCAAGTGTAAATTGCCGATCTGTTGGGATGATATCGGCCAGAGGAAGCTTTTAGATCCTGAGTTGATCACGAAGACAGTTGATGCCGTGGCTCAGGTTTGGAAGCATTTGCAGGCTGCTCAGGATCGACAGAAGAAGTGGGTTGACTGTCTTCATAGACTGCTAGAGTTTAAGGCAGGCGAGCATGTGTTCCTCAAGGTATTGCCTTGGGAAGTTGTTATCCGTTTTGGAGCAGGGGCAAGTTGAGTCCTCGGTTCATCGGTCCATTCGATATTGTGGAACGTGTGGGCAAGGTAGTTTACAGGCTCGCGCTACCGCCAGCTTTAGCGGGTGTCCATGATGTATTCCATGTTTCTCAACTCAGGAAATACATCAGGGATTACAGTCATGTGGTTGACTACCAGACTTGTCTGTGAGGCCAGATTTGTCCTGTGAAATTCGACCAGACTCTATCTTGGACCGTTGAGAGAAGGTGTTGAAGAATAGAGTCATCAAGTTGGTTTGAGTTTGTTGGAATCCTCACTCGCCAGGTGAATCGATTTAGGATTTGGAGGAGGACATTCGAGAGAGATTTCCTTATTTGTTTGAGCAGTGCTTGCTTTGTTTTGCTTGTTTTGTTTTGTTTTGTTTCGGGGTTCGCCCTATGTGCCTCTTGTATGAATTTCGAGGAAGAAATTCTTATTTTAAGGTGGGTAGGATTTATAAGCCCTATTTTGTATTTTATTGTATTTTTATTTCTTTCCTTGATTATTGTATCCGAATTCTTTTATTATATTATATTTTTGCTTTTCATGTGCTTTTTATTTTCTCTTGTTCGTTCTGTGCTCTTTTGGTTGAAATTTTGCTATGCTTGATTCATCGCAAAATTTTGCTCATCTTATTTGAGTTTGATTTGTTCCGCTTTATGTTCATATCATAGTTATATGCTTGTTCGTATCTTTTTGGAGCCAAAACCGATACCCAAAACCCATTAAACCACAACCCAGAACACCAGTTTCTAATCTCCTATAAATACCATCATTAAACCCCTAATATTATTATCCCTCTCTCCTCCGCCTTTCTCTCTCCCCGACCCTCGTCTTCCTTTCTCTGTTTCGTTTTCACCCAACCGAAACCGAAACCCATCTTTCGTTTCCGACCACCTCGTCACCTCCGACCACCTTCCTATCCAACATCGTCCTCTTCACCGTCCCCTCATCGCCCTCCGACCATCTTCCCCGTCTTCGTCATCCACCGCCCAAACCCATCTCACCAAACCACCTATGCTCCAATGCCAAACCCACCATCCTCGCCATTTCCACAGTGGTCCCCTCCGTGCACCCCCTTCGTCCACCGCAGATCCCCCAGCGTCGTCGACGCTGTCCAAGCCCGTTCTTTCCCTTTGTTGGCATCTTCCCCTGTTTTCGAGTGAAAGCAGAGGTTCGCTTTCATCGTTGCCATCGTTGCCCTCGCTTCTCGACCGCAGTGCCGCCGTCGTCACTGTCGCCGCCTTGTATGGTGTTGTCGCCGTCGCCCCGAGCACAGCCAGCCGTCGCCACCGTCCCGCGCTCTCTTTCTCTCTCTCTCTCTCTGTCGAAGGGAAGAATGAGACGAAACGGGAGTGGTGGGATCCGCTGTTTGGTGTTCTGGGTGCAGTGGATCCAGGGTTGCTGTTTGCTGTTTCGCCCCGATCCGCTGTGGAGTTGTGTGCTTGAGTTACTGTTTTGGAGTTTCTCCGTTTGGTGTTTTGCAAGTGTCCCGCCGAGCTTTGGTTCGTTCGCCCGAGATTCTAATCCCATTATTCTACATTGTTCGAATCTACTAATTAACAGGCAAGTCTCTTGTTGAACTAGTATTTTATTCTGCTCAAGATCCCTTTGATCTCTGCAAGTAGATCCCGTCCTTTTCCTTATCATGTTGTTATTTGACAATTCTGTTAAGTTATTAAGGGCTTACACGAGCTAACCCGAGATATTCTTAAAATTATGCTGCTTTCTTTGATCTAAAACTAGTCCATGTTGTATCTTGTATATGCACAATTACATGAAAATAACTAGATCCATGCTATAGACTTGTTTGATGTATTGAACCAGTTAGACTGAATTTGATTGATTACCATGCCTGTGATATTGCATCTCAGAAACTGAAATTTTGCATGTTAAACATCTTTTGACACTTGCATGATTAATTTGCATGAAAAATTTGTATAATTTAATTGTTGCCTATTCATGTTAAATTAAATTCTAGACTACTGTGTGTTCCATTTTGAATGAGATTGTCAGCCATGTTGCTGTCATATTTCGAAATAACTTTCTGAACATGAAATTTAGCCTCAGAGATCTAGTTCACTACCCTTTTGCGGATTTGAATTCTGATGTGCAATCTGTTAGATATCATCATTTTAGTACAGCTGTGTCAGAACTTTCAGTTTCACAAATGCATTCGTATCCTGCTGTTCTATAATATATTTTGACCATGTTAACAATAAGATAAAAATCTGAAATAAATTACGCTGAACCTAGACATGTGTAGGAGTCTCCCAAAAATTTTATGGATTTATTTGATGAGTTTTCTGACCCGAAACAAATAGGTGAACACAAATTGCATCATGCTGCCTGAACATAAAATCTGAATAGAATAGAGTTTTCACCCTAGTTTTCGTATCTTTTTTGTCGCGCCCCGAATTTCCAATATGATCTTAGAAATACGTGGCACAATTCCCAGCATCAACTTCATTTGCAATAGTAAACATAGCCAAAAACACAGATAATTTTTATTTCAACTTTAATTACAATAATTGTTTACAAAATACCTTGATTTACAAAACTTTTCTTTACAACAAATTCTTTTACAAAATTACACAAGCTTTATTATCTTTCTAGCACAAGTACCTAAATCCCAAGCTATAAGCAACAAGCTGTAAAACATGAGGCTAAAGATAACCATAACCCCTAAAACCACAGGGGTCAGCCATAACGGTGTGAGTGTAAAGAAAACAACATAAATAAAAAATAAGGCATAGAGTCATCAACAACATGTATTAACAGCAAGAATAAATGAAATGAGAAATAACAATAAGCAAAGCATGAAAACAACAAGAAATATAAGATAGTAAATAGTAATACATGAAAGCATCAAGTGAATGTAGACTAAGTGTCAAGTATAGGAAAAACAGGAAAACACAAGCATAAAACCAAGTCAAGAAAACACGATTGCTATATGCTGACACTCTAATGCATACGTGTCGGATTCTATGCATTCCATAGTACATAAGTCCGGTGCAAGCCCTTAACGATCTCCACTTTATAGGGTTAAATCCCCCATTATGCAACTAATCCACTACGGTGATGGAAAACAAGATCCAGAATACTCTACGAATAGGCACCACAGCACTCGATGCGCAAGCATCATGTAAGAATAGCTCACAAACCGGAGAATCACCTCCCAACCGCGTACCCCACGAATAGGCTTGCGAGGCCCTCAACGTGCAGATACACTAGGTACATTCCGTGAATAGGCCCGCCGACCCTCGACATTGGAATGCACCCTGAATGCTCCGTGAATAGGTCTGCAGACCCTCGACACGCGAATATACAAATGTTCTCTAGAGACAGGACAACAAACAGTCCTGGAACGCATCCGTTGGACTAACAAAACCAAGAGCATATACTTATGTTTCCCAAGTTCCATCACATCTCCACTAGTGCCTGTCCTTAAGTTGGTTATTATTAAAATACAAAAATTCCCATCTATAGAGTTAGTATATCCTGCCGGACTTAAATACTCAATAACAACCCCAAGACCCAACTAGTTTAAATCAACAAATCTCAACTGTCAGTTTACAGGACTCCCACTCAACTCCTAGAGATATCATCAAGTCCAAAACTCACAAATCCATCGTCAAGACGATCATATGAAGAAACTTCTCCAATCAACAAAACCCAAGTCTTTTATGAAATTCCAGAATCCAAACCCAACAATAAAACATCTTGAAAATATATGTTCTGTAGAAAAGATAATATTTAGAATAGTAAGTTATAGATCTAAAGACTTTTAAAGAATAAATTGTTTAAAGAACATTAGGATAACTCAAGAAAACATCAGTAATAATCGACTGCAAACTAGAGTCGGTCGACTGTCCAGAGCGAAAAACCAGCACTTCAAGAAATAAAAATCTAAGTAGTAGCAGTCGACTGTAAAAAAGTCATCGATCGACTGTCCAGAGTGAAAATCCAACATTTTTAAGAAAATAATTCTAAGTAATCACGGTTGAATGTAAAAGTCATCGGTCGACTGTCCTGTGCAAAAATCCAAAACATCAAGAAAACCCCAAAAGAGAGCAGAGTAAGTCGACTGTAAAAATGGGTCAGTCGACTGTTCCGCCGAAATTTTAAGAAAATGAGAAAACACAGCAGCCAGGTAGCGACGGTGGACTGTCGATAGTGATCGGTCGACTGTTACTCCTATAGACTGCAGTTTTAGTTTGTGCATATTTCAACCGATACAGAGTTTTACTTTATAAAAACCAAATCTGTAAAGGGTATAATTCTGATATGTTCAAATACGACTTGTAGAGTATATAAGAATCCATAAAAAGCAATCAAAACCACTTTGAATTGATAAAAATAGCTTTTTGATTAATTCCTTCAAATTGTAACATAAATATGTGTATATATCAAATTAAGGTTTTTAAGAATCAATCATACATCAAAATAACTTTGTTTTATATTTCAAACCATATCAATATCAAAATAAGTTGGGATATAGTCAAATCCTTCGAAAACACATAAAAACTCAATTTCGTCAAAAACAATAAAATATGATATTCATGTAAATTAATTGTGCATGTTCGTGGACCAAAGAAAACTTCACAGATCAATCGATTAGAAATAACAACATTTTCAGATTCAATCTTAGTATTTGAGATATCCAATTTCAAATAAAACCTTTCACAAATCACAAAATCTCCAATTTAGTTGTATTACATTAATCCAATTCAGTTTATCCCAAATCCAATTCTTAAGACATGATCTCTTAATTCATTAGTCCTCCTCAAAACTTCCTTAACTAAATCACCAATATTAACTCATGAATCATAAACAAATTTAACATTAACATGAGCAAGTTGCATTCATCCAACTCACCAATAGTAAAAAATCTCATCTTTAATCTATTTATGCAAAACATTCACCATATCCAATCAAATCAGCAATAATCCAAAAGAAATAGCCTTCTAATGATTTATATTAGGTCCTCTATCAATTTTGAATCATCCACATGCAATTCCAAGCATAAATAACTAGGTTTCATGAAAGATCCAATTTTAACTCATCAATTCATTCAATCCATCATATATATTCATACCAAACCCTAGCAGGCTTTCTAAAAGATGAAACACCACATACAACATTAAAGAATAAAACAAAACAATTTATATCACTCACCTTGTTAGAGAGATCAAACGAATATGATAAAGCAATAGGAAAAATCTCTCCTTCGCAAGAAATCCAAGATCTCATCTTTAAAACTTCAAGAGAAAAATAATAATAAAACCTTTGTGTTGTGCAGCGAAAGACGGTTGCACTCCACCTTTCAAATAGGCCGAAAATCAAGAGAATTAGGGTTTTGAACACATTTGCAAAATACTACTTTTAAAATATACCTTTACATAAATAGGACCCCATACTAGGAAATTAGTTAAAACCAATTTAATTGAGTTCAAAAATAAAAAAGACCACCCCTAGCATCAGCCGGCACTGTAGGGAAGACCCCCTTAGCACCAATTTAATTTATTTTCTATCTTAATTAAATACGAACTTAAACGTTGACTGTGCAGAAAACAGATTTAACTTTGATTCTGACAATGATTTTACAAAGCTCATAACTCTATAACTACTTGAGATATATTGCTAAAATTTTAGTATGTGCTTATAATATGTTGTAAGTGCTTGAATATAAAATTTTATAATTTTTGGACACCGTTTTCTATTTTTATAAAATCCACAACCATTGGATTTTCTGAACAGAAAAGATAGAGTGAAGATGATCTGTACTGTTTTTAGTTAATCTTCAAGAAGTCATACCTTGAAAATTGTTTGGTAGAATAACATAAAACTTAAATATGTTCTGTTACCATGTATGAAGGACTTATGTTTCAAATTTCATTAAGTTTAGAGATCGTTTGATATATTAAAAGTAATTTTTGTTAGCAATAGTTAGTTGTTGCTCTGTTCTGAATTTTTTTTCATGTATGTTAAAAAATGACTTAGTTGACCACTTAAACGACTTAATCTGAAAAAGTATGTAACTAGAAAGTTGTAGTAGACACATATATCTTTCTTAAATGTCTAAGAACTCATGATTTGGATCAGTATAAGAATTACAATGAATTATAAAAGTGATAACAAAAACACACATATTCTTAAAGCTCAATATTTTGCACTATGCTTATGAGATTAAGTTTAAACTTGTAGAATCTGAGTTTTAAGTTGCTGTTGTGGGTTATAAATCATGTTGTGGATGTGGAAATGAGTTAGTACTTAAATTGTCAAAATTTCATATTGTGAGTAGCTCATATATGCTTTGTAGAACCACAATCTTGACATACTTGTTCACTGTTTTGAAGAAAAATATGTGTTAAGTGATTGTGTGATGATGTGGACAATTTTGGTATGAGATTCATGCCCAATTGGTGCTTGTGCTTGTTGTATACTTTGATTAGAAGCATAGGGAGCACCCGATCGTGCTTATTCAATGAAACGGGACCGGGAACGATCCCGTTTTGGCATGAATGCCAATTGTATGCTTGATGTTTGGAAATGTGATTTTTCATTTTTAGAGCTTTTTAGCACTCTTTTAGGGTATTCATGGTGTATAATTTATTCCTAGGGTTGTGTACCCTTGTTGGGCTACATTGGTTGAGTTTGATACTTTAGGATTAAGTCATGTTGGTATATCCAGATTGGTAGAATAGGAACTCGTGTCGCATCGAACGTGTTCGAGGAGATGACTCGTGCGCCGATGTACTCGCCGTTAATGGAAAGATTCTATGGTTGTGTTTGGTAGTACCACTTGTCGAGGACCAAGGGGTGTGAGGGTTAGCGGGAGCAACGTGCTTGGTCAGGCTGAGGTTGCGATCGAACTCCAAGCATAGATGGCAGTTGTGGCGATCGACGGAGTTGGTTCGTCATTGGTTCTGACCAAGTGTTGGCTGGGTTAGAGGGCTACATTGAGTCCTATTGTGGGATGGGTTGGGTTCTAATAATGAAAGGTAATTAACTAGAAAAGGATCTATATGTAGAACTTAACTAGTTGCTCTTAATAAACAAAAGTTGTTTACTAAGTTAGGACATGAAAATGGATAGATCTCCTAACTATAAGAGTATTGGTTAAAATGAAATAGAACTAGACTCGCCTAATAATTCACAATGAGATAATAAAAATTGATTAGAGTTTGATTAGAGTCTTGGGATTTAGATAATCAGATGATCGGATAAAAAGCTAGTAATCATGTAATTAAATTTAATTCTTAATCTTGGTCCTAGAGGGGATTAGCAGTATTACCTTGGGTTCGTGATGTTGTAGGATAAGTTCGAGTCGTTGTTGAATGTAAGGATAGACACTAGTGTGTGTTGTGTTCGCCTGTCAGAAGGAAGCATGGAGTTTTCATGCCTGGCCAAATCCTATGTTCGTTTAACGTAGACAGGGGACTTAGGGACTTCCATGTGAGTGAACTCTTTAGGGTACTATTATCTTCGGCGTCGGTGCCTGTTAATCACCTTTCGGGGGTGAATATTGTGATTGTGCGGAATTAAAAATTAAGGAAAATTAAAACTATGTTACAAAAGTAAATGAGAAAAGAAAAGAAATGCAAACACAGATAGCACAAGTAATGCAGTGATATAACGTGGTTCAACCCACAGGGCTACGTCCATACCACCTACTTGTTGCAATTCTCATCCACAAGCATTCCTCTATACTCAAACTCTTATACAGTGACTCTCAGATTCAGGACGAGAGACCTATTATACCCACAGGACTTCTAATCACAAGTCCCATCAATCTCACCAAAGTGGAAGAAATGAAAAGAACTCAAGATCCTCAATGATCCTGACTAAAGAATAGAAATAGTTATCACACACACTCGAATTGATTGTTGAAAGATTAGTTTAGAAGATTTTTTTCATAAGTAATAGGTGAAGAATACACAGTTGGTTCGTCCAAATATATAGACTGAAAAGTGTATCGATCAAAAATAGAAACGATACATTCCAAAAAATGTGAACAGTGCAAAGTTCGGCCGACTGCAATTACGGTGCAGTCGACCGTTCATCTCTCTGATGTAAAGTCGAGAGATGAAGGGTCAACTACTTCTTACGTAACTATGAAGTGCAGTCGAGTGCGATGCGGTCGACCGTCATGAGGTGCGGTCGACCGTTATCGCGCTGTTCATAACGAATCCACTTTATATTCTTACCAAAAATAAATCAATCAGCAATCAATTTAATACAGATAAAATCTCACAAATATAGAATGATAGCAACTAGTCTTGATAGCTTTCTTGGACACTAATCAATCCTGTACTCTTTTTGAATATCTTCTTCTTTTGCTTGATTTTGCAATTTTTCTTTATTACTTTCCTTCTTTGAATATTCTTGAATCTCTCTTGTATCTCTTATTGATATTATTTGATCTTGAAAATATGAACAACTCAATTTAAACTTATTAGTATATATAGACACGTTTTGTGCACACCAAACTAATAGTCAACAGTGCATTCATGTCCGTAACAACCATTGAAGAAGTTTGGAGTGATGACGTCATCTAGACGGCAAGTTTTGGTCTAGTGTAAGGACGAGTGCAATGGAAAGTTTGGAGAAACCCTAATCTCCATCAGGTCATATGTTGATCAATGCGGGCAGAAGACACAGAGGCTGCCATGTGAGTGAACTAACATTCTCGACCGGGAGCCCTAGTATATGTACATCAGCCTTTGGTGAGGTCAGGGGATGCGGAATTAACGAAACCTACTATGGGTTTTAGCCGCACTGGAGTAAACTGTGTGACTATGGCCCCAAGCGCAGTGGATAAAACACGAAGAATTGGATACCACTAGCATGGTAGCGAATGGAGTAAACCGGATGACTACAACCTCATCATCCCTAGAGTGTCAGAGACAAGAGAAAGCACAAGAGTAGGATGCATAGTGGGGGATCGAACTCCATCAATTAAAGAACGTCATTTGGTTGGGAATGTGTAGTATGGGATGCATATCTCTCCAATCAGGCATGCATTAGAATAAGAGAATCATGTGCATCTTGAGTGTGCATTAGATTAGGCTATGGCATACACCGATAGTTGTTTGACATCACTTTTTCTTTTCGCATCAAATTTTTGTTGATGATGTTTGAAATCGCTATATTATGGCATACCGAGGATCACTATATTATAGCATTGCGTTAGTTGTATTCAACTGACGTGCCCACAATTGTTATTTGAACGATTGCTAATTAGAGAGCACGGAGAAACTCAAACCATCGGAAGCATCCAAGTAAAAATTACTGTCCAATTTTATTAATATTCATGATGTACTAATTTATTGTAATTGTTGTAATCATTGAACATTGTAATAACACTTTGATATAATAAAAGTTTTTAATTTCCTGTGATGTTTTTTGTGTTGTGACTCATTTGAAGAAAGATCATGGCTTGTGTCATGGGTTCCTGGTACTGGGAACTCGGGGCGTTACATAAAAATACTTTGTAGCCTAGGAATCAGAGGAAACTAGTGCATCTGTTTTACATTCTTCTTTCTCCTATATGTTTAAACTGGCTCACTTTTTTCATGGTTTCCATTCGGTGGGTTTTTTCCATTTCGAAGTACCGCAGATTTTACAGTTCTCGAGACTCTCCTTATCCCCCTTCAATAACATACAATCATATTGACATGCTAGTATCTTCTCGTACCCCATTTTAATATGTTTGAAAAAAAATTATTCCATAGGATGAATTTGGAAGACTGATATAAGGAAATGCTTGATTCTACAATTTAAGTAGCATGGTCAGGGACTTGGCAGACCAGCTGTTCAAACATTTGATCTGGAATAGTCTAAAGACGAATTAAAACTTCGAAAATTTGATGCAATCACGATACATAGGTGTACTAGCATCTTCCAACAACTTAGTAAATATTTCATATTCTTTATTAACTTCAGGATCTTGTCATTCCTCCTCCACTCCACCACCAATGTGTTGGGTTTCTGTTGCTTCTTTATGGACTTGGGTTGTTGGATTGCTTGCGTGCATTACATTGTTATTAATTTCAAAAGCATTCCGTACTAAAGATTGCATCTCACTGGCAACATTGTCGTCTATGTTTACTAAGGGTTTATCTTCATCTACTATCATAACCAGTCCAACCAGAATCGCTTGGGCATGCTCTCCATAGCAAAACCACCGTGTGTACCCTTGCGGGAAATCTTTGATCACCAGATGTGTTTATAGTTCATCGCATGGATTCAAATGACAGTTTATGCACCGGCAACATGGACACAATTAAGTTGCGTTCACGGGATTCTTGCTTACCGAATATAATGAAATCTTTTGCACCATCCCGATACTCCTTAAATAATCATGACTTACTCATCTATCTTTATCCATTTGAATAATATTACTGAATCTGAAAATCAAATTTTAGTTTTTATCTCATTTAAGTGTGTATCTCAATAGCTAAGTCAACTGAAAAAAAAAACATCATTCATAATGAAACAAACCGCAACTACCAATTCAAACAATAAATGTCACTCTACTCAAACATAACTCATCAAGATCATAAACCACTCAATTAGATACAATCAACTCTAAAACAAATAATTATTAAGAAAGTTGATTCGATTAATTCCTTAGACCATGAATCTATTGTTACAACCCTATAATAGTTAATCAACTCTAATCAATCCACAAACATAAACCTAATTAGTACAAAAACCTTAATCAAATATAACAAATTAACATATTATCAAATTAAAACACTAATCAATCCTAATTAGTCCAAATTAACAAATTGACATAACAAATTTACAAATTATTAACAAATTCAAATATAACCCTAATTAGTCCACAAACCCAAATCAATCCACAATCTCTAATCCAAAATACTCCACAATCCCTAATTATTACCCACAATTTCACAAATAATGACAATCCTAGCTAATTGCAAAATTTATCATAATCATATGTAGCTAGAGTTTAGGATCATATAACTTGGGTTTGAGAGAGAGAGAGAGAGGAGAGAGAGGGAGATGGAGGAAGACCAGGACGATGACGAGGGTCACCGCAGACAGACGAGGTCGAGGAAGTGACGAACATTTGCGAGGGATTAGTGGGCTAAGGTTAGGGTTTGAGTCAGTGGAGAGAGAGAGAGAGCGTGTGCGCGCGAGAGAGAGAAAGAGATTGAGAGAGATGGGCGGCACATGGACGATGACGGGCGGCGGCTATGATTTTTGCAAAGTGAGCGGGAGAGAGAAAGTGGGACAGAGGAAAATGAATAATGAATGGGGATTTGGTGGTTTTGGAGTCTTTAGCTTGCCCGGTGTTTTGGCAAAGCACCAAGTTAGCTAAAGCATATTTTATAATTGTTTAGGCAGATAGTTTAGTCCTGCATTTTGGAAAAGCGTCGGATAGACCCTTTTTGTAGTAGTGCCCCTTGGAGAACTTTTTCTGCCTTTCTTTTTTTGCCTCTGCAAAAGGTGCTTAGACAAGGTTCATGGATGCTTGATGAAAGACTAATAATGATGAAGATGTGACTTTTAGAAAGAAAAAAAAAAGATATATAGCAAGACCTTTTATTTACTCTTAAAATTTGGGTAAGGTTTTCGGCTTTACACCACAACTTTGGGTCTAAGAACATCACTAGTCTAGCCGAGAGTTTAATAGGGATGGCATTCGGGCTATTCGGGCCGGGTCGGGCCGGGTTTGACTATGACAAGATCAATGTATACGTTATGGAGCATATGCTCGATGCCTCATTAATGTATCTGCATAAAAAACCTTGCCAAATATGGTTAAGACTATGACGACTAAAGGCATTCTGATAGAGTTCCCAGTACAGTATGAATAGATGTCACCTCGATATTCAAAATATCTATTTTGGCCATTATCAAGACCTAATGATCGAGAAGTGGGTCCCTAAAAAAATCAGCAAATAAAAAATAGCAATAAACAAAGGTAGAAGACCTACTGAGCTACAAATGACCATCCCAATGGATGTTGATGCTTTTCCAAAAAAGGTAATTCAAGATATACCAAAGACTTGTATCGTTGAATAGAGATAGAGAAAGCAAAAGTGGAGGCTTGGAGTGGTAGGAAAATTAAGATATTACATGTGTAAGATTTGGGACCATACAATCTTAATGCACATTTTTTTTTTCTTTTTTTTTTCGAAGTAAACGGTGGAATAATGCCACCCTGTTTCATTAATAAGAAATTAACAAAACACCTCGGTGAACCGGGAGAGATACAAAAAGAAAATGCAGGAAATAAAGTACAGTGCAGGAAATAAAACATAATCCCCTAACAAAACCCTGGGTGGTGCGTCTAATCCTCCATACATCAAAACAACAAAAGTATAGTAGGCCAAATACAACTAAGCGGATGCTGCAGCTGGCGAGGTTCTGATGGGTATGGGTGGCGCCAACCACTCAGTCCAATGTCGGCTCAAACTCAACTTCCTCGTCATCAAAATCCTCCACCTGGAAGACTCTGGCGATCCTCCCTCTCCCTCCTGTGGCAGTAACTGTAGCCCAAAAGGAAATAAGATGCATGATGTGAGTAAGGTTACCAGAAAATACTATTACATGAAGCATGAAAATAAAAATTATTTCTGTCTAGCCATAACACCCATGTAGTTGCCCCAATAGCAATGTACCATGCATCCTTTATTTCATGGCGAACCTTTGCGAATTTGGGGCCAACCCACAAATCCTCATATTCGCTGGGGTAGTCACTTGTTCCTAGGGCTCGTAATACCTCTACCACAGTCGCCTTACTCCTTGGACAGTGGATAAACAGGTGGTTCAAATTCTCCGTGTGCCTGTTGCAGAATCCACAGTTGGTCGCAATCTGGGGTTGTCTTTTGGCCAGGTTCTCTCTGGTGAGAATTGCGTTATTGAGCACTAGCCACAAGAAAACTCTGACTCTAAGTGGTGCTTTCGTTCAATAATACCTGTGCCCAGTTGGGTCTGCATCCCCGATAGTGGATTCGATGGTACAGGGACCTGACCGTTAACGCTCCCTTGGGTTCGAGTCCCCATCTCATCCGGTCTGGGCCTTGGGTGCACCTCATCTCGGTCCGCGTGATGTATGCTTGCAATTCGAGCAGTTGCTGCTGTAATCTTGGGTTGAGAGCTCCTCGGAACAACGGCTTCCAACTTCCCCTCTTCCAAGTGTCAGCCACAGATATATTGGGTTGATTCGTTTTGTCATACAGCTCGGGTAAAGTTTCCTTCAAAGTATGTGCACCACACCATTTGTCCCACCAAAATCTGGTGGACCGTCCATTACCGATAGTTGATGTAACTGCTGAGTTAAACGACCCGCTTGCTTTGGTTATTCCTTTCCAGAAGCGCGAAACTCTAGACCCTATTCGGAAGCCCAGGTTTCTCGTGCCTTTTCCTCGCAAGTATGGTTGAATGAAATCCTGCCATCCTTTCCCGCTGTGATGAAAAACCTTCCACCACCACTTCCCCAGAAGGGCAAGATTCATATCTCTAAGGTCGATGATGCCAAGCCATCCATGCTTCTTCTTCATGCAAGCAATATTCCATTTGATCAGGTGATAACCTCCCCTGTTCGAGTCTGCCCCTTTTCAAAGAAATCTTTTTCGGATTCGGTCAATCCTTTGGATAACCCACTTAGGAAGCTCAAAAAATGACATGTAGTAGATGGGCAGATTAGATAGTACTGAGTTGATGAGTACTACTCTTCCTCCTAGCAAAAGCGATTTTCCTTTCCAGCCAGATAGTCTGTCCTCCACCCTGTCAATTATAGGCAGCCAATCCGACTTGGTGATTTTCCCTGGTCTGAGAGGAAGCCCTAAGTATTTGATTGGAAACTCATTCCTCACACAATTTAATATGGTGGCGTGTTCTCGTGCTTTTTCTTCGGATAGTGTAATGGGAATCAGTGCACTTTTGTGGAAATTTATCCTGAGACCTGACCAAGCTTCAAAACAGTAGATGACTCCTTTAAAGTAGACCGTCTCCGATCTGGTCCCATTCCAAAGAGTAGGGTATCACCAGCATATTGGAGGATCATGCACCCTTGATTGGAGTTGCTGCTGGCCACGGGCGTTATCCATCCCTTTTTCCTGGAAATTATCTAACATACCCCTTAGCACATCTATGACGATCGTGAATAGAAGTGGGGATAACGGATCCCCTTGCCGGAGTCCTTTCTTGCACGGAAATGGCGGGTCTGGCTTCCCATTCACCGAAATTGCCGTTTTACTAGTGAGTAAGCACTGTTTGATCCATCTAACCCATTTGTCCTCGAAACCTCTCCCTCTGCGAGCTTCCAGCAAACACTCCCAACCGACAGAGTCATATTCCTTCTCAAAATCCAGTTTTCGGAGGAAGTTCTTAGAGTTGCTCTTGTGGCAGTGGTGGATAACTTGTTCAGCCGTGGCCACACAATCTAGGATACATCTGCCCCTGATGAAGCCTATCTGGGTTTCGCTGATTGTATTATCCATTATACTCCCCAGGCGGATGGCCAGGACCTTTGTGATGATCTTCACCGAGCAATTAATTAGGCTAATTGGTCTATAATCTCCCACTCGCTTAGACTCCTCCTGTTTGGGTATGAGGACCACTTCCGCAAAATTGAACATGCCCAATCTTAGACTGTTATGAAAAAATTCATCCATCAGTGCTATAATGTCCCCTTTAATCTCTTCCCAGAACACTTGGAAGAACATCATTGGAAAGCCGTCTGGCCCAGGGGACTTGTCGGCTCCGATTTGATTGATGGCCTTTTTCACTTCCATTTCCGAAAAAGGAACCTCCAGATAGCAGAAACTTTGAGTTGAATCGCTCTGGTATTCCTGCCAGTAGTCCTCCCTCAGTCGGATCCTTAAGTCATTCTTTTTTCTGAAGATGCCCTTGTAGTAATTTTGAAAGGTTGTGGAGATCGCATTTTCGTCTTGGAAAGTTCCCCCATTTTTCTGAATTGAGGAGACGAAATTGGATCTACGTCTTGCACTTGCCACTCGGTGGAAGTAGGTCGTATTTGTGTCCTCCTCTTTGAGCCACGAAATCCTTGATCTTTGTTGCCACTTGATCTCTTCCAACTTATAGAGATTGGCGACATTTTCCCGGAGCTCTAGTAGCTTGCTTCTTTCTTCCTGAGACAGGACTCTCGTCTCTTCCACCCTTTCTAGCTCATCGATTCTTTCCTGAAATGACTCTTTTGCCTGCCAGATGGTCAAGAATCTAGATCGATTCCATCTACACAGCCTCTTTCTCAACCTGCAGGATTTTTTCACACCATTGGGAAGCAGCGTCCCTGCCAGCAGTTGGGAGCGCCCAATTCTCCATTACCATATGATGAAATCCCTGAATTTCTAGCCAAGCCTTCTCAAATCTGAATTTCCGTAGCCTCTCAGCTCCACGTATCCCCACCTCTAATAGGATAGGTGTATGATCTGATGTGGGTCTAGGAATCGACCTAGCTGTAGCTAGTGAAAATTTAGCTTCCCATTCCATCGATACTAATATCCTGTCCAACTTGGCCATAACCGGAGCCGCTTGCATATTAGACCAGGTGAATAGGCTGTCATTGATTGGGATATCGATCAGCTCTAATTCCGTTATTACTATTGAACTCCTCTCTGTGTCTGTCACTAGAGCCTCTTCCCTTATGCTCGAAAGCAAATCTAGTGATGTTGAAATCCCCTCCAACAATCCACGCTCCCGACCACCGTTGCCAAATATCGACCAGTTCTTGCCAAAAGGCATCTCGGTCAGTAGCCACATTTGGCCCATACACTACAGTCACCGTCTGCACCCAATCATTGGACTGTCGCTTCAGTCGGGTAGTCAGGGAGAATGTTCCACTGTATACCTCGATGCAAGTGAGGATATCCAAATTGAACCCTATAGCGATCCCTCCTGAGGCTCCTGCTGACGGTCGTAGCACCCATTCCTTGATTCTGTTACCCCCGATTCTTTTGAGTTTGAGCCCATGCTGAAGTTTGGTTTCCTGCAACCCTACCACTTCCACCTTGGAACTACTAATGACGTCCCTTACCATATCTCTCTTCCCTCTGTCCCCTAGTCTCCTAACATTCCAAAATAGTGTATTCATTAGGAGACTGTATCAGCGGTGATCGTTGGTGTGGGTGTGGGGCCAACAACATCCTCGGGGATGTCTGTCGAACCAGCACTATGTCCTAGGTCATTTTCATAGCTAGTCTTAACCCTTTCGGTTTCCCAACCCCTAATCTTATTGAGTAGTAGCGCATTGTGCTATGTGTCACACACCTCTAACCCACAAATTTTAGCTACGAAAAGAAACATCAGAATTTGACATGAAATTCAAAACAGTTGCTAAATAACTGCTTGTACCACCATTGTCGAATTTTGCAGCTTTGGCTGCCGCCGCTACTTCGAGATAGTCATCCAAGGACTCCACATGTGCACTCTTGGGAAATCGCTGCATCCTGAACCCAACCATCCTGCGTGATGAGCCAGAGCTAACTGAGGGTGCTGATTCTGGAAACGTGGCTAAAACCATCTCTGGCGACATCTGTGTGTTAGCGATGTACTCCAAATCCTCTGACTCCTCATCTGTGCATACAATTTCTTCGTCTAGATTTAGGCACCCCTCCAGGTCCTCATCACTATCTGTTTGCTGAGCTCTCGTTGCAGACTCCTCATTGAGCCCGCAGACCGACGACTCAATAATAATAGCGGTGCTTTCCATTGCGGTCCCCTCAAAGGGCCCGCTACCCTTCTGACAATTTGTCTGATTTGTATGAATGTTCAAAAATAAAAAGTTACAAGTTCCAGAGGTAATAGAATGTGTTTTGGCCCCTCTTTGGGCCCATTAACGCCTATAAGAAGCCCAAACTCCCCCGTATTTACACTAGACCCATTTAAAGGGTAGAGGAGTGCCCCGCGCTCCACCACATCTCTGTTCTCGATATGAGCAAGATCCCCTTATCTTATCTGGGCGGTGAGTTTACCCCCTATGCGAACTATCATCATCTGGTTGGTGGGTGAAACGGCTGTGTCAGCCGACGTAGAATACGGAGCATGCGGTGTTATCAACGAGGCTTTGAAGTTTCCTTTTTCCTTCGTTAGCTTCTTTACCAAAGCAGTGAAAGCCTTCTTCCCCATTGTTTTCTTTCCCAAATTTGCTAATCTCTTTTAGCTTCAACGCAGAGGGTGATCTTCCCTCTTCGTTGTCTTCTTTACCACTCTTGGGTTTCACCAACTCTCGAGCACCAGGAGTCTCTTTCTTCTCATCCTTCTTTGGGCTTTCTTCTTAGTGAGCGATCAGTCCTTCGCTCGTCGCATTCCTCAGAGTAGACTCTGACTCCTGGTGTTCTTGATCCAAAGAAGCCACCTTTTGCTTTTCCGGTGCTTTCCAAACCCTTTCTACCCACTCTGTGGTGGATGGAGCTCTCTGGCTTGGCTTCTTCCCCACAGTGGCGCAGTCCCTCACCAACTCTTGTCCCGAATCATTACGGGGCTGGTGCTTGCCATTTTTGGGGCATGCAAGCTCTGTCCCCTCTCTCTGATCCACAACAAGTCCCTCCTGGCCTGCCTGCAGGGCTTGACCACTTTGCAGCAACTGATTTCCACTAAGAGCCATCTGTCGCTTCCCCTTTTCCTGTACCAACTCTGAGCGCGAGAAGATAACTAAATTTGGGCTTGGATCATCATGGCCATTGGATCCCTTGGCTTGGCTTCGAAGTCAATCACCGGCTGTCCCTCCCTGATCCAACCCTCTCAGATCCCTTCACTGGTGCCTCCTATTGAGAAGCCATCTCTCTGGCCACCTTGAGCACCTCTCGGTGGGCTCGCTCCACTTCGTGAGATCCGTCGATAGTGAGCACCCAAGTTGGCGACACAACCTCCTTGTAGCTACGGCCGTCTCTTAGAGAAGATGCATGCGATTGGGGCGTGATGGGGGTTACTTGCGCCTCTCTATCTGCGAGTTTGTCGAGGACAAAGCGTATGAGATAGGAATCCTCATAGGAGAACACTTTTGCGAATCTCGGCATTAAAGCGATGTCCCCTAGTCCTGATCAGAATCCTTGTGGATACTATATCCGATTGACGAACGGTTCTCTCGTCGATATATTCCACTGTGCCGAAGTCGGAGACCATCTCTTGCAAGACCTCCTTCTTCCAAAAATGCAATGGAATGTTATGAATCCACACCCAAAAGCTATCTCCCTTGAGGTCTTTCAGCACCGAAGTTCGGTGACCAAGCTGTAAAATTCATCTCAAAGTGCCCAAAATCAAATGCTGCTAGTTCGGTGATCTCTGTCATCCTTTGTGGGGAGGGGAGGAAATCAAAAACTGAAGGGGGCTCATTCTCTTGACCACCCAGTCACGGTGCGCCTTCATCGGCCATCGCGCATTCAAAGCTTGGAGGACATGGGCCTCCGATGGTCTACCTTCAGTCACTCATGCCACCGCGCACCACTGACTAAGCCATTTTTCCTCGTTCTTTATAGTGGCCAGACTGGTAGCGAGCTTGATCGTCGCTGGGTTGTCAGGCGATCAACCCCTATACACGCCCCTCTTTTCATCATCGTTGGAGATCACGACATTGGTGCAGTCATAGGACATATGCCCCCACATCATACACCTCAGACATCTCACCTCTTTAGTACACACCGATCGATAATGCCCCAATTCTCCGCAATTGAAGCACGGCACCGGTTTGTGCTTTCCGTTTCTTTGTTGCTTTCTATTTTCCGTTGAGGCTTGCGTTGGTGAATTGGGTTTTATTTTTCTTTTGTGAGTATCCTCTTATGCCGATCCTGGCCAGTAGGAGGACCCTCTCTTTGGGCCCTTCCTCTCAGCAGCATCTCACGAGTCGGGCGATGATGATTTGGGCCTCTCCCCTCATGCCTAGGTAGTGCATTTTGATGTGCCCGCTGAGGGGAGCTCGCGTCGCTGAGCCCCGATGGTTCACCCTCCCTGTGGAAAGATTATAAGCTAGAGTTAGGCTTTGGGTTTAGAACTAGTGTTGGGGATGAGGGATCCCTGGGTGGGGGTGGTGGTAGCTCAAAGTTGGAGGCTGGTGGGGGGGTTGTTGTGGCTGTAGGAGTGTGGCAGACCCTCTCTTTGGGTCCGCACCCACTGAGTTCTAGCTCCGACAACATAAGGGGATGAAGTCGAAGGTCCGGGGTTAGAGGGTTGTTGGGTTTAGGATTGCAAAACAGAGTCAAAGAAGAAGAACAGAGGAGAAGGAGAGGGGGAAAATAGGTGCGGCAAAGCAGAGTCGAAGAAGGAGATCAGAGGAGAGGGAAAGGGGAGAAACAAGGTGAGTCGGAGCCGGCGATCAGCTGAGGTGGGAAGAGGTTGCTGGGGTTAGGTAGGAGCGACATTTTCAATCATTTTGGGTCTTAATGCACATCTTAAAACTAGTTGGGTAAGAATGCAACTCCATATGTTAATAGATCAACGTAGAAAAGTCATGGCCCAATCGTATTATCATATTCAGGATCAGAGCCCGTATGTAGTTCTCGATGAGGGGATTTCTTAACTAATTAATGTTGTCAATCAAATCTCCAAAAATCAGGATAGGCCATCTTTATCCGAACATGATACCATTCTAATCAATCTACTTTGACTAATTACTCATCTATTAAATCAGAATAAGCTATTATATGTAGCGCCCCGGATCCCCGTTACCGGCCATCCGTGACACCTTCCAGAATCTTTACCTTCAAATGCATCTCAACATAGTAATAACATGGAAATTTAAAAACTTCTTTATTGCCAAATAAGTCATTACATCATTGATTACAACTGATAACTTGTTCTTGGACAAGGAGTACAAATTACATCAATTCATTACAACTTATTACAAGTATTTACAGACTCCTCTTGATAAGCTATCAGCTGCCTCCTGGAATGGTAATCGACTGATTACTTGTGGAACTTCGCTGAGCGGCCCATCGGCTCCCCAGAAACTTGCTTCTTAGCTTCAGGCTTCTGCTGCGCGACTCTGATATCTCTGCACCTGTTCGGAAGGTATAACCGATACCTAAAAGGTAGGAAACGTCAGTACTTCGACTAACGCAAAGCTGGTGATAACAGCGATCCTCTAAAATTCAATCATAACCAATAATTTATGCAATAAGGAAAAGTGTTGTGCCAAAACAAGGGTTTAGTGGATTCGGGTTCTAGTGCAGTGTTATGACATGACCTTAAGTCTAGATGCAGCAAACTCACATGCCTAACTTCTAATGCAAGCAAGACTTTGGAGCACGAATGCATCCCATACTACATATGCCCCCAAATCTAGCCGTCTTTCTCCACAATATAGGAATTCGAACCCTCGCCATGCACCCTACTCTTGTACACACTCCAGTTCCCAATAGACTGTCCGTCGCTCAAGGAGATTGCAGCAGTCGGTCTAATTCCGCCCTGCAGTGCCCAAGTGGTCACCGCCACTTGGTACCCGCGTAGGGACCTCCTTAGAAAACACGTTGAACCTGGTCCGACCCTTGATTCCACATGTCCATTTATGGACTCTCGCATGCGTATTCACCCCTCATCGGGTAATAAACTGATATATACCAAAAAGAAACACAAAACACAAAAATCCGTGCTTTAGGGACGTGAGCACCACGGAAGGTCAATTCCTTCGGGCCTCCCGCACCTTACTCCGGCAAACTTTGGGAATCAACAGATCGAGATACGAGCCGGGGACTCAAACCATGAGCGGCCGAGAACGTATCCCTACGACTGGAAGATACAACACCGACTATGGTTAACTAGGACTAATGCAATTTCCCAACCCCGTAATAAACCATTCTAACCCCTACCTTACTCTAATTATTTTGGGTAAGAATTAACTGCTTCCACACTTGCCTATCAGCCTCTGGCCCCTGGCGATACCGGTCCGGTTCTCCACTTCCCCGGCTTGGACTTGTCCAGCATAATGGCCTATGCCTGCCGCTACCACGGCTGTAAATATATAATTACCCCGTGAGCTCCACTCACGGGCATGCTCGGACGTCCTACGCTCGGCAGAAGTCTAATAATATAGGCTTGATAGGTGCAGGGTATCCTTTACCCTAGTGACTAACTCGAGTCACACATCCCACTTAGGGAAATCAACCATCACAATAACCGAGATCAACCGTCCCTAGACACGAGTCACCGACTCAGCTCACACACAAGGGAAAAATGCTTTCACAATCCTTAATCCTAACCCAGACTAAGCAACCTACGGGTCTCTGCCCGAATCTCAAAATGGTCATCCCTCTATCGATACAACTCCGATTGGAGTAGATGGGCCCAACCTGAAAAGGTAGGATCCTAGGCTACTCCCTAGTTGATCACGAGCTTATATTCAACCATCTAAGTCCTCGATATAGCTTCTCAAGCTCCAGCCTGCGTGCTTCCTGTGCACGGGCTGCACCTTACCAGTAACATGAAACCCTATTCGTTCATCAGAACGACACGAACTCAATTTCTATATAAGGGTGTGGGTGTCCTCAACAACTTTCTAGTTTGTCACAAGCCCAAATTATACCATTAAATCACCCTAACACACTCATCTATCATCAATACACCCATTACACAATTGGTCTCTCCAATTCAGAGCATTAGCTCTACTCTAGTCCTCTGTCCAGTCTCACAAAAATCATAATAATTCAACCATTTCCTGGATTTGCCTCAAACTAGTTTTGTTCGAAAGGTCTAGGTGTCCCCTACAACTCTCTCCTGAGTCATGATCCTCAAAATATGCCTCTTACAGGTCTTAATTTCCCAGTTTTTACAGAGTATCAAAACTGGCGGAAAACAGCATAGTGATCACTCAAAAAATCACAGTAAATTTCACACTTGCCCAATTGATACAACACTTATGGTGGTGACACTAGACATCATACCCAACATCATGAACAAGACCTCATGTCAAAATTCTAATTATACAGTGAGTAATAGCTACTACAATTTAGCTCAGAAACCATCCTGTTTTCTAATTCAACCTCAGATACTGATTATAGATAGATTTTTCTCATGCCTCTAACACCATCCAAATAATTCACTGATTTTTGTAGATAATCATCATGCATTCAGGAATAAAGAGTAAAAATTTCATATCAAAATTATGCTTCAACCAATCATGAAAATTTCTACAATATCAACCATTGTGTTATACTTTTCCGGAGTCTGCCTTACGGCATATATCCATCTCACAATTTTATTAGCACATCAAATGATCATATAAAAATCTGAAATAATTAATGGATGATCATAACACATAAATGAACAAACTCTTTTTATTTTGTGGTCTAATTCAATATATTGTGCTCTTGGAAAAGTCCACAACATGATACTCCGAACCAGCTTTTCCTAGTTCCATTCTGACCTCTACTTCTAACTTTAAAAAAGCAATCCTAGGCATTCTAACACACATGCATGCAACCAAATTTAATTAGGAGACAAGAATTTCAAGTTTAGAGAAACTTCCCACCTTAGGTTGTAGTAGTAGAGGGAATCTCTTCAAGCTCCTCTTGGAAATCTCCTTCTCCTTCACTTCCTTCTTCTTTTCTCTCTTCCTTCTCTTTGGGGTGTTCTCTTCTGAAAATTCCAGAGCAAATGGTATAAATGAATTGGAAATGAGGGTGATGGAGGTGTGTGGGCCGGATTAGACAAGGGGGGGTGTAGGTTAGGCTATAGGTGGTTTGTAGGCCTCAAAACCATGGCTTAGCCCAACTTAACTCTTAACGTGCTCCAATGAGTGTGAGACGCGTGTTTTGACGAGTGCACGCAACCTACATTCACCGTAGTACCATACTGTGTTATATTTGCATGTGCGTCGTTTGGAAAACTAGCAGTTATACTAGTGCCGGTCCGTCTCGTTCTCGTACATCTTTGGAATGCAACTCTCCCAAAAACCGTCCCGTAGCCCTAACCATCCACCACGATGGCAAAATCAACCCATAATACTGCAATCAATTGCACGCGTGCTAACAATATACATACGCATAAGCATACATTCAGGTACAGTACAAAATGGGGTGTTACATCACTCCTTCCTTAGAACCGTTCTGTCCCCAGAACATCCTTAGTGGGAGAAAGAAAAACAACAAACAAAATAGAAAACATTCAAAATAAATCCGGACATAAAGCCTTCATGCAGCTCTCCGACTCCCACGTGGCTTCTTCCACGAACTAGTTCTTCCAGAGAATATTGACCATCGGGATAACCTTGTTCCTCAGTACCTTGTCCCGATGATCAAGTTTCCTGGCTGGTTTCTCTCTATAAGAAAGATCTATCTGTAAATCTTTCGGAACCTCTAGCAACCGATGGATCGAATCCGGGACATACTTCCGTAGCATAGAGACGTGGAACACGTCATGCACTTGAGATAGCTCGCCCGGCAGCTCCAACTTATAAGCCATCTTGCCGATCCTTTTCAGAATCTTGTATGGTCCAATATACCTCGGAGCTAACTTCCCGCATTTCCCAAACCTGATAACTCCTTTGGTCGGCAATACCTTGAGAAATATGGAGTCGCCTTCCTCAAATTCCAACTCTCTTCGGTGGTTGTCCGCATAGCTCTTTGCCTGCTTTGTGGTCCTTGAAGCCTCTTCTGAATAAGCTCAATCTGCTCCGATGTCTGTTGCACAATTTCTGGTCCATACATCTGCCGCTCTCCTACCTCGAACCAACAAATTGGCGTCCTACATCTTCGTCCATACAAAGCTTCATACGGGGCCATGCCAATGCTTGCCTGATAGCTGTTATTATAAGCAAACTCTACCAAGGCTAAGTATTTTTTTCCCAACTTCCTTCGAAGTCCAAAATGCATGCCCGTAACATGTCCTCGAGAATCCTGTTGACTCTCTCCTTCTGTCCATCCGTCTGAGTGTGAAAAGCTATGCTGAAGTCTGTTCTAGTTCCTAATGCTGACTGTAGACTTCGCCAGAATCGAGACATAAATCTTGCATCTCGGTCAGATACTATCGACACTGGCACTCTATGTAGCTTTACTATGTTCTCAATGTAGACCTCGGCCAACTTCTCGACTGTCCAGGTCATCTTTACTGGAAGAAAATGTGCTGACTTGGTCAATCGATCCACAATCACCCATATTGAGTCATTTTCTTTAGGGCTCCTGGGTAACCCAGTGATAAAATCCATACTGATGTTCTCCCATTTCCATTATGGGATGGGTAAAGGCTGTAACAATCCTCCTGGTTTCTGGTTTTTGGCCTTAACTTGTTGGCATGTCAAACACTTGGCGACAAACTCTGCTATATCTCGCTTCATCCCTGACCACCAATAGTGTTGCTTCACATCGCGATACATCTTAGTGCTTCAGGGGTGAATCGTAAGTAAAGTGGAGTGAGCTTCCTTCATGATGTCTTCCCTCAACTCCTCATCCTTTGGTACACATAGTCGGTTACCCAACCATAGTGAACCTTCTCTTATACTGAATTCCGCCAATTTTCCTTCATGCACTTGCTTCTTCATGTCTTCCATCTCTGGATCTTTGGTCTGAGCCTCTTTCACTCGCTCATCCAAGCTTGGTTGTAACACCAACTGTGCCAGAACTGCACTTATGTGTTGTGTAACCACTTCGATGCCTGCCTGCCTGATCTCTTCATCTAGCTCCCTCCGGGTTGCTATCCATGTAGCCACACTTCTCTTCCTACTGAGCGCATCTGCTACCACGTTGGCTTTTCCTGGATGATATATAATCACAGGCCTGATGTCTTTGAGTACTTCCAACCATCTCCTCTGCCTTAAGTTGAGATCCTTTTGTTGGTAGATATACTTTAAGCTCTTGTGATCCGTGTAGATTTCCACCTTTGCTCCGTAGATATAATGTCTCCATGATTTCAAAGCAAAAATTAACACTGCAAGTTCCGAATCATGGGTTGGATAGTTCTTCTCGTGTGGTTGTAGTTGTCTCGAACCATACGCTATAACCTTGCCTTCCTGCATCAGCACACATCCGAACCCCAAATACGATGCATCACTGTAGATGACGTAGTCCTTGTCTTCCTAAGGTAAAACCAATATAAGTGCGAAGATCAAACGGTTCTTCAGTTCCTGAAAACTTCCTTCACATTTTTCCGTCCAGTCGAAACTTTGGTTCTTTTTGGTCAAAGCTGTAAGGGGTACAGCTATCCTTGCCTAATTCTGGATAAACTTCCGGTAATACCCAGTCATACCCAGAAAACTTCTTACTTCCTTTACCGTCTTCGGTTGTGGCCATTCCCTGACCGCCTCTATTTTCTGAGGATCCGTTGCCACTCCCTCCTTAGAAGGGATATGGCCTAGGAATGCAACATCCGATTTTCAGAACTCACACTTAGATAATTTGGCATACAACTGATGCTCCTGTAACTTGTTCAAGACTGCTGTTAGATGTTCAGCATGATCCTCTTCCGTCCTTGAATATACCAAAATGTCGTCGATGAAGACCACGACAAATGAGTCGATAAACGGTCGTAGAATTCTGTTCATTAGGTCCATGAAAATAGCTGGAGCATTAGTCACTCCAAATGGCATTACCAAGAACTCATAGTGTCCATGTTGAGTTCGAAAAGCTGTCTTAGGTACATCCTCTTCCCTGACTCGTACCTGATGATATCCAGATCGTAGATCAATCTTGAAAAATACTGCTGCTCCCTGAAGCTGATTGAACAAATCGTCGATCCTGGGAATTGGGTACTTGTTCCGAATAGTTACCTTATTCAATTCCCGATAATCGATACACATCCTGGACGACCCGTCCTTCTTCTTAACCAGCAATACTGGTGCTTCCCAAGGCAATGCACTTGGTCTGATAAATCCTTTCTTCAAATACTCTTCAATCTGCTTCTTGATCTCCTTATGCTCTACTAGTGCCATTTGATAGGGTGATTTAGATACTGGAGCGCTTCCTGGTTGAATTGTGATGCTAAACTCGACATCACGGTGTGGGGGGGGATTCCAGGTAAATCCTCTAAGAATACGAGTGGAAAATTCCTCACCACTGGTATCTTGCTTACCTCTTCTGGTACCCGTACTTCACTAGCAGTTTCGAAGGTCATTGCCTTCGATCTCTGCTCCCCGTGGAATACAAGTTCCACTCCTTCAGCTGAAATAATTACCTTCTTCTCCTTGCAGTCATTGTTTGCCATGTGCCTCGACATCCAATCCATGCTAATAATGACATCTGTCCCAGCAAAACTCAACTCCAACAAATCGATACTAAGGATTACTCCGCTAATCTGGAGCTTACATCCCCTATAGCATAGATATGTAGTGAGGTCTGCCCCTGCCGGCGTAGATACCGTCAAAGCTAACTCTGGGATTGCCCTTTGTGTGCATCTTAATTTTCTCAAAAAAGATTTTAACACAAAAGAATGAGTCCATCCACTATCAAACAAGACTGTTGCCAAAACTCCATTTATATATATATATGTCTTGTTACAACAGTACATCGTCCACCAACTTCCATAAACCCAAAATACAACTTAAACTTGATTACATTACTTCTTCAGCTTCCAAAGATCTCAAAATATAGTAGGTCCACATATTATCTTCACCTTGTCATTTTTCCAGTTACTTGCTCGATGAACATCCCCTTTGTAATTCTGGGCAATTTGACTTGACATGCCCAAGTTCCTTACAGTTGAAACAACCCTTGATCGCTGCTGGGCAACGCGACTTGTAGTGTCCAACTTCCCCGCATTTGTAGCAACTCTTAGTCACAATTGTTCTCTTGGGGTATTCTCCTTTAGAAGGTTTGGTGATTTTCCCAGTAGTTTTTGGCTTGGGACCCTTCTGAAGTCCCCACCAGCGGTTCTGAAGGTGTGTCATACTGCCTTGAAGCTTCTTTCATTCTTTCTTCAGGCGTGTCACCTGTGCCTGATGAAATTTGATCTGCTGCTGAGCCCGGTGGATCGCCTTGTCCCTGCGTTCCCTTGCCCTTTTCATTTCCAGATACCCGATGGCTATCCTCTGCTGCTCTGCCATTGGGTCTAGCGATGGTGGAGGAGAGTTCTCCTCACCTTCGGTCTCCTGTAGCACTTTCTTCATTTCTTCCTCCATCGTTATCGTTTTCCTTGTTGGCATTGGCTTACCTACAGACCCATCCTGGATGAAGATATCTTCGAACACCATCTGCAAAACATAAACAGGGTTTAGTTTTGGAATTACAGACACATCTTGTTCTGTTTTCCGCCACTAATGTCTGGTAACAGACTAGCCACAATTTGGACTTGACTGCTCCAAGCATGTTAGTAAAAATGAAGTAATCTGAGACTGGTTCACATATAGGGAGGATCATAATCATAAGTTGTAGCGCTACCATATGGTTTATAATCATCCTATTTGTCAACTAGAATCATTTTATCTGGCCTTCAAGTCTAATTTCTTACCGTGTTAGGCTGCAATTTGAAGTCAGCTCTGATACCAACTTCTGTAGTCTATAGTCTGCCACCTTGACACTCAGGACGGTAATGTAGCGCCCCGAATTTCTAACATAATAACTTAGAAAATACACGGCACAATCCCAGCATCAACTTCAATGTAATAGTACACATAGCCCAAAAACACAAATAATTTTATTCCAACTTTTATTACAACAATCTTTTTCATATGCAGCGGAAATACAAACACCTTTAATTAAAAACATTCTTTTTACAATACTTATCTTTACAAAAATTACATAAGGCTCTATTACTGTAACTCCTGTTTCCTCGTATTTGTACTTTTTTACTGTAATTTGCTAAATTGTACTTTTTCATCTATTTGAGAGCCTGTGTTATATTTCAGTTAGAATAAAATCATTATTTTTGTCTCAACTCAAATTTTGGGTTCTTTTACCAAATTCAGTTGTGTGCTATTTTTATCGTTCTCTTGAAGAAATGACCAATTCTTCTCATTTATCTCTCTAATCCCCATTTTATTGCATTTTGACCATTTCTCCTGTTGGGCTCTTTTTGAAACGGATCCCCAAAACCTGCGAACCCGCAAACCCTACTATTTAAACCCTAACCCTAATCCCAACCCTAACTAATACTGTTTTAACCCCTATACCCCGCCGCTACTCTCTTCTTCACCAGTTTCCTTCTCCTCCGTTTTCGTAACCGCCAACCCATCTCCCGATCCCCTTCCCGTTCGCCTCGCCACCTCCGACCTTCGCCTCGTCGACCCCACAGCACCACCACCTCCACAACCTCCATCCCAGAACCCACCACCACCGCAGAACCCATAACCGTCGAACCCAAAGCTCCCGAACCCATCTCGCCTCCCCACCACACCTCGATGTCGTCAACCATCACCATTACCACATCCTCATCGCCTCGCCATCGCTCCCAATCCTCCTCGACCTCCGTCCACTGCTAACACCCCCAAACCCAGATCTCCGATCGCTGCTCTGTTTCGAACCCACGAACAGAGCAGCACCTGCCGTCGCCTTCCGTCCACCCTCGTGCCTCCGCCGTGCCGCCGTCGCTGCATCGCTTCCCAACGTAGTGCCACCGTCGAAGCTCCGTCGCCGTCGCCGCCCCATCTCTCTCCCTCTCTCCCTGTTTCGAACAGCGTCGAAGAAGAAGAAGGGGAGAAAAAGGCGCGGTTGAGTTTGGGCCGTTGGATCGTGCCAAGATCCGCGCCTTGTGATCGCTGTACGGTGTTCGCCCACAGCGGATCCTGATTTGCTGTCCCGTGTTCGGCGCAGATCCGCTGCTTCACAGCGATCTGATTCGC
Organism: Hemerocallis citrina; assembly: GCA_017893485.1. Classification (NCBI taxonomy): domain Eukaryota; kingdom Viridiplantae; phylum Streptophyta; class Magnoliopsida; order Asparagales; family Asphodelaceae; genus Hemerocallis; species Hemerocallis citrina. The sequence goes on along the minus strand of CM030367.1, from coordinate 56,587,192 downwards.
CCGTTCCGCTGTTTCGTGTTTTGGATACACCAGATCCAGATTATGCTGCACGCTGTTCTGGCCTGGATCCGCTGCTTTGGCTCGATCTGATTGGACGATTCCGCTGTTCCGTGTTTTGCCGCACAAGATCTCGTTGCCACTGTTTGCTGTTTTGGGCCGATCGTGTGTGGGGAAAAACTCGATCTTCGGTAGTTTTTCGCATGCGCTTTTTGAGGACTTCTTCCGGGATTTTTCTACCCAAATGGCTACAACAAGTGGAGTTTATCATCGTCATCTAAGGCAAGTATCTTTGTACATTTTATTGTTCTAGTACAAGCACCCTTGAAATACTACAAATAGTTAGATTGTGACTCCTCTTTGAAATATCGTTGTGGATCAATTTTGAACCTCCAAATTAACAAATCTAAGAGTCACAAAATTTCCTTGTATTTAATTTATAATTATTGGACTCTTTTACCCTTGGACACATGAAAACATAGACATATGAATTAAGGAGCCCTAAATTTGTAGATACATGTCACATTTAATTTTTGGACGAACTTGCGACCCTATAACTTGAAAAACATTTATTATTTACTGTTTTGACCTCCATTATCATGTATTGATGCCACATAATAACTTAGACGCTAAATGACATTTTTCCATGAAATCTACACTAGCAAGTTAATTCTACGTGTTGCTGTCTGAATATTCTTTTGCGGTTTTGACCCTTTTATCATTTGAATCTGGGCCTGAGCCCTGAATAGAAATTGTAGGTCTGGATGTGTAGATATCGATAGACTCCGAAATTTTCGAATTCGGATTTACGGTCTAGGAGTTATGGCAGTTATACTGCAGCTGTGTCAGTAGACGCAGTTTTGCAAAACTGCTGTATACATTTACTTCGCAAATTATTTTAGCTGTGTAAACAGCAAGCATGTGACTTGAAATTTCATATGTAGTTGCTGGACACCCTACAGGACATACCCAATTTTTCTTAGAATTAATTTATATTATTTCAACCCTGTTTCACATGTATCAATACAAGAACTCAAAATCTGCCTGAACAAATGTAACAAGCCGAGGTTGAGGGAAGGACTATAGAGTGGACAATATAGGTAAGTGTACTCGGGAGGGGGCCCGTGTTTCCCAAGTTAGATGTTAAAGGGAACTATGTGCCACGTAGAACTAAGTGCCACGTCATGGTGACGGGGGCCACCTCTAGAGCCCATTACAAGGTTACATGATATATATTTGCGATCACATGGAACTAAGTACCACGTAGAACTAAGTGCCACGTCATGGTACGGGGGCCACCTCTAGAGCCTACGGGGGCCACCTCTAGAGCCCATGGTTGATCACCTGCTTGTTTGATGCCTGAGTACACCGCCCTATAGACTCCATTACTAGGTCTAAACGCAATTGATTTGACTGTAGCAACCATGTAGTAAAAAGATGGATGCATGTCGTGCTACCTAGATAGTAATCACACAAGACTTGAACTTAATACCTGATACATGATTATTCTGTTGCCTGATTATCCTGTTACCTGATTACCTGGTTACCTGATATCTGATACATGAAACTTGAACATGACACCTGTAACTTGAAATATGAAACTTGATACGTGAAACCTGACACATGAAACATGATACTTGATGTTAGTTACCCCTACAGGTTCACCTGACATATGTTTTACCATTAGTAGTTGTTAACTAGCCTGTTTACTAAGTAGTCCGCCCTTACTAGCTAATTTCTGGTTGTTCCCACTACTTGTTGTATCCCTGTTACATTCTTGATTCCAGTTCCTGTTCTCCATACTTGTACTTGTTTTCACTATTTGTGGCCCTAGCTTGCACTAAGGGCATTTTCTCTTTTTTCCCTGTTTATATTATTAAGCAGACTTTGGAGACGAGTTTCCTGCTGGAATTGGCGAGCAGACATTTCAGATTTTGCTTGGAGCAAGGACCTGTTTAAATAGTTGCTTTCCTTAAGGTAGTTATTTCTTCTGCTGTATAAGACTTGTTTCCGAGTTTACACTTGATCCAGACATTAGAACTATTTGAATATTATTATTTGTTTAAATTGTTTCTGTTGCTTAATAAATTATTCATGCATGCTTGGTTATATATAAATCTGGTTATATTCTTGTTATGATGCTGAGTCGGTCCTACAGCTTATGGATGATGTAAAAATCATTCGCTGGGCTTCGTCACGTACTCGTATTTCCGTATTTTGGGAAGCGGGGCCTGACAAGGTTTTTAGTGGTATCAGAGCTAGGTTTGGCTAATGTGTTAGTTTGACTGATACATTAGACATGCTTGACTCAGTCAGGATTAACTCAACATTAAACAGGCCATGCAATCACATGAATAATTTGATAATCAACTCGGTCTGGACACAAGTCTTATCACATTCATTTTGATCCCTTCATATTCAATTCTTTGATTCATTGCTTCCTTCCATCTCTTACAGTCATCCTGATTTGTTGATTCCTTATTGGGTACAAATTTATTCTTTCCGTACCCATATTCTTTTGATTCCGGTGCAAGCAATTTCTGATTTTTTGCTTGTCTCGTTGATTCCTTCTTATTTCAGCCCTGGTGTCATTTATTGCTTTTCGTGCCTTGTATTCATTATCATTTGTCGACTCATTTTGAGTATCGCACTAGTTATTCCTTCCCTGCTATATTCTCTTCAATTCCGATTTTGCCCTCGTCCTTCTTCCTTCGTATTCAATTCCTTAATTTTCTTTTGTCCCTTCTAGTCATCATTCTCTTTAACTCCTTATTGGATGTAGCTTCATCTTTCTCCTACTTATTTTTCTCTTTATAATTATTTTTCCAAATACTTTTTATATTTCGATTATTAAATGTTATATTTATTGTCGATCTTCAATAAAAATGTTTCTCAACAAAGATTTTGTTATGTCGAACAATGGTGTATTTCAACTTCACTTTTCATTTTTGATCGACTATATGTTTTTACTGAATTATTTTAGTAAGACAAATTCTTATTTTGTTGTACAATGCTGTTATTACTACGACTATTATTATCGCCATTATTTTCATTATCATTACTAGTATTATTATTATTGTTACTACTATTGATATTCTTATTGTTGTTTTCATTATTTTATTATTATTGTTGATATTGAATTACTTCCACAAAAATGTTGGGCTCAAACTATATCTTGTCTTGCATTATTACTTTTACTAGTGCTATTAATATTTTAATATTATCGTTGATATTATTACTATTGCTATCATTTTTTTTTGCGATTACTGATATTATTATTGTTATGATTATTATTCTTATCATTGTTATTCTTATTGTTATTAGTATCGATGTTTTATTATTATTATTGTGATTGGTACTATTATTTTTATCGTTATTATTATTATTATTATTATTTTGTTTTGAGCCTGAGCATGCTCAATTTTATACATACATTTCACCACTTCGGTGCAACCTAATGTCAAGATGGCAAATATGCAACTCGATGTCAATGGAGGCAAATTGCAGCTGGATATCGGCGAGGCAAAATGTGCAGCCGAATATCCGGACGGCAACTTGCAACCTGATGTCGTGAAGGCAAACATGCAACTTGATGTTAAGGAGGCAAGATTTTCTACCTATTACTAATTGATATTTCAAGACTCGTTACCTATATAATGAAACTGATGGAAAATGCATATTTTCGTTATTATTGGTATTATTATTATTATTGTCATTTCAATTGATGTTATTATTATTGTTTTCGTTACCTTTAGTGCGCTTATTATTATTTTTTTTTATTACTATCACTGTTACTTTATTGATAATATTGTTATTATTGCTATTATCATATTATTTATTATCATTATTGATATTATTTTTAATGCTATCATTATTATCATTAATGCATTATTTCCATGAGTGTGTTAAATTCTATCATGTCATGTATGTGTTATCGTTAGTATTAGTATTGTTGATATTTTTATTATGTTATTATTACCTGTATTGTTATGATGATTTTGATTTCTGTTATTATTATTGTTATTATTATTATTTGGTTACTATTATTACTAATTTTATTATTATCATTGTTGTATTTATTTTTGTTATTGTTATTACTATTCTATCACTATCGATTTTATTGTTGACATTTGTTGTTATAATTATTCCTATTAAAGTCATTAGTTTTGATATATATACTATATATTTTGATTATTTGAATTGAAGCTCAAGCCTTATATCCATTTTGCATTATCGCCTATATCTATTTGGAACCCATACTCTCTTTGATCTTGGTATCTCATTCCTTTCTTCCTGCTCGGATCATCGCTTGGTGTCACATGGTCTACAACGACATGTTTGGAGGTTGAAATGTCACCATCAGAGTGTCGCAGCGGAAGCGTGGTGGGCCCATAACCCACAGGTCCCGGGATCCCCGTGTTGCGACTAGTCCTTTGTATTGTTGCTTCCCACTCTGCTCCTTGTATTCATCCCCATCCGTTGATTCACTGAATGATTTGATTCTTCCCGGTCATTTCCCTCTCTGATTGCAGTTCTGCCGACTTCTTATCTTGCTTTATTATCTCATGTTGTCCTCATCCGTTGACTAGTTGCCTGGTTCATCTTTTCTTGTCCATCCTTTCTTCGATTCCAACTCTATCTATTTCTTCATCTTTTTGCCTTGTTATCTCGCAAGTCGTGTGTTGTTCATTCTTCATTTTTGATGCCGGTTACTTCCGTCTTGCATTCCATTTGACATCATTGTTATCCACTCCCTCCTTATTTTGGTGTTACCACCAAGTTGACTTTTCTTTGGACCCCTTGTTTGTTACCCTCCCCTAAATTTCTTATACCATGTGCTATGTACCGCCTAAGCAAATTTCGAGGACGAAATTTTTGTGTAAGGTGGGTAGGATTTGTAACTCCTGTTTCCTCGTATTTGTACTTTTATACTGTAATTTGCTAAATTGTACTCTTTCATCTATTTGAGAGCCTGTGTTATATTTCAGTTCGAATAAAATCATTATTTTTGTCTCAACTCAAATTTTGGGTTCTTTTACCAAATTTAGTTGTGTGCTATTTTTATTGTTCTCTTGAAGAAATGACCAATTCTTCTCATTTATCTCTCTAATCCCCATTTTATTGCATTTTGACCATTTCTCCTGTTGGGCTCTTTTTGCAACGGATCCCCAAAACCTGCGAACCCGCAAACCCTACTATTTAAACCCTAACCCTAATCCCAACCCTAACTAATACTGTTTTAACCCCTATACCCCGCCGCTACTCTCTTCTTCACCAGTTTCCTTCTCCTCCGTTTTCGCAACCGCCAACCCATCTCCCGATCACCTTCCCGTTCGCCTCGCCACCTCCGACCTTCGCCTCGTTGACCCCACAGCACCACCACCTCCACAACCTCCATCGCAGAACCCACCACCACCGCAGAACCCATAACCGTCGAACCCAAAGCTCCCGAACCCATCTCGCCTCGCCACCACACCTCGATGCCGTCAACCATCACCATTACCACATCCTCATCGCCTCGCCATCGCTCCCAATCCTCCTCGACCTCCGTCCACTGCTAACACCCCCAAACCCAGATCTCCGATCGCTGCTCTGTTTCGAACCCACGAACAGAGCAGCACCCGCCGTCGCCTTCCGTCCACCCTCGCGCCTCCGCCGTGCCGCCGTCGCTGTGTCGCTTCCCGACGTAGTGCCACCGTCGAAGCTCCGCCGCCGTCGCCGCCCCATCTCTCTCCCTCTCTCCCTGTTTCGAACAACGTCGAAGAAGAAGAAGGGGAGAAAAAGGCGCGGTTGAGTCTGGGCCGTTGGATCGCGCCAAGATCCGCACCCTGTGATCGCTGTACGTTGTTCGCCCACAGTGGATCCTAATTCCCTGTCCCGTGTTCGGAGCAGATCTGCTGCTTCACAGCGATCTGATTCGCCCGTTCTGCTGTTTCGTGTTTTGGCCACACCAGATCCAGATTCCGCTGCACGCTGTTCTGGCCTGGATCCGCTGCTTTGGCTCGATCTGATTGGACGATTCCGCTGTTCCGTGTTTTTCCGCACCAGATCCCGTTGCCGCTGTTTGCTGTTTTGGGCCGATCGTGTGTGGGGAAAAACTCGATCTTCGGTAGTTTTTCGCACGCGCTTTTTGAGGACTTCTTCCGGGATTTTTCTACCCAAATGGCTACAACAAGTGGAGTTTATCATCGTCATCTACGGCAAGTATCCTTGTACATTTTATTGTTCTAGTACAAGCACCCTTGAAATACTACAAATAGTTAGATTGTGACTCCTCTTTGAAATATCGTTGTGAATCAATTTTGAACCTCCAAATTAACAAATCTAAGAGTCACAAAATTTCCTTGTATTTAATTTATAACTATTGGACTCTTTTACCCTTGGACACATGAAAACATAGACATATGAATTAAGGATCCCTAAATTTGTAGATACATGTCACATTTAATTTTTGGACGAACTTGCGACCCTATAACTTGAAAAACATTTATTATTTACTGTTTTGACCTCCATTATCATGTGTTGATGCCACATAATAACTTAGACGCCAAATGACATTTTTCCATGAAATCTACACTAGCAAGTTAATTCTACGTGTTGCTGTCTGAATATTCTTTTGCGGTTTCGACCCTTTTATCATTTGAATCTGGGCCTGAGCCCTGAATAGAAATTGTAGGTCTGGATGTGTAGATATCGATAGACTCCGAAATTTTTGAATTTGGAGTTACGGTCTAGGAGTTATGGCAGTTATACTGCAGCTGTGTCAGTAGACGCAGTTTTGCAAAACTGCTGTATACATTTACTTCGCAAATTATTTTAGCTATGTAAACAGCAAGCATGTGACTTGAAATTTCATATGTAGTTGATGGACACCCTACAGGACATACCCAATTTTTCTTAGAATTAATTTATATTATTTCAACCCTGTTTCACATGTATCAATACAAGAACTCAAAATCTGCCTGAACAAATGTAACAAGCCGGGGTTGAGGGGAGGACTATAGAGTGGACAATATAGGTAAGTGTACTCGGAAGTTGGCCCGTGTTTCCCAAGTTACATGTTAAATGGAACTAAGTGCCACGTAGAACTAAGTGCCACGTCATGGTGACGGGGGCCACCTCTAGAGCCTACGGGGGCCACCTTTAGAGCCCATTACAAGGTTACATGATATATATTTGCGATCACATGGAACTAAGTGCCACGTAGAACTAAGTGTCACGTCATGGTGACGGGGGCCACCTCTAGAGCCTACGGGGGCCACCTCTAGAGCCCATGGTTGATCACCTGCTTGTTTGATGCCTGATTACACCGCCCTATAGACTCCATTACTAGGTCTAAACGTAATTGATTTGACTGTAGCAACCATGTAGTAAAAAGATGGATGCATGTCATGCTACCTAGATAGTAATCACACAAGACTTGAACTTAATACCTGATACATGATTATCCTGTTGCCTGATTATCCTGTTACCTGATTATCCTGTTACCTGATATCTGATACATGAAACTTGAACATGACACCTGTAACTTGAAATATGAAACTTGATACGTGAAACCTGACACATGAAACATGATACTTGATGTTAGTTACCCCTACAGGTTCACCTGACATATGTTTTACCATTAGTAGTTGTTAACTAGCCTGTTTACTAAGTAGTCCGCCCTTACTAGCTAATTCCTGGTTGTTCCCACTACTTGTTGTATCCCTGTTACATTCTTGATTCCAGTTCCTGTTCTCCATACTTGTACTTGTTTTCACTATTTGTGGCCCTAGCTTGCACTAAGGGTATTTTCTCTTGTTTCCCTGTTTATATTATTAAGCAGACTTTGGAGACGAGTTTCCTGCTGGAAATGGCGAGCAGACATTTCAGATTTTGCTTGGAGCAAGGACCTGTTTAAACAGTTGCTTTCCTTAAGGTATTTATTTCTTCTGCTGTATAAGACTTGTTTCCGAGTTTACACTTGATCCAGACATTAGAACTATTTGAATATTATTATTTGTTTAAATTGTTTCTGTTGCTTAATAAATTATTCATGCATGCTTGGTTATATATAAATCTGGTTATATTCTTGTTATGATGCTGAGTCGATCCTACAGCTTATGGATGATGTAAAAATCATTCGCTGGGCTTCGTCACGTACTCGTATTTCCGTATTTGGGAAGCGGGGCATGACAATTACATTACTTATAATCTCCAAAGCTAACTCAAGCGTACAAATCCCCAAACTCTAAGCAGCAACCTGCAACATATGAGGCTAGAGATGATCCCTAACCCCCAAACTAAAGGGGTCAGCCATGAATGGTGTGAGTGACATAAAAACAAACAACATAATTTAATCGTAAGACATAAAGTTATCAACAACATGTATCATCCACAAGAATAAAGGAATGAGAAATAACAAAGATGTAAAGCATGAAAACATAATAGAATGAAAACAACAAGAGCATCTAGTCTAAGTGTCAAGTGCGGGAAAACTGGAAAACACATGCACGAAACCAAGTCAAGACAACATAAAGTCTATATGCGGACTCTCTAATGCATACTTGTCGAAGTCTATGCATCCCATTCTACATAGGTTCGGTGCAAGCCCTTAACGTCTTCACTTCATAGGGTTCAATCCACCGCTATGAAACTAATCCTATCACGATGACTACTACGAGATAAAGATAAACTGTGAGAATTAGCCCATGCCTGATAATTCCGGAGATGGATCCCACATCTCAGGTATTTTACGTGGATAATTCCGGAGATCATCCCACATCTAGACATAGACACATCATCACATGAATACCCCATGTGCGTCGCCTCAACATTGATAATTCCGGAGATCAATCCCACATCGCAAGCAACCACTTGGATAATTCCGAAGTTATATCTCACATCTCAGGTAATTTACCTGGATAATTCCGGAGATAAATCCCACATCTCAAGAAAGTTACTTGGATAATTCCGGAGATTAAATCCCACATCTAAAGTCATACTGAGGTGCATAACCCATGTTCCCGTTCATCATATCACCACTAGTGCCTGTCCTTATTATTTTTGGGTTACTTAATTACTCAACGAATCTCCTAGAGTAGTGTACCCTACCGGACTAAAATCAAAACTAAATAACTGAAATACCTCTACGGGCCTCAACAAAATAACTCAACACCGGTATACTAGGGTCACTCACTTCTAGAGACTCAAGCTCAAAAGTCTTAAACAACTTTCCACTAAACAAAATTAGCTCAACTGAATTTCTCAAATCAAAAGCTTAACTGAAGATAAAGTATAGACTGAATTATCTGAAAACCAATCATTCGAAATAACACTAAAGTTTACAAAGATCCTTCAGTACCAGTCGACTTATACTGTGGTAAGTCGACTGTCCAGAAGACAATTATCCAAAGTTTTACAAAAATAAACTAAGTCATAATAGTCGACTTAAAAGAGAATCGGTCGACTTACCCGAGGTAAATTCCAATAAATTTCACAAAAATATTCTAAGTATATAAGTCGACTCAAAGGAGGTATAGGTCGACTGTCCAGACAAGAAACTGACATAATTTTACACAGTAAGTTCTAAGTACACCAGTCGACTGACAAGGGTCTCAGTCGGCTGTCCAGATCGAATTTCAAAAGGCTAATGATATAACAGTAGGGTCTTACCAGTCGACTGATAGGTAGACCAGTCGGCTGTCGGCCAACAGTTTTCATAACTTAGGTCTGAATACAATAATTAAAACTGGAGTTTTCTAAAGATTCATTGTTTATGAAAATAGTTCGTATTCAGGTAAAATGACAAATCTCAAAGAATCTTCATTATGGGTATATTACTCAAAACATCAAATATGTCAAAACTCAAGTTCTCATGTTCTAGATCACTAATTCTTTCATTAGGGTTTCTCAAAACTAAATTCCTTCCACAATTCTAAATCAAAATTTGATTTACAAAAATAAGATCCAGATGCACAACATCCGACCATACTCAAATCTTAACATGCTTTTTAGCAACAAATTTTATAAACAAAGATCTACTATTCTTTCATAGATTTCACAACATGGTACAACAACATCAACTATTCACATGAATCATACCACAATACAAGATCTATATCATTCACAACATCAAATCAATACATCATTGCCACTCGCACACATAGATCAACAACAAGACGAATTTATAACATTCACAAAACAAAAACAAAACACACAATGTCACTCACATAAATCAAACAACAAAACAAACTTATATCACTCACCTTTGAATTGAAAAGATCCAACGAAAAGTCTTCCTTTTTGCGAGATCCAAAAATTCTCCTCTTGATCACCAAGAAAATAATAATATAATAAATCTGGAGTTGTGCAGCGAATGACGGCTGCACACCTTCTTTTATACAGGCCAGGATTGAAATGAATTAGGGTTTTGAAGTACTTTTGCAAAATATTCCTTTTTCAATTTATTACTTCACCTATATAACCTTCCTTAGTTAAAATAAGTTAAATAAATCAAAACTAAATAAAATCCTTTTACCACTAAGTTTTCCAACAACCCAGCACGGCCCAGAGATAAGAAATTCCCGGATTTACACTCAGGGTGGCGATTTTGCACAGAAACCCTCCCTTTTGTAATATTTGCAATTACATCATAAAATATTTATAAAAATCCAGAAAAATCAGAAATAATATCTAGTAATACATATTCTATTTTCCAATCAAAATATTTGACCTTTACTTTCCAGAAAAACATTTGCACCAGATTCTACATAAATTTCATATTTGCAAAAACACCCTTTTTGTTTAAATCTTCACCAAATCGACTTTAAATAAAATATAGATATATTTAGGTTTAAATGCTAACCATGGGAAACCAAAATATCAGTAAAAACGAATTTTCATAGTTTATTTAAGGTCCAAACGATTTTTTACATAAAAGCCCCTCTCTTTCGAGATTTTTGTAAAAATAGTTTCTTTATTCAGAAAAATCTCAAAATTTAGAATATACTCCCTTGTAATTAGGAGAATATACTAAAAATATAAAATTGGTTATTTTCACCAAAAGTATTTGCACGTGTTTCGCACGTGTAAAAAGATAAATCTTTAGAAAGTATTTATTAAATCTCCAGAAAATCATTTTAATTTATTTTTCAAATCTTTAAATTAATATTTGAAAATACGGGGTTCTACATCACTCCCTTCTTAGAAGAGTTCTGTCCTCAGAACTACTGCTAATGGGGTCCAAACAAACACATCAAGAAGGAATGAAAACTTATGGATAGAAACATAATTTAAAGAAATACAATCACACAAGGGAATGCACTTCAACAAAGAAGTACAACATGCAGACGAAACACAATCATGCAAAAGAATTCAAAAAAACAAACTTCCGCTACGCAACTCTGATAACTGCCACCGGAAGCCATGCTGCAACAACTACTGAACTCCTTGCATCCACTCTGACCTTCCACACACGCTTCATTCTTCCAAGAATCAGTGGCCACTCCCTCCTTAGAAAGGACATGACTAAGGATAACCACCTCAAGACCTTGCCTGGAAACACCTTAAACTCCACACTAAGACTAACAAGAATTTGGGCGACACAATTGCATGCAAGAAATCAGTATCAAATAAAACTTTTGTCTTTATTCCATTAATCCAAATAATCTTGTTACATGAAGAAAAATACTCAATCTTCAATTATTCCCCAATTAAAAGTTTTATTTAATACAAAAGAATGAATTTCCAAGTTCTTGCACACACGAGTCATAATTCTGAGTATCCTCATCAGTCAATGCAGACTCTCGCCCCTCTTCAGATCCTTGCCCTTCCCGGCACCATCCTTCTTCAGCTGCGGACAGATTGGTCGAATATGCCCTTCACGACCACAATGAAAACAAGTCTGCCTTGTCATCTTCGGACATGCTGACCGGTAATGACCTGCCTCCTTGCAGAAATAACAAGTCATTTCCCGAGTTGCAGGTGCCTTCTGCACTAGGTCACTGGACTTGGCTTGCTTCGCTGGGGATTCCTTCCCTTCCTGATCTGATGCTGGCCTCCTCCTCTTGAGAGACTCGTCCTGCTTGATGGGATCAGCGTTAATAAACACTGGTCCAATCCTATAGTTCCGATTCTGGTTCCGAATCTGTGCCAAATTAACTGCCATCAGCGCATCCAGAGTCTGATACACATTGGCGAATTCAGCCTCAAGGTTAATTCCAGCTCCTCGAGAACTTCCAAATCCATCCTTATTGTTGTCCTCGTTCCGGGGTCTGCATGCAACCATACTGATCACTACAAAACGAGGGTAAAGGTAGAGCATCACCACACAATTCACATTCACATCCATACCCTATGGCAAAACCATAACCATACCCCAACCCAAAACATCATGTTTCAAACGGAATGAAATATATGCCTAAGCACAAAGACAAATGTGAATGAGAAAATACATATGTAGTATAGCAAATTTACATAATGAATACATCATAAAATATACAATAATGTAGGAATTAAACAAATGTAAAATGACATGCATGGTAAGTATGTTGAAATATGTGATACATATATATAGGAATTTGTAGGAGTACATGTAGCAATCAAGAATGTAATGATAATAAAATTTAAGTAAAATATAAGTAGTGGGTGCACATAGTACATTCGAAAAGTATGAAGCAACAAATTTAATAAGTAGCTTTTAAATAGTGGAAAGAAATTATAACAAAAGCGGTCAACTATAAGTAATAATAAGGGTATCGAATATAAGGTGCAAAAACATAATTAATAATAAAGATCTAAATGTGCAAAACGTATCATATTTATATGAGTAAAAATATTGCCATCAAGTTTAATTGCTCCAAAATAAATAAGACAATACAAAATAATGGAAAATATAGTATTGAAAAATCCAAGTACATATAATAAAACGGAAGTAAATATGCAAAACAAAATTTATAGTATAGCAAAACAATAATGAAAGGAAATAAAAGTAGCAACAATAACTTAACGCGTAGTAATTCAAAACTTTAATGCAATATGTAAAAGTAATATCAAAATATACGAGTAACAAAATGCACATGAAAGTAAGATAAATGAGACGTCAAGAAAGAAATGGGTAAGAGTCGCAAAATAGAATGAGCTTGTGATATGCTAAAGGATGCACTATTGAATTACTGGCAGAAATTGCCAAATAATAATATCTTGAACAAAAGAATAAGAAGTAAAAACCCATAGTAAAGTCAAAGAAACAGTTTTAAAAGAAAACAAGACGATTAGTAAAAGTTAAACGTTTGCACTCATGAATAGAAATAACATGAGCTCGGTTGGGGATATAGAAACAAGAAATAATTTCAGTTGCTGACAATAAAAGAAACCGAATAAAAGTAAAATAAGTTAATTTCACAAAAGTTATTTAGTAAGCAAACAAATATAAGACAGTAAGAGTGATATGATACAAGAGTGAGCACAAAATTGAGGTGCACAAAATATACAAGAGAGCAAATAATTAAAAGAATCTAACGGAAGATAATTAAATTTTATAACTAGGATTAAATAAATAAATGAAAATTACTTTGGCGAAAATCATATAATCCAGAAATTATATGCAGTAGGTAAGATAGCAAAACATATAGTAGATCATGAATAAGTAAAATAGAAATTATACAAGTTGAAAGGGTAACACCTTACATGAATAAATATCGAATACACAAAGCGAACAAAGATGTCAAAAATAGCTAGTGAGAAAATATTTGCTTTATACAAAAATAATCAATATACTTGCGATAAAGAGATTTCATTCAAGTCTAAGCATACACACAGCCTAAATCTCATTACAGGTCTTCATGACCAAACATTCAAATCACGCACATCAGATGTCTACCAGGGTACTCACACTTCTAATGTCCACCTAGGTTGTATTTAATGTCCACTTGTGTACTCACACTTCTAATGTCCACACCTAGGTTGGTTTTCATACTATGTCTATTATTACTATTGAAGCATGCTCTGATACCAATCTGTAGCGCCCCGAATTTCTAACATAATAACATAGAAAATACGTGGCACAATCCCAGTATCAACTTCAATGTAATAGTACACATAGCCCAAAAACACAAATAATTTTATTCCAACTTTTATTACAACAATCTTTTTCATATGCAGCGGAAATACAAACACCTTGAATTAAAAACATTCTTTTTACAACACTTCTCTTTACAAAAATTACACAAGGCTCTATTACATTACTTATAATCTCCAAAGCTAACTCAAGCGTACAAACCCCCAAACTCTAAGCAGCAACCTGCAATATATGAGGCTAGAGATGATCCCTAACCCCCAAACTAAAGGGGTCAGCCATGAATGGTGTGAGTGACATAAAAACAAACAACATAATTTAATCGTAAGACATAAAGTTATCAACAACATGTATCATCCACAAGAATAAAGGAATGAGAAATAACAAAGATGTAAAGCATGAAAACATCATAGAATGAAAACAACAAGTGCATCTAGTCTAAGTGTCAAGTGTGGGAAAACTGGAAAACACATGCACGGAACCAAGTCAAGACAACACAAAGTCTATATGCGGACTCTCTAATACATACTTGTCGAAGTCTATGCATCCCATTCTACATAGGTTCGGTGCAAGCCCTTAACGTCTTCACTTCATAGGGTTCAATCCCCCGCTATGCAACTAATCCTATCACGATGACTACTACGAGATAAAGATAAACTGTGAGAATTAGCCCATGCCTGATAATTCCGGAGATGGATCCCACATCTCAGGTATTTTACGTGGATAATTTCGGAGATCATCCCACATCTAGACATAGACACATCATCACATGAATACCCCATGTGCGTCGCCTCGACATTGATAATTCCGGAGATCAATCCCACATCGCAAGCAACCACTTGGATAATTCCGGAGATATATCTCACATCTCAGGTAATTTACCTGGATAATTCCGGAGATAAATCCCACATCTCAAGAAAGTTACTTGGATAATTCCGGAGATTAAATCCCACATCTAAATCCATACTGAGGTGCATAACCCATGTTCCCGTTCATCATATCACCACTAGTGCCTGTCCTTATTATTTTTGGGTTACTTAATTACTCAACGAATCTCCTAGAGTAGTGTACCCTACCGGACTAAAATCAAAACTGAATAACTGAAATACCTCTACGGGCCTCAAAAAAATAACTCAACACCGGTATACTAGGGTCACTCACTTCTAGAGACTCAAGCTCAAAAGTCTTAAACAACTTTCCACTAAACAAAATTAGCTCAACTGAATTTCTCAAATCAAAAGCTTAACTGAAGACAAAGTATAGACTGAATTATCTGAAAACCAATCATTCGAAATAACACTAAAGTTTACAAAGATCCTTCAGTACCAGTCGACTTATACTGTGGTAAGTCGACTGTCCAGAAGACAATTATCCAAAGTTTTACAAAAATAAACTAAGTCATAACAGTCGACTTAAAAGAGAATCCGTCGACTTACCCCAGGTAAATTCCAATAAATTTCACAAAAATATTCTAAGTATATAAGTCGACTTAAAGGAGGTATAGGTCGACTGTCCAGACAAGAAACTGACATAATTTTACACAGTAAGTTCTAAGTACACCAGTCGACTGACAAGGGTCTCAGTCGGCTGTCCAGATCGAATTTCAAAAGGCTAATGACACAACAGTAGGGTCTTACCAGTCGACTGATAGGTAGACCAGTCGGCTGTCGGCCAACAGTTTTCATAACTTAGGTCTGAATACAATAATTAAAACTGGAGTTTTCTAAAGACTCATTGTTTATGAAAATAGTTCGTATTCAGGTAAAATGACAAATCTCAAAGAATCTTCATTATGGGTATATTACTCAAAACATCAAATATGTCAAAACTCAAGTTCTCATATTCTAGATCACTAATTCTTTCTCAAAACTAAATTCCTTCCACAATTCTAAATCATAATTTGATTTACAAAAATAAGATCCAGATGCACAACATCCGACCATACTCAAATCTTAACATGCTTTTTAGCAACAAATTTTATAAACAAAGATCTACTATTCTTTCATAGATTTCACAACATGGTACAACAACATCAACTATTCACATGAATCATACCACAATACAAGATCTATATCATTCACAACATCAAATCAATACATCATTGACACTCGCACACATAGATCAACAACAAGACGAATTTATAACATTCACAAATCAAAAACAAAACACACAATGTCACTCACATAAATCAAACAACAAAACAAACTTATATCACTCACCTTTGAATTGAAAAAATCCAACGAAAAGTCTTCCTTTTTGCGAGATCCAAAAATTCTCCTCTTGATCACCAAGAAAATAATAATATAATAAATCTGGAGTTGTGCAGCGAATGACGCCTGCACACCTTCTTTTATACAGGCCGGGATTGAAAGGAATTAGGATTTTGAAGTACTTTTGCAAAATAGTCCTTTTTCAATTTATTACTTCACCTATATAACCTTCCTTAGTTAAAATAAGTTAAATAAAACAAAACTAAATAAAATCCTTTTACCACTAAGTTTTCCAACAACCCAGCACGGCCTAGAGATAAGAAAATTTCGGATTTACACTCAGGGTGGCGATTTTGCACAGAAACCCTCCCTTTTGTAATATTTGCAATTACATCATAAAATATTTATAAAAATCCAGAAAAATCAGAAAT
Source organism: Hemerocallis citrina (assembly GCA_017893485.1). Lineage (NCBI taxonomy): Eukaryota > Viridiplantae > Streptophyta > Magnoliopsida > Asparagales > Asphodelaceae > Hemerocallis > Hemerocallis citrina. The sequence continues at coordinate 56,570,498 of CM030367.1, read as the reverse complement.
AATATCTAGTAATACATATTCTATTTTCCAAACAAAATATTTGACCTTTACTTTCCAGAAAAACATTTGCACAAGATTCTACATAAATTTCATATTTGCAAAAACACCCTTTTTGTTTAAATCTTCACCAAATCGACTTTAAATAAAATATAGATATATTTAGATTTAAATGCTAACCATGGGAAACCAAAATATCAGTAAAAACGAATTTTCATAGTTTATTTAAGGTCCAAATGACTTTTTACATAAAAGACCCTCTCTTTCGAGATATTTGTAAAATAGTTTCTTTATTCAGAAAAATTCCAAAATTTAGAATATATTCTATTGTAATTAGGAGAATCTACTAAAAATATAAAATTGGTTATTTTCACCAAAAGTATTTGCACGTTTTTCGCACGTGTAAAAAGATAAATCTTTAGAAAGTATTTATTAAATCCCCAGAAAATCATTTTAATTTATTTTTCAAATCTTTAAATTTATATTTGAAAATATGGGGTTCTACAGGTAATGGCCAGAAAGGGTAACCTCAGAGCTTGTTTTATGCCAACAGCCTCTCGACTGTTGCAACCGCATCGGTGGCTAGCCGATCTGGACATGTCAGGGCAAGAGCCAATGCTTTGCCATCAATCACACTGTGAGAACCCCTGATCATGTTTCCGAATTTCTAAAGCCTTCTTGTCTAACCAAGCTTTGATACCAACTTCTGTAGCGCCCCGGATCCCTGTTACCGGACATCCGTGACACCTACCAGAATCTTTACCTTCAAATGCATCTCAACACAGTAATAACATGGAAATTTAAAAACTTCTTTATGGCCAAATAAGTCATTACATCATTGATTACAACCGATAACTTGTTCTTGGACAAGGAGTACAAATTACATCAATTCATTACAACTTATTACAAGTATTTACAGACTTCTCTTGATAAGCTATCAGCTGCCTCCTAGAATGGTAATCGACTGATTACTTGTAGAACTTCGCTGAGCGGCCCATCGGCTACCCCGGGACATGCTTGTTAGCTTCAGGCTTCTGCTGCGCGACTCTGATATCTCTGTACTTGTTCGGAACGTATAACCGATACCTAAAAGGTGGAAAACGTCAGTACTTCGACTAACGCAAAGCTGGTGATAATAGCGATCCTCTAAAATTCAATCACAACCAATAATTTATGCAAAAAGGAAAAGTGTTGTGCCAAAACAAGGGTTTAGTGGATTCGGGTTCTAGTGCAGTGTTATGACATGACCTTAAGTCTAGATGCAGCAAACTCACATGCCTAACTTCTAATGCAAGTAAGACTTTGGAGCACGAATGCATCCCATACTACATACGCCCCCAAATCTAGCCGTCTTTCTCCACAATATAGGGATTCGAACCCTCGCCATGCACCCTACTCTTGTACACACTCCAGTTCCCAATAGACTGTCTGTCGCCTAAGGAGATTGCAGCAGTCGGTCTAATTCCGTCCTGCAGTGCCCAAGTGGTCACCGCCACTTGGTACCCACATACGGACCTCCTTAGAAAACACGTTGAACCTGGTCCTTACGACCCTTGGTTCCACATGTCCATTTATGGACTCTCGCATGCGTATTCACCCCTCATCGGGTAATGAACTGATATATACCAAAAAGAAACACAAAACACAAAATTCCGTGCTTTAGGGACGTGAGCACCACGGAAGGTCAATTCCTTCGGGCCTCCCGCACCTTACTCCGGCAAACATTGGGAATCAACAGATCGAGATATGAGCTGGGGACTCAAACCATGAACGGCCGAGAACATATCCCTACGACTGGAAGATACAACACCGACTATGGTTTACTAGGACTAATGCAATTTTCCAACCCCGTAATAAACCATTCTAACCCCTACCTTACTCTAATTGTTTCGGGTAAGAATTAACTGCTTTCACACTTGCCTATCAGCCTCTGGCCCCTGGCGATACCGGTCCGGTTTGTCACTTCCCCAGCTTGGACTTGTCCACCATAATGGCCTATGCCTGCCGCAACCACGGCTGTAAATATATAATTGCCCCATGAGCTCCACTCACTGGCATGCTCGGATGTCCTACGCTCGGCAGAAGTCTAATAATATAGGCTTGATAGGTGCAGGGTATCCTTTATCCTAGTGACTAACTCGAGTCACACATCCCACTTAGGAAAATCAACCATCACAATAACCGAGATCAACTGTCCCAAGACACGAGTCACCGACTCAGCTCACACACAAGGAAAAAATGCTTTCACAATCCTTAATCCTAACCCAAACTAAGCAACCTACGGGTCTCTACCCGAATCTCAAAATGGTCATCCCTCTATCGATACAACTCCGATTGGAGTGTATGGGCCCAACCTAAAAAGGTACGATCCTAGGCTACAACTCCCTAGTTGATCACGAGCTTATATTCAACCATCTAAGTCCTCGACATAGCTTCTCAAGCTCCAGCCTGCGTGCTTCCTGTGCACGGGCTGCACCTTACCAGTAACACGAAACCCTATTCGTTCATCAGAACGACACGAACTCAATTTCTATATAAGGGTGTGGGTGTCCTCAACAACTTTCTAGTTTGTCACAAGCCCAAATTATACAATTAAATCACCCTAACACACTCATCTATCATCAATACACCCATTACACAATTGGTCTCTCAAATTCAGAGCATTCAGCCCTACACTAGTCCTCTGTCCAGTCTCACAAAAATCATAATAATTCAACCGTTTACTGGATTTGCCTCAAACTAGTTTTGTTGGAAAGGTCTAGGTGTTCCCTACAACTCTCTCCTGGATCATGATCCTCAAAATATGCCTCTAACAGGTCTCAATTTTCCAGTTTTTACAGAGTGTCGAAACTGGCTGAAAACAGCACAGTGATCACTCAAAAAGTCACAGTAAACTGCACACTTTCCCAATTGACACAGAAATTATGGTGGTGACACTATACATCATACCCAACATCATGCAAAAGACCTCATGTCAAAATTCTAATTATACAGTGAGTAATAGCTACTGCAAGTTAGCTCAGAAACCATCCAGATTTCTAATTCAACCTCAGATACTTATTATAGATAGATTTTTCTCATGCCTCTAATACCATCCAAATAATTCACTGATTTTTGTAGATAATCATCATGCATTCAGAAATAATGAGTAAAAATTTCAGATCAAAATAATGATTCAAAAAGTCATGAAAATTCCTACAATATCAACCATTCTGTTTTACTTTTCCTGAGTCTGCCTTACGACATTTATCCATCTCACAATTTTATTATCACATCAAATGATCATATAAAAATCTGAAATAATTCATGGATGATCATAACTCATAAATGAACAAAACCTTTTTAATTTTGTGGTCTAATTCAACATATTGTGCTCTCGGAAAAATCCACAACATGATACTCCGAACCAGCTTTTCCTAGTTCCATTCTGACCTCTACTTCTAACTTTTAAAAAGCAATCCTAGGTATTCTAACACACATGCATGCAAACAAATTTAATTAAGAGACAAGAATTTCAAGTTTAGAGAAACTTTCCACCTTAGGTTGTAGTAGTAGAGGGAATCTCTTCAAGCTCCTCTTGGAAATCTCCTTCTCCCTCACTTCCTTCTTTTCTCTCTTCCTTCTCTTTGGGGTGTTCTCTTCTGAAAATTCCAGAGCAAATGGAAGAAATGAAGTGGAAATGAGGGTGATGGAGGTGTGTGGGCCGGATTAGACAAGGGGGGGAGGGGGGTGTAGGTTAGGCTATAGGTGGTTTGTAGGCCTCAAAACCATGGCTTAGTCCATTGGTTTGAGGTGTGTTATGTTGGCTGCCCAACTTAACTCTTAACGTGCTCCAACGAGTGTGAGCAGCATGTTTTGACGAGCGCACGCAACCTACATTCACCGTAGTACCATACTGTGTTATATTTGCATGTGCATCGTGCCGAAAACTAGCAGTTATACTAGTATCGGTCCGTCACGTTCTCGTACATATTTGGTATGCAACTCTCCCAACAACCATTCCGTAGCCCTAACCATCCACCACAATGGCAAAATCGACCCATAATACTACAATCAATTGCATGCGTGCTAACAATATACATATGCATATGCATACATTCAGGTACAGTACAAAACGGGGTGTTACACTATAACACCCTAAATTTCATACACTGAAAATTCGTGACCCATCTAGAATTTTTTACTTCAAATTGAGTACAAACAAAGTACACTACACATGGAAAATAAATTTTAATTACATCACCACTTATTACAATAACCAATTATGTCATCACTGAAATTACAACTTGTTCACAACATTCAAACTTCAAACTTCTACTAGAATACACGGCAAAACTTGAGTCCATGCCAACCATCAAATAAAAGCCCCTACAAAACTGCCAACAATGGGCATGTCAGTTGCTGCAACTGATAGAAAGCTGATGATAATAGCGATCTCTATCTTTCTCACCAACTCAAATATTTAATCCTAACAATGTGAATATCTAAAGTAAATATTTTATGTATGTCAGTGTATGCCATGATCTTAGAAACTAATGCACTGAAATGCATACAATGTTATTTTCTATTGCACGCTTATTTGGAATTCTATGCTGCTCATACACCATAGATTCTGAATGGAAGTCACAAATGTTTCTCCCCATTAGAGGGTTTAGTCCTTCACTATGCAAACCTATTCCGGTAATGAAGTAATTAAGACATAGGCATCCGTGGTCACCCACTACATCTATGGATCCATCTGAGGGTACTTCCCACTAGACGACATTATGTGAATATATTCCCCCTCCAAGCTCCGTGATTATCACTATCTCCATGAAAATTCTGTGAAATAATCTGCGTCCACTGATAATTTCGGGTTACATCATCGATCACGAACATCCCATGAATATTACGCTCTCATCCCGGAATACTGGAGAAATAACTCTCTCCGCAATAATTCTGATGCCTATTTAATCTTCCATCCCGGATTAGTGGAGATTATTCTCATTGCATAGATCATTTCGGAGCGTTCACCCTTGTTCTTGTCATCACAACTCCTTGCTAGTGAATGTGTTTACAAGTCATTAATTACATAGCCTATGTTGGATCCTATAGGAAAGGCAAATAACACTAGAGGGGGGTGAATAGTGCAGTATAAAAACTAACTAAGAACTTAAACTTTTTGTGCTGTTAAGTCGACTGCAAATAGAAATACAGTAGACTGTTGCGTCAGATAAGAAGAGTATTTTACTGAAGAGTTACAAGTCTGATCAGTCGACTTATAGCGGAATACCAGTCGACTTACCAGGCAAGTTTTCGAAATAAAAAAACAGAGAAATTGAAATTGCAAGTTGAGGGAATACAACCACAGAGAGTCGATCACAGCCAAACACAATGATGTATCCTGATTCGGTCATCCCGACCTACATCTAGTCTCCAAGCAACCCACTTGAGATTTTTCACTATTCGTGAAAAAATACAAAAATACTCTACGGGATTTTGACAAAAACAACGTCAAATCCGTAGACCTCTCTCACCACTAGAGAGAGCAAACCCACTCTACACCCTATAGTGAAACCGACTCTAAAACCAAGAGTCCTACTCTCCAACCGAGAGGACCACTCTCACAACCCAAGAGTGAAAACAACAACCAAAAATGAGTTTACAACAACCTATAGCCTTGTATGTGATAGTGCTTTTGTATAGTGGCTATTAGGTCAACTTCTGAATATAGTCTAAAACGAAATCAATGTTATAATAGACTGAAATTCAGAGAACCAAGTTTTGGAGAGTTTGTATGCTTTTGAAACACGTGTTCTTGTTGAAAATAAAAGACTTGATAGTTAAAGAATGCTTGGAGTTTTTTTTGGAACCTTTGCCAAATGAATTCTATACTCTTTTTATAGAGTTAGAAATGTTTGGATGTTGAGAGATAGAATCTCAATTGCCATACAACGACAGTAAAAAATATTTGAATTTGAAAAAACAAGTTTTAAATTCAAAAAACTGCAGCTTGAAATGTCGACTGGGTTGCCATAATGAGTCGACTGGGCTGAGCTTGCATGAGTTCATGCAGTTTTGTACTATGACAGTCGACTGGTTTCAATGAGCGGTGGACTGGTACTCATACAGCTGAACTTATTCAAGCTTGTTTTGACATTTTAATTTTGTAAAACACTCAGATTATTTAAAGTATGTGTGAGTGTGTGTGTGACAAGGCTATTACAAGTTTCTAAGACTCAAAGAAAAGAAAACAATACAATATTACAAGACACTTTGTTTAAACATTTGAAGCACTTTGAATTTTGTCTTGAACTTGAGTCTTTGTCTTGAGCTTGAGCTTTTGTCTTGATGTCTTGAAACTTGATCAATTACTCATGAAAGCTTCATCAGTTTTTGTCGCCTTTGTGTATTTCACCATGGTATGACTTTGATACACTCTGCAAGAGATATGTGGTAGAACAACTTTGTATTGTGTTGTAGTAATCAAAACCAAGAATCAACGGTCTCCCTCTTTTTGATGATGACAACACAATAACTTGTAATAATAACAATATACATAGCAAGATGTTACACATAATTTAAAGATATACAAATGTGAAATAAGCTCCCTCTAAATAATGTATAATATGCACAAAATTGTGAAATAATAACAATATATAGAGAACATGCACAAAAACAAAAAATATAAACACAAAAAACCATATAAACCACAAAACCAACCATATTTTTCTCCCGTTTTGTCATCAACAAAAACATACGGAGGAAGGATACATCATAAAGAACAAAATCAACATTGCATAACCATAACACATTTATACATAAGAAAGCAAGTTCATTGTTGCAGATTACAAATAGAAGATAGAAAAATAACAAATATATAACATAGTTGAAAAAAATATAAAAATACATCAAGTTTATTCTTCGTCTTCGTTGTCATCACCTTGGGAGGCAGGAGGATGTTGTGGAAATTGTTGAGAGAACATGTGAGTAAGGTTAGCAAGGCCAGCCTCAACATTATCCTTTCTAGTTAGGATAAGATCGGTACAATCCATGAGATAATTAATCGAAGTATAAAGACTCTCGGGATCAGTAAAGACAGCTATAGGGCGAGAAGAACTAGAAGCAGAAGACCGACGACAAGAAATGGCTAAAGGAATAGGAGGTACATTCCTTTGAGGAGACCAAGGAAGGAGAGTTAAGGATCTTCATATGAGTTAAACTCGCACAATCAAAAGACTCATAGTGAGTAACAACACTCGACTCAGAATCAAGATCAACTTCATAAAAATTGAAAACATGAGTAAGAAGTGCACCAAAAGGAAGGAAAGAGGTGTGAGCCTTATAGAGACGATTAAAAATGACTCGACTCCAATTTATTTGGATGTTTCCGAAAATGGCATACACCGCTTGTTGAAATTCAAATGAATATTCGTCATAGCTACCCGTTTTAGGGATAATATTATACGACAATATGCGGGCAACAAGCTTGGCTAGAAGAGTAATCAATTTGTTGGTCATTGGAGGACCTCGATTAGGCAAAAAGATTTTTGAAAAAAATAGATTGATCATCCATTTCAATTTCACCCAAATCTAATCCTTCATATGGGATACCCAAAATAATTCCCAATTTTTTAGGAGTTAACCTCATTCGAATATTTTTCACCATAGTAGTAAAAAATATTTCGTTACCATCCTCGGAGGTGGAAACCTTCATATTTGTATAAAACAAATTGATAAGTTATGGATAGTAATAGGGTTGATTTACAAGGAAAAGTAAGTCAAATAACCCACATTGTTCAAACAATGAGGTAATGAGGAACCTATCTACATCAGGAAAATTCACAAATCTACCCGGAAATATTGCAATTTGACAGATGAGAAAAAATTTCTCAACAAGATTGGGATTCCTTAAGCATTGAAGGTAGTTCTGAGAAGATTGACCTTCTTCTACATTAGAACCTCTAGCTCTCTTAGGTTTAGGCATATTTGAAATTCTAGGAAACTTTTGAAAAGAGAGAGAGATCAAAAGATGGTTATCCACAACTAGATAAAGGAGCACAAGGACTCAAGAGACTCGAAATGAAATCAACACCAGAAGCAGCAAATGCCGAAATCTTCAAGAGCAGCAACGAAGTGGTCTTCAGAGCAGCCGACTTTAAATTTTGGGATAAAGTAAAAGTGAAAGGGGAATGAGAAGAATAGGGTTTTTACTTGAGAGGTGCGGCTGAGATAAAGTAGGTTTGAATGAAGGGTCGAGATCGAAAAGATGGTAAAAGAAAGAAAGAGATGCCTCAGTTAAGTGACGATTCGGAATCAAAAAAACCAAACTATTGTCACGACAGTCGACTGGTGTTGATATCAGTCGACTTAGTCGAGAGAAAATTAAACCAAACAAAACATCAAGTAAAACTTCTGTTAATCGACTGGTTAATGATACAGTCGACTGTCCAGAATACAAAATTCAGCCAAAATATGAACAACGAAAATACTTTATAAGTCGACTGAAAAAGACGTTTAAGTCGACTTAAACAAAATAAATTTTTAAGAAATGTCAGGAAAACAGCAAATTCCTAGTTCTCTTCTAAAGTTGATAAAAGTGTCTTCCTTAAGTGGTTTGGTAAATATATCTGCTACTTATTTATCAGTAGAAATAAAATCCAAAGTTATATATCCCTTTTAAACATGATCACATAGAAAATGATGTCGAATATCAATATGTTTTGTACGTGAGTGTTGAACCGGATTTTTAGATAAATTAATAGCACTGATATTATCACACATTATAGTAGGTTTTGAAAATGAAATACCATAATCTAATAAAGTTTGTTTCATCCTCAAAATTTGGGTACAAGCCAAACTTGTAGCAATATATTCAGCATCTGTAGTAGATAGGGATATCAAATTTTGCTTTTTACTGCACCAAGATAATAGTGAATGTCCCAAAAAGTGACAAGTTCCACTAGTAATTTTACGATCAGTTTTACTACCAACAAAATCAGCGTCGCTATACAACAAAAGTTGAAAATTATCGATGCGTGGATAAATTAAACCATATTCAGACGTGCCTTTAATGTATCTTAAAATAAGTTTCACAGCTTTTAAGTGAGATTCTTTGGGATTCGACTGATATCTAGCACACAAATATACACTAAACATAATATCTGCTCTACTAGCAGTTATATATAAGAGTAAGCCAATCATACATCGATAGAGTTTTTGATCGACACTCTTACCTAAATCATCTTTGTCAAGTGTAGTAGTAGTAGCCATACGTGTGGTCTTACTACTAGTGCTATCCATGCCAAACCGTTTGAGCAATACCTTAGCATATTTTCCTTCATTAATAAATATGCCATTTTGTGACTGCTTTATTTGTAGTCAAAGAAAATAATTGAGTTCACCCATGTGACTCATCTCAAACTCATTTTTCAGGGTATTAGCAAACTTTTGACAGCGATTACTATTAGTATATCCAAAAGTTATGTCATCTACATATATTTTTATGATTAGAATATTTGTCTCTATTTTGCTAATAAACAAGGTAGTATCTACTTTACCTATCTCAAAATCAGTTTCTAAGAGAAAAGTTTTTAACCGGTCATACCAAGCACGAGGGGTTTAAGACCATATCAAGTCTTTTTCAATTTAAAAACGTGGTTTGGAAATTGTTCATGTTCGAAACCGGGTGGTTGCTTAACATAAATATCTTCCTTAATAAATCCATTCAAGAAAGCACTTTTAACATCGATTTGGTAAAGTGTAAAATTCATAAAACACGCAAAAGATAATTAGATCCTAATTGATTCTAGTCTAGCAATATGAGCACATGTTTCATCAAAATCACTTCCTTCTTCTTGATTATATCATCGAGCAACTAATCTAGCCTTGTTCCTAACGACTTGTCCTGATTCATCTAACTTATTCTTAAATACCTATTTGGTACCAATTATAGTATGATCAGTAGGTTGTGGAAGTAGATCACATACATCATTTCTTATAGTTAAGTTCATCTTGCAAGACATTCATCCAAAATTCATTCTCACAAGCTTCTTGTATATTCTTTGGTACAAAATCCGACAAGAAAGCCGTATGAGAAATCATGTTAACATGAGATCTTATTTGAATACCGCATGAAATTTCACCAATTATTAAGTCATGAGGATGATCTCTAACTTCAACAAACACTTTTGGTAAAGTTTGAGTCATCACAATAGGATCAGTCGACTTAACAAATCCATCAGCCGACTGATTCACATCAGTCGACTTGAGATCCTTATCAGTCGACTTATCTAGGGTAGTTTGCTATGGTGATTTAATAACATTATTTAAAAGTGATGATTCAATTTCATCTTCTTTAATAACAGTAGATGAAGGCAAAGATTCATCAAATGAAACATGCATAGATTCTTCAATAGTCAAAGTTGACTTATTAAAAATTCAATATGCCTTACTTCTATTTGAGTATCTAATGAAGATACCTTCATTAGATCTAACATCAAATTTATCTAAATTATCTTTAGTATTTAATATGAAACACTTACATCCAAATACTTTAAAATATGATACTTTAGGAATTCTTTCATAGAATAGTTCATAACAAGTTTTCTTAAGCTTAGGCCTAATCAATGTTCTTTTTAAAACATAACATGCTATAGAAACAGCTTCAGCCCAGAAGTACTTAAGCAAATTGCTTGCAACAAACATAGTACGTGCAAACTCTTGCAATATCATATTCTTTCTTTCGACCACTCCATTTTTTGGTGAAGCTCTAGGAAATGCAAATGAATGTGTTATATACCATTCTTGTTGCAATATTCTGAAAACGTTTCATTCTCAAATTCTCGACCATGATCACTTCTAATAGTGACTATGGTTAGAGATTTTTGAATTTGAATTCGTTTCCAGAAATTTGCAAATTCTTCAAAGGCATCATATTTATGTTTTAAAAAGAAAACTCATGTAAATCTTGAAAAATCATCGACTAAAATAAATATATATCTACTTTTATTTAAAGAAGCGACTCTAGTAGGACCAAATTAACCCATATGGATTAATTCGAGAGGCCTACTAGTAGAAATCATTTCTTTTGCCTTAAAAGTAGATTTGACTTGTTTTCCTAGTTGACATGGCATCACATAATTTATCTTTCTTAAAAGATAGTCTTGGAAGTCCTTTAACTAGGTTATATTTAGATAATTTAGCAATATTTTTCTTATTTACATGGCCAAATCTCTTTTGCCAAAGCTAAGAATCATTGTTAGAAGCTACTAAGCAAAAATCATTAGAAAATTCATTTATTTTTAAGCATAACTCATAAATATTGTTTTTCCTAAAACCTTGAAAAATAATATTTTTGCATAAATGAATCATATATTAAACATGCATCTTTTTCAAAAACAATTTTATATTCCTTATCACAAAGCTGGCTAATACTTAACAGAATATCCTTTAATCCACTAACTAGAAATACTTCTTCTATAGTAGGGGTAGTGTTCTTACCGACCATGCCTATTCCAATAACCTTCACTTTGTTGTTGTCACCGAATGTGACTGCTCCTCCATCTATCTCTTGTATGGAAGAAAGAAGATTAGGATGACCAGTCATATGCTTGGAGCATCTGCTGTTAAGTATCCAACGTTCACTTTTAGGTACCTATAAAATAAGTATTGTGAATATGGTACCCTTTTCATTGGGTCCGGAAGGGATTAGTTTTTTGGAAAACCAAACCCAAAGTGAGTTTCATTTACCACAAAAAGCAGGAATATAATTTACAAAATTACATACATTAAGAACATAAGAATTTATATAAGTAAGTCTATCGTTTAGACTCAAGTTGACTGGAACCCAAATATTTTTAGTCTGTCCAGTCGACTTTATTGTATCTTTAAGTCAACTGTTATAAGAAGTCAGTCAACTGAGAGGTAAAATAGGTCGACTTATCTGAGATTTTCGTCTCTTTGAATAAGACTCCAAGCCTCTAGTCAGACGACTAACATTAGGGTTCAGTTGACCGGTCCGAACTACAAAATTACTATTTTCATGAAAAATAGTGGTTTTTGGTTTCTCAAAAAACTCATATACTTTGTTCTTCACACTGGAAATAGAATCAATCTTATTACTACTAGTATTCTTAGAAGAATGATGTTTTTCCAGAATCTTTTGAAAACCAAGTCCAAATCTTTTATTAGGTTGAACTTTATTTGGGAGAACTTCATTTAAATTCTCCTTTCCTTTATTAAATTTAGATATATTCTTGGATATCTCTTCATAATTTTTCTTAAGAGATACAAGATCTACATCGAAATTTGAAGGTCTAGAATATAAAGATTTGACTTCAACATTCAAGTCAGGATTTTCTTGAGAAAGTGTTTGATTGACTTTCTCTAAATTTTTAACTCTAATTTTCTCCTTCTTAAGTTCTTGAAAAAATTCAATGAAAGTATCTAATAAGTCATTTGAATCAATGTTTTCACTTACATCGTTTTGTGTAGGCATGAAACATACGTTCGGTACTTTGTTTGACTCCTCATTCTCTTCTTCCGATGCAGAATCGCTATATCCCAAGTTGCTTGATATGCCTTCTTGTTCTTCATATACTTGTTCTTTATGTACTTGTCCTTCTTGAAGTTAGGAGTCTTTCCTTTTGATTTCACATTTTCTAATGAGCAATCCTTCTTCATATGACCTGTCTTATTACAATTGAAACAAGTGGGAAGTTCATTAGTATCTTTAAACTTGGAATTAAATTTACCTTTTCATAAAAATTTCTTGAACTTTCTAGTGAACATGGCTATTTCTTATTCATCTTCTTCTTCATCTTCGAATTCGACATGGCCTTGAAAGCGAGTGTCTTCTTCTTTTCTTGTTGAGGTTCTAGATCCTTCTTGCATTCTTCAAGTTGTACTTCGTATGCCATAAGATTTTCCACAAGATTCTCAAGAGAGTTGTATTAAATCGTTGGCTTAATCTATGGCGATGGTCTTCTTCTCCTATTTGGGGGTTAGGGTACGAAGAACTTTCCTCACCATTTCTGCTTGCGAGTACGTCTTTCCAAGGGCCACAAGAGAGTTTGTAATGTCTGTGAACCACGTTATCATGTCCAACACATTCTCGTTCTCCTTCATATGGAACATCTCGAACCTGTGAACAAGAACAGATATCTTAGATTCTTTAACCTTATTAGTACCTTCATGAGTTACCTCGAGTGTGTGCCAAATTTGATGAGCCGTTGTTACATTTGAGACACGATTGAACTCCTCTTTGGTAAGTGCACAGAATAAAGCATTCATCGCCTTTGCATTGTTCATTGTGTTTCTCTTCATGTCATTGTTCCATTGTGCCTAGGAAATTGTAGGGGCGGTGAATTCTGTCTCAGTCATGTTCCAAATCTTATAGTTGATGTACTGAAGGTAGATATTCATTCTACACTTCTAATATTTATAGTTTGTTCCATCGAATAGGGGTGGCCTTTGTGTGGATTGGTCTTCATGGTATTGGCTTGCTTTTGAAGTAGATGCCACTGTACTCAACCAGGCTCTGATACCAAGTGTTGGATCCTGTAGGCAAGGCAAATAACACTAGAGGGAGGGGTGAATAGTGTTGTATAAAAATTAATTAAGAACTTGAACTTTTCTTACTGTTAAGTCGACAGAAAATAGAAATATAGTCGACTATTGTGTTAGATAAGAAGAGTATTTTACTGAAGAGTTACATGTCTGATAAGTCGACTTATAGCGAAAAACCAGTCGGCTTACCAGATAAGTTTTTGAAATAAAAAAATAGAGAAATTGAAAGTGCAAGTTGAGAGAATACAACCACAGAGAGTCAATCACAGCCAAACACAACGATGTATCATGGTTCGGTCCTCCCGACCTACATCTAGTCCCCAAGCAACCTACTTGAGATTTTCCACTATTCTTGGAAAAATACAAGAATACGGCCTTTGACAACAACAATGTCAAATCCGTATACCTCTCTCACAACTAGAAAGAGCAAACCCACTCTACACCCTAAAGTGACACCGACTCTAAAACCAAGAGTCCTACTCTCCAACAAAGAGGACCACTCTCACAACCCGAGAGTAAAAACAACAACAAAAATTTGAGTTTACAACAACCTATTGCCTTGTATGTGATAGTGTTTTTGTATAGTCGCTATTAGATCAACTTCTGAATTCATTCTAAAATGAAATCAATGTTATATTACACTGAAATTCAGAGAAGAAAATCTTGGAGAGTTTGTATGCTTTTGAAACACTGGTTCTTGTTGGAAACAAAAGACTTGAGAGTTAAAGAATGCTTGGAGTTTTTTTGGGAACCTTTGCCAAATGATTTCTATACTCTTTTTTTAGAGTTAGAAACATTTGGACGTTGAGGGATAGAATCCCAACTGCTATACAACGGCAATAAAAAAGATTAGAATTTGAAAAAACAAGTTTTAAATTCAGAAAACTGTCGAAACGGCTTGAACTGTCGATTGGGTTGCCATAATGAGTCGACTGGCCAGTGCTTGTATGAGTTTAGGTAGTTTCGTGCTATGAAAGTCGACTGGTTCCAAGGAGTGGTTGACTGGTACTCATACAACTGAACTTATTCAAGCTTGTTTTGACATTTTGATTTTGTAAGACACTCAGATTATTTAAAGTATTTGTGAGTGTGTGTTTGACAAGGCTATTACAAGTTTCTAAGACTCAAAGAATAGAAAAATACAATATTACAAGACACTTTGTTTAAATATTTGAAACACTTTGAATCTTGTCTTGAACTTGAGTCTTTGTCTTGAACTTGAGCCTTTGTCTTGATGTCTTGAAGCTTGATCAATTACTCTTGAAAGCTTTATCAGTTTGTCTTGCCTTTGTGTATTTCACCATGGTATGACTTTGAAACACTCCACAAGAGATATGAGGTAGAACAACTTTGTATTGTGTTGTAGTCATAAAAACCAAGAATCAACAGTCTAGAGCTAACATCTCTCTACCACACTTATAATAAACACTAGATCAACTATCCAATAACCGAACCTTATTCAACCGTTAGAACTCAAGCTTCAAATTTAACTCTAATCATGAACTAAGTCACCCAACACTTCCCTAATCGTTTGCTATTATGTAAAACATAATTAATAATACTAGTTTCATAATAATTTCTACTTCATGGTAAACACTAGACTACACTTGAACTCAATGACAGCAAACTATATACTTGTGTATGAAGTCTAAAATAATTACTAGTCTCACAACCTATTGAGGTCATTGTACTTTCGATTTAGCTTCTAATATTCCTCTCGCATCTCTAATACACCTCTATCATATCTGACTCAACTCTTCCTAAAATAATTGACTATTTAAAGGAACGATTTACACCACTAACTCATTCTTTGGTTTGGCAACAAATCTAAACATCACTTGAGTTCAATCGACTCGACTAAAGTCCAAAATTGACCCAACTATATGTCGCATCTGGCCCATACTCAGCCCAAGCCAGACCCTCATTGTAATACCCCTGGATTGTACAATACTATATATATATATATATATATATATATATATATATATATGTAAGTCTTCCGTTGTGCACCACCTATGGTGCACACAGCGTGTGCACTCGGCCTTCCCACTTTCGTATCGACGATTCGAACCGTTCACATTGATCTACACATCTAAATTTGTCTAAATATGTAAAATCAATTCATTTGAAATTCATTTGCCCATCCATTGAAGTGTTACAAAATTGTATGGCTGAAAATTATTGTTTTTTATAGTCACATGATGGATGGGCAAATGAATTTTAAATTATTTGGTTTTACATATTTAGACTAATTTAGATGTGTAGATCAATGCGAACGGTTCGGATCTTCGATACAAAGGCGGGAAGGCCGACTGCACATGAGTACACACGGAGGGGGGGTGCACAATGGATGATTTTCATATATATATATATATATATATATATATATATATATATATATTGTAATGCCCTGATTTTTTCATTTAATGAAAAAATTATTTATTTTGCACGTGCAATATTTTGGTTAATATTTTCATCAAGATGAGTAAAGATATTTTAATATGTGCTTTTAAGTATTTTATACAAAAGCCTTTTTTAAATGGATGAAAAGCCTTTTCTTTTAAAAAGCCCAAAATGTAATTCATTTATTTTATTATAATAATTATTTTGGCCCATAAACTAAAGTCCATGGATTAATCTATTTTTATACAACTTGTCATGTAGAATACAATTTAAAAGTCTATTTTATTTTTTTTCAAAAATAAGATGTACAATTTTGGGCCTAGTTGCATGCACGTGCACTACACGTACACGTGCAATATGCATTTTCTCCAAGCATGGCCGGGAATGCTTCTTTGGAGGGAAACTCAAATTTTGAGTGGAGTCATGGAGTGATGGTTATTGGATCATGGGTAGTTTGTGTAACTCCTCATTAAATCTCCACCATTTGTTCCTAACTCCTACTTCAATCCTAGCCATCTATTTCTCTTGATTTTTAGTATAAATACCCCCCTCCCCCCCCATGGCTAGTTATCCTTGTGCCTATTAATCTTTCCAAACCTATAGTCTAAGTTGCTTTATCTAGTAGTATTTTTTTGAGTTAAAAGATTGAGTGTGTGTGGGCTTGTTCTTGCAACAACAAGAAGAATGAGAGGTCGGCTATTCTAAGGAGGGAGCTTTCGGTTTTGGGTGTGTGCTTGGAGGTTCGTGTGCGCGCATCTAGGAGGAGGAGCCATTCGTTGCAAGGACATCTGTCTAGGAATTGTTATTTGTGTTTGTCTCTCCATACGAGGTGGGTAAATTTTCCATGTGTCTAATTAGGAATGCATGCTAGATTGAATTGAATGAACGAAGCATGAAAATGATTGATAAGAGTACACATTTAATTGGAAAATGACCTATTGATTGATTGATATATGGATGTGCAATTGTAGGTGGTTCTATTAGTAATGACATTGTAAAAAGACTGCAAATGGCCTGTACAGTCGACCGTCAAGTGGACAAGTCGACTGGTACGAGGCGGGTGTTTTTTCATGATTTCTAAATTATAATCCTTATTAAGACTAAAGATTTAGTTGTGTATGCGTATGCAAACTGAAGTGCTAGAACGATTGCTAAATCAATATCCTCCATGCAGTATATAATTTAGAAAATATGAATGGATGAAAAAGAACTAGTGATGATTAGAGAACTGGAAATGTGAACAGTCGACTGGCTTATTGAAATGAAGTATGTACAGTCCAGAGTTCCATGAAACGATGTATTTTAATGTGATGTTCTAGTGTGTTAAATTGAGATTAGTAGTCATCTCTGCAAGTAAATGATGAGTAAATGAAAGTGCATGCTTAGCATTTCTTTGGAGAAAAGAAACACTAGTTATGTAAAATTTACATTTAATTGAAACCACGTTGTGATGTTAGTAAACAGATAAGAAATTACATGTTATGTTGGCACGAATATAATGTAATATGTGAATGGAAGAACGGAAGGAAAGATGGTTCCTTAATTTGGAATTTAACCTGTTCAGTCGACCGAATGCTTGTAGCAGTCAACTGTATTGAGCATGGATAGTGTATAGTTGAATCACCCAGTACAGACGACTGATTGGAATGACAGTCGACTGTTAAGCGGATGACATTTTAGATGTGGAAAACTGCGGAACAGCCGACTGGCCATGTGCAGCAGTCGACTCTTCCGAGCGTTATTGATGAACTGTATTTGACTGGATAAGTCGACTGGAGGAGCTCCAAGTTGACTGTCCAGAGTGCTTTTGGTATATCAGAAATCTTATAATTTGTTGTGGTAAAGATTGTGAATCTTATGGTCGATATTGGTAAACTCTATTTGCCTTTGCATAAATTTACATGAAGTGAATCATTTATTTTGAATTGTGGGAATTAAATGAATATGAAAGCTATGACATGAAAAAGAAAATCTGTTGAGATTATGAAATGAACTCATGAGTTGGAAATGCTCAGATTTTTAGTAATTGTGAACTGGAATTGAAACGAAAGGGTAGCTAAGTCTCCCCCGGCATTTGGAAAGAAATGAAATGAGATATTGAAATGAAAGACCAAGGTTGGTCATGTTTGAAATGAATGAATAAGTCCGGTTTAGTGTAGAGGCTAACTCTAGAGCTTTGATTTTGTTCATGATTCTAATAAAAACTAAGGATTAGTACATCATGGAGACGTGATGAAAGTAGGAGAAAAACACGAGTATGAGGGCCATCGGATTGGCGGTGTGAGAGTGATCCACAGGCTGCCTGCTTGATGCGTCAAGACATGGCTTGGGCACTACTCCAGAATTATCGTTCCGGTGGCAACGCTTGTGGGGTGTTTGGTGACTGCAAGAGGATCGTGTGCCATGAAGTGAGGCTGAATTACCACAGGCTGTCTTCACGATGCGTCGTGACATGACGTGGAATTCCCCTCCAGAATTTTCTGTACACGAGCTTGTACTCATAGATCATCTAAGATAGCTACCGTAGTTACAGTAGTAGATTAAGGCATGGCGAGGGATTGAACCCTACAAAGATGAAGAACGAATAAGAGACTTGCCCTCAGACCTATGTGGTATGGGATGCATAGAATCCGAACAAGTGCGCATTAGTGTCATCTAATATAAATAATTGCATTAAGGACTAAGTGCACAATCACAACACGACATCAATAGGGTAGTCCCTTTAGTTTGAAATATGACAAGTTTGTGTTTGCTAAATATGAAAATAAGTTATACTATTTCCGGCATAGAGAGGATGACCGTGTATAATGATCGTCGGTTGAATAAACTGACGTACCCACAGTCTTATATGCAGGTAAATGGCTTGATACAGATTAAAGAGGAACAAATGCTTAAAGATTACTCGATGTTGTTGTACATTTGTTTCATTGTTGTAAATTTTACTTCCGCTGTGCAATGTAAAGTGTAATATTGATGTAAACTCTGATGTAAAGAAAAAAGTTTAAATTTTCTTGTAAAATTGTACTAAAGGAAGCGAAAAGATCCTGTAGAACTTCTCGAATTCAGTGTATTTGGGATTCGGGGCGTTACATATATATATATATTGTCTGTATGGTTGCATATGATTGGAGTGTTTTATTTGATTATATGAATGATGGAGTGCGGTTAGGTCTGCGGGCGGTCCATGAGGGTGGTTGCATTCTAGATGGTGCACAAGAATGAGGAGGACCGATACTAGTATATACACTTGTTTTGAGTACAGTACGCATGCGAATATTCAATTGTATGAAGCTACAATGGGTATACCTTGCATACACTCAAATCAAACCTCTCATCTATCATCTAGAACTCAATTAAGAGCTCAAAATTTCAGCAAACATTGTAACCTAGAAAACGAAGATAAGACCATGGTTTTCTTGCAAAACCACCTAGTCTACACCATAGCCCCTACCCCTACCCTACCCTATGGCCGGCCTACACCCCCCTCCCTTTCCTCCCACTTTCCTTACTATTTTCTCATTAAAAACCCACTTCATTCCCCTCCCAAGTTCTGAAATTTCAGAACACCAAAAAAAAAAAAGAGAGAATGGGAGAAAGTGGCAATTTGGAGAAGAAGATCTCAAGCTTTGGAGATAGCATTCTTAGAGGGGAAAGCTCAAGACCATCACCTTCTCTCAAAACCAAATCAGGGTGGGGAATTTCTCTAAACTTGTCTTGTTTATTCTTGTTGATTCTTGCATGCATTAGTAGTGGTAGGAGTTGAGAATGGTTGTTTAAGAGATTGAATGTTGAATCTGGAACTAGAACAGAAAATCTTGATTTGCTTGTCATTTTTCTAGAAGTTCCCGAGAACAAACTACATGGAATTTGATGATGAAATTTTCAAAGATTGTTCTCTTACGTGTTTATATGATGCATGAATTATTTCAGAATTTTTTGAGGTTGTTTGATATTTTAATAAAATACGTTTTTGGAACAGAGCCGTAAGGCAGAAGTAGGATTTGTTTACTGTGATACCTGAGATTGACATAATTCTTATAATTAGTTGCACAAGATATTATTCTGAAATTTTTGCCACGTTTTCTTATATCTATCTAGACTCTACGGAAAAATCATGAAATTAATTGGATGAAGTTACATGCATGTTCAAAATTAATCTATCAACCGTAGTTAGAACTATAACTGAAGAACAATATGATCTTTATGCATGTTTGAAATAGATAAAACACAGTGAATACTTGGAATTTGGATTTGAATCTTTTTGCATGTTGTTCATTATGATGTCTAGTTTCTGTAATGTAAATTTGGTGACCATTGGATGAATATATGAATTATGATGAATTTTGTACAGTGTATTGTGCTTAATTCAGCCAGAATAGGACACCTTAATGAGATGATACAATTGAGGACCTGTAAACGCAAATTTTGAGGAAGTGTTCTCTTAGAGAAATGTAGTAGACATCTAGAGATTTCTGTCAAGCCTTATTTGAGGTCATTCCTGTGAGTAAATGATTTCATATGATTTTTACAAGACTGCACAAAGACCAGGATTTGAGCTGAGAGCTCTGTTTGAGTAACGCTTAGTGTGTAGTTCTGTACACCTGAGAGTAATGTAAGTTTTAGGGTGATCAAATGACATAATTTGGATTTGTGGTTAACTAAGGAATTGTGGAGGACATCCACACCTTTCCATAGAACCTGGGTTTGTAGCATTCCGATGAGAAGGTAGTGATTTATGCTACTGGTAAGGTGCAGCCAGTGTACAGGAAGTACATAGGTTGAGGCTTGAGAGGCCAATTTTAGGGACTAGATGATAGAATCTGGGAAAATGATCAACTAGGAAGTTGTAGCCTAGCTCTTTACCTTTCCAAATTGGGCTTGAACATTCAAATTTGAATTGTATTGTGGGAGTTATGATCTTTTTAAGTTTCAGGCAGAAACACCGTAGTTGCTTAATCTTGGGTTTGGACTAAGTGTTGAGAAGACCCCTCCCCTGTGTACAAAAAGAGTTGATGACTCGCTGTTGGGGGATGATTGGTGCTTACTACTGGTTTCGTTTGACTCCCATGGTGATTTGTGACTCGAGTTAGTCACTAGGGTATGGTGATGCCCTACGTCTGTCGACCCTAAAAATCGTGAATTTCTGCCGAGGCGTTGGACGTCCACACTGGTGCCGTCAAGTTATATACAAGCCGGGGGAGGCTAAACGCGGGCCATGATGTCGGACAAACTCCAAGCCAGGGGAAGTGGCGAACCGAACTGGTGTCGCTAGGGCCAGAGGTCGATAGGCAATATTTTTGGAGGCAATCTTAATATGCCCAAAGTGATTAGAATGAGCCGTGGATTAGAGTGGTGTATTAGTGGTTTGTAACTTGCATTAGTACTAGCAGAACATAGTCGGGTGTTGTACTTTCCTGTCGTAGGGATACGTTTTCGGTTCTCAGGATTGAGTTAACGGTCTCGTATCTCTATCTGTTAATTCCTAAGGATACCGTGGAAGGGACGGGGAGAGCACTCCTGTCGGGTAGGGGGATTTGACCCTCGAGTACGACAGGTCCCTATGCATGTGGGGTATGATATATTATGACGTCACAGGTACGTGGTTTGTACCGAAGGTTTTGCTACGGCTTTCTGAGTGAGGTCCGTTCACGGGTACTGAGGGGGAAACGCGACCACCACACAGGCACTACTGTGGTGGAACTAGACCGACAAACTGAAACCCCATAGGACACAGGAAAATCTATTGGGAACAAGCTGATTACAAGAGTAGGTTGCATGGCGAGCGATTGAACCCTACAATCAGGAGAGGCAAACTCTTTGGAAAGTATGTAGTATGGGATGCATACGTTTTCATCAAAGTTAATTTTGGGAAGGTATGTAGTATGGGAAGCATGCATTCCCAGATGAATTGCATTAGAGTAGGTGCATCGTGTGCATTCTTATTTTGTGCAATATTTTAGGCCATGCTTGGGTCTGGAGTGCATGTAGTATGGGATGCATGCGGATCCAGAGTCCCAAGGTCTTGCTTGCTTTAGAATAGGCTTGTGATTGGTGCATTTAGTTGTTAGATCATGGCATACACGAGCACTAGGGAATTAGGATGCACATTTCTTTTTCCAATCAAGGTGGTTTGTGGTTGCCAGTTTGGAGATCACTGTTATTATCAACATTGCTTCAGTCGAAGTACTGACGTTCCCCACCTTTTATGTACCGGTCCTACCTTTCGAGCAGGTGCAGAGATATCAAAGTCGATCAGCACAAGAATCAAGCCGAGGAGCAAGCCCCATGGAAGCAGATTAATCGTTCAGCGGAGTTTGGCAGTGATCCGTTGACTGCCATTCCGGGAGACAGCTCTTGACTATACAACAGGAGTTTATATATAAATTTTGTAATAAGATGTAATGAGTTAATGTAATTTGTATTCTTGTTCCAGAACAAGACATTGGTTATAATCAATGATGTAATGACCTTATTTGGCAATAAAAAGTTTTTAAATTTCTGCGTTATTACTGTGTTGAGATGCATTTGAAGGCAAAGATTCTGGTTGCATCACGGATGTCCAGTAACGGGGATCCGAGGCGTTACACTCATACTGGCCCAACTCCGGCCTCGAACAGAGCCCAAACCCGGCTCCCAAAACCATAATCAAACGATCTCATTTGGGGCTAAATTCGAGTCCATTTGAGTCCCAATATGGGATAGACTCTCTATCTGGTTTACTTCCACTTCTAACAACTCTAGAACACGAACGTGTTCTCTAAACATTTTTTAAACAGTCAAAAAAACTAAAAACTCCAACAAAAACAACAGCCCAATACTGTTGTTATGCTCCGCTTCCCAAAAATACGGAATACGAGCAAATGACATTGGCCCCGCGAATGACTAACGTCACCCATAAAGTGTTTATCCGATCAACTCAGCAATATTATTAATACAGAACAATTGCACAGACAATAATAATAATCTCATGAACAATAATGCTTGGAATGAAGCAATGTGAAATATCTAAATACAATAAACCAACGTCTGCAAATAGTAATAAAATCTGACAACAGTTCCTAGGTCAAACAAAACATT
Source organism: Hemerocallis citrina (assembly GCA_017893485.1). Taxonomy (NCBI): domain Eukaryota; kingdom Viridiplantae; phylum Streptophyta; class Magnoliopsida; order Asparagales; family Asphodelaceae; genus Hemerocallis; species Hemerocallis citrina. Next base: position 56,547,473 of record CM030367.1, on the reverse strand, counting down.
CTTTAGAGATTTCATGTTCAGGCAGAATTTCGACATCAAGTTGCTATATTTTTAGAATCAGCAAAAACTCAAAATAACATTCATTAAAAATATTTATTAGACTCCTAAACATGTTAACTAATGTTCTGAAAATTATCAGAGCAATATTTTAATGTTAAAATAACCTTTTAATAGATTAAACATGAAACATATAAGAATCTGAAATTCTGGAAATAAAAACATAGCTGTAGTAAAACGAGCATAACTTTTGCTATACAACTCGCAATTTAGAAATTCAAGATGTTATGATAACTAGAAATATGGGGCTATAACTCGTGTTCAGAAATTTATTCATTTTAAGATCATATACTAGGTCGAAAATGTCATGCAAAAATACAGGCAGTAAGCAACATACAAGTTTTTTTTCCCGATATTTTTGATGAAATAAATTGATTTAGCATGATGGGTATCAATTATATAGTTAATAAATCATATAATCAGCATGAAGGGTGTAATAGCATGATAGATACAATTAAAAATACACATGTACATTATTCTAACAACATCCAACATCAATCGATCAATCAAATATACAACCTAGCAATTCCTCTACAATAATTAATTGTGTTATGATTATATGAGTAACCCTATTATGAATACTACATGGATGCATGAAAGATTCAATTTTTGAGTCAATAGAGGCACAAAGTCAAGAATATTGGGGTTAGCTCGTGTAAACCCTCAATAGACTCAATGAAAGATAATTAGTACAATGATACGATAAAAATTCTTGAATTTAATACAATTAGCAATTCAAGAGGGAAAGTGACTTGCCTTAGGGAGGATTAGTTCAAATACCAAAGAATAACGAGATGAGAATCTCGGGCGACGAACCACAAAACACTGAAGCACGTGCACTCTACGTGCAACACCAACACTCAGCAAAAGAACTCCAAAATAGTGAGCACAGCTAATCCCTAAGCCCCCAAAAGAGCAGACACCAAATCGGATCCCCTACTTCCGAACACCACACAGCGGATGTGAGAGAGAGAGAGAGAGAGCGACGGAGTTGCAGCTCGTCAGCGACTGGTAGTGGTGTACGGCCACGTTGGATGGGTGGTGAGCATCGAAGGACGTCGACGAAAGTAGGGGATCGGTGGTCAAGTGCTGCGGTCGACGAGAGCACAGGGCAGAGGATGGGTTCAGGGCAATGGTGATGGTGAGGAGGATGGAGAAGCGGGCTGGAGGTGGAAGATGAACAGGGATGGGGTCTGTGGTTGGAGATGGATGCAGGTACAAAGTGGGTTGCAGAAGGAGAAGTCGAAGAAGATGAAGGGCTTCAACAGTATAGGGGAAGGTTGGTGGCTGTAGAGTAATATGAGGCTAGGGTTAGGGTTGTAGTAGAGTATTTATAGGAGTTATTGGGATATTGGGCTGAGGGGTAGGATCCAATAAAGGGTATGGGTTTTAGATCCACTGGGGGAAAGAATAACCAAATAAAGAAAATCAGATTATATAACAAAATGTAATTTGTTTTACAATATCAAAATAATTTGAAATAACTACAAATACAATTAATAAATAGAAATAGATTTTTGATAAACAATCGAAAGTAGTAATAATAATAACAATGATAATAACAATAACAATAATAATACTAATAATAATAACAATAATACTAGTAACAACAATAATAATAACAGCAGTCAAGGTAATAACAATAATAATTATAATAATAAGATAATCCAATAATAATAACATATTTGATTTAGGCTCAAATATAAATAGTCAAATCAATAAGAAATAGGAAGTAAGATTAAAATACACCATTACTCGAAATAAATAAAAAATTTTGATTAGAAAACACTTCAGTAAAAGATCCGAAACGAATTTAGCACAAAATAAATTTATTTATAATCAAAATATAGAAAATATACGGAAATTACTTATTGGCGGAAATGGGGGTTACAACTGTCTTTTTGGGGCTCTTCTTGCACCCTGAATAGAAGTCTACTCGAGGCCTAACACTCTTAGGTATAAAATAACATGTTGACAATGGTTTTGGGTTCACTTGAGTATGCTTACAACTAGTAAAATGTTGAAATACATAGCCATGTACAGTCAAAGAAAAATAAATCAAAAATAGTGAGCATATGACATGTTTTCTATGTATTTCTTGTTTGTCTAAAACTCGATTTCTTGTCAATTAGCAATTTAAGATATCCCAACCTTACATGGTTCAAATAGATCATGAAAGATAATAAAACATCAAGTAATTTTTGTATGAATGGCATATTGTACAACTAAACCATTAACTATTTGCAAAACTAGCATTTTCAACTTTATATGGTTATTTGTTTATTGTACATGCTATCTATAGTCATGAATGGATAGTAAGCATCATTCCAATAACAACCCTAGTGTCACGCCCCGCTTTCCAAAATACAGAACACGAGTACGTAACGTAGGCCCAGTGAATGATGTAAACACCATCCATAAGCTGTACCAGACCAACTCAGCAATAAGAACAACAAAATACAACCACGCAAGCAATATATGTAACACCCCGTTTTGTACGGTACCTGAAGATATGCGTATGTGTATGTATATTATTAGTATGCGTGCAATTGATTGTAGTATTATGGGTCGATTTTGCCATCATGGTGGATGGTTAGGGCTACGGGATGGTTTTTGGGAGAGTTGTATTCCAAAGATGCACGAGAACAAGGAGGACCGATATTAGTATAAACACTAGTTTTCGATACGATACCCATGCAAATATAACACTGTATGATACTACAGTGAATATATATTGCATGTACTCGTTAGACTGCTCGTCTTGCACTCATTGGAACCCATTTTAGATAAATTGGACAGCCAACACAACTAACACCAAAACCATTGGCTATAAGCCATGGTTTTTCCTAAAACCACTCTAATATCCTATGCTACACCCCCCCCCCCCCATAGAATCCGGCCAATACACCCCCCATCATCATCATTTTCCACTTCATTTCCCCCCATTTGCTCTGGAATTTTCAGAAGAGAACACCCCAAAGAGAAGGAGGAGAGAAAAGAAGAAGGAAGTAAAGGAGAAGGACCAAGAAGGAGATTTCCAAGAAGAAGCTTGAAGAGATTCCTTCTACTACTACAACCTAAGGTGGGAAGTTTCTCTAAACTTGAAATTCTTGTCTCTTAATTAAATTTGGTTGCATGAATGTGTGTTAGAAGGCATAGGATTGCTTTTCTAAAGTTAGAAGTAGAAGTCAGAATGGTACTAGAGAAAGCTGGTTCGGAGTGCCATGTTGTGGATTTTTTCGAGAGCACAATTTATTGAATTAGACCACAAAATTAAAAGGGTTTGTTTATTTTTGTGTTAGGATCATCCATCATTTATTTTAGATTTTTATATGATCATTTGATGTGCTAATAAAATTGTGAGATGGATATATGTCGTAAGGCAGACACAGGAAAAGTAAAACAGAATGGTTGATATTGTAGGAATTTTCATGACTTTTTGAATCATTGTTTTGATCTGAAATTTTTACTCATTATTTCTAAATGCATGATGATTATCTACAAAAATCAGTGAATTATTTGGATGGTATTAGAGGCATGAGAAAAATCTATCTATAATCAGTATCTGAGGTTGAATTAGAAAACTGGATGGTTTCTGAGCTAACTTGCAGTAGCTATTACTCACTGTATAATTAGAATTTTGACATGAGGTCTTTTGCATGATGTTGGGTATGATGTATAGTGTCACCACCATAATTTTTGTGTCAATTGGGAAAGTGTGCAATTTACTGTGACTTTTTGAGTGATCACTGTGCTGTTTTCAGCCAGTTTCGATACTCTGTAAAAACGGGGAAATTGAGACCTGTTAGAGGCATGTTTTGAGGATCATGATCCAGGAGAGAGTTGTAGGGAACACCTAGACCTTTCCAACAAAACTAGTTTGAGGCAAATCCAGTAAACGGTTGAATTATTATGATTTTTGTGAGACTGGACAGAGGACGAGAGTAGAGCTGAATGCTCTGAATTGGAGAGACCAATTGTGTACTGGGTGTATTGATGATAGATGAGTGTGTTAGGGTGACTTAAGGGTATAATTTGTACTCATGACCAACTAGAGGGTTGTTGAGGATACCCACACCCTTATATAGAAATTGAGTTCGTGTCGTTCTGATGAACGAATAGGATTTCGTGTTACTGGTAAGGTGCAGCCCGTGCACAGGAAGCACGCAAGCTGGAGCTTGAGAAGCTATGTCGAGAACTTAGATGGTTGAATATAAGCTCGTGATAAACTAGGGAGTTGTAGCCTAGGATCGTACCTTTCCAAGTTAGGCTATACACTCCAATCGGAGTCGTATCGATAGAGTTATGACCATTTTGAGATCGGGCAGAAACCCGTAGGTTGCTTTGTCTGGGTTAGGACTAAGGATTGTGGAAGCATTTTTCCCTTCTGTGTGAACTGAGTCAGTGACTCGTGTCTAGGGATGGTTGATCCCGGTTATTGTGGTGGTTGATTTTCCCAAGTGGGATGTGTGACTCGAGTTAGTTACTAGGGTAAAGGATACCCTGCACCTATCAAGCCTATATTATTAGACTTCTGCCGAGCGTAGGACGTCCGAGCATGCTAGTGAGTGGAGCTCACGGGGCAATTATATATTTACAGCCGTGGTAGCGGCAGGCATAGGCCATTATGCTGGACAAGTCCAAGCCGGAGAAGTGGCGAACCGGACCGGTATCGCAGGGGCCAGAGGCTGATAGGCAAGTGTGGAAGCAGTTAATTCTTATTCGAAATAATTAGAGTAAGGTAGGGGTTAGAATGGTTATTAAGGGGTTAGGAAATTGCATTAGTCCTAGTAAACCATAGTCGGTGTTGTATCTTCCAGTCATAGGGATACGTTCTCGGCCGCTCATGGATTGAGTCCCCGGCTCGTATCTCGATCTGCTGATTCCCAAAGATCTGCCGAAGTAAAGTGCGGGAGGCCCGGAGGATTTGACCTCCCGTGGTGCTCATGTCCCTAAAGTGCGGATTTGTGTTTTGTGTTTCTTTTGCTATATATCAGTTCATTACCCGATGAGGGGTGAACGCGCATGCGAGAGTCCATAAATGGACATGTGGAACCAAGGGACGTAAGGACCAGGTTCAACGTGTTTTCTAAGGAGGTCCGTACGCGGGTACCAAGTGGCGGTGACCACTTGGGCACTGCAGGGCGGAATTAGACCGACCGCTGCAATCTCCTTGGGCGACGGACAATCTATTGGGAACTGGAGTGTGTACAAGAGTAGGGTGCATGGCGAGGGTTCGAATCCCTATATTGTGGAGAAAAACGGCTAGATTTGGGGGTGTATGTAGTATGGGATGCATTCGTGCTCCAAAGTCTTGCTTGCATTAGAAGTTAGGCATGTGAGTTTGCTGCATCTAGACTTAAGATCATGTCATAACACTGCACTAGAACCCAAATCCACTAAACCCTTGTTTTGGCACAACACTTTCCTTTTTGATTAAATTATTGGTTGTGATTGAATTTTAGAGGATCGCTGTTATCACCAGCTTTGCGTTAGTCGAAGTACAGACGTTTCCCACCTTTTAGGTATCGGTTATACCTTCCGAACAGGTGCAGAGATATCAGAGTCGTGTAGCAGAAGCCTGAAGCTGAGGAGCAAGTCCCAGGGGAGCCGATGGACCGCTCAGCGAAGTTCCGCAAGTAATCAATCGATTACCATTCCAGGAGGCAGCTGATAGCTTCACAAGAGGAGTCTGTAAATACTTGTAATAAGTTGTAATGAATTGATGTAATTTGTACTCCTTGTCCAAGAACAAGTTATCGGTTGTAATCAATGATGTAATGACTTATTTGGTAATAAAGAAGTTTTTAAATTTCCATGTTATTACTGTGTTGAGATGCATTTGAAGGTAAAGATTCTGGAAGGTGTCACGGATGTCCGGTAACGGGGATCCGGGGGCGCTACAATATAACCACATGAATCAAAGAAAAAATTCTTGTAATAAATGAAATAATCAAACAGTATAAATATCCAACATCCGGGATAAAAACAAACTACGGGTCATAAAGCCCAAAAACAAAGTATAAGCCATAATAATGTTCAAGAAAATAAATCTAGCAGCAAATAAAACTATGCAGTGGATACTGGTTCCAACTCTAGAAATGTTGCTCACCAACTCCTTCGGAAACAAATCCTTCAGCACCTGTAAAATCTCGATCTAAAAGGAAAGAAAAGAGTGCCATTAGAGCAGGTCATAGGCGGCAAGTAGAGAAAACAGAGGATAATAAGAAAGCATGTATATTAAAGAATAGGGACATGGTCAAAGATAGAACAAAGCAAATAGCAGGCAATAATATCAAAGGTGTACAATAATCACGCATGTAATGAGTGATGTCAAGACAAGATCAAGCATGAGATACACGTTATTAAGTATTTTATTAGCCTATCTAGTGCACGTACTATTACGTCCCATTCCACAGGTTCAGTGCAAGTACAGTGATCGTTTTAGACAAATGGTGAATTCACGGTGTACTCGGCCTTGATAACAATAATTTACAATCATGAATAATCAATAAGTCATTCCAATCAATACTCCTCCTTCCAAGACAATACAATATAACGATGATGCCTTACCGAGTACATTTTCCGACCGTTCACTACCAAGTCTACCCATAATACCCCGGCTTGTTAATAGTTTATTTTCATCCTATGTGAGCATGCAAGAGAGTGTCAATGTTGTATAATACTAAGTTTGACTAATTCTATGCGCTACAAACAAAGCATGAGGCAAACACATCAATAAGCACAATTCTCATAATATGGACAGTATGACCTTGCTGCACTAAAATGCCGATTACCATCACTACAATATAGCAAATGTGAATCCGCCGGAAGGTCTAGAAAGTAGACTCCCACACGGTTCCAGAGAGTATAATTAAGGCATATAAAAGATATAGGAACTAGGGTGAAAACTCTATTCTATTCAGGTTTTATGTTCAAGCAGCATGCATTAGGTTGTGTTCAACTAATTATTTCAGGTCAGAGGACGCGTTAGTAAAATCTATAAAAATTCAGAGAAGTACCTATACATGTCTAGGTTCAGCTTAATTTATTTCAGATTTTTCTTCTACTGTAAACAGGGTCAAACAAAATATAGAATAGCAGGATACACATGAAATTATGAATCTGGAATTTCTAATATGGCTGTACTAAAATATTGATATCTAGCAAATTACACATCGGAACTTAGATCTTTCAAAAGGATATTAAACTAGACATCAGAGGCTAAAAATTCATGCTTGTAAAGGAACTTCAAATTATGACATTATCATGGGTGAAAATATGATTCAAAGTAAACAACTAACATTTCAGAAAATTGTGTTAACATGAATAGGCAAATAAATAAATCATATGATCACACATAGAATGCAAATTGGTAATCAAAGTGATCCTAGGTGTCAACATGAAAATTCTAAGGTTTAACATACGATTATCACAAGCATGGTAGCATTTCATCAATCAAATTCAATCTAGAACGTTCAATTTAACATGTCCAAGTTATCAAGTAGTCCTATGCATGAATCTAGTTATTTAAATGTGCATATGCATGGAACAATGGGGACTAGGTTTTAGATCAAAGAGATAGCACGATGTTAAAAGTATGTCTGGTTTGCTTGTGTAAACCCTTGATAAACTTAACGGAATTGTCAAAGCAATTTGATAACAAAAATGGACGGGATCTACTTGAAGGAGATCAAATTAACTTGAACAGAGTAAAATGCTAGTTCAAGAGGAGACTTGCCTGTTATATTGCAGATACAGTTAATAAGAATAACGGGTTCAGAATCTCGGGCGAAAACTCCCAAAGGCACGTGCGAAACCTGTGCGAAGAAACCCAAGCAAACAGAACAGCAACAGCAAAAGCCAAGTGAAACCCCACACCGGCCCCGACAGAACACGAGACAACAAACAGGATCTGATGTGCCAAAACACTGGACGGCAAAACCAACCAATCGGCGACCTCTCCATGCCAGATCGACCCAAACAGCAAACAGCGATAAGGGATCCGCTGTGCACCGAACACCGAACAACAAAAATGGCCAATCGGCAAGCATCTTCAACCTCGGCAAGGAGAGAGAGAGAACGGCAAACTGCAGCGGCGGGGCACCATGGCGAAGACGTTGGCACCACGGTCGGGAAGCGATAGTCGCGACAGCAACCTCGACAAAGGCGAACTCTGTTTTTTCGGTTGGAAACAGAGAGCGACGACATCAACGATCGGGGACTCAAACGGCAATGCTAGGGGCTTCGGTGGGTCGGCAAGGGACGACGGAACAATGGCGAGGCACACGGAGAAGGGTTGGGGCAACAGCGATGGGTTAAGGCGATGGCAAAGGATACAGTGGATTGGGTGAGCGGTTGAAGACGAGGACAGGGGGTGATCGGAGGATGGTGGCGAGGCGGTGGATGATGGCAAGGGGATGGAGACGATGATGGTGGTGGTGACAGAGGTCGAACGTGATCGGAGAAGACAACAGGGATAGGTTTTTTGGTTATGGGTTTGGGGTGCAACGAAACAGAGAGAGAGGGATAGGGATCGGGGTGAGAGAAACGGCAGAGAGATAGAGTGAGAGTAGATTTAGGGTTTATTTAATAGGGTATATATAGGGATTCAAGAATTAGGGTTTTGGAATGAGATTATGTGGGTTCTGGGTATCAGTTTTGGCTCCAAAAAGAAAAAAATAAATGCAATAAGATGAGACGAACACAAAGGAGGAAAACTCAAGCTCAAAATAGAAAGAGCAAAATTTGCAAAATGAACAGAATCCAACCAAAAAAATACTGATCGATCAAGAGAGAACAAAAGAACCTAAGAAAGGACAAAATACACTATAACAAATGAATCCAAAAAAATAATCAAAAGAAAACAAAATACAGCAAAACCGAAAATAGGGCTTACAATTCCTACCCACCTTACAAGAAGAATTTCGTCCTCGAAATTCATACAAGAGGTAAATAGGGCAAACCCCGAAACAACAAAACAAAACAAGACAAAACAAAACACTACTCAAACAAATGAGGGAACCTCTCCCGAATATCATCCTCTAACTCCCAAGTAGACACCCCTGGAGAGCGAGGATCCCAAGAAACTCGGACCAACTTGATGACTCTATTCTTTAGCACCTTCTCTCGACGGTCTAAGATAGATACGGGTCGAATTTCACAAGAAAAATCGACCTCACAGATATGTCTGAGTGGTCAACCATATGTCTTTCATCTTTGATATGTCTAAAAATAGGGTTAAATCAGAACCGTTCAAAGTGGGCACGAATCTTAAAGACGCAGAGACAAGATGGTAATTTCACCTACAGACGGGTCCGAATTGGAAATCGGGTCACTCCTCTTAGACCCGCCAACCCATGAACGGATCCGTCCAGGCAAGAACGGGTCTCAACCCGTTAATGGCCAGATCAACTGGATTGGAGGAAATCCTGGTTAGTCCTTATCTTGAGGAGGTGGTTATAACCACCCCTATCCAGCCTCACCGGGAAGTAGGGATTCACTTTTATCCTGAAAAAGATCCCCACGGTGACTATAAATACCCCCTACCTCGTACTGTCACAGGTTATCACTCTTTGTGCACTTGAGCTCTTTTCCTTTACTTTTTCTGGTATTGACAAGAGCGTCAGAGGGTTCGTCACCGGGATCCATCCCCGTGTTTCGAACGTTTGTGCAGGTCCGCAGGAGCACTAAAGAGTCAACTTGTCAACAAGGAATGAGTAGGATTCTGCCCGTTCGAGTTCCTACGAACCTATAAATTCTATCTATTGCCCCCACACCAGATCCAGCAGCAACAGATTGGCACCGTCTGTGGCAAACTCTGGAAAAGCAACCCCACCTTCCTTCTTTAGCCAAAGCTACCCCTAGCCATGCCTCCCAAGAGGAAGCCTGCAAACTCCAATCGAAGAACAACCTCTTCTCATCCTCCTCCCCCTCCTCCTCCAGAGGATCTCCCTCCCCCCATCCAGCAAACCCTGCAGCTTGAGCAGTAGGCTCCACAGTCTATTCTGCAGCCTATAGGGCATACGTGGGGGAGCCCTCTAGGTGAAGCCGTCCCAAGCAACCTATACATCAGGTTCAGGTGTCCATCCACAACGTCTCCACGTATTCTATGGCCTCCCATAGTCCTCCCACGCCAAAGGATCTGCGGGACGTGCTCAACAATCGGCAGACCAAGCCAGGGCCCGATCTTTGGACCCATCTAGAGGAGAGGCGGACCCTCGACGGGAGCACCCGACGGATCGGTCACCACGCTGGTCAGACCGTAGGGGGTCTAACTCTCCCCGGAGGCAGAGGGATTCACCCCCGCATCGCCCAAGATGAAGCCATTCCCCGGCTGGCTGTCCTGCAGCTCGAGCCCATCATGAGCAGGAGGTCCCCGTCAAGAGATCAGAATTTTAGCCATTCCAGGAGGCGGTCCTTTCAGCACTCCACTCTGCCCCCAACAACGGCCCTCGGGTTCCCAGCCCTCGGCCAGCTCCTCGCTTGCGTCGCCTCTCCCAAAGTCCCAGGCCGACTCTGGGCCATCGCCGCCCTTCTCTCATCACCATCGCCGCTCCCAATGTCCCAGGCCGGCTCCGAGCCATTGTCGCCCTTCTCTAGATCACCACCGCCGCTCCCGGAGTCCGTGCACTACTCCGAGTCACCCACGTCGTTCAATCAGTCGACCACCTACTCAGAGCCATCGCCGTCGCAGCCACATCCCTCCTTCACATGAGGACGAGTCTCGGAGCTCAGCCAGGCAAGACCGAAGGGAGGACTCGGTCTACTGTCGTCTCTACAAGATGGAGAGGCGCCTCGGCCAGCTCGACCGAGATGAAGAACGTCGAGCAAGGGACCTCCATCCAAATAGGCCCCCATTCTCCCGCGCCATCATGGAGGTCCCCATCCCCAACAACTTCAAGCCTCCACACTTCGAGACCTACACCGGGGAGACCGATCCTGCAGATCACATTGAAAGTTTCAAAACTCTAATGATGATCCATCATGCATCCGATGCCCTCCTCTGCAAAACCTTCCCAGCCACACTCAAGGGGCCGGCTCGGGTGGTATTCTCGACTTGCACCGGTGCCCATATTCTCCTTCGACCAGTTCGAGGGTCTCTTCCTCATGCAATTCATGAGTAGTTGTCGCACAGAGAAGACGAGCACCTCCCTACTGTTCCTCAGTCAAAATAAGGGAAAACGATTGAGGGACTACGTTAAGCGTTTCACTATCGAGGCCAGATCCAATGCCTCCTTGGAGCCCTCGGTGGCCACGGTCGCCTTCCTGTCTAACGTCCTCAATGCAGATCTCAGGGCATCCCTCGCCAAGAAGCCCCCTCGGGACTTCTCAGAGCTCCTTCTCTAGAGCGAGAAGTACATTCGAGCGGAAGAAGCTCTCCAATGCCCCACCTTTGAGTTGTCGACTTCTGGAAATAAGCGAAAGGACACAGAAGAAGAAGGAGCTAAGAAGCTCCAGAAGGATAATGGAGGTCAGAGGCATCCTCTCCCCCACTTCGAGAAATTCACTCCGCTTAACATGAGTGTATCCGTCATCCTGATGGAGATCAGGAATGAAGGTCTCTTGCCGCCACCTCTGAAGATGAACTGTAATATCCCGGACGGATATTACCGTATATAAATTATTATTTTATTATTATTTTGTTTTAATTCCAAAATTAGAATATTTTGGTGATTTTCACCCGGTTTATTCATAAACATTATCTGTACCCAAATATCGGTCAGTATACATCCGTATTGTATCAAATTGGTACCGTGACCTTCCGAACTAATAATAGAATTTATTTTATTATTATTTCCGAGATTAAATTATTTTATATGGATTATGCGAAGATTTTCGGTATACAGACATATATGCGCACATACGTATAGTATGTCGATTAGTACATTATACAAATTGTGTGTTGTGTATTTTTGGACAACACTTGTTTTGTTATGACAAAACCTATTAGAATGTTATGGTTTATAAATGTTTAACCTAGGTTAAGTATGCATGAAGAGATTAAGGGAACCCTTCTAGAAACCCTCACATAACACCATACCCACACTACACCTCATCCACTTCCTACCTCCACCACATCCCACCTCCCCAAGGGTATGGCCGGCCCCCATTTTATGGGAGGATTTTTTTGCATATTGTGCATGCACATTTGCACTCTCCACCCTCTCCCTCACTCTATAAATACCCCCTCCTTCTCCACCTTGTCTCATTTTTTAGAAAGATCAAAAAGAAAGAAAGAAAGGAAAGGAAAAGAAAGAGAAAACACCATACTAACTTGAGAGTTTTCCCATTGTAGGTTTCATAAGGATTTCTAAGAGCTTAGGAGAAAGAGTAGGAGTGATAGCAAGTCCTTCCTACAAGAAAAGGAGGTGGGGGTTTCTCTTTGTTTGTTTGTTTGTTTGAATTGTTGTTTGATGTTTCTTCTTCTCCTTACCTTCCTTGTTTTGTTTCCTTTGGTTCTTTTGGAGTGGATAATATGATAGTATTGTTGTATGTGGTCCCTATTTTGTATGTTTGTGAATGTTAAAGAGAATAACCACAAGAAATGAATGGAAACAAGTAGTAGTGCTAAATAAACATAAAGATTAAATCTTTATAGTTGTAGTTGTTGTTTGTGTTTGCTAATTGGACTAAAATAACATAAGGCATATGGACTTGTACATACAACCATCTTTGGTTGTAGGACTTGAATGTGAACTCATGGACAAAGCATATGAACCTTTTTATACAACCATTTTCGGTTGTAGGACTTGTATTGAACTTGGACTAAAAAGATAAGCATATGGTTGGTTGAACCAAATGAAGGTTCTTACCTTATTTTTATTATTGTTGTTTTCTTTTATAATCTTAAGTAAAAAGAACCTAAATTAGATGTTAGTTCTAATTATGAAAAAGAAATCACTAGTTGTAGAATGAATAAAAAGATCTTTTTTCTAATCACTAGTTGTAAAAGGATTAAAAAAGATCTCTTTTATGTCCACTAGTAATAATAAGAAACATATACTAATAAAGATTGGTAGAAGTGTTAGTAGATGTTCATATTAAGATAAAATGGTAGTAGTATGTTTAAATAAAATAGTAGTATTATGCTTAAATAAAGTAGTAGTAGTAAGGATTAAAATAAAGTAGTTGTAGATGATATGTAAAATGTTAGTAGCTATTCATGATTAAAATAATGTAGTAGTAGTTGATGTTCATGTTAAATAAGTAGCATTAGTAGATGTTTATAAATTTGTATTAGATGTTCATGTTAAATAAAGTTTTGGTAGAGGTTTATGTTCAAGTAAATTTGTAGTAGATGTTATGTTTCAATAAAGATAGTAGATGTTCATGCTTCATGCTAAGTTAGTAAGTATCATGCTTAACTATTATTCATGCTAAGTGTATAAACATGCTTAGAATGTTGTAGGATTCATTCTAAAATTTCCTATCATGTTAGATTAATTTATTCATGCTTAGAATATTGTAGGATTCATTCTAAAATTTCCTATCATGTTAGATTAATTTATTCATGCTTAGAATGTTGTAGGATTCATTCTAAAATTTCCTATCATGTTAGATTAATTTATTCATTCTTAGAATGTTATAGGATTTATTCTAAAATTACCTATCATGTTTAGGGATGATATTCATGCTTAGAATGTTGTAGGATTTATATTAAAAATACCTACCATACTTAGGAATGTTGTATGTTCATACTAGTAGTTATCCATGCTTAGTAAGATATTCATGCTTAGTAGTTATTCATACTTAATAAGATTCATGCTTAGATGATAATAGGAAAGTAGTATACCATGATAGATTAATTTGTCTATGCTTAGATGATTGTAGGAAAGTAGTCTACCATGCTAGATTAATTTATCTATGCTTAGGTGGTTGTAGGAAAGTAGTATACCATGCTAGATTAATTTATCTATGCTTAGATGATTGTAGGAAAGCATATACCATGCTAGACTAATTTATCTATGCTTAGATGATTGTAGGAAATTAGTATACCATGCTAGATTAATTTATCTATGTTTAGATAATTGGTATATCATGCTAGATTAATTTATCCATGCTTACATGCTTGTAGGAAAGTAGTATACCATGCTAGATTAAATTACCTATGTTTAGATAATTTTAGGAAAGTGGTATATAATGCTAGATTAATTTATTTATGTTTAGATAATTGTAGGAAAGTGGTATATAATGCTAGATTAATTCATCCATGCTTACATGCTTGTAGGAAAGTTGTATACCATGCTAGATTCATTTATCTATACTTAGATTGTAGTAGGAATCATTATACATGCTTATAATGTTGTAGGATTGATGTTTAATTAACCTACCATGTTTAGAACATTGTATGAGTGTTATGGTGAGTGGTTATGTTATGTACCATAATTAGATTGTCATGGATAGATGCTTGCAATTGTATGCCATGCTTAAAGTGCTATAGGTTGAAGTAATAAGGATTTGGGAGACCACTAGTAATAGTTAGTTTGATAAAGATTGTTATGTCGCCTTCGGTTTTCGTTGGTAGAATACCGATCATAGGCTATTAGTAGATTCTTCTGTTGCTTCTAATAATAGAAGATCAAGTTTGCTAGTAAGCATGTTTGGTTGCTTCTAGGTTGATTGCCTGTATGGTTGTTTGCATATGGTTGTGCTCGTACGTGGCTCGACTGGCCCGTATGTAGCTATGGGTCTCATACGTAGTTTAATTGGCTCGTATGTAGGTTGTTGTCTCGTACGCGGCTCGACCGGCCCGGGCGTAGCTGTTGGTCTCATACGTGGCTTATTTGGCTGGTATGTACGTGGTTATCTCCTACGAGGCCCGCCTGGCTCGTAGGTAGCTATTGTTCCATACGTAGCTTATTAGCTCGTATGTGGTTGTTACTCATATATAGCTTGTTAGCTAGCACACTGTTCGTTGTGCTCGTCTAGGATGATATTACCACCCTAAGGGCTATCGGCCATCAAGACATATGTTTTCTTACCCTAAGGAACTGTGGAGGAGTCACTCCTTGTGTACCGTCGAATCTTAACCAGGTTAGGTTGATTGAGGACCGGAGTATAGACGGAATCCAAGTTTAGGGTAGCGGCATGCATGTATATTCGCACGGCCGAGGTCTTGGATCGATGGGCCAGGAACCGAACCCCGAAGGATTCTGGTGAGTCTAGGTTGAGCAGCCTAGTAGAGTTGTCTTGCGAAGCCTAACTTAAGGCCTAGCATGTTATGTTTATAATATTATCATCCCTAGGATTGTTAGAGTCAGGGACATCATTAGGATAGTGACTTGTGAAGATCATTTTACTTAAACCCTTTTGCCGGGAGAGAGGAGTCGGTTGTAGGGGGCACCTTACGACTCACTCGTCTCTGGAAGCAGACTAGGTGGTGTTATCGGGTTGTACCTTCCCGTCAAAGGAATACGTACGGTGCCGTCTCATAAGTTGAGGACATGGGTTTCGTATCTCGCGCTGTTAATTCCTGAAATACTGTGGCTGGGGTGCCACAGGATGCATTGTGCAGTCCTGCGCTTGCGAGACCCCAGAGGGTGCCACAGGGTAGGCTTCGCGCTACCCTGCGCTTGCAAGACCCTATGGTTTGAATTTGGAACGAGGCCCGATACACTGGGATCGTCAGTGAGGTCCGGCATGCCGGGTAGTAGTGAAAAACGGAGACACCATAAGCAGACTGCATAGGGGGACTTGATCCCTTCTGCAACCTCACAGAGTCATGGAGTATTGTCAGGAACAGGTTGTGTACAATTAGAATTCATAACACAGGTTCAAATCCCTATATATGGAGAAACGGCTTGAGATGGGGTCGCATGTAGTATGGGCTGCATGTTGCTTCGGAGACTCGCTGACATTAGAATAGGAAGCATCCTAGTTCTAGTTAAATATCGCATTAGAGGCTAGTCCTAGCACTCACGAACACTTAAACTACACCAACACCATTGCCATGTTTTGTATGTTGTTTGGGAGATTCGCTGCTTTGATATCAGCCTTTAAACGTCAGTGAATACTGACGTCCCCACTTCCATAGGTATTGGATCGCCGAAGTACAAGGGTGAGATTCAGGAGGACTCAAGGCGAGGAAAGCAAGGATTCAATGTCTTATTTAGTTCCGCTGTAAAATGTGTGTTGATCGTCTATTAGTTGGAAAGTACTCTGATGTTAGATGTTGAAGGTGGTAATACTTGGAAATGTAAAGGTAATATTGTAACTCTATTGTAATGTATCGCAGTGTATAATGTTCAGACTTGTAATACATTGGGTGTTGAATGAAAAGTTTTAAATTTTTCTGTTTTTCTGTGTATTGTGACTAATTGAA
The DNA here is from genome assembly GCA_017893485.1 of Hemerocallis citrina. Classification (NCBI taxonomy): domain Eukaryota; kingdom Viridiplantae; phylum Streptophyta; class Magnoliopsida; order Asparagales; family Asphodelaceae; genus Hemerocallis; species Hemerocallis citrina. The sequence goes on along the minus strand of CM030367.1, from coordinate 56,531,092 downwards.
GAAAAGACCCTGGCTCGTGTCACGGTTTCCCAGTATATGGAAATCGGGGCGCTACATGAACATCCCCGGGAAGAAGAGAAACCGAGACAAGTGGTGTCGTTTCCACCGGGACCATGGACACAACACTGATAATTGTCACGCCCTAAAGGATGAGATATAAGCCCTCATCCAGAGAGGGAAGCTTACTCGGTTTGTGAGGATGGACCAAGCCGATTCACCTCCACCGCCCAGGGGCGCTAACAGGCGAACAGAGCAGCGCACGGAGACTTCGAAGGCCGAAGTAGAGGGCATTTTGCACCTGATAAACGAAGGCCCAATGGGGGGAGATTCCAACTCCTCTCGAAAAGCCTTCGTTAGGGAGGTCAACTTCGTGCAGAGCCATCCTCTACCGAAAGGCCTGGGAGTCCCTGTAACGTTCTCCGATAAGGACTTAGAGGGCATTCGCATGCCTTACTACGATGCCCTCATCATCAATCTCCGAAGGACCAACTTCGACGTTCGTCGGATCTTGGTGGACAATGGCAGCTCCGTCAACATTCTTTCTTGGAGGCCTTCAAGGGCCTCCAGCTGTCGAGAGACCGGCTCAAGCTCGTAGGCTACACTCTTCACGGGTTAACTGGGGTCCCGGTTACGATTGAGGGAGTTATAACCCTCGACGTAAAGGCTGGAAAGGCCCCGGTAACTCGCACAGAGCCGATGGACTTCATGGCGGTGGACGTCAAGGCCGCCTATAATGTTATCCTGGGTCGACCAGCTTTGGCCGCACTGCAAGCTATTCCATCGGCCTACCACATGAAGATGAAGTTCCCCACGCCCTCAGGAGTGGGAGAAGTGAGGGGAAGCTAAGAAGCAGCTCAGAAGTGCTATATGACCTCGATAGGGGGTCCGGTCCTCTCCTTGGAAGCCCTTGAACTTCCCCAGGAGGGTAGTCTGACTATCTCCAAGCCAGTGGACGAATTGGAGGAAGTGGCCTTCTCCGAAGAAGGTGCCACTAAGTTGTTCCGCATCAGCAATGCTCTCTCCCCCTCCATTAAGCAAGACATCTCCCGGCCCATATGGGAGAACCGCAACCTCTTTGCTTGGACCGCGGCAGACATGCCAGGGATCTCGGAGGAACTCTTAATGCACCACCTGAGCATCGCCCCTGGAGTTAAGCCTGCCCAATAGAAGAGGCGGAAGTTCACTTCCCAGCGACAACAGGTGATCAAAGAGGAGGTCGAGAAGCTCCTCAACGCCCGATTCATCCAGGAGGTGAATTATCCCGAGTGGCTATCCAATGTGATGATGGTCAAGAAAGCCAATGAGAGTTGGAGGATATGCATCGACTTCACCGATCTCAACAAGGCATGCCCAAAAAACCCCTTCCCCTTCCAAGCATTGACGCCCTGATCGATGCAACCTTTGGGCACGAGCTCCTCAGTTTTATGGATGCTTTCTCGGGGTACAACTAGATTCAGTTGTTCCCTCCTGACATCCCGAAGACCTCCTTCGTGTTGGACCAGGGTCTGTACTGCTACAGGGTAATGCTGTTCGGCTTGAGGAAAGCAGGAGCTACTTACCAGCGCCTCGTGAATAAGGTCTTTCAAGACCAGATTAGCCGAAACATGGAAGTTTACGTAGATGACATGTTGGTCAAGAGCACCCGAGGGCAGGAGCATGTCCTCGACCTTCAAGAAGCCTTCGAGGTGCTCAGGAGGCACAATATGAGGCTGAATCCGAGCAAGTGCGCATTCGGAGTCTCGTCCAGCAAGTTCTTGGGGTTTATGGTCAGCCAGAGGGGCATAGAGGCCAACCCCAAAAAGTTCCAGACCATTCTCAAAATGGCTCCTCCCTCCAATGTCAAAGAGGTTCAGAGGCTCACGGGACGCCTCGCAGTAATTAGGCGGTTCCTCTCCAAGTCCGGGGAAAAGTGCATCCCCTTCTTCAAGGCCCTCAAGGGGGCTAAAGGTTTTGAATGGGGGGAACAATAGCAGAAGTCCTTCGACCAGCTCAAGGCATACCTAGCTAACCCCCCGCTCTTGAGCAAGCTGACGCCTGGGGAGGTCCTTTACTTATATCTCGCATACCTAGCTAACCCCCGTTCTTAAGCAAGCCGACGCCTGGGGAGGTCCTTTACTTATATCTCGCCACTTCGGAGCAAACCCTCAGTGCAGTCCTCGTAAGAGAAGAGGCTCGAATGCAAAGGCCCATCTATTATGTGAGTAAGGTCCTCCAGGATGCCGAACTCCGTTACCCAAAGCTGGAGAGGATGGCCCTTGCCCTGGTCGTGGCGGCCCGAAAGCTCTGCCCATATTTTTAATCTCATTCGGTCGTAGTCCTAACCGACAAGCCCCTCAAGCAAGTTCTGAACAAGCCCGAGGCCTCCGGGTGCCTGATGAAGTGGTCCATCGAGCTGAGCCAACACGACATCAGCTACCAGCCCAGAACAGCAATCAAGGCTCAAGCTCTGGCCCAGGTACTTGGCAATGGTGAGGGAGCTTATAGCCCTATTCGAAGATGTTCAACTCCAGCGGGTTCCCCGAGAGAAAAATGCGCAAGCAGATGCCCTCTCTAAGCTCGCCTCCTCGTCTCTCCAGGGTCTAGAACGAATCTCTTGATAGAGGTCCTTCTCAGACCAAGCATTGATGAAGACGGCTCGGAGCTGATGGAAGCCTACCCCCTAACACTTAGGGAAAAACTGGATGAAGCCCCTCCTCGAGTACCTCTGAGACGGAGTCCTTCCCGAAGACACAAAAGAGGCATGGAGGATCAGAGCACGAGCCGAGCGATACACACTCCTAGACGGGGTCATGTACAAACGCTCCTACACCTATATAGACTGTCGACCCTATCTGATATGCCTTTCCCCGAAGGAAGCGCTCTACGCCCTTAAGGAGTCCCATGATGGTCTATGTGGCGCGCACTTGGGTGAGAGATCCCTTGCTCGAAAACTCTTGAACTATGGCTACTTCTGGTAGCCCACACTACTAAGTGACTCTGAGGAGTACGTCCGCCAGTGTGACTCCTGCCAGAAATTTGCCCCAATCCGTTGCCTGCCCTAAGCACAACTCACTTCCTTGGTGAGTCCAATCCCCTTCGCAATGTGAGGGATGGATTTGCTCCGAACCTTCCCTCTAGCACCAGGCTAACTGATGTTCTTAGTGGTAGCAATAGAATACTTCTCAAAATGGATCGAGGCAGAACTTCTTTGACAATCACTGAGCACAAGGTCCAGAAGTTCTTTTGGAAGAACATCATCTGTCGGTTCGGGGTACCTCGCATCCTCGTAACCGACAACGGGACTCAACTCACGGGAGCAACCTTTTGCAACTTTTGTGCTGACCTTGGCATTCAGCAACGGTTCTCCTCGGTAGCTCACCCCTAGTCCAACAGCCAAGCAAAGAACGCAAATCGACAAATCCTCTCTGGCTTGAAGAAGAGGCTTGGCAAGTCCACTAAGGGGCTATGGGTCAAACAACTCCCTAATGTGCTTTGGAACTATTACACCACCAAAAGAACTCCAACGGGAGAGTCCCCCTTCAACCTCACGTATGGATCCGAAGCTCTCATCCCTTTGGAGGTGGGCCTGCCTTCACCTCGACTCATAGCTTACAGTAAAGCGCAGAATGCGAACCAGCTTCGCAACTGCCTGGACCTCATTGACGAGGTCCGCGAGAGAGCCGCAATTCGGCAAGATACCTACCGTTGTAGGATCACTCAGGCTCATAATAAGAGGGTACGCCCAGCCAACCTAAAAGTGAGAGCCCTAGTTCTCAGAAAGTTGTCGATCTCCGATCCAGGCAAAAGAGGCAAGTTGGCACCCAATTGGGAAGGACCATATAGGGTCTCCAGACTTATTCGCCCAAGCGCGTATCACCTCGAAAACCCGGGAGGCAGGAGAATACCGAGGACATGGAACGTGGAGCACTTGATGAAGTACCAAGAGGGTGTCTAGACACCGCTCCAAGTAACTTCCCCAAGAGCGCTCCAGAAGACATGTCCAAAGTCCTTACTTGTATTTCCTTTTTATAAAAGTGTAAAGGCGGCTCGCAACTTAGAAGAGGCCGCCCAGTTGTTCTCAATAAAAAGAAATCTTTCCCCACAACTTTTCTATCTTTTGAATAGTCTAACTCTACCTAAAAAATTCTCTATTTTGGGGTAGTCTAACTCTACTTACACAAAAAATTCCCATTAAAATGACGTGCTCGGAGTCCAACACTTGGTTCGACTCTGCTTCAACTACTGGCTCCTAAGCAAGGACGAAGCGGATCACCATTCGGAATTTCTTCTACAGCCGTTGATACTTTCTAAACGACACGCTTGGTGTCTAACACTTGGTTCGACTCCGCTTCAACTACTTGATTCTAAGTGAGTACGAGGCGGATCACCATTCGAAATTGCTCCTATAGTTGTTGATATTTTCAAAATGACGCGCTCGGAGTCCAACACTTGGTTTGACTCCGCTTCAACTACTTGCTCCTAAGCGAGTAAAGAGCGGATCACCATTCGAAATTGCTCATACAGCCGCTGGTATTCTCTAAATGACAAGTTCAGAGTCCAACACTTGGTTCGACGCAACTTTTGCTACTCGCGAACGAGTAGGTACCGAGCGTCCCACCATTCAGAATTACTCCTACAATTGTTGACAACTACAAATGCTAACAAAACACAAAAGTGCAAAAAACAAGTATTATTTCATTAAAGTTTGAGGAACAAGTCTAATTACAAGACCAACTGCACATCTTTACAACGAGATACAAAACTTGTGAAACCAAAAGTACAAGACTACAGGGAGCTATTTCAATGCCTCTTAGGAGCGGGAATACTTCAGTTGAGAGACATCCGGGGGCGACGAATGTTGTACTGCCGATGCCCCACCTCGGTGCTCGTTTCTAGGCCGGCGAGCCGAGAGGTATTGTCCACTCCCGTTCTAACGGTGGCCTCAACAGATGCTCTGCTCGATGAAGCGGCCACCCCACATTGTGCATTGGCCGGGCTTCGATGTATAGGGGGCAAGCAACGCATGAGCTCGTGAAAGTTATCCCTCTATCACGCTCTGCCCGAGTGTAAGAAGTGGATCTGACATTACTCCGCTCCGATCGCGCTTGAAGACGAGTGACCTCTGCCTCGAGCTCGACAATTAGCTCTTTAAGTGAGGCGGCTTTCACCTTTATCTTCAGATGAGGCAGTCGCATCGAGCCTGCCCCTCGAGAGCCATCGATGATCATCCACCGAAGGTGAGCAACCTCCATGCTCTTGTCGAGGGTCACCTTCTTTAGCTCATCTCTCTCCGCTGTCACTTTAGACAGAGAGTGACGAAGGCGCTTGAGCTTCAAGCCGAGGTTGGCTTCTGCCGACGAGCCCACGTCATCACCTTCGGGGGTCTTCTTACTAATTTGCCCCTCTAATTGCCTCCTCTCTATGTCTCGGCGAACTAGGGTCGACCTCAGGTGATTCAGCTCATACTTTGCTTTGCGGAGATTTGACTCCGCTTCAAGAAGCCGGTCCTGGTTCCTCACGAGCCCCAATCTCGTCGCCCCTAGACAAGCCTTGAGACGAGCCACTTCGGCTATCAGAGGCACTTCGGCGATCTGTAGCGCTTCGACAATCTGAAAAAAGTCAGAGCACGGAGCTATTGAGTTCTTACGACTCATACACTTAGACAAAAAAGAGCTCAAAGATTTGTCCAACACTTAGCCAAAAAGAGTTCAAAGATTTCTACAACACTCAGACAAAAAGAGTTCGAAAAAATTTTCAACACTTAGACAAAAACAGATAGAATTTTCTTAATCATTTAGAAATTAAAGCGGTGGCCAGTCCGCAGTTCGGCAATACATGGAGAAGGAAAAAAAAAGGAAGTAGAAAAAGCGATTAAGTCAGGGAGCCACCTCGAGGTGCTGCTCCGAGGCACCCTCGCTCGGCAAAGTAGGATTCATCTCCTCCTCGCCATCACTGTCGGCTTCGCCGCCTTCCCCTTCGGGCTCGACCTTAGCCAGCGGAATGAGCTCCTCGCCTTCTATCGGGTCGTAGAAGTAGTACCCCGAGCTGTCAAAGTCCGGGAGACGAGCCGCCACGTGCTTCAAAGCCCGAGCGTAAGCCTCCTCCATGTTCATCATCATGTGGGCCTCTGCTTCATCTTGAATGGCTTTTTTCGCCTCTTCCACCTTCGTCTCGTGCTCCTTCAGCGCCTCCTCCGATGCCTTCAGAGCCTTCGCTAGCTCATCCTCGACCTTGGCCGCCTCGGCCACTGAGTGCTCGAGCGCCCCGACAAGTTTAGTTTCGAGGGCAACAACCTCGGCAGCTCGCGATGCCAAGAGCCATTGTTTGGCCTCGAACAATTTCACTGCCTTGGCATGCTCTGCCCACCCGCAATCGTTCGTCTCCTTCATCTCCTTCTCCTGCTCGGCGAACTGCTCGAGCATATGGCTAAAGTGGCAGAAGGTCAGAAAACAAAAGGAGAAGAACGTGAGAACCCAAAATCACTAACTCCAAAACATAAGAGAGCAGAGTAAGATCACTTACCGACATCGTTGACTGGGCGACCTCCAATGCGTCATCCCCGACTGTGCCAGCCTTCAGAGCCGCGCGATCCTTCGGGGTCAGCAGGTGGCGTACGGCCTGTATGCACATCGCCGCGTCGCATAGGAAGCCGTCAAGCTTCATCACCCTCCAATCAGGGATGAAGAGATTCTTATGCTCTTAGGTGAGGATGGCCTCTGCTCCAGCCGTAAGCGGTGGCACCTCCAATGCCAAGGTGGCACCAGCCGAAAATGCCCCGTTCTAAGACCCGGGGGCGTCGGACGAGGGGACCGTGGCCTGTGGAGCCGAGGGGGGGTCGCTGACCAAGTTGACGACAGCCGTAGGAGCCGAGGGTGCCTGAACTGCTCGGCTGGAAGAGGGGACCATTGTCATCCTCTTCCTTTTCTTGCTGTCCACACCCTTCGCCGTTGCCACACCCCTCTTTGCCATAAGAGCTCTGTAGTCCATTTTGGGGGCTTCTGAATAAGGAAAATCAGAAACGAGTTAGCGAGATAGAAGCAAACACATATATACTAAAGAAAAAGAAGTAAACGGAGCGTACTGGGGTCGATCGGACTGAGACACCCACCGAACAGGACCTCCTTGGTGATATCTTTCCAACCGAGGGTTGGAAGACCGAGGATCTTCGACACGACCTCCTCTTCTTCCTTGGTGAGCACCGGTCCGGCCTACGCCCACTTTGGAACATCATCCTTCCACACCATCAGGAAGCCCCACGGATCGGGATCTCGGATCAAAAAGTATTTATCCTTCCAATGTTTGATGGAGTCCGGGTTCTCGATCAGCTTGACCCCCTTCCTTGGCGACAGGTAGTACCGGTACTCCATCTTGTTCATTCGGTAGATCCGGTAGAGACTGCGGAGAATGACGAGCTGAGGTTGTACGCTGATTGCTTGGCACTGGAGGATAAAAGCAATGACGTGCCGCCACATGTTCGGCATGAACTGCACCGGGCTCAAGCCACACCACTACACCACCTCCACTACAAAGGGCGGCAGGGGTAATCGAAGGCTGGCATTGAGTGCGTCGTATGTGAAGACGCATGTGTCTGGCGACGTCCCCGTGCACACTCGGAAGCCTGGACCGGGGATGAGCAGGGTGTAATGCCCAGATTTTTCATTTAATGAAAAAAATTATTTATTTTTGCACGTAGTGTGCACGTTCAATATTTTTGGTAAATATTTTCATCATGATGAGTATAGATTTTTAAATATGTGCTTTTAATTATTTTATACAAAGCCTTCTTTCAATTCGACAAAAAACCTTTTCTCTTAAAGCCCAAAATTTAATTCATTTATTTTATTATAAAATTATTATTTTGGCCCATAAACTAAAGCCCATGAGTTAATTTATTTTTAAATACAACTTGTCATGTAAGATACAATTTAAAGATTATTTTTATATAAAATATAATGTACAAATTTTTGGAGGCAAATGCTTACACATGCATTGCACGTACACGTGCAATGTGCACCATTCTATGCTAGGCCGGTTGGAGCTTTTGGAGGGAAAGGGAAATTTTTGAGTGGGATCATGGTGGAGATGGTTACTCATCATGGGTAGTTAGTGTAACTCCTCCTTAAATCTAAGTCATTGGTTCCTAACTCCTACTTCAATCTTAGCCATCCATTTCCCTAGATTTTTAGTATAAATACCCCCCCCCCCTTTGGATGGTATTCTTGTGCAAATTAATTCTTCCAAACCTATAGTTCAATTACATTATCTAGTAGTTAGTAAGTGAGTAAAAGATTGAGTTGTGTGTGGGAGTTGTGCTTGCAACAAGAAGAGGAGGCCGGCATCAAGGAGGGAGTGCTCAGGTTGGCTTGTGGAGTGCTCGGAATTTTGCTAGTGTGCGTGCATCTAGGAGGAGGAGCATTTCGTTGCAAGGACATTTGTCTAGGAGGTTACTAGTTGTATTTTCTCTCTATTTAAAGTGGGTAAATTTTCTATATTTCTAATTAGGAATGCATGCTAGATTAAATTGAATAAATGAAGCTGAAAAATATTAATAAGAGTACGCATTTAATTGACCTATGGATTGATTGAAATGTGGATGTGAAATAGTATGTGGTTCTATTAGTAAAGGCTAAATTGTGAGTGAATTAATTATGGCCATGGATTATTGAAGATAATTCCATTATCTACATCACAAATTATATACAAAAAGTTAGTAGATTGACAGTACTATTTTGTGTGTTTAAATGAATCTTTGTGATTCATTGAAATGAATGAATTAAAATATAGATTTGTATGTTTGGTAAAAGATTAAACATAGAGAATTAATGTGAAGTTGCTAATAAAGGGATTAGTGGTGTTAATTGTTAAGAAATGTCAAAAAGAAGAAATGTGGCAGTTATAATGTAGAATCCGAATTAATTGTATGAGAAATATGTTTTAATTATTACAAAAATTATTTTGTTCATGCTGGTATGTAAATTATGTGAGGAAGAATCAATCTGGAACTGTACAGTAATTTTTATAAAAGCAAAATGAAATGAGGACTAGTTGAACATCGAAACATTTTAATAACAGAGAGAATTGGTTTAAATGAACTTAGAGTTGTACCATTGACAACCCGAGCGCATAGCTCAAGTGGTTAGGGACGGCTTTAATCGCTACAGTGGTCTGAGATCTCTGGTTCGAATCCTTGTGGAACCATACTTTTACTTCTTTTTCACAAATAATACAAAACAGCGACCGAGAGCATTTAATGCTCTCAGCACCTTTCTATACCGCAGGCGCAAGTGGCCTAGTGGCCTGTGCCTTCGGCTGTGTTCCCTGTGGTTCTGGGTTCGAATCTTGGTTTCGGCAGTTTGGAAAAAATTATTTTTTGGATGTTTTGGTGATAAAAAATTATGGAAAAAATATGATTATTCTTCTAAAAATATATGGGACTTATGAAAAATAATTTGGGAATTATTTACATTGAATAAAATAAGATTTGAGAATAAAATGTATAATTTAGACTTATGGTTATATACTTGTATGGTATAAAAGTTGCACTTTGTAGAAAGGCTTGAAATAACATATTAGAAAAGAAGTGGAATAAAAAATAGAAATTATATGTAGTGATGCATTGTGAATTATTCTCATTTGAGAATAGTGTGAAATTTATGGTATGTGAATATTCATTTAGTGATGTGATTTCAATGTGAAATTGATATTTGATGAAGTATAAAATTCCATGTGTGATTATGGACTATTGCATAATTTAGAGATCATGCTATTGAAAAAAAGAGAAATCTGTTATGATTATGAAAATGAATTTATGAGTTGGAAATGCTCAAATTGGAAATTGTGAATTGGAATTGAAATAAAGGAGTAGCTAAGTCTCCCCCGGCAATTGGAAAGAAATGAAATGAAATTTGAAATGAAAGACCAAGGTTGGTCCTGTTTGAATAAATGAATAAGTCTGGTTTAGTGGAAAGACTAACTCTAGAGCTTTGATTTTGTTCATGATTCTAATAAAAATTAAGGATTAGTGCATAGTGAAGACGTGATGAAAGTGAGAGAAAAACACAAGTATGAGAGTTAGAGTTTACGGTGCGGGTGTGTGAGCCACAGAATGCATGCTTGATGAGTCAAGACATGGCGTGGGCACAACTCAGTAATGATCGGACTTTAGCCACGCTTGTGGGATGTTTGGTGACTACAAGAGGATCGTGTGCCATGAAGGAGGCTGAATTGCCACAGAATGCATGCTTGATGAGTCAAGACATGGCGTGGGGTTCCCCTCCAGGTTTTCTGTACACGTGCATGTACTCATAGATCATCTACGATACTTACCGTAGTTACAGTAGTAGATTAAGTCATGGCGAGGGATTGAACCTTACAAAGATGAAGAACGATTAAGAGGATTGCCCTCGGACCTATGTAGTATGGGATGCATAGATTCCGAACAAGTGCGCATTAGTGTCATGTAACATAAATAACTGCATTAAGGACTAAGTGCACAATCACAACATGACATCAATAGGGTAGTCCATTTAATTTGATATGTGACAAGTTTGTGTTTGCTAAATATGGAAAATAAGTTATACAATTTCCGGCATAGAGTGGATGGCCGTGTATAATGTTCGTCGGTTGAATAAACTGACGTACCCACAGTCTTATATGCAGGTAAATAACATGATAAAGATTAAAGAGGAACAGATGCTTAAAGATTATACAATGTTGTTGTACATTTATTTAATTGTTGTAAATTTTACTTCCACTGTGTAATGTAAAGTGTAATATTTTTATGTAACTCTGATGTAAAGTGAAAAGTTCAAATTTCCTTGTAAAATTGTACTAAATGAAGTGGAAAGATCCTGTAGAACTCTCGAATTCAGTGTACTTGGGATTTGGGGCGTTACAGAGTGGTATCAGAGCCATGCTTCACACTTGTACAAATTTATAAGGAACGACACCCTAGAAGTGGACATTAGAGTGTGTGTTTAAGTCTAGAGATTTAAATGTAAGTGACTTACATTTGTGTTGCTCTATGACTTATGCTTCTTCCTCTCTATTTCTAAGATGGCTGATCACTTCGACCCTGCTGGAGACGACGACTGGCATATCATCGAGGAAGAGTACCATCCTGGACAAGCAGATTCCGAGGAAGAGTACTACCCAGGGCAAGCAGATTCCGACGGAGAAGAATGACCTGAATCCCGAGAGATCACCCCACCTCTGGATTCATCTGATGACTCTTCTGACGAAGAAGAAGAACCAGCTCCAAATAGTCTTGTGACATCTCTTCAGAGGTAGGTAGAAACACTGCGAGAGAGAGTCGGATTATTGGAGGCTCAGCTAGCAAGCGCAAGGACGACTTTTCTGTTCTCAGTCATCGTGTATGGGAACTCGAGAAGAGGAAGAATCTGACAGATGTGCTGAAGGAAGAAGTTGATGAACTACGGGGAGAACTTCGAGAAACGAAGAGGAACTGTAGGAGCTAGACTGTTGTAGCTTCTACTGTTTTCATTCTGATGTCAAGAAATGTTTTTCAATTCGAATGTATAAAGTTTGGAATTCAATGAAATACAAGTTGATGTCCTATACTTCGAATTTAAAGGATCTTTTGCATCAGAATTTAAATGGAATGAAAGCTATTGTGTTGTTCGATACTGGATCCTCTCATACTTTTGTGTCTCCTAAATTTGCTAAAGTGTTGGGAGTTGAACCAAAGATTTTTCTAGGCAAGATCTTAGCAGTAGCTACTCCATCACGGGAAACTTTAACCACTTATCGGTACTATGCGGATTGCGAGATCATGATTGGAGATAGAATCTTCGGGATTCATCTGATGGAGCTGACTATCTTTGGAGTTGATGTTATCATTGGCATTGATTGGATGTCGAGGTACAGTGCAAGCATCGAGTGCAAGACCAAGATGGTAACAGTGAAGGCTCCAGGTGGACCAGAAGTCACTTTCCAAGGAAAGAAGAAGTGTTCTATGCTGGTGGCAGCTATCCACAAGGAAGAGACTCCTGTGGAAGTGCAAGGTATTCATGTGGTTCGGGACTATTCGACTGTGTTCTTAGATGATTTTCCCAGGTTACACCCGCATCGTGATGTAGAGTTCAGCATCACTGTTCAACCAGGAAGTGCACCCATTTCTAAGGCAACATATAGGATGGCTCCAGTGGAACAGGATGAGGTGAAACGGCAGATTGAGGAACTGTTGGAGAAAAGGCTTTATTCAACCTAGTGCGTCACCTTGGAGAGCACCAGTGCTTTTGGTAAAGAAGAAGGATGGATCGATGAGAATGTGCATCGACTACCGAGAGCTGAATAAGGTCACTGTTCAGAATAAGTATCCTATTCATCGAATTGATGACTTGTTCGATCGTCTACAAGGAGCAGCTGTTTTCTCCAAAATAGATCTTCGATCAGGATATCACCAAGTTCGAGTGAAAGCTGAAGATGTGCACAAAACTGCATTTAGAACTCGACATGGGAATTACGAATTCTTAGTTATGCCATTTTGAGTGACGAATGCACCCGCAATCTTCATGGATTTGATGAACAGAGTTCTGAGGCCGTTCATTGATTCTTTCGTCGTGCTGTTTATCGACGATATCCTCGTGTACTCCAAGTCAGAGGAGGAGCACACCGAGCATCTGGCAGCAGTTTTGAAGAAGCTGGAAGAGCAGGAGTTGTATGCCAAGTTATCCAAGTGTGATTTCTGGAAATCTGAAGTGGCATTCCTAGGTCACATCCTTTCTAAGGAGGGAGTGGCAACTGACCCTCAGAAGATAGAGGCAGTGAGAGATTGGGCTAGGCAAACTATAGTGAAGGAAGTCAGAAGTTTTCTTGGGATGACTGGATACTACAGGAGATTCATTCAAAGTTCTGCTCAGATAGCCGTGCCGCTTACTGGACTGACCAAGAAGAATGTGGACTTCAAGTGGACTGAGCAATGTGAGGCAAGCTTTCAGGAGCTGAAAGAGAAGCTGACTACTGCGCCTATTTTTTTTTGCCTAGAGCAGGTGTTGAGTATGATGTTTATAGCGTTGCTTCACATCGTGGGCTTGGTTGTGTCTTAATGCAAGAAGGAAGAGTAATCGCTTATGGGTCTAGGCAACTACGACCGCATGAGAAGAATAACCCGACTCATGATCTGGAGTTGGCTGCGATTATCTTTGCCCTGAAGCAATGGAGGCACTACATGTATGGTGAGAAATTGAACATGTACACGGACCACAAGAGTTTGAAGTACATATATCAGCAGAGGGATCTGAATTTGAGGCAGCGGAGATGGTTGGAAGTGCTTGAGGACATGCGACCTGAGATCAAGTATCATCCTGGGAAAGCTAATGTTGTTGCTGATGCACTTAGTCGCAAGAGCAGTTTATCCAGTTTGATTACAACTCAGAAGCATCTGATTGAGGAATTGGATCGAGCAGGTATTGAGGTTGTCTTGCAAGGATTGGGAGCATCTTTGGCTCAGTTGAGGCTTCAGCCTACACTGAATGGAAGGATCATTGCATGTCAAGAGGTTGATGCTGATATCTTGGAGACGAAGGAGCAGGTTGGTGCTGGCAGGTTGCCCGAATTTCAAATCAGGGATGGAGTGCTGTGGTTTGGAGATAGACTATGCGTTCCAAATCAGGCGGACCTGAAAGAGAGTATTCTTCAGGAGGCGCATGCTACTCTTTTGTCGGTACATCCTGGGAGTACTAAGATGTATAAAGACATCAAATAGCATTTCTGGTGGTCAGGTTTGAAGCGGGATGTGGCTGAATTTGTGGCGAAGTGTGAGGTTTGTCAGCAAGTCAAAGCTGAAAATCAGAGACCCGGAGGTCTATTACAGCCGTTACCTATTCCGGAATGGAAGTGAGATAACATCAGTATGGATTTCATTACGGGATTGCCTAAGAGTTCTAAAGGCAATGATGCGATTTGGGTTATAGTCGATCGACTAACCAAGTCCGCTCACTTTCTGGCGATGAAACTCACTGCTTCGATGGACAAGTTAGCTGAGTTGTATGTTGGCGAGATCATCAGGCTTCATGGTGTTCCGTCAACTATTGTGTCTGATAGAGATGCGCGGTTTACTTCGCATTTCTGGAGGAGTCTTCAGACAGCTTTGGGTACCAAGACAGATTTCAGCACTGCTTTTCATCTGCAAATCGATGGACAGACCGAGAGAGTCAACCGTATTCTTGAGGATATGCTTCGGTGTTGTGTACTAGACTTTGGAGGCAGTTGGGAAAGGCATTTACCTTTGGTAGAGTTTGCCTACAACAACAGTTTTCAGACTAGCATCGGGATGGCGCTGTACGAAGCTCTGTATGGCAGGAAGTGCAGGACACCTGTTTGTTGGTTTGAAGTTGGGGAGCGTCAGTTGTTTGGTCCCGAGCTTGTGCAGCAAACTTCTGAGAAGATTGATCTAATTAGGAAAAGGTTGGTAGAAGCTCAGAGAAGGTAGAAAAGCTATGCAGACAACTGGAGAAGGGACCTTGAGTTTGAGGTTGGTGACTTCGTCTTTCTGAAAGTATCACCCAGTAAAGGTTTGGTTCGATTTGGCAAAGGAGGGAAGTTAGCTCCGAGGTTTATAGGCCCGTACAAGATATTGAAAAGAATCGGGAAGACTGCTTACCGGCTTGAATTACCGGAAGAGTTATCTCAGGTGCACAATGTCTTTCACGTGTCTATGCTGAGTGGGTATATTCCAGATCCGAGTCATCATTTTCCTGAAGTGCCGGAAGGTTTGCAGTTGGACCTGAATTACATCGAGTCTCCTGTCGAGATTGTTGATCGTTGACAGAAAGTCTTGAGGAATAAGACGATACCGATGGTCAAGGTAGTCTGGAGAAACTATTTGGTTGAGGAGGCTACTTGGGAGTCTGAGGAGAGAATGTTGAAGGATTATCCTGAGCTTTTTGCTTGATTTGTATCTTTGTATTCTTTTTGTGCTTGTCATTAGTGTTTGTGTTTTCTCGCTCTTGACTGTAGTTCCGGGGACGGAACTATTCTAAGGAGGGAGTGTTGTAATGCCCCGATTTTTCATTTAATGAACAAAATTATTTATTTTTGCACGTAGTGTGCACGTGCAATATTGTTGGTAAATATTTTCATCATGATGTGTATAGATTTTTAAATATGTCCTTTTAATTATTTTATACAAAGCCTTCTTTCAATTAGACAAAAAGCCTTTTTTCTTAAAGCCCAAAATTTAATTCATTTATTTTATTTTAAAATTATTATTTTGGCCCATGAACTAAAGCCCATGAGTTAATTTATTTTTAAATACAACTTTTCATGTAGGATACAATTTAAAGATAATTTTTATATAAAATATAATGTACAAATTTTTGGAGGCAAATGCTTGCACGTGCATTGCACGTACACGTGCAATGTGCACCATTCTATGCTAGGCCGGTTGGAGCTTTTGGAGGGAAAGGAAAATTTTTGAGTGGGATCATGGTGGAGATGGTTACTCATCATGGGTAGTTAGTGTAACTCATCCTTAAATCTAAGCCATTGGTTCCTAACTCCTACTTCAATCTTAGCCATCCATTTCCCTAGATCTTTAGTATAAATACCCCCCCCCCCCTTTGGCTAGTATTCTTGTGCAATTAATCCTTCCAAACCTATAGTTCAATTACATTATCTAGTAGTTAGTGAGTGAGTAAAAGATTGAGTTGTGTGCGGGAGTTGTGCTTGCAACAAGAAGAGGAGGCCGGCATCAAGGAGGGAGTGCTCGGGTTGGCTTGTGGAGTGCTCGGAATTTTTCTAGTGTGCGCGCATCTAGGAGGAGGAGCATTTCGTTGCAAGGACATCCGTTTAGGAGGTTGCTAGTTGTATTTTCTCTCCATTTAAGGTGGGTAAATTTTCTATATTTCTAATTATGAATGCATGCTAGATTAAATTGAATGAATGAAGCATGAAAAATATTAATAAGAGTACGCATTTAATTGACATATGGATTGATTGAAATGTGGATGTGAAATAGTATGTGGTTCTATTAGTAAAGGCTAAATTGTGAGTGAAATAATTATGGCCATGGATTATTGAAGATAGTTCCATTATCTACATCACAAATTATATACAAAAAGTTAGTAGATTGACAGTACTACTTTGTGTGTTTAAATGAATCTTTGTGATTCATTGAAATGAATGAATTAAAATATAGATTTGTATGTTTGGTAAAAGATTAAAAATAGAGAATTAATGTGAAGTTGCTAATAAAGGGATTAGTGGTGTTAATTGTTAAGAAATGTCAAAAAGAAGAAATGTGGTAGTTATAATGTAGAATCCGAATTAATTGTATGAGAAATATGTTTTAATTATTACAAAAATTATTTTGTTCATAATGGTATGTAAATTATGTAAGGAAGAATCAATCTGGAATTGTACAGTAATTTTTATAAAAGCAAAATGAAATGAGGACTAGTTGAACATCGAAACGTTTTAATAACAGAGAGAATTGGTTTAAATGAACTTAGAGTTGTACCATTGACAACCGGAGCGCATAGCTCAAGTGGTTGGGACGGCTTTAATCGCTATAATGGTCTGAGATCGCTGGTTAAAATCCCTGTGGATACATACTTTTACTTCTTCTTCACAAATAATAGAAAACAGCGGCCGAGAGCATTTAATGCTCTCAGCGCCTTTCTATACCACTGGCACAAGTGGCCTAGTGGCCGGTTCCTTCGGCTGTGTTCCCTGTGGTTCTGGGTTCGAATCTTGGTTTCGGCAGTTTGGAAAAAAATATTTTTTTGGATGTTTAGGTGATCAAAAATTATGGAAAAAATATGATTATTCTTCTGAAAATATATGGGACTTATGAAAAATAATTTGGAAATTATTTACATAAAATAAAATAAGATTTGAGAATAAAATGTATAATTTAGACGTATGGTTATATACTAGTATGGTATAAAAGTTGCACTTTGAAAAACGGCTTGAAATAACATATTAGAAAATAAGTGGAATAAAAAATAGAAATTATATGTAGTGATGCATTGTGAATTATTCTCATTTGAGAATAGTGTGAAATTTATGGTATGTGAATATTCATTTAGTGATGTGATTTCAATGTGAAATTGATATTTGATGAAGTATAAAATTCCATTTGTGATTATGGACTATTGAATAATTTAGAGATCATGCTATTGAAAAAAAAGGAGAAATCTGTTATGATTATGAAAATGAATTTATGAGTTGGAAATGCTCAAATTGGAAATTGTGAATTGGAATTGAAACAAAGGAGTAGCTAAGTCTCCCCCGGCAATTGGAAAGAAATGAAATGAAATTTGAAATGAATGACCAAGGTTGGTCCTGTTTGAATAAATGAATAAGTCCGATTTAGTGGAGAGGCTAACTCTAGAGCTTTGATTTTGTTCATGATTCTAATAAAAATTAAGGATTAGTGCATAGTGAAGACGTGATGAAAGTGAGAGAAAAACACAAGTATGAGAGTTAGAGTTGACGGTGCGGGTGTGTGAGCCACAAAATGCATGCTTGATGAGTCAAGACATGGCGTGGGCACAACTCAGTAATGATCGGACTTTAGCCATGCTTTGTGGGATGTTTGGTGACTGCAAGAGGATCGTGTGCCATGAAGGAGGATGAATTGCCACAGAATGCATGCTTGATGAGTCAAGACATGGCATGGCGTTCCCCTCCAGGTTTTCTGTACACGTGCTTGTACTCATAGATCATCTACGATACTTACAGTAGTTACAGTAGTAGATTAAGTCATGGCGAGGGATTGAACCCTACAAAGATGAAGAACGATTAAGAGGCTTGCCCTCGGACCTATGTAGTATGGGATGCATAGAATCCGAACAAGTGCACATTAGTGTCATGTAACATAAATAACTACATTAAGGACTAAGTGCACAATCACAACACGACATCAATAGGATAGTCCCTTTAATTTGATATGTGACAAGTTTGTGTTTGCTAAATATGGAAAATAAGTTATACTATTTCCGGCATAGAGAGGATGGCCGTGTATAATGTTCGTCGGTTGAATAAACTGATGTACCCACAGTCTTATATGCAGGTAAATGACATGATAAAGATTAAAGAGGAACAGATGCTTAAAGATTATACAATGTTGTTGTACATTTATTTAATTGTTGTAAATTTTACTTCCGCTGTGCAATGTAAAGTGTAATATTTTTATGTAACTCTGATGTAAAGTGAAAAGTTCAAATTTCCTTGTAAATTTGTACTAAATGAAGTGGAAAGATCCTGTAGAACTCTCGAATTCAGTGTACTTGGGATTCGGGGCGTTACACAGGGCGTACTCCTTAGGGATGCGGAACCCCTTCCTGATTCGATGAAGGTCTGCCTCGGTCATGACCAAGGGAATCTCATCCACCTTGGAAGGGTCCCTCGGACTGTTCTCCTCATAAGCTGCGAACCTCCTGTGCACCGCCTTCGACAAAATATCCCCAGATTAGCTTTTCACCATTCCAAGGCTCGACAGCGTCGACGGTAGCCGACCCAGTGCACCGGCCTCCCTCACCTTCTCCACTATAGTTTCGACGACGGCTGACTTCGCCACTTCCTTCCCCTTGCTCGGGGGGGACCATTAGAGCTCGGTCGGTCTCTTGGTCCGAGGTGGAGGTCTCATTTCCCAACGACAATCTAGACATTTCAAGTTAAGTGGAGACAATTTACCTTGAAGTTACGTCTACGGTCAGAATAGTTTGCCGGAGATTAAAAATGCCTGGCCACGAACGCTAGCAGCGCCGCTCGAGAGCAAAAATGACTTAAGTAAAAAAGTGAAGTGAAGATGAAAGAGTAAGAAATAAGGGGAAGGGGAGGCGGTGAAAATTTATAAGTGTTAAGGCAGATTTGAGTGGGCTTTCGAATACTTTGGGCCCCTACAACGGCCCACCAGAAGCCTAAGCGCCAAAATCAGAATCCTAAACGTAAAAATCCTCGTAATCTTTGTCTCTTACCTTGTGATTCGCGCCTGATCTTCATCAGATGGCCCAATCATGCCACGTTGCTCAGAAACCAAATCCGAGCAACTTGCATTCTGAGCTGCATATTGGAAAAAATGACTTTCTCCTCGTGATTCGTGCCTGATCTTACTCCGACGGCTCAGATCTCGGCGCGTCGACCAAAATCACGTTTTCTTATGATCCATGCCGTCGTACCTCGTGATTCGTGCTTGATCTTCATCAGACAGCCTAGATCATGCCACGTCGCTCGGAAAACCAAATCCGAGCAACTTGCATTCCGAGCTGCATATTGGAGAAAAACGACTTTCTCCTCGTGATTCGTGCCGAATCTTAATCAGACAGCTCAGATCTCGCCGCGTCGACCAAAATCATGTTTTCTCGCGATCCACGCCATCGTTCCTCGTGATTCGTACCTGATCTTCATCAGACGGTCCAAATCATGCCATGTCGCCCGGAAATCAAATCCGAGCAACTTGCATTCCGAGCTGCATATTGGAGAAAAATGACTTTCTCCTCGTGATTCGTGCCCAATCTTAATCAGACGGCTCAGATCTCGTCGCGTCGACCAAAATCACATTCTCACTTGATCCATGCCATCGTGCCTCGTGATTCGTGCCTGATCTTCATCAGACGGCCCAGATCATGCCACGTTGCTTGGAAACCAAATCCGAGCAACTTGCATTCCGAACTGCGTATTAGAGAAAAACGACTTTCTCCTCGTGATTAGTGCCTGATCTTATTCAGACGACCCAGATCATGCCATATCGCTCGGAAGCCAAATCCGAGCAACATGCATTCCGAGATGCTCATACGGAGAAAATGCTGTCGAGGCAAGAGAACCGTCTGATCATCTCAAAATTCGTGCCACGACCTTATGAGCGTCTCTGATTTGGTCACGTGGCCAAGTGCAAGATCCACTGTCGGATCGTCAACATGTTCGTGCCGAGGCCTGATGGACGTCCTAGATTGCGCCACGTCGCTCGGAATCCAAATCCGAGTGAATGGCATTCTGAGCTGCTCATACGGAGAAAATGTCACCGAGCTATGAGAGCCGTTTGATCGCTTCAAAATTCATGTCACAATCTAATGGACGTCTCTAATTCAGCCACGTGGCCAAGCGCAAGATCTACCGTTAGACCATCTCAAAATTCGTGCTGCATCCAGAGGGACGCCCCATATTATGCCACGTCGCTCGGAATCCCAATCTGAGCGATAGGCATTCCGAGCTGCTCATGTGGGGAAAACACTCTCGAGCATATGAGTCGTCAGATCGTCCTTAAATTCGCGCCGCAACCCGATCCAGGCTCCAGATGCGTCCACGACGTTTTGCGCCATCCCACCATCGGATCACTCAGAATTTTGCACTGATGGCTGATGGACGATCCAGATTGCGCCACGTCGAAAATATGTGATTAAAATTATTTTTTAATTATTAATTCGAATTATTTATTTAAAAAAAATTGCGAAAAAAGATTCAGGAAGATTAATAAAAAATTATAAAATAATTATAAATTCGGAGAAATATTTTTGAGACCCTAGATAAATAATTATTGGTTGGAATAGTTAATCGACGCTCCCGAAAAACAAATTATCACTTCGCAAAATTGAATAAATGATCTGAAAAATAACTAAAAAATCTTGTAAAATCCCCAAAAAACCAGAGGAGCCTAAAAGCAAACTTGGGTACACTACCAGCTCAGAAAAGCACCATCACCCCTTAAACGGGATTCGAACACCCTTTGAAGGCTCCGATAAAGCCATATACGCCATTCAAACAACAAAACTACTCCCCAAAGGCTGTAACACACAGTCTTTAGGAGTGGGGGGCTCGTGATATGGCTAAAAATGGGGTTAAATCAGAACCGTTCAAAGTGGGCACGAATCTTAAAGATGCAGGGGCAAGATGGTAATTTCACCTACAAACAGGTCTGAATTGGGAACTGGGTCTCTCCTCTTAGACCCGCCAACCCATGAACAGATCTGTCCAGTCAAGAACGGGTCTCAACCTGTTAGTGGCCAGCTCAACGGGATTGGAGGAAATCCTGGCTAGTCCTTATCTTAAGGAGGTGGTTATAACCACTCCTATCCAGCCTCACCGGAAGTAGGGATTCACTCTTATCCTGAAAAAGATCCCCATGGCGACTATAAATACCCCCTACCTCCTACTGTCATAGGTGATCACTCTTTGTGCACACGAGCTCTTTCCCTTTACTTTTTTTGGTAATGACAAGAGCATCGGAGGGTTCATCTCCGAGATCCATCCTGGTGTTTCGAACATTTGTGCATGTCCGTGGGAGCACCAAGGAGTCAACTTGTGAACAAGGGAGGAGTAGGATTCTGCCTGTTCGAGTTCCTACGAACCTACAAATTTTGTCTATTGCCCCACACCAGATCCAGCGGCAACAATCTTTGATGTATTTCCTGAGCTGAGAAATATGGAATACATCGTGGATACCTACTAAAGCTAGCTGTAGTGCGAGCCTGTAAACTACCTTGTCCACACGTTCCACAATATCGAATGGACCGATGAATCGAGGACTCAACTTGCCTTCACCGCCGAAACGGATAACACTTTTCAAAGGCGATACCTTGAGGAACACATGCTCATATGCCTCAAACTCTAGAGGTCTCCAACGATAATCAGCGCACCTCTTCTGCCGATCCTGAGCGGCCTGCAAATGCTTGCCGATCTGTGCCACGACATCAACCATCTTCGTGATCAACTCAGGACCTAAAAGCTTCTTCTCGCCGATATCATCCCAACAGACCAACGGTCTACACTTGCGCCCATACAAAGCTTCGAATGGAGCAGCCGTGAGACTCTCCTGGTAACTGTTATTATAAGAGAACTCGGCCAAGTGAAGATGATCCTCCTACAAACCTCCAAACTGACGAACGAAAGATCTCAACATATCTTCTAGGGTTTGAATTGTCCTTTCTGATTCCCCATCCGTCTGAGGATGGAACGCTTTACTGTAGCTCAACTTGGTACCAACCTCTTTTACAAACTCTCCCAGAACTGAGACCTGAATATCGTATCTCTATCTGATACGATGCTGACAGGAACTCCATGCAGACGAACAATCTCTTGAACGTACTGCTCAGCCAAACTCTCCGTGGACTGACCCACACAGAAAGGAATGAAGTGAGCACACTTCTTCAGCTGATCCACTATCACCCAAATAGCATTATGACCTTTAGGACTCCTCGGCAAAGCTGTCACAAAGTCCATTGTGATTTTCTCCCACTTCTATTCAGGGATAGGAAGGGGTTGCAAAAGTCCTTCATTCCTCTGATGCTCCGCCTTCACCGGCTGACAGATTAGGCACTGGGCGACGAATCGAGCCATATCCCGCTTCATACCATGCCACCAGAAATGCTATTTCAAGTCCCTGTACATCTTGGTACCACCAGGATGAATAAAATACGGGGATCGATGTGCTTCCTTGAGTAGCTTCTGCCTGACTTCTCCTCTAGGTACACACAACCTAGAGCCAAACCTAAGTGACCCATCAGCATGGAAAACCAAATCAGATATCAAACCAGCTTCAACCTCACTTCGAAACTCTTGCAATTGCTGATCACTCTCTTGAGCTGCCTTGATCTGCTCTACCAAGGACGACTACAATTGCAACAACATAAGCTGCCGATCTGATCCGGGAAGCAACACATCCAACTCTAGCCTCCTCATGTCCTCCACTAGCTCATTCTGCAGAGTGAGGAACATAGCGGCAGGCCTCCAACTCAAAGCATCCGGTACCAAATTTACTCTGCCCGGGTGATACTGCAAATTGATGTCAAAGTCTGCCATCAATTCTAGCCATGTCCTCTGCCTCATGTTCAACTCCTTCTACGTGAACACATACTTGAGGCTCTTGTGATCTGTGAAAATCTCAACTCTATCCCCAAGCAAATAGTGCATCCACAACTTCAAGGCAAAAACCACAGCTGCAAGCTTCAGGTCATGCGTAGGATAGTTCTTCTCATGAGGTCCCAACTGCCTCGATGCATAAGCGACAACCCTACCTCGCTGCATTAGCACTGCTCCCAGACCTCACCCCGAAGCATCACAATGGATCACAAAACCACCCGAACTGTCGGGTATAGTCAGCACAGGCATTGACATCAACCGACGCTTCAACTCGGCGAATGCTCCATCACAAGCTTCATCCCAGACGAACTTCTGCTCCTTCCTAGTCAAACTGGTCAAGGGTCCAGCAATTTTGGAGAAATCCTGAACGAACTTCCGACAGTAACTCGCAAAACCAAGGAAACTCCGTACCTCAGGAACAGACTTCAGAATAGGCCAATCTCTAACCACAGAATCTTCGATGGATCCACCGAAACACCAGCACCCTAAATAATGTGGCCAAGAAAAGCAACCCGATCTAGCCAGAACTCACACTTCTTAAGCTTCCCAAACAGCTGGTTCTCCCTCAAGGTCTGCAGAACCACCGTTCAGGTGCTCAGCATGATCTACCCTGTTCCGCGAAGACACCAGTATGTCATCGATGAAGACCACTACAAACCGATCCAAGAACGGCGAAAACATAAGGTTCATCAAACTCATGAACACAGCCGGTGCATTAGTCACTTCGAAAGGCATCACCAAGAACTTATAATGACCATACCTCGTTCAGAAAGCCATTTTCGAAATATCCTCTGATTTCAGCCTGACTTGATGATACCCGGAACATAGATCCAACTTTGAGAACACCGAAGCACCTACCAGTTGGTCGAACAAATTGTCGACCCTCGGCAATGGATACCGTTTCTTGACAATAACATTGTTCAACTCCCTGTAGTCAATGCAAAGCCTGCGGCTTCCATCCTTCTTACTGACAAACAGAACCAGGGCTCCCTGAGGCGAAACACTAGGTCTGACAAAACCCTTATCAAGCATCTCCTGAACTTGCACCTTCAGTTTCGCCAATTCAACCAGCGCCATACGATACGGACTCTTGGAAATAGGGCCCCTACCGGGCTGAACATCAATGTTGAACTCCACATCTCGGACTGGCAGCAAACCGGGAAATTCCTCGGGAAACACATCAAGGAAGTCCCGCACAACTAAGGGTGCAACAATCCCATTAGAACCTAGTGACAGAAGAGAAACAACCTTGGGGTCCATCGAGTTCTTGACATGCCCTGACGGTATGTCACCCACATGGAAAATAAACTCTAGTTGTCCAGAGAGCCCAAAAGTCACCTTCTTCTCCCGGCAATCAATCACGGCACAGGAAACACCCAGCCAGTCCATGACCAGAATGACATCGAAATCAGAGTTGGGAATCACAATCAATTCAGCTGAGAACACCACACTACCAATTAGCAACGGGCTCTGCTTGCAAACCCTAGAACAGACAACGACACCTCCACCTGTGGTGATGTCCCAAGCTGCGGTCATAGCATCGCTAGCCAAATCATGCTGATCGACAAAGCGAGAAGAAATGAAAGAGTGGGTAGCACCCGAATCAAACAACACATGAGCTGGAAGAGGGAAGACTAAAATCACACCTATAAGAAGATCAAACAAAGAATAAGGTGCTAGTAGGATATGTACACAAATAATTGTACAAAAGAGGGAAAAACAACAACATGCAGAAAACTGAAAGAAAGAAAAGAAAGTACAACTACTGTGATATACCTGCAACATTCCAACAGCAACTTCCGCTTCCTCGGCTATCAAGTTATAAGCCTGACCACGACCTCCAACCAGACCTCCTCTAAGAGCCACATGCCTCTGATCAAAGACTTGCCTCTGTGGAGGAAGAGATGGCCTACCCTGACCACGCGTTGGCGCTCCTAGCTGAGCAGCACCAGCAACCGGTGCAGGAGCTCTGTTCCTCGGACAGTCATGAACCATATGCTCACTACTCCCACACATTAAACACAGTCGGTTGGCCATCCTGCAGTCTCGCTGTCAATGCCTAGTCTTATGGCAGCAGTCACAAGTCTCAACATTCCTCGGGATAACAAGTGCATACGGGAGTGCTCTCGCGGGAGGGGGCAGAACTGGCCTCCGAATAGGTCCTCCAGAAGGCCGAGCTACAACACGGTGCAAAACAGTCATCTGAGGAACACTAGACCTGCTGAGAGTCTGCTCTTGGATCCGAACCGCTTCCAAAACATCGGAATAAGCACGAAACCGAAGAGCAGCCAAACGGTTCTGGAGGGGAAAGCTCAAGCCCGACTGAAGCCG
This sequence comes from Hemerocallis citrina, assembly GCA_017893485.1. NCBI lineage: Eukaryota > Viridiplantae > Streptophyta > Magnoliopsida > Asparagales > Asphodelaceae > Hemerocallis > Hemerocallis citrina. The sequence continues at coordinate 56,505,961 of CM030367.1, read as the reverse complement.
ACTAGCACGAGCCTCATCAGTGGCAACAAGGATAGGGGCAAAGCGAGAGTAAACTCTGCAGCATACTCGTCCACGAAATGGTTTCCGGATTAAGATAATGCTCAAATTAATACCGTCACAAGTGAAGTAGGCAACAACAAATGACATTTAAGAACATTATCTAGATGACCTGAGTTAGGAAAACAAACTGTCGGAACATCTTTGCCTTGGTGACACTGGGAAAGAACTTCGCCATGAAGCTTTCAAAGAAAGTGGCCCACTCAATGGGTCGTGGCATCCTTTCGGATTCAACCTGACACCATATATGAGCGAGATCCACCAATTGGATGTGAACCACATCCACACGATCTGCCTCGGTAACACGAGCGGCGACTGGAAGTTGCTCCGTCCGGATAAGCCATTGCTCGGCCTCCAACGGTGACTCAGTACCCAAAAACTTATCCGAGTGCAGCCTCATGAAATCCGCTACCGCACCAGGCCTGGGTGGTAGAGAACCAGGTATAAGACTAGCGACATTCCCATTGGGTGCCAAAGTGGCTCTCATCAGCTCATTGTGCTCCTGCTGAAGAGCCATCATCTGCTGGATCGTCTGGAGAATGGCAGCATTGTCCGGCTGCCCATCCCCCCAGTGAGAAGAAGAATTCTCACGAGCCATAGCCTGAAACACGATCAAAGATAGTCAGTACCCAGATTATATGTTGGTTATTATACAAGTATTCATGTGATTATCGTGGTGTGCAAATCACTGAGTAAACCCTGCTAGAGCCAAACTCGACTAATATACCAATCAAAGCCAACTCTCGTAAAGATAGTCATTTTTGATTGATATATTACTCAACCCTGGGCTCTGATACCACTAAAAAACCTGTCACGCCCCGCTTCCCAAAATACGGAATACGAGTACATAACGTAGGCCCAGCAAATGAAGTAAACACCATCCATAAGCTGTACCAGACTAACTCAGCAATAAGAATAACAAAATACAACTACGCAAGAAAAATAACCACATGAATCAAAGACAAAATTCCAATAATAAATGAAATAATCCAACAGTATAAATATCCAACATCCGGGATCAAAACAAATTACGGGTCATAAAGCCCAAAAACATAGTACAAGCCATAATAATATTCAAGAAAATAAATCTAGAAGCAAATAAAACTATGCAGCAGAAACTAGTTCCAACTCTAGAAATGTTGCTCACCAATTCCTTCGGAAACAGATCCTTCAGCACCTGTAAAGTCTTGATCTAAAAAGAAAGAAAAAAGTGCCCGAGTAAGTCGTGGGCGGCAAGTAGAGAAAACAGAGGATTATAGGAAAGCATGTATATCAAAGAATAGGAATATGGTCAAAGACAAAGAACAAAGTAAAGAGCAGGCAATAATATCAAAGGTGAACAATAACCACACATGTAATGAGTGATGTCACGACAAGATCAAGCATGAGATACAGGTTAGTAAGTATTTTATTAGCTTATCTAGTGCACGTACTACTGCGTCCCATTCCACAGGTTCGGCGCAAGTACAGTGATCGTTTTAGACCGATGGTGAATTCATGGATCGTGTACTCGGCCTTGATAACAATTATTTACAATCATGAATCATCAATAAATCATTGCAATCAATCTCCACCTTCCAAGGCAATACAATATAACGATGAGGTCTTACCGAGTACATTTTCTGATCGTTCACTACCTAGTCTACCCATAATACCTCGGCTTGTTAATAGTTTATTTTGATCCTATGTAAGAATGCGAGAGGGTGTTAATATTGTATAATACTAAGTGTGACTAATTCTATGTGCTACAGACAAAGCATGAGGCAAACACATCAATAACCACAATTCTCATAATCAGGACATCATGACCTTGCTGCACTAAAATGCTGATTACCATCACTACAAAATAAAAAATCTAAATCCGCCAGAAGGTCTAGAAAGTAGACATCCACACGGTTCCAGTGAGTATAATTAAGGCATAAAATATACAGGAACTAGGGTGAAAACTCTATTCTATTCAGGTTTTATGTTGAGGCAGCATACAATAGGTTGTGTTCAACTAATTATTTCAGGTTAGAGGACTCAATAATAAAATCTATAAAAATTCAGAGAAGTACCTATACATGTCTAGGTCCTGCATAATTTATTTCATATTTTTCTTTTACTGTTAACGGGGTCAAACAAAATATAAAACAGCAGAACACACATGAAATTATGAATCTGGAATTTCTAACATGGTTGTACTAAAATGTTGATATCTAGCAAATTACACATCGGAAATTAGATATGTCAAAAGGATATTAAACTAGACATCAAAGGCTAAAATTTCATGTTTTTAAAGGAACTTCAAATTATGACATTATCATGGGTGAAAATCTGATTCAAAGTAAACAACTAATATTTCAGAAAATTGTATTCACATGAATAGGCAAATAAATAAATAATATGATCACACATAACATGCATATTGGTAATCAAAGTGATCCTTGGTGTCAACATGCAAATTCTAAGGTTTAAGATACGATTATCATAGAAATGGTAGTATTTCATCAATCAAATTCAATCTAGCACGTTCAATTTAACATGTCCAAATTATCAAGTAGTCCTAGCATGAATCCAGTTATTTAAATGTGCATATGCATGGAACAATGGAGAGTAGATTTTAAATCAAAGAGATAGAACGATGTTAAGAGTATGTCGGGTTAGCTCATGTAAATCCTCGATAAACTTAACGGAATTGTCAAAGCAGTTTGATAACAAAAATGGACGGCATCTACTAGCAGGAGATCTAATTAACTTGAACAGAGTAAAATGCTAGTTCAAGAGGAGACTTACCTATTATATTGCAGATACAGTAAATAAGAATAACGGAATCAGAATCCCGGGCAAAAACTCCCAAAGGCACGTGCGAAACCCGTGCGAAGAAACCCAAGAAAACAGAACAGCAACAGCAAAAGCCAAGTGAAACCCCACACCGGACCCAACAGAACACGGGACAACAACCTGGATCCGATGTGCCAAAACACGGGATGGAAAAACCATCCAATTGGCAACCTCTCCATGCCGGATTGACCCAAACAGCGAACAACGATAGGGGATTCGTTGTGCGCCGAACAACGAACAGCAAAAACGGTCAATCGGCGGGCGTCATCAACCTCGGCAAGGAGAGAGAGAACGGTGGACTGCGGCGGGGCACCACGGCGAAGAGTCGGCACCATGGTCCGGAAGAGACGGCGGCGACAGCAACCTTGACAAAGGCAAACTCTGTATTTTCGGTTGGAAACAGAGAGCGACGACGTCAACGATCAGGGACTCGAACGGCGATGATAGGGGCTGCGGTGGGTCGGCAAGGGACGGCGGGACAATGGTGAGGTGCACGGAGAAGGGTTGGGGCAGCGGCGATGGGTTAAGGAAATGGCAAAGGATACGGTGGATTGGGTGAGCGGTTGAAGACGAGGACATGGGGTGATAGGAGGATGGTGGCGAGGCGGTGGACGAGGGCAAGGGGATGGAGACGATGATGGTGGTGGTGATAGAGGTCGAAGGTGATTGGAGAAGCCAACGGGGATAGGGTTTTTTGGTTATGGGTTTGGATTGCAACGAAATAGAGAGAGGGGGACATGGATCGGGGTGAGAGAAACAGCGGAGAGAGAGAGAGAGAGAACAGATTTAGGGTTTATTTAATGCGGTATATATAGAGATTCAAGAATTATGATTTTGGGTTGAGATTATGTGGGTTCTGGGTATCGGTTTTGGCTCCAAAAAGAGAAAAATAAATGCAATGAGATGAGACGAACACAAAGGAGGACAACTCAAGCTTAAAATAAAAAGAGCAAAATTTGTAAAGAGAACATAATACAACCAAAAGAATATAGATCGATCAAGAGAGAATAAAAAAACCCAAGAAAAGATAAAATACACTATAACAAATGAATCCAAATACAATAATTAAAAGAAAACAAAATACAGCAAAACCGAAAATAGGGCTTACACCTAGTATGCTGCTAGATTAAACATAATTTCTTCAACCAAAACCGAGCATGCTACTAAATTTATATCAACACTAATTCATAACAAGAAAAAGGAACATCTACCTTACATGCTTTCTACCATTTCCCTATAAATCATGGAAAGACAATAATTTATCATTCCAACAATAAAGTCCTAGAATGCTACTAAAAAATAATCATATCATTTAAACTGAGAGGAGATAGGGAACGCCCACCTAGTAAGTTGAATTCCTTATGTTCAAGCTTCTAATGGTCCTTCCGCCTTCAACTCAACTCTCTCACTATAGTAAATAGTTCACACATATAAAAATGAAAATAAAAAAAATTTCTTCACCCTCCTATATTAGCCCGCTAGAACTCCAAGGGTTGCGGGTTTTGGGAGTTACAAAATTAAATTCATTTCTACCCATGATCATACAATTTATCAACCCACTTACACCACTTAATTTGGGGGTTCTTGGACAACTGAAACTCTCCATTCACTATCTATATTGGCCGGCCATTCTCTTAGCGTATTTGTGCACATTTTAACAATTTTATTGTACTCAATTGATACAAGTTGAGTGTCTATTTGTTTAGGTTAAACTAGACCCGTTTCCAACATGAGGCTCAACTTAAAAACCACTCTAACTTTAGCTAGGTTTAATACACAATATTCATTACAATCTTACCAAGTTAATATAACATACAACTTCATTCATACTAATTTATAATAAGAAAATATAACTAATATGTGCAGCATTCACATGTGCATTGCACGTACCAACTTGCAAGCAAAATAGTAGTGTACTTTTTTGCGGGGTATTACACTTGCCTTCTTTTCTAGGTTTAAATTATATAAAATTCTTTTGCCAACAGGAGGGGCACATGAAAGTTTTGTTAAAGCCCTTCTTTCACCATAATACTCCATTTGTCACTTGCCAAATGAAAACTCACTTCAAACTCATTCGCATGTTAGGACATTTTTTTAGGGTTTTTAACTTTTTTTTTAAAAAAATCATGTTTTTTGGTTTTTAGGTTTTATTTTTTCATCTTTTAGTTTTTATGGTAACATTGATAGTCATAAGTTAAGGCCTTAATGTACAATTACAATATATTTCTCAGAAAAAGAAAAAGAATATACATTACTATATAGTAGTGTTCATTAATCAGAGCTTAGCTTATTATACTATATGGACCATCTGTATCTGATTATAAGGATGAGCTTTGGAAATAATTCTTGGATTGGAAGAATGTTATGAATGACTGGGTGATTTTTGGAAGTGACTTTAATGTTGTTAGATTCTTATCTTAAATGAGTGGTTATTCTTATACTAGAGTGGACTCTAATAACCTTAATAATGTTATTAGAAATATATCTCTGGTTGACTATCCTATTTTAGGGAGAATATATACGTGGTCAAATAAAAGACTACTTCCTGGCTTTGCTAAGCTAGATAAACTCTAAGCTTCTACTAATGGAACAGTTCTTTTCCTCTCTCTTATATTCAGCCTTCGGCAAATTTTGTTTCTGATCATGTACCTCTTATTCTCTCCTCTCATTCTTTTTCTCCTAGATTTCTTAACTTTAAATTTGAAAAATATTGTCTTCTAGATCCTCCTTTCATTTCAATGGTTCATACTTGTATTACTTCTGTTACTGACCCTTGTGGGTCTAGTTTACAATGACTTCTGGTTAAGATAAAATGTGTTAAGAATGGTTGATGATGTGAGTAAAAGTCACGACTAATTAGGATCGTGTCATTCTGGAGCAAATCTCGGAGATCCTAAGGGGAAAAACAGTCCTTTTGCGACGACTACAGACCCACAACAAGAATACGCGCCGTCCATAGGCCCGCACACCAACTCAACCCATGAGTAAGGACAAACTGCAGCCCGATTGGGGAGATTGACCAGCCATTTATGGTTGGCGATCTAATCCCTAAAAATCAGGGAGAAAATTAACTGACCAGATCCTTAATCAAAGGGATTTAGCAAATGAGTTAAGGAAAATTTTCCCTAAGTGCTCCTCCACAGACCTATAAATACAGATTTCATTCTCAGTTATGAGGTAATTAACATTTTTTTCACTAAACCTAGTTTTCAGTTCTGCTTACTGACTTGATCGTCGGAGGGCCTATCATCGGGACAACTCCTGGTGTTTCAGGCTTTCAGTGGCCACAAGTTAGCACAACCACCACCAAACCGACCTATCACCTCGATTACTACCCTCACATCAAGATTTGACAGATGGCCAAGATTTCAGCCTTCCGTCATGTTAAAGAACTCATTATCTGATTACTCCCACACAGGAAAAGATGCATCAAAAATGTGCCATCTGTGGGAAAGCACATATCCAATGTTCCAATCAGATCCTACAGTCAGAAGACCCTTTCCGTCCATGGCCCTGAAATCAAAGAGGGCAGAAGCCTGCGAGTCGCCAAGTAGATTTTCCTCCTCCTCCACCAGTGCTCCCCTCCTTCAGCAGGGCCGCAAACCAGTGGTCCCAACGTTGACGCTCAGGTAATCGGTTTGATCCTCTTCATCTCAACAATGGCGGTCCTGTCAAAGCCACCACCCACTCTGCTGGTTGGAGGGAAAAACCATCCTTAATAACTGGCAACACGAGGAAGACCACCGTCACCGAATTTAGTTCAACTGCTCCCATGAACGGGGAGCCCGTTCGGACAAACAAAGTAACCATGGTAGTCACTCCTCCCGCAGATAAAAGTATGAGCGAAGCCTCTCTCCTGTGAATTAGCAAGCCCCAAAGGTTGACCAGGTTCCTTAATCTAAGTTTGTAGGTGGATTTGAAAGAAAAAAACAAAATATTAACACACAACTCAAACCTTAAAAATAGAAAATTCACCCTATGGGGTTGAATGCACTATCACTCGTTGGTCATGTTGAGCTCCGAATTTCGGACCGAAGAAACTGGAGACACAAGCCAGAATCTTACTTCAAACGTGTGCTTAACACAAAAAATTGACAGGGAATTAAAACTTTTATTGCATCCTAGAATGTTAAATTGTACAATGTAATCTTAATTAATTTTTACATCATAAATTACATCAATAAAATTTACTGTACAAATTTTACAATCTCCACATGGACGCTCCACGCAGCTCGAGTCTCCTGCTTCAATGATTCAGTAGTCCTGCAACTAATCAGACTGTGGGCACGTCAGTTGAATGCAACTGATGCAATGCTGATAAAACCAGCGACTCTCCAAAACTCGACTAATATTTTATGCGAAGAAAATCTGCAGTCGAATAACAAGTGTTAGTGTATGCCATGACTTAGAATCTAATGCACAACTCTCAAATGCACATGATGCTTCTACTCTAATGCATACTTGATTTGGAAGTGTATGCATCCCAGACTACTTACTCCCCTAAATCAAGCTTGCTTTCTCCTAATCGTAAGTTTCAATCCCTCGCCATGTATCCTACTCTCGTACCCGTTCTCGTTCCCGTTCCTGACATTCATCTAGTAATTGATGAGGTTGCAGTTGTTTGGTCCAACTCCATCGTTGCTGTTAGTAGTTGTGTTTAAGTTTCCACTAGGCCCGGTCCCAGCAGTACTACTGCTCCGGACCTCACCCAAAAATTGCTATGAACATATAGGTGGCCCTGTAGAGTTCCCGCTCACCGATCGACATAGAGTCTTACTCGCATTTTTTAGTCTTACTGTAGCTCCCTATCTATATTAAACAACGTTGAACTTGACGGATTCTTAGTGTCCATTCCGAACTTTTAACAGGAGAATTTTAGTACGCATCTCCCGTTCTTATCACTAGACCCCAGGAATTAATAGATAAGGCCCGTGGCCCCTGACGGTGAGATGAAACCGCACGTGTCCTCTTGACATACGAGCACAACCACCCGACTAGTGCCTATCCTTACAATAAAGAAAAATATGACGTGCTCAGGTTTTAAGGCCACTACCACTAGCTCACCAATCTTAACTTAGAACTTATATAGTTGTTTTAGTTAAAGCAACTAATTATCTTATATTAGTGAAATGCTTGGTGGATACCAGACGGTTGCTACCTAGTTAATCAACCTAGTCTTTTATCCAAACTCAAATTTTCCCAAGTGGAATTCACCTTGGCCTCCAAACTAGACTCAAGAGTTGGCCCGACCTGGCCCCAACTTGAACCAGTGACAACAGTGATTCGATCATCGTCGATCTCCGTCCATCATCTTTCTTGGATTCCTACCATGTATTCGGCCCGCGATCAATCCCTCCTTTGATAGTGATTGATTCCTTCGGCGCACGAAACTGTCTTCATCCATTGCAGTTGAGGTGATATGGGCTCCTATCTACCCAAGTAATAATATAGTATTAATAGGTCATAGGGACAATTTCATTACCCTAATTATCAACAAGTTAATAGCACTCTAGGGTAAGAAAATAATCCCAAACATCAATTTAAACAAGTACGAGGCTATTCTAACATTAAGCAAGTTAGAAAATTTGAATAACAAGCAAGTTGTACCAATGCAAAGATAAGAAAAATAGTTATTCTAATCTTAAAACATAATATATGTATACAAACACAACTCGAACAAGATCAAACATGATTCGAGTTTGATAAACACGATTTTTAGTCCATTCCAAAACCCTAATATGATGGAAACATATATCCGTTTAAAAGAGCAAGCTAACTATTCAACCTGCAGCTTGTGTTGTTTGCAAAAATCTTCATTAATAATATACTTAATGAAATTTCAAGTTTTTAGACTCAACGGAAAGTTCATTAGATCTACTTTATTTTCTCAGTTGGAAACTTTATCAAAATAATACATTTTTGGGTGAAAATTGCCTCAAACTGATATATATGACTTCATTTTTTGGGTGAAAATGGCCTCAAATTGATATGTATGTAAAATTCCAGAATTGACAGAAACTATCAACCTGTTTCACATTAAACTCAATTAAAAATAACAAATGATAACAAAATTTTATAAAATTTGGTATGAATATTCTAGACACAGAAGCACTGCATATCCAAAATATAGCGAAAAGTTCAAAGTATTCAGAAAGATATGATATTTTAAAAAGGGTATAATTTACAAGACAGCATGCACACTGTTTCCTAACAACATCAGCAAGTTGTATTTTATAAAAATAACAAATGTTACTCAAAAATCATGAAAAAGGGTGGGGACGTTCTATACTAGTTTTATATACTACTGTAGAAATTTCGGTCTTATATTCCTTTTTGTCATAGAGATATAGCATTCAGTAACTAAGTGGAAATGACAAAATAAAAACAGGAAATAAATCTATCCAACAATATTTTCGTATTTTATTAAAATAGTAAACATTATCCAAACATTATGGAAATTGGTGGAATTACTATAGACATGTATGAGATGTTACTGTATTAATTTCAGTTCTAAATTTCAAATAATTATGGAGATATAATTTTTAGAAACTAACAAGAACAACATAGCAGAACAGAAAAATAAATTCTTTTTCCAGTACCAGATTTGGATTTTATTAAAATATTAAACCTATCCAAAAATTACTAAATTTTGTGGGGTTATCAAAGACATAAGTGAGAGGCTAGTGTAAAAATTTCAACCCCAAATTCTAAAAGTTAACATATATATGAATTTCCTAACTAATCTCTGCAAAACTACCACAAGATTAAGCCTTCTCTAGTAATTAGTACACCTAGTATTTATCAAGTATAGACGCGCATATAATATTAATTCACACCATCATGTAAACCAAATCAGAGCATTCTTCAAAACAAAAGAAGCATGCAAAGAGTTTAGAAAAAACACCCACTTAAGAAGATGATTTCTTTTACTATCAAGCTTCCTTCTTCTTCAATTTCTTCTCCTTCTCCTCCTTGTTTGGCCTCCTCCTACCTTCTTACTTTCTTTCTTGACTCCTTCAATTCAATAGCTTAGGGGGTGTAGGGAGTGGTTTGAGTGAAGAAATGTAAAATTTTGTAGAGTAGGAAGCTTAAATGGGCAAATAAAGAAAATGAGCATTTTAAACCAAAATAACAGAATGAAGCAAACAAGCTTCTTGCTCTCCATAATCTTGGACGGCCACAAAGAGAGAGGAAAGAAAAGTGAGATGGGATTTGTCTTGTGCTAAAAAAAATCAAATCTTGGGACTTTGAATTCATCATGGCTTTAAATTATGGACATTGGCCCATGGTTTGGCTTTCTGATCATGAAAAATGGTCATGTTAATCATGGTTAGTTTAGGTAAATTAGTATAGGGAATTGTAGTATACAAATAGTATTCAATTGTACATATATGTATTGTACAAATAATAAGTTGTATATAATTGATACAACTCACACAATCCATTCAGACAATTTCACTATCACGTGCAATCACACTCAATTGTCAAATATTATCATACAAACAATTGTTAATTATTATAGAAATAATATATATTGTGTGTCAATTATAGTTGAGACGAACATACAATTTAATTGAGAAAATACTCAAATTCTAGTTCACAAATGCACCTTCGTTGAGTTCGAAACATACCGAATAATAAGTTTCATTATTACTCAATCAAAATTGAGGAAAATTTTATTAATATGTGTGGCTCCCAACGTGCATGGATTACTATACAAAATAGTTATATACAATTTTACAGGATCTTACAGGTCCACTCACCTACTCGCTGAGGACCACGAGCTAGTCACATAGTTATAATCCGGTATTGTTGAGACCTTGCCACATCTCTAGAGTCCACGAAAAGAGTAACTAGTATGGAAGAAAATTTAAGATCATGGACTTTACTATATAAGCCTATGGAAGAAAATTTAAGATCATGGACTTTACTATATAAGCCACTCTCCATCTCTTAATATTTCCAGCGTAGGACTAAATTTATACACTCATGGAACTCAGATGCTACTTATCTTAAATTAGCGTTGGTTCAATTTCGCTGATGTTTATATGATAGTGCAGTACTTGGGCCTAATGGGGAAGGAATAATATGGGGATCTCAGACATGCCCTTGGAACATGATAGTATTATGCATAAAAGATATACACCGTACATTTTTAGAGGATTCGTTATGTTGGGTAGTTTATTAGAGAGGGCGAAGAGACTATTAATCTCTTAGATGTTGCACAACTCCAGTTGACCTCAATTCATCCATGTTTGACAAGCGTTAAGGTCAGAGAAGATTAACTCGAGAGCACCCTGCTAAGCATTATTCGACCATACCTATTGTAATCTTCTTGGTGAGTCCATTGTGATGTTCTATTTACATATGTTTGTTTTGAGATTGTGAAACTCATGTAACTGTATTAGTTTAGAACAGTGATATTGGATCCATTTTCCTAGGGGTCTACAATTTTGGCTGTAGGGGGCCAAGGAGCCAGGCGCGAGGTCCGAGGGGCGAGGAGCGAGGCACGAGGAGTGAAGCAGTTCGCAAGTGGCTCGAAATGTGAAGACTGAGCCGCGAGGCACGAGGGGCAAAACAGTTCGCGAGTGGCTCAGAGTACCAACGAGGTACAAAGCACGGGGTACGAGGTGCAAGGGACGTGGCGCATGGCGTGAGGGGTGAAGCAGTTCGCCAGTAGCTCAGAGTACCATGCCGATGTGCAAGGCACTAGGCACGAGGCCCTAGTGGCACAAGGCCCGAAGCAGTTTGTGAGTGGCTCAGAGTACCATGCCAAGGTGCAACGCAAGAGGTACGAACTAATTTGCGATGAAATTTGTGAGTGACTCGGAGTACCATACTGAGGGGTGAGGCACAAGGCACGAGCTAAGTTGTGAAGACATTCGCGAGTGGCTCAGAGTACCATGCTGAGGGGTGAGGCACGAGTTGCAAACCAAGTTAGGAAGAATTTTGTGAGTGGCTCAAAGTACCATGCCGAGAGGTGAAACACGAGTTGCGAGCCAAGTTGGGAAAAAAATTATAAGTGGCTCGAAGTACCATGACCAGGGGCGAGGTACGAGGTGTGATCCAAGTTTTGAAGAAATTCACAGGTGGTTTGGAGTACCATGCAGAGGGGCGTGGCATGAGGCACAGGCCAAGTCACGAAGAAATTCGCAAGTAGTTCAGAGTACCATGCCAATGGGCGATGAATGAGGTGCGAGCCAACTTGCAATGAAATTCGGGCAAAACGAGTTGGGTGAGTGAAGTTGGATACGGTAGTCATGTGAAAGTTCTATATTCGAGGAGTCGTTACACCATTTTGTAGTTATCGGGGAGATGTCACGTGACCAGGGTTATTCAAAAAGTCACAGTTTCTCTATAGGTTCTCTTCCCCCACTCACTTTCTATGATTACATTCTCTTTCCTTAGCCAGTGATTCTCTTTCTAGAACGACTCCCTCTGTAATACCCCGATTTTTTCCTAATATATAAAGATTATTTATTTTGTTGCACGTGGTATGCACGTGTAATATTTTGGCTATTATTTTCAACATGATGAATAAGCATATTGTTTTCTATAAGGATTTTCCCTAAAGCCCAAATAACAATTTACTTATCTTTCTTTTAAAAATATTTATTTTTGGCCCAACTAAATTTAAGCCCATGGATTTAAACCCTTTTATTATTTTTCTACGACTTGTATGTGTAACATCTCTTTTAAAAAGACTTACTATTTTTATGTACAAGTTTCGTAGGGTGATTGGTGCACACATGTGCATGTTGCATACACGTGTGGAGCACACTCTTTGTTGCCGGTTGGAGTAAGTAATGGGATAGGATCATGGGCGGTTACTTTGGAGGTGTGGGTAGTTTTGCAACTTCCTAGTGAATTCTAGCCCTTGATCTTCCAACTCCCTAAAGTATCCTAACCCTCCATCTCATTCTAATTTGTGTATAAATACCCCTCCCATTCTCTATTTCTTTTACACTAAAATTATTATTGTAAGAAAAGTATTTGTGAGAGTTGTGTGTGCGCTTTTCTGTGGGAGACCGAGTAGCATTCTGAAGGTGCCGGTGTGGAACAAGGAGCAAGGAGCAAGGAGTGCGGCACTGCATTGAGGAACTTTGCTGGATTCGATTATTTCTTCAAATAAGGTGGGTGTTTCTCATGACTTCTAATGTAGGAATTATACCATGATTATTATGATTGCTACCATGTTATGAAAAGTAAATTCAATGTATTAGAAATGCTTGAGCATGCTGTTGATAATAAAAACGAAAGTGTCGGTACAGTCGACTGTCGCATGAATCAGCCGACTGGTACGAGACAATTATTTTTTGATGTGGTGATAAACATGTATGCAAATAGACATAACGATGTGATTACTAAGTTTGTATTTCCCTATGACACATATGATGGAGGGAAGGTAAATGGATGAAAAGAACTAGCGATGATTAACAAAATTAAGAACTGTCGGAGCAGTCGACTGACACTGTGTTCAGCCGACTGGTGCTTCGATTTAATTATGATTATTTGGAAATTCCATGTAATGAGATATTCCATCATATTGATCTAGTGTAATGATTTGAGAATTATATCTTCATCTGCGTAAGAAAGTTATGAAGAGTGTCAATGCCTGTTTAAAATATTTCCTTAAAGAAAAGAGCATATTAGTAACTTGAAATTCCATACTACGATGTTTCTGAACAAGTAAGGAGTGTGGTGTTTATGAAATAATGAATGTATGTATGATGTGATGAAAATGCATGTGAGAACGGTGGAAAAGATAATTCCTGTTTTTGAATTATGGAACTGATCAGTCGACTTAGTGCGTGTAGCCAGTCGACTGAGCTGAACTTAGAATTGTATTATTAAAAATCCCAGAACAGACGACTGGTGGATGAACAGTCGACTGTCATGTTGATGATACTGTGAACATGAAAAGTTGCGGGACAGCCGACTGGTCGTGTACAGCAGTCGACTCTCCCGAGTATTTATGATAAACCTGTATTTGACTGTATGAGTCGACTGGTATTCTTCCAAGTCGACTGTACAGAGTGGCACCTTGATATGTATGAGATTTCATTTTATTTATTATTGTTGGAAGTTGTGAACTTCATGATTGAAGTCAATGAATTCTTATGACTGTATGGATTTATGTAAAAAGAATCATAGATATGAATTGAGGATTAAATGAATATGAAAGGCTAAGATCATGATAAGAAAGTCTGTGAGACTCTAAGATGAATTATGAGCTGAAAGTGCTCAATTGGAAATTGTGAATTTGAAATTGAAATGAAAGAGTAGCTAAGTCTCCCCCGGCAGTGAAATGAAATGATATTGAAAAGAAGACCAAGGTTGGTCATGTGTAAATGAAATGATAAGTCCGGTTTGGTGGAGAGACTAACTCTAGAGCTTTGATTTTGATTCATGACTCTAATAACTTTAGTACATAGTGGGGAGGTGATGAAAGTGAGAGAAAAACATGTGTATGAGAACTAGAGTTTACGGTGCGGGTGTGTGAGCCGCAGAATGCATGCTTGATGAGTCAAGACATGGCACGGGCACAACTCAGAATGATCGGACTCTAGTCACACTTGTGGGATGCTTGGTGACTGCAAGAGGATCGTGTTCAGGGAGGAGGCTTGAATTGCCACAGAATGCTTGATGAGTCAAGACATGGCGTGGGGTTTCCCTCCAGGGTCCAGTGCACGAGCTTGTACTCATAGACCATTTAAGATACTCACCGTAATTACAGAAGTAGAGTAAATCATGGCGAGGGATTGAACCCTATAAAAATGAAGAACGATTAAGAGGCTTGCCCTCGGACCTATGTAGTATGGGATGCATAGAATTCGAACAAGTGCGCATTAGTGTCATGTAAATTAAATAATCGCATTAAGGATTAAGTGCACAATCACGACACGACATCATAAAAAGTTCCCTTTTGATTTATATTCTTATTATGAACAAGTTTGTGATTTGTTAAGAAATGAGATTCGTTATACTGTTTGTGGCATAGAGAGGATGGCCATGTATAACTATCGTCGGTTGAATAAACTGACGTACCCACAGTTTTGTATGCAGGATAAATTACATGTAAAGAGGAATGGATGCATAAAGATTTTACCATGTTGTTGTACATTCATGTAAATGTTGTATATTTTGCTTCAGTTGTGCAAATGTAAATGTAATATGATGTAAACTCTGATGTAAAAAGAAAAGTTTGAATTTCCTTGTAAAATTGTACTCAAAGAAAGTGAAAAGATCCTGTAGAACATCTCGAATTCAGTGATTTGGGATTCGGGGTGTTACAGAGTGGTATCAGAGCCACGTTTTCTACGCTTTCACACTTGTACAAATTTATAAGGAACGACACCCTAGAAGTGGACACTAGAGTGTGTGTTTGAGTTTAGAGATTTAAATGTAAGTGACTTACATTTGTGTTGCTCTATAACTTATGCTCCTTCCTCTCTATTCTAAGATGGCTGATCACTTCGACCCTGCTGGAGGCGACGACTGGCATATTATTGAGGAAGAGTACCATCCTGGACAGGCTGATTCTGAGGACGAGTATCACCCTGGGCAAGCAGATTCTGATGATGAGGAGTGGCCTGAATCTCGAGAGATTACCCCACCTCCAGATTCATATGACGATTCTTCTTCGGATGAAGAAGAGGGACCAGCTCTGAGTGGTACTGTGGCTTCTCTTCAGAGGCATGTGGAGACCCTGAAGGAGAGAGTTGGAGTTTTGGAAGCTCAGCTAGCACAGCGGAAGGACGATTTCTCTGTTCTCAGTCACCGAGTGTGGGAACTTGAGAAGAGAAAGAACCTGACGGATGTGTTGAAAGATGAAGTGGATGAACTGCGGGAAGAACTTCGAGCAGCGAAGAGGACCCGTAGGAGTTAGATTGTTGTAGCTTCTATTTTCTTCATTTCTGATGTCAAAAATGTTTTTAGTTCGAATGTATAAACTTTGGAATTCAATGAAATGCAAGTTGGTTTAAATTCTTGTCTTATACTTCGAATTTGATGGATCTTTTGCATCAGAATATGTCGAGAAGAGGGGCTAGGAATGGTGAAGGTTTGGACCTGGAGACCGAGCTTGCAAGGGTTTACCAGACGCTGAATGCAGTGGCTGTGAACCAAGGTAGAGGACCGGCGAATCCAGTGCCCGAGGCGATTAAGCTAGTGGAATCGTTCAAGAGAATGAAACCACCAGTGTTCGAGGGAAAGTCAGACCCAGATGCGGCTGACAACTGGATTCGGCAAGTGGAAACGATCTTCGAGGTGTTGGAGACACCGGAGGGCAGCAAGGTCAAGTTGGCGACTTTGCAGTTGGAGAAGGATGCGGCTGTTTGGTGGCAGTCGATGAAGAGGACTATGGGAGGCTTGTTGCTCGGCTGGGAGGAATTTCTGGAAGAATTCCGCAGCCACTATTTCCCCTCCGACGTCCAGGAGAAGAAGGCAATGGAGTTTCTGTCACTTCAGCAAGGCAGCATGTTAGTGAGGGAGTATGAGACTAAGTTTACTCAGCTCTCCAGGTATGCTCCAGAAATGGTGATGGATGAGGCGAAGAAGGCTCGCAAGTTCGAGCATGGGTTGAGGCCAAGCTTGAGATCCCGAATGATACCTCTTGGTATCAGGCGATTTGACAAATTGGTGAAGAGGGCGGCAGCGACGGAGGCGGATATGGAGCAGTTCTATATTGTTCAGAACCGGAGGAACAACTGGCAGTCCGGGAAGAGGCCTGCACAATCGGGGAGTTTCAAGGGGCAACCATCTGCACAGAGGTTCAAACCGACAGGGGCGAACGCTATCAGTGTAGCTGGAGGACCTGGAAAACAATGTGGGGAGAGCCTTGTGCAGTCACCTGTTACAACTGTGGGGAAGTGGGACATTACGAATCTCAATGTCTCAAACCACGGGCTGGCAATCACAATGTGCCAATACAGCAGACTGGGATGAGGCCGTACCAATCAGGGCGAGTATTTGCTTTGACGGAAGCTGATGCTGAGGAGGCAGATCAGGTCATCTCTAGTACGAGGGCTGATGTTTAGTGGTTTCGTCATTTCTTCTTCCCGTTTATATTGTGAAACTGTTAGGTAATGGTGTGTATTATGTAACAGGAGAACTCTATCTTAATGGAAAGAAAGCTGTTGTGTTATTCGATACTGGATCCTCTCATACATTTGTGTCTCCTAGATTTGCTAAAGTGTTGGGAGTTGAACCGAAGATTTTTCCAGGCAAGATCTTGGGAGTAGCTACTCCATCAGGGGAAACTCTGACCACTGATCGGTATTATGCTGATTGCGAGATTGTGATTGGAGATCGAATCTTTGGCATTGATCTGATCGAGCTGACTATCTTGGGAGTCGATGTTATCATTGGCATTGATTGGATGTAGGTGTACAGTGCAAGCATCGAGTGTAAGACCAAGACCGTAATAGTGAAGGCTCCAGGTGGACCTGAAGTCACTTTCCAAGGGAAGCAGAAATGTTCTAAGCTGGTGGCAACTATCCGCAAGGAAGAGACTCCTGTGGAATTGCAAGGGATTCCTGTGGTTCGGGACTATCCGACCGTGTTCTTGGAAGATTTTCCTGGGTTACCTCCGCATCGTGATGTAGAGTTCAGCATCACTGTTCAACCGGGAAGTGTACCCATTTCTAAGGCACCTTATAGGATGACTCCAGTGGAACAGGATGAGGTGAAACGGCAGATTGAGGAACTATTGGGAAAAGGCTTTATTCAACCTAGTGCGTCACCTTGGGGAGCACGAGTGCTTTTGGTAAAGAAGAAGGATGGATCGATGAGAATGTGTATCGATTACCGAGAGCTGAATAAGGTCACTGTTCAGAATAAGTATCCGATTCCTCGAATTGATGACTTGTTCGATCGTCTACATGGAGCAGCTGTATTCTCCAAAATAGATCTTCGATCAGGATATCACCAAGTGCGAGTGAAAGCTGAAGATGTGCACAAAACTGCATTTAGAACTCGGCATGGGCATTACGAATTCTTAGTTATGCCATTCGGAGTGACGAATGCACCCGCAATCTTCATGGATTTGATGAACAGAGTTCTGAGGCCGTTTATTGATTCTTTCGTCGTGGTGTTTATCGACGATATTCTCGTGTACTCCAAGTCAGAGGCAGAGCACACCGAGCATCTGGCAGCAATTTTGCAGAAGCTGGAAGAGCAGAGGTTGTATGCCAAGTTATCCAAGTGTGATTTCTGGAAATCTGAAGTGGCATTCCTAGGTCACATCCATTCTAAGGAGGGAGTGGCAACTGACCCTCAGAAGATAGAGGCAGTGAGAGATTGGGCTGGGCCTACTACAGTGAAGGAAGTCAGAAGTTTCCTTGAGATGACTGGATACTACAGGAGATTCATTCAAGGTTATGCTCAGATAGCTGTACCGCTTACTAGACTGACCAAGAAGAATGTGAGCTTCAAGTGGACTGAGCAATGTGAGGCGAGCTTTCAGGAGTTGAAAGAGAGGCTGACTACTGCACCTATTTTGGCTTTGCCTAGAGCAGGTGTTGAGTATGATGTTTATAGCGATGCTTCACATCGGGGGCTTGGTTGTGTCCTAATGCAAGAAGGTAGAGTAATCGCTTATGGGTCTAGGCAACTACGACCGCATGAGAAGAATTACCCGACTCATGATCTAGAGTTGGCTGTGATTATCTTTGCTTTGAAGCAATGGAGGCACTATGTGTACGGTGAGAAGTTGAATATGTACACAGATCACAAGAGCTTGAAGTATATATATCAGCAGAGGGATCTCAATCTGAGGCAGCGGAGATGGTTGGAAGTGCTCGAGGATATGCGACCTGAGATCAAGTATCATCCTGGAAAGGCTAATGTTGTGGCTGATGCACTTAGTTGCAAGAGCAGTTTGACCAGTTTGATTACAACTCAGAGGCATTTGATTGAGGAGTTGGACCGAGCAGGTATTGAAGTTGTTTTGCAAGGATTGGGAGCATCTTTGGCTCAGTTGAGGCTTCAGCCTACTTTGAATGCAAAGATCATTGCAAGTCAAGAGGTTGATGCTGATATCTTGGAGATGAGGGAGCAGGTTAGTGCTGGCAGGTTGCCCGGATTTCAAACCAGGGATGGAGTGCTGTGGTTCGGAGATAGGCTGTGTGTTCCAAATCAGGCGGACCTGAAAGAGAGTATTCTTCAGGAGGCGCATGCTACTCTTTTGTCGGTACATCCTGGGAGTACTAAGATGTACAAGGACATCAAACAGCATTTCTGGTGGTCAGGTTTGAAGAGGGATGTGGCTGATTTTGTCGCGAAGTGTGAGGTTTGTCAGCAAGTCAAAGCCGAAAATCAGAGACCCGGAGGTCTATTACAGCCGTTACCTATTCCGGAATGGAAGTGGGATAACATCAGTATGGATTTCCTTACGGGATTGCCTAAGAGTCCTAAAGGCAATGATGCGATTTGGGTTATAGTCGATCGACTGACCAAGTCCGCTCACTTTTTGGCGATGAAACTCACTGGTTCGATGGACAAGTTGGCTGAGATGTATGTTGGTGAGATTGTCAGACTTCATGGCGTTCCGTCAACTATTGTGTCTGATCGAGATGCGCGGTTTACTTCGCATTTCTGGAGGAGTCTTCAGACAGCTTTGGGTACCAAGACAGATTTCAGCACTGCTTTTCATCCGCAGACCGATGGGCAGACCGAGAGAGTCAATCGTATTCTTGAGGATATGCTTCGGTGTTGTATACTAGACTTCGGAGGCAGTTGGGAAAGGCATTTACCTTTGGTAGAGTTTGCCTACAACAACAGTTTTCAGGCTAGCATCGGGATGGCGCCGTACGAATCTTTGTATGGCAGGAAGTGCAGGACTCCTGTTTGTTGGTATGAAGTTGGGGAGCGGCAGTTGTTTGGTCCTGAGCTTGTACAGCTGACTTCTGAGAAGATTGATCTGATCAGGAAAAGGTTGGTGGAAGCTAAGAGCAGGCAGAAAAGCTATGCAGACAACCGGAGAAGGGACCTTGAGTTTGAGGTTGGTGACTTCGTCTTTCTGAAGGTATCGCCCAGTAAAGGCGTGGTTCGATTTGGCAAAGGTGGGAAGTTAGCCCCGAGGTTTATAGGACCATATAAGATATTGGAAAGGATCGGAAAAACTGCTTACCGGCTTGAATTACCGAGAGAGTTGTCTCACGGTGCACAATGTCTTCCATGTGTCTATGCTGAGAGGTTATATTCCAGATCCGAGTCATCATTTGCCTGAAGTGCCGGAAGGTTTGCAGTTAGACCTGAATTACATCGAGACTCCTGTCAAGATTGTTGACCGTAGGGAGAAAGTCTTGAGGAATAAGACGATACCGATGGTCAAAGTAGTCTGGAGAAACCACTTGGTTGAAGAGGCTACTTGGGAATCTGAGGAGAGGATGTTGAAGGACTATCCTGAGCTTTTTGCTTGATTGTATCTTTGTATCCTTGTATCTTTGTATTTTAGTATCCTTGTCTGTTGTTGATTGTTGTGTTGTATTTCCTGTTTTTCTCACTCTTGACTGTAGTTCCGGGGACGGAACTATTCTAAGGAGGGAGTGATGTAATACCCCGATTTTTTCCTAATATATAAAGATTATTTATTTTGTTGCACGTGGTATGCACGTGTAATATTTTGGCTATTACTTTCAACATGATGAATAAGCATATTGTTTTCTATAAGGATTTTCCCTAAAGCCCAAATGATAATTTACGTATCTTTCTTTTAAAAATATTTATTTTTGGCCCAACTAAATTTAAGCCCATGGATTTAAACCCTTTTATTATTTTTCTACGACTTGTATGTGTAACATCTCTTTTAAAAAGACTTATTATTTTTATGTACAAGTTTCGTAGGGTGATTGGTGCACACACGTGCATGTTGCATACACGTGTGGAGCACACTCTTTGTTGGCCGGTTGGAGTAAGTAATGGGATAGGATCATGGGCGGTTACTTTGGAGGTGTGGGTAGTTTTGCAACTTCCTAGTGAATTCTAGCCCTTGATCTTCCAACTCCCTAATGCATCCTAACCCTCCATCTCACTCTAATTTGTGTATAAATACCCCTCCCATTCTCTATTTCTTTTACACTGAAATTATTATTGTAAGAGAAGTATTTGTGAGAGTTGTGTGTATGCTTTTCTGTGGGAGACCGAGTAGCATTCTGAAGGTGCCAGTGTGGAACAAGGAGCAAGGAGCAAGGAGTGCGGCACTGCATTGAGGAACTTTGCTGGATTCGAGTATTTCTTCAAATAAGGTGGGTGTTTCTCAGGACTTCTAATGTAGGAATTATACCATGATTATTATGATTGCTACCATGTTATGAAAAGTAAATTCAATGTATTAGAAATGCCTGAGCATGCTGTTGATAATAAAAACGAAAGTGTCGGTACAGTCGACTGTCGCATGAATCAGCCGACTGGTACGAGACAATTATTTTGTGATGTGGTGATAAACATGTATGCAAATAGACATAACGATGTGATTACTAAGTTTGTATTTTCCTATGACATATATGATGGAGGGAAGGTAAATGGATGAAAAGAACTAGCGATGATTAACAAAATTAAGAACTGTCGGAGCAGTCGACTGACACTGTGTTCAGCCGACTGGTGCTTCGATTTAATTATGATTATTTGGAAATTCCATGTAATGAGATATTCCATCATATTGATCTAGTGTAATGATTTGAGAATTATATCTTCATCTTCGTAAGAAAGTTATGAAGAGTGTCAATGCCTGTTTAAAATATTTCCTTAAAGAAAAGAGCATATTAGTAACTTGAAATTCCATACTACGATGTTTCTGAACAAGTAAGGAGTGTGGTGTTTATGAAATAATGAATGTATGTATGATGTGATGAAAATGCATGTGAGAATGGTGGAAAAGATAATTCCTGTTTTTGAATTATAGAACTGATCAGTCGACTTAGTGCGTGTAGCCAGTAAACTGAGCTGAACTTAGAATTGTATTATTAAAAATTCTAGAACAGACGACTGGTGGATGAACAGTCGACTGTCACGTGGATGATACTGTGAACATGAAAAGTTGCGGGACAGCCGACTGGTCGTGTACAGCAGTCGACTCTCCCGAGTATTTATGATAAACCTGTATTCGACTGTATGAGTCGACTGGTATTCTTCCAAGTCGACTGTACAGAGTGGACCTTAATATGTATGAGATTTCGTTTTATTTATTGCTGTTGGAAGTTGTGAACTTCATGATTGAAGTCAATGAATTCTTATGACTGTATGGATTTATGTGAAAAGAATCATAGATATGAATTGAGGATTAAATGAATATGAAAGGCTAAGATCATGATAAGAAAGTCTGTGAGACTCTAAGATGAATATGAGCTGAAAGTGCTCAATTGGAAATTGTGAATTTGAAATTGAAATGAAAGAGTAGCTAAGTCTCCCCCGGCAGTGAAATAAAATGATATTGAAAAGAAAACCAAGGTTGGTCATGTGTAAATGAAATGATAAGTCCGGTTTGGTGGAGAGGCTAACTCTACAGCTTTGATTTTGATTCATGATTCTAATAACTTTAGTACATAGTGGGGAGGTGATGAAAGTGGGAGAAAAATATGAGTATGAGAACTAGAGTTTACGGTGCGGGTGTGTGAGCCGCGGAATGCATGCTTGATGAGTCAAGACATGGCGCGGGCACAACTCAGAATGATCGGACTCTAGTCACACTTGTGGGATGTTTGGTGACTACAAGAGGATCGTGTTCAGGGAGGAGGCTTGAATTGCCACAGAATGCATGCTTGATGAGTCAAGACATGGCGTGGGGTTCCCCTCCAGGGTCCAGTGCACGAGCTTGTACTCATAGACCATTTAAGATACTCACCGTAATTACAGAAGTAGAGTAAATCATGGCGAGGGATTGAACTATACAAAAATGAAGAACGATTAAGAGGCTTGCCCTCGGACCTATGTAGTATGGGATGCATAAAATCCGAACAAGTGCGCATTAGTGTCATGTAAATTAAATAATCGCATTAAGGATTAAGTGCACAATCACGACACGACATCATAAAAAGTTTCCTTTTGATTTATATTCTTATTATGAACAAGTTTGTGATTTGTTAAGAAATGAGATTCGTTATACTGTTTCTGGCATAGAGAGGATGGCCATGTATAACTATCGTCGGTTGAATAAACTGACGTACCCACAGTTTTGTATGCTAGATAAATTACATGTAAAGAGGAATGGATGCATAAAGATTTTACCATGTTGTTGTACATTCATGTAAATGTTGTATATTTTGCTTCCGCTGTGCAAATGTAAATGTAATATGATGTAAACTCTGATGTAAAAAGAAAAGTTTGAATTTCCTTGTAAAATTGTACTCAAAGAAAGTGAAAAGATCCTGTAGAACATCTCGAATTCAGTGATTTGGGATTCGGGGCGTTACACCCTCTTAGACTAGTAACGAGGTAAACTATTTTTAACATGTATAGGGAGCAATCAAGTGGTTAGGCCTCGTCCTCTAGCCGAGGTGGTTCATCCTCCAAGTCTTTGTCTCCGTCATCCTCATAGGCGAACTAGTCCGAGAGTCCGAGCTCTGTCAGTGTTCCTTCTGAAGAGGGGTTATAATACTAAAGAGTGGAGGCAGAGGACATCTCAAGCTCTGACGAAGTGGAGCACGGTCACTCCAAGGAGGTGCTTGAGGAGGAGATCGGAGAAGATGAGAGGGAGAGCTCTAAGGAGGCAATGAAGGATGTCGAAGAAGAGGTGGTGGGGTGTACTGTTCGGTTTTGAATGTAATCACAGATTAAATACACAATGAAAAAATTACAAAAATATCAAAACCTAGTTATAGATCCATGCGAAAACCATAAATCGTATTTAGGAGTTAGACCTTAAAGATGGATCTGATTTCTCCACACTATGCCAATCACAACACTGCAATATTGCGGTGCCTCTACGGTATCGACACAAACAGAACGAAAAACGACTCTCCCATAGACCGCGGTACTAGTTGTGGTAAGGGGATGTTCCTTCTCATGATCTCTCTCTCACTTTGTGTGACGGCTAGGGTTTTTCTAACGTGTGTCTTTTCCTCAGATACATATCATATACATAGGTGCTGAAAACCAACCTTAAAAGAGTAATGAGGCTGTTGTGCTCACAATCTGACATTGGTCAGATTCGTTTGTGGGCCATTGAGCTTAAGTCGGCTCATTTAATCTAATTAAATGTCTAACCAATGTGAGGTGTCCATGTCTGACTTGGATCCCTAATTAATTTCATCTTATGAATTTAAATCTCAATTTCGATCCATTCTATGTTTGTGATCCTATAGGTTCTCATTACGTTGATGGTAATACTAAAATCATATTCGAGTATTACAAATAGTGAGCGGTATCTAGTAATACATCACTGCTACTCAAGTAACGGGAATGTTAGTGATTTGACATAACCTATCCATTACCAATGTTACCATGTAGTCTAGTCCATTTGTCTAGATATTTTAATTTACCAAAAGGCATAGAACGTGTCACCCTTGTATAGTTCAATCATTGGTTTCTTGACATCTTAGTAGACTTATTAAAACAAATGAGATCAATATCTCATATTGACTCATTTGAGTACGTCCATATTTTGCAGTCTCACTCAATGAAGGGGTCCGTAGATATTGCTTCTACTATGTAATAGGGACAAATCCTATATAAGTCACTCACATCCCTTCGCATGATTTGTCGGATATCCAATAGTCGACTTTATAATCACCTTATTACAGACAACATTTGACGGCAGTAAAATACATAACTTCTCATGTAAGGAACTGTAGTGACTTCAAGTCAAAGGACTACGTACACCATGGTCAGTGTAAGAACAACTTATGACACTCATGTAACGATCCATGCATCGTTCTCTTGGTGAGTTAGTCCAGTACATTATTAATCTAATCTGTACCCATGTGAAGACTTGATATCTCATATCCATGACTCGTGAGAATGGTCATCAATCTACGCACACACTAGTCTCTATGTATTATCATTGCCCCAATTCACAATAATACTTGACTAGGAACATTTAAAAATAGTATTCTTATTTCAGCCAATAGAATCTCACAATCAAGTCATGCACTTGATATCGCATGACATTGAACTTACTATTCTAAGGACTTCATTATGTTCATTTAAATCACAACAAATGACACAATAAATAAAATGCCGAAATATGAAATAAATGTCATGATACAATGTAAACTAGCAATGTCAATACACAATTGGCCTTTAGGGTATACACCAACGATTTCCCACTTGCGCTAGAGCCAATCAGACATACATCTAATGTCATAGATCTAGTGTGACCCTCATGCTTTCTATGTGCATATGGCTTTGTCAGTGGGTCAGCAATGTTATCATCTATCAGTGTTCTGCATATCTTCACAACTCCTCTATCGATGATCTCTCGATTGAGATGGAAGCACCTAAGTATATGTATGAATCGCTGGCGAGATCTAGGCTCCTTAGCTTGTGTAATGACTTCATTGTCATCATAATAGAGGTCCACAAGGTCCACAATGCTAGGAACTATGTCAAGTTAGTGATGAACTTTCTTATCTAAACAGCCTCCTTTGCTGTATTGGAGGAAGCAATATACTCAGCCTCTGTGGTAGAATCGGCTACTGTCGCTTGCTTCAAACTCTTCTAGCTTAAAGCTCCACAATTTAAGCAAAACACAAAGAAATCCCGACTGCGATTTGGAGTTTTCCTTATCGGGCTGGAAGCTAGCGTCAGTTTAACTGTAACACCATGCAAAATTGAAAATGACAATTTTTCCCTTCGCGTGTTACGCATGTGTATTTTGTACCATCACGAGTAATATCCATATTGTGTTTTCACTACGTATCTTAATTTTCGACTATTTATGCATTTTTCGTATTGATTTTATCTTATTTGAGTCAACTCAAATGCAAAATTTCAATCTCTGGGTTTTATGTCCTTTTTACATGTTATCGATGCACCTACCGATTTTGTATGTGTCCACCGCTACATGTGATATTTCTGTATTTCAATTATTTATTTTATGTATTCAAATCTATTTTATAAAACAGAAATTTTTTTTCTCGCATTTTGATCTAAATACTTTTGTACGTGTAATGCACGTGTTTTCTATGTACGTAGCAATTACGTCGTGGAATATGTATAAATTGATAAATATATTTTCTTATATTGTATTTTTATTATCTATAATGTTTTTCCATTGATAAAAACCAAATTTCGTTTTTTTTAATATTCTACGTGCGATGCACGTGTTTCTTTCAGTGCGCGTGTTTAAGCGCATTTGTTTTCAAAATAAATTATGAAGTGTGTATATACTTTAAATTGTGCATGAAATATTATAAATTTTAATTAAACTGATTTTTACGTACATATTATGTATATATATTTTTTATGGTTTTAAAAATAATTAATTTGAGGAAGAGTGTGTGCTAGTGCACGCACGTGCACATGTTTTGGACTTAAAATGAGAGGAAAACTGGACTGTTTTTGGAGAGGAGGGAAAACAGAATTTTGATTGTGTGAGTGGATTGGAGAGTGGAATGAGTGGTGTTCATGAGAGGTAGTTTTAATAATTGCCCTACTACTCTCCTTATAAAACACCCCATACTCTTTCACATTTCTCCATCATCTCTTCTTTCTTTCCCTGTTTCAATCTCGAAACCAAGCAAGCCAGCACACTTCCTCTGTGTAATTCCGAACCCCCAAAATCCATCAAGCAAAACCATCCCCATTCAGCAATTCATTCCTTTTCTTTCTACACTCATTTGCACCATACAATGTGTATATATGGGTATAGTTTTATATATATACATGTACATGGTGAGGTGTTCTCTATTCCAATTCGAAAGTTCAAGTCCAGCATGCCCTTTTGCCTCTCCACCTACTCATATGCCTGCATATATTTATAGCTCCTAATATATGTATGTATATATGTAGATATATATACATTACTCTCTTTTCTTCCTTTCCCCGGTCATTTCCGATATCATGCCCCCACTGTGCCTTGTCTCCACCTGCTCACCATCTACATACATACCTACCCCATTCTAATATATATATATATATATATATATATATACATATATATATATATATATATATATATATATATATATATATATATAACTATATATATATAGTTATATGTATATATACATATATATATGTAACCCCTGTTTTTCACTTTTGGTATTTTTGAGGATATTTTTCATTTTTGGTGAATTATTATTTTCCATTGTATTTTCAGAATAATAAATTTAATTATTTTTATTCTATAATATTTTTCTGGCAGTTTTGACTTCCTTTTTGCTGTTGTGTGCCGTTTGGCCGTTTCTCGACATTTTGAGCTCTTTTTCTCAATTTCTTGATCTCGTTCATGTATAAATGTTATTTTAGGGTCATGGTGGATTTTTAGGAGAGTTTTGACCCATTTGAGATTTTTGGCCCTTAAGGAGATTTTTAGGAGCTATAGGGTTCATTGCATTTTGTATCCCCATTTGAAATCTACCCAATATCCATTACCAAATTGTATACCCATTGTTTCCTATTGATATCCACTACCCATTAACCCGCATTTGATCCCATATATATACCCCTAATACTAATTAATCCCTAACCCTAATCCATTTCTTCCCTCTCCTATTGTGTGCCGGCTACCCCTTCCTCCAATCAATCCCGGCCTGCCTTCTTCAACCCTAGCCGACCTCCCCTTGCTTTCTTCTTGCATAGCCGACCACCCATATCTCCCCTCTCCACTATTTTATACAACTCCACTTCAAAACTCGTCTCTTTCCTCTCCTTCTTGTGTTCGGCCAGGACCCAAGGAGCACCAAACCATCCCAAATCAGCACCTCATCTTTCCTCCTCGCTGCGTTGAGTTGTGGGCATCTTCCACTTCGGTTCGTGTGTCAAAGGAATCAATCGTTGGAGCATCTTGTTCGTGGGTTTCGCTCGAAATCGCGCTAGAAGGCGTCTTGCTCGTGGATTGTCTTTGAAAGGTTTGGATTCGTCGTGTTCGTCATCACAAAAAGGCAAGTAACTTGTACTTAAATTTCTTAGGTTGATACAAGTAGAAAGTTCACACATAGGATAGTTTGAGACTAGAGACGGACCAAGATCACGTCTTTATTGGTGGATTTCGTCTCTAAGGTTTCAAAACAGGCCATGGACGAATTAGAACATGAATTTGATAGGTTTATGCCTTAGGATTCACCCGACCGCGATTGTTATCGCACATGTGACATATTGTATGCCCGATGTTTGAGTGAACACCTATATGAGAAATATTGGATTTTGACATGTTAGAAACCCTTAGATATGACATTTAGGCAGTGGGTAGACAGTATTTCGAATTTGGAAGAATTTTGATGATTTGTGAGAAAGTTATGATGTTTTGAAACTTAGTTGAGAAATCTGGAAATTTGGATTGAACTGGATTGATTGCTGATTTTACCTAGATTAAATTCCGAATCTCAACATGACTATTTCTGAGAAATTTGTAGATAATCGAATCTATTTTCTAACCCCATTGATTTCACCCTGTTTGGAGTTCGTATGGAGTAGTTATGATCATTTTAGTAACTGTATGCCGGTAGTTCCCAGATTCATTTCGGGGTAGATTTCATCACCAATTTATTTTCAAGATCTAAGTTAGACCTAATTTCATGCCACAAGATTTTGTCCCGTGTTTCAATATGATGTTAGGTAGTTCTCTGATTTTTGTGGTAATTTAAAGATGAGTTTGGAGTGATGCCTTACATTCTTTTCTATAGATCGCTTTTGCTGTAAACTGCATGTGATTGTATGTTGATTGCCGTATTTACCTTATTTCTAATTCCTGTATGAATATTTCGTGTGAGATATGAAAGTTAGGTAATTGTGTATACTTCCACCCTGTTTTGGCGGAAGTGGATTTTGATGCGGTGTGTGCAAGATATGTATGTTTTTGTACAGCGGTGTTAAAGAATTCCAGATCCATCAAAACTGTGTGATGTGCTATTCTTTATTTTTGTAAACATATTTATACTTTCTGGAAAAATATGAAAATCTATATTTTGATACTATACTTATAGGGGATTACCTCAGAATTTTCGTGGATTTAATTAATGACTTTGTATGCTGTTTTCATGTGGTTTAAGTTATTCCCCTGTTTTCTGGCTGTACATGAAAACTGTGTTGAATTGTGTTTTGAGTCGAGATGTTGTGAAATAGCATATGGATTTATTATACCCGTTAGAAGCGTGTGGAAGTCTAGTTTCCAGATCCTTCGACGGATCAAGATTTGCATGCCTGTAGATCTTTGGATCACTGATTATGTACAGACTGGTCTTGCTGTCCTGTTTATAAACCTATACCATTTTGCCCGTATTTGTGAATGTTTGGTACCTATACTTGCTGATTTAATTCCTTGAGTCTAAACCTGATTATAAACTGTTAGTTTGACATTATTTAGTACACTTTCATGCCTGTTGATGATCTTAATAATAAAAGTAACTAAGCCGGGGTTTAAGGGAAAGATTGAATAGTGGATAGTTCAGAAACGTGTACTCAGAAGGGGGCCCGTGTTTCCCATTTTGATGCATGATACCTTTTGGTTCATGTCCTATTGATGCACGTACCTGTTGATCGTGTACCTGTTACTTGTTGATGCACGTACCTGTTGGTCGTGTACCTGTTACCTGTTGATGCACGTATCTTTGATCGTGTACCTGTTACCTGTTTTCCTGTACCTGAGTATACTGCCCTCTATGGTCCACTATGAAATCTAAAGCGAAACTGTATTGACTGTAGCAACCATGTGATATAATTTGGGGCACATGTCGTGCTACCTAGATAGTTAATAAAAGATTAGACTTAACATAACCTGATGATCCTGTTTACCTGATTACCTGTTACCTGTATACCTGTTACCTGATATAATCTGAATACCTATTATATGAAACCTGTTATCTGATTTACCTGACATATCTGCATACCTGTTTACCTGACATTTCTGTTATGTGACACTTGACATCTAATATCTGAGACATCTGCTAGGGTACTATGTTAGTTGAGTTTACCATACCATATTAGGTCTGTTTCTGATGATTAGTTAGATCTGTTTAGTTTTTCCTAAGTGCTTGTATCCTATTCTATTTGTGACCCGGACTTGCCATTGACGGGTACTGTGTTTTCTTCTTTTCCTTTTTCCTGCATTCGATGATTGCAGATTACGGTGGATAGATTCAAGAAGGTTCTGGTGGTTCGCAGTATTAGATGCTGATATTATTATTTCTGTTTTCTGTTATAACATTATTCTGTATTCCTGAGACTTGATTTATTTCAGTATTTGAGACACGTGTATTATTTATTTTTTATTGGGTGATGTGACCCAGAATGTTTGTTTCAGACTCTGTTGTTTTTATTTGAGAACAAGATATTTGGTTTTCAATTAATTCCTGTTGGCAAAATTATCTCAGTAATGCATGTTGGTTCCACTCTTTGCTTCCGACTGCGATATTTTGACTCTGATATATGTTGACTCTGATATACTGCATGAGATATGTTGTAAGATTTCTGAAACAGCTTAAAGATGATTATATTCATTCGCTGGACTTGTGTTACGTGCCCGTATTCTGTATTTTTGGGAAGCGGGGCGTGACAATATATGTTAGAGAAAAGTGAAGTTGGAGATACTCATCCTGTTGTTGCCGAAATGGAGGAGTGCTTGTTGTTCCTATGTTGGCCAAAAGTGGAGTTGGAGTTTTGGGGAATTCTCTTGGTGCGCCGAATTCGAGGAGGCCGAAGCGGGAGTTTCTAAGGGCTTCTAATTCTAGGAGTTCATTTGAGTACATCACTATTTGGGTGGGTGATTCTAAAATCCTTTCTAAATTAGGAGTAGACTGGCATGCTAGATAATATACAATTTATTTGTTGAATTTGAATTGGTATGATGAGATTACATGCTAATTAATGTAGAGTTTAATTGCTAAATCTGAATTGGTGTGGTAGATGTGAAATTGCTTAATTTATTTCTTTAGAATTTGTTATAATGGATGTTCGTATATTTGTATGCTAAAATATTTGCAATTTAATGAATCGTGATTGTATGATGCATGATTTGAATAGTAGTACAAAATAATACAATGTGTATGAAAAAATGACTTTTAATGCTAATGTGATAAAGAAAGGCGAATTTTGTCTTATTAGTTTATTTTATGAGTATAAGAAATTTTATAGAAAAGTTTTGATGAAATACAACATTTTGTTTGGAAAATTGATTATATGTGTTTTAATGCAATTTTGATATTTTTTTTTATTATATTACAAAATGAGAAACTTATGAATTTGAGAACATGTACGATATTGTTTTTCAAAGAAACACATTCTGGGAAAATTATTTATATTTTTGTAGAAGTGTAAATCAATTGAAAGATCGAGTTTTTAATAAAACACCATTTTGAGAAAGCGTGTTGTCAAATTGTCAAGAAATCATCGTTGCTTTTCAATGTCGAATATATATTCATGATTCTCTTTAACTGCAACCTGGTGCAATCGACAGTCGATCGAACTAGAGTCGACTGTCGACTGTCGACTGTCAAGTATTAAATTTCGGATTTTGTGAGCAGGACAGTCGATTGTCTACTTTTCCACGGTCGACTGTTACTGTCTTGGCTATTGGTCCTTGAGTTTTGAAGTTTCGCAGGTAGTCGACTGACCCTTTGTCAACACTTGACTGAACTTGCTATGTTCTTGAGTTTCAAAGTTTCGCAGGAAGGTCGACTGGACATTTTTCCACAGTCGATTGAACTGGCTTTTGGTTCTTGAGTTTTGAAGTCTGACAGAACATTCGACTGGCCACTTTTAACAGTCGACTACCACTATCTTGGCTGATTGGTTTTCTTGAGTTTGGATTTGATTTCTGACATGTGAAAGTTGAGTAAGATTAAATATGAGATTTTATGATTTTCTATACTTGATTGAGATTATTTGAAATACATACAACGTAATAAGTGATAAAATTTATTAAGAGGTTGAATTGACTTATGTTGTGATTATGAGGTTATAAAGGAAATGCTTCTCTTTGAGAAAGAGAAATGAATAAAGAAATTGAAAGATTATTTTGAGATTGAATATGAAACATTCTTGATCTCTAGAAAGAAATGGTTGTTGGAATCTAGAGGCTCGGCGAGACCCCAGTGACCGGCAGTTTTTAATTATGATTTAGAGAGCTAACCAGTGTGGATTGAGCATCTCTTGAGAAGTAGCCAGGTAGGTCGACTGTCTCTGTTGTTATGATTTAAGTCCGGTAGGGTAAGCTAGCTCTAGGTTGTGATGATTTTCTTTCAAAACAAACAAAATTGTAAGGATTAGATACATAGTGGAGATGTGAAGAAAGTAAGAGAAAAACACGAGTATGAGGGCCATCGGATTGGCGGTGTGAGAGTGATTCACAAACTACCTGCTTGATGCGTCATGTCATAGCATGAGCACTACTCCGGAATTATCATCCAGGTTGCGACGCTTGTGGGGTGTTTGGTGACTACGGATGGTGCCATTGTTCCATGACGGAGGTTGAATTGTCCATAGTCTGCCTGCAAGATGCTTCATGTTAGTGCGTGGGATTTCCCTCCAAGCTGTCTGGACATGGGCTGGTAACTCATAGAACATCTATGATACTAACCGTAGTTACCGTAGTAGTTTAAGTTATGGCGAGGGATTGAACCCTACAAGATGAAGAACGATTAAGGGCTTTCCCTCAGACCTATGTAGTATGGGATGCGTAGAATCAGAACAAGTGCGAATTAGTGTCATATAATATAAATAACTGCATTAAGGACTTAGTGTACCGCACAATACGACATCAATATGATAGTCCCTTGTAGCTTTGTTTGTGATCAAGTTTGTGGTTTGTTAAAGTATTTAAGAATCGTTATACTGTTCGGCATAGCGAGGATGGCCGTGTATAATATTTCGTCGGTTGTAAGCAACTGACGTGCTCACAGTTTTTTATGCAGGACTTGGAGTTTACAAGAAGAAATAAAGATGATTTGTTGTTGAAGATTATTTAAATGTTAAAGTTTGTTACAATTGTACATTTATCATTGTTATATTTATTTATTCCGCTGCATGTTGATGTAAAAGACTCTGATGTAATTATTGTTGAAATAAAGTTTTAAATTCCTTGTAAAATTGTACGAAATGAAGTGTAAAGATCCTGTGGAACTTCGAATTCAGTTTTATTTGGAATTCGGGGTGTCACGCCCCACTTCCCAAAAGAGAAAACCGAATACGGATACGTGACTAAGCTCAGCGAATCATTTTCATCATCCATAAGCTATTCAAGAATCTTTACAACATTTCACAAGAATAATCAGAGTCGGAAGCAAAAGAATCAACCAAGCATGCATATATGAGTCAAAACCATTAAGAAAACTTGAAACCAAAATATATTAATCTCAAATATTCCAGATCTGAATAAGTCAAATATCCTGCTTCACATTGCCCAAATACAAAATAAATCCACATACAAGTACAATTGTTCAAAATAAGCAACAAGGAAATAATAATAATAGAAGGAAAACCATGATAGCAAAACTCCAACATCTAGTATCTCATCTCGCCTATTCCATCTGGCAGCTGATCTCCAAAATCTGCAATTTAATAATTGCAGGAATAGGAAAAAGAAAACAAACTCCCGTCAATGCAAGTTACGGGCCGCTTGTAGTGTAGGATACAAGTACATGGAGAGAACTAACTAATAATATGGAATATGCATGCAGCTGATCTCCAAAATCTGCAATTTAATAATTGCAGGAATAGGAAAAAGAAAACAAACTCCAGTCAATGCAAGTTACGGGCCGCTTGTAGTGTAGGATACAAGTACATGGAGAGAACTAACTAATAATATGGAATATGCATGATATCAAGTATAACAACTTGCATGGTAAGGTGAACAAGTACGAGTAGCATGTATCAAGTGTCAAGTAAACAAACATCATGTAAATAAGCAACAAGTATCAAGTATCATGTAAACATGTATCAAGTGTCAAGTATCAAGTCTCATGTATCATGTAGTCAAGTATCAAGTAAGCATGTATCATGTTCAAGTATCATGTATCAAGCCTTGTAGTTATTACTATCTAGGTAGCACTTCATGCAGCCCATACTACATGGTTGCTACAATAAACAATTCCGCTTTAGATTTTATACTGGACCATAGAGGGCAGTGTACTCAGGGACAAGTCAAGTAACAAGTATCAAGCACGAGTCACAAAATTGTGAACACGTGGCAGCAAGCAGTATCAAGCACGAGTCACGTAATCAGTGAACACGTGGCAACAAGTAGTATCAAGCACGACTCACGTAATCGTGAACACGTGGCAACAAGTAGTAACAAGCATGAATCGTCACGAATCATGACAATAAGTAATATCAAGAATGAATCATGTAATCATTAAACATGGTAACAAGTAATATCAAGCATGAATCATGTAATCATGAAATCTGGCAACACGTAATCGAAAACACGGGCCCCCTTCTGAGTACACATTTCTGTATTATCCACTACTAAATCTTTTTCTTAAACCCCGGCTTGATTATTCATTATTAGTGTCAACAAGCATGTATGTGTGCAAGGCAAATCAAGAATAATATGGCATGATCATTTGACAAGTTCAAGTTACAAGATAAATATGTACGGGTGCAAGATAACTCATAAAATGATAAAATAACTAAATCTCTAGTTCAGGACAGTAAGACCATACTACAGTAAAACTGAGATTCCCGTGGTTACAAACATGCAAATCTGAATCTGTTGAAAGTTCTAGAAAATAGACTCCCAGCCGAATCCAGAGAATATAAATAATCCAATAGTAATTCACAAAAACATAAGTCAAAACTGATTTGAATCCAGTGAATACGTTCAGCCAGAAATTAGTAAATCGAATTCAAAGTCAGGAAAACAGCATCAAAATACCTCAAATAAATCTAGAAAAAATCTAGGCTATTTCCCTATATGTCTAGTATCAGAATATAAAGTTTCATAATTTTCCAGTACGATTATTTTAGTTAACAAAAATCAGAAAATATTAAGAAACGATAGTTTAGCAAATCTGGAATTCTCAACTCTGCTCTACGAAAACCATAATATCTTGCAAACCGTGAAACGAAATCCAATTCCGCCAAAGGGAGAAGAAAATAGACAAAGTAAGCTAATTTTCATATTTCATAATCATTTTTCATACGGAAATAGGAATTAGGGTGAAAATATACTTCTTTACAGAACAGCGAGCAAAATCCAGCACGTATAGTTTTTATAAACAAACATGAAACGGCATATAAAACTCATCAATAAAATTCACCAAAATTCTGGGTAGTACCTAAATAGGTATTAAAATACTGTGCAAAAATTTAGATCAAAATAATATGCTTAGAACTAATATCAAAATAGTTTAGTCATCGAAATCATCAAGAAACAAAATCTGGAAATGAAATACACATCTGTAGTAAAACAATCATATCTCACACATACGAAAACGAAACTGATAATGGTCAGAAAGTTTGAAAAGAAGACGGATTTCTCTAAAAATCATGTTTAATGCTGAAGTTAAGATACTGACCTTAATATGGTCTAAAATAGAGTTTAAAACTGATCATCGACAAAATACAAGTTTTTTTCTTAACAATAAATCAACATACAATATACGAAACTCATTCCAAACACAATCAAAAATGATATAGAGTCTGCTAAGTGTCCAAACATCATAAAATAGGGTATATGGCATGTTCACAACAAGTAATCACATGGATCCAAACAACACACAAATTCTCATAATTATCCCACAAATATAACCTCATCAAGAATGGTCAAAACCAAAGTTGTTTCATGTCAAATTTGTGTCGTGAGGCAACTATGGTCAATAGCACTATAGAGACAATACTCATCAAGATACATCACACACGAGTTGTCTCTAGAACAGAACTACACTACTAGCGGAATTTAGTACTTGTATTTGCAAAGGAATTTAATACAAGTTACTTGCCTGAGAGACGACGATAGGAACGAAGCAAAAGTAGGAATAACGGGAACGGATTCCCAGGGCACGAGCACAAACACAACGAACGGATCGAACGAACACACGAACCAAGACGAGCAAACAAACTCAACGAACACACAAACTCCAAAAGCGAGCAAAAACCCACGAACCACGAGCGAAACACGAACACAATAGTAAGTACACGATCAAGAACTTACTCTCACGGTCCCACGAACAACCAACAACCGACAATGACCAACCCACACACGCACACACAAGGGGCAGTTGGGGGTTCCTAGTTCTGGCCGTGGGGGTTGCCATCGGAAGGTGCACAGCACAGGGACTGCTCCAAGGGTGGTGTGGCTGTCGCGACCTGCTGCTACTATCAAGGAGAGGGCAGGGGAAGATGAGAAGGCACGGGGATGGACGGGAGAGGGTGCATAGGTGCTCGGGAAGAGCAGCGGCTGTCGACGAGAGAGAGAGCAGGAGGACGGGCCAGGGGATGAAGAGCGGGAGTAGGGCGGAGCAAGGGCAGAGGGAGACGGGGTGCAGTTTGGGAGGAGGAGATGAGATGATGGGTGGAGAAGTGTAACGCCCCCAGATCCCCGTTATAGGATATCCATGACGTAACCAGAATCTTTGCCTTCAAATACATCTCAACACAGTAATAACACGGAAAATTGAAAACATTTTATTGCCAAATAAAGTCATTACATCATTGATTACAACCAATATCTTGTTCCTGAACTAGAATACAAATTACATCAATTCATTACATCTTATTGCAAACATACATCAACTCCTTTTGTAAAGCTAACAACTATCTCTCGGAATGGCAGTTGACGGCTCACTGCCGAAGCTCCGCGGAACTGTCGGTCTGCTTCCCTGGGACTTGCTCCTCGGCTTGAGTTTTCTGCTGCGTGACTCTAATATCTCCGCACCTGCTCGTAAGGTAGAACCTGGTACCTAAAAGGTGGGGAACGTCAGTACTTCGACTGACGCAATACTGATAATAACAGCGATCCTCCAAACTGGCAACCACAAACCATCTTGAATGGAAAGAGAAACGTACATCCTAAATTATGTAGTGCTCGTGTATGCCATGATCTAACAACTAAATGCAACAATTATAAGCCTATTCTAAAGCAAGCAAGACTTGGGAATCTGGATCTGCATGCATCCCATATTACATGCGTTCCAGACCCAAGCATGGCCTCATCTAATGCGCAACATAGTAATGCACACGATGCACCTACTATAATGTAATTTATTCGGGAACGTATGCATCCCATACTGCATACTTTCCAAAGAGTTCGCCTCTCCGGATTGTAGGGTTCAATCCCTCGCCATGCATCCTACCCATGTACTCATCCTGTTCCCAATAGATTGTCCGTAGCCCAAGGAGGTTGCAGTTGGTCGGTCTAGTTCCGCCACTGTAGTGCCTAAGTGGTGGTCGTGTTTGCCACTCGGTACCCGCGTACGGACCTCTTCAGAAAGCCGCGTTGAATCCGGTTGCAAGACCATGTGATTCATGTATCCACCCCTAACCCGGCTGTGGACTGACGCATGCGTGTTCACCCCTAACCCGGCTATGAACTGATATATATAGAAACAACAAAACCCATGTGCATAGGAATGTGATGTCCTAGGGGGTCAAATCCCCCTAGCCTCCCGTACCTTACTCCGGCAAAACTTTGGAAATTAATAGATCGAGATACGAGCCGAGGACTCACTCATGAGTGCTAATAATGTATCCCTACGACAGGAAGGTACAACACCGACTATGGTCTGTTAGTACTAATGCAATTACCGAACCCCTAATGCCTCGCTCTAATCTGAGCCTCATTCTAATCACTTTGGGTAAGAGATAAGACTGCTTCTGAAAACTTGCCTATCGACCTCTGGCCCTGGCGATACCGATCTGGTTAGCCACTTCCCCAGCTTGGAATTTTCCAGCACCATGGCCTGCATTCACCCCTTATCCGGCTGTGAATGTCTGTGTTCACTCCTAACCCGGGATATGAACTTATATTAACGGCACGGCTCGGATGTCCTACGCTTCGGTGGAAGTTCATAACTTACGGCCGACAGATGCAGGGTATCACCTTACCCTAGTGACTAACTCGAGTCACACACCCACTATGGGAGTCCACAAACCAACAACAGATCCCAACGTCCCTGTACAAGAATTATCAGCACTGTAGTACACAGGGGAACAAGTTCTCACAATACCTAGTCAAAACCAAGGACTAAGCAACCTACGGGTTTCTGCTCGAAACTTAAAAAGGTCATAACTCCCTCGATAAAACTTCGATTGGGGTGTACAAGCCCAATCCGGAAAGGTAAGAACCTAGGCTACAAGTTCCTTGTTGATCATAACCTCAAATACCATCATCTAAGTCCTCAAAATGGCCTCTCAAGCCTCAGCCTGTGTAATTCCTGTACACGGGCTGCATATTACCGGTAGCATAAAACACTGCTCACTCATCAGAATGCTACAAACCTAAGTTCTATGGAAAGGTGTGGATGTCCTCAACAATCCTATAGTTGGTCATAAGTCCAAAATATGCAAATAGATCACCCTAACACACACATTACTCACACGTGTACCAAGTCATACACTAAGACTTTCTCAATCAGAGCACTCAGCTCAAATCCTAGTCTCCGTCCAGTTTTGCAAAAATCATAATAAATCAACCACTTACTGGAAATACCTCAAATAGGTCTTATTGGAAAGGTCTTGATGTCTACAACAATCGTCTAAGAAAACACTCCCTTAAAATCTGCTCCTAAGGAGCCTCAAATGTGTCATCTCTACAGGGTGTCAAATTTGACTGAAACCAGCACAGTACATGCTAATAAAATCATCATAAATTCTATACTCATCCAATTGACACAAAATTTATAGTGAAGAAACTAGATATCATAATGAACAACATGCAAAAGGTTTCATGTTCAAACTCTAAGTCTACAGTGAGTTCTTCATATTTTAATTAAGCACAAAAATCAGCATGTTCTTCAGTTACAGCTCTAGCTACTACCTAAAGATCAATTTTTAACATGCCTATAAATTCAGCCATACATTTCCCTGATTTTGTAGAATCTAGATACAAGTGGGAATACAGGGTAAAAAATTCAGATTAAGAACTTACTCCAATTAATTAGGAAAAATCCGAAAATCTCAGGCACCATGTTAATCAATTTCTACTGCTGCCTTACGGCACAGTTCCACAAATAGATTTTATTAAAATAACAAAAAATCTCAGAAAAATCCGAAATAATTCATGAACCATCTAGACATATATAGGAACAATCTGTAAAAATTTCATGATCTAATTCCATGTGGTTTGCTCTCGGAAAAGTCTAGAAAATAAGCCTACAGATCACGATTCTAGTTTCAGTTTCTGATTTCATCTTCCAAACTTTTTAGATATTCTTCCTAACACTTACTACCACACATGCATGCAAGAAATCAATTAAGAAACATAGAGAAAGTTTTAGAGTAACTTCCCATCCTGAGTTGATATAGAGTAGTTGATGTCTTTGAGCTTTCCTTCCATGAGAATCCCTCCAAGAGCTCCTTTCTTCAATCTTTCTTCTTTCTTTCCTTTTCTTATTTTTTTTTTCTTGGTTTGAGTTCTAAAATTTCAGAACAAGGGAGATGAAATGAGGGGTTTTTTATGGAGAAGTGAGTGAGGAAAGAGGGGGGAAGGTGGGGGCCGGATTCTAGGGGGAAGGGGGAAGGGGGTAGGGGGTAGGGTAGTTTTGTTGTGAAACCATGGTCTAGCCATTGGTTTTGAGGTATGTTATGTTGGCTGCCCATTTTAACACTTAAACGGGTTCTCTGATGCGAGACGAAGGGTTTATCGAGTGTATGCGAGATATACCCATCGTAGTATCATACAATGTTATATTTGCATAGGTGTCGTACCAAAAACTTGTGTTTATACCAGTATCTGTCTTCCTCATTCTCGTGCATTTTCTAGAACGCAACCATCCTCATGACCCGCCCCGCAAACATAGACTCACCCTAATATTCATATACTCAAACAAAACATTGTAATCATATGCACGCATACAGATACATATATATATATATATATATATATATATATATATATAACTGTCGTTCAATCCGGGGTATTACAAGAAGGGAGGGGAGAGGTCGACCAGGGGACTGGTGCTGGTTTGCTGCGGAGGTCGATGCCGAGCAGAGAACAGGAGATAAGGTGACGGGGAAGGAAGGGGAAGGCGGTTGAAGGGATTTACGACGGGGGGGGGGGGGGGGGTGGGGGAAGGATGGTGAAACACAGGATGGGTATATAAATAGGGTTGGGGTTATAATATTGGGTTAGGTGTAGAAGATGACGGCGGAATAGGTGAGTAGGGGAAACCGGGTTTCGGGTAGGTTATAAACTGGGTATAGGGTTAAGTATAATGGGTTGAAATTGATTATAGGGTTTAAGGGTATTAGCTAAAAATCCAATAAGAAAATTATAGGATTTTAGAATAAAATAACAAGTAAAATATACAATTTAGGATTTTATATAAATATTAATAATAATAATAAAAACAATAATAATAACAATAACAATAACAATAATAGTATTAAAAATAACAGTAATAATAATAATAATAGAAATCAAGGTAATAATATAAATAATAAGATTTGTATGAAAATCATATGAAATAGTTACAATAAAATTATTGATAAAAAAAATTTTGATTTTAATAAAAGAGTCAAGAATACATCTTGACAAAAGTATTTTGAAAGTGGAGAAATAATTTACAAAAATTTTAAATGTAGAAAATACACAGAGATACCTATATACGGAAAACAGGGGTTACACGGGGTGTTATAGTAACCATTTACAACAAGCACTTTCTCGTCTCCATATACTAAGAACGAAGACAGTCATTCTTTAGTACTTAAGGATGTTCTTGAAAGCAGTCCTGTAACTCTCACCGGGATCTGACTAGTACCTACTCGTCATGCTCAAAGCATATGAGATATTTGGATAAGTATATAACATGGCATACATGGGAGATCCAATTGCTGATGCAAATAAAATCTTAGTCAAGCGGTCCCTTTCATCTTGAGTTGTAGGACATTAAGCCTTGGACCGACATACACCATGTGACATAGGCAGAAATCCCTTTTTGGACTCTTGCACATTAAAACGTTTCAATATTTTGTCTATGTATGCACTCTGACTCAAACCAAGCAATCTTCTTGATCTATCTCTATAGATCTTGATGCTTAATATATAGGTAGCTTCACCCATGTCCTTCATGTAAAAGCATTTCTCTAGCCAAGCATTTACAGACTGTAGGGTAGGGATGTCATTCCCGATGAGTAGTATGTCATCTACATACAACACAAGAAAGACAATTGTGCTCCCACTAACCTACTTATAGATGCGAGGTTCATCTTAATTCTTGATGAAACCAAACTCTTTGATTGCATCATCGAAGCAAAGATACCAGCTTCTAGAAGCTTGCTTTAACCCATAAATGGATCCTTGCATCTTGCACACCTTTCCAGCATCCTTTAGAGTGACAAAAATCGTCAGGTTGTGTCATGTACACATCCTCGAAAAGTTTTCCATTTAGGAAAGCAGTTTTGACATCCATCTACCATATTTCATAATCGTGATATGCTGCAATAACAAGTAAGATCGGAATGGATTTAAGCATGACAACTGAAGGAAAAGCCTCATCTTAGTCTACACCATGAACTTGCTTGAAATCTTTAGGCACCAACCGCACCTTAAAGGTTTGCATGTTACCATCCATGTCAAATTTTTTTTGAAAACCTACTTGCACCCAATAGGCTTTACCCTTTCAAGTGAGTATACCAAGGTCCACACATGGTTGGCATACATGAATTCCATCTCAGATCTCATGGCTTCAAGCCATTTCTCAGAGTCTGGGTCTTTTACAGGTTCCACATAAGTCGTAGACTCAACTTGATTCATGAGCAATACATCACCATGTTGGGTCACGAGAAATCTATATCTATCAGATTGATGAGGTATCCTACTAGACTTACATAGACCTTGTGCGACTTGAGCAGGTTGTTGTTCCACAACGATTTGTGGACCCTGCTCCATTTTAACCATTAGTTCGCTGCTACGTTGCGATGTTTGAATTTGTTCAAGTTCTATCGTTGTCCCACTAGTTCTCTTGGAGACAAATTCTCTCTAAGGAATGTAGTAGTTTGTGTGACAAACACTTTGCCTTCAGTGTGATTATGGAAATAGTATCCCTTGGTTTCGTTGGGATATCCTACAAAGAAGCACTTATCAGATTTGGGACCAAGTTTATTAGATACTTGGCGTCTTACATAGGCTTCAAAACTCCAAATCTTCATAACAGACACACTCGGACGCTTTCCAGTCGATATCTCATATTTTGAAGTGTTTTAGATGGAACACAGTTAAGTGTGAAAGCAGATATTAATAGAGTATGTCCCCAGAAGGAGCTTTGTCATGCCCCGCTTCTCAAAAAGAGAATACGGAATATGGATACATGACTAAACCCATTGAATAATTTTCATCATCCATAAGCTGTCAGGAATCTTTACAACATTTCACAAAAATAATCAGAGTCGGAAGAAAGAAAAGTCAACCAAGCATGCATATATGAATCAAAATACCAATAAGAATTTACTTGAAACCAAAATATATTAATCTCAAATAATCCAGATCTGAATAAATCAATATCCTGGGTCACATTGCCCAAATACAAAATCATCCAAGTAGCAAAATACAATTGTTCAAGATAAGCAACAAATATTAATTATAGCAAAATTCAGCAGCTAGTATCTCATGTCACCAACTCCATCTGGCAACTGATCTCCAAAATCTGCAATTTAACAATTGCAGGAATAGGAAAAAAGAAAACAAACTTTCATCAATGCAAGTTACGGGTCGCTTGTAGTGCCAGATACAAGTACATGGGAAAGATAAACAAATAGCATGGAATATGCATGATAACAAAATAGAATAACTAGCATGACAAGATAAACAAATGCAAGTGGCATACATCAAGTGTCAAGTGAACAAGTATAATGTAAACAAGTATGAAGTAGCAAGTGTCAAGTATCATGCAAGCAGGCAAACAGGTAATTAAGTATACAGGTAACATGTATCAGGCAAGCATGTAACAGGTATTATGTATCAGGTGTCATGTTATGTCAAGTCTTATGTTATTACTATCTAGGTAGCACTTCATGCGTCCATCTTTTCACTACATGGTTGTTAAATTCAAACAATTACGTTTAGATTTCGTAGGGGGTTCTTTAGGGCCGTGTACTTAGGTATCAAGTAATCTAAATCATATACCAAATTCCAAATTAACCAAATCATGTACCAAATTCCAAATTAACCAAATCATATACCAAATTCCAAATAATCCAAATTATCTACCCA
Organism: Hemerocallis citrina; assembly: GCA_017893485.1. Classification (NCBI taxonomy): domain Eukaryota; kingdom Viridiplantae; phylum Streptophyta; class Magnoliopsida; order Asparagales; family Asphodelaceae; genus Hemerocallis; species Hemerocallis citrina. The sequence continues at coordinate 56,462,619 of CM030367.1, read as the reverse complement.
ATTCCAAATGTGGGAAACACGAATCTCCTTCCGAATACACTTTTCTATATTGTCCACTACTAGATCTTTCCCTTAACCCCGACTTGTTACTTATTATTATAAAATACACATGATCACGAGATAACGAGAACAAAATTAGGACAAGACAAGGATGTATCAAGGTCTCATATGATGCAAGGAACTTGTTCTAAATCACACAATACAAGAAACAACATGCAAATATTTAAACATGGCAAAATTTCAATTCGGGATAGCAAGATATCGCTGCACGAAAACTGAGATTCCTGCTACCACAGGGATGCCAATCTGGATCATTCAGAAGATCTAGAAAATAGACTCCCGACTGAATCCAGCAAATATATATATATCATATGGTATTTCACAAACTCAAGTCTTAAAACATATTTGAATTCAGAAAACGTGTTCAGCCAGAAATCAGAAGATTGTATTCAAAGTTAGGAAAACAGCATGAACAGTCATTAATTAAATCAACGAAAAATCTGAGATATTCCCCTATATATTTAGTATCAGAAAATAAAGTTTCATAATTTTCCAACATGAATAGAATAGTCAAGTAAAATCAGAAAACATCAAGGTGCGGCAAATTTATAAATCTGAAATTGTAAACACTACAGTATGAAAACAACAATATCTCACAAACCATAAATCGAAATCCAAATCCGTGATAAAATAGACACAGTAGGCTAACTTCCATATTCAGGATTATTTTAAAAACAGTAAGTAGAATTAGGTCGAAAATCAGGTTCTTTACTGAACAGCAAGAAAAATCTGCTAGTATAGTAATTGTTTGGAAACATAGAACAGGATGTAAAACTCATCAAATAAATCCACAAAAGTTCAGGGTTAATCTCAATCAAGTCTAGAAGTACTGAGCAAAATTTTAGATCAAAATAATAATTTTAACACCAGGATAAAAATATATTACTCTTCAGAATTCATAAAAAACACAATCTGAAAACCTTTCTACACCTTTGTAGTTAAATAGACATAACTCACAACTCGTAAATTGAAACTGAGATCCGTCAAAATGGTTAGAAAATATAAAGAATTCTCTACAAACCATGTTTACAAAATAATTTCAAATACTGACCTTAATAGGGTCTGAAATACTAATCAAAAGCAAAGTAACATAAAAATACAGATTTGTTCTTCAAACATAAAATCGTCTAGTTCATGTAAAAGTCATCCAAATCAAACCAAACGTGAAATAGGGTATAATAGATGTCCAAGCACCATGGTATAGGGTATTTTGCATGTCCATGACAAGTATAGCACGAATAACACAAATGAGTACATGATATCAAGTGAACAACACACATATAGACAATAAGAATTGGTCAATCCTAGGTTATTTCATGTCATGTATGTCGTGAGGTATCTATGGTCGAATCAACACAATAGAAAAAATATATAATAGAGGATTCACACACGAATTGTCTCTAGAACCCAACTACACTACAGGTGGTATTTAGTACTTGTATTACACAAAGAAAATAATACATGTTACTTGTCTGAGATGACGATGGAAACGACGAAGAAAGAACAAGAATAATGAGAACAGATTCTCGGGCAACGATCTCAACGAACGGATCGAACACGAACTACGAACCACCAACGAACCCATGAACCAAAACGAATCAGACGAACCAAGACAAACCCACAAACACAAGCACACGAACACCACGACTACCCGAGATCTAACACACGCACACCAACACAAAGAGAGAGATGAGGCTGGGGAAACAACAGTAAGCGGCGAGGGAAAACAGCACGCTACTGTGCTTCTGGCTACTCGCTGTTGCGGGTCAACGCCGGGATGGGGACAGGGCGACAAAATCGCACCGAGGGTCGGAGCAATGTAGGGGAACACTAGATGGATGTCTTGCTAACTGAGAGGGAGCACAGGGCCGGGGCACAGGAGGTGCTGCACCGCAGGGGACCAAGGGGTTGCACTGGCTGGCATCGCGACTGCTATAGGAGGAGGACGGCATGGGGTCGCTGGGGTGAGCAGCGCAGTCGGTGCGCACAGGGGGAGAAGGATGAGTGGGAGGCCGGAGGAGCACACAGGGAGAGGAGAGGAGAACATGGGAGAGGAAGATGAAGGGTCAGGAGAAGATGAGATAGGCGACTGTGGGTTGGCGTGAACAGATCGGGGAAGGCATGCATGGGTTAAATATGAGGGGAGTTAGGGTTTAGAGTGCAGGTGGGTAATTTTGGGTAAAGGTTGGGTTTTGAGTGTTAACGGGTAGGGGAATGGGTTAAGGTGAATAGGGTTAAACGGGTGTATTGGGTTTATTTAATTAGAATAGGAGATAATGGGCTTGGGTGAAAGTAATAGGGTAATGGTTAGGATCCAATAAAATAAAAATGGGAATTAGGAAAATACGATAACCAATAAAAAGATACAATTAGGATTTTATAGAAATACTACTAATAATAATAATAATAGTAATAATAACAATAACAATAACAATAATAATAATAATAGTATTAAAAATAATAGTAATAGTAATTATATTTATTACAATAATAATAATAATAGCAGAACAGTAATAACAACAAGAATAACAGGGTATAAAAACCGTCGTAATTAGTTACAAAAATTATCGATTAAAAATAACTTTAGTAGGAGATCTGAAAATACATTTGGACAAAAGAAGTTGAAAACCGAACAAAATAATTTGCAAAAATTTTAAATACAAAAAATTCATAAAAATACGTTTTTGGGAAAACAGGGGTTACAAGCTTGGAAGATCTGCATGACTCATCATGATCGAAACATGTACAACAAGGTCCGATTCATCATCTCAGAGACATAATTTCATTGCGGTGTTCCAGGGGGGAGTGAGTTGAGATATTATCCTACACACTCTTAGATGGTCATCAAAATCTTGGCTTAATAACTCACCACCTTGATTTGATCGAAGGGCTTTAATACTTTTATCAAGTTGGTTTTGTACCTCGTTCTTAAATTGTTTCAACTTTTCAAATTACTCCGATTTGTGTTTTATCAGATACACAAACCCATATACTGAAATCATCTGTAAATATAATGAAGTACTGAAAACCACCTATAGTCAATGTGTTGAAATGGTCGCAGAGATCACTATGTATTAGACTAAAAAGATTACTAGCCTTTTCACATTTTCCAGTGAATGGAGCCTTTGTCATTTTACCCAACAAACAAGGGTCACATACGTCATATGAGTCAAAATCATATGAGTCCAATAATCCATCTTTATGGAGTTCGGATATGTGGTTCTCATTTACGGGGACCAAACAAAAATGCTTGAGGTAAGTTGGTTTTATATCATTTGATTTGAACCTCTTAGTATGTATATTATAGACGGACATTTCGAGGTCGAGAATATAAAGTCCATTATTCAATTGTGCGCTAGCATATCTGATATCATTCAAACAAATAGAACAACTTTTATCCTTTTTATAAATGAAAAACCCTTCTTGTCCAAACAAGAAATAGAAATATTATTCTTACTAATAGCAGGCACAAAATAACAGTTCTCTAACTCAATGATAAGCTCAGTGGGCAGTGATAATTAACATGTTCCTATAGCTAAAGAAGCAACTTTTGCTCCATTTCGAACTCATAGGTCTTTTTTGTCCTTAGCCAATGGTCTACTTGTAACCCCTGATTTCCCAAAAAAGTATTTTTCTCATATTTTCGAATTTTTCATTTTTGTAAATTATTTTTTTACGATTTTTATATTGAAACACAATTCTTATTTTGTTATTATTACTCTTATTATTATTAGTACTGTTATTATTGTTATTATTATTATTATTAATTTTGACTAGTTATTGAAAATCCATTTCTATGTGCTAATTGTATATGTATCTATTCTAAATAAAATCTATTTTTGTAATGCAAATTACATTTTTATTATAAACGATCTTTTTATTTGTTATTTTATTTTCTTATTGAATTTTTAAAACCATAATGGATTTTTAAACCCCAATACCCGTTTACATTTTAACTCATACCCGAAACCCATTCATACCCTAAATACCAATATAAAAACCCATAACCCATTTTAATTCCCCTAAACCCAGACCGTTTACCCTCACCCATACCCGTTTACCATTAAAGCCTAACTCAAACCCTTTTTTATAAACCACTAGACCCGTTATCACCCCCCTCAACCCGATGCCCTATTAAACCTGTTCCGCCGCTCAAGTTCACCTGCTCCTTTTAACCCTATTATTTACCCTTATATATATACCCCATGTCAAACCCCTGTTCATCATCTCCAACTGCACCCGCCGCCCCTCTCTCTCCCGACTCCTTGTTTACTGATCACCTCTCGATCCCGCTCTCAGCCTTTTGCCTTACCCCCGTGCTCTCCCCTCCTTCCTTCCCTAAACCCATCGTTCACTCTGTGCTCCTCCCCATCTCTCCCCCTGCTCCTGCTGTGCTGGCTCTACCCCTCCGATGCCAGAGCGGTGCCTCCAGTCGACAGCAGCGCTCCTCCGTCTGCACCCTCTTCTGCTCGCAACCTCCCTGAGTCGCGACTACCCTACCGTCGTGCCAGCTAGCCCCCTGCCACCTTTCCTGCACCCTCTCCCGACCACCTCCCTTCCTCTCCTCAGCCTCCTCACCTGGAGCCACCTGCGGTGCTGCCAGCAACCCCTGCCTCCCTGTCGCAGCATCACCTCGATGACCACCCACCAGTGCCCTCCGCCACTTGCTTCCTCGACCTTCGACTACAGCGATGTCAAAAAGCCAGTGCAGCACTCCTCCGCTGTGCTATTCTTCTTCCTCCAGTTGTGCCACGACCACAGTGTTGACCACGATGCTTCCCCTGCCGTCCTCCTTGGCTGCTGTGTCGCCCCACCGTTGAGGTAGCCCTGACCTCCACCTCCGTCGACAACCGCTCGCCGCCACCATAATGCATAGTTTTCCTGGTTGTTCTCTTGATGGGTGTGCTATTGATGATCATCTTTAATTGGTGGCCGTTTGATCGTCTTGATCATCATGATCATCATCATCTTGGAGTCTTGATCTTTTGATTGTGGACCATTATATCGTTGCTCGGATCCGATCATCATCATCAAGATACTGATCACATCTCGATCTTGATCTTGATCTTTGATCAAAGTCATCTGATCGCCTTGATATCTTGATCTCTTGCTCTGAGCCGCCCGATCGTTGTTTGGTCTTCTTGATCTTGCATCATCGTGGTCTGCATCGGGTTGTGTTTGTGATTGGTTCATGATCTGTTCGTTGATTTTTGCCCTGGAATCCGTTCCCGTTATTCTTGGTTATCCTCGGTTAAGGCAAGTAACTTGTACTCAAATTTCTTTGTATGATACATGTCCTAAATACCACCTATAATGTAGTTGGATTCTACAGACAACTCGTGTGTGTTATTCTTGATGGGTTTTGTCTCTATAGTGTTATTTGACCAAAGTTGACTCACGACACAAATTTGACATTAACAACTTAGGATTTGACCATTCTTGATTTTGATCATGTATGAGATATTTGTGAGAATTTGGGCGTTTGTGGAGGTCCATCTGTTAGACTTGTTTTGGATATATTAATTACCCTATTTCATGTTGTTTGGACACTTGGTAGACTCGATTTCATATTTGGTTGTGTTTGGATCAAGTTTCGTTTGAATTATGTTGATTTTGTTTTTCTTTTTGAGGAAATTCTGTATTTAGCCGATAATCTGTCTTAATCAGTAATTTAGACCATATTAAGGTCAGAATCATAGTTTCAGTATAAAACATGAATTGTAGAGAAATTCATCTTCTTTCTAACCCCTCTGACCTTGCTTGATTTTATTTTCGTATGTGTGAGATATGACTATTTTACTACAGAGGTGTATTCTAATTCCAGATTCCGCTTCTTGTTGATTTTGATAAATAAACTATTTTGATTCTTGTGTTAACTATATTATTTTCATATGAAACTTTGGTGAGTATTTCTATATCTAATTAGGGATTACCCAGAATTTTGGTGGATTTTATTAATGAGTTTAAACGCAGTTTCCTGCTTGTTATGAATGCTATACTTGCTGTATTTTGCTCGTTGTTCTGTAAAGAATCGTATTTTTACCCTATTTCCTATTACTGTATGAAAAATATTTATGAAATATGAAAGTTAGATTAATTTTTCCATTTTCATCTCCCTTTGGCAGATTTGTATTTCGTTTAACGGCTTGCGAGATATTTCACTTTTCGTACAGCTGTGTTGGGAATTCCAGATTTGCCAAACTATCGTTTCTTGATGTTTTCTGATTTTTGATGGCTAAACTAATTTTCTGGAAAATTATGAAATTTTATATTTTTGATGCTAGACATATAGGGGAATACCCCAAATTTTTCTTGGAATTAATTAAGATGTTTTCATGCGGTTTTCCTGTACTTGAATACAATTTATTGATTTCTAGCTGAACGCATTTCCTGGTTTAGATTCAGTTTTGAGTGATGATTTTGTGAAACACTATATGACTTATATATGCTTGTTGGATTCGGTTGGAAGTCTACTTTCTAGATTCTCTGACGGATCTAGATTTGGATGTTTGTAGTAGCGGGAATCACTGTTTTAGTATAACACTGTCTTGCTATCCTGAATTAGAAAACTAGTTGTTTTACCCTGTTATGTGTTATCTGGTACCTGTACTTATTTATCTTGCACCCTAAACTTAATACATGTTTATACCCTGTTATCCTTGCTTTGTTTTGCGACACATATATGCTTGCCTTGTTATAATAATAAATGACCAAGCCGGGGTTAAGGGAAAGATCTAGTAGTGAAAAATATAGAAACGTGTACTGAGAAGAGGACCTGTGTCCTGCCTACCTGTTAAGTGTTCATAACTACATGATTCACGATCCTGTTTCCTATACCTGGCTGCATACTTCCCTATAGGAAGGTGTACTCGGAAGAGAACTACTAGGTTCTACCTATTCCTATTACCTGTTATCCTGATCCCTGAGTACACTGCCCTTTGGACTCCACTACGAAATCTAAAGCGAAACTGTTTATTGTAGAAACCATGTGTTATGTTTTTGGGGCGCATGAAGTGCTACCTAGATAGTAATAACACAAGACTTGACATGACAAAATCTGATTTCCTGTACTTGTTTCCTGATTACCTGTTTTCCTAATTACTTGTTCCTGATCACCTGATACCTGATTATCCTGTTACATGATTACCTGTGCCTATTTACCTGTTGCATGATACATGTTTACCTATTTACCTGTTCACTTGACACTTGATACCTGTTACCTGTACCTGTTTGTATACCGTGTTGCTTGATTCTATTTGCGTGATTCATGTTACATATTACATTTCTGTTGACACACTTATACCATGTTATGCTTGTAACTTAGATTTATCTATCCCATGTACTTGTATCCTAAATTATAAGTGGCCCGTAACTTGCAATCGACGGGTACTTGTTTTCTTTCTCCTTTTCCTGTAATTTATTAATTGCAGATCAGGATGGTCAGCTGCCCGATGACATTGGAGATATGAGATACTAGTGCTGAATTTCCTGCTTTGTTATTATTATTTATTGTTAGAATTGAATAAAATGTACTTGATTACTTGGATAATTATCTTGTATTTGGGCGATGTGACCCAGGATTTTTGACTTGTCCAGATTCTGATTTATTTGGGATTTATATATTTTTGGTCTCAATTAAATTTCTGTTGATATCTTGTTTCAATTATGCATGCCTGGTTGTTTCTTTGCTTCTGACTCTGATTATTCCTGTGATATGTTGTAAAAATTCCTGAACAGCTTATGGATGATGAAAATTATTCGTTGGGCCAATGTTACGTGCTCGTATTCCGTATTTTTGGGAAGCGGGGCATGACAAGGTTTTTAGTGGTATCAGAGCGCAGGTTTGGCTAACATATTAGTTGCCTGATATATTAGACAAGCTTGGCTCGATATGGGATCGGCTTAACATTTCACAAACCATGCATGTATGGATGAATTATAATCAACATTGATATGGATACTAGTCTTATTCCTTTCATTTGATCCCTTCTTATTCGATTTCCTTGATTCCTTGTTTCTTCCGTCTCTTTTAGTCATTCTCATTTGTTGATCTTTATTAGGTATAGTTTCGTTCTTTCTGTACCCATATTCCTTTGATTCATTCATTCATCTTGCATTATTCTGCATATTATCTTTTTGCATTGTGTTTTCCTCATTCTTGATCATCAATTCTTTCTCTTGTTTTTTATTCTATCTTTAGGTGTTGTCCTTGTTTATTCTTTTCCTGCTCATGTTCTCTTTGATTCCGGTGCGAGTAATCTCTTATTTCTGTTTGCCTCGTTGATTCCTTCTTATTTCAACTCGTGAGTCATTCATTGCTTTCCGTGCCTTGCATTCATCTTCATTTGTTGATTCATTTTGAGTATCATGCTAGTTATTCATTCCCTACCATATTCTCTTCAAATTCCGCTTGTGCCCCATCGTTCCTCTTCCTTCAAATTCAATTCATTGATTTCTTTTTTTCTTTCGTCCCTTGTAGTTGTCCTCCCTTATTTACTCTTTATTGAGTATAAAATTCATTATTCTCCTACCTATATTTTCTTTATAATTTTTTTTCCAAATATTTTATGTATTTCGATTATTATTTGTTATATTTTGGATCATCTATAAAATTATTTTCTAAAACAAAAATTTTGTTATTTCGAATAACTGTGTATTTTAATATCACAAATTTCAAAACGTAACTTCGTACTTAAATTGAGCAATCAATATCTAAGTACGTGTGGAAGATTGCATCATCTCATTCATCATTTTGTTGCAATTGGATGTCGAGATGGCAAACATGCAACTAGACGTCAATGGAGGCGAATTGCTACTGGATATCGGGGAGGCAACATGTGCAACTGAATTTCCAGATGGCAACCTGCAACCTGATGTCGTAGAGGCAAACCTGCAACTTGATGTCGAGAAGGCAAGTCTACAGATGGATATAAATGAGGCGAACCTACATCAAAGAATTTGTACTATTATTATTATTGTTTTCTTTATTATTATTAGTATTATTATTATTATTATTACTATTACTATTATTATTATTGTATTTTTTTTCTATTTTATTTTTTGTTGTTAATATTGAACTATTTTCACAAAAATGATGAACCCCAAATTATATTCTGTCTTGCATTATTATCCTTACCAGTATTGTTAATATTTTATTATTATTATTATTATTTGTACCAGTATGATTATGATGATTATTATTGTTATTATTATTTTTATTATTTTTGTTATTATTATTTTATGATTAATATGTGTTGATCTTTGTATTATTAATAATATTTTTGTTAACGCCCATTAGTTTTGACCTAATTATTTAAATTAAAGCCATCATCAAAAGCCCAATTTCATTCTGGTGTCTCATTCTTTTCTTCCTGCTCGGATCGTCGCTTGGTGTCACGTGGTCTACAATGACATGCCTGCAGCTTGGAACGTCACCATCAAAGTGGCGCAGTGAAAGCGTGGTGGGCCCATAACCTACAGGTCCCAGGATCCTATTGTTGCTTCTCCTTCCTTGCATTGTTTGTTTTTTCCTATCTCTTGCATTGGTTCTCATCCGTTGACTCATTGCTTGGTTAATCTCTTCCTTATCCATCATTTCTTTGATTCCAGCTCTATCCATTCCTTCATTTTTTTGCTTTGTTATCTTGCAAGTCTTGTGTTGTTTCTTCTTCATTTTTTATACCGGTTATTTCTCTCTTGCATTCCATTTCGCCATCATGCACCCATTCATTATTTGATTCAATTCTTCTCTGTTCATTCTCTCTTTGATTCCAGTTCTACCTACTCCCTATCTTGCTTTGTTATCTTGAGTTGTTTCTTTTCCTTTGATACTGCTTATTCTCTTTCATGCATCCCATTTGACATCCGTGTTAGCCATTTTCTCCCTTTTTTTTTCTGGTATTGCATCTGCTTTGTTCCTTCCCTATTAGTCCTCTACTTTGTTACTCTTCCTCCCGAGTTTGCATTTGTCCTATGTACTGCCTAAGCAAATTTCGAAGACGAAATTTTGTAGTAAGGTGGGTAGGATTTGTAACCCCTGTTTTTCCAAAAATGTATTTTCCGCATATTTTCGAATTTTTGGTATTTGTAAATTATTTTTTTTATAATTTTTATATTAAAATACAATTTTTATTTTTGTTATTATTACTCTTATTATTATTAGTACTGTTATTATTGTTGTTGTTATTATTAATTTTGACTAGTTATTGAAAATCCATTTCTATGTCTAATTGTATATGTATCTATTTTAAATAAAATCTATTTTTGTAATGCAAATTACATTTTTATAATAAACAATCTTTTTATTTGTTATTTTATTTTCTTACTGAATTTTTAAAACCCTAACGGATTTTAAAACCCCAATACCCATTTACATTTTAACCCATACCCGAAACCCATTCATACCATAAATACCACTACCCAATATAAAAACCCATAACCCATTTTAATTCCCCTAAACCCAGACCCGTTTACACTCACCCATACCCGTTTACCATTAAAGCCTAACCCAAACCCATTTTTATAACCCACCAGACCCGTTATCACCCCCCTCAACCTGATACCCTATTAAACCTGTTCCGCCGCTCAACTTCACCCCCTCCCTTTAACCCTATTATTTACCCTTCTATATATACCCCATGTCCAAAACCTGTTCATCATCTCCAACTGCACCGGCCGCCCCTCTCTCTCCCGACTCCTTATTTACCCATCACCTCCCGATCCCGCTCTCAGCCCTGTACCTCACCCCCGTGCTCTCCCCTCCTTCCTCCCCTAAACCCATCAGTCACTCTGTGCTTTTCCCCATCTCTCCCCCTGCTCCCGCTATGCTGGCTTTGCCCCTCCGACGCCAGAGCGGCGCCTCCAGTCGACAGCAGCGCTCCTCCATCTGCATCCTCTTCTGCTCGCCACCTCCCTGAGTCGCGACTCCCCCACCGTCACGCCAGCCAGCCCCCCTGCCACCTTGCCTACACCCTCTCCCAACCACCACCCTTCCTCTCCTCAGCCTCCTCGCCTGCAGCCACCTGCGGCACAACCAGCAACCCCTGCCTCCCTATCGCAGCATCGCCTCGACGACCAACCACCAATGCCCTCCGCCACTTGCTACCTCGACCTTCAACTACAGCGACGTCAAACAGCCAGTGCAGCACTCCTCCGCTGTGCTGTTCTTCTTCCTCCAGTCGCGCCATGACCACAGTGCCGACCACGGTGCTTGCCCTGTCGTCCTCCTTGGCTGCTGTGCCGCCCCACCGTGCAGGCAGCCCTGAGCTCCACCTCCGTCGACAGCAGATCACCGCCACCACAATGCATAGTTTCCCTGGTTGTTCTCTTGATGGGTGTGCTATTGATGTGGTTTTGATCATCTTTGATTGGTGGCCGTTCGATCGTCTTGATCATCATCATCTTGGAGTCTTAATCTTCTGATTGTGGACTGTTAGATCGTTGATCTGATCTGATCATCATCATCATCATCAAGATATAGATCACATCTTGATCTTGATCTTGATCTTCGATCAGAGTCGTCCGATCTGATCCAATTGCCTTGATATCTTGATATCTCGATCTGAGCTGCTCGATCATTGTTTGGTCATCTTGATCTAGATTGTCATTATGATCCGTTCGTTGGGTTGTGTTCGTGATTGGTTCATGAACTGTTCGTTGAGTTTTGCCCGAGAATCCGTTCCCGTTATTCTTGGTTTTCATCATTTTCGTCTTCGGTTAAGGCAAGTAACTTGTACTCAAATTCCTTTGTATGATACACGTCCTAAATACCACTTATAATGTAGTTAGGTTCTAGAGACAACTCGTGTGTGTGTTATTCTTGATGGGTTTTGTCTCTATAGTGTTATTTGACAATAGTTTACTCACGACACAAATTTGACATGAACAGCTTTGGATTTGACCGTTCTTGATTTTGATCATGTATGAGATATTTATGAGAATTTGGGCGTTTGTTAAGATCAATGTGTTAGACTTGTTTTGGATATGTTAATTATCCTATTTCATGTTGTTTGGATACTTGGTAGACTCGATTTCATGTTTGGTTGTGTTTGGATCAAGTTTCATTTGAATTATGTTGATTTTGTTTTTTTGAGGAAATTCTGTATTTAGCTGATAATCTGTCTTGATCAGTAATTTAGACCATATTAAGGTCAGAATCTTAATTTCAGTATAAAACATGAATTGTAGACAAATTCGGCTTCTTTCTAACCCCTCTAACCTTGCTCGATTTCGTTTTCGTATGTGTGAGAAATGACTGTTGTACTACATAGGTGTATTCTAATTCCAGATTCCGCTTCTTGTTGATTTCGATAAAAAAACTATTTTCATTCTTGTGTTAACTATATTATTTTGATATGAAACTTTGGTCAATATTTCTATATCTAATTAGCGATTACCCAGAATTTTGGTGAATTTTATTGATGAGTTTATACGCCGTTTCATGCTTGTTATGAAAGCTATACTTGCTGTATTTTGCTTGCTGTTCTGTAAAGAATCGTATTTTTACCCTATTTCCTATTACTATATGAAAAATATTTATCAAATATAAAAGTTAGATTAATTTGTCTATTTTCATCTTCCCTTGGCGGATTTGGATTTCGTTTCACGGCTTGCGAGATATTTCAGTTTTCGTACATTAGTGTTGAGAATTCTAGATTTTCCAAACTATCGTTTCTTGATGTTTTCTGATTTCTGTTGGCTAAACTAATTTTTCTGGAAAATTATGAAATTTTATATTTTGTGCTAGACATATAGGGGAATAGCCCAGATTTTTCTTGGAATTAATTAAAATGTTTTATGCTGTTTTCCTGTACTTGAATACAATTTACTGATTTCTGGCTGAAGGCATTTCCTGGTTTAGATTCAGTTTTGAGTTATGATTTTGTGAAACACTATATGACTTATATATGCTTCCTGGATTCGGTTGGAAGTCTATTTTTCAGATTCTCTGACGGATCTAGATTTGGATATTTGTAGTAGTGGGGAATCAATGTTTTAGTACAACACTATCTTGCTGTCCTGAATTAGAAAACTAGTTATTTTACCCTGTTATGTGTTATCTTGTACCTGTACTTGTTTATCTTGCACCCTAAACCTGATACATGTTTATACCCTGTTATTCTTTCTTTGTTATGCGACACATACATGCTTGTCTGATTATGATAATAAATGACCCGGGGTTAAGGAAAAGATCTAGTAGTGGAAAATATAGAAACATGTACTGACAAGAGGACCTGTGTCCTGCCTGCCTGTTACATGTTCATGACTACATGATTCACGATCCGGTTTCCTGTACCTGACTGCATACTTCCCTATAGGAAGGTGTACTCGGAAGAAAATCACTAGGTTCTACCTGTTCTTGTTACCCATTATCCTGATCCCTGAGTACACTGCCCTATGGACTCCATTACGAAATCTAAAGCGAAACTGTTTGTTGCAGCAATCATGTGTTGTTTTTGGGGCGCGTGAAGTGCTACCTAGATAGCAATAACAGAAGACTTGACATGACATAATCTGATTTCCTGCACTTGTTTCCTGATTACATGTTTTCCAGATTACTTGTTCCTGGTCACCTGATACCTGATTATCCTGTTACATGATTACCTGTACATATTTACCTATTACATGATACATGTTTATCTATTTACCTGTTCACTTGACACTTGATACCTATTACTTGTACCTGTTTGTATACCGTGTTGCTTGATTCTATTTGCGTGATTCATGTTACATATTACATTTCTGTTGACACACTTATACAATGCTATGCTTGTTACTTAGATTTATCTATCCCATGTACTTGTATCCTACATTATATGTGGCCCGTAACTTGCAATTGACGGGTACTTGTTTTCTTTCTCCTTTTCCTGCAATTTATTAATTGCAGATCAGGATGGTCAGCTGCCCGATGACATTGGAGATATGAGATACTAGTGCTGAATTTCCTGGTTTATTATTATTATTTATTGTTAGAATTGAATAAAATGTACTTGATTACTTGGATAAATATCTTGTATTTGGGCAATGTGACCTAGGATTTTTGACTTGTCCAGATTCTGATTTATTTGGGATTTATATATTTTTGGTCTCAATTAAATTTCTGTTGATATCTTATTTCAATTATTCATGCCTGGTTGTTTCTTTGCTTCTGACTCTGGTTATTCCTGTGATATGTTGTAAAGATTCCTGAACAGCTTAAGGATGATGAAAATCATTCGCTGGGCCAATGTTACGTGCTCGTATTCCGTGTTTTTGGGAAGAGGGGCGTGACACTACTCCTTTTGAGGTCCTGCATATTTACAGAAATGTGAGATCCACATCCAGAATCTAATACCCAAGATGTAGAAGTAGATAAATTGAATTCTATAACAAAAATACTTGTAGTGGAAGTCTTACTTCCTTCTTCTTAAGCTCCTCCAGGTACTTATGACAGTTCCTTTTCCAATATCCGGTCTTACCACAATGACAGTATGTGCTTTTCTTAGGCCACCAAACCCTTAGGTTTCAAGGCCGAATTGTTGGCCTTGCCCTTTTCCTTGCCACTGGGTTTCTTAATCTGCTTTTTTCCCTTGCCCATAACTTTGGTCTGTTGGACCATCATAATGGTATTTCCTTTACTAATATTCTACTCAACAGTTCTCAACAGGCTTAGCAGTTCTTGTTGGGGTATGCCCTAGAAGCCAGTTGTGTATTGACATTACTAGTTTAAATTGTATCATGATGTTTATTTTATATATGAGACATTTCCGTTATTGTGTTGTTTCTTGTGATTAAATGAACATAATAAAGTCCTTAGAATAGTATGTTCAATACCCTTGGATATCAAGTGCATGATTTGATTGTCAAATCCTATTGGTTGTAATCAGAACACAATTCTTAAATGTCCCTAGTCAAGTATTATTGTGAATTAGGACAAAAATAATACATTGAGACTACTATGTGCGTAGACTGATGACCATATCTCCCGGGTCATGAATATGAGATATCAAGTCTTCACATGGGTACATATTAGAGTAATTGTACTGGACTGATCCACCATGAGAATGCTGCATGGATTGTTACGTGAATGTCATAAGCAGTTCTCACAGTGACCATGGTGTATGTAGTCCTTTCACTTGAAGTCACTACGGTTCCCTACATGAAAAGTTATATGTTTTAATGTCGTCAAACGTTGCCTATAATAAGGTGATTATAAAGTCGACTATTGGATATACTACAAATCATGCAGAGGGATGTGAGTGACTTACATAAGATTTGTCTCTCTTACATAACAAAAGCGATATCTATGGGCCCCTTAATTGAGTGAGACTGCAAAATGCATGGCCATGCTCAAATGAGTCAATATGAGATATTGAGCTCATTTGTTTTAGTAATTCTACTCGAACATCAAGAAACAAAAAATCAAACTATACAAGGGTGACACACTCTATAATTTGTGGTCAATTAAGATATCTGGACAAAGGGACTAGACTACATGGTAACATTGGTCACGGATAGGTTATGTCCATTCATTGACATTCTTGTTACTTGAGTAGCAGTGATGTATTGCTATATACCGCTCACTATTTGTAATACTAGAATATGATTTTAGTATTACTGTCAACGTAACAAGAACCTACATGGTCACACACATAAAATGAATCGAAATTAGAATTTAAATTCATAAGATAAATTTAATTGGGGATCCAAGTAAGACTTGGACTCCTAACATTGGCTGGACATTAAATTAGATTAAATGGGCTGACTAAAGTTCAAAGGTCCACATGAATCTAAACTAGGTCAGATTGTGAGTCCAACAGAGTCATTACTCTCTTAGTGTTGATTTTCTGCAGCTATATATATGATACATATCTATGAAAAAGTGTTACATGAGAAAACCCTAGCCGTCGTAAAAATTGTGAGAGAGAGAGATCGTAAGGAACATCCCCTTCCCGCAGCTAGCACCACGGCGTGAGGAAAATCTTGATTTGATCCGTTCGTGTGGATACTGTAGAGGCACATCAATATTGTAGTGTTGTGATCGACATTCATTGGAGATAGCTGATCCATCTTCAATGCATAACTCCTAAACACGATTTATGATTTTTGCATGGATACATGGTTAGGTTTCAATTTTTTTTGTAATTTTTCCGCTGTGTATTTGATCTGAGACTACCAGCGGAACCTAACAGTGGTACCAGAGCCACTTGCAAAAACCATAATTCGGTTATGAATGATATGTGACTATTTATGATATGTCCACACTTTTGGTAGAAAGATTCATATGTGATAATTTTTGCAACTGTTCCAATATAAGAATTCGTTTATGTGTTGGTTGTTAACATAGATGCCACACTAGATTAGCCATCGGTTTGGAACCATTGAAAACCCTGGAAATATGTGATTTGCAGTGACATTAGGGTTTCTTAAATCATAAATAGTTCATGCATCTGCGTCGTTTGCAGTGGCATTAGAGTTTCTTAAAACATGAAGGGTTCATGCTGTGGCGGTGGTAAGGGATGACGAGGAAATTTTTTCCTAATGGGGTGCTGCCCCGCACCCCTCAAGGGGCGACCTGCGTAGGGCAATAATGATTCCCAAAAACCAATCCTTTTTTTTAAAATAAACTAAATAAAATAATAACAACATATTCTTTGACTATTCTGTTCAGTGATTCATGGTGCATGGTTGTGGCATTAGTTCTGTGATGCATGGTTTAGTTCTATGATACATGATTTATGTTATGTGATGTATTGTTTATATTTTGGTATTTTGAATACGTCCTGCGTATCGTGCATTTCTCTCTACATTCTCAATGTAATAATTTCTTTCTAAACTCCAATTCTACTTTCGTTCTTTATATGTAAATGTAATCTCACTGAAGAGGTAAAAAATTGACAACCATACAAGGACAAGATTGGGAAGCTGCTTGGAGAAGATGGTATAGTCGCTTCGTTCTGTTTTTGATACTCTCATTGGCTTGAGAGAATCAGTGTGTTACGAGCACAACCATGTCACATAAATTTTATACTTTTATTTTTTTATGAGATGTGTTGTTTTATGCTAATTGATGATGAATGGTGAGATCAATTAATAAAATAACAAAAATCCCTCAAAGAAAATATTAAGATGCAATAAGATGCCTTCCAATGCAAGACACTCGTCTAGGCTAGGATCGATTAAGTGTAGGTCTGCAAAGCGGGGTGCCTTTATCTATTCTAGTGAGAAGCGAGGGGGTAAATGTAATATTCAATAGCCAATAATTAGGTCTGACTTAATGTAACCCCCGTTCCCGAAATTAAATATTTTTATGAATATTTTTTTTATTTTGACTATTATACATTCATTCTGTTTTTTTTATTCGATTAGACCTCTTAATTAAATATTTTCGAACAAAATAAAAAATATTTACTTCGAATGATAGTATATTCAAACTTTATTTTCTATTTCTAATTGATCGACTATTTATATTATATACTATTACTGTGTGGATTATTTTAAACTCATATTCCATTTTGACATATATATATATATACACACATATATATATATATATATATATATATATATATATATATATATATATATATCATACTATTATTGTAATTGTCATTATTATTATTATGTTCGATTGCTTATTAAAAATCCATTTCTATTCGTAAATTGCATTTGTAGTCATTTCAAAATAAATTCTATATTGTAATGCAAATTATATTTTATTATAAATAATATTTTTATTGGTTATTTTATTTTTCTATTGAACTTTTAAACCCAATAACTATTCTCTTTTTGGATCCAAATCCTATTCAACCCATTAACCCGAAGCCCTACACTATAAATACCCTATCCTATAACCCTATCACCTCTACTATTGATACACAGCCGCCCCCATACCCTGTTCATCTTCCCTACAAACCCGTCAACCTTTCCCTCTCGTCATCTCCTCCTCCTATATCGTCCCTGCCATCTTTTCCTTCCACCTCGTCGACTACTGAAGCCCATCCCCGAGCGCCTCCCTGCCTCCATCGCTCCTGCCCCTGCATCGTCACCCTAGCCCCTCACTGCACCGCACTCGTACCTTCATCTCTCCCTTAAACTGTCATCCTCCCCATTAGTTGAGGCTCTGCAACCTCTCCGAAAACCCATGCCGCCTGTGCCTTGCCTCCGACACCACCACCCAGTCGTCGCCCCCTTATGCCCTACCCTCATCGCTGACCATCGACACCCCCGCCTTCCCTTATTTTTGAGCTAACCAAAACCAAACCCATCCACCATTCCATTCACCTCCAGTCTCACCCCCGTCCTTCACCCTCACCTGCATCCCCTACCCTCTCGCCTGCACTCCAACACCACCATAATCGCCTCCTGCCTCCCCTGTTTCTTCCCAAGAGCAGAGTATCCAACGACCTATGCCATCCTCATCCCCTGCCATCGACCGCCTCCTGCCATCGAGCCTTGCACATAGCTGCAGTCGAAGCCGCCTCGCGTAGCCATAGTCACCGTCGAAATTTCCCCCGCCTTGCCGCTGTTTGATCAGAGAGAGATCGAGTTTGAATCTCGACCATCTGATCTCCCTCGTGATTCGGATCACATCAGATCATATCCTTGCCCTACGATTTGATCAAGATCCGAGCCATCATCAATCAAATCAGATCTGGGCCTCTTGATCTCTTTGCAATTCATATGATTTTGATCATCTTGATCATCACATCAAAATGTTCTGGGCCTTCCGTTCTCATCATCATCTTCAGCATCACCAGATCAGATCTCAGCCATCGATCTTCCTCGATCTTGATCGCCATTAAGATCTGTGCTGATCCGATCTATATGGTCTCGATCATCGATCAATGCCCTTATCCAATCAAGGAAAGTATCTTCTTGTATAATTCGTTGTTCTAGTACAAGCTTTTATTTGAAAATACCACATGTAGGTTGTAGTTGTGACTCCCCTTCGGCTTATCATTTGATGATCTCATGTTGCTTGTTGCCATCCTTAACAACTCCATGATCATAAGAGACACAATCTTTTATTGATATATTCGTTTCACAACTTGTTGGATCTATTTTATCATCTAATTATTTGAACACATGAAATTAAGAACCTACCTTGACTTGTAGATGTACGTTGTATGATGTATGTGGTGATTTTACATTCTTTTGAGTTAAGAAGTAAATGTGACTTTCTGATTTGATATCTGTTACACCATAAATTGCATCACACATTAATTTCGACTCATAATAGTTACTAATCATTTCACCTTTATATACAAGAAACCAGTTTTTTGCTGTTCCTGTTTTTTCTTGCTGTTTCGACCCTGATAACATCAAAATCTGGACTTAAGTTCTAAACATAAAATGTAGCCCCAGCTGTCTAGTTTACTACCCTTTTGACAGAATTGAATTATGAGTTATAGTTTGTGATTTATCGCAGTTCTACTGCTGCTGAGTCGTAGAATTCCAGATTCATAAAATTGCTGCGTCATTTTGTTTTACAATTAAATTAGCTATGCCAAGTGTAAGATAATGACTTGAAATTTTGCATGAAGATACTAGACACACTAGAGGACCTTCCCTAATTTTTCTGGAATTAATTAATAAAGTTTCAAACCTGTTTCATATTTATAAATACAATTTTACAAATTCTGGCTAAACCCGAATTCTGTGTAGTTTGCTGTTTTGACACCAGTTGATACAACTTTTATGTATCTTGTTTATATGCGTTGGATTCGGCAGAGAGTCTCATTTTTAGATTTTCTGATGGATTTAGATTTGTATTCCTGTGGTGGCGGGAATCTCAGTCTTGGTGCAGCAACGTCATGCTGCCGAGAATTGGAATTCTTGTCGTTATGAATAATTATAATTTGTTTGATACTCGAATATGCATTCTACATAACTTAAACTTGTTCCCTATCCTTGGTCATGGTTACTTTCCCTGTTTTGCTTGGGAAAGCTTGCTTCAGTTATTTCTATTTGAGTTATTTAATTCTTGTTGCTATTTAAAACTTGTAAAGGGCTTGTAATCCCGAAGTTTATACCTTTGATCCAGATCTTGAATTTATTTGGGATATTTATATTTATTTCAAATGTTTTCTGTTGATTAATAAATTATTCATGCATGCGTGGTTGAGTATATGATGCTGAGTCGATCCTACAACTTACGCATGATGAAAATCATTCACTGGGCTTTGTCTGTACCCCCCGCAAAAATTGAAAATGACAATTTTGCCCTTGTGTGTTATGCACGTGTATTTTGTAACATACTTCACTACGTATTTTGTTTTCCGACTATTTATGCATTTCCCGTCTTCTCAAATTTATTTTATCCTATTTTTAGTCAACTCAAATATTAAATTTCAATCTCTGTATTGTTTACGTACATTGCACGTGTTAGCGATATTTTCTACCGCTACGTGTGATATTTTCTGTGTTTCAATTATTAATTTTATGTATCCGAATTTTTTTTATAAACGGAAATTCATTTTTCTATTATTTTAACTAAAATATTTTTATACGTGTATTGCACGTGTTTTCTATATACGTAGTAATTTCATGTGGAATATATAAAAATTAATAAGTATATTTTTCTTATGTTGAATTTCAATTATATTTAAATATTTTTCTGTTGATAAAGTTGATTTCGTGTTTCAATATTTTACGTGCGACACACGTGTTTGCATTGCACGTATTAGTTGCATTATCTTTTTAAAATAAATTGTGAAGTATGAGTATCTATTTTCTCATGCATGAAATCACCAATTTTAATTTAATTAAAATAGTTTTAATTAAATACATAATATATCTTTTTAAATAAATAAATAATTTTTGGGAAGTGTACACAAAGCATGTGCACGTGCACACGTGCAATATGCACACTAAACCATGAGAAACCCGCTAGTTTGGAATGGAGGGAAAAATGAATTTTTTAAAATTTTAGGAGAGGAGTTAGTGGCTTAAGTGGGGAGTAATTAACATAATCAATTAATGAAAACCTACTAATACCCCCCCGCCCCCCCCCCCCCCCCCCCCACCATACACACTTTTATCTTCCCCTCTCCTTCATCTCTTCTCTGCCGAAATCTATCCAGTGAAACCCCCACTGTGCTTCTCCACCTACCACATATACACATACATTATCATATTCAACCACACACACACACACACACACACACACACACATATATATATATATATATATATATATATATATATATATATATATATATATATATATATAATTATGTATATGTACATATGTAAATAGAGTCCCCTTCGGTTGCACACTACTTTTGGTGAGCACTCCGTGAGCACTCATGAAATAGAGCACCTATGACAAATTTGAACCGCTCATATTGTTTTATATGCCTAAGAAAGCCTAACAATAAAAAATCAAGTAATTTGAAGTTCATTTGCCCATCCATCCTGCTGTTAGAATTTTCAGCCATACAATTTTGTGATGATGTAAATCATGGACAAATGAATTTCAAATTAATTAATTTTTTATTGTTAGGCTATCTTAGGTATATAGAACAATATGAGCGATTCAGATTTGTCATAGGTGCTCTATTTCATGAGTGCTCACGGAGTGCTCACCAAAGTAGTGTGCAACCGAAGATTTCTGTATGTATATATATGAGAAGGAGGTGCTTCCTGTTGCTTGGCCAAAATGGAGGATTGGGTATTTTTCTTTGTGCACGGATTTCGAGGAGGCCGATTGGGACTTCTCTTGGAGCTTTGAAGGAGTTTTTGCTATTATGAGCTTTTCATTCTAGGAGTTCAATTGCTAAGAAATAATATTTCTTGGGTTGGTGTTTCTTAAATCCTTTCTAATTTTAGGAGTAGGTTGCATGTTAGATGACATATAATTTAATTGCTAAATTTTTATTGGTATCTTAATTGTAGATTGCATAACCTTAATCTAATTGTGTTATAATGTGTTGAAATGATATTGTGATTCATATAAATGGCTAGAACTCTTGTTGAATTAGAAAGAGAAATATTTATTGTTTGAATGAAAAATTATGCATGGTAGAATGTTTTTACAATAGTCTAAATAGTAACATGTATGAAAATAGTTTTAAAATGCTAGTATAGTGAAGAAATGGGGAATTAATCTCACTAGTATATATTTTATGAGTATACGAACTTTTATAAAGAAGTTTTTTTGATGAGAAACAACACTTTATTTGAAAATTGATAATATTTGTTCTCTAATACAATTTGGGAGGAAGCTTTTTTTTACATTGTCAAAAAAGAGAATTTTATAAAGTTTGAATATATATGCTATACTGTATTTTGATAGAAATACATTCTGGAAAAAGATTTATATTTTTAAATAAATACAAATTAATTGAAGAGACTCTGTTTTTTTTTGAAATTCGATTTTTCTCAAATTCAGTACAGTCTGCATATACAGAGTTTAACTCTTGTCATATCGGTTAGTCACTCAGGACTTCTGGTCTTCGGGTGCGCTTTGGGTCTATTACTATTCATGGGTAGAGGCTTTGGTCTTGGGTTCGAGTCTTGAAGAAACTCTGTTTTATAGAATTTTCGATTTTATTCAAATCACTGAAAGTATAAATATATCTCTAATTCGAGTTCACTTTATTTCAGTTAGTCACTCTGGCCTTTCTGGTCGTTGGGTGCGCTTTGGGTCGGAAACTGTTCACAGGCGGGGCTGTTGGTCTGGGTTCGAATCCGGCCCTGGCCTTTGTTTGTAGTTTTTTATTCTTTTTTCTTATTTTAAATTTTGGAGTTTTTAAGTGAAATAAAAATTGGAAAAAATTCTATAATTCTTCTAAAATTGTTTAGACTTTATAAAAGTCATTTCTACAATATTTTGATATACTTGTGAGAATTTAAAGGGGGAAATTACATCAAATAGTGCTGAAGAACTCGAATTTATTGATTAAAAGAATTAGAAGCAACTTTATATTGAAAATGTGACTCTTGTATAATTAAAAAGAGATGAAAATTTGGAATGCAATTACATTTCTTCTCGAAAAGATTTTATTGTTATTCATATTTGATTAAGAGAATATTTGAAATGCACACAATGTTATGAGTGATTAAATTGATAAGAAGTCCAAATGAGATACTTTATGTTATAAGTTTATAAAAGAAATATTTTCTTTGAGAAAGAGTTTGTGAATAAAGAAATTGAAATGTTATTTTTGAGATTGAAGGTAACATATTGTTGATCTCTAGAACGAGATAGTTGTTGGAATCTAGAGGCTAGGTGAGACCCTAGTAACCGGTAGTATTTATTAATGAATTTGAGTGCTAACCAGTGTGGGTTGAACATCTCTTGAGAAGTAACCAGGTTGGGCTGACTGTCTCTTTTGTTTGGTTTAAGTCCGGTAGGGTAAGCTAGTTCTAGGTTGTGAGGATTTTCTTCTAAAACAAACTAAAAATATAAGGACTACACTATAGTGAAGATGTGATGAAAGTAATAGAAAAACACAAGTATGAGTGCCTCGGATCTACGGTGTGAGAGTGTTCACAGGATGTCTACATGATGCATCATGTCAAGACGTGAATACATCTCCAGAATATCGGGACCGTGGCAACGCTTGTGGGGTGCTTGGTGAATAAGTAGTGCCAACGTTCCTTTGCGGAGGCAAAATGTCCATAGGATGTCTGCACGATGCGTCATGTCATGACGTGGGATTCCCTCTAAGATGTCTGGATATGGGCTCGTAACTCATAAAACATCTAGGATACTTACCGTAGTTACCGTAGTAGTTAAACTCATAACGAGGGATTCAACCCTACAAGATGAAGTACGATTAAGGGCTTGCCCCCGGATCTGTGTAGCATGGGATGTATAGAATCCGAACAAGTGTGTATTAGTGTCATTTAATATAAATAACTAAATTAAGGATTAAGTGCACAGCACCGACGACATCATGTAGCGCCCCGAATTTCTAAATACGAAACTTTAGAAAATACGTGGCACTTTCCCAGCGATCCACTTCAATGTAACAATATACATAGACCAAAAACTCAAGTCATTTTATTCCAAATTCTTAATACAATATTCTTTTTCAATTGCAGCGGAAATACAAAACACCTTAAAATACATCAATTCGTTTTACAAAACTCTTCTTACAACAATTTACACAAGGCTCTATTATAATACTCATAATCTCTGTAGCTAACCCAAGCATCCAAGCCTCCAATTCTAAGCAACCTGCAACATGTGAGGCTAGAGTTGAACCCTAACCCCCAAAACTACGGGGTCAGCCATAAATGGTGTGAGTGATATAAACAACAAACATAAATAAACATAAATACTCAAACAACATGTACTGAACAAAAATACATAAACTGAACATGTAATCTGAAACAAGAACGATAGGCCAGTACATGCGTGAAACCGAGTCGAGAAACAATACCAACGATCAAGTATCCATCAATCAATTACTCCCAAAATATGTACAGCTCAACTGTACGGTACAGTCGACTGTCTTAGGAACCAGTCGACTGTTCTGAACAAACAGTAATCCCCACAACTCAGAATATGTCCAACTGTCAACAATTCTCAGTACCACAATGTATGTCCAACAATCGATCACCAATAATGCCATAGATCGGATAACAATATATCCATCTACAAGACCAAAGATAATATAGATCGAATACGAACCCGGTATGCCAAGACACCGACGAACATATCCATCTACAAACAAACTAAGAAGGTATAGATCGAATACGAACCCGGTATGCCAAGACACCGACGAACATATCCATCTACAAACAAACTAAGAAGGTATAGATCGAATACGAACCCGGTATGCCAAGACACCGACGAACATATCCATCTACAAACAAACTAAGAAGGTATAGATCGAATACGAACCCGGTATGCCAAGACACCGACGAACATATCCATCTACAAACAAACTAAAGATAACAAGAACCCTCAAGATCATGAAACTCATCAGCACTGGTCGACTTATTCTATAGTAAGTCGACTGCCGAGAACCAATATCCAAGATTATAACAAGTGCAGTAAGTCGACTTCATCAACCATCAGTCGACTTACCCTAAACAATTACCGATAATTTCTCAAGAACAATCCAAGTGCTAACAGTATAAGATGACTTATAAAAACATAAGTTGACTTATCAACAATATAAGATGACTTATAAAGATCATAAGTAGACTTATCAAAACATAAGATGACTTATAAAAATCATAAGTTGACTTATCAACAATATAGGATGACTTATAAAGATCATAAGTAGACTTATCAAAACATAAGATGACTTATAAAAATCATAAGTAGACTTATCAAAACATAAGATGACTTATAAAAATCATAAGTAGACTTATCAAAACATAAGATGACTTATAAAAATCATAAGTAGACTTACCAGATCATAAGTCGACTTATAGAAAACATAAGTTGACTTAAAGGAGACATAAGTCGACTCATAAGAACATAAGTCGACTTATAAAAACATAAGTCGACTTACCCGAGAGAAATTCTACGATAACTTTGAAAAATAAATTCTAAGTGTACCAGTCGACTGAGAAGGGTCTAAGTCGACTGTCCAGAACGGATTTTCGAGAAAAACTAAAGATACAGCAGCTGGGTCGTACCAGTCGACTGAATAGTAGACCAGTCGACTGTCGGCCTACAGTTTGCATAAGTTAGGTCTGAATACAAAGATCAAAACTAGAGTTTTCTAAAGGTTCTTGTTCATGAAAATAATTGTTAATCATGTAAAATGACAATCTCGATTACTTCTTCATTGCAGATCCATTATTCAATCATTCAATAACTCAAAACTCAATTCTCTTGTTCTCAAATTCCTAAATCTTACATTAGGGTTTCCTTAATACTTAATTCTTCCACCAATAATAACCGAGATCTGATTATAAACACAAGATCCAGATGTTCATACATCCGATCAAACCATACTTGAATCTTAACATGTTTTCGATCAATAAAGAATTTGTTAAACAAGATCTACTAAACATTCGTGGATTTCTCATGCGTAATACGAATAACGACTATTGCATCGATCACATACAAGATACGGATACATCAAAGAAAACAGCACACCATCATACACACTAACAAAACTAAGTTCATATCACTCACCTTTAGAAGCAAGAAGAATCCACAAAAGCCTTCCTTTGCTAGATCCAAACTCCTTCTCCAATCACCAAGAAAATAATATAATGAAATCTGAGTTATGCAGCGAATGACGGCTGCAACTCTCTTTATATAGGCCGGGAATTAGGTTCTAGTGTTTCCAAATACATTTGCAAAACAATCCCTTCAAAATACAATTTTATATATATCAATCTACTCTTGGAAACTCATCCAAAATTCATTAAAATTAGGATTTAATAGAAAATATACTTCTAAATCTTAACCAATACTGTTTAAAAATGTTCAGAATGCCAATTTTGCACTTAGCCCTTAAAAATGTCAATTTTACAAAAATGTCCTTCTTTTCTTAAAATTTGCAAATAGTACTAATTAAATTCAGAAAAATCCGGAAAAATACTACATAATTCCAAAATAATAAATAATGATTTTTCATAAAGAAATCTTAATTTTTCAAACATCTCAAAAGTCATTTGCACGTGTTTTGCACGTGTACAAAAGATAAACCTTTTAGAAAATATCAATTAAATCCTCAAAATTCATTTAAATCCATTTTCAAATAATTAAAATAATATTTGAAAATACGGGGTTCTACACATCAATAGGATAGTCTCTCTTTTACTTTGTTTTGTGATCAAGTTTGTATTTGTTAAAGTATTTAAGAATCGTTTTACTTTCGACATAGTGAGGATGGCCGTGTATAATATTTCGTCGGTTGTAAGCAACTGACATGGCCACAGTTTCATATGCAGGACTTGGAATTTACAAGAAGATATAAAGATGAATTTGATGCTGATGATTACTTAAATGCTAAAGTTGTTATAGTTGTACATTTATCATTGTTGTATTTTATTTATTCCACTACGTGTTGATGTAAAAGACTCTGCTGTAATAAAAGTTTTAAATTTCTTGTAAAATTGTACGAAGTGAAGTATAAAGATCATGCGGAACTTTGAATTTAGACTTAGTTGGGATTCGGGGTATTACATTGTCACCTACTCGTATTCTGTATTCTTTTTGGGAACCGAGGCATAACACTCTAGACTATTTCAATAGGATTGAAGTTATAGAGGCATAGAGTTGGGCTTTAGTCTATGAGATAGATTAGAGTAACTGTTACTCACCCAACTATCCAAAAGTTACATGTGATGTAATTGGAAAATATTCCCTACCTAAATAACTGAATTTTGGGTGATCAGTCTAACTGACTAAAAACTAGGTGAAATATGGATCTTGGCCTACTAGAAAATCATACGATGGGATTTTTTGAGTCAATGATGATGGTCGTTGATTTGAATAAAAATAGTAGGAGGCACATTTACTAAAAGACCTTATTAAATATTTCATTGTCATAATACATACTCTGCACATTTCTGTTGATGGTTAAATATTTTTTCTTTGCATATTTCTGTGAAATGATATTTACTTTGCATATTTATGTTAATAGATTACCATGGCTTACAACACATCAAATAACCTATCATTGTGATTTGTCCTTGAGAAGGACAAACTGTCTTCTAAACAGGTACAGGAATCTAAGTATAGTCCTCAGGCATGAGAAAAAGTTGTATGTTCTAGAGCAGCCTATTCCTGATCCACCTACCGCAAGTGACCCTCGCACCGAAAAGGATGCTGATAAGAAGTGTCAAGATGATGCCTTGGATGTTGGTTGTCTTATGCTAGCCACCAGGAACTCTGAGCTTCAGAAGCAACATGAGAACATGGATGCCTACGATATAATCGTACACTTTAAGAGGATCAACCAAGAGCAGGTTAGGCATGAGAGGTTTGAAGTCTCAAGGGCATTATTTCAGTGAAAATTGGCAGAAGGAAGCCCTGTTGGAACTCATGTGCTCAAGATGATTTGGTACATATAGAATCTTGAAAGGTTTGGTTTCCCATTGTGTTAAGAGTTGGCCACTAACCTGGTCCTGCAATCGTTGCCGGAAAGTTATAGTCAATTCGTAATGAATGAAATTGACAAACTTCTGCCAGAACTTCTAAGCATGCTGAGAACTGCTGAACAAAATATAAGTAAGGAAAAGACCATTATGATGGTCCAACAGGACAAAGGTAAGGGCAAGGGCAAAAAGCAGATTAAGAAATCCAAAGGCAAGGGAAAGAGCAAGGGAAATTTCAAGCCCAGCACTTATGCATTGAAACCTAAGGGTGAGGTGGCCAAGGAGGGCACATGCTTCCACTGCGGTGAGACCGGACATTAGAAGAGGAACTGCCATAAGTACCTAGAGGAGCATAAGAAGAAGAAAGGAAGTGAGACTTCCACTACAGGTATTTTTGTTATAGAAGTCAATTTATCTACTTCTACATCTTGGGTATTAGATACTGGAAGTGGATCCAACATTTGTGTAAATGTGCAGGATCTCAAAAGGAGTAGAACATTGGCTAAGGGTGAAGTTGACCTACGAGTTGGAAATGGAGAAAAACTTGCTGCTTTAGCTATAGGAACTTGTCATTTATCATTGCTCACTGGGCTTATCAATGAGTTAGAGAGTTGTTATTTTAAGCCTGCTATTAGTAGAAATATTATTTCTATTTCTAGTTGGAGAAAAAAGGGTTTTTCATTTATAATAAAAGACAAAAGTTGTTTTATTTATTTGAATGATATTTGTTATGCTAGTGCACAATTGAATAATGGACTTTACATTCTTTATCGTGAAATTTCCATCTATAATATAAATACTAAGATGTTCAAATCAAATGGTATGAACCCAACTTACCTCTGGCATTGTCGTTTGGGTCACATAAATGAAAACGCATATCCAAACTCCATAAAGATGGATTATTGGACTCATTTGATTTTGAATCATATGAGGTATGTGAACCGTGTTTGTTGGGCAAGATGACAAAAGCTCCATTCATTGTAAAAGGTGAAATTCGCTAGTGATCTTTTACGTCTCATTCATAGTGATGTTTGTGGACCTTTCAACACATTGTCTAGAGGAGGTTTTCAGTACTTCATTACATTTACTGATGATTTTAGTAGATATGGATTTGTGTATCTGATGAAACACAAATCAGAATCATTTAAAATTTTCAAAGAATTCAAGAATGAGATACAAAATTAACTTGCTAAAAGTATTAAAGACCTTCGATCAAATTGAGGTGGTGAGTACTTAAGCCAAGATTTTGATGACCATCAAAAACAGTGTTGGATAATATCTTAACTCACTCCCCCCTAGAACACCGCAGTGGAATGGCCTCTTTGAGATGAGGAACCAGACCTTGTTAGACATTGTCCGATCAATGAGGAGTCATGCAGATCTTCCAAGCTCCTTCTAAGGACATGCTGTATTAACAACTGCTTTCACACTTGACCGTGTTCCATCTAAAATGGTTTAAGAGACACCATATGAGATATGGACTGGGAGGCATCCTAGTGTGTCTTTTATTTAGATTTGGGGTTGTGAAGTGTAACACCCCGAATTCCAAAACAGACTGAATTCGAAGTTCCACAGGATCTTTATACTTCTCTTCGTACAATTTTATAAGGAATTAAAAACTTTATTACATCAGAGTTATATTTACATTACATATTTACAGCAGAAGCAATTTACAACAAATTACATGAATAGAAATGTACAACACTTGAATCATTCTTTCAGCAGCATGCATACTTTAGTCTTGTTAATCACTTTATCCTGCATAGAAACTGTGGGCACGTCAGTTCATTCAACTGACGCTAGGATATACTACATCAGTTTTCACTTACTTGGAAAGCACAAATTTGTCACAAACAGAACTACGGGGACTATCCTATTGATGTTGTGTTGTGCGGTGCAGTTAGTCCTTAATGCAATTATGTATGTTACATGACACTAATACGCACTTGTTCAGATTCTATGCATCCCATACTACATAGGTCTGAGGGCAAGCCCTTAACCGTTTTTCATCTTGTAGGGTTCAATCCCTCGTCATGACTTAAACTACTACAGTAACTACGATAAGTATCCTAAATGTTCTATGAGTTACAAGCTCATGTCCAGACATCATGGAGGGGAATCCCACGTCATGACATGACTCATCGTGTAGAACCTTTGGACAATTCAGCCTCCGTCATGGGACTGACACCACCCGCAGTCACCAAACACCCCACAAGCGTCGCTTGCGATATGAACTCCTAGAGACATATCCACGTCATGACACGACGCATCTTGTAGACAGCCTGTGGATACTCTCACACCGTAGCTCCGGGACCCTATACTCGTATTTTTCTCTTACTTTAGTCACATATTCACTATGTGTCTAGCCCTTAGTTATTTGAATCATGAATAAAATAAATTCTCTAGAGTTAGCCCTTCCATTATACCGGTCTTAATCATTTATATAACACGACCCAAATCTTGGTCTTTTCATTTCAAATATCATTTCAACAATCTTTTTTCAATGTCGGTATGAGGCTTAGCTACACTCTAGTTCTCAATTTCACTTCATAATCACAAAATCGAGTTTTCATACTCATATAGTCTTTTTCATAGTTCAACATGATTTCCATTTCATTCTATAAGTCAATTTCTTACATAAGTTCAATTTCGATTTATATCATTCTCATTCAAGAAAATAAGTCTCAATAATTCCATTTAATTCTCACTTTATTGTTTCTTCTCTGTACTTGATTCAGAAACACAATTACATTTTCTCATTTATCTTTCGATTACATACATTACCCAAAATAATGAATAAAAATCCATAAATGAACACACTTCAAGTTCTTTTTATACAAGATTCTCTTTTATAATTTAGTATAACTCCTCATGGATTAAAATCACTTTTTGTACTTAAACAAATATCAATTTTATAGAGTTCTACTCAATTTTTATTTCTTAAACTCTTTAATTTAAGTCAAAATAGTGTGCAAATATTTTTCATAATGTCCATATATTTTTATAATAATTATAATAAATTTTCCCGAATTTTAAAAGTCAAAAATCAATTAAAAAAAAACTGAAAGCTGTTTTTAAATGCCAAACTCAGGATTCAAACTAGAGACCCAAATGCCGAACTCAGGATTCAAACCAGATACTACTAAAACAATGCATCTCCTACAAAATTTAAAGCATAAAATATATCTGACATGGTTATCGGTCTAACACACTGATTCTCCCAAACCAATGAATGTATCAAAACTAAACGAAGGGATTTATCATCTTCACCGAGTAGCTTCCCTCTCTTGTCCTTGTATGATTGCCAATTCCTTGCCTCCTCAGTGAGATTATATTTACATATAAAGAAATAATGTATAATCGGAGTTTAGAGAGAAAGGATTACATGGAGAATGTAAAGAGAAAGGAACGACACGCATGCCGTATTCAAAATATCAAAATCTAAATAATAAATCACAAAACATAAACCATGCATCACAGAACTAAAGCCACAACAATGCTGTAACTACCGTTCCTGCTATTTTCATTTTTCCTCCTTTAGTAATATTTTATTTGTAATTGAATAAAATAATCTATTTTTGCTCTTGAATTTTTTTATTATCATTAAATCTTGTTCATTAAATTTTTCATTCTTCATGATTGAGCTATTTTTTTGTTAATCATATTTTCTTCTGTTTTATTGTGGGTATTTTTTTATTTGAACCCTATTGATTTGGATTTATCTCTTATTGAACCCTAAAACCCAATTCCTATTGTTGTTGACCTAAAATAGCTTTTATTGGATCTTAAACCTCTAATCCAACATACTAATTATACCCTATAAATACAACTCACTGTAAACCCTAAAAATTGTGCAATTTTGAAACCTTAGCCGCTTATTCTCTCTCCTCTCTTTCTCTCTCCTCGTCGTTCTCTCTCCTGATCGAAATCCTGCCAAAACCTAAGAACCCATCACTGTAGCAATTCATCTTCTCCGGTCATCTCACCTATTTCCGGCTCCCCCTTCGTCCACCCCATCCTCCGGCGACCCCCTGGTCGTCAGCCCTCCCGTCGACGTCCCTTCAATCACTAGTGCCACCACAGAACTCCCCCAAACCCTCTCCTCTGTCCTCGACGTTAACAGCCACATCCCCAATCCGCTGTCGACCCACTTCGCGCCGCCCTGTTGAGCAGTCCACCACGATGTCGTTGCCCCCGTCACCGCCCTCAGCCATCGACATCGCCGCCATCGTCCTTACATTGGCCATTGCTGACATTGCTGCTATCTTTGTTGCTAAAGTCTCTGTGTACTCTTGCTGTTATTGCTTTGGGTTTTATTGCACATATATTGTACGTGTTAAATTGCTAGTTCGTGGGTTCGTTGCTTCGTGATCTTTGTCCCGTTATTCTTGGTACTCGTTTTCACCATCTAACAGGCAAGTCACAGTCCTCTTAAATTGTTAATTGTATCAAATTCAAGTTCAGTTGAAACTCTTGCAAGTAGATCCCTTTGTTTATCGTATTATACTTTGTTCATCTCTTCGTTAGGTCTATTGAGGGTTTACACGAGCTAACCCCAATATTCTTGACATTGTGCCACATTTGACTCTAAAGATTAGATCTTTAATGCATTCATGTAGAACTGACAATAAGGTTAACCGTATAATCATGACACGATTAATTATTGCAGTGACAATTGCTAGGTTGTATGTTGTTTGATCGATTGATGGTTGATTGATGATAAATTAGTATATGTATGTGTTCTAATTTTATTTATCAAGTTTTGACACTCATCATGCTGATTATATAGTTTATCGACTAATAGAATTGATACCCATCATGTTTAATTGAATTATTTTATGAATAATACCCTAAAACCTGTATATTGCTTGTTGGTCTATATGTTGACTGCTACTTTTGACCCAGTAAATGATCTTAAAATGAATTACTTTCTGAATATGAATTGTAGCCTTATCTTTCTAGTTTTCAGAACATCTTGAATTTCTAAATTCCGAGTTGTTTAGCAAAAGTTATGCCCGTTTTACTACACCTATGTTTTAACTTTCAGTTTTTCAGATTCTTGTATCTTGCATGCTTAAATTGTAAGAAGGTTGATCAAATGTTAAAATTTTGCTCTGATAACTTCCAGATTGTTAGTAATCATGTTTAGAAGTCCAGAAAATATTTTAGTGAATTTATTGTGGAGTTTTTGCTGATTCTAAGAAGAAAATAATATGATGTCAAAATTCTGCCTGAACATAAAATCTCTAAATAACAACGTGATTGACCTAGTTACTGTTATCGGATTTTGAACTTTAAATATGCGTTGGAACCGTGTGGAAGTCTAGTTTTTAGAATTTCTGACAGGATTCAGTTCTCGATTTCTAAAAAGCAGAAAACTACATTTTTTTACGGACTACTCTTGTTCAGAATTTTATATTTCAAATTTTGGTAGATTAATTATTCCTATATCGTAATCTTGCATGAATTAATGTATGTATGTTGTATTGCATGATCCTAATAAGTTATTTCCATTATTCTAATTGTCCTACTTTATGTTACCATCCTATTGTTTCCCTATTGATACTGTCGTTCATCGAAATGTCCATTGATTTCATATTGTATTGTTCCTTTGATAAAATAATTAACAAGCCAAGGTTGAAAGGGTGATTTAAGTAGTGAAAAAAGTAGATACTGTACTTGGAGGACGGGCCCGTGTTTCACTAAGTTATGTTCCGGCTATTGTTTTATCGTGTGATTGTGGCTTACGACGGTAACCCAATCTATCGTGTACCGTATCATTGCCGATAACCGTATTGTACACTGAAAGGTGAGTAGTATTTACCGTTGCCAAGTACATGTTCTACCGAGTACACCACTTAAGTCTAAACTAAGTTGATTGTATACATCAAACTTGTAGAATGGGATGCAGTAGTACATGCATTAGTTTGGATTAAAATACATAATAGACTTAAGAATTGACACGACATCGATACTGCATATTGTTCCTCATTGTTCTTATTAATATCGAATATTGGCTAAGTGTTACCGTTATTGATCATTGATTACTATTACCGAATATTACATCATTGTTTATAGCCATTGTATCGACTATCATGATATTGATTATTGTTATTGTCCCGTGTTATTGATTCCGAATGATCCATTGATTAATTGTTATACTGTTATTCCATTGTTCCTTGCTTTTTCTACTTGCTTTCCATGACTTGCTCTAAGAAAAAAATTTCATCTCTTTTTAGATGAAGTGTACATAGGTAATGAAGGAGAATTTCCGGCTGGGATTGGAGAACAGACATTTTAAAGACTTAATGCTTTTTAATTGCTTATTATTTCAATAAACTTATTGTATTGAGACTTGTTACTATTGTATTGGGATTTATTATTGTTTTGGGCTTATGTCTCGGATTTTATTATTGATCCAGATGTTGGATTATTATTGTATTTGGATATTTTTATTGCTTCTTTCCAAGTATTATTGTTCATGCGATTATTATTATTGCCTGTGCATTTGTTCTGTATTGAATATAATGTTCAGTTGATCGGATAAACAGCTTATGGATGATGTTAGTCATTCGCTGGGCCAATATCATGTGCTCGTATTCCGTATTTTTGGGAAGTGGGGCGTGACATACGCACCATGAATCACATAACAAAATAAATAAAGAATATGTTGTTATGATTTCATTTAGTTTATTTAAAAAGATTGGTTTTCGGGGAATCAATATTGACTTATGCAAAGTTGGCTTGGAGGCTGCCCCTTATGGTGCGGGGCAGCGCCCCGAAGCAAAAATTTGCCTCATCATCTCTTGCCACCGCCAGAGCATGAACTCTTCATGTTTTAAGAAACCCTAACGCCACTGCAAACGACGCAGGTGCATGAACTTTTCATCTTTAAGAAACCCTAACATCCCTGCAAATAATATCTTACTGCTCTAGGGTTTTTAATGGTTCTAAACCGAAAGCTACCATGGTATGGCTTCTAAGTTAACAACCAACACAGAAATGAATCCTTATATTGCAACTGTTGCAAAAATTATATCACATTAGATTCTTTCTTCTAAGAGTGCGAACATATCATGAATAATCACATATCAAACATATCCGAATTATGGTTTTGTAAGTGGCTATGATACCACTATTAGGTTTCGAATGCAATAACAGATTAAATACAGAGTGAAAAAATTACAAAAATATCGAAACCCTGCCATGGATCTAGGCAAAAACCATAAATCGTGTTTAGGAGTTATACCTTAAAGGTGGATTTGTTGTCTCCTCAGTATGCCCATCACAGCACTGCAATATTATGGTGCCTCTATGGTATCCACACAAATAAAATGAAAAATGACTCTCCCTCAGACCGCGGTGCTAGCTCGGGAAGGGGATGTTCCTCCTCACGATCTCTCTCTCTCTCTCACTTTATGTAACGGCTATGGTTTTTTTATGTGTCTTTTCCACAGATACATATCATATATATAGGTGCAAAAAACTAACCTTAAGAGAATAATGAGGTTGTTGGGCTCACAATCTGATCTAGGTCAGATTCGTGTGTGGGCCTTTGAACTTTTGTTGGCTCATTTAATCTAATTAACTATCCAACCAATGTCAGAAGTCCAAGTCTTACTTGGATCCCTAATTAAATTCATCTTATGAATTTAAATCACAATTTCGATCCATTTTGTGTGACCTGTAGGATCCCATTACGTTGACAACAATACAAATAATATATTCGAGTATTACAAACAGTGAGCGGTATGTAATAATACATCACTACTACTCAAGTAACGGGAATGTCTGTGATTTGACATAACCTATCTGTGACTAATGTTACCATGTAGTCTAATCCCTTTGTCCAGATATCTTAATTGACCACAAGTTACAGAACGTGTCACCATTGTATAGTTCAATCTTTGATTTCTTGATGTCTGAGTAGACTTATTGAAACAAATGAGATCAATATCTCATATTCACTCATTTGAGCATGTCCATGCATTGTGCAGTCTCACTCAATCAATAGGCCCGTAGATATCGCTCCTATTATGTAAGATGTACAAATCTGATCTAAGTCAATCACATCCCTCCACATAATTTGTATTGTACCCAATGGTTGACTTTATAGTTACCTTATTACAGGCAACGTTTGACGGCATTAAAACATATAACTTCTCATGTAGGGAACCGTAGTGACTTAAGTCAAAGGACTACATACACCATGGTCACTATGAGAACTGCTTATGACACTCACGTAATGATCCTTGCAGCGTTCTCATAGTGGGTCAGTCCAGTACATTATTACTTTAATATGTACCCATGTGAAACTTGATATCTCATATCCATGACCCGTGAGAATGGTCATCAGTCTACTCACACACTATCTCTACGTATTATCGTTGTCCTAATTCACAATAATACTTGAGTAGTGACATTTAATAACAATATTCAGATTTCAGCCAATATGATCTCACAATCAAGTCATGCACTTGATATTCCATGGCATTGAACTTAGTATTCTAAGGACTTCATTATGTTCATTTAATTCACAATAAATAACACAATAAATAAAATGGCTAAATATGAAATAAATATCATGATACAATGTAAACTTGTAATATCAATACTGTAACACCGCAATTTTTATATACTTCCAAATTCAATTATTTCAATTTTTATGTCACTTTAAACATAAACTAAGATAGTTATATTTCAGATAAAATTTTGGCAGAGTTTCCCCTGAAATTTCTGCCCCGAAACACAAAAAGCTTACGGAATTCTGTTCTAAATTCCGTAACTCACAACGCAGGCAATATATTCACGGCTCCTTAGGCCAAAATGAGCAGAAACACACAGTCAATATAAATATTATGCTCTGTGAGCCAAACTCATAATAGGATATCACATATCAAATAAAAACCATAAATTTCTTTGAAAACATAGCGAAATTTTTAGAAAAGTCTTTGTAAAACATACCACAGGACCCGGTACTCCACAATGAGATGGGTACGGGTCAAAAACATATCATACTACCCCACACTATACTCATCATCGGTATCTACATACTTATACAATCAAATTACAATTTAAATCATAAACTTTACTATTCATATAACTAATCTTATATAAAAATTTTAAAAATAAAAGAACCTACTAAAACTAAAATCCATGTCTCACCTTTGCACTACTGAGCACCTGCAATAGTAAGGGGTCTTCGGTAGTCCTGGGACTCCCCTAACCCCCCAAACATTAAGGGGTTAGCCATTTCTGTTGTAAGTATAATTAAATATAACTTAAATTATAATGAGATAAAATAAAAGAAAACAGGAAGTGTAAGAATACCAACATGGTAGTACATTAAGTGATAACTATGGGATGCCCGAGAAATATTGTACATTTGAAATTTCAATGCAACCATATCATCAAATAACCCACACTATAGTTATTGCAACTCCACTCCATGCATCTCATCATCCTTGCTTTTCTGAGAGATTCGAACCTAGGCAGATAGTTCCCACTATTTACTCGAAATAGCGGGCTGTAGTTCCTAACCCCGAATCTCAAACTCCAACTATTACCGCTATCATTAACTTAATTAAACATAACAATTATTCACGTTTTAGTCACCACCACATCCCCGGTACATATGTATACATTACAACATTCATTCTCGAATAAATATTACTTCACTCCATTACTAATAATCATCAAAATATCAAATATAAAGTTCTATTACCACATTCTTACACCATATCGGATCTTTATATACATATCCATAATTCCCGTTGAAAGCAAAACACAGTTTTACTTCAAAACTTAATTTATTTTCTTCGGTTTTATATACATAAATTCCTTTTCATCCTATAACGGATAAAACATTCATCATTTATCACCATTCTTATTTCATCACACACTTACCACTTACTTTCTTTACATTCGTAACCCATACAAATTCCATAACCTTTATTTCACTCATTCTCTTCAACTTCAATTATCATTCTCATATCCATTTCCATATACAAACATATACACGCGGGAAGCTTCTCACTCAGAGTCTGACACTCCCGAAGCTACGTCCTCCTCCTGGCCTAGACCAGCAAGGGAAAACACTGCACCCCA
The DNA here is from genome assembly GCA_017893485.1 of Hemerocallis citrina. NCBI lineage: Eukaryota > Viridiplantae > Streptophyta > Magnoliopsida > Asparagales > Asphodelaceae > Hemerocallis > Hemerocallis citrina. The sequence continues at coordinate 56,424,453 of CM030367.1, read as the reverse complement.
GATAAACTGGTACTTCCTCGCGACATATTGTCATTGAGGGAAAGAAACCACCGCACCCCAGACAAGATGGGTAATAATCATCACAACTCAAGCCAATAGCTTGAAATATTACTTCATTTTGTTTTCATTTCCATCTTAAAATTTACTTTACTTTCGTTTCCATTTCGCAATACAACATTTATATCAATAACCGGCCAACTCACCCTGGAAGTTGTGCCAAGGCAGGTAGTTCCCACTATTCCCATGGAAATAATGGGCAGGTAGTTCCTCGACACAATTCCAAGGTGCATCAACTCATATTACAACATATTTTTCGTTTAGTAACCATTCTCATAATCATTAAATAATACACCTGACTTTATGCTTTACAATCATATTACATATTACTTTATTTTCATTCATTATAGTATTATACCAAACATATATACTTTGTTTACTTCTCATATTTAATCACATAACACAATTCTCTTCATTTCATGAATATCTTCATATCACCATCTATTTAGTTTCATTTATAATTATAACTCAATTACCTCGTTTTTCATACTTATTTAACCACAAACTTCTTTTACCATTCATGTACATTTGCATACTCATGAATCACATTCTTTCATGCTCATCTTCATATATATATATACATTTTCTTTCACTCTACCTATTCATTTCCACTCACATACTTACTTCACTTTCTCATTTCATTTCACAACAATTACTTTCTTCTCTTTCTCATTTACATTTCACATCACATTCATTTTATTAATGTGTCGACCAGTGAACCATAGTATCCCAATATACTTAAAGCTGACAGCGCAGTAAAATACACGGACCGATGCTCATACAGAGTCTTACACGTCCGAGGCTACGTCTTCCTCCTAGCCTATTCCAGCGAGGGAAACACCGTACCCCAAGCATAGTTTGGGTACTTCTTCGTGGAAAAACCAACGAGGGAAAGAAAACACTGCACCATAGCAAAGCTGGGTACTTCCTCGTGGCATAGCTAGTGAGGGGAAGAAAACACTACACCCTAGCGAAGCTGGGTACTTCATCGTGACATCTGTCTTTGAGGGAAAAATCACTGCACCCCAGCAGAGCTGGATAATAACCGGGCCTCAAGCCGATAGCTTGGGCGATAAAAACACCGCACCCCAAGCCGGTCCTTGGGTATTAGGAGGTCTAGCCCAAACCCCCAGGATTTTCTGTAAGTACTGGTCAACCAAATTTATTTGTTATTATCAGTTTCATTCCATCACTTTATCTCATTTTATCACCACACAACATCTCATCTTTCATTTCAATAATTTACGACATCTTTAACTTTAACAGCGCGATTTATTCTCACATTATCTCACATGTTCACATACATCTGATTATTTCATTTATAACATTATTACTTTATATTATTCTGTATTATAAACACAGCAAAATATTTATTTACTCACATTATAAAGTCTTAGGCACATGCCAAGCTAAGTAGATGATTATATCATATGACCGCCCATTAGTTTCACTTTAAACAATCACTACATTATACATTCACCCATTCATTAATTTCATCGATTACGCTAACATAACTCATTATCACCCATGTATATATCACACACATACACCAAATAGGTCAATATATATATATATATATATATATATATATATATATATATTGACCTATTTGGTGTATATATCATTATCACCCATGTATATATCACACACATACACCAAATAGGTCAACATATATATATATATATATATATCATTTTTGTTTATCGTATGTTGTACGTATATCAACACAAATTATTTCATATTATCATACATATGCCCAATATTTCACCCATAACACTGAATATTCAAAATCACAAAAGTTCACCATAATTCCGTATTTTGGGTTAAATCTTCATTTAGCTGAATCCCACAAAAATCACTTCGAAACCACATAAAATTCTGTCACAACAATATATATATACTTAGTATAATCATACTCACCATATATTGATATCATTATATAAATATATCACATCCCCATATACATAACTAACCCATCATCTATAAATTTATACCAATACACAGAGTACACGAGTATTTAATCGTCGTATTTTCACACCAACACTTAGTACTAATTCCCATATATACATACACCTTATACCAATACACTTTATCCCAATACACCTTCTCCGTAATTCATACAAATAATTCAGATTATTCTAAAATTTTCTTAAAACATCAGATACTTAAATAAAATCATACTCACATAATATCCTGCAAAGAGTCGAAGCACCACTTCTCTATCCCACATCCGAAGTCGCTAACATCTCCAATGATCAAATTTCAAAGCAATTAGGGCTCAAAACATTCAAACCAGCCACAGGAAATAACAACACTAATCCTAATGTCACTCAGGCGTTTTATTGAACGCCTGGCATGCACACGTGTGATGCATGTAACATTCAAACTCCTACTAGATTTTTATCCCTAAACAATTACTAAAACCACCCCCAAATTATTCTAATGGCTCAACAAAATTTTCTACTACTAAGAAAGAGATAATTCTCAAATATAAAATTCTTTTTTATAAACCCAAAATCCTAATTTATAAACAACTTGCAAAATCTCCTATAACTTGCTAATTTCTTGACTCTAGCATCAAAATGGACCTTTAACCAACCCTATACTCTATTTCTAAGCCAAAGTAGTTAAATGCATACGAAATTACACAAATAATAAAAAGAAATATACCTCAACTAAATCCTTTCTCCAAATTGACTCCACCACTAGCTAGAACACCCTCCACTTAGCCTACCCATTAATTTAATTTTAAAATAATGGAGAAATGAATTGGATTATGGCGGGAAATGTCGAGGCCGAAATGGTTAGGGTTTCGTTCTCGGCGGGATCGAAACCGGGAGAAGGAGAAGGAGAAGAATGGGGAAGGGGGGGGTTTGGAATTAAATTAAAATATAAATATAAATAAAAAAAATTAAAGGAAATATTTACATATAAACCCCTAATCTACAAAATATTTCAAATAAACCCCAACTATACACTTTAAAAATACTAACAATACAAAATACATAAAATTATCTCATAATAGATCTCATAATAGTCTTCCAAAATTATAAATTATAAATAAACAATATTTCTTCACAAAAAACTCAACTCATACTCCAATATATCATTTACATCAATCCAACACAAATACCAACTCCAATCTCAATATTTAAAATAAAATATACCTAAAATAATTCTCACCACTTCAGAGATATAAAAACGAGTATTTTCAGTATTTTACAAATTCGAGGTGTTACAAATACACAACTATTCTCTAGGGCATACACCATAAAGTACCAAGGGATAGGAAGTCGAGCCTCGTTACCCCAATATCATTGTTTCCATCTCCTCATCGTGTTCGTCAACCTCCAAGGAAGAAGAAGATAGTCTATCCCATCGATACGAAGATTGAACCGATGGAATACGAGCATGAATGGGGCATGTTTCGAAAGACTGTAGGTGGGCCCATCCAGATTATATGGCAGATGCTATCGTTTTGGTGTACAACCTTCGTAGCCGGGCAAACAGAAGATAGAAGCAGATATGATGCAAAACACTTTGGTGGCGATCGATCTTTCCACCATCCGGAACACATTCCACATTCCTAGAGAGTTCGAGCTACTAATTTCGTGGATGGGGATTCATCCAACCCACAGCCTCTCGGAATGGTTATGTATGTTTTCCCTCAGACGCATTTATTTTGGGGTTATGTCTCCCCATGCACTCATTCATTAAACAGGTCCTGAATTAGCCTAATTCTTGGAAGCAACTAGTCAGCTTCATCATGCTTTACAAGCAGAATGGCGTGCCCCTGAAGCTTAAGTACTTTAGCATGTGCTTAGGCTAGTGCTCTACTCAAGGATATCAGGGATGGTTCTATCTCACCCTCCACCATAAGTATCACGTGTTGCACATCCACATGGATTCCATAACGGATTGGAAGACAAAGTATTTCATCGTCGATAGTCCTGAGCCGTGGGATATCCCCACCATGTGGTCATTTGACATCGTGAAGAGGAAGGGCCCAAAGCCTTCAGAGTTCTTTTCGGTAGAGGTGGCAGAATTTAAAAGGTTGTTTCAGAGGTGCAACAACACAGATTGAGCGAGGGTGACTGAGATGAACCTGGCGGCAAGTGGCTTGAGTCCTTTCGTTCCCCGTATGTTCTTAGTTTCTCTTTGTGGCACTTTTTCTCCTTATTTTAATGCAGTGATTTCATTTGCAGCCATGAAGGTGGACTATGCTATCGTAGATAGGCCTATCGAGGAATCCAAGAGAAAGAAAAGGGTGTCCACCTTAACCCCCGTCATGTCTCCGAAGGGACGACTTGATATGGTGAAGAGATCGAAGGCTCTAGTCATCCATGATCAGGAGAAGGACTCTCTGAGGGCTCAGCCAATCGAGAGTGTGCTCAAGGCTGCCAAACTGGTTGAGTCTCCACTTCGTCGTTCCATCCGGTGGTAAAGGTCATCCTTGGTCGCAAGGCCGATGAGACTTTTAGACCCCACTGGGCCATGAGACTGGCCGACAAAATCCTGGAGTCCCCGGTGGCCCTTGAGGTAGCGAACAACATTGCTTCGATGAGGGATAGGAGGGCTCTCTCCAAGGAGACCTGTGGTTCGAGCTATTTCAAGTTTGCTCAAGCCTCTATCATGGTAGAGGCTCGGTCTTGATCAGTTCTGTCTTTTCAATTTCACTTTTGGTATTTTTCTAAGTATTTCACTTTCTTCCTTTAGACCATGCTCCAAGGGGTGCAAGTGAAGAGGCAATTAGAGCATGAGCTAAAGCGTGCCATACGGAGGGCACAACGGGTTGAGAAGGAGTACAAAGAGGAGAAGCTCCTTGCTGAGGCCCTCGAGAAGAGGGAGAGGGCCCTAAAAGAGGAACTCACACTAACGACCTTAGAACAGGAGAATCTGCGAATGGAGAATGAAATTTTGGAGGCGGAACAGACGAAATTGAAGTCGGGCCCCCAGAGCACCATAGACAGGGTTATCTTGGGCCAGGACCAGTGTAATACCCCAAAATAATTAACAATTATTTTGTTTAATAAAAAATGCATATGAGTGTTGTTGCGCATGCTAATGAATTTTTCTCAATTAAATTGTGTGTGTTGTCCCAATTATAATTCTTTTATTAAAAGTAAAGAAAAACCAAATTGTTGGTGTTGGGTTGTAACTTAACACATTTGGGTTTGCATGATTGGGCTCAAGCCAACTAACACAAACTGACTAAGACTAGACCATACTAACAACTAGTATATTTGTGCACACAAATTATAACTTGTTACACTACAACTGCAAAAACAAAGGGAATATGAAGGGGTGTTGGCCGGCCTAGGGCTTTTGATGGAAGGGTTGTTTGATTTTGTAGGGCATCTAGGATGTAGGATATGGGAATCTTCACTTTGTAAGGTCCCAAAAAAACAGTTGAGTGTTTTGGGAACCCCAAGCATCACCACACCGTCGCTCTTCTCTACTTAGCCGGATTACAAGTAGAGAAGCTTGGGGTGATGCTCTACCTCATTTTGCACTCTTTCTCCACCTTACAAACTCTCTTCTTCCAATCAGTTGATATTTTTGGGTGAGGACGAGAAGACAAGAGGCTTGGAAGCAAGCTTCAAGCTATGAGGAGGAGGAGCAAATCTAGAAAGACAATTGTGTGGGCTAGTACTTTCCAAGCAAGGTGGGTGTCCTCCAAACATTGTTGTTGTGTTAGAATAAGAGTAGTGTAGTTATTTCATGTTATGAATTCATTGCAACTTTAAAATGGTGTGTGATGATTGCTAAATTATGTTTTTGACGGCATGCTAAGAAATACAACAATTCATGAGTAGAGAATAGTTGTAGTTTTGTTTTAGTAAAGAATCAACTTCTAAATTGTGTATCTTGTAAATGTCCTTCGAAATTCAACTAACATCATGCTAAATATTTTAAGATGGTTGATTTTGGTTTTGAATAAGAAACATGATAATGAGTAGAATTTTACTAGCTCAAAGTAGAGAATGTAAGATAAAAATTTTTGTTTTTTGTGTGTGTCCATGTTCTTGCTTGTTATTAGAATAGAATTTTACACACAAAATTCAGCTTAATGATTTAATTGCATGCTAGGTTTGTTAGATAGGCTTGTGAATCATTTTAATCTATTGTTAAGAAGTTTGAGCAGGTTTCCACCACACAAAATCGAAATAGATTACACATGGTTACTGTTTTTGCACATAAAGATCACCACTCGTTTAGAGTATCGTAATGAGCTGAAAAAAACTTACTTTAATGACTTAAGAAGCATGTTATAAGATTTTATTAAACATGGGCATTAATGGATTTCAATTTGCATGTGAATATTGAAGTTCACGAAGTGTAAATTTACCAATCGAGTTGTATATGCTCACTGTTTCAAAACAAAAGTTCATTTCATTGACTAGATGTTTATGATGGTTATACATGCTGTTTAGGGGATGTAAATACCCCAATTTCATGCTTATTTTTCTTGTATAATTTTTTCAATAGTTTGGTGCATGTTCGGGCTCGAATAGCCCTTAAATCGGGTTCGAAAAGAACTCATAACTGCAGTTTTGCCATTTTTGTGCATGCTAGTTTTCAACTGTATATTGTGCTTACTAGTTTAAGGGCATTTCTTCACTTCTTTTATATGTCTATCATGTTGTTCAAAGTCCTATTGTGTAATCCTAGTGTAGTGTTACCTAGACATTGTTTTGATCGCCAAAACGAGCGTAAAAATTCAATGTAATCGCAGTTTTGGGTGTCATTGTTGGCTATTTTTTGCTCACTGATTTTGGGCATTTGCACACTTGTTTAGTGCGATAACACTCTCTAGGACCCGACTCGCTGTCTAATAGTGTAACAACACGTGCACTAGGTCCAAATTTAATTACACTTGATTTCGGGGTAGAATAAGAGCTCGTATTGACAAGAATGCACCTGTTGTAGACTATTTTTGTGTGCTGTTTTACTCACTATCCAAGGAGTTTTCAGTTGTTGTTTTGGATCTACGACACGTCAGAGGGGCCATGAAGGAGATGGGAATCAGTAGGACTTAAGGAGAGCTTGGTTTTGGCCCAGGGTATGTTTAAAACATCAAGCGAAGTGGGTGAAACGACATCTAAGGGGAGCTTGATTCGCTATTTTCGTTGGGCCCATTTTGGGCCAAGTTTGGGCCAACTCTTGGGCCTATTTTAAAGGCCAAGCTGGACTCAATTTGGGTCGGGTCAAGTGTAACCCCCGTTCCTATTGTACGGATTTTTACCTGTGTTTGTTGTCGTTTCTTCAATTCTTGTATTCCAATTACCTATAATATATATATATATATATATATATATATATATATATATATATATATATATATATATATACTAGGTTTGCCCGTTGACACGGTGTCTACGGCACGTCTTCGGAATGGTGCACCTAGTTTGATTATATAAAATAGTTTTGGAGGTCCAGCAAATTAATTGAAGTAGCAAACATATTATATGAGAAAGCAGTATATCTACCTTTAAGTTCAACCATCGCCTTCTTGAACATTAGCTTGAACTTACCTCGAATGCATATAGTTTGTTAGAAACACTGCATAGAGTTTTTTTTTAAACTTCAGCATCACTTTTAGATGCATGTAATGGTTATGCAAGGACATTACCATATAGGTTTTATAGAGCTTACTCTAATCCCATAACCACTATCAACATATCTAAATACAATGGTAATGAAAGCGTATGTGTGAAGGTATCTACAATACCAATAATCTAAACATTTATTTGTCTAAGACTCAGTTTGCAATTGAAATATCTCTTATTATTATTTCAACCAAAATGAAATACATGAAATTTTCAAAACTCTAATCCAAGCTAATCATTTCTTTTATCTCCACTTTGTCTTCCCATTGCACCTTTATAAAAAAAAATTCAAAAATGGATAAATAACGAATTTACTTTAGCTGTCTTTCTTGAGTGGAGAGTTTGCTCCCTTCACTGGTGAACTCCACTCATCCCAATCCTATATATCCAAACATACACTAAAAGTTCTTATATGTTATGTTATCCATGGTTTCTAATAACCAGTGAAGGGAACACTTCACGATAGTATTTTCTTTTATAGTAAAGAAATTAATGTTGCATATTTGCCAAGTTATTTTAGGTTGCTAGTCAGCTTACATGTCATGCTATGGTTTGGAAGCCTAATTTGAGGCCACTAAATAATCCATCTCTCACTTGCGTGCACCTTAAATCAAAACCAATAAAAACTCATCAAATAAATCACCAAATTACAAAATTTTAAACCCAAAAATAAAACAATCATACATCTCTGAACTTAAATCCCATGCACACACAAAATTCGAGTCAGTAAAGAACTGAGTAATCCCCTGCACACAAAGAAATAAAAATTAGAATGAGAATTTGGTTAATGTGATGAAATTAGAGTTGTCGCATCACATATAGAGGCTCTCGATTCAGTGGAGGGGAGTCGCCGATACTGAGTCGCTTGATATTCGCGCTCGATTTGATGAAGGGGAATCACCGATACGGAATCAGCAGCAGATCAGATATCGGCGACGACCTCTGGATTTGCTTTGAGAATTTCAAATTTTCAAAGTTTCAAAATTTAATATTTTCAATATTTAAAATTTTCAAATTTTCGAAATTTAAAATTTTTAAATTATAATATTTTTTTAAAAAATTAATTTAAAAATTTTTATGTTTTTAATTTTCAAAATTTTAAAAATTTCAAAAAATTTAAAATTTTAAAAATTTCAAAAAATTTAAAATTTTAAAAAATTTGAAAATAGTTTCAAAATTTTAGAAAGATCAAAAAAAATTATGAATTTTCAAAATTTAAAAAAAAATTTAAAAATTTTAAAAAAAATAAAAAATTTAAAAATTTTTAATTTTTTAAAAAAATTTAATTATTTAGTTCTTTTTAAAAAGTTATTTATTTAAAAAATGTTTTAAATTTTTTTTACAAGTTTTTTATTTTTTTGAATTGTTTTTAAAGTTTTAAAATTTTAAAAAATTTTAGTTTTTTTTTTAAAAAATTATTTTTTTATTTTCTTAATTTTTTGAATAGAAGAGAGAGGGAGAGAGAGAAAGAGAGAGAGAGAGAGAAAGAGAGAGAGAGAGAGAGATAATTAAATAAATAAAGGAGTTGTTTTGGGTAGAGGATTTGAATTTGAGTTTTGGTGGGAAACTTTTTTTGGCGGGGGGAATGTCTTTTGTGAGGTTAGATCTGGGCTGGGGGAATTGAAAGAGAGCCAATTGAAAGAGAGCCACTTGATAGCTTTCTTTGTGTTTTATTATATATATATATATATATATATATATATCTATAGATAGATAGATAGATATATGTTGTTGTTCTCTTGAACCCAATTGCATCCTCTCCATATTCGATTACTTTGTTTTGGATCCAAATCCTAATTCATTCGATAAAATTGTTTGATTGATTATTTGATTAATTTGTAACCAACCTAATCCTAGCCATCCTATGATTTGATTATTTGATTCTTAATTATTCATCAAGCCCAACTCCTAACCCCATACTCATACACTATTCATTATTCGTCAAGCCCAAACCCAGCCAAACAATATTATTATCTTTGTTTATTAATGTAAGCCCAACTAATAAACCCAAACCCGTATTGGTGTTCCCAAAACCACTAACTCAATTTCCCCCACATCTTTACAACTCCCTCTCACGTTCCCCACAAATCACTCTCCACATCCCCATTAATCCTAACTAAATCCCTAATCACCTCTTCGTTCACATTAATTAATCCCTATTAATCAACCCAATCTCCTAATCACCATCAGACCCAAACAACCCTTTCACTTCCACCTTCTCTCTCCATCCCGTTTGTTCTCCTCGCCGAACCACCATCGCGAACACCTGCTTTGACACCACCCCACCATCACCTTCGACCTTCGACCTCCACCCACAATCACCTTCGACCTTCGACCTCCACCCTTCATCGACCACCGAGCCCTCCACCACCTGCTCACCTCGCCTGGCCATTACTGCTCGCACCCTATCTCCTATCCATTTCAGCACCACCACCGAATCCCCTACCATCTCCTCCCTCCTCGTCGCCTGCACCCCGAGCAAACCCACTGCACAGCTCTCCCTTCAACTTCGCTGTCAAGACACCAACCCACGTCATCTCCACCCTTGCTGCCTACTGCCTCCACTGCAGTCTCACCACCTCCAAGCCGCCACCGCAACCCTCCTTGCCGCTCCCCCTCACCACAGCGCCACTGCACGACATGCACCACCAAAGAGCACCACCGTCGAGCACTACGCCGCTCGCCGCCTGCATCCTGATCACCACAACCACCAATGCCAACCACCATTGCTGCACCTGGATGCCCTCCCGAGCTTCAACACCGAGCACCATCAAAACCACTCACCCACCGGCTATCGTTCTCCCTCTCCCCCACAATACCGCCGTCCCCCCGCCACTGTCTCTCTCTCGCTCCCTCACTTCTCCAGCAACCACTGCCATAGCACCCCTTGTTGTCCAGTCTATTGCAGCGCCGAAGTCCCCGCCTCCTGCCATTACCACTGCTAATCTTGCCATTTTACTTGTTGTATACGTAGTTGCCCGTGTTGCTGTGTTTGCACGTGTTTTTGTCTACGTTGTTTGCACGTATGCTTGCCATGTCCGTTGCTTGCACGCGTGTTGCCGTCGGGAGTCTCGTCCCATTATTCTACCATATTCGAATATTCGTCGTCTTTAAGACCTTGTACACTTTTTTGTACCCGTACAAGCTTTTGCTTGAATCTCGTAACTATTTTTGTTTGAATCGTCGTGACATTATTTCATTCTTCACTCCTTCCACATGTTGATTAAATCTTGGCTCGTTGATATCTATCATCTTACTCGGTTCTTGTAAATCTCGTACACGTAAATTGATAATGAACATCCTTGTGCATTACACTAACACGTGACAAAGAAACTTAAGTTGATAATACCTGTCAAGATTGATGATTTTTGTCATCTGGTAGCATAAAAATTTAATTCTATAATTGTTGCCGTAGAAAATGAAAGTTTTCTTATTGTTAATTGTAGAAATACCCTTGAATTTCTAGTCATTAGTGCTCTGTTAATATCTCGTTGTGGTATATGCATTTGTACATCTCAATTATCGTTAGATAAATTTACCATGTGGCTGTACCGCTACCTACCTTGTATTGTAGTCTACTTTAGACAATGTTGCTGTTAGAATTTGACCATATCTTCTAGCTTCTGGAACATTCGACGGATTTGGATATCGTGTTGTTGATATTGAGTTATCATGTTTTTCGTTTTGCTAGGTCTGCACATTTCAGATTGTTACTTATCGCATACCGACATGTTTCACAAATTAAAATGTCATGTTAATGGGTGAATTAGGACTTGATATTTATCAGAATACTACTAAACTTGATTAGGAGTCGTAATATAATTCTTATAGAATTATTGAATAGAGTTTCAGACCCGTTACAAGTAATTTTGGCCCTAAACTGCTGTTAGAACACTAGACCAGTAAAGACCTGAAATTTTGACCCAGTAGAGTTTAAAATCATTCGGAGCAATTTAAATAGAAGTTGTAGCCCTTGGTGTGTGGAATCTAGAACACTTGAAAGATTCGCAAATTCGACTTATAGAATGCAACAAATTTAAGTTTTACTTCTGTACAGTCAAAATTCTAGATTTTTTGTTTATAATTACACTGCCATGTTAGATTAATTGGAGCAGTAGGATAACTTAAGAATTTTGACCTGAGAATTTAAAGAATGTTAATTACTAAATGTCAAGAAATTAATTATAACTTTTGCAATAATTTTAGTTAAGCTTTTAGATGAATTATCCATATTATAATTTAATGCTGAGTTGCTAGCTACGGAGTAAACTCATAAAGAACTAGCTGGCAGACCATGTTTCTATAGTTGAAATGTACGTCTGAATATGAGTCGGATCCGGCAGGGAGTCTAGTTTCTAGAACTCCTGAAGGAACTTGATTCGATTTTCTGTAGCAACAGGAAAGTGAGTATTTTGTACAACAACATAATGCTGTCCAGAATTATAACTTCATGTTCTTGTATGTAAATATGTTTATTTCTTGCATTTAATGAATTAAACTTTGTATCAAGCATTGCATAGCCTTGATACCCCCCTTGATCCTCTCCTGTTACCTGTTATCATGTTCATGTTCATGTTAGCTATTATAGAAGAATAACAAGCTGGGGAATAAGGGTTAGTTAGGACTGATGAAATGGATAGACTTAAGATTTACACTGAGCACATGCATTTTCCTATTACAAGTTATACGATTCTTTTTTACATGTTTCCATGATTCCCATTTACGTGTTATATGTTTCAGTCTACTAGTGTAACGCCCCGATTTCCATACACTGGAAAACCGTGACATAAGCCAGCATTTTTTCCTTCAAATAGCCACAATACACAGAAAAAAGGAAAATTTAAAACTTTTTATTCAACACAAATGTCTTACAAGTCCGAATGTTATAAAACTGTAATACATTACATCAGTGTTACAATAATACCTTTACAAGCCCAAGTGTTACAAACTTTCAATAAATTTACATCTGAGTATAATGAATAATAAATAACACTTGGTACTTCAGTTGGATGCTTCTCAACAATAAAATAAATTACAACATATATTTACAATTGAAAATAAGAATCAACACTTTGCTTCTTTTGGCTTGAGTCCTCCTGAATCCTGTACCTGTAGTTTTTAAATTCAGTACCTATTAAAGTGGGGACGTCAGTACATATACTGATGCTTTAAAGCTGATGACTAGCAGCGATTCTCAACTTTAAACAAACAGATTGATAAAAAAAGATAAGTGTATATATAATTTGATGTGTAAGTGTATGCTATGACTTAGACTCTAATGCAGGATTAACTAATGCAAGGATGCACTTATTCTAATGCAAGCAAGACTCTGGAACAGTATGCAGCTTATACTACATACGTCCATATTAAGCCGTTTCTTCATATATAGGCTTTCGAACCCGTGCCATGAATTCTACTCATGTACTCAACCTGTTTATGAAGATACAGCGTGTCTGATGAAGTTGCTCTGAAACGGTCATATAGTGGTGTCACCGTTTGCCATTATTGCTCGGTGTACCGTATCTCACTCAAAAATATGATGAACCCTTGGAGTTAACTACAACACAGGTTAGCTCGAAGCATCCCCTTTGGCTCACTAGCTTATAGACCGTAGTCTATGGCTTGTTCGCCCTTCTTGATATAGAACATGACGGAGTTCTGGGGGTCCATCCCTTAGCTCTGACTAGAAAATTACCGCCCTTATCACGGCACTTTAGAAATTAATAGACGAGATACGGATCTTGTGCTCTCAACTTGTGAGAAGGCACAGGCCGTATCCCTTTTACAGGAAGGGTACAACCACTAACACCATCTAGTGTTGGCCTATAGAATAGGTCGGATCATAAGGTATCACCCTTAACACCAACTCTTTTCCTCGGGAAAATGATAATAAATAAAGGTTAACTAGTAATAGCCATAAGTTATTACCCTAACGATGTCACTAATCCTAAACACTCCGAGGGATGACAACAGTACTAACACAACAGGCTAGGTCTTAAGTTAGATTCGCAAGATAACTCTACTAAGTGTTCAACCTAGACCTACCAGAATCCCTGAGGATATGGTTCATAGCCTGCCGATCCAAGACCCTGGCAATAAAAACGTATTTGCATGCTACTACCCTGAACTTGGATTCCGTCTACACTCCCGGCCCGCGATCAACCTATACTGGTTAAGATCTGACGGTGCAGGAGGAGTGACTCGTCTATAGTCCACGAGGAGTAAAATAAATACACGTCTTGATGGTCGATTGCCCTTAGGGCAATGATATCACCCTAGACGAGTACAACAAGCTGCGTACTAGCTAATAAGCTACATACGAGCAAAACAACTTACATACGAGCCAACTAGCTACGTATGAGCCAACTGGCTATGTATGCGACAAGTGGATCATATAGAAGCAACCATAAAAGTCTTCGAACAACCTAGAAGCAAAATAACATGCTACTATCAAAACTTGATCTTTTATACACAAAGGCAACATAAACGGTCTTCTCACACCTTATAAGCAATTAACCATGCTACTAACAAAACATGATCTTTTATACATAAAAGTGACATGAAAGTCTTCTAACACCGTAGAAGAAATTAAACTTGCTACTCTTAATGGAATTCAACAAAATTAGACTTTTTAGAAGGTGAGAACATCTAGTACAACTCTATAGTTGACAAACTTCACATATTCAGTCAATAACCTATACAGCGAGCTTCAGCCAAAATGGCCAGCTGTTGTGACTTTGTAAAAGTCATAAATCCTGCTCCGCTTGTCGGAATCTAACAAAATAGGGCAGTCTAGAAAGGTGAGAACCTCTACTACAACTCTCTAATTGATAACCTTCTCAGGTTCAGTAAATAAGAGGGAGAAAAACCTCGAACAACCTAAACAGCGAAGCTTCAGCCCAAAAGCTAGCTGGTGTGACTTGTAAAGGTCATAACTCATACTCCTCTTATCGGAATCTAACAAAATTGGACTTTTTGGAAAGCTAAGAACAACTACTACAATTTCCTAGTTAACAACTTCCTCAGATTTCTTATGGAACTCAAAATCCAGCTATTTAAACATAATACAAAGAGCACCAAAGACAGCCAAAGGCTGAAACTTGTAAAGCTCATAACTTTTACTATACATGTCGGAATCTAACAAAATTAGACTTTTTGGAGAGCTCAGAACAACTACTACAACTTCCTAGTTAACAACTTTCTCAGATTCCTTATGGAACTCAAAATCCAGCTCTTTGAACACAAGTCAAGAACAATAACAGACAGCAGATTTATTGAAACTTGTAAAGCTCCTAACTGGTTCTATACTTATCGCAAGATTATTTCTAAATTATTTTTCATGTCGTGTGTGTAACAAATGTGATGACTACGGATGGACCAAAAAATAGATACAAGATCTAAAAAGGATTTTTTATGAGAATGAATCAGAACCAAACATGGCACTACAACCGGTATTTAGTACTTGTATATTCCACAAAAATTAATACAAGTTACTTGCCTTATAATTGACGACGGATCCGACAAAAGAAATGAGAATAACAGGAATGGATTCCTGGGCACGAACAGGATATCAGGAGCAAGCGAACACGAACAAGATCACGAACACACGGACGGCTAGGTGTTCGAGATGATCAACACACATCCACACAAAAAAGGGGTAGCCAGGGGATGTGTATGCACCGAAGAGAAAGACGACGGAGGAAGGCAGCGGCGATGCTGGACGGCTGTTGCTGGTGGCGTCGGAAGGGAACAACCGATAGGGGAGGTGCAATTGTGGGTGTTGCTGCCGCTGGATGCTGATGATGCTGCTGTTGCTGCTGCTGGCTGAGAGGAGTAGAATGGAAGAGGGGGAGCACTGGGTCGGTGTTCGGCGCTCAGGAGGAGGGCAGCATAGGGAGTCGGCACGGCAGCGTTGAGCGCTGCTGTTGCTTCTTCGGGAGAGGAAGGGAGAGGACCAAGGGGCTGTTGAGGTGGTGTGGGGTTGCGGCAGACAGAGGGCAGTAGGCGGGGGAGTAATGCAGTTGGGATCACAGCGAGAGAGAGGAGATGAGTGGAGGTCAGGTGTGGGCAAGAGGTAGGGGAAGGGGTTATAGAGGCTAGGGTTTTGTGAGATCTAGGTCAAGCAGTAGGCTATGTGTAATGCCCCAGATCCCCATTACCGGACATCCGTGACGTAACCAAAATCTTTTTCTTCAAATGCATCTCAACACAGAAATTTAAAAACTTTTTATTGCCAAATAAAGTCATTACATCATCGGTTACAACCAATATCTTGTTCTTGAACAAAAATATAAATTACATTAACTCATTACATCTTATTACAAAAAATTTACTAACTCCTCTTGTATAGCTATAGCTGTCTCAGAAATGGCAGTCGACTGATCGCCGCCGAAACTCTGCTGAGTAGTCAATCTGCTTCCCTGGAACTTTCCCCTTGGCTTGAGTCTTCCGTAGCGCGACTGATATTTCTGCACCTGCTCGAAAGGTTGGACTGGCACCTTAAAGGTGGGCAACGTCAGTACTTCGACTGACGCAATGCTGATAAGAAACAACGATCTCCAAACTGGCAACCACAAACCATCTTGAATGGGAATAGAAAAGTGCATCCTAATTCCCCAGTGTTCGTGTATGCCATGATTCTACAACTAAATGCATCAATCACATGCCTACTTCTAATACAAGCATGACTTTGGACCTCTGGATACGCATGAATCCCATACAACATATGTTCCAAATCAAAGCATGGCCTAATCTAATGCACAAAACAATAAATGCACATGATGCACCTATTCTAATGCAATTCATTTGGGAACGTATGCATCCCATACTACATACTTACCCAAAATCAACTCAATAGAATCGCATGCATCCCATACTACATACATTCCAAAGAGTTCGCCACACCCGATTGTAGGGTTCGATTCCTCGCCACACATCCTACCCTTGTACTCAACCTGTTCCCAATAGATTTTCGTGTTTGAGGAGGTTGTAGTCATTCGGTCTAGCCCTGCACTATAGTCCGTAAAGTGGTGGTTATGTTTTCCACCTAGTACCCGCGTACGAACCTCACTCAAAAAGCCATGAAAACTTTCCAGTATGAAACCATGTTCCCAATAAGCTTCCGGTATAGGCCATGAACCTAATGACGTCGGTGATAGAATAAACCACGCACATAGGAACATGATGGCTTCGAGTGTCAAATCCCCCTATCCAACAGGAGTACCTCCCGTTCCTTACTCCGGCTCTTTGGGAATTAACAAATCGAGATGCAAGACCGTAAACTCAAAATTTTAGAACCGAAAACGTATCCCTACGATAGGAAGAGTACAACACCCGACTATGGTCTACTAATACTAATACAATGTACAAACCCCTAATACATCCCTCTAATCCAAGACTCACTCTAACCATTCAGGTAAGAGATGATTGCTCTCAATTCTGCCCATCGACTACTGGCCCTGGCGACATAAGTCCCGCTCGCCACCTCCCCTAGCTCGGAGTCGTCCCTTACCATGGCCCGCGTTCAACCTTAACCGGCATGAAATGCAACTTGACATCACTACTAGGACGTACAACGCCTCGGTGGAAGTTTATAAATAGAGTCGATAGGCGTAGGGTATCACCCTACCCTACTGACTAACTTTTGTCACAACAATCCTCAACAGGAGTCACACCAACAAGACCAGCAAAGACACCATTCATCCCCAAATAGTGAGTCATCAACTCTTATGTACATGAGGGGAAAAGCTCTCTCGACACTTAGCCAAAAACCATGACTACCAAACTAATGGTGTTTTGCCTGAAACTTAAAAAGATCATAACTCCCACAATACAACTCATATTTGGGTGTTCAAGCCCAATCTGGAAAGGTAAAGATATAGGCTACAACTCTCTAGTTGGTCATCACCTCAGATTCAGTCATCTAAATCCTCAAATTGGCCTCACAAGCCGCAGCCTGTGTACTTTCTGTACACTGGCTGCACCTTACCGATAGCATAAAACCCTACCTGCTTATCGGAACAATATCAATCTAGGTTCTGTGGAAAGGTGTGAATATCCTCTACAACTTCCTAGTTGATCACCTATCCAAATTATGTCATTTGATCACTCTAAAACAGGCATTACTCTCAAGTGTACATAATCACATACTAAGTCTTACTCAAGCAGAGCCTTCAGCTCAAAACCAAGTTTCTGTCTAGTCTTGTAAAAATCATATTAAATGATCCACTCACAGGAATTTCATCAATTAAGGCTTGTTGGAAAGCTCTAGTTGTCTACTACAATTCCCTAATAGTACACATTCTCAAAATCTACTCTTATAGAGCCTCAAATGTATCATCTTATCAAAGTGTCAATTCTAACTTAGTTAAGCACAATACATGCTAAAAATTTCATCATGAATCACATACTGATCAAATGGTCACCAAATTTGCATTACAAAAACTAGACATCATTTTGAACAACATGCAAAAATATTCATATCCAAATTCTTAGTATTCACTGAGTTCTTTCTGTTTCAAACATGCATGAAGATCATACTGTTCTTCAGTTACAGTCTTAACTACTGTTGATAGATTAATTTTGAACATGCATGTAACTTCATCCAATTAATTCATGATTTTTCCTTAGTGTCTAGATACATTCAAGGAATAATGGTAAAAGTTTTAGCCATAGATCATGTGCCAATTAATTATAAGACTTCCCACAATCTCAGTTATCACAATAAATAGATCCTGTTCCTGCTTTACAGCTTTGTCCACAAGATGGATTTTATTAAAACACTAAACATCATCAGAAAATTTCAAAATAACTCATGCATCATCTAGGCATGTATAAGATCAATCTGTGAATGTTTCATCATCAAATTCTAAGAAGTCTGTTCTCGGGGAAATCTAGAAAATGACATGCAGATCAAGATTTTCTGTTCCAGCTTCACATTACCAACAATCTACTCTTAGATAGTCATTCTAAGGCTACCACTACTAATGCATGCAAGAAAATCAAGAAGAATGAATAAGAATGAGATTAGAGAACTCCCCACCCTGAGTTGGCTTGAGCGGTGGTGGTGGTCTTGAGCTTGCTCCTCCAAGAAACCTGCTCCAAGTGAGAACTCCTCTCCAATTACTCCTTTATTTCTCTCCTTTTCTCTTTTTCCTTTCTTTTTGTGTTCTGAAATTTCCAGAGCTATGGAGTGGGAATGAGAGGGTTTTAATGAGAAGGGAATTGAGGAAAGAGGGGGGGATAGTAGACCGGCCATAGGTAGGGGTAGGGGTAGGGGTAGGGGTAGGCTAGGGTGGTTTTGCAAAAACCATGTCTTAGCACTTGGTTTTTGAGTTAGATCTTAGGGCTGAACTTATTTGGTTTTGATCAAGCTCCAAATGAGACATGAGAGGTTAGATTTGAGTGTATGCAAAGTATACCCATTGTAGCTTCATACAATTGCGTATTTGCATACGTACCGCACTCAAAACTAGTGCGTGTACCAAGATCGGTCCGTCTCATTCTCGCGCACTGTCAAGAATGCAACCACTCACATGAACCGCCCCGCAACCACAAATAAATGCACCTCACATCATCATCGCATATAATCAAACAACACTGCAATATACACATACATACAAACAACCAATATATATATATATATATATCTATATAATAAATTACAAAGAAAGCTATCAAGTGACTCACAATCATTTCCCCCTAAAATCAAAGGCCTAGATCAAACCTCACAAAACATATTTTCCCTCCAAAATTTCAAACCCCAAAATCAAATTTTCCTCCCTAAAACTAAAAAACTTATTACTTTATTACTATCTCTCTCTTCTCTCTTCACTTTTTCATATTTCTCTCTTTCTCTCCCTCCCATTCTTTCTATATTTACTTGGAAATTTAGATTTTCAAAATTTTAATGTTTTTTTTTCACATGTTATATTGGAAATAATAAATATTTCTTCATCTCCACATTTAAAGTTCTAAGAAGTTAGATTTTATATTCCCATTTATAATTATTTTTCAACATATACCAATAGAAACGTGAACTTTTATTTACAACTAATTATTGTCATACTATTCAAACTTGAGCTACATAATTGTTGTTTTACTGTTTACAGACTTTTTGTGTTTTGTATCGGCACGTGCCCACGGGCAAATCTAGTATATATATATATGTATATATATATATATATATATATATATATATATATATATATATATATATTATATTATTCGGGGTATTACATTACCCCCTCCTTGGAATCGTTCTGTCCCTAGAACGATGCTAGGGGCAAAAAAAGCAGATAATCATCCTTGATCAGAAGATACTTTCCGTGGTCATCTCCAATTCCTCGAGGAACATCCTCGGTAACTGACTTTTAAAGTGCTCAATACCAGCTCACAAGCCTCAAGCGCTCAACGCATCCTTCCATCCTGGAGAGATCAATGTCATAATGTGGATCATTTTGGGGCATGCCTCATCCCGCATCCACCGTCTGGGGATGAATCACCTTGGGGCATGTCACTCTCGTCCTGGACTACTGGAGATCAATCCCTCTCCACCGAACTTTCTGGGGCCTATTGTGTCTCACATTTCGGAATACTGTGGAATATCTCACTCCACGGATTATTCTGGAGCCCTCACCACACGAATTCCCCATGAGTATTGCTCTCGTCCCGAAGTACTGGAGATCAATCCCACTCCATAGATCATTCTGGGGC
The DNA here is from genome assembly GCA_017893485.1 of Hemerocallis citrina. Classification (NCBI taxonomy): domain Eukaryota; kingdom Viridiplantae; phylum Streptophyta; class Magnoliopsida; order Asparagales; family Asphodelaceae; genus Hemerocallis; species Hemerocallis citrina. Next base: position 56,404,072 of record CM030367.1, on the reverse strand, counting down.
CAATTTCATCCCTCGTCTGGAATGCTGAGGAATATCTCACTTTGTGGGTCATTTTGGAGCCCCTGCTAATCCTTGAATTCCTTCGTGGGTATTGGTTTCGTCCTTGGAATACTGGAGATCAATCCCACTCTACCGAACTTTCTGGGGCCTACTTCATCTCGCATATGGAATACTGGAGATTATCTCACTCCTTGGATCATTCTGGAGTCAATATCCCACTAACCTGCTTATGAATGTTGCTCTCGTTCCTGGAATACTGGAGATCAATCCCGCTCCACAGAACATTCTGGGGCCTCTTTCATCCCACGTTCCGGATTACTAGGGAATATCTCACTCCATGGATCATTCTGGAGCCAACATCACATAATCTTCCCAATGAGCATCGCTCTGATCCATGGAATATTGGAGACCAATTCCTACTCCGCAGATCATCCTGGGGCCTATTTCATCCCTCGTCTGGAATACTGAGGAATGTCTTACTCCATGTATCATTCTGGAGCTGGCCTTTTTACATGAACTCCCCGTGAGTATTGCTCTCATCTCGAAATTCTGGAGATCAATCTCACTCCATAAATCATTTTGGGGCCTATTTCATCCTACGTCTGGAATGCTAGGGAATATCTCACTCTGTGGATCATTCTGGAGCCTCCCTACTCACGACCGTTCTTGCTTCATCATATCTTCTTCTAGTGCCTGAGTCAAGTTCTCAGCATATCTTCTAGCTCTTGGTTGCACTACTTGAGGGTCGGTGACCACTCCCTCCTTATAAGAAAACGAGGTTTACCAAGGAGAAGGAATTTTTTTTAGCTTTATGCCTTATCCCAAACACTTAATAAAATAAGCATAAGACAAGAGATGACCAAACGCCCAAAAACTTTCATGCTATATAAAAGTCATAATATCTTGCTATAGAACACAGTACTAGTTTGCCATTCATGGCTAGCAAGAAATGCAACTAACAAAATATATTACTATTCTAGACCATGCACCACATCACACTTCCGTCCAGTTAAGCTGAAGTTCGTCCCTGAGGAACAGGCTTCTTCCCTTTATCGACCACCTTTCGTAACTGGTCATTGGGGTTCCACTGCAGTTGTGGACAATTCGATTTCTTGTGTCTGGCTTCTCTGCAGTTATAGCAGGTGTTTGTCTGGGTTGCTTTTGGGCATTGACTCTTGAAATGACCTTGTTCCTTACAAATTTAACACACAACCATCTGGCTAGCCTCTTTAAGCTTTCTGGACTCGTGAGATGAGTTCCGCTTGTCATGGTCAGGGGTGAGAATATACTTCTTCCTCCTTTTTTTTGTCTCGGCCTCGCCTTGACTCTGTCTCATGTCCAATTCTGTTACCGCAACTCGTCTTACTAGCTTTTCGAATCGGTAGATGCCTAACGGAACCATCCTTGACCTCAGTCCAGCCCTAAGTCCTTGCTCAAACCTCTGGGCTTTCTTCGGTTCCTCCTGGACCATCTCTGGTGCATACCATGACAGTAGAGAAAACTTTGTCTCATATTCCCTGACAGACATATTTCCCTGCTTCAAATTGTGGAACTCCATAGCCTTTTCTTATTGTACATCCATGGAAAATAGTGCTGTCGAAATTCCTCAAGGAAATCTTCCCAAGTCATCTAACCTTCTCCAAGACCACGCTTCACGGACTTCCACCGAACTCCAGCATCCTTCTCCAGCAAGATTGGGGCCAAACGAACCTTGCTATCCTCTGGAGTCACCAGTACTTCAAACACCGTCTCCACCTGACGTATCCAGTCGTCAGCAGCCGTGGGGTCGGCCTGTCCTTCGAAAACTGACAGTTTCATCCTCTTAAACAATTCCACCATCTTTATCGAGTCTGCTGGTGCAGCAACTCATGGTGTTCCCTATGGCGGTAATTGGTTTTGTCTAGCTTCCACAAATGCTCCCATCATCTGGGATACACGGATAAACACTGCTTCAACATTGAAGTTTGTACCGTTGGTCCTACTACCTTTGCCCTCAGCCATTCTGCGGTGGCTGTTTCTTATTCTTCTAGACACCCTTCAAAGAAAGAAAACACACAGGGTTAGTTATGGATGTTGGGAAGATCATAAACATAAGTGGGAAAGTGCAACAATCATGGTTTTGACCTTCTTGCAATCCAAACTGAACCTAGCTATTTGGCATTTTAAGTCAAATTTCTTACTGTGTTAGCCTGCAATTTGAAGTCAGCTTTGATACCACTTTTGTAATGCCCAGGAACCCCTATTACCGGATATCCATGATGCAACCAGAATCTTTACCTTCAAATTCATCTCAACCAGTAATAACTTGGAAATTTTAAAACTTTTTATTGCCAAATAAAGTCATTACATCATCGGTTACAACCAATATCTTGTTCTTCAACAAGAATATAAATTACATTAACTCATTACACCTTATTACAAATTATTTAATAACTCCACTGGTAAAGCTATCAGCTGTCTTCGAAATGGTAGTTAACAGATCGCCGCTGAAAGTCTGCTGAGTGGTCAATCTGCTTCCCTAGAACATGCCCCTTGGCTTGAGTCTTCTGCTGCGTGTCTCTGATATGTCTGCTCCTGCTTGAAAGGTAGGACTGGTAACTAAAAGGTAGGGAACGTCAGTACTTCAACTGACGCAATGCTGATAAGAAACAACGATCTCAAACTGGCAACCACAAACCATCTTGAATGGGAAAAGAAACGTGCATCCTAATTCCCTAGTGTTCGTGTATGCCATGATTGTACAACTAGATGCATCAATCACATGCCTACTTCTAATACAAGCAAGACTTCGGACCTCTGGATACACATGCATCCCATACTACATAAGTTCCAGATCAAAGCATGGCCTAATCTAATGCATAAAACAAAGAATGCACACGATGCACCTAATCTAATGCAATTCATTTGGGAACGTATGCATCCCATACTACATACTTCCACAAAATCAACTCAATAGAAATGTATGCATCGCATACTACATACTTTCCAAAGAGTTCGCCTCACCCGATTGTAGGGTTCAATCCCTCGCCATTCATCCTACCCTTGCACTCAACCTGTTCCCAATAGATTTCCGTGTCTGAGGAGGTTGCATTCATTCGGTCTAGCCCTGCACTACAGTCCCTAAAGTGGTGGTCGTGTTTTCCAACTAGTACCCGCATACGGACCTCACTCAAAAAGCTGTGAAAACTTTCCGGTACGAAACCATGTACCCAATATCCTTCCGGTACAGGCCATGCACTAATGCAATGTAAGAGATGATTGCTCCCAATTCTGCCCATCGACTACTGGCCCTGGTGACACAACTCCCGCTCGCCACCTCCCCTAGCTCGGAGTCGTCCCTTAAAATGGCCCGTGTTCATTCTTAACCGGCATGAAATACAACTTGACGGCACCACTAGGACATCCAATGCCTCGGTGGAAGTTTATATTTAGGGTCGATTGGCATAGGGTATCACCCTACCCTAGTGCCTAACTCGAGTCACAACAATCCTCCACAGGAGTCACACCAACAAGACCAGCAAAGAAATGATTCATCCCCAACAGCGAGTCATGAACTCTTATGTACACGATGGGAAAAGCTCTATCGCACTTAGCCAAAACTGTGACTAAACCAAACTAATGGTGTTCTGCCTGAAACTTAAAAAGATCATCACCCCCACAAAACAACTCAGATTTGGGTGTTCAAGTCCAATCTAGAAAGGTAAAGACCTAGGATATAACTCTCTAGTTGATCATCACCTCAGATTCAGTCACCTAGATTCTCAAATTGTCCTCACAAGCCTCAGCCTGTGTACTTCCTGTACACTGGCTACATCTTACCGACAGCATAAAACCCTACTTGCTAATCGGAATGATATAAATCTAGGTTCTGTGGAATGGTTTGAATGTCCTATACAAATTCCTAGTTGATCACCAATCCAAATTATGTCATTTGATCACCGTAAAACAGGCATTACTCTCAGGTGTACAGAACCACATACTAAGTCTTACTCAAACAGAGCCTTCAGCTCAAAACCTGGTTTCTTCCAGTCTTGTAAAAATCATATTAAATAATCCAATCACAGGAATTTCCTCAAATAAGGCTTTTTGGAAACCTCTAGTTGTCTAATACAATTCCCTAACAGTACACTTTCTCAAAATTTGCTCTTACAGAGCCTCAAATGTATCATCTTATCAAAGTGTCCATTCCGACTGAGTTAAGCACAATAATTCTAAAAATTTCATCATAAATCACATACTGGTCAAATGGTCACCAAATTTGCAATACAGAAACTAGACATCATTATGAACAACATGCAAAAAGATTCATATCCCAATTTCAAGTATTCACTGAGTTCTATCTGTTTCAAACATGCATAAAGATCATACTGTTCTTCAGTTACAGTCTCAACTACTTTTGATAGATTAATTTTGAACATGGATGTAACTTCATCCAATTAATTTCATGATATTTACGTAGTGTCTAGATACATGCAAGGAATCATGGTAAAAGTTTTAGCCATATATCATGTGCCAATTAATTATAAGAATTCCCACAATCTCAGTTATCACAATAAACAGATCCTGTTTCTGCCTTACGGCTTTGTCCACAAGATGGATTTTATTAAAATACTAAACATCATCACAAAATTCTGAAATAATTCATGCATCATCTAGACATGTATATAATCAACTTGTGAAAGTTTCATCATCAAATTCCAAGTAGTTTGTTATCGGGAAATTTAGAAAATGACATGCAAATCAAGATTTTCTGTTGTAGTTTCAGATTACTAACAATATACTCTTAGGCAATCATTGTAAGGCTACCACTACTCATGCATGCAAGAAAATCAACAAGAATGAACAAGATTGAGATTAGAGAACTCCCCACACTAAGTTGGCTTGAGAAGTCTTGGTGGTCTTGAGCTTGCTCCTCCAAGAAACCTACTCCAAGTGAGAACTCCTCTCCAATTACTCCTTTCTTTCTCTCCTTCTTTTTCTCTTTTTCTTTTCTTTTTGTGTTCTGAAATTTCCAGAGCTATGGAGTGGGAATGAGAGGGTTTTAATGATAAGGTAAGTGAGGAAAGAGGGAGGAAAGAGGGCGGGATAGTAGGCCGGCCATAGGTAGGGGTAGGGGTAGGCTAGGGTGGTTTTGCAAAAACCATGTCTTAGCATTTGGTTTTTGAGTTGGAGCTAAGGGCTGAACTTATTTGGTTTTGATCAAAGCTCCAAATGAGACATGATCAATTAGATTTCAGTGTATGCAAAGTATACCCATTGTAGCTTCATACAATTGTGTATTTGCATGCGTACCGCACTCAAAACTAGTGCATGTACCAATATCGGTCCATCTCATTCTCGCGCATTGTCAAGAATGCAACCACCCACATGAACCGCCCCCGCAACCACAAATAAATGCACCTCTCATCATCATACACATATAATCAAACAACACTGCAATATATACATACATACCGACAACCAATATTATATATATATATATATATATATATATAAGTATTATATTATTCGGGGTATTACACTATGAATATATAGGAGAAGATGTTAGGGTTTCAAGGGGGGGGTAACAAGTAATGGATATTGAGGGGAAAAACCAATCAGGGATGTATGATAAAGGGTCATAGGGTAAATGTGCTATTGGGTTATAGGGTTCGGTGAAAGACATATAAATAGGCCATGAAACAATTAATTAGGATTTAGCAATTCAAATGGAGACAATAATTAGACAGAAAAGTTAAATCAAGAATATATTCAAGGCCACAAAATTGAATCAAATGCAAGACAGATAGATTAATTGAGAACGAAGAACAAATACATGGTTCAAAAGGAAAAGAAGAATACAATATAAATAAATACTCAGAAAAAGATAAATACATCCAAAATACAAGCCAAGGAAAGACAGGGGTTACAAATCCTACCCACCAAATAAGAAGAATTTCGTCTTCGAAATTCAAACAAGAAGTACATAGGGTAATCTCGAAAAGAAAAAGAAAGAACAGCAAAATAAAAAGCTACTTAAACAGATGAGGGAACTTATGCTGGATATCCTCCTCCAAATCCCAAGTCGAATCACCCCGTCAGTGAGGATTCCAAGAAACTCCAACCAGCTTGATGACCTTGTTCTTCAGCACTTTCTTTCGCCGGTTTAAGATAGCAACTGGCAGAATTTCACAAGACAAATCCGGCCGTACAGTCAACTCTGAGTAGTCGATCACATGGCTCTCATCACGGATATATCTCCTGAGTTGTAAGACGTGAAAAACATCATGCACTCTAGATAAAGCTGGCGGGAATGCAAGATGATAGGCCACCTTGCCTACTAGTTCCACGATATCAAATTGTCCAATAAACCTAGGGCTCAGCTTGCCTCCCACCACCAAACCGAATGACACCTCGCCACGGCGATACCTTGAGGAAAACATGGTCACCAACCTCAAACTCCAAGGCTCTCCTATGGACATCATCCCATCTTTGTTGCCTGTCTTGTGCTGCCTGAAGATGCTTCCTAATCTGAGTAACCGCATCAACTGTCCTCGTGATCAACTCCGGACCCAACTACTTCCTCTCACCAATGTCATCCCAACACACTGGTGATCTGCACTTCCTACCATATAGTGCCTCGAACGGTGCAGCGTTAAGACTGGATTGAAAGTTGTTATTGTACAAGAACTTTACATGATGCAAATGGTTCTCCCATGATCCACCGAACTGCAACACACAGAACCTCAACATGTCCTTTAGAGTCTGGATGGTCCTTTCTGACTCTCCATCTGTCTGGGGGTGAAAAGCTGTACTATATTTCAGTCTACTCCCCAAACTACTCTGAAGACTCTCCCAGAACTGAGACCTGAATCTCGTATCCCAGTCGGATACAATACTGACTGGAACCCCATAAAGTCTGACGATCTCTTGCATGTAATTCTCAGCTAGGCCCTCAGTAGACTATCTTACTCTGAAGGGAATGAAGTGAGCACTCTTCGTCAGCCTGTCGATAATCACCCAAATGACATTGTGACCCTTAGGAGTCCTTGGCAAAGAGATTACAAAATCCATCGTGATGTGTTCCCACTTCCACTTTGGAATGGGAAGCGGTTGAAGAAGTCCGGCAGTTCTCTGATGCTCTGCCTTCACCTGCTGGTAGATCAAATACTGAGACACATACCAAGCCATAACCCTCTTCATACCATGCCACTAGAAGTGGAGATTCAAGTCCCGGTACATCTTAGTACCTCCAGGATAAAAAAAAGTACGACGACTGGGGGGTTTCCTCAAGCAACCTCTGACGAACTTCACCCTTTAAGACACACAACCTGGACCCAAAACGAAGCGATCCATCTTCATGAATAACCATATCCATTCTGGAACCTGTCTCAACATCTGCTCTGAATCCCTGCAACTGCTCATCACCAGCCTGAGCCTCTTTAACTTGCTCGACAAGAGACGACTAAAGCTGAAGCATCATGCAACTCTGATCAGAACTCGGCAAAAACACATCCAACTCCAACCTCCGCATCTACTCAACCAGATCTCTCTGCTGAGTCAGGAACATGGCTACCGATCTCCTGCTCAATGCATCTGGAACGAAGTTGATCTTGCCGGGATGATACTGCCGATTGATATCATAGTCGACCATAAGCTTCAACCAACGTCTTTGCCTCATGTTTAATTCCTTCTGGGTGAAGACATACTTGAGACTTTATGGTAGGTAAAGATCTCCAATCAGTCTCCAAGTAAATAGTGCCTCCACAGCTTCAAAGCAAAGATCACTGTTGCTAACTCCAAATCATGTGTCGGATAGTTCCTGTCATGCGGTCTCAACTGCCTTGATGCATAAGCAACAACTCGGCCCTTCTGCATCAGAACTGCACCAAGACCCTTGCCAAAAACATCACAGTGAACCACAAATCTGCCTGAACCATCTGGAATAGTCAACCCTGGCGCTGACGTCAACGTGCTCTTCAACTCAAAAAAAGCTCTGTTACCAAATCCCAGATGAACTTCTGATCCTTGTCTGTCAGCTTAGTAAATGGCCCTGCTATCTTCAGAAAGTCTTCGACGGATTTCCGAAAATATCCAGCTAGAACCAGGAAACTTCTCACCTCTGATGCTGGGCACTGGCTAATCTTTCACCGCAGCAACCTTGGACTGATCAACTGAGATACCATTACCCAAGAATGTGCCCTGAGAAGGTAACTCGGTCGAGTCAGAACTCACACTTGTTGAGTTTCCCAGAGAGCTGATTCTTTTTCAAAGTCTGTAGAACCAACCTTAGATGTTTAGCGTGCTCCTTCTAGTTCAGAGAATACACCAGAATATCATCTATGAAGACGACCACAAATCTATCCAGGAACGGGGAAAATACCTTGTTCATTAGACTCATAAACACAGCTGGCGCATTCGTAATCTGGAAAAGCATCACTAGGAACTCATAGTTCCCATATCTAGTCCTGAATGCGGTCTTCTGAACATCTTCTGCCTTCACCTTGATCTGATGATACCCTGAACAATGATCCAATTTCGAAAAAACTGACGATCCACCCAACTGATCAAACAAGTCATCAATCCTTGGTAGCGGATATCGGTTCTTCACAGTAACATTGTTCAGTTTTCCGATAATCGATGCACAGTCGATGGCTACCGTCCTTTTTACTGACAAAAAGAATTGGAGCTCCCTACGGTGAAACACTAGGTCTGATGAACCCCAAATCTCGCAAACCCAGAATCTGCACTTTCAGCTCTACTAGCTCAACCGGTGCCATCCTGTAGGGACTCTTCGATATCGGTGCTGTACTAGGCTGAACTTCAACACCGATCTCTACATCCCTATCAGGGGGTAAGCTAGGCAACTCCTCTAGAAATACATCCAGAAATTCCTGCACTACTAGAGGTACAGCCTCACTTCCTGAGTGCAACTCCATTGCACAAGTCTCCTGGTCAACTTCAGTCTCAACTCGACCTAGGAGCATCTTCCCGGCATGGAACTCAAACTCTTCGCGACCTCGGATTCGGAATGCAACTTCTTGGCACAGCAATCTATGACAGCATGGGATTCACCCAAACAATCCATACCAAGAATGATGTCAAATCCTGAATTCCCAATGACAATTAAGTCTGCCTTGAAATCTGTGCCACTAATAACCACGAAACTCTACTTGTACTCCCGGGAACAGACGACCACACCGCCACCCGTGACAATGTTCCAAACCTCTGACATGATGCTACACTCCAACTGATGCTGAGCCATAAAGCAGGAAAAGACGAAGGAATGGGTCACCCCAGAATTGAAGAGAACATGAGTAGGGAAAGAGCAAACTAGGATAACACCTAACATAAAGTCAAAAAGCAAAGGAAAAGAATTGACAATTAAGGAATGAGGAATAACATGCAGAAAAGATAGCATGACTGAATAGTGCAAGATAAATGAAAGAAGCAAAGGAAATAACAAAAAAAAAATGGAAAGTACCTGCAACGACACTTTCTGCCGTCTCAGCATCTGCAGCTGTCAGGTTATAAGCCTTACCTCTCCTGGGGGCAGCGGTTCTTTGACCGACAATCTGGCACTGGAGGGGATGTGGTGGCCTGGCCGGATCACGAGCTGGTGCTTCCTGCTGAACTGGACCCATGGTTGGAAGAGCCATCCTCCGCTGCGGGCAATCTCGCACTAAATGGTCAGCTGCACCACATCCAAAACAACGACAATTGGTACGCCTGCAGTCTCTGCGCACATGCACCGGGATCTGGTAGAAGTTGCAGAAACCATCGTCCCGAAGGACAGCAGGTGGGTAGAGAGCCAACTTGACCAGATGGGCTGGGACAAGCCTCCGAACCGGGCTACCAGAAGGCCTAATAGCAACAGCAGAGTGCTGAATAGTTGGCTAGGGAGGAGGCAACCTGCTACGATCCTGCTCCTGAGCTCGGGCTTCCTCAAGAGACTCAGCATAAGTACGCAGGTGATGGGAAACGAGATGCATCTGAATATCTCGCTCAAGGCCCAGAAGAAATCTCCGAGCTCGATCCTCTGCGTTCGCCACTAATGTGGCTACGAAGTGGCTAAGCCTAGTGAATTCTATCGCATACTCATCCACTGACCTGGCACCCTGTTTCAAGAGATTCTCGTGTTACAACATTGCATGAACAATATGTAACAAAGTTCCAAAAATAGAATAATGACCAACCTTGTTTTAGGGCAATGAACTGCTGCCCCATCTCAACCAGAGTGCTGCTAGGGAAGAACTTCTCCAAGAAGCTCCTAGTGAACATGGTCCAAGTAATGGCCCGTTCAAGCCTTTCGGACTTAGCCCTCCACCAAATGTGGGCAAGGTCCACCAATTGGATGGTCACCACATCCACATGATCAGCATTGGCAACTCTCGCTGCCAATAATAACTATTCTGTCATGATCAACCACTGTTCATCCTCCAAAGGCATCTCGGTGCCAGAAAATTTGTTGGGGTGTAGCCTCATGAAATCTGCCACTGTACCCGGACGAGGAGGAAGAGCTGCCTATGTAGGCACAGCGGGAGTCGGGACCTGGGCAACTTCTAAAGCGGCCATCACAAGATCATCGTGGTTCTGCATGTTGATAAATCGTTCTAACACATGCGTAACTGCCTCAAGCCCAGGTTGTTCCACCTGAGGACAGAAAGTGGAACCTCTGCGAGCCGTGGTCTGCACAAAATCAAAAACAATTAGCATCCAGATCAAGTTGATTATAATTTGTTCATGTAATGCATGGTTTGTGTCACGCCCTTGCTTCCTAAAAATATGGAATACGAGCACGTAACATTGGCCCAGCGAATGATTTTCATCATCCATAAGCTGTTCAGGAATCTTTACAACATATCACAATATAATCAGAGTCGGATGCCAGAAAAGTCAACCATATACACATATGAACCAAATACCAACAAGAATACTTGAAATAAAATATATTAATCTCAAATAGTTATGATCTGAAATAAATAAATATTCTAGGTCATACTGCCCAAACACAAAGAATACAAGTAACAGATACACTGTTCAAATTGAGCAACAGGAAATCAATGAAGATAGCAAAAAGCTCCAGCCAACTAGAACTTTAGATCACATACTCCATCGGGCAGCTGATCACCAAAATCTGCAGTTTGACAATTTGCAGGAGAAGGAAAGAGAAAAACAAGTACCCGTCAATTGCAAGTTATGAGCCACTTATAATGTAGGATACAAGTACATGGGGAAAACTGAACAAATCTAATTAATAGTAGAAACAGATCTAGCATGGTATACTAACATGTGTCAAGTATCAAGTGTCAGATGGCATACAGACAGTTTTACAGATGGTAGTGTCAGATGATAGTCAGACAGATACCAGAAAATTATATAATCAGATAACAGATAGCCAGGTATATATAACAGATTCAGATTCAGATTTCATATGTCATGTTCTTATAAGTCTTGTGTGATTACTATCTAGGTAGCACTTCATGCGCCCCAAAAACATAATACATGGTTGCTACCACAAACAATTTCCCTTTAGATTTCGTAGGGGATCATATAGGGCCTGTGTACTCAGGGTTCAAACAGATACTAGATAACAGACGATCATGAAACATGATCTCATACAGATAACAGATAACAGATGATCATGTAACATGATCTCATACAGATAACAGATAATCAGATGGAAAACACGGGCCCCCTTCTAAGTACACATTTCTATGCTTTCCCACTATAAGATCTTTTCCATAAATCCCGACTTGGTTACTTTTATTATGGTCATCAAATAGGCATGAATGTGTACGGAATAATATCAAATTAACAAGGTATAATCAGTATTAGGTTCAGGGAAACAAATAAACACACATAGATAATTTACAATCACATCAACGAGCAAAACAGTGTATGTTCATATTCAGGACAGCAAGACAGTAAAGTACTGAAATAGTGAATCCCGTCGCTACAGAAATGCAAATCTGGATCCGTCAAAGTATTTAGATAATATACATCCACACGAATCCAGCAAAGATAAATAAGTCATATTATGTTTCAGAAAATCACAACTCAAAACTGATTTGAAAATAGAAAACATGTTCAGCCGGGGATCAGAAAAACGAATTCAAAGTCAAGAAAACAGCATCAAAACTCATCAAATAAATCTACGAAAAATCTGGGGTATTCCCCTATATGTCTAGAATCAAAATATAAAGTTTCATAATATTCCAGAAAAATTTGTTCAGTCATCAAAAATAAGAAAACATCAAGAATCGATACTTTAGAAAATCTGGAATTCCCAAAACTGTTGTACGAAACTAAAGTATCTCGCAACCAGTGAAACGAAATCCAAATCCGCCAAAAGGAGGTGAAAATAAAAAAAATATACTAACTTTCATATTTCACAAACATTTCTCATACAGTAAATGGAATCACAGTGAAAATAAGGTTCTTTACAGATCAGCGAGCGAAATACAACAAGTATAGATTTCATAAGCGAGCATGAAACAACATATAAAACTCATCAATAAAATTCTCCAAAATTCTGGGTAATCCCTAAATAGGTATAGAAAAACTGACCCAGGTTTCAGATCAAAATAATATATGTAGCATAGTTCTTTAAAATAATTTGTCATCAAAATTACCGAAAAACAGAATCTGGAAAAGATCCACACCTCTGTAGTAAAACAGTCATAACTCACTCATAAGAAATCAAAATCAAGCAAGGTCAGAAGGGTTTGCAAGTAGACGAAATTATCTAAAACTCACGTTTTATACCAAAATTAAGATACTAACTTCAAGATAGTCCAAAACAGCAAACAAAACAGAACAGCGACAAAATACAGATTTTTCCCTTAAAAACAATATCAACATAGATTCAAGAAAATTGATCCAAACACACACAAACATGAAATTGAGTCTACCAAGTGTCTAAACATCATGAATTATGGTATCTAACATGTCCACACCAAATATAACACATGGATCTCAATCAAATCATGAATTCTCACAACTTGTCTCACATACATGAACAAAATCAAGAACTGGTAAACCTAAGTTAATTCATGTCAAGATTTGTGTCATGAGTCATCTATGGTCAAGTTTTCACAATAGAGACAAAACCCATCAAGGAAAACACAAACAAGAGTCGTCACTAGACCCAACTACACTATAGGTGAACTTTTTGACTTGTATCAAACAAACACACAGATGGATCATGAACCAAACGGATCACACGAATAGAAGCGAACAAACGTACTCAAACGAACCAACGAGAACACACCCCACAATCAAAGATGAAATCAAAACCAAGATAGATGATGATGATGAGATCCGATGGCCATATCACGACTTGATGATCATGATGATCATGATGAAGATCGATGGCCAGGATCACATAGCTAATGATCTTGATGATCAAGATCAAACCAAACGGCCGACTCACGATCAAAGTTGATCAAAACTAAAGATCAAGAACAAGATCCACAGACGGCCAAGATTTAACATGAACAAAACTCCACCTGATCAAACAAACCAACAACCCATCAATGGTACATCCACTGGGTCTGACGGCAGCGGTGGCCAGGGGACATGGCGGCCGGCCGTCGACGTGGGGAACACCGCACGGTGGCTATCTGCTTACTGGAGGGCAGGACGGATAGGGTGCTAGCTTCCGGCAATGCGTGGCTGTTGCAGGGGATAGGGAGAGAGGCAGAGACGGGAAGGCAGGGGCTGGGGTCACTGTTGTGTCGCGGTGCAATGAGGAGAGGAGGGGGGAGCTGGGGGACGGTGCAGTTGCTGCCTGGCTATGCCGGAGGGAGAGGGCACCGGCACAGGCAGGTGAAGATGGGTGATGGGGGCAGGCTTGGAGGTCCTTGCTGTCGATACAGTGCAAGGGGATGCGCCCAGATAGGAGCGCAGGGCGGGGGTTGGCGCGCTGCACTCTCGCGGAGGAGAGGACAGGGTGCACGGGTTTATAAGAGGTTGGCGGCGGGTGGGTTAACACAGGAAGATGAAGAGGCGCATTCACTAATATATATAGAGATTAGGGAAAGAGTAGGGTTTAGGATTGATTAGGTGGGGATCGGGTTGGGCTAAGTGGTTTTCAGGGTGGAATAGGATAACAGGTTCAGGGTTAGGGAAATAACTAGGTAGGGTAGTTAGTAGTTTATTAGGTTTAAGAATTTGAATGGGTAATAGGATTTAAATAAAAAATAGGGTTTTAAATTCAATAAAATAACAAATAAAATATTGTTGATAATACAATGTAATTTTTATTATAAAAATAGAATTCATCTAAAATAGTTACAAATACAATTATTGATTGAAAATATATTTTGATAGGAGATCCAATAATACATTTTGACAAAATAATTTGAAAACCGAAAAAATAATTTGGGAAAATTTTTAAAATACGAAAAAATATACAAAAATATATTTTTGGGAAAACAGGGGTTACAATCCTACCCACCTTACAATAAATTTTCGTCCTCGAAATTTGCTTAGGCGGTACATAGGACAAGGCAAAAAAACTAACTAGGGAAGGGTAACAAAGTAGAGGGCTAATGCTAAAGGAACAAAGCAGGGGCAACACCAGAGAAAAAAAAAGTGGATAACAATGTGGTGAAATGGAATGCAAGAAAAGAAGCAAACAATATCAAAAGGAAAGAATCAACACAAGATAACAAAGCAAGGTGGGAGTAGGCAGAACTAGAATCAAAGAGATAAAAAATAGGGAATAATTGAATCAAACAATAAGTCAATGGATGAGAACAATTGCAAGAGATAGTAAAAACCAAAACAATGCAAGGAAGGAGAAACAACAATATGATCCTGGGAGTTGTGGGTTATGGGCCCACCACGCTTCCGCTGCGCCACTCTGATGGTGACCTTCCGAGCTGCAGACATGTCGTTGTAGACCACGCGACACCAAGCGACGATCTGAGCAGGAAGAAAATAATGATACACCAGATTAAAATTGGGATTTAGATGTGGGATTTAATTTAAATAATTAGGTCAAAACTAATGAGCATTAACAAAACTAATATTAATAATACAAAAATAAACACATGTTTATAATAAAATAATAATAACAAAAATAATAAAAATAATAATAACAATAATAATCATCATAAACCTGCTAATGAAAATAATAAATATAATAAAATATTAACAACACTGGTAAGGATAATAATACAAGACACAAAATAATTTGGGGTTCATCATTTTGTTGAAAGTAATTCAATATCAACATCAAAAATAAAATAGTAAGAAAAATACAATAATAAAAATAGTAATAGTAATAACAATAATAATAAGGAAAACAATAATAATAGTAGTTGTAAAAATTATTTGATGTGGGTTCGCCTGATTTATATCCATCTGTAGACTTGCCTTCTCGACATCATGTTGCAGATTTGCCTCTACGACATCAAGTTGCAGGTTACCATCTGAATATTCGGTTGCACATCTTACCTCCCCGATATCCAGTTGCAATTTGCCTCCATTGACGTCTAGTTGCATGTTTGCCATCTCGACATCCAGTTGCAACAAAACGATGAACGAAATGATGCTATCTTCCACACGTACTTAGATATTGATTGCTTAATTTAAGTACGAAGTTACGTTTTGAAATTTGTGATATCAAAATACTCAGTTATTCGAAATACAAAATTTTTCAATTTTTTAGAAAACAATTTTATAGAAGATCCAACATATAACAACTAATAATCGAAATACTCAAAATATTCGAAATTATATATATATATATAAAGAAAATATAGACAGGTGAAGAATGAATTTTATACTCAATAAAGAGTCAACAAAGGAGAATGACTACAAGGGACGAAAGAAAATAAGAAATCAAAGGATTGAATATGAAGGAAGAGGAACGACGGGGGCACAAGCAGAAATTGAAGAGGATATAACAGGAAAAGAATAACTGGTATGATACTCAAAATGATTCAACAAATGAAGATGAATGAAAGAATCAAAGGAATATGGGTACGGAAAGAACGAAACTATATCCAATAAGGAATCAACAAATGAGAACAACTAAATGAGACAGAAGAAACAAGGAATCAAAGAAATCGAATAAGAAGGGATCAAATGAATGGAATAAGACTAGTATACAGATCAATGTTGATAATAACAGATTCATTTATGCATGCATGGTTGAGGAAATGTTGAGCAGATTCCAGATCGAGCCAAGCTTGTCTAATATATTAGGAAACTAATACATTAGCCAAACCTGGTGCTCTGATACCACTAAAAATCTTGTCACGCCACGCTTCCCAAAAGTATGGAATACAAGCACGTAACATTGGACCCAGCGAATGATTTTCATCATCCATAAGCTGTTCAGAAATCTTTACAACATATCACAATATAATCAGGGTCGGAAGCCAGAAAAGTCAACCACATGCACATATGAACCAAATACCAACAAGAATACTTGAAATAAAATATATTAATCTCAAATAGTCATGATCTGAAATAAACAAATATTCTGGGTCATACTGCCCAAACACAAAGAATACAAGTAACACATACATTGTTCAAAATGAGCAACATAAAATAATGAAGATAGCAAAAAGCTCCAGCCAACTAGAACTTTAGATCACATACTCCATCGCGCAGCTGATCACCAAAATCTGCAGTTTGACACTTTGCAGGAGAAGGAAAGAGAAAAACAAGAACCCGTCAATTGCAAGTTACGGACCACTTATAATGTAGGATACAAGTACATGGGGAAAACTAAACAAATCTAATTAATAGTAGAAACAGATCTAGCATGGTATACTAACATGTGTCAAGTGTCAAGTGTCAGATGGCATACAGACATATATGCAGATGGTAGTGTCAGATGACAGTCAGACAGATAACAGAAAATTATATAATCAGATAACAGATAGCTAGGTATATATAACAGATTCAGATTCAGATTTCAGATGTCATGTTCTTATAAGTCTTGTATGATTACTATCTAGGTATCACTCATGCGCCCTAAAAACATAACACATGGTTGCTACAACAAACAATTTTACTTTAGATTTCGTAGGGGATCATATAGGGCCGTGTACTCAGGGTTCAGACAGATACCAGATAACAAACGATCACGTAACATGATCTCATACAGATAACTGATAACAGACGATCATATAACATGATCTCATACAGATAACAGATAACAGACGATCATGTAACATGATCTCATACAAATAACAGATAATCAGATGGAAAACACGGGCCCCCTTCTAAGTACATATTTCTATACTTTCCCACTACTAGATCTTTCCCATAAACCCTGGCTTGGTTACTTTTATTATGGTCATCAAATAGGCATGAATGTGTACGGAATAATGTCAAATTAACATGGTATAATCAGTATTAGGTTCAGGAAAACAAATAAACATGCATAGATAATTTACAATCACATCAACGAGCAAAACAGTGTATGTTCATATTCAGGACAGCAAGACAGTAAAGTACTAAAACAGTGAATCATGTCGCTAAAGAAATGCAAATCTGGATCCGTCAAAGGATCTGGATAATAGACATCCACACGAATTCAGCGAATATATATAAGTCATATCGTATTTCGGAAAATCACAACTCAAAACTGATATGAAAATAGAAAACAAGTTCAGCTGGGAATTTGGAAAATGAATTCAAAGTCAATAAAACAACATCAAAACTCATCAAATAAATCTACGAAAAATCTTTGGCATTCCCCTATATGTCTAGAATCAAAATATAAAGTTTCCATAATATTCCAGATAAATTTGTTTAGTCATCAAATATAAGAAAACATCAAGAATTGACACTTTGGAAAATCTTGAATTCCCAATACTGCTGTACGAAAACTGAAGTATCTCGCAACCAGTGAAACGAAATCCAAATCTTTCAAAGGGTGGTGAAAATAGATAAAATATTATAACTTTCATATTTCACAAACATTTCTTATACAGTAAATGAAATCATAGTAAAAATAAGGTTCTTTACAGATCAGCGAGCAAAATACAGCCAGTATAGATTTCATAAGCGAGCATGAAACAACACATAAAACTCACCAAAAAAATTCACCAAAATTCTGGGTAATCCCTAGATAGGTATAGAAAAACTGACCAAGGTTTCAGATCAAAATAATATATGTAGCATTGTTCTTTAAAATGATTTGTCATCAAAATTACCGAAAAACAGAATCTGAAAAAGATCGCTACCTCTGTAGTAAGACAGTCATAAATCACTCATACAAAATCAAAATCAAGCAAGGTCAGAGGGGTTTGCAAGTAGAAGAAATCATCTAAAAGTCACGTTTTATACCGAAATTAAGATACTAACTTCAAGATAGTCCAAAATAACAAACAAAATAGAACAGCGACAAAATACAGATTTTTTGTTTAAAAACAAAATCAACATAGATTCAAGAAAATTGATCCAAACACACCCAAACATGAAATCGAGTCTACCAAGTGTCTAAACATCCTGAATTAGGGTATCTAACATGTCCACACAAAATATAACACGTGGGTCTCAATCAAATCACGAATTCTCACAACTAGTCTCACATACAAGAACAAAATCAAGAACGGGTAATCCTAAGTTAATTCATGTCAAGATTTGTGTCGTGAGTCATCTATGGTCATGTTTTCACAATAGAGACAAAACCCATCAAGGAAAATACATACAAGAGTCTTCTCTAGACCCAACTACACTGTAGGTGAACTTTTTAACTTGTATCAAACAAATGAATTAGAGTACAAGTTACTTGCTTGCAAGATGACGAATCCAACTGAGCAAAGAGCAAGAATATCAGGACGGACGACCATGATTTAAACCAAAACCAAAGATCAGGAGCAAGATCCACGGACGGCCATGATTTAATAAGAACAAAACTCCATTTGATCAAACAAACCAACAACCCATCAATGGTACATCCACTGGCTCTGACAGCGGCGGTAGCCGGCCGTCGACGTGGGGAACACCACACAGCGTCTGTCTGCTCGCTAGAGGGAAGGGCAGATAGGGTACTGGCTTCCGGCGATGCATGGCTGTCCCAGGGGATAAGGAGAGAGGTGGAGATGGGAAGGCAGGGGCGGGGTCACTGCTGTGTCATGGTGCGACGAGGAGAGGAGGGGTGAGCCGGGGGACGGTGCAGTTGCTGCCTGGCTGTGCCGGAGGGAGAGGGTAGCGGCACAGGCGGCGGAGATGGGTGACGGAGGCAGGCTTGGAGGTCCTCGCTGTCGAAATAGCAGAAGGGGATGCGCTCAGGGAGGAGCGAAGGGCTAGGGGTTGGCATGCTGCAGTCGCGCGGGGGAGAGGACAGGGTTCACGGGTTTAGAAGAGGTTGGCGGCGAGTGGGTTAACAAAGGAAGATGAAGAGTGTAATACCCCAGATTTGGAGCGAACAGTCGATTGGTCGTTTGTTCAGTCGACTAGTCTGCGTCACAGGATTTGAGGAATTTGAGAAGGATTTGAGAAATTTAGTCCCACATGGGAGGTGCACAAAAACTAATTTGAGTATAAATATAATTAGCCAATGATCAAGAGTCACCTAATTGGTTAACCACCTTTTGAGAGGCAGCCTGTGGTAGGCAGTTGTACTACATAGTATCTAATTTGTCTTCTAAAAATATTAAAAATTATCTGAGTATTGGGGCGGGGCGTTACAGAATGGTATCAGAGCCGACTTTCGACACCGAGTGTAGTAGAGGTCAGTATGATCTGCGGTGCTGAGAGTCATTGATCTCCGGGGTCGGGTATATTCTGCGGTGTTGAGAGTCACAGGTAGTGATTGATAGCCGGGTATCCGATCTGCGGTGTTGAGAGTGATTGATCTCCGGGATCGACTATACTACATCGGCTAGAAAGGGCGGATCCTACACTAGATGTGTGCCCTGTACTCAGCGAGGAAGCTGATTTCTAAAGGTGGGTTGTATGTAATACCCCAGATTTGGAGCGAACAGTCGACTGGTCGAATGTTCAGTCGACTGGTCTGTGTACACGGGATTTGAGGAATTTGAGAAGGATTTGAGAAATTTAGTCCCACATGGGAGGTGCACAAAATCTAATTTGAGTATAAATATAATTAGCCAATGATCAAGAGTTACCTAATTGGTTAACCACCTTTTGAGAGGCAGCCTGTGGTGGGCAGTTGTACTACATAGTATCTAATTTGTCTTCTAAAAATATTAAAAATTGTCTGAGTATTGGGGCAGGGGCGTTACAAAGAGGCACATACAGTATTATATATAGGGATTAGGGAAGGATTAGGGTTTAGGATTGATTAGGTGGGGATCGGGTTGGGCTAAGTGGTTTTCGGGTGGAATAGGATAACGGGTTCAGGGTTAGGGAAATAACTGGGAAGGGTAGTGAGTAGTTTATTGGGTTTAAGAATTTGAATGGGTAATAGGATTTAAATAAAAGATAGAGTTTTAAATTCAATAAAAGAACAAATAAAATATTGTTGATATTACAATGTAATTTTTATTACAAAAATAGAATTCATCTAAAATAGTTACAAATACAATTATTGATTGAAAATAGATTTTTATAGGAGATCCAATAATACATTTTGACAAAATAATTTGAAAACCGAAAAAATTATTTGGGAAAATTTTTAAAATATAGAAAATATACAAAAATACATTTTGGGGAAAACAGGGGTTACAGTTTGTGTACTGTTGATCCAATCCCAGATCGAGGCAAATTTTGTCTAACATATTAGTCAAACGAATAAATTAGCCAAACATGGTGCTCTGATACCACTCAAAACCTTGTCATGCCCCGCTTCCCAAAAAGGAATACAGAATACGGATACATGACTAAGTCCAGCTAATGACTTTAACCATTCATAAGCTCTAAGGATCTTTTCAACATTTCACAGGAATAAACAAGAAATAAGTAAGGAGAAATCAACCACGCATGCATGAATAAATTAATGTAACCAATAGAATTTACTTGAAACAAAATAAATAAATCTCAAACAAACCAGATCTGGAACAAGTTAAAAATTCTGGGACAACTGCCCAATACAAAATAATCCATGTAGTAATTACATTTATTCAAAAGGACAGGAAATAAATACAGCAAGAACTTCAACCGACTAGAAAGTTTGGTCATCTACTCCTTCGGGTAGCTGGCCACAAAAGTCTGCAATTTAACAAATTGCAGAAAGAGGAAAAGAAACAAAACACCCTTCAATGCAAGTTACGGGCTGCTTGTAGTGCAGCCAACAATTACAGAAAAAAGATAGACAGGTATAGAGTAACAGCGGAAGCAAGTACTGAATTAGCATGGAATAGATGTAACAGCAAAACAGAATGACTAACGTAAATCAGGAACAGAATCAAGTGATGTGATGAGATAACAGGTGCATGTGACATGTGACAGGTAACAGGTATCATGCAAGCAAGTAAACATATAACGGGTGTCAGGTAGCATGTACAAGTAACATGAATAAACAGGTGATCATGTTATTTCAAGTCTTGTATTTATTTCTATCTATGTAGCACTTCATGCGTCCCAAATTTTACCACATGGTTGCTACTTACAAGCAAGTTACGTTGAGATCTAGCGGTGGGTTTCTATAGGGCCATGTGTTCAGGCGTTATGTAACAGGTAACAGGTAACAGTTAATGAATTAGGTAAAAAAACAAGTTCATGAATCAACAATTCGGGAATAAACAGGTTCATGAATTAATAGGTTTATGGATCATCAGGTCCATGAATCAAAGCATAAAGTACAACAGGTTCATGAATCAACGGATTCGTGAATCAAATATAAGGTGCTACAGGTTCATGAATCAACATGAATCAAACATAAAATGGGAACGAGGCCCCCTTCTGAGCACACATATCTATATTGTCCACTGCTAAGGTCTTTCCCTTAACCCCGGCTTGGTTACTTATTATTATTATCAAACGAGTATATATGTGCACAAAACAGGGAAAGAATAACATTGTATGAATAAGGGACGGGTTTAGGTCTGACATAAACATGCAAAGGTGACAGACAACTGATAAAAGGCTAGGACAACGAAACTTTCCGTTCTGGACAGTAAGACACTACTGCACCAAATCTGAGATTCCCGTTGCCACAGACATGCAAATTTGGATCCGTCAGAAAATCTAGAAAATAGACTCTCGGCCGAATCCAACACATATATATAAGTCATATAATAACCATAGAGACAGGGCTCAAAACAGAATTATTTACATAAAACATGTTCAGCCAGAAATCACAAGGTTGTATTCATAAACATGAAACTGGCATAAAAAATTACTGATTAAATCCTTTTTCTGGGGTATTCCCTAGTATGTCTAGTATCAGCAAATATAATTTCATAATATTCTAACATAGATAGTATAATCAAATAAATTCGGGAAGTACAAGATACAGCAAGTTTGTAAATCTGAAACCTTAACCACAGCAGTACTAAAACAGCGATAATTACAAAGTATAACTCGAAATCCAAATCCGTCAAAAGGGTTGGAAATTAGTATACAACATGCTACATTTTATATTTACAGAGTTTTAACCAATAATAACTGAAATCAGGTTGAAATTATGATTCTTTACTGAAAAGCATGCAAATCTCGAATTATAGTAGTTTGTTCACAAGCATAGAATAGTTTGTAAATATGAGTAAATAAATCCACAATAATTTGGAGTTAATCCCAGTCAAGTCTAGTCATACCCACCAAAATTTTAAATCCAACTCTTATCTTTAACATCAGTATAAAATTGAATAACTATACAGAAAAAATATAAAACAAAATTTGGAATTTTCTACATGTCTGTGGTAAAACAACAGTAACTCACAACTCACAAATCGAAACTGAGATCCGTCCAAAATTCCGGATAATAGACAGTGGGTTCTATGATTTATATTCACCTTAATAGGGTTTAAAATACTGAAACAAAATAGGGCAGCAGTAAAACAGAAATCTCTTCTTATGCATTAAATCAAATAGTTCATATGCAAGAAATCCAAATTAGAACAAAATAAAAAACATGGTATCATAGATGTTCAAAACAACATGGTATGGGTGTTTAACAACCACAAGAGATTACTACTAACACATCAAGCATGAAAGATTCATACAACATATCATGGATCACGAACAACATGCCTACATGCATCAAGTCTAGATTATTTCTAAATTATTTTTCATGTCATGTGTGTAACAAATGTGATGACTATGGATGGACCAACAAATAGATACAAGATCTAACAAGGATTTTTTATGAGAATGAATCTAGAACCAAAAGTGGCACTACAGGCGGTATCTAGTACTTGTATATTCAAGAAAAATTAATACAAGTTACTTGCCTTATAATTGACGACGGATCTGACAAAAAAATGAGAATAACGGGAATGGATTCTCCGACACGAACACAATATCACGAGCGAGCGAACATGAACAAGATCATGAACATAGGGATGGCTAGGTGTTCGAGATGATCAATGCACGTGCACAAAAAGAAGGGGTAGCCGGGGGATGTGTATGCACTGCGGAGAAGGACGACGGCAGAAGGCAGTGGCGACGCTGGACGGCGATTGCCGGTGGCACCGGAAGGGAACATCCAAGCGGGAGGTGCGACTGTGGGTGTTTCTGCCGTTGGATGCTAATGATGCTGCTGTCGCTGCTACTGGCTGATGGGAGGAGAAGGGGAGAGGGGGAGCACGAGGTTAGCATGTGGTGCTCAGGAGGAGGGCAGCTCAAGGAGTCTACACGGCAACGGTGAGCGCTGTTGTTGCTAATTCCGGAGAGGAAAGGAGAGGACCAAGGGGCTGTTGAGGTGGCGTGGGGTTGCGGTAGACAAAAGGCGTCAGGCCAAGGATTAGTGCAGTCAGGATCACAGCGAGAGAGAGGGAGATGCGTGGAGGTCGGGTGTGAGCAAGAGGTAGGGGGAAGGGGGTATAGCGGCTAGGGTTTTGTGAGATCTAGGATAAACAATAGGCTATGAATATATAGGAGAAGAAGTTAGGGTTTCAGGGGGGTAACAGGTAATGGATATTGAAGGGAAAAACCAATCAGGGATATAGGATAAAGGGTCATAGGGTAAACGGGCTATTGGGTTATAGGGTTAGGTGAAAGATAGATAAATAGGCCATGAAACAGTTAATTAGAATTTAGCAATTCAAATGGAGACAATAATTAGACATAAAAATTAAATCAAGAATATATTCAAGGACACAAAATTGAATCAAAGGCAAAACAGATAGATTAATTGAGAACGAAGAAAAAATACATGGTTCAGAATGAAAAGATGAATACAATATGAATAAATACTCAGAAAAAGATAAATACATCCAAAATAGAAGAAAAGGGATGACAGGGTTTACAGCGGAGGTTGAAGCTCTCAGAGGATTCCAGCACTGAGCGGCTCGCCAATTCACCCAACTCACGAATGTGCTACGGGAGGAGAAGAGGAAATCCAAACAACAACATGAACGGCTGGAAAGAGAGCTCGCTGAGCTACGAGCAGAATTCGCAAGGGCCGTGAATGATCGTCACCTGGACTGATATGGTGCTAGTTCTGTCAATAGATGATAGGGAGTTGGAACTGTGCATTTCTTTGATTGAATGTGTTTTTCTATTGAGAAATGTTATGTTTTGGTTGTGAATGGAAAGATGTAATCTTCCTTATGTGCTTGGATATTGAATATTTAATTAAATATGATGCTATGTTTTGGAATTGTTGTGTTACACTTCTGGATATTAATTTATGATTGGAATACTTTATACTTAGATTTCCATAGTCTCCAACAATATATTTCTGGCATAATAAGTTGTCGAGAAGGAGCAAGAGTGGCCGCAGCTGGAGAACAAATGAAGAAGTCAGTGGAGCTAATCATGTTGGCCTCAATGTCGAGTTAGGATTGATGTGGTTCTACCAAAGATGGGAGCCTTCATGGAAGCTAGCCGAAACAATATGCTGCAACAAGGGGCTCGGGGCAAGAACCCATGAAATGCCGCTTCTGACCCAGTGAAGATCGTTGAATCCTTCAAATGAATGAAACCACCGGTGTTCGAGGGCCAGGCGGATCTTACTGCAGTAGATGGTTAGATACGGCAGGTGGAGGTTCTATTTGAAGTTTTGGAGATGCCAGAATAGAGCAAGGTGAAGCTGGCGACCATCTTATTAGAAAAGGATGCTGGAGTATGATGACAGTCAATGAAGCGTACCATGGGAAATGGGCCAGTAACTTTGGAGGACTTCCTGAAGGAGTTCCGACAGCACTACTTTCCCCTAGATGTTCAGGAGGAAAAGGCGATGGAACTTAAGAACCTGAGGTAAGGAAGTATGACTGTTAGGTAGTACAAGACGAAACTCACCCAATAGTCTTGTTATTCTCGAGAGATGGTCTAGGGTGAAGTGAAGAAGGCAAAAATGTTTGAGCAAGGCCTTAGACATGGGTTGAGGACATGGAATATACAACTGTGTACTCCGAGATTCGACAAATTGGTGCGCTGAGCAACAGTGACTGAGATGAAAATGATTCAGAACCCGCAGACTCAGAGCAAGACTGTAACACCCCACAAAATTAAGTGATGACAATTTTGTCCTTCGTGTGTTACGTACGTGTATTTTGTACAGTTAGGGTAATATTCGTTATGTATTTTAATATAAATATTCTCTACGTGTTTCGTATTTTGATTTTTATATATGTATATTTTTCATTATCTCGAATTCGATTATGTATTTGAATTTAAATTTTAACTCAAATATTTAATACTCTGTTTTTATGTGCATTGCACGTGTTTTCAATGCACGTGTTGATTACGTATATTTTACTGTTACGTGAAATATTTGTAACATTATCATTACAAATATTTTTTGTATGTTATATTTCAATTGTCTATAGATATTTCTCTATTTCTCAAATCAGTTTCGTATTTGAATATCTATTGATACGTGTGACACACGTGTTTGCAGTGCACATGTTGGTTGTATTCTCTTTCAAAATAAAATTTATGAAGGGTGTGTGTGTGTGTATGTGTTTATTTTTATTTGTGCATGAAAACTCTAATTATAATTAATTTAAACTAGTTCTATTAAATACATTTTACAATATATAACATATGCATTTAATTTAAATAAAAACTCTTAATAATTTGTGTGCACACTTGTAAAACGCGCGTGCACGTGTTTCTCACCCCTTGGATTTCCTGGCCGGGAATCCTTGGAGAGAGGGTAAATGGGTTTGAGTGAGTGGATTAGTGGAGAGTGTAATTAGGAGAGTGGTTAGTTAATTAAACTACCTATTAATTTAACCCTATAATTACCCCATCCTATTTCTAGACAACAAGGAGACAAAAATGAAAAAAAAAAAAAATTAATGAAAAGGATGTTCCCTACCTTGCTGCCGATTTCTACTGTTTTTGGGGCTTTTGGAGTTTAATTTTTGGAGTGGTGGATCCTTTTGGAGCTTTGCTAGGAGTCTCTACTATTAGGAGCTTTTGATGTGGGTGTCTCTTTAATTTATAAATTTTCTTATATGATGCATAATATTGTTAGATAAATGTCATGTATAATCTAGGATGTTAGTGGTGAATTAAATTGAGAATTGATGCTTGTTAAATTAAATCGAATAAGATGAAAATTGATTTGTCATGCATTCAATTATAAAGTTGCATAAGATTGTTTGGGTGTTAATATCATGTATGTTGGTTCATGTTAGATTCTTCTACATCATTACTGAATCATATATGTGAAATTGTATATGCATAGCGACTTGCAAAATTGAGGAATTCATGTTACAATTACATCTAGGATTTTAAGTAGAGAGTGGGTATGGCTATCTTTCCAAATTTTATATCAATTGGTAGAAATATTCACGCTAATTTTGTAAGTCTAAAACAAATTGTAGTCGAATTTGACCAACAAGGTACAAGAATGAAAAAGGTCAAGAATTTTTATATCTAAATTTATTTGGATATTATTAAAGTTAAAATATATTAAATTAGAGAGATTTTTCGTTCTGAAAGTCTTAGAAGTGTTGTATATAGTATTAATATGGGATTTAGAAGAGAAGAAAATTCGAATATGTTAGAATTGATTAAAATTATATATAAAACAGAGAGTAGAAATAAAAAGAATTTAATAGCGATATGTTGATATGTGATGTTTGGACTGTTGGTTAGCGCGTGAGGAGGGTTGACGCCTTTGGGTTGTGCTCGGGTTCGATCCTGGGGTGGTGGGGGGGGGGGGGAGGGGGGGCACCTGTTTTATTTTTTTTATCTTTCTTTTCCTTATTACATATATGTGTGTTTTATTAAGAGATTTAAAATATGGATTAAAGGAAAATTATAGAAATTAGTAAATATAAAATTGAGAGTTATTTGGGGATTACATAAATATTAACTTTTATTTAATTAATAGACATTAAATTGTTTTGACTAGAGTTGAACGATTAGATTTAAAATATGAATTAAGGAGAGCATTTTGAAATTGAGTTGATTATAAAAATTGAGATTTTTTTGGGGGTTCAATGAGTAGTAATTTTTGCTTGTAACTAGGAAACAAATTTAACTAATTTTGGCTAGAATTGCATCATGAGATTTGAAAAGTGGATTTAAGATAATATTTGGAATTGAGATGTATTTGCTAACTTATGCTGTTGATTAAGAAACGAAGTAAATTATTTTGAATAGAGGTATTCTAGAATTTATATCGTGGATTAATTTGAGTGTGTTAAAGAATGAATTGAAAGTTGAATATCATATTACTTTGGAAAAAGAACATATTGAAGGTAATCGATAAAGTCTGTCTATAACACCCCGAATTCTATTTATATGTAATTCGTAGTGCAACAGGATCGTTTACTTCAATTCGTACAATTTTACAATGAAATTAAAACTTTTTATTACACAACAATGTTTATTACAGAGTTACACAACGGAAGTTAAATAAACTACAACATGAAATACAACTTTAATATCAGCAGGTTTAATCATGAATATAATCTTTATCATTAATCGTCTAGTTCTTGCCAATCCAGTCAAGCCCTGCACTGAAAATCTGTGTGCACGTCAGTTGCTTACAACCGACGTAATGTTTTTTTTTTTTTTTTTTTTTTGGAGGAAAAGGTGGGATAATGCCACCCTGTTTCATTAATAAGTGATTAATAAACAACCCCGAAGTATCGGGAAAATAAAAGTACAGTGCAGGAAATAAAACATAACCCCCAACAAAACCCTGGGGGGTGGGTTACATCATCCAGCCTAGAGGCAACCAAAACACAGGTACAAAATACTAAGGTCTGAAACAAAATATGTAGTAGTGAGGCGGGAGTCCACTCATCAGTCTAGAGTTGGCCCGATCTCTATCTCCTCGTCGTCAAAATCATCCACTTGGAAAACCCTTGCGATTCTCCCTCTTGCTCTTGAAGCAGCAGCTGTAGCCCAAAAGGAAATTAGATGCATGATATGAGTAAGATTACTAGAAATAGATTTACATGAAGCATGGAAATAAAAATTATTCCTATCTAGCCATAACACCCATGTGGTTGCCGCAATGGCAATAAACCATGCATCTTTCATGTCATGACGGGACGATGCAAATTTGGAGCCGACCCACAGTTCCTCATAGTCTCTAGGATATTCATTTGTTCCAAGTGCTCTCAGCACTTCTATCATGACGGCCTTGCTTCTGGTGCAGTGAAGAAACAGATGATTCAAATCTTCCACGTGTACGTTGCAGAACCCGCAATTGGTCGCAATGTGAGGTTGCCTCTTGGCTAGGTTCTCTCTAGTGAGTATGGCGTTGTTGAGTACAAGCCAGAGGAAGACTCTAATTTTCAGAGGTGTTTTAGTCTTCCATAGTACCGCTGCCCAGTTGGGCCTGCATCCTCGGTAGTGAATCCGGTGGTAAAGTGATCTAACCGAGAACACTCCCTTGTTCTCAAGACCCCACCGCATGTGATCTGGACTTTGGGCACATATCACCCCAGATTGGACTATGTGCGCTTGTAGTTCATGTACTTGCTGTAGCGACCTTGGAGATAGAGTTCCTTGGAACGGCGGTCTCCAAGTCCCCCTTTTTCATGTTTCCGCCACCGAGATATTCGGTCGATTCGTTATAGCAAACAACTCTGGAAATCTTCCTTAAGAGTATGAGGACCGCACCACTTGTCCCACCAGAATCTGGTGGTACGACCATTGCCGATCAAAGATGAAGTTACTGAATTGAAAGGACCACTGGCTTTAGCAACTCCTTTCCAGAAGCGGGAGACTTTGGATCCTACACGAAAGCCTAAGCTTCTTGTCCCTTTCCCTCGGAGGTAAGGTTGGATAAAGTCCTGCCATCCTTCCCTGCCGTGATGAAACACTTTCCACCACCACTTTCCCAGGAGAGCCAAATTCATGTCTCTGAGGTCAATGATGCCTAGCCCTCTGTGCCTCTTTTTCATGCAAGCGATATTCCATTTAATAAGGTGGTAGCTGCCCTTATTTGAGTCTGCACCTTTTCCATAGGAATCTTTTCCTGATACGGTCAATCCTTTGGATCACCCACTTTGGGAGTTCAAAAAAGGACATGTAGTAAATGGGTAGATTGGATAACACAGAGTTGATGAGTACCACTCTGCCCCGCAGAGAAAGTGACTTGCCTTTCCAACCGGACAGTCTGTCCTCCACCCTGTCAATAATAGGCAACCAGTCAGCTGTAGTGAGTCTCCCTGGACGGAGCGGAAGCCCTAGATATTTGATTGGGAATTCTTTTATCGCACAGTTGAGAATGGTGGCATGCTCCCGAGTTTCAGCTCCTGAGATTGAAATAGGAATCAGCGCACTCTTGTGGAAATTAATTCTAAGGCCTGACCAGGCTTCAAAGCAGTAAAGGACCCCTTTAAAGCATATAGTTTCCGCTCTAGAGCCATTTCCAAAGATTAGGGTATCGTCAGCATATTGAAGGATCGTGCATCCCTGATTGGCAGTGCTGCTGGCCACAGGTGATATCCACCCTTTTCGTTGACAGTTTTCTAGCATTCCTCTGAGCACATCCGCTACAATAGTGAATAGAAGTGGGGACAGCGGGTCCCCCTGGCGGAGTCCCTTCTTGCACGGTAACGAAGGACCGGGTCTCCCATTCACTGAAATTGCCGTTTTGCGAGACAGTAAACAATGTTTGATCCATCTAATCCATTTGTCCCCAAAACCTCTTCCCTTGAGAGCCTCTAGCAAACATTCGCAGTCCACAGAGTCGTATGCCTTCTCAAAATCTAGCTTGAGGAGGAAGTTCTTGGTGTTGCTCTTGTGACAGTGGTGGATAACTTGTTCAACAGTAGCTACGCAGTCTAGGATACATCTACCCTTAATGAATCCCGTCTGTGTTCTACTGATAAGACTGTCCATAATGCCACCCAGACGGATAGCTAGGACCTTAGTGATGATCTTAGCTGAGCAATTTATCAGGCTAATTGGTCTAAATCCCCAACGCACTTGGAATCCTCCCGTTTGGGGATCAACACAACTTCAGCAAAGTTGAACATCCCCAACCTCAGGATATTGTGAAAAAATTCTATCATTACATCCATAAATTCTCCCTTAATTTCTTCCCAGAACACTTGGTAGAACAACATAGGAAAGCCATATGGCCCAGGCGACTTGTCAGCTCCCATCTAGTCAATGGCCGTTTTGACCTCTGATTCTGTGAAAGGGTCCTCCAAGGAGGCCTTTTGACCCGGAGCAATCTGATACTCTTGCCAGAAGTCCTCACCCATAGGGATCCTAAAGTCATTCTTCCTCCCAAAGAGACCCTTATAGAAAGACTGGAAAGTAGAGGAAATCACCTTATCATCCTGTGATGTTCCAGTATCTGTCTGAATAGATAGGATAAGATTGGATCTCCTTCTAGCACTTGCAACCCGGTGGAAGTAGGCCGTATTCGCCTCTCCCTCTTTGAGCCACGAAATCCTGGACCTCTGTTGCCATTTGATCTCTTCTAGCCTATACAGATTGGCAATGTTATCACGGAGTTCTAATAGCCTATTTCGCTCTTCTTGCGATAGGACTCTCGTATCTTCCACCCTTTCAAGTTCATCAATTTCTACCAGGTAGGACTCTTTATCACGCCAGATGTTCGAGAATCTAGACCGATTCCATCTACAGAGCCTCTTCCTTAGTCTACGAATTTTCCCACACCAACGAGATGCCGTGTCCCTGCCAGGCATGGGAAGATCCCAGTTCTCCATAACCATATGGTGGAATCCCTGAATTTCCAGCCAGGCCTTTTCAAATCTGAATTTCCTAGGCTTGCGGGCTCCCCGATTCCCCACATCGAGGAGGATCGGAGTGTGGTCTGAGGTTGGCCTAGGGATCGTTCTAGCCGATGCGAGAGGAAATAAAGCTTCCCAATCCATAGAGACTAGAATCCTGTCCAGCTTGGCCATAACCGGATCCGCTTGCAAATTAGACCAAGTAAAAAGTCTATCATTGATTGGGATGTCAATCAGTTCAAGTTCCGTGATAACTCTATTGAATTCCTCTCGGTGCCTATCGCTAGCGCCTCTTCCCTTGTGCTCAAAAGCAAATCTAGTGATGTTGAAATCCCCACCCACAATCCAAGGTCCCGACCAACGTTGACGGATGGCGGACAGTTCTTGCCAGAAGGCCTCTCTGTCTGTGGCCACATTCGGCCCGTAGACAACAGTCACCGTCTGCATCCAATCATCGGAACGTCGTTTAAGTTGGGCAGTCAAGGTGAACGTTCCACAGTGCTCCTCTTCGCAGGATAGGAGATCCGAGTTAAACCCTATAGCAATCCCCCCTGATGCACCTACAGAGGGCCTTAACAACCACTCCTTGATCCTGTTACCACCAACTCTTTTGAGTTTGTGCCCGTGCTGTAGTTTGGTCTCCTGCAGCCCTACTACTTCCGCCCTGGAATTGCTAATGACATCCCGCACCATTCCCCTCTTACCCTTATCCCCCAGACCCCTAACATTCCAAAATAGTGTATTCATTGGGGGGAATTGTCATGGGAAATCGTTGTGGAGGGTGTAGGGCCGGCTACATCCTCGAGAATTATAGTCGACCCCGTGCCGACTCCAGAAGCGTTATCGTCAGATGACCTAACTCTTTGTGTTTCCCAACCCCGAATTTTATTGAGGAGTAAGGCGATACGCTCAGTGTCCCAAACTTCTAACCCACATGTGATAGCTAGGCATAAAACATCAGAATCTGACATGCAATTTAAAATAGATGCTAAATAACTTGTCGTACCTCCTTTGTCAAGCTTAGCGGCCTAGGCTGCAGCGGCGACCTCAAGATAGTCATCCAAGGACTCCACATGAGCCCTCTTAGGAGCTTGCTGAACTCTGAATCCAACCGCTCTACGGTACTGTCCCGAGCTATTTCCCGGTGCTGTGTCTGGAATAGTGGACAGGACAAGCTCCGGCGAGATCTCCCTCTAGGTGTTTGCAATGAACTCTGAATCCTCCTCAGAGAGAGAGACATCTACCTCGAGATTAAGCCTTCCTTCTGGATCCTCATCACTGTCTGTGAGTATAGATTCCTCATTAAGAGTGTGCGCTCTCCCCTCGGACCCCTCATTGGGCCCGTCGCATGTCGGGATGTTTGTGGGCCCGCAGATTGTCGAATCACTAATAATAATAGAGTTCTCAGTTACGGACCCCTTATTGGGCCCGTTCTCAAAATTACCACTTGTCAGTATGTTAACAAGCTCTTTGGACCCCTCAATGGGCCCATGAATGTCTACCAGTAACTCCCCACCTAATCCGTTAGAAGAGCCTTCCACCGGATAAGATAACGCTCCTACGCGATGCAACATATCCGAAGTCTCGAAATCCACACCACTCACCGCGCTGTCCAAGGCGGTAAGATTACCGCCAAGGACAGCTGGCAGCACGTGATTGGTGGGGGTGTCGGTGGGCTTCATGAGGACTGGGTGCACCGAGCCTAGCTTGATACGTGCGCCAGCTGTCAACACATTAGTGGCGTTCGATGCGGCAGGAGGCGCACTCTTCGAAGTCTTGACTGCTAACTCCTCTTTGAGTATGGCGATTGAGCTGCTCCCATCTACTTCATCTTCCATCCCCAAAATGCTCATCCCCTTCTCACCAACTCCACCATTCTCTGCTCCAAAATCACCCCCTTCTAAAAGCTGCCCCACTCTACCAACTCCCTCCGCGCTCAGCTCGCACGCCAAATCACTTTCCACCTTGGGTTTGGACAGGCCTGAGCTAGTCTCTCTCCCCAGCGTCAGCTCTGGCATCTGACGCCCCTGTATATCAGATGCATCTTTTTCTTTAATCGGTGCATACCATAGCTTTTCTACCCACTCCTTGGTAGACAGCTTTCTGCTCTTTGTCACCTTCCCCAACTCTGCCGATTTGCTGACAGAAGGCTCTTTCTCTGAGCCAACGGAGTTCTGGGGCTGCTTTTGACTCGCTTTTCGGTGTGGCGCTTGCACCGCAACCAGCGCTTCAGCAGTAGTAGGTGGTTTGTCTGTAGTGGAGGGAGCATAGCTGGGGGTATTGGGGGGCCCACTACTACGGAGGTCACCGGAGTTTGGCGATGACCAGCGTCGGTGTGACCACACCCTCCTCAGACCACTTTCTCTTTCCTGTTGCCTTACCTCCATGATGAGAGCTCTATGTGCCCTTTCTAGCTCGTGCGCCCCGTCAATCGTCGTGTCCCTCCTAGGTGATGCGACTTGACAGTAGGAGCGCCCATCTCTGAGGGCATTGGAGTGATTGGAGCAGTCTGTGGCCTGGCAATCCGCAACCGCCCCTTGCTGGTCTAGCACAAATCGGAGAAGGTATGAATCTTCATAGGAGTAAACTTTGGTGAACCGTGGCATCAATGCGATGTCCACGCATCGGATCAGGACCTTAGCCAAAACTAGGTCGGAGCGACGCACTGTTTTAGCATCCAACTCCTCCACCGTACCAAAGTCTGCTATAATTTCTTGTATCGCCTCCTTCCTCCAAAAGTGGAGCGGCAAGTTGTGAATCCATATCCAGAATAGCTCCCCCTGAGGTAATTCCGCTCCGAAGCTAGTAGTCCATGCCTTGAAATCCACCCTGAAGTGGCCGAAGTCCACCGTGTCCATTGCCGTAACTTCCCCCATCTTCTCTACTGAGGGGAATGATACAAGAAATTGCAAGTGGCAAAGTTTTTTAACCACCCATTCTGGATGCGCCTGCATCGGCCATTTGCTGCATAAAGCTTGCAGAAGATGCGACTCGGATGGGCGCCCTTCTTTCACTTTGGCGATCGCGCACCACTTCCTTAGCCAAGCTTCTTCATTCAAAATGGATTGGAGGCCTGATGCTAGTCTAATGACGGTGGGGCTATCTGGCGATCTCCCTCTATGCACTGTGCGCTCTCCATCAGTACTCGAATCCCCCACATTGGTACACACGTATGATAAGTGACCCCATTTCATGCATTTTAGACAGCGGACTTCCTTTGTGCAGTCTTTGCGGATGTGGCCAACGTCGCCGCAATTAAAACAAGGTATCGGCTTACGTTTGCCTCTCCGTTGTCTTTTGTTGTTGATGGTATTCGGTGGAGGGGGAGTAACACTGTTCTTGCATTTTGAATACCTGGAGACAGTCGTCCATTGTCCCTCTACCTCATTTGCTTCCACCGCCATGGAAACCGCGCTTGGTGGGACCCCCTCTTGGGCCCGCACCACGCTGGACTTTAATGGTGATTTCGGGTGCACATTGAGGGTCGGGGATTTGTGGGCAATGCTGTGGGATTTGTTTGAGTTTGGGTACTGGTGGTGAGAATTAGTATTGTTCGAAGCACGAAGATGAAGACTCCTGTACCTGTCGGGATTAAGGTCACGATCATTGGAGTAGGAGTGTTGTCGGCCTCGTAGGTGGTCACTCTTCCGCTCACCTGAGCCTGGAGGAGGACCCCCTCTGTGGGCCCCACCTCTCTCCGATGGTCGTGCCTGATGGGGACGATGATGACCAGCAATAGAGATCCCCGGTTGCTTCTGAGCTTCCTTGATAGGATCATGGCTGAGTCCCCGTCTCACACCCTCTTCTCTGGGCCTAGAGCTGTTAAGAGAGCGAGGTTGGGGGATCCTAGCAGTGACGGGGTCCAGGGAAGTGGGTACAGGTACTGAGTTATTGGGTGAGCGGGGGGGTTTGCTGGTGTTTACTTGTTGTGAGGGAAATGGTGTCACCGCTCGAAGCGATGGGGATTGCGGTGTAGTTTGGTGTGGTGGGTTCTCTCCCGTTGGCTGTCCAACACCACGAGACAGCGCCCCACCGCAGAGCTCCAAGAAGGTTAGTTCCATTGCTACAAAGGTTGTACAGAGAGGCAGGGATATGGTGATGGGGAGAAAGGTAAGCAGAGGTGGGTGGGTGGTTCAGTGTTTAGAGTAGGAGATCGGGATCTTCAGAGGTACAGGAAAGGGCCTAAGGAAGAGGAAGGAGGAGAGGGAAGGAGTGGGAAGGTGACGGAGGGAAGGATGGAGGAGGCTAGGGTTGGTGGGAGCTCATTCATGGTTTCTGTTACAACCGACGTAATGTTATAAACAACGATATTCTCTATGCTATATTATAACGAAATCTCTTACTTTAGCAAATACAAACTTGAATGCATATAAAAATGTAAAGAGTGACTATCCTAAATATGTCAGTGTATGATA
Source organism: Hemerocallis citrina (assembly GCA_017893485.1). Classification (NCBI taxonomy): domain Eukaryota; kingdom Viridiplantae; phylum Streptophyta; class Magnoliopsida; order Asparagales; family Asphodelaceae; genus Hemerocallis; species Hemerocallis citrina. Next base: position 56,368,458 of record CM030367.1, on the reverse strand, counting down.
TAACTTAATGCCTAATGCAGATGTTATACTATAATAACACTAATGCATACTTGTTCGGATTCTATGTACCCTATCCTACATAGGTCTGAGGGCAAGCACCTACGTACTCCATATTAAAGGGTTTAATCCCTAGCCATGAAAACTACTCGGTAACAATTTCAAGTTTTTGATATCCCACGAGTACGGACCCCAGCACTGGAGTCCACCGTCAGGCTTATACGGAAATCCTTGTCGTGCAAACATCCCGCAAGTGCCGCTCTAGCCCAGGAATATATTGGAGACCTGCCTCCTATCCGCCCGACTAATCATGATCCCGAAATCCACCGCTCGATCAATCATAATTCCTGATTTAATTGAGACTCGTCCCGCTCCGCAAGCAACCACATCCCGGAATCCATCGCCCAATAGGTCTATAACCTCGGAATCTATCGCCCGACTATATATATAGCACCCTAGAATTTTAAATAATGTTATTGGGATTAATAAATGAATTAAAGTGATTTTTGGTGATTTAATAAATATTTTTCGGAAATTTATTTTGTTGCACGCGCAAAACACGTGCAAATATTCTCTTGAGAAACTCAAAGTCAGAAATTATTTTGAGGAAACGTAATATTTGTTAGTAGGTATTATTTATGAATTTTCTGATTTTTTTTGACATTTATATGGCATATTTTCAAATATTACAAAAAGATGAGCTTTTGTGCACAATTACCACTTGGAGTAAAAAATCCTGATTTTTGGTTTTTTGCACTCAGCATGATGGCTATCCAACTCAGAGGAAAAGAGTTTAAATTTTTTTCTAATAGATTTGGTTTATTTTGCTAATTTACTAAAGAAGGGTCTTTTTGCAAAATTGCACTTGGAGGCAAAAATTACAAAAAATTATTTTCTGGTTTAATGTGGATGCCGGCCAAATCTAGAGAGGATAATTTTGTTTTAGATATCAACTAAATTGGTTAATCTAAATACCTAGTATAAAGGATCTATATATGTAAAGATATATTCTAAAGGAATATTTTGCAAAATTTTCTCAAAACCCTAAAAATTTGGATTTCGGCCTATATAGGCAGCACTACAGCCATCTCTGCTCTGCACAAAACAAAAAGTGTATTTCTATTATTGATTTTTTGGAGTTTCAAAGCGAGGATCTAGGATTTTTGCGAAAAGGGGAGCTTTCTATTATTCTTTATTACTTCGGTTGATTCTTCAGTAAGGTGAGTGACATATGTTTGATTTCTTGTTATTCCAAGCATGTTAAATATGATTATTTATTTAGTAGAATGCATGATAGTTGATTCCATGATGATATATTGACTATATTGATGGATGGATAATTAAAAGGGGAGCTTTTCATGGATGATATACAATAGATGAATAAAATCTCTATATAGATGACTTAGGAATGTTAAGAACTTAATAGGAATCATGAGTATGTTGTTTCCTTCAGGTTTTTACTGAATTGATAATATATAATGAGTTGTAAGACTTATAATGCATTAAGTGAATAAAGATAGATCTTTACCGTGTGTGTATGTATACTCTTTGTTTTGATGTTTTAATTGGATGGAACTTGATAAATGAATGTTGTAGATGCATATTTTCAAGGGCAAATTGATTTTAATTAGTTGTATATATGTTTAATCAATTGGTAAGAGAGGTTTTGGAATCAAAAGATTAAGTTTGGAAGTTTTGAACTGGGGTTGATTTCGGGTCTGGTGGTATTCAGTTGAAAACTTGGATTTTGAGTTTTGTGATGTTTTTATGTGGATGTTTGAATTATATTGATATTGAGATTGAATTAAACATTATACTACGTATATACGATGAATATTGATGAAGTTATTGATGCATATCCAAATATATATACATATATTTCTTTGATTTGAAGATTTTGTTGAAAATTGCTCTTTTGTGAATTTGTCGAGAGTTTGATTTGATTTTTATACCCCAGTATGTTAAATAAGTTGTATTTGATCATCTCAGGATTTTTATTTCACAAATTCATGCTTTTAACGATTACCAACTATGTATCAGTTGAGAGGTGCACGAATATTAAAGCTGCATTTTTTGAGCATGTCAGTCGACCGCACCCATTTAACACACAAAGTGTCGGTCGACTGTCAGTCGTGGATTTTGGATTTTTAGCTTGACAGTCGACCATCGTTTTTTGAACTAGCATGACAGTTGACCGTTAGCTGTACTACTGATTGCTTTTGTTGAGTTTCATTGTTTTGTTGAACGATTATTTCTTCGCACTTATGGATTACTAATCTACTATTTTAGATGAAGTTTTTGCTTCAGATTACTGTATTTTACAAAGAATTACATTTTGATTATAATAGAGTTTAACTCATATTTCTATGGCTTTAGAAAGTAAATTATATATGAATTTCTAGAGGATGATGGTTTTGTTATTTTTATGTGACTTCATAAATGTGAAACTCAATTATTTAAGAGGTTTAATCTCAGAATTTTACTTTTGGAAATTTGTGGGTATTTGGATAGATTTTGATTTGTTTGATTTAAAGGACTTTTCTTAATATAAATGAATTGATGATGGAATTAAGAGTTTTAATGAAAATTTTGTGTTGATATTTGATTTGTGAGTCTATATATGTTGAGTGGCATTCTTGTAAACCAAAGGTAAGATTTTGTGGATTTGTCCAGTTAGGGTCTTGGGGTTGTTTTGGTGGAATTAAGTCAAGTAGGGTACACTAACTCTAGAAAGGGGAGAAATTGTGTTTTAATTAATAATCATCAACCTAGGGACATGCACTAGTGGATATGTGATAGAACGTGGAAAACGTAAGTATGGCTCTGTTGCTAGTCCAACGGATGTATTACAGGACTTTGTGTTATTGTGTCCCTAAAGGACAGTTGGTATGTTCACATGTCGAGGGTCGGTGGGCCTATTTACAGAACATACAGTGCATTTGCGTGTCGAGGGTCACAGGCCATTTCACTGGATGTACTGTGTATCTGCATATCGAGGGTCGGCAGGCCTATTCGTGGGGTACATGGCAGGGAGGTGATTCTCCGGTATTAGAGCTATGCTTACATAATGCTTGCGCTTCGAGGGTTGTTAGGCCTATTCGCGGAGTATTCTAGATATCTTGTTTTTATCACCGTAGTAGGATTAGTTTCATAACGAGGGATTTAATCGTATAAAGTGGAGAAAGATAAGGACTTGCACCGGACCTATGTAGTATGGAAAGCATAGAATCCGACAAGTATACATTAAAGAGTCATCATACTGCATTTATATTTTCTTGACTTGTATTATGCATGATGTTTTTTATTTTCCTACACTTGGCACTTAGCTTAGTTTCACTTGATGTTTTATGCTTTATTTATTGTTATTTCATATTCCGTTTGTTCCTACTGTGGGAATATTTTGATTATCAATTTATTTTGTATGTTTCATTTATATTGTATTTCCTTTTATGTCACTCACACCGTTATAGCTGACCCTGTAGTTTTGGGGGTTAGGGTTATCTCTAGCCTCTTTTTTACAGGTAGGTACCGTTAGCTTGGGATTTGGACTCATGTGGTAGAATGAAATATGTATTATGCAAATTGTAAAAAAATGTGTTGTAAAAAGAAAGAAATTGTAATTCAAAGTGTTTAATTTCCGCTGTGCTATGTAAACTATTGATGTAATAAAAGTTGAAACTTTTTTTGTGTTTTTCTATGTTCACTATTACATTGAGGTAGATGCTGAGAATTGTGCCACGTATTTTCATCTTTATTTATTTGAAATTCGGGGTGCTACAGAGTTTGGTATTAGAGTATGGTTCAATAATAATGATAAACATGGTATAAGAATAAACCTAGGTGGACATTAGAGCACGAGTACCTAGGTGTGGACATTGTGTGAGTATCACATGGGATTAAAACAAGATGAAATGGTTTGGGCCGTGATTGAGAATTTGCTATGAAGTATTTGTTAGTGTAGGTGCCCTAGAGGCAATACAATGATATTATGTAATCAGTATTATTGACATTATGTTCTATTTGATTATATTAATAATTTATTATGCTTCGTATTTACTGCGTTATAAATGTTAGCATGATAAATGTCCTTAGATTATTAATACGAACTATATGAACATGAGATCACATATAGTATAATAATCTTAAATGTCCCTAGTCGAGTATTATTATTATTAGGACAGTAATAATACATTGAGACTAGTATGTTGATTGATTGATGACCACCTCTCATGGGTCATTAGTATAGAGATACTAAAATCAATACATAGGTAAATATAAGAGTACATTGTACTGGACAGACCCACTGTGAGATTCAACATGGAATAAATAAATAAGTGTCATAAGTAATCTCACTGTGATAATGGTGTAATGGTCCTCTGACCTGAAATCATTATATTTCTACACGAGAATTAATGTACTTTGATTCTATCAAAAGTTATCTTTAATCGGGTAATGATAAAGATAGTATTGGGTTCATTATGAATCGTGTGAGAAATGTGAATGATCTAGATGGAATTTAACCCTCCTAATTTTAGGAGCGATATTATCGGCCTTTTGTTTGAGTGAGACTATGAAATGCATGGCCATGCTCAAATATTAATTTGTTTGAATAGTCTACTCATCGATCAAGAAAATAAAGATTAAATTATTAAGAGGATGACACGAACCATGCCTCTAGTTTAATCTATAATATCAAGGTTAAAAGGATTATATTACATGGAGACATTAGTCACGAAAGGTTTAATTGAATCACCAATTATTATTATTACTTGGGTAGCAATGATGTATTACTAGATGCCGCTCATTGTTTATAATTTTATTATTAGATAATAAAATTATTGCCAACGTAATAATAACCTAAAGGGTCACACACTTAGAACGTTTAAAGGAGTTTTAATTTAAATTCGGAATTTAAATTAAATGATTCGAAATTAGTTATTTAATTAATTGAGTTGGACTTAATTAATTAAAATATAATTCGAATTTAAATGATAAAACCAAATCAGATTGGTCTTAGCAGAAGCCAAACTGATTACGGTTAAGCCCACCTCATTCTCTCTTATAAATACATAGAGATGTATTGGTTTTTTTTTTCATCTTTTGGCAAATTCGTTTTCCACAAAAAAAACCCTAGCCGCTCCAACTGTTGAGAGGCAAGAGAGAGAGAGAGAGAGATAGAGGCAAGCATCATCGGCCAGTACCGGCTCCCTTGATCGTTGGACGATCGGACGTTCGTGTGGACAGCTTTAGAGACGCGGATCTTGCTACAAGGGTTGCATGGTGATTGTGTAACAGGACCTCCATCTTTCAGCCTTCGTAAAGCTCCTAAAAGGTAAAATTTTGTTTTTTTTTCATGATCAGCCATGTCTTGTACACAGATCCTAGGGTTAGGGTTTCGAATTTTATCTATGGTTTTTGCTGCATTTGTGCCCCGAATCCCTTCAATGGTATCAGAGCCACGTGTATAAGGGGCTGATTTGGTTACGTGTTTACTGCATTCGATGCATGTATGCATGTTTTATGAATCTGCCTTGATACAGTTATATGATATGTCGATTATAATATGTTATGTCGATCATATATGATTCTGTTATGCTGTATATTGTGATATGAATGTATATGATACATGGTTCTGGAACTGTATATGATGCAGTGGCGGCAGAGACTAAAAGATATGATCTGTTGTTCGAAATCGATGATTTCTGAATAGGGATAGTCTTCTGGAATTAAAAAAAATTTCTGATTTCGAGCTCGACCCCCGCCAGGGGCTGCTGCCCCCGGACCCCGCCCGGGGGCTGCCGCCCCCGGACCCCCGCCCAGGGGCTGCCGCCCCCGGACCCCTGCTGTATATATATATATTTTTTTTTGTGTTCTTAATTGTTTACTTGAGCATGGTGCTGGTTATGGCCTTAAGACCCTTAGATTAATGGTTTATGGTTTTGGTTTTGTAAATACGACTTGCATGTCATTTTCTTCATTCTTGTAATTGTATAATCTCGAATGTAACTCGAGTTTTATTATGTAAGTACATTAGTATAGGTTGTTTTCAATTATTCAATGTAATGTACTTGAAGATTGAAGGACGATCCAAGAAGTGGAGCAACCAAGGAGAATGAAGACATGTAATTGTATTTATATTTTCCACCATAGATTGACCTCGATCCTTTCATTAGCTTGAAAGGATCATGTAGGATAAAGGCCATAACCAAGCACGTTTACATACTGCACTTTACATATTGATGTATGAATGTTTGTGTAGAATACATTATGATGCATGCATCAATTAGATTAATAATGTATTAATGTATGTATTAGATACATCACCCATGCCATGCCTGCTTAAACAAGATAAAATCTGTAACGATTTAAGATGAACATTAAACAAACGATCATGAGATTCTCGTGTTTATGAAACACGGCAATTAAATATGAATTTTCATTGATTCAACGATTGAATGATTTTGTCAACAACCGATTTCGAATCTGTAAGAAAAGGGGTGCCAATAATGCCGTCTGTGCGTTAACCTCTGATCTGGAAATCATTCATTCAACGAATTTTTGATTTGAAATATTTAGTTCCAAGACAAATTGGGAATCTCTTTATGATGGGATCATGATCGTTTATAAGTAAACCCCTTAACAAAATATTAAGTTAATTAGATGCTTTCCAATGAATTAACACTCATCAAAGCCTAGATCATAAGGGGTGGGTTTGCCAAAGTAGAGCACTCCTTTTAATCGTGGTTAGGTGCGAAAGAATAAATGTGATATTCATCATGTTAATCATTGGGTCCAACTTAACTAAGTCGTCACAATAGGATTGTGGATTGTGAACTTAGAAGCATAGAGTTTGGCAAAATTTATTAGATAAATTAGAACAATAGTTGTTCACCAAACTATCCAAGAATTATATGTGATATAATTGACAAATGTTGTCTACCTAAATAGTTATGTTTTGGGAGAATTGGCCAACGCTGACTCAAGGCATAATGAAATATGGATCTTGGCTCACTAGAAAATTAGTTTCCGAATTGATAGTAAGGGCTATTAGTTTGAACAAAATAGTGGGAGGTATATTAAGTTGAATGTACCATGATCACTTGAACATAATTATTAATTATCGGACAATCTAACTTATCTTATGCATTTTAAACATTGTAGATACTAAATGGCGCAAAACACAAACAACTCTTTCTCCGTGCGATCAGTCCTTGAGAAGGACAAGCTGACAGGAACAAACTTTCTTGACTGGTCTAGGAATTTGAGGATTGTCCTCAGGCAGGAGCGTAAGCTCCATGTTGTTGAAATTCCTCCACCGGTCCATCCTGGTGACGGTGCAACTCGTGCTCAACTAAATGCTTACCAGAAGCATATTGATGATGCGACGGATGTTGCTTGTCTCATGCTTGCAACTATGAGTGCTGAGCTTCAGAAGCAGCATGAGCATATGGATGCTTATGCTATGCTTGAGCATCTTCAGACGATGTTTCAAGTACAGGCTCGTCAAGAAAGGTTCAATACGTACAAAGCAATTTTTAACTGCAAGCAAGGAAATAACCCGGTTGGACCGCATGTTCTGAAGATGATTGGGTATTTTGAATACCTAGACCGTTTGGGCTCCGGGCTTACTCGAGATGCTCAAATAGATATTATCTTGCAATCTTTGAACAGCAACTATGCCCAGTTTATTATGACTTTCATCATGACCGAGCAAGACAAAACACCCACTGAATTGTTGGCACTGTTAAGAACTACCGAAGCCAACATGCAAAAGGCACCTGAGAATGCTCCCATAATGATGGTGGGCAATAATGGTGCTAAGGGAAAGGGGAAATGGAAGGGCAAGAAAAATATTGGATCTAATGCAGTTGCTCCTTCCAAGCCCACTTTCAAGAAAGCTCTCAAGCCTAAAGGTGGTGTTGCTAAACCTGATAAGGGTGATTGTCACTGGTGCAAGAAACCAGGTCATTGGAAGAGAAACTGTCCAGCTTATTTGGAAAGTCTGAAGAGCGTGAAATCTCTGAATATTTCTGATTTAGGTATTCATGTTATAGAAGTCAATTTATCTACTTCTACATCTTGGGTATTGGATACTGGATGTGGTTCTCACATTTGTATTAATGTGCAGGGACTTCAAAGGAGTAGATCTTTGGCAAAGGGAGAGATCGACCTACGCGTTGGCAATGGAGCAAAGGTTGCTGCTTTGGCCGTAGGGACTTATTATTTATCGTTGCCCTCTGGGCTTATTTTAGAACTTGAGAACTGTTATTACGTGCCTGCGATTTGCAGAAACATTGTTTCTACAAGAAGGGTTTTTCGTTTATAATAAAAGACAATTGTTGCTCTTTTGGTTTAAATTATTTAACTTATGGTGTAGCGTGTTTATTTAATGGTTTATATGTTCTAGATCTTGATTATACTCCCGTCTATAATATGAATAAACGTCTTAAAGCAAATGACTCAAATCAAACATACCTTTGGCATTGTCGATTAGGCCATATAAATGAGAATCGCATATCCAAACTACATAAAGATGGATTTTTGGATAAGTTTGATTTTGAATCATACGATGAATGTGATGCTTGTTTACTTGGTAAAATGGCAAAAGCTCCTTTTACTAAACAAGGTGAAAGGGCCAACGAACGATTAGAACTGATACATAGTGATGTATGTGGTCCAATGCGTTCTATGGCAAGAGGTGGCTTTTATTACTTCATAACATTTACTGATGATTTCAGTAGATTCGGATATGTGTATCTTTTGAAACACAAATCTGAATCCTTTGAAAAGTTCAAAGAATTTAAAGCTGAAGTAGAAAAGCAAATAGGTGGAAGTATTAAAACTCTTCGATCTGATCGAGGAGGTGAATACTTAAGCCATGATTTTAAGAATTACTTAAAGGAGTGTGGTATAGTATCACAACTCACTCCTCCTGGAACACCACAATGGAATGGGGTTTCTGAAAGGAGAAATCGTACCTTGTTGGACATGGTACGATCGATGATGAGTCATGCTGATCTTCCAATAAGTTTCTGGGGTTATGCCCTAGAAACGGCTGCATATACACTAAACCGAGTTCCAACTAAAGCGGTTCAAAAGACTCCATATGAGATATGGACTGAGAAACGTCAAAGCATGTCATTTATGAAAATATGGGGATGTGAAGCGTTTGTGAAACGTATGATCTCTGACAAGCTTGGACCAAAATCAGACAAGTGTTATTTTGTGGGGTACCCGAAGGAAACTAAGGGTTACTTCTTCTATAATCCGACCGAGAACAAAATAGTTGTATCTCGCACTGCTGTATTTCTTGAACGAGAGCTAGTCTCCAAAAGAAACAGTGGGAGGAAAATAGAACTCGATGTAGCTCGAGACCCACAAGATAATGTTGAACCCGAATTGGAACTTGAGCAGGATATTCAAGATAATATTCAAGATGACACTGCTCAAGAAACACAGATTGTTCGTAGAACTGGTAGGATTCGCCATAAACCTGAGAGATATTATGGATTTCTCTTAATAGAGAATGGTGATTTGATGCTCATAGATCAAGATGAGCCCCTCACCTACCAAGATGCTATGAACAGTCCTGACTCTGAGAGATGGCTAGAAGCCATGAAATCTGAAATGGATTCCATGTATGATAACCAAGTATGGACTTTGGTTGATCCACCTGAAGGGGTAAAACCTATAGGGTGCAAATGGGTTTTCAAAAGAAAATCGACACGGAAGGAAATGTTCAGACCTATAAAGCTAGGTTGGTTGCAAAAGGTTTCAAACAAATTCATGGTATTGACTATGATGAAACTTTTTCACCTATAGCTATGGTCAAATCCATTAGGATTTTGCTTGCAATAGCAGCTTATCATGATTATGAGATCTGGCAGATGGATGTCAAAACAGCCTTCCTTAATGGGAGCCTTGAAGAGGATGTGTACATGACACAACCTGAAGGTTTTGTCAGTCCAAGAGATGCTAGAAGGATATGTAAGTTGCGTCGATCTATTTATGGACTGAAGCAGGCCTCAAGGAGGTGGAATATTCGTTTTGACCAGACAGTCAAGGAATTTGGCTTTATTCAAAACGAAGATGAATCTTGTGTTTACAAAAGGGTTAGTGGGAGCCACGTGGCATTCATAGTATTATATGTTGATGATATATTACTTATCGAGAATGACATACCTTCTCTACAGGCTGTTAAGACTTGGTTGGGAAAAAATTTCTCCATGAAAGATTTAGGCGAGGCGACCTATATATTAGGGATCAGGATCTATAGAGATAGATCCAGAAGATTGATCGGCCTAAATCAGAGTACATATATTGACAATGTACTGCATCGTTTTGGGATGCAGGATGCTAAAAGGGGATTTGTCCCGATGTCTCATGGGATATCGATCTCGAGTGACAATAGTCCTAAAACATTGGATGAAAAGGACCGCATGAGTAAGATTCCATATGCTTCTGCAATTGGATCTATCATGTATGCAATGATATGTACTCGTCCTGATGTGTCGTATGCTTTGAGTATGACGAGCAGGTTCCAGTCTAATCCAGGTGAAGGTCACTGGACAGCTGTCAAGAATATTCTTAAGTACTTGAAGAGGACTAAAGATTCATTCTTGGTATATGGGGGAGAAGAAAGACTAGTGGTAAAAGGTTACACTGATTCTAGTTTCCAAACAGACAATGATGATTCTATATCCCAGTCTGGTTTCGTGTTTTGTCTCAACGGAGGTGCTGTAAGCTGGAAAAGTTCAAAGCAAGAAACAGTAGCTGATTCTACAATGGAGGCTGAGTATATTGCTGCTTGCGAAGCAGCTAAGGAGGCAGTTTGGATCCGAAATTTCATCACAGGGCTTGGTGTGGTTCCATCGATCGCAGATCCTATCGATCTTTATTGCGATAACAATGGAGCCATAGCACAAGCAAGGGAACCAAGATCGCACTCCAGGGCAAAACATATACTTAGAAGATATCACCTTATTCGTGAGATTAATGCACGGGGAGATATACATATATGTAAAGTGCAAACAAATGATAACGTAGCTGACCCACTGACTAAGGCTTTGTCGCAGCAGAAGCACGAGGGTCACACTAGTTCCATTGGTATTCGATACATGAGTAATTGGCTCTAGTGCAAGTGGGAGATTGTTAGTGTAGGTGCCCTAGAGGCAATACAATGATATTATGTAATCAGTATTATTGACATTATGTTCTATTTGATTATATTAATAATTTATTATGCTTCGTATTTACTGCGTTATAAATGTTAGCATGATAAATGTCCTTAGATTATTTATACGAACTATATGAACATGAGATCATATATAGTATAATAATCTTAAATGTCCCTAGTCGAGTATTATTATTATTAGGACAGTAATAATACATTGAGACTAGTATGTTGATTGATTGATGACCACCTCTCATGGGTCATTAGTATAGAGATACTAAAATCAATACATAGGTAAATGTAAGAGTACATTGTACTGGACAGACCCACTGTGAGATTCAACATGGAATAAATAAATAAGTGTCATAAGTAATCTCACTGTGATAATGGTGTAATGGTCCTCTGACCTGAAATCATTATATTTCTACACGAGAATTAATGTACTTTGATTCTATCAAAAGTTATCTTTAATCGGGTAATGATAAAGATAGTATTGGGTTCATTATGAATCGTGTGAGAAATGTGAATGATCTAGATGGAATTTAACCCTCCTACTTTTAGGAGCGATATTATCGGCCTCTTGTTTGAGTGAGACTATGAAATGCATGGCTATGCTCAAATATTGATTTGTTTGAATAGTCTACTCATCGATCAAGAAAATAAAGATTAAATTATTAAGAGGATGACACGAACCATGCCTCTAGTTTAATCTATAATATCAAGGTTAAAAGGATTATATTACATGGAGACATTAGTCACGAAAGGTTTAATTGAATCACCAATTATTATTATTACTTGGGTAGCAATGATGTATTACTAGATGCCGCTCATTGTTTATAATTTTATTATTAGATAATAAAATTATTGACAACGTAATAATAACCTAAAGGGTCACACACTTAGAACGTTTAAAGGAGTTTTAATTTAAATTCGGAATTTAAATTAAATGATTCGAAATTAGTTATTTAATTAATTGAGTTGGACTTAATTAATTAAAATATAATTCGAATTTAAATGATAAAACCAAATCAGATTGGTCTTAGCAGAAGCCAAACTGATTACGGTTAAGCCCACCTCATTCTCTCTTATAAATACATAGAGATGTATTGGTTTTTTTTTTCATCTTTTGGCAAATTCGTTTTCCACAAAAAAAACCCTAGCCGCTCCAACTGTTGAGAGGCAAGAGAGAGAGAGAGAGAGATAGAGGCAAGCATCATCGGCCAGTACCGGCTCCCTTGATCGTTGGACGATCGGACGTTCGTGTGGACAGCTTTAGAGACGCGGATCTTGCTACAAGGGTTGCGTGGTGATTGTGTAACAGGACCTCCATCTTTCAGCCTTCGTAAAGCTCCTAAAAGGTCAAATTTCGTTTTTTTTTTCATGATCAGCCATGTCTTGTACACAGATCCTAGGGTTAGGGTTTTGAATTTTATCTATGGTTTTTGCTGCATTTGTGCCCCGAATCCCTTCAGTATTGGTGTAAATATGAATTGTATTGTGAGGCTCTAACTTTTTCCCTCATTTTGCAGTATTCAGTATAATGGCAAGACCCAGGACCAGGAATGGTGGAAATGGTGATGGGGCTGAGGGTTCCCATGGGGCCGGACTTGATCTGGAGACGGAAATTGCAAAGGTGTATCAGAACTTGAACACATTCCTGACAGCCAACATGACTCGGAATCAGAATAAAGGGGCTGGACCAGTGCTTGTTAATGTCGATCCAATTAAGCTGGTTGAGTCCTTCAAGCGGATGAAGTCACCTATTTTTCAAGGGCAGTCTTATCCAAATAAGGCTGATGATTGGATTAGACAGATGGAAGTGGTCTTCGTGGTTTTGGAAATTCCAATAGCCAACAAGGTGAAATTGGCTACAATGCAGTTAGAGAAGGATGCTGGCATCTGCTGGCAGTCAGTGAAGAGGACTTTTGGGTTGCAACATGTGACTTGTGAGGCTTTTCTGGAGAAGTTCGAGGATCATTTTTTTTCTTCTGGATATTCAGGAGAAGAAGGCAACAGAATTCTTGAATCTGGAGCAATGCAGCATGTCAGTGCGCGAATATGAGACTAAGTTCGCCCAGCTGTCAAGGTATGCACCAGAGCTGATAGCTGATGAAGCGAAGAAGGCCATGAAATTCAAGCATTACTTGATGCCAAATTTGAGGGAGCAGATGATACCGTTGGGCATCAGGAGGTTTGATAAGTTGGTTAGGAGAGCAGCTATGACAGAAGAAGATATGGATCAGTTCCAGAAGAAGCAAGAGACCTAGAACCATAACAAGAGGCCAGCAGTAAGTCAGAGTGGGAAGAAGTTCCTAGTGAACTAGGGCAGGTTTAGTAGGCCAGAGCAGAAGCTGCCTGTTGTTCAAGGCGTGACTTGTTTCAACTGTGGAGAGGCAGGCCACTATCAGTCAGCATACACCAAACCACCTAAGGTGCGGTTTTGTTATCAGCGTGGTCGTGATGGCCATATCAAACCAAACTGTCCGCAGTTGGCAGGAAGGTGCAAGTAGAGGCAAATTCCAGAGGCAGGGGCGAGTGTTCGCATTAACTGAAAAGGATGCGGGTAACTCAGAAGATGTAATCCAGGGTATGCAAGAATTTTTAATCCACTTGTTTGATGTATTAAGTAAAACTTTGTTTAAGAATAAATTGGAGATTTGAGTATCATTCTTCATCTAACAAGATTTGTCTTGATTAATGGAATAAAAGCAAAAGTTTTATTTGATACTGATTTTTCGCATACATTTGTGTCGCCTAATTTTGCTAAAGTTTTAAGTGTGGAACCTATGGTATTTCCAGGTAGGGTCTTGTCAGTGGCAACGCCATCAGGGAAAGAATTGATTGCTAATCGATATTACGAGGGCTGTGATATCGAGATTGGTGGGAGACTATTTGGCATTGATCTCATCGAACTGCAAGTCTTCGGTGTGGATGTGAACCTGGGCATTGATTGGATGGCCATATATGATTCCACGATTGGATGCAAGAAGAAAGAGGTGTTGGTGAAGACACCAGAAAGTCCCGCAATGACTTTTGAGGGGAAGAAGAAGGACCCGAAAGTAGCTGCAATGGTATCTAAGTTGATGATTCCAGATGAGGTCAAAAGAATTCTAGTAGTCAGGGATTTTCCTACGGTATTCTTGCAAGATTTGTCGAGGTTGTCTCCGCAGTGAGATATTGAGTTGTGCATTAATGTTCAGCCAGGAAATGCTCTGATTTCTAGGACTCCGTACAGGATGGCACCTGTAGCGCAGGATGATGTTAAGAAGCAGATTGAGAAATTACTGAGTAAGGGATTCATCAGGCCAAGTACTTCACCGTGGGAAGCACCAGTGTTGTTAGTGAAGAAGAATGATGGGTCAATGAGGATGTGCATTGACTATCGAGAGTTGAACAGGGTGACCATTTAGAATAAGTATCTGCTTCCATGAATTGATGATCTGTTTGATAGGCTTTGGGGAGCAACTGTATTTTCGAAGATTGATCTGTGATCAGGGTATCATCAGGTCCAAATTAAGGAGGAAGATATGAGCAAGACAGCTTTCAGAACTTGTCGTGGGCTCTATGAGTTTTGGGTGACGACATTCGAAGTAACGAAAGCGTCGGTAGTGTTTATGGACATGATAAACCGGATTTTGCGGCCATTTATTGATTGCTTGGTGGTGGTATTCATTGATGATATTCTCGTATATTCGATGTCGGAGGAAAAGCACTCTAAACACTTGGTAAAGGTAGAAGTTACAGAAGCAAAACTTGTATGCCAAGCTGTCGAAGTGTGAGTTTTGGATGTTCGAGGTAGCTTTCCTTGGTCATATCCTTTCTAAGGAGGGAGTAGCCACCGACCCTCAGAAGGTTGAAGTAGTGAAGAATTGTCCCAGGCTGACATCAGTGAAGGAAGTCAGGAGTTTCTTAGGTTTAGTTGGGTATTACAGGAGATTCATTCAGGGCTATGCACATATCGCAGTTCCTTTGACAGAGTTGACTCGGAAGAATGCGACTTTCACTTGGACTGATAAGTGTGAGGCGAGTTTCCTAGAGCTAAAGGAGAAGTTGACGACTGCGCCTATCTTAGCTTTGCCACAAGCTGGGAAGGACTATGATATCTTCTGTGATGCGTCGCTCAGGGGTTTGGGGTGCGTCTTGATGCAAGAAGGAAAGGTTATTGCATATGGTTTGAGGCAGTTGCATCCGCATAAGAAGAACTATCCATCACACGATCTGGAATTGGCAGCTATTATCTTTGCCTTGAAGCAGTGGAGGCATTATGTGATGGAGAGAAGGTCAACATGTATACCGACCACAAGAGCTTGAAGTATATTTACCAGTAGAGGGATGTAAATCTTCGGCAGAGAAGGTGGTTGGAAATGTTGGAAGACATTCGTCCTGAGATAATGTATCATCTGGGCAAGACGAATATGGTGGCTGATGGGGTTAGTCGGAAGAGCAGTCTGTCGAGTTTGGTCACTACTCAGAGAGAGCTGGCAGCAGAGTTAGATCAGGCAGGTATTGAGGTTGTACTGCAGGGTTTGGTTGCATCTTTGGCTTAGTTGAGGTTGCAGCCTTCTTTGAAAGAGTAGATTATGGAGGGTCAGAAATCAGATGTAGAAATTCAGAGGATGTTGCAGCAGGTTTCCGAAGGCAAGTTATCAGAGATCCGTGTTCAAGATGGAATTCTATGGATGGGTAAGAGGTTGTGTGTACCGAAGAATGCAGATTTGAGGGAGAGTATCTTGCAGGAGCACACAGTACCTTGTTGTCAGTGCATCCTGGAGGCACGAAGATGTACAAGGACATCAAACAACACTTTTTGTGGTCGTGTATGAAGAGAGATGTGGCAGACTTTGTGGTAAGGTGTCTGACTTACCAGCATATCAAAGTAGAGAATCAGAGGTCTGGAGGCTTATTATAGTCGTCGCCTATTCTAGAGTGGAAGTGGGAGAATATCACCATGGATTTCAGCACTGGGTTTTCGAGGAGTCCGAAGGGCAACGACTCAATTTGGGTTATTGTGGACCATTTGAAAAAGTCAGCTCACTTCCTATCCATGAAGATTACTTGGTCGTTGGAGAAACTGGCATAGCTGTATGTTGATGAGATTGTGAGACATCATGGGGTTCTTGTGTTGATTGTTTCCGGCAATGATGAGAGGTTCACTTCGAGGTTTTGGAAGGGTTTGCAAGTAGCTTTGGGTACCAGAACCGATTTCAGTACTGCTTTTCATCTGCAGACCGATGGTCAGACTAAAATGGTGAATCGAGTATTGGTGGATATGCTGAGGGCTTGTGTTATGGATTTTGGTGGCAGTTGGGAGAGGTACTTGGCATTGGTTGTGTTCGCCTATAACAACAATTACCATGAAAGTATCGGTATGGCTCGGTATGAAGCTCTGTAGAGGAGGAAGTGCAGGACACCCATCTGTTGGTATGAAGTTGGAGAGAGGCAGATGTTTGGGCCTGAGATTGTGCGGCAAATGTTTGGGCCTGAGATTGTGCAGCATCGGAGAAGATCGAGTTGATTCGTCAGAGGTTGGTCGAGGCTAAGAGCCGGAAGAAAAGTTATGCAGACACTCGACGAAGGGACTTGGAGTTTGAGGTTGGGGATGCAGTCTTTCTCGAGGTGTTTCCGACTAAAGGAGTGATCAGCCTTGGAAAGGGAGGCATGTTGGCGCCAAGGTACATTGGGCCATACAGGTTTTTGAGGTGGATTGGTAAGACAGCATATAAGTTGGAGCTACCAGAAGAATTGGCACAAATGCATGATGTGTTCAATGTGTCGATGTTGAGGAAATATGTGCCAGATCAGAGTCATCAGCTGAAGGAAGTGCCCGAAGGACTACAGCTGAACTTGAGTTACAAGGAGCAGCCTGTAGAGATTGTTGACCGTCGGGAGAAGGTATTGAGGAATAAGGTGATACCTATGGTCAAGGTATTCTGGAGGAACCAGTAGTTTGAGGAAGCTACTTTGGAGCCAGAGGAACGCATGGAGAAGGATTTTCCTGAGCTTTTGTTTGATTGAATTCTTTTGGTATTACTTTTGTATGATTACATTCTTTAAACTATATTTCAATTTACGTGATTGCATCTTTTGCTTATATTGTTTGGTCGTAATTAGCAGTAATTCTGATGGCAGAACTATTCTAAGGAGGGAGTGATGTAACACACTAGAATTTTAAATAATGTTTTTGGGATTAATAAATGAATTAAAGTAATTTTTGGTGATTTCATAAATATTTTTCTAAAATTTATCTTGTTGCACGTGCAAAACACATCCAAATATTTTCTTACAAATATTTTGTTATTAGGTATTATTTATTAATTTTCTAGTTTTTTTTGATATTTATATGACATATTCGCAAATATTACAAAAAGAGAGGTTTTTGTCCAAAATTACCACTTTGAGTAAAAACTCCAGATTTTCGGTTTTCTTTGCCGAGCATGATGGCTAGCCAACCCAGAGGTAAAGATTTTAAATTTTGTTCTAATAGATTTTGTTTATTTTTCTAATTTACTAAAGAAGGTTCTTTTTGCAAAATTACACTTGGAGGCAAAAATTACAACATTTTATTTTCTAGTTTGATGTGGATGCCAACCAGATCTGGAGAGGATATTTTTTTTTAAATATCAACTAAATTGGATAATCTAAAAACCTAGTATAAAGGATCTATATATGTAAAGATATATCCAAAATGAATATTTTGCAAAATCTTCTCAAAACCCTAAAAATTTGGATTTCGGCCTATATAGGCAGCACTACAGCCATCTCTCCTCTGCACAAAACAAAAAGTTTATTTTTATTATTGATTTCTTGGAATTTCGAAGCGAGGATCTAGGATTATTGTGAAAGTAGGAGCTTTCTCTTATTCTTTATTACTTCGGTTGATTCTTCAATAAGGTGAGTAACATATGTTTGATTTCTTGTTGTTCTATGCATGTTCAATATGATGATTTGTTTAGTAGAATGCATGATAGATGATTGCATAATGATATATTGACTATATTCATGGATGGATAATTAAAAGGGGAGCTTTTCATGGATGACATGCAATCGATGAATAAAATCTCTATATAGATTACTTAACAATGTTAAGAACTTAGTAGGAATCCTGAGTATGTTGTTTCCTTCATGATTTTGCTGAATTGATGATATATAATGAGTTGTAAGACTTATAATGCATACAGTGAATAAAGATGGATCTTTACCCTATGTGTATGTATACTCTCTGTTTTGATGTTTTAATTGGATGGAACTTGATAAAGGAATGTTGTAGATGCATATTGTCAAGGGCAAATTGATTTTAATTAGTTGTATATATGTTTATTCAATTGGTAAGAGGGTTTTTGGAATCAAAAGATCAAGTTTGGAAGTTTTGAACTGGGGTTGATTTCGGGTCTGATGGTATTCAGTCGAAAACTTGGATTTTATGTTTTGTAATGTTTTTGTGTGGATCTTTGAATTATATTGATACTGAGATTGAATTTAACAATATACTACTCATATACGATGAATTTTGATGAAGTTACTGATGCATATACACATATATCCAAATATATATACATATATTTCCTTGATTTGAAGATTTTGTTGAAAATTGCTCTTTTGTGAATTTGTCAAGAGTTTGATTTGATTTATAAACTCCAGTATGTTAAATAAGTTGTATTTGATCATCTCAGAATTTTTATTTCACTTATTCATGCTTTTAAAGATTACGAATTATGTATCAGTTGAGAGGTGCACGAATATTAAAGCTGTGTTTTTTGAACATGTCAGTCGATCGCACCCATTTAACACACAAAGTGTCGGTCCATCGTTTTTTGAACTAGCATGACAGTCGACCACCAGTTGTGCTGCTGATTGCTTTTGCTGAGTTTCATTGTTTTCTTGAACGATTATTTCTTCACACTTATGAATTATTGATCTACTGTTTTAGATAATGTTTTTGCTACAGATTACTGTATTTTACATAGAATTACATTTTGATAATAATAGAGTTTAACTCATACTTCTATGGCTTTAAAAAGTGAATTATATATGGATTTCGATAGGTTGATGGTTTTGTGATTTTTCTGTGACTTCAAAAATGGGAATTCAGTTATTTAAGAGGTTTAATCTCAAAATTTAACTTCTGGAAATTTATGGGTATTCAGATAGATTTGAATTTGTTTGGTCAGATAGTTTAGTTTATAGCTATGTTCATTTCATTTACAGGTAGAGTTCTCTTAATATAAATGAATTGATGATGGAGTTAAGAGTTTTAATGAAAGATTTTGTTTTGATATTTGATTTGTGAGTCTCTAGAGGTTGATTGGGATTCCTATTAACTGGCAGATAAGATTTTGTGGATTTGGCCAGTTGGGGCCTTGGGGTTGTTTTGCTGGATTAAGTTCGGCAGGGTACACCAACTCTAGAAAGGGGGGGATTGTGTTTTAATTAATAATAATCAACCTAAGGACCGACAGTAGAGGAGATATGATAGAACTTAGGAAATGTAAGTATGGACTCTGTTGTCAGTCCAACGGATGTATTCTAGGACTGTGTTGTTGTGTCCCTAGAGGACAGTTGGTATGTTCACATGTTAAGGGTCGGCGAGCCTATTCACGGAACGTACGGTGCATTCGCGTGTCGAGGATTGGCAAGCCTATTTCACAGAATGTACTGTGTATCTGCACGTCGTGGGTCGGCAGGCCTATTCGTGGGGTACACGGCAGGGAGGTGATTCTCCGGTATTAGAACTATGCTTACATGATGCTTGCGCGCAAGGGTTGTTAGGCCTATTCGCGGAGTATTCTAGATCTTGTTTCTATCACCGTAGTAGGATTAGTTGCATAACGAGTGATTTAATCTTATAAAGTGGAGAATGATAAGGACTTGCACCGGACCTGTATAGTATGGAATACATAGAATCCGACAAGTATACATTAGAGAGTCATCATACTGCATTTGTGTTTTCTTGACTTGTATTATGCATGATGTTTTTTGTTTTCCTACAATTGACACTTAGCTTAGTTTCACTGGATGTTTTAAGCTTTATTTATCCTTATTTCATATTCCGTTTGTTACTACTGTGGGAATATGTTGATTATGAATTTATTCTGCATGTTCTTTTTATATTGTTGTAACATCTTGAATTTTTAAATAAAGAGTTTGTTGATTTTTACTTGTTTTGCACGTACAAATTCATGTGTTTTTCCTAAAAAATTATCTCTTTATAACATGAACAAATAATTATTTTAAGTCTTTCTCTGTATTTTCTAAAAGCCTATTTTAAAAGCCTAATTAAATCCTAGGCCTAATTGTCTCTTTCTAGCCCACCATAATTAATTAATTTATTTATTTATTAGAGCTCATGGTTAATTTGCCCATTAGTGAGCCCATTAATTTAATTTCCCTTTCAATTAGTCTAACTTGTATTGTAGACTAATTCAGTAGACAGTCAATTAAATTTCATGAACAAACTTATAAATGGGGGTACTAGTGTAGCATGTGCATTGCACTAGCACGTGCATGGAGCACCCTTTGGGATGGCCGGATTGTGCAAAAAGGGAGGGGAGATGGGAGTAGTAGTGAGGTGGTTTCTCCATTATGGGTAGTTGCTACAACTCCCTAACTCATCCTAGCCTTTGATCTCTAACTATTTTATCTAATCTTAGACATCTATTCTCACTCAAAATAAGTATAAATACCCCTCCTAGTTCTCTTTATGTATCACATTAGAAATTTGTAAAGAAAGAAAGAAACATGAATGAGAAAAAGATTGAGAGAAAGTAAGAAAAAGATTGAGTGGTGTGCCAGTTGTGTGTGTTCATCCCCATTGGAGGCCAGCCAATCCATCAAGGAGCAAGGAGCTCGGGTTCATCAAGCACTATGAGGAGAAGGCGCATTCTTGGTGGCACAATCTAGGAGGAGAAGGACCACTCTTCATTCAAGGAGATTCCTAGGAACTTTGTACTTGTTTTCTTCAAAATAGGTTTGCAATTTTCTCATACTTCTAATTAGTTACCATGCTAGGTTTATATTTGTGATCATGTTAGAAAATACAAGAAAATATTGCTCTATGTTTGTTACCATGATTAAGGAGAAAAAGGACCCTAATTAGACTTACATGAAATGATTAGTAAAATGGATTGAATTATGTGATTGAAGTGTTGTTGTGATAACTTGATAACATATTGGCATGTTAATTAGGTAATTATGAAATTTTTGTATGAAAGTGTTCATGTATGTTAGTAAAATGCAATACAGATAAATATGTTTATGCATGAATTGTGAATTATGGGTAACCTTCATGCCATGAAAATAGATTGATTAAGGAGTAAAATTCACATGGTTATTGTTACATGAGATTTGTGCTAAAATCCCTAATTTGCATATTTTGTCGTTGGAAAAGAGAAATGGACATTTTATGAATTAGGACTAACTTATTTAAAAGGATGGATTTTATTAATGAAGAGAAAAACTAATTTTGTGGAAACTTTGATTATCAATAAACTGAAAATTGTGATTTTGTTCTCAATGTCAAAAATATATCCATTATCTACTTTAAATTGCAACCTGGTGCAATCGACAGTCGACCGAACTAGAATCGACAATCGACTGTCAGGAAATAAATTTTGGATTTTAGTTGCAGAACAGTCGACCGACTATATTTTAACTGTCGACTGCCCTGATTATTGGTTTTCGAGTTTTTAAATCGTTGTAGAATAGTCGACCGACTATATTTTAACAGTCAACTGCCCTAATTATTGGTTTTCGAATTTTAAATCCTTACAGAACAGTCGACCGACTATATTGTAACAGTCGACTGCCCTGACTAATGGTTTTCGAGCCTTTGGCTTAGTATAGATGAGAATTTGAGACTATTTTGCAAGAAAGAACTTGTTATAAATTATTAGCTTAAATTGTCTTTGGATAAAGAAAATAAATAAATATTTTGTTTTGAAATGAGATTGGGTAATGGAAAATTGGAAGTGTGAAATTTTGACTTAAGATTGATAAAATGAGAATAAGAGAATTATGTGAGAAAAATGAATGGTAAATACGACAGGTTGAAAAATGAATTTTTTTATGCATGAAATTGTATATGAAAGTGAAATAAAATATCATGTTGAATTATGAAAGATCTTATGAATATGAATACTTAAATGCTATGAACATGAAATGGAATTAAAAGGTAGAGGGTAGCTAAGCCTTATACCGGCATTGAAAGAATATTTTTGAGATGAGATATTGAAAAGAAAAGACCAAGTTTGGCTCGTATTGTTGAATTGATGGTAAAGACCGGTATAGGGAATTGCTAACTCTAGGGGATTGATTTTATTCATGATTCAGATAAATTAAGGACTAGATACATAGTGGGGATGTGATGAAAGTAAGAGTAAAACACGAGTATGAGGGCCTACAGATTGGCGGTGTGAGCATGATTCACAGACTGCCTGCTTGATGCGTCATGTCATGCCGAAATTATCGTCCCGGTGGCGATACTTGTGGGGTGTTTGGTGACTACGGGTGGTGCCATCGTTCCATGATGGAGGCTGAATTGTCCATAAGCTCTGCATGATGCGTCATGTTACGACGTGGGATTCCCCTCCAGGCTATCTGGACATGGGCTCGTAATTCATAGGACATTTAGGATACATACCATAGTTATCGTAGTAGTTTAAATCATGGCGAGGGATTTAACCCTACAAGATGAAGTATGATTAAGGGCTTGCCCTCGGACCTATGTAGTATGGGATGCATAAAATCCGAACAAGTGCGCATTAGTGTCATGTAATATAATTAGCTGTATTAAGGACTAAGTGCACATCACAACACGACATCAATAGGATAGTCCCCGTAATTTTTTCTGTGACAATTGTGTGCTCTCTAAGTGAGAGAAAATTGATGTATTATATTCTTGCGTCAGTTGAATGAACTAACGAGCCCACAGTTTCCATGCAGGACAAAGTGAATGAAAAAAACTAAGGAGGAATTGATGCTTAAAGAATTGTTCAAGTGTTGTTTTATTTCATTCATGTAATTAATGTAAATTTGCTTCCTCTGTTTAAATATAACTCTGTTGTAATAAAAGTTTTTAATTCCTTGTAAAATTGTACGAAGAGAAGTGTAAAGATCCTGTGGTACTTCGAATTCAGTGTTATTTGGAACTCTGGTGTTACTATTGTATTTCCTTTGATATCACTCACACCATTATTGGCTGACCCCATAGTTTAGGGAGTTAGGGTTATCTCTAGCCTCATGTTAATTGGTAGGTATCGTTAGCTTGGGATTTGGATGCATGTGTAGCGCCCCGATTTCCATATACTGGGAAACCGAGACACGAGCCAAGACTTTTCCTTCAATAAGTCACAAAACACAGAAAAACACGAAAATTTAAAACTTTTTATTAACTCAATATTACAGGCCGAGTGTTCCCATCAATACACTAGATTACATCAGAGTATACATGAAATAGTTATTACAGCGGAAATTAAGACTTGACGTTGACTCCTCACTTTCCTTGCCTTGAGTCCTCCTGAATCTCGCACCTGTATTTTTGCGGTCCAGCACCTATGGAAGTGGGGACGTCAGTATTCACTGACGCTTAAAGGCTGATCATATAGCAGCAGATCTCCAAAACAATATATACAAACATAGTAAAGTATGTCGGTGTAGTTTAAGTGTTCGTGAGTGCAAGAATCCAACAAATGCCAATCAAACTGGAATGCCAATGCACTGTCAACTAAACTAGAACACTAATGTACTGTCGACTAAACTAGAACACTAATGTACTGTCGACTGAACTAGAACACTAATGTACTGTCGACTAAACTAGAACACTAATGCACTGTTGACTAAGCTAGGGTACTAATGCCATGTCAACTAATACGAGGATGCTCTTATTCTAATATTAGCAAGTCTCCGAAAGCAACATGCAGCCCATACTACATGCGACTCCATCTCAAGCCGTTTCTCCATAGATAGGGATTGAACCCGCGTTATGAATTCTAATTGTACACAACTTGTTCCTGACACCTACACGTGACTCGCGAGGCTGCAGATATGGTCATGTGCCACTGTTGCATTTCGCCCGTGGTGTCTATGTTCGCCACCGCGACCCGGCTAACCGGACCTCACTCAAATTAGACGATCCCAACGTATCGGGCGTCATTCCAAAAATCACACTATAGGGTTTCGCAAGCGCAGGGCAGCGCAAAGCCTACCCTGTGGCACCCTCTGGGGTCTAGCAAACGCAGGACTGCACCATGCATCCTGTGGCACCCCTAGCCACGGTACTCCAAGAATTAACAGCGCGAGATACGCAACCCGTGTCCTCAACTTGTGAGACGGCACCGTACGTATCCCTTTGACGGGAAGGTACAACCCAATACACCACCTAAAATCGGCCCTAAGGAAAGGTTTGGTCGTACGGTGCACCCTACTACCAACTCCCCTTCTTTCGGGCAAAAGGTTAAGGGATGATTTTTATAAGTCACTATCCTAATGAGGTTATTATTTCTATGCAATCTTGCATAGTTTCCAATCATGGTCCAACTCGTGGTCCCTCGATCCAAGACTCTAATAATAATATTTCTCACACTCATTCCCACCCCTAACTTGGATTCTACCAACACTCTCGGCTCACGGTCAACCTACATTGGTTAAGATCCGTCGACGCCCGAGGTGAGATCTATCCATTTTACTCTAAGGGGGTAGGATGTGGTCTTGATGGTCGATGACCCTTAGGGTACTTGAAGACCCTAAACTAGCTTTTTCTCAAGCTACAACTACTAGCACTTCTCAACCCTTATTGCTATGAATGAAGGGTGCTCATATGCTATGCTTCCATACTAACACTAACTACAACAAGGTAGTTATTCCTAGAATTTCCACATGGCTCTTTCTTATTGCTTATCCTATGGCAATTCGATCATGGTATGCAATTGCAAGCATCAATCTACCACTACTAAAACATGGTATATATGACATAACCATCAACTTATAACACTCTTGATTGTGGATGTGTTTTGGCATGCATTTGTAGCGATCCCAAGCATGGGTACATATATAACTAGTATGAACACATAGCATTCTCAAGCATGTATACACATCACTAGTATGAACATACAACATTCTCAAGCATATGTATATACTTCTACATCATCCCTAAAATATGGTAAGTAATTTTACATCAATCCAACAATCATTCTAAGCATATATATCATTCCTAGTATGATAGATATTTTTAGAATAAATCCTACAATATGTAAAGCATGAATATGGCTTCTAATATTTTTAGAAGTGATCCTACAACAATTGAAGCATAAACATGGCTTCTAAATATTTTTAGGAATAATCCTACAACATGTAGAACATAAACATGGCTTCTAATTATTTTTAGAAGTAATCCTACAACAATAGAAGCATAAACATAGCTTCTAAATATTTTTAGGAATAATCCTACAACATGTAGAACATAAACATGGCTTCTAATTATTTTTAGAAGTAATCCTACAACAATTGAAGCATAAACATAGCTTCTAAATATTTTTAGGAATAATCCTACAACATGTAAAGCATAACCATGGCTTCTAATTATTTTTAGGAATAGTCCTACAACATGTGTAGCATGAAAATAGCTTCTAAATAATTTTAGGAATAATCCTACAACATGTAAAGCATAACCATGGCTTCTAATTATTTTTAGGAATAGTCCTACAACATGTGTAGCATGAAAATAGCTTCTAAATAATTTTAGGAATAATCCTACAACATGTGTAGCATGAAAATAGCTTCTAAATAATTTTAGGAATAATCCTACAACATGTGTAGCATGAACATAGCTTCTAACATGATGTAATAAATTCCACATCTACTATTACTACTTTTAATAGGAACATACATCTACTATTGCTACTTAGTAGAAGCATACATGTCTACTACTACTACAACTTTATTAGAACATATATATCTACTACTACTACTATAAGTATCAACTAAAATTTAGCATAAACATCTACAATTAAGTTACTACAAAAGAGATCTTTATTAACTAGTGGGCATAAAGCTAACTAGTGATTAAATAAAAAGAGAAGATCTTTTTATTAGTTACAACTAGTGATAAATAAAGAGAAGGTCTTTTTATTAGCTACAACTAGTGATAACATAAAAAGAGAAGATCTTTTTATTACTTTATTTTACCACTAGTGATTAAGCTAGTTTCTTTTTCTTTTCATGCTTTAAGTTTAAGACTAAATAATAGTACAACAACTAGAACACTTTATTTTTAGGTTTAATTAACATATGTTCTCAAGGTTCAATCATAGGTCCTACAACCTTACATGGTTGTAAACAATATTCATATGCCTTATGTATGGTCTCACATTCAAGTCCTACAACCTTACATGGTCGTATGCAAAGAGTTTATGTGCATGTGTTCCTTTAGTCCAAGTAGTTTACTTTTTATCATACAACAACAACCAAAAGAACTATTTTTAGATGATTCCTACTACCACATACCACATAATAACCCTACCAAAAAAGAAGGGTAAACAAGAGGGTAAGAAGAAGAAGAGCATCAAAAACCATCATTCAATAAACAAACAAACAACAAACAAACATACAAACCATATGAGAACCCCCCACCTTGTTTCTTTCTTGATGGAAGACTAGATTACTTTCCTTCTTTCTCCTAGGACTTCTAGCAACCTACAATTAAAAACTCTCAAGTTAGAACCCTCATTCTTTTCCTTTCTCTTTTTTTTTTCTTTGTTGTTTCTAAAGTAAGATTATGGAGAAGGAAGGAGGTATTTATAGGAGGAGAGAAGGGTGGAGGTTTAAATTGTGCACCTACACAATTGTGCAAAAGCCCTCCCACATATTGTGGGCCGGCCATGCTAGGAGGAGGGGAGAAGTGGGGGAGGTGTTATGTGGGGGGGAGGTTGATGTGGGGGAAGAAATTTTCTAGAAGAAATCCTAATCTCTCATGTCTTGTAACCCTAGGTTTAACTAACAATTAATTCCTAATTAAAAGATAACTCAATTGTGAAAGGAAAAATATAAAAATAAACAAGTAGTCGGATGTTAATAAAATAATATTATTAATAGTCGATCGGGATATTACAATACTCCCTCCTTAGAATAGTTCTGTCCTCAGAACTGCACTAAGTGGGGCGAGGAGAAACAACGATACTCAAAACAACTCGGGAAAAGAGAGCTTCATCTGGCTTTCTGTCTCCCAAGTGGCTTCTTCCACGAGTTGGTTCCTCCAGAGAACCTTGACCATTGGAATAATCTTGTTTCTTAGTACTTTATCCCTACGATCGATGATCTTCACCGGCCGCTCCTTATATGTAAGGTCCACCTGTAGGTCTTCAGGGACATCTGGCAGCTGGTGACTTGGATCTGGTACATATTTCTTCAGCATTGAAACGTGGAATACATCATGTACCTGGGACAATTCGGCTGGTAGCTCTAGTTTGTATGCCGTCTTCCCGATCCTCTTCAAAATTTGGTAGGGTCCAATATATCTTGGTGCTAGCTTGCCGCCTCTTCCGAATCTGACCACTCCTCTTGTAGGTGAGACCTTCAGGAATACCGAATCACCTTCCTCGAATTCTAGGTCTCGCCGGCGGTTGTCAGCATAGCTCTTCTGTCTTGTTTGTGCTGCTCGCATCCTTTCCCTGATTAGCTCGATCTTTTCAGACGTTTGTTGTACTATTTCAGGTCCGAACATTTGACTTTCACCTACTTCAAACCAGCACACAGGGGTCCTGCACCTCCTTCCATACAACGCTTCGTATGGAGCCATCCCAATACTTGCTTGATAGCTGTTGTTATATGCAAACTCTACCAATGCTAAATATTGTTCCCAGCTCCCTCCGAAGTCCATTATGCAGGCCCTCAGCATGTCCTCGAGGATTCTGTTAACTCTTTCTGTCTGCCCATCTGTTTGCGGGTGGAAAGCCGTGCTAAAATCCGGTCTCGTTCCCAAGGCCTCTTGCAGACTCTGCCAAAATCGGGACGTAAACCTGGCATCCCGGTCGGAAACGATTGACACTGGCACCCCATGTAGCTTCACAACGCTTTCTATGTAGACTTCTGCCAGCTTTTCTACCGACCAAGTTGTCTTTACTGGGAGAAAATGTGCAGACTTTGTCAAGCGGTCCACTATTACCCAGATCGAGTCGTTCCCTTTTGAACTTCTGGGCAGTCCTGTGATGAAATCCATGCTGATGTTCTCCCATTTCTACTCCGGAATGGGTAGTGGCTGTAGTAGACCTCCTGGTCTTTGGTTCTCTGCTTTGACTTTCTGACATGTAAGGCATTTGGCCACAAACTTTGCCACATCTCGCTTCATTCCAGCCCACCAAAAGTGTTGTTTTATATCCTTATACATCTTTGTGCTTCCTGGGTGGACTGTGAGTAAGGTGGAGTGTGCTTCCTTCATGATTTCTTCTCGCAACTCGTCGACTTTTGGCACACACAACCTGCTCCCAAGCCAAAGCGTCCCTTCCTTTATACTGAACTCTGGGGTTTTTCCTTCGTTGACTAGTATTTTTTTTGCGTCAATCTCTGCATCACCCCATTGAGCCTTCTTGACTTGGTCATTCAGACTCGGATGTAGCTCTAGATTGGCCAAAATGGCGCTTAAATCTTCAACCACTAGTTCAATGCCGGCTTGTCTGATCTCATCTTGTAGCTCTCGTCTCATTACAGTGAGCATGGCTACAATTCGTTTTCTGCTGAGCGCATCGGCTACGACATTGGCCTTCCCTGGGTGATATAGAATTTCTGGTCTTATGTCTTCCAGAACCTCCAACCATCGCCTTTGCCTGAGATTCAAGTCTTTTTGTTGGTAGATATACTTTAGGCTTTTATGGTCGGTAAACATTTCCACCTTCGATCCATAGACATAGTGCCGCCACAATTTCAGAGCAAAAATTATTGCAGCCAATTCCAAGTCATGTGTCGGGTAATTTTTCTCGTGCGGTCGAAGTTGCCTTGATCCGTATGCTATGACTCTTCCCTCTTGCATCAGAACACAGCCGAACCCCAAAAGCGAAGCATCACTGAAGATTACGTATCCCTTGTCTGGTTGAGGCAGAACCAAAACTGGTGCAGTAATTAGTCTATTCTTCAGCTCTTGGAAACTACCTTCACACTTCTCAGTTCAATCAAAACTTACGTTCTTCTTGGTCAGGGCAGTAAGTGGTACGGCAATTCTGGCATAGTTCTGGATGAACTTCCTGTAGTACCCTGTCATGCCTAAGAAGCTTCTGACCTCCTTCACAGTTCTTGGCTGAGGCCAATCCCTTACTGCCTCTATCTTCTGTGGGTCTGTAGCCACTCCCTCCTTAGAAAGGACATGACCCAAGAATGCCACTTCTAACTTCCAAAATTCACATTTCGTCAGTTTGGCGTATAGCTGGTGTTCTCGTAGCTTGGCCAATACTGCAGTTAGATGCTCAGCATGATCCTCTTCTGTTTTTGAATATACCAAGATGTCGTCTAGGAAGACAACTACGAAGGAATCGATGAATGGTCGCAAAATGCGGTTCATCATGTCCATGAAGATTGCTGGAGCGTTTGTCACCCCGAATGGCATCACTAAAAACTCGTAGTGACCGTGCCGGGTCCGGAACGCAGTCTTGGGTATATCTTCTTCTCTGACCCGAACTTGATGGTAGCCTGAACGCAGGTCTATCTTTGAGAATACAGCCGCTCCCTGAAGCTGATCAAACAGGTCATCGATCCTGGGAATGGGGTACTGATTCCGAATCGTCACCTTGTTCAATTCCCGATAATCGATGCACATTCTCGAGGTTCCATCCTTCTTCTTTACTAGGAGCACGGGTGCTCCCCAAGGTGAAGCACTTGGCCTGATGAATCCTCTTTGCAGCAGTTCTTCAATTTGCTCCTTTACTTCCTTTTGCTCTACTGGTGCCATTCGATAGGGTGTTTTTGACACTGGTGCGCTGCCTGGCTGGATAGTAATGCTGAACTCAACATCCCTATGTGGTGGGAGTCCAGGTAATTCTTCCTAAAATACGCGGGGAAATTTTCGTACGATCGGTATTGCCTTGACTTCACTTGGCACTAGTACCTTAGTTGCTGCTGTAAGAATTTCTGCGTTCTATTTCTTCCTTCCTTGGAACACAAGCTCCGGCCCTCCGGGTGGGGTAATGGTTACCCTCTTTTCCTTGCAATCGATGCTAGCCTTATGCCTGGCCATCCAGTCCATCCCGATAATTACGTCTGTCCCTACAAAGCCCAATTCTAGTAAGTCTATGCTCAGGGTCTTTCCGTCAATCAGGAGATTGCATCCCTTGTAGCATGAATTTGCAGGGAGGGTTGCTCCTGATGGGGTACCCACCAACAGTACTGATTCCGGAGTTGCCTCCTGGGTGCATTTCAGCTTCTTGGAGAAGGTTCCAGACACGAAGGAATGTGATGACCCACTATCAAACAAAGCAGTTGCCTGGATTTCATTTATATTAATCCAACCTGTTTACAAAAGTGGTTACATCGATACTTATCTTATGCCAAAATATTCAAAATACTACAAAAGCTTAACCATACTCCTTCACCTACCGGTGATAACTCCCTCGTCTTCGTTGGCGTCTTCTTCTGTGAGCGCAAATACTTTCCCCTGGCGGTTTATCCCCTTCTTGTTGGCCTTGGGAGTCGGCCTACCATTGCCCCTGTGAAGTTGGGGACAATCTAGCCGAACGTGGCCAACCTTCCCGCAATGGTAACAGATGCGGGCATCATTCTGAGGGTTTCCATTCTTGGGGCATTGGTTCTGGAAATGCCCTGGCTCGCCACATGCAAAACATCTCCTTGGCTTGATGTTGCTGGTGTTGCTAACCCTTTTCTGAAATTTTTGGTTCCCACCCTGGCTTCTGAATCCTGACGCTGGTGCGGGCCTTTTTCCCTTGTTCCACCCTCCAGTGTTTCCTTGCAGTTCTGGCCCCTTATTCATGTCTAACTCCGTCGTAGCTGCTCGACGGACTAGCTTCTCGAACCTCCGGATGCAAAGCGGTATCATCTTGGTCCTAAGTGCTGGCCTGAGCCCCTGCTCAAACCTCTTGGTCTTTTTGACTTCATCTTGTACCATTTCCGGAGCATAGAGGGAAAGCTGGGTGAACTTGGTCTCATATTCCCGGACCGTCATGTTTCCCTGCTTTAGGTTGTGAAACTCCATGGCTTTTTCCTCTTGCACGTCTAGTGGGAAATAGTGTTGCCTGAATTCTGCCAGAAAATCCCCCCAGGTAATGGGCCCTTCGCCCATGCCTCTCTTTACTGATTGCCACCAGACTCCGGCATCTTTTTCTAGCAGAACGCTGGCCAACCTGACCTTGCTATCCTCTGGCGTCAGCATCACCTCAAACACTGTCTCGACTTGACGAATCCAGTCGTCAGCCGCTGTCGGATCTGCCTTGCCTTCAAAAACAGGCGGCCTCATCCTTCGGAATGATTCGACCATTTTAACAGGGTCGGTAGCTGCTACTCCCCGATTACCTCTGGGTGCTCCTGGATGTTGCACATTGTTTCGGCTCGCTTCTGCGAGGTCACCCAAGGCCTGGTACATACGAGCAAATTCCGTCTCCAAATCAAGGCCTGTACCATTGCCTCCACTGCCCTCGCCTTCCAGATAGTCGGTCCTACCACTCCTGGTCCTGCGTGACATCTGGCAGAAGAGAGTATCGGAATACACAGGGCATCATACTTGTTATAAAAATAACATGCACATAAGATTTGCAGAAAAGATAAAGCTAACTTTATTATATCATAACCCCAGGTCTTACATAGTCATTACCTTCCTTACATTTATATCTCACAGTAGGAAGCAAAATATCCAAAATAACAAAATAGCCTAGGGTGCCTAGCTACCTAGTCAGTGCTACTAGAGGTCCCGTCCCCTTCACCAGGTGGTGCCAACAGTGCAAGTAGCTGCGAAACCTGTGCCTGCAGCTCCGCGCATTTGCGCTCCAGGCGCGCAAATTGCACACGGTGGGTGTGCTTCAGGATTACTATCTTGCGGTCTTCCTTTGCCCTTGCCCTCCTTAACTCCGCTATTTCCTTCTCATTGTTGAGGACTGCAAACTCACATGAATCCATCCTGTTTTCCAGGCAGACATGGCACCATCCCCATGTTTCCAGATCCTGAAAGACCTGGTCGAAAGCTTGCTGTATTGGGTTAGGTGGGGGAGGTGGTGGCGGTGGTGGTGCTGGGTTCTGGCCATTGGCAGGGGCACCCCCTGCTGCGGCAGCTGCGGTGCCTCCATTGGCCAATCCTACTCCAACCGGTGACTCGTCCCCATCTGTGAGGGGTTCCAAGTCCGAGCCCACCTCAATTGCAACTCCGTGTGTCACTCCATTTCCTGGGGGAACTGCTCCGTTCGACATCCTGTATGGAGTGGATACGGAAATTAGCATAGATATAGAACATCATAATACATAAGTTGAAGGAACAACAGTATGAATTATAATTGTCTACAACCAGCTAAATGGAAGCCTAACCCCTACGACGTTCCTAAGTGTATTTTCCTTCTATGTTTGGACTATAAATTGAAGTCGGCTCTGATACCACTCTGTAGCGCCCCGATTTCCATATACTGGGAAACCGAGACACGAGCCAAGACTTTTCCTTCAATAAGTCACAAAACACAGAAAAACAGGAAAATTTAAAACTTTTTATTAACTCAATATTACAGGCCGAGTGTTCCCATCAATACACTAGATTACATCAGAGTATACATGAAATAGTTATTACAGCGGAAATTAAAACTTGACGTTGACTCCTCACTTTCCTTGCCTTGAGTCCTCCTGAATCTCGCACCAGTATTTTTGCGGTCCAGCACCTATGGAAGTGGGGACGTCAGTATTCACTGACGCTTAAAGGCTGATCATATAGCAGCGGATCTCCAAAACAATATATACAAACATAGTAAAGTATGTCGGTGTAGTTTAAGTGTTCGTGAGTGCAAGAATCCAACAAATGCCAATCAAACTGGAATGCCAATGCACTGTCAACTAAACTAGAACACTAATGTACTGTCGACTAAACTAGAACACTAATGTACTGTCGACTGAACTAGAACACTAATGTACTGTCGACTAAACTAGAACACTAATGCACTGTTGACTAAGCTAGGGTACTAATGCCATGTCAACTAATACTAGGATGCTCTTATTCTAATATTAGCAAGTCTCCGAAAGCAACATGCAGCCCATACTA
This sequence comes from Hemerocallis citrina, assembly GCA_017893485.1. NCBI lineage: Eukaryota > Viridiplantae > Streptophyta > Magnoliopsida > Asparagales > Asphodelaceae > Hemerocallis > Hemerocallis citrina. The sequence continues at coordinate 56,335,069 of CM030367.1, read as the reverse complement.
CATGCGACTCCATCTCAAGCCGTTTCTCCATAGATAGGGATTGAACCCGCGTTATGAATTCTAATTGTACACAACCTGTTCCTGACACCTACACGTGACTCGCGAGGCTGCAGATATGGTCATGTGCCACTGTTGCATTTCGCCCGTGGTGTCTATGTTCGCCACCGCGACCCGGCTAACCGGACCTCACTCAAATTAGACGATCCCAACGTATCGGGCGTCATTCCAAAAATCACACTATAGGGTTTCGCAAGCGCAGGGCAGCGCAAAGCCTACCCTGTGGCACCCTCTGGGGTCTAGCAAACGCAGGACTGCACCATGCATCCTGTGGCACCCCTAGCCACGGTACTCCAGGAATTAACAGCGCGAGATACGCAACCCGTGTCCTCAACTTGTGAGACGGCACCGTACGTATCCCTTTGACGGGAAGGTACAACCCAATACACCACCTAAAATCGGCCCTAAGGAAAGGTTTGGTCGTACGGTGCACCCTACTACCAACTCCCCTTCTTTCGGGCAAAAGGTTAAGGGATGATTTTTATAAGTCACTATCCTAATGAGGTTATTATTTCTATGCAATCTTGCATAGTTTCCAATCATGGTCCAACTCGTGGTCCCTCGATCCAAGACTCTAATAATAATATTTCTCACACTCATTCCCACCCCTAACTTGGATTCTACCAACACTCTCGGCTCACGGTCAACCTACATTGGTTAAGATCCGTCAACGCCCGAGGTGAGATCTATCCATTTTACTCTAAGGGGGTAGGATGTGGTCTTGATGGTCGATGACCCTTAGGGTACTTGAAGACCCTAAACTAGCTTTTTCTCAAGCTACAACTACTAGCACTTCTCAACCCTTATTGCTATGAATGAAGGGTGCTCATATGCTATGCTTCCATACTAACACTAACTACAACAAGGTAGTTATTCCTAGAATTTCCACATGGCTCTTTCTTATTGCTTATCCTATGGCAATTCGATCATGGTATGCAATTGCAAGCATCAACCTACCACTACTAAAACATGGTATATATGACATAACCATCAACTTATAACACTCTTGATTGTGGATGTGTTTTGGCATGCATTTGTAGCGATCCCAAGCATGGGTACATATATAACTAGTATGAACACATAGCATTCTCAAGCATGTATACACATCACTAGTATGAACATACAACATTCTCAAGCATATGTATATACTTCTACATCATCCCTAAAATATGGTAAGTAATTTTACATCAATCCAACAATCATTCTAAGCATATATATCATTCCTTGTATGATAGATATTTTTAGAATAAATCCTACAATATGTAAAGCATGAATATGGCTTCTAATATTTTTAGAAGTGATCCTACAACAATTGAAGCATAAACATGGCTTCTAAATATTTTTAGGAATAATCCTACAACATGTAGAACATAAACATGGCTTCTAATTATTTTTAGAAGTAATCCTACAACAATAGAAGCATAAACATAGCTTCTAAATATTTTTAGGAATAATCCTACAACATGTAGAACATAACCATGGCTTCTAATTATTTTTAGGAATAGTCCTACAACATGTGTAGCATGAAAATAGCTTCTAAATAATTTTAGGAATAATCCTACAACATGTAAAGCATAACCATGGCTTCTAATTATTTTTAGGAATAGTCCTACAACATGTGTAGCATGAAAATAGCTTCTAAATAATTTTAGGAATAATCCTACAACATGTAAAGCATAACCATGGCTTCTAATTATTTTTAGGAATAGTCCTACAACATGTGTAGCATGAAAATAGCTTCTAAATAATTTTAGGAATAATCCTACAACATGTGTAGCATGAAAATAGCTTCTAAATAATTTTAGGAATAATCCTACAACATGTGTAGCATGAACATAGCTTCTAACATGATGTAATAAATTCCACATCTACTATTACTACTTTTAATAGGAACATACATCTACTATTGCTACTTAGTAGAAGCATACATGTCTACTACTACTACAACTTTATTAGAACATATATATCTACTACTACTACTATAAGTATCAACTAAAATTTAGCATAAACATCTACAATTAAGTTACTACAAAAGAGATCTTTATTAACTAGTGGGCATAAAGCTAACTAGTGATTAAATAAAAAGAGAAGATCTTTTTATTAGTTACAACTAGTGATAAATAAAGTGAAGGTCTTTTTATTAGCTACAACTAGTGATAACATAAAAAGAGAAGATCTTTTTATTACTTTATTTTACCACTAGTGATTAAGCTAGTTTCTTTTTCTTTTCATGCTTTAAGTTTAAGACTAAATAATAGTACAACAACTAGAACACTTTATTTTTAGGTTTAATTAACATATGTTGTCAAGGTTCAATCATAGGTCCTACAACCTTACATGGTTGTAAACAATATTCATATGCCTTATGTATGGTCTCACATTCAAGTCCTACAACCTTACATGGTCGTATGCAAAGAGTTTATGTGCATGTGTTCCTTTAGTCCAAGTAGTTTACTTTTTATCATACAACAACAACCAAAAGAACTATTTTTAGATGATTCCTACTACCACATACCACGTAATAACCCTACCAAAAAAGAAGGGTAAACAAGAGGGTAAGAAGAACAAGAGCATCAAAAACCATCATTCAATAAACAAACAAACAACAAACAAACATACAAACCATATGAGAACCCCCCACCTTGTTTCTTTCTTGGTGGAAGACTAGATTACTTTCCTTCTTTCTCCTAGGACTTCTAGCAACCTACAATTAAAAACTCTCAAGTTAGAACCCTCATTCTTTTCCTTTCTCTTTTTTTTTTCTTTGATGTTTCTAAAGTAAGATTATGGAGAAGGAAGGGGGTATTTATAGGAGGAGAGAAGGGTGGAGGTTTAAATTGTGCACCTACACAATTGTGCAAAAGCCCTCCCACATATTGTGGGCCGGCCATGCTAGGAGGAGGGGAGAAGTGGGGGAGGTGTTATGTGGGGGGGAGGTTGATGTGGGGGAAGAAATTTTCTAGAAGAAATCCTAATCTCTCATGTCTTGTAACCCTAGGTTTAACTAACAATTAATTCCTAATTAAAAGATAACTCAATTGTGAAAGGAAAAATATAAAAATAAACAAGTAGTCGGATGTTAATAAAATAATATTATTAATAGTCGATCGGGATATTACAGCATGTGGTAGAATGAAATATGACTTATGCAAATTATAAAAGAATGTGTTGTAAAATGAAAGAAATTGTAATTCAAGGTGTTCAATTTCCGCTGTGCTATGTAAAGAATTGATATAACAAAACTTGAAAATTTTTCTGTGTTTTGCTATGTTTACTATTACATGGAGGTAGATGCTGGAAATTGTGCCACGTATTTTCATATTTATTTATTGGAAATTCGGGGCGCTACAATATAGACGCACCCCACTTACGTTTGCCCAAGTTTTATTACATTTCCCGTTATTGCCTATTCTTATGTTTAAACATGAATAAATTATACCACTAGAGTAGCTTACCCTCCTACCGGTCTTACACAAAAATACCGAGAACGACAGCCCAAATTGGCCACTTCTCAAATCAATTATTCATTTTCAACACTTGTCGGGACCTGGGTCTCACTAAGCCTTTAGAATCAACATTTTTTCTTGTTTAACATTATGGGGTACTCATTCCCTTAATTATATTCTCATTTTCCTTTATTCATATTTCATTCAAACTTCCATTCATTCTTAGTTATTCATCAAGAAGTAAAATCTCAAATTATTCATTTTAACAATGCTCTTTCATAATCATCTAAACTTTCTCAATAAAAAGTTAATTAAGATTAATACACAAATCTGTTCGAGATTCATCATTGGAAATTCATTTGCAAAGTAGTAAGTTCAAAATTTGAATACTGCAGTTCATGCTACTTGTAAAATTCATAGAAAATTATATACTTCATGAAACTTACTTTGTGTTCTTTAGATAAAAATAAAGTTATACAAGTCTACTATAACTTTTTAGTTACAAGTTTCTCCAAAATATTATACCTTTAACCCTGAATTCTTTGAAATCTACAGTAGGGTCGAAATATTAAAATACCGCAAATTGTACAGTCTTGTAAAATTCATTACAAATTCAATTCTTTGTGAAAATTTGATTTGTTATACTTTTCAGAAAGGTTAACGAGTTTACTTCAAGTTCTTAGTTTTGGCTTTTCTCAAATTACTTCATCTAAGATGTTGAAATGTGTACAAATTTTCAGCAACTAGTCAACTGCTAACCAGTTCTTAAGTTTAGATTTTATTAAAATAGTAAATGACATTAAAAAATTATGAAATTTTAAATTGATATTCCTGACATACACAAAATTTTCCCATGAAATGTTTAGCTCTAGATTCCATCTAGTTTATTAAACATGTTTTTTTGAAATGCAACTCATATTAAAAACAGCAAGTTTCTTTGCTTAAATTAACAACTTTGTGTACAAATTTATACCCAATTCATTTAATCTAATCATGATGTATTACCATGCACCCAAACAACATCATTTTAACTTATCTACATGACAATCTTTCCACTAGCATGCATTAATTTTCATAATTATATATATTAAACATTCTAAATATCATCATTACAAAATTAACCACAACTCATATGTATAAATAATGTTATACATCAATCATCCTACACATGTATGCTACTACATTTTAAAAAGTTCAAGAAGTCATTCACCTTATAGTTGCAAAAGAAATATGAACTCTTAGCTCCAATAAGAATGAGACTTCCTTCTCCTCCTTAGCAAGCACCGAAAGCTTTTCTTCCTCCAAGCAGGAACTCAAGCCACTCTTTCTTTCTTTTTTCTCTTTCTTTTCTTATCTTTCTTTTCTTTTTGTTTCTTTGTAAATTTGCACTCCCAAGTAGGAGGTAATTATAGGGCTAAATGGGTGAATGAAGTGACACCCGTTACACAAAAATTAAAAACTCATTATCAAAATTAATCACCCACTCACCATTATTACACAAACCCACTCGCAACCTTTCCCCTTCCTCTTAAATTGGCCGGCCAACATAAAGGTGTGCACACACGTGCACGTGCACACCACATGCACACACTTCATTCATTTGTTTATAGTCCAATGTATATATTTTGTTACCTGACAAGTGTGTAAATGTGTATTTAATAAAGAATTTTATCAGGGGCTTTTATTTAGCAATTAGTTTCTTTTGGGCTTTTAAAAATGGATTAAAATCAAAATAAATAACTTAGATAAAATGAGAATAGATATGCATGATACTTAAAAAATTCTTATGGACTAAATTGCTTAAAATTTGCGCGTGAAATGCACGCATAAAAACAAATATTCATATTTGAAATAAAATTGATTAACTGGGAAATGTTTATAAATACTCAGAATATAATATACGAAAAAATATTTATTTTGGTAATGTTACTGTTGCCGCTAAATTTGGTGTGGGGGCAAACAGATAGTATTTGTGGATTCTTAGGGAAACTGAATAGTAAACCTGTATACCTGTTCCGTCGAAGTTTGATCGTCGCTCCCGCCGTACACCTGCAAAAAGTGCGAGACACCGGGGTTGTTCCCGGCGACGCACCCTCCGACGCTCAAGTCAGTAATCTAGGAAGACTATGAAAGAGAGTAAAAACTGGAGAAAGATTGATTACCTCTTAATGGAGATGGATGGGGGGTATTTATAGGCGTCTTTAGGGAACAAATTAGGAATGTAATCCCCGTGATCTGATAAGGAATATACTCCTTGTAACCAGATTGGAATGTAATCCCTAATTCCCAGTGGAGGGATAGGCATGAATCAGGGTCGTTGATTAGGATCTAATTAGAAGCCCTAATTCTATCCCTCTGATCGGGCTTTATTGCTGGTTGAAACCCGCGCCCGATTGAAGCGGATCCGTTTGTGGGTTATTGGGTCTTTAACGAAGAGACCCAGTACCCATCTCAGACCCCGTTGGTAGGTGGAATTACTGTTTTACCCCTGGGCTCCAAGATTCGTGCCCGATTTGAATGGTTCCGATTAACCCTCATTTTTAGCCATATCACGAGCCCCCCACTCCTAAAGGCTGAGCTTGATCAGCCTTTGAGGAGTAGTTTAATTGTTTTAATGGCTAGCGGAGTTGTATCGGAGTTCAAATGAAGGGTTTTGAATCTTGGAGGGGGTAGTGAGGTGATTTTCCAAGTGGATTGGGCTCTGAGTTGCTCATGAGCTCTCATGGTCATGTGGTGTTTTTTGTAGGAACATCCTCTTATCTTCGCAAAGCATCAACTCGTCGTTCGAGGGTCTTAAAAGGTTGTTCTTGGCATCAATTGCTTGTTTAGGAGCTGGAAGATGCCTTCCAAGCCTACAACCGCTTTTCAGGAGTTCTTCCTCATCCCTTCGAATTTTTAATTGTCTTTTTTCGTGACCTCTTGGTGGACGAGTTGGTCGTTTTCCTCCGTTGTGTGGGCTACAAGCTTGTTTCACTCTCCCGACCCCCTCTAGAGTTCGCTGACTAGGGGACCGAGGTCTGCAGGCGGTTCGACACTTCTTTCCAGAGTGGAGAGGGACCTCGGCTTGATTGTGAGCGCTGGCAAGGTACGAGGTCCAAATTTTCCCCTATAACGGGGTCGGTGCCAAGAACGCTCGGCAGCTGGTGCCGAGGTCCATTTTTTCCCCGTAACGGGGTCGGTGTCAAGAATGCTCGGCACCTGGTGCCGAGGTCCATTTTTCCCTCATAATGGGGTCGGTGTCAAGAACGCTCGGCAGCTGGTGCCGAGGTCCATTTTTCCCCCGTAACGGGGTCGGTGTCAAGAACACTCGGCAGCTGGTGCCGAGGTCCATTTTTCCCCCATAACGGGGTCGGTGTCAAGAACGCTCGGCAGCTGGTGCCGAGGTCCATAACTTGTCGTTTTTCGGCATAGGAGTTTGTATCAACTGTGCGCCTTCTGAACTTCTGACAACTCTGACAGATGGGACGTTTATTAAATGCGGTGACCTCTGAGCTTCTGTCAGATGGGATGCTCATTAAATGCAGCGTATGGTTTGGCGTGGTAAACAAGGCAACGATTGAGGTCGCTTTTGTCGTTTTGCGTAAATGGGCCAGTAGTACAAGCCCAATATCCTGGTTTAGCGTGCCCCTCTCTATAAAATGCCACCCCCACTCTCATTTCTCACTTCTCTTCTCTTTTGCTCAGGTGATTATTTGTGCTAAGCGAGAGCTTCCGGTGGTCGACGTTTGTTTTTCCGGCGAAGTTTTTAGGCAGCTAACTTTTCAAGGTAATTTATACTTAGTTTATTCTGTAGACTATGTCTGTTGCTTCTGTCTCCGAGTCGATCTCTTGGTCCAAGCCCTCCCTCGAAGTTGCCGAGGATTCAACTCCTACTAAAGGCAAGAAGGTATTCGGCAAGGATTCAATTGTGGAGGATCCGAAGCGAATGGGGGAGTTCGGACAACTGCCAGGGCCGCTGACCGGGCTTCATAGAGTTCGGCAGCTTCCAGAGGATCAAGCCGAGTGAATCGTCCATGGGAGGGGGAGGTCCTTTGAGGAGAACGCAGCGAGGGAGACGACGGAGGCAGACGAGACGGTGTTAATCCTGCGGGAGGAGGACTTGGCAGTGATCCGAGATTCTTTTCACATCCCGGAGGAGTATGAACTCATGCTGCCGGGTCTCGGGGTTAGGGCCAATTCGCCGTTGGCAGTGACGATGTGTTGCTGGCTGGTCGATGCCTTCATCACCGGGGCTCGCTGCCTCTCCACGCGTTCGTCGTTACCGTGGTGAGTTGGTTCGGGGTCAGCCCTATCCGACTCATGCCGAACGCGTGGTGAGTGATAAATGGCTTCGTTCTCCATTGCCAAGCTGCAGGGATTGAGCCGCAGCTGAACGTGCTTCGGACTCTATATCGGCTCCACCAAGGGAACAAGTTGGAGTACCGGTATTATTTGACTCCGAGGCACGGTGGTAGGCTCGTCATATGCCCCGACTCCATCAAGCATTGGCAGGAGAAGTTCATGATTGTACGGAGTCAGGAGGCTTGGCCGATCCCCTCCAACTGGGTAGAAGGGGTGCCGAAGAGGGCGAGGGCGCTGCCGAAGCTTAGTGTTGAAGAAGAAGAGGCAGTCCGGACTCTCCTAGATCGGCCAAAGTACGATTGGAAGGAGCTTACTTCTCGTTATTTGTAATGCACTAACCAATCTTTATTTTGAATGCAGAGTCGATGGACTACGATGCGGTGCTTGCTTTTAGGGCTGGGCTCGCCAGCAAGGCGCCGAAGAAGTGCAAGAGGGTCGCGCCCAAGTTGCCGACCCCAAAGACTCCGAGGATCATGGCCTCGGTCGAGGAGATGGAGACCCTCGACAGTCCCGTTGCTGCCGTGGCAGGGACTTCGGTTTCAGCTGCTGCCGGCGAGTTCCCCATCACCGCCGCCCTCGGAATGACGACGCCGCCGCTGACGGCAGTAGCCAAGGAGCTCCTGACGGAGGAGCATAAAAGAATCCACATTCCGGACTGGCAAGTCCGGAAGCACGATGGATTCCTCGGCAACACGCTGGCGAGCATGCAGGCCGTCAAGCACCTCGCCACGCTGAAGGACCGAGCCGCCATGGAGGCCGGTCGAGAAGGCGACGATGTCATCGAGATCGCTCGCTCGGCAGTTTCGGTAAGCGTTTGATCTTCGTTATTGTTGAATTTCTTTAACCTCAATTTTTCTAACTCTTTCAGCCCTTCCTTCTTTGTCGCAGATTATTGTCCACTTCGGACACCTCACCGAGAGGTTGACAGCTCTGGAGAAGGAGCTGAAGCAAGAGTCCGACCAGGCTGGTAACAAGAAGGCTCGGATGTCGAATGAGCTCGACAAGCTTCGCGTCGAGCACGAAGGGAGGTCGGCAAGGATCGAGCACCTCGAGGCCGAAGTGGCGAGGTTGGAGAGTGACCTCCTTCGCCAGAAGGAGGGGGCGGCCAAGCAGTTGGCCGAAGCCGAGGAGGCGAAGGCGGCGGCAGTGAAGGCGGCGGAAGACGCAACCTTGGCGAAGGCGCAAGGGTACCTCGCCCAAAACATGGCCAAGGCTTATGCCGAAGCCATCGCCTGGGTGTCGAAGGAGTACCCCGAGGTGGACGTCTCGGGATGGAGGCTGTTCCCGGGCCACGTCGAGGGCTTCGACCCCGAGTCCAAGGGGGAGGATGAAGAAGGGGAGGACGAGACCGATGCCGAGGTCGAAGTCACCAACGAGGTTCCCAGTATCGTGGTTACCCCGTTGGCGGTGGTGTCCCCCTCGAAGAAGTCAACCCCCACTCGCACCCGTTGCCCGGGGAAAGAGGTCGCGCCTTGACTTCGCTCTTCTCTTTTTTTGTTTTTGTTCTTTTTTTTTCTTTTCAAAAAATGTAACGCCTAATAGCGGACTGGCCACCACTGTTTTTTGAAATGAAATGAAATTTTTTTTTGAAGTGTTGGACTTCGGCTCTATGTCTTTAATTTTTCTTCTCTGTTGTCGAAATTTTTGTTTGAAAACTTCTCAAGTATCAGACTTCGGCAGTGTTTGAATTCTTGCTGTTTTCCTCGATCTCTTTTCTGCTCATGGTGGTTACTCAAGACGTCAAGCACGCTCGTTCGGATGATGAAGCTCAAGCCGAGGCTGGCCTAGGGGCGACGAGGTTGTGCCTGGCGAGATGCCGAGAGCAGCTCTACGAAGTCGAGCTCGGATTGCGTCGAGCCGAAAGCGAGCGGAACCATCTTCAGCTAGTCCTCGACCGGCGAGACATCGAGATCCGAAGTTTGGAGAGCAGGATCGCCGAAATGACTCCCACAGGAGAAGATGAATATTCGCCGATTGCTTTCAGTAACGAGCATCAGATTCAGTGCATCCGGCATTACTTGTCCAAAATAACGGCGGAGAGGGACGACCTGCTTTCCGAGATTCGACATTTGCAGACTGTAGAGACGAAGCTTCGGACGGAAGGCGAGAGCTTGACGGCCAAGGTGGCAGAGCTGACGGCGGAACGGGACGAGTTGACAGCCGAAGTCGACGCGATGAAGAGGGCTACGGTTGACAAAAGTATCGAAGTCACTCATCTTCGTCGTCTGATAGCGAGTCGCTCGAGTGTGCCGGACTCTGCGATACCCCCTCGCTTCGAGGTCGACGTAAAGGACGACTCTTTGAGGGAGCGGATCTCCGAGTTAGAGGCGGAGGTCGCTCGCCTAAAACCGCGCTCGGGGCCAATCAACATCAGGAGCACCTCGTGCACTCGCGCGGAGAGAGATCGGGGCATTTCGTTTTACGAGATGGTGACCCGTCAGTGCATCGGCCATCCTAGTTCGGGAGACGCGCAAAGCTCTATGGCAATTTCGTCGAGCGGTGCCTCCATCGGAGCAGCTACTAGAAGCGGTGCCAAGGATTCGTCCCAATTTGCCAGGGTTGGGGTCGCGCTCCGGAGACAAGCGTCATCACCCTCGAGTGTCTTTGAAGCGGAATGCCCCGGCTCCAAGAAAGCACTGAAGACCTCATTTCCAAAAGCTTTTGTATTTTTTAGCCAAGTGTAATAAATCGGCATTGTAACTTTCACTTTTTAACGGCTTGTAATCTCGCTGTGCTTTGTACCGTATCCCATTTATCAATAAAATCTTGTTCCCGAACTTGTGTGTCCCTTGGGGCTTTGTGTAGTCTTTATGTATGTGACTGTGTTCATTGCGCCGAGGTTCCTAGGTCGGCCACTTGCTTGTTCGCGGATCGGTGAGGTGAGCGTTCGGCTAGTGGTGCCAAGCTTTGTTTCGATTGCCTAACCTTGCAATCTTGCGAGGTGAGCTGAACGGTGATGTGTGGAACGCGTTCAAGCTTAAGTGTTTGACCTTGGATCTTTGCTTGTGCGGCTCAACGGTTGCGGGAGCGACTCGAATGGCGAACTACCCCTAGCTCGCTTAGGAGCGAGTTTGCGAAGTAGAATCGAGCCAAGTGTTGGACTCCGAACCATCGTTAGATTAGTTCAACGGTTGTGGGAGCAATTCCGAATGGCGAACTACTCCTAGCTCGCTTAGGAGCGAGTTTGCGAAGTAGAATCGAGCCAAGTGTTGGACTCCGAACCATCATTAGATTAGTTCAACGGTTGTGGGAGCAATTCCGAATGGCGAACTACTTCTAGCTCGCTTAGGAGCGAACTTGAGAAGTAGAATCGAGCCAAGTGTTGGACTCCGAACCATCGTTAGATTAGTTCAACGGTTGTAGGAGCAATTCCGAATGGCGAACTACTTCTAGCTCGCTTAGGTGCGAACTTGAGAAGTAGAATCGAACCATGTGTTGGACTCCGAACCATCGTCAGATTAGTTCAACGGTTGTGGGAGCAATTCCGAATGGCGAACTACTTCTAGCTCGCTTAGGAGCGAACTTTGCGAAGTAGAATCGAGCCAAGTGTTGGACTCCGAACCATCGTTAGATTAGTTCAACGGTTGTGGGAGCAATTCCGAATGGCGAACTACTTCTAGCTCGCTTATGTGCGAACTTGCGAAGTAGGATTGAGCCAAGTGTTGGACTCCGAACCATCGTTAGATTAGTTCAACGGTTGTGGGGGCAATTCCGAATGGCGGACTACTTCTAGCTCGCTTAGGTGCGAACTTGAGAAGTAGAATCGAGCCAAGTGTTAGACTCCGAACCATCGTTAGATTAGTTCAACGGTTGTGGGGGCAATTCTGAATGGCAGACTACTTCTAGCTCGCTTAGGTGCGAACTTGAGAAGTAGAATCGAGCCAAGTGTTGGACTCCGAACCATCGTTAGATTAGTTCAACGGTTGTGGGAGCAATTCCGAATGGCGGACTACTTCTAGCTCGCTTAGGTGCGAACTTGCGAAGTAGAATCGAGCCAAGTGTTGGACTCCGATCCATTGTTAGATTAAAGAGTTAAAAGCAGAGAGATGTAAACAATAGTTAAAATATGAAAAGACTTTATTCATTAATGACTAATAATTTGGATGCTTCTAAAGTTGCTAGCCGTAATTACAAGGAAAAAATGAAAAAAATCACTACAAGTAGCAGGAAAGGAACGGTTCGACATCTCGAAGTACTTAGAGAGGCGTTGGTATTCTCTCTTGGTATTTTAAGAGATGGTCGGCATTCCAAGTCCTGGGGATCTCCCTGCCTTCGAGATCTTCTAGTCTGTATGTGCCGGGATGGATTACTTTGGAGATCTTGTAAGGTCCCTCCCAATTTGGGGCCAATTTGCTTTTCTGTCCTGAGAAAGAGATGGCCAACCTTCGAAGGACCAGGTCCCCTTCTTTGAGGCCCGTGGGGCGGACTCTCTTGTTGTATGCTAACTCGATCCTTCTTCGGTAGCTTTGTTGACGTATGGCAGCTTTTTCTCGGCTTTCGTCTATTAGGTCTAGACTTGCTCTGAGCTCTCTGGCATTTTGCTCTTCTTCATAAGCTATCAGACGAGGAGAGGGTATTCCGACCTCTAGGGGGATGATGGCCTCGGACCCATAGGTGAGATTGAATGGGCTCTCTCCTGTTGGGGTCCGTTTCGTGGTGCGGTAGTTCCACAGCACATTGGGAAGCTGATCGACCCATAAGCCTTTGGAACACTTGTCTAACCTCTTCTTAATGCCGGAGAGGATCTGTCGATTAGCATTTTCGGCCTGGCCATTCGACTAAGGGTGGGAGACGGAAGAGAACCAATGTTGGATGGCAAGGTCTTCGCATAAAGCTCGGAAGGCAGCCCCCGTGAACTGGGTTCCGTTATCCGTTATTAGGACCCTGGGGACGCCAAATCGGCAGATCACGCTCTTCCAGAAGAATTGAACGACCTTGTTCTCAGTGATCGTGGCCAGGGGCTCGGCCTCTATCCATTTCGAAAAATAGTCGATCGCCACGACTAAGAACTTGAACTGTGCGGGAGCTTGCGGAAACGGCCCTAGTAAATCCATCCCCCACATTGCGAAGGGGATCGGACTTGATAGGGAAGTAAGTGGAGCATGTGGGAGGCATCGGATATCGGAATACTTCTGACAGGAGCTGCATTACCGAACATGTCGTTCAGCGTCTCGGCGGAGAGTGGGCTAGAAATATCTGTAGTTCAACACTTTGCATGCTAGGGCTCTGGAACCTGAATGTGCCCCGCCGATGCCCTCATGAAGTTCTTGCAGGGCGTAGTCGGCTTGCCCAGGGGAGAGGCACCTCAGGTAGGGCCGGCCGTCTACCTGTGTGAAGGAGCGTTTATATAGGACACCTCCGATTAGTGTGTAACGCTCGGCTCGGGTTCTAACTCTTCGTGCTTCCTTAGGATCTTCGGGGAGGAGCCCGTCCCTCAAGAATTCGACGAGGGGTTTCATCCAATTGTCTTCGAGTAGGACAGGCAACGTCTCTATAGAGTCGAGAGTTTCGTCCTCTATGCTCGGCTTCAGAAGGACTTCTATCAAAACGGTCTGCTCGAGACCTTGAAGGGAAGAGGAGGCTAATTTGGATAGGGCGTCGGCCTGAGCATTTTCTTCTCGGGGGATCCTTTGGATGAGGGCCACTTCAAACAGTGCCATAAGGCTCTTGACTTTGGCTAGGTACTTAACCATCCTGTCATCGCGTGCTTCATACTCACCGAGGACCTGATTGACGACTAGCTGGGAGTCGCTAAAGATCCGGAGGCGTTACGCCCCTGCATTTCGGGCCATTCCAAGGCCGGCTATGAGTGCCTCGTATTCAGCTTCGTTGTTCGAGGCTTTGAAGTTTATACGGAGGGAGTATTGGAGGATGAAGTCATCCGGGCCTGCCAGAATGACCCCTGCCCCGCTTCCCTCATTGCAGGAGGATCCGCCAACATAAACCGACTAGACGGGTGGTCCCTTCACTGTTTTGCTGGACTCGGGGATAGTACTCTCAACTATGAATTCGGCTAGCGCTTGAGCCTTGATCGCGGTCCGAGGCTGATAAGTTATATTGTGTCAGCTCAGCTCGATAGACCACTTCATAAGGCGACCCGAGGTTTCGGGCTTGTGGAGGACCTGCTTCAGCGGCTGGTCGGTAAGAACGACCACCGAATGGGACTGAAAATACGGGCGAAGCTTCCTCGCGGCCATCACCAGGGCATAAGCCATCTTTTCTATCTTCGGGTATCGGAGCTCGGCATCCCGAAGCACCTTGCTGACATAGTAGATGGGCTTCTGAGCCCGGTCTTCTTCCCTCACTAAAACTGCACTGAGGGTCTGCTCGGAGGCTGCCAGGTAGAGGTAGAGGGGTTCGCCAGGGATCGGTTTGCTAAGGAGTGGGGGATTGACGAGGTAAGCCTTGAGCTGGTCGAAGGACTCCTGTTGCTGCTGGCCCCATTCGGAACCTTTAGCCCCCCTGAGGGCCTTGAAGAAAGGGAGGCATTTCTCCCCGGACTTCGAGAGAAAGCGCCCTATGGCGGCTAGGCGGCCTGTTAATCTCTGTACTTCCTTAACATTTTTGGGAGGGGCCATGTCTGATATGGCCTTGATTTTCTCCGGGTTTGCTTCAATTCCTCGTTGGCTAACCATGAAGCCGAGAAACTTCCCTGACGAAACGCCGAACGCACACTTGTTCGGGTTGAGTCTCATATTGTGCTTTCTCAAAACGTCAAACGCTTCTTAGAGGTCAGTCACATGATCAACGCCTCGGATGCTTTTCACAAGCATATCGTCAACATACACCTCCATGTTCCGACCGATCTGAGACTGGTAAACCTTGTTGACGAGGCGTTGGTATGTAGAACCTGCATTCTTCAGACCGAACGGCATGACTCTGTAGCAATAGAGGCCTTGGTCGGTCACAAATGAGGTCTTTGGGATATCCGGAGGGAATATCCGAATCTGATTGTAGCCTGAAAAGGCATCCATGAAGCTGAGGAGCTCATGTCCCGAGGTTGCATCAATCAGAGTGTCAATACTCGGAAGAGGGAAGGGGTCCTTGGGGCAAGCCTTGTTGAGATCGGTAAAATCAATACAAATCCTCCAAGTCCCATTGGACTTCTTCACCATCACTACATTTGACAACCACTCGGGATAGTTCACCTCTTGTATGAACCGGGCCTTCAAGAGCTTGTCCACCTCCTCTTTAATTGCCAGCTGACGCTCGGGGGCGAACTTGTGCCTCTTCTGCTGAACCGGTTTGGACCCCGGAACAACGCTCGGTGGTGGACTAAGAGCTCTTCGGAGATTCCGGGCATATCCGCAGCTGACCAAGCGAAGAGGTCTCGGTTCCTTCGGATGCACTGTACAATTTCCGAGCCTAGGGCGGATGGGAGGGTCTTACTAACAAAGAACTTGCGAGTTGGGTCCTGCTCAGAGAAGAGCACTTCCTCCAATTCGTCCACCGGCTCGGACGTCGGTCGAGCAGCATCTTGAGGGATTTCCAGAGTTTCTATGGAGAGGACTGGTCCGAGGGTAGAGGTCATGTAACACTTACGGGCCGTTTCCTGATTGCCCCTTACTTCCCCGACCCCGGCCCGGGTGGGGAATTTCATCTTAAGATGGTACGCTGAAGGGACGGCTTCCAGAGCTGCTAGGCCGGGCCGACCCAATATGACGTTGTAGGCGGCAGGGACATCCACCACCATGAATTCCATTGGCTCCGTTCGGGTGGTAGGAGTTTGGCCAGCGGTTACATCGAGGGTGATCACCCCTTCGATAGTCACCGGCACTCCCGTGAACCCATGGAGAGTGTAGCCGGCGGGGTTGAGTCTATCTCGGGAGAGCTTTAGGCCTTTAAAAGCGTCGAGGAAGAGGATGTTAACGGAGCTGCCATTATCCACTAGGATCCTCTTTGAAGTTCGCCATGTAGAGGCTGATGACAAGTGCGTCACAATAAGGGGTGCGAACTCCTTCAAGATCTTCGTCTGAGAATGTGACAGGCACTCCGAGGCATTTGGGAGGAGGGGTGGCTCGGACCGAGTTGACTTCTCTTATAAATGCCTTCCGAGAGGAGTTTGAGGAGCCCCCCATTGGGTCCCCATGAATGAGGTGGATGACTCGCTCTTCCTCGAAGTCGGGCGTCTCATCTCGTTCCGGATGCTTGTTAGCCCCCCGGGGTGGGGGAGGAAGTTCGGCTCGGTCCTTTCTTACGAGCCTGCTCAGCTGCTCCCTCTGGATAAGGGCTTCTATCTCATTCTTCAAGGCACGACAATCATTGGTGTCGTGCCCATGGTCCCGGTGATAACAGCACCATTTCTCTTTATCTCTTTTCTTGGCAGGGGTGTTCATCCTCAGAGCGGGAGGTATGATCCCTTCCTTTTCGACTTCCATCAGAATGGTAGAGACATTAGTGGTGAGGGGAGTGAATTTCTCGAATCTAGGGGGAGGTCGGCACTGGCCGGCATTATCCTTCTGGAGCTTCTTGGCTCCTTCCTATTCTGTTCCCTTTCTCTTAAACCTGGAGGAAGACCCCTCCCAGTTGGGCCGATGCTCGGCTTCTTCGGCCCGAATGTACTTTTCACTATGGAGGAGGAGGTCAGAGAAGTTTTGTGGGGGCTTCTTGGCGAGGGAGGAGCGGAGGTTGGAATTGAGGACATTAGATTGAAATGCTGCCACAGCGACCGATTGGTCGAGGGATGCTATGGACCTGGCTTCAGCTGTGAACCTTTTCACATAGTCTCTCAATTTCTCACCCTTCTTCTGGTGGAGGTGCAATAGCGAGATGCTGGTCTTCTCAGCTCTTCGGCTACTTACGAAATGGGTGACGAAGAGGGTCTCGAACTGCTCGAAGGAGAATATTGAGGAGGGGGCAAGGCGAGAGTACCATTCTCGAGCTGGGCCCTTGAGAGTTGAGGGGAAGGTTTTGCAGAGGAGGGTATCGGAAGCTTGATGGAGGAGCATTAGGGTCTTGAAGCTTTCGATGTGATCAACGGGGTCAGTTTCCCCGAAGTAAGTCTCGAATTGGGGAGGTTTAAAACCGATCGGCACAGGTGCATCCATAATGGTTCGGGAGAAAGGAGGTCTGCTAGGACGAAGGGTTCTTCCTCTAAGTTCTTCTTCTCGGTCTAACTGGCCCAGACGCCTCTCCATCTCATCGAGACGACAGTATACAGTGTCATCCCTTCGACGGTAATCAGTCGAGCCTCTAGAATCGTCTTCGTACGAGGGAGAGCGAGGGCTACGGCAACGGTAACTCCGGGAGCAACGGGGACTTGGAGTACGCCGGGAGTTGCTAGGAGCAGGAGGAGGAGACGGGGACCGTCGGCAAGGGCTTCGGACCGGAGGAGGCGAGGGAATCTTGGGTGCATTGTTGTTGGGACGGAGATTGAGGGCTTGTAGGACGGTCGCTTGGAACTGCTGGAACTCGGCACGGGTGATGGGTGCCTCCTCGTTCCTAGGCTGTTACCGTCCTGCAGGGGAGTGTGGCCTTCTTTGGTAATGCTTAGGGGATTCTTTCCGCCCCCTTCGGATAGGGGACCTTCTGTATTCTCGGCGGCGAGGAGACCGCTCATCCGGACGGCATTGGCGGGAGGTTCCCTCTCGGGCCCGCTTTTCATCCAGATGGCAGGCGAAGATCATCGTCCTTCTGCCGATTGAGGGCGGTATTGTGGAGACCAGAGGCTCGGGGATGATGGGAGGCCATAGAATCCGAAGAGGCGTTGTGGATGGAGACGTGGTCCTGGTGAAGAGGTTGTTTCTGAGGGTTAGGACCCTTAGGAGGTGGCTGATTTGGAGGAGGAAGGTCCTGTTGGAGCGGGTCTTCCGCTGGAGGAGGAAGTTGCCCTTGCTGTTGGGTGGGCTGGATGGGAACTTCTTGCTGCTGATCGGGGTTAGGTCCTCTGTTAGACCCTCTCGATCTGACTTTCCTAGGAGGCATGGCTGGAGAAGATCTGTTCAATTGGAAGAGGAGAGGTTTCTATTCGTTAGTTTCCCACAGACGGCGCCAATCTGTTGCCGCTAAATTTGGTGTGGGGGCAAACAGATAGTATTTGTGGATTCTTAGGGAAACTGAATAGTAAACCTGTATACCTGTTCCGTCGGAGTTTGATCGTCGCTCCCGCCGTACACCTGCAAAAAGTGCGAGACACCGGGGTTGTTCCCGGCGACGCACCCTCCGACGCTCAAGTCAGTAATCTAGGAAGACTTTGAAAGAGCGCAAAAACTGGAGAAAGATTGATTACCTCTTAATGGAGATGGATGGGGGATATTTATAGGCGTCTTTAGGAACAAATTAGGAATGTAATCCCCGTGATCTGATAAGGAATATACTCCTTGTAACCAGATTGGAATGTAATCCCTAATTCCCAGTGGAGGGATAGGCATGAATCAGGCCTGTTGATTAGGATCTAATCAGAAGCCCTAATTCTATCCCTCTGATCGGGCTTTATTGCTTGTTGAAACCCGCGCTCGATTGAAGCGGATCCATTTGTGGGTTATTGGGTCTTTAACGGAGAGACCCAGTACCCATCTTAGACCCCGTTGGTAGGTGGAATTACCGTTTTACCCCTGGGCTCCAAGATTCGTGCCCGATTTGGACGGTTCCGATTAACCCACATTTTTAGCCATATCAGTTACGAATATTTCGTGTAACAGTAAAATTTATGTAATCGACACGTGTATTGAAAGCATGTGCAATGTATGTAAAAATACAAAGATTAAAATTAGTATTTTTGAGTTGGCTAAAAATAGGATTGAAATAAGTTTTGAGAAAACGGAAAACATATAAATAATCAGAATAGGACATTTATATAAAAATAAGTTACGAATATTACTCGTAATGGTACAAAATACACGTGCGTAACACACTATGGCAAAATTGTCATTACTCAATTTTGCGGGGTGTTTCACTGTCAATTTATAACATCATTGAAAATTTTATTTGAAGAGGTGGATAAACAATCTATTTTACATAGAGAATGTTTAAGTTTAAATGTTGGATAAGACTATGAAACTAGCGATACAAATAACTGAGTTGTGTGAACAAGGGAATAATTGAGTATACAAATGAATGAACTTTAAAATGAGAATAAAGAGGGTTTGGATAACCCATGATGTTATGAATATGAACTGCATAGATTCTAGAGAGTGAGCGAGACCTAGAATACCGGCAGTTGTGATTATGAAAGTTTGAGAAATTGCAAGTGTTGGATAATGTTCTCGTGTGTTGATTTAAGTTAGTAGGAGGGTACGCTAGCTATAGGTGATATTATTTTATGTTCGAACTTAAGGACATGCACTAGAAAAGGATATGTAATGAAGCTTGAGCAAACGTGAGTGGGACGGCTCTATATAGTCGGGCAGATGTATTCCTGGACTATGGTTACAGTCGGGCGGATGTATTCCAGGACTGTGTTTTTCATGGGAGACAAGTCTCAATTATTTCCAAGACTATGAATGATCGGGCGGATGTACTCCGGGATTAGGAATAGTCGAGAGGAAGGGAGACGGATTGTAGCGCTTGTTATTTTTATAAAATCTTAAAATATATGTTTTTACACATTTTATGTGATTTTGAGGATTTATTTACATATATCTTAGTTTATTATATTCTTATTTCATAGAAAAGTGAATTGGACCGAAATGGAAATTTTTTTTGAAAAGATAGGAGTTTTGAAGTTAGATTTCTCGGAGTTAAAAAATCCGTTTTGACCCGAATTTTTTCTGGGACGTTTGTACGATATTGGAGGGAAATCAAATGCCAGTTAGAGAAATTATTAGATTATAACATGAAGCTGGAATTAGGTAATACCTATGTATTGTTAATATCTTGACACATCTCATAATAATTTATATATATTTCTTTTATTTCTATTGATTATAACTACTGATATTGATTTCAAATATGCATAGAAATGCATTCTAATATTATTTTATGTTCATGATGTATTTTAGTGATTTTTGACAGAAATATGCTAGAAACTTGAACTAGGAGGTATATAATTAAACATAGGGTCAAATAGGGACCTATATAAAATTTTACCTTCTTATTTTCATGAGACTACCCTCCCTCTTCCCCCCCCCCCCCCCCATTCTGAAAACCTACCAACCCCCCCCCCCCCTCGACCAAAAACTGCGGTTCCAAAACCCTAGCTTTCTAACTGATTTTTCAAGAAATTTTGAGGGTCTTGGCTAATTTTGAGCTGCACTACTCAATTATGGAGTCTGTTTGCACCGATATGGCTTCTATGGTGAGAAATTGTCAAACCCAATTTTATGCGCTTTTATGATTTTTAGTTTTATTGCTAGAAAATGATATAGTATGGAGAGTAGATGATGCTGGCAATTATAGAGGAAGAAAATTTGTTAGGAAAATGGTTGGTTTGTAAATTGTAAATTAATTAGTGTGTTGGTATTAAAATTAACGGATAATAAATAGAAAAATTAATAACAATGAGTAATAGAAAGCATTGTAAATTAAGGGGAACAATTTACAATGAATTCCGATGCAATTTTATGGAGTTAGAAACCCGTCGGAAACACACAAAAATACGTGTATAACTTGTATGCATACCAGGAGTTTGACGAAATGTCTGAATGAAATATGAGTGATAGTTTGATGGAATTTGAGATTTATTTACTCTCAATAATATTGTTTATTCTAAAATTAAGAAATTTGGCTAATTGGATAAACGAAAATAGAAAATTGGCGGCTTTTCAATTAAAATACCTCCGATTGGTAAGTGCAATTTTGAATTGGGATCCGAATTTGACATTTAATAATTTGGCATCCTTACACACGTTATTTATAACGTGTGGGTGAAGACGAATTCGAATTTGGAAGTAGATAGCTTGCGTTTTGAATGTTTGGCTAAAAAGTTCTATAATTTTTCATATAGGTGTGAAAAAGTGAATTTTGATAGGCTACCAGGCGAATGTGGGATATCGTTTGCTCGATTCGTCAGGTGAGTATGCTTATACTAGGTAGATACCTTGTTTTGACAAAATTTTATACGTATTCGATGTGGTTTGTTTGAGTTATAGCCAAATGAAGAATTAACAGAAAATACAAAATTGGGTTATATAGTAAATTTACATGATTTTGAATATTTGGTGTTATGGGTGATATATATTGTGTATATATATCTATATAATAAAACACAAATAAAGCTATCAAGTGGCTCACCTTCAATTGAAACTAAATCAACAGCTCAGATTCACTCTCCCAAAACATATTCCCTCTAAAAAGTTTTTCCCCAAAACCAAAATTTTTCTCCCAAAATTACATTATTACTATCTCTCTCTTTTCTTGTAACCCCTGTTTTCCCAGAAAGGTATTTTTCGATATTTTCTGTATTTAAAATTTTCGCAAATTATTTTTATTCTAAAAATTAGATTTTTTTCATAAGTTATATTCATAAATTATTGTATTAATTTTCTTATTGGATTATTTTCATTTTATATTATTTTTTCTTACATTTTTGACCTCCGTGTGTTGTTTGTACGCCGATCGTCCGTTTTCCGCCATTTCGAATTCTTTTTCGCATTTTCTTGGTCTCATTCATATTTGTTAATTATTTTGGGTCATGGTGAATTTTTAGAAGTGTTTTGGCCAATTTGAGATTTTTGGCCCTTAAGGAGATTTTTAGGAGCCATAGGATTCATTGTATTTTGTATCTCCATTCGAAATCTACCCAATATCCATTACCCAATTGTATACCTATTGTTTCATATTGATATCCACTACCCATTAACCCATATTTGATCTCCTATATATATCCCTAAACACTAATTAATCCCTAACCCTAATATTCTCTCTCCCTCTCCTATTCTTTGCCGGCTACCCCTCTTGCTCTCACCCGGCCTGCATCTCCTAGCCCCCAGGCCGACCCTCCCTCTATTCTCCCTTTGCCTTGGCCGACCACAAACATCACCCCCTTCCACCATATAATACAACTCCGCCTCCAAAAACCCTTCTCTCCTCCCTTTGTGTGGCCGAACCCTACCCAAAACAGCCCCCAACCATCTCATAACAGCCCCCATCTTCCCTCTTCGCTGATTTGGAGTAGTGGGTAGCGTCCGTTTAAGTTCGTGCTTCAAGGAGACGATCGTATGCAAGATTCGGTTCGTGGGTTCGCTTGGAATCGCGCGTGGAAGGACTTTTGTTCGTGGATTTTCATTGCTAGGCTTCGTAGCATCGTGTTCATCGTCAAAGAGGCAAGTAACTTGTACTTAAATTTCTTAGGTTGATACAAGTCGAAAGTTCACACATAGGATAGTTGGGACTAGAGACGGCCAAAGATCATGTTTTTAATTGTGGGTTTCGTCTCTATTGTTCAAAACAGGCCATAGACGACTTAGGACATGAAGTTTGATAGGTTTGTGCCTTAGGATTCACCCAAACGCGATTTTGATCGCGTATGCGACATATTGTGTACCCGATGTATGTTGAACACCCATATGAGAAATACTATATTTTGACATGTTAGATACCCTCCATTATGACATTCGGACCATGGGTAGACAGCGTTTTGAATTTGGAAGAGTTTGGATGATTTTTGAGGAAGTTATGACGTTTTGAAGTTTAGTTGAGAAATCTGGAAATTTGGATTGAACTGAATTGATTGTTGTTTTTACCTGAATTAGAGTCCGAATCTCAACATGGCTATTTCTGAGTAATTTGTAGAGAATTGAATCTAATTTCTAATCCCACTAATTTCACCCTGTTTGGAGTTTGTATGAATTAGTTATGATTATTTTAGTAACTGTATGCCGGTAGTTCCCAGATTCATTTCGGGGTAGATTTTATCACCAATTTATTTTCAAGATCCAAGTTAGACATAATTTCATGCCACAAGATTTTGTCCAGTGTTTCACCATGATGTTAGGTAGTTCTCTGATTTTTGTGGTAATTAAAAGATGAGTTTTGAGTGATGCCTTACGTCCTTCTCTATAGATCGCTTTTGCTGTAAACTGCGTGTGATTGTATGTTGAATGCCGTGTTCACCTTATTTCTAATTACTGTATGAATATTTCATGTGAGATATGAAAGTTGGGTAATTGTGTATACTTTCATCCCGTTTTGGCGGAAGTGGATTTTGATGCGCTGTGTGCAAGATATGCATGATTTTGTATAGCGGTGTTGAAGAATTCCAGATCCATCAAAACTGTGTTATGTGTTACTTTCTATTTTTGAAAACATGTCTATACTTTCTGGGAAAATATGAAAATTTATATTTTGAGACTATACTTATAGGGGATTACCCCAGAATTTTCGTGGATTTAATTAATGACTTGTATGCTGTTTCCATGTGGTTTAAGTTATTTCCCCTGTTTTCAGGCTGTACATGCACTACAAAAGGTCACTCAATGGCCGGCGTTTTTTCCAGGATTGGCCGGCGTTTTTAAAACCCCGCCCATTCGTTAATGGCGTTTCGTGAAGCGCCGCCGCAAGCGCCGTCCTTGCCGCTGCCGGGGAATCTTGTTCGAATCCCCGGCGCAAATGAAACGCCGGCCATAGTTTGAGAAATCCCCGGCGTTTCAAAACGCCGGGGATTTACTTTTGATTTTTCCAAAAAACACACCGTTATTGAACATACCTCGGCGTTGGTAAACGCCGGGGAATGTTTCATTCTTTCTTCACTGCATTTTATCACACAAACTCCACAAATTCTCACAAATTATCACAAAGTCCACTACTCCACAAATTATCACAAACTCCACTACTCCACAAATTATGAAACTCACAAATAATCAATGCACCAAAAGAATCAAATTTTACACATAGTAGTACATTACATAATATGATTTATAGCACATAGTAGTACATTACATTTACATACAAGTTCGTTTTACGCTTGCTAAAAAAGGAAGCACAGGAAAGGGGGGTAAAAATCACTGGAAGCCATACATATCATCTTTAATCTGATGTTCCTGCTTCGAATGCTTGCGACCTCCATGCCTCTCTTCATGATTTCTCATTGTTTCTCTTGATACTGTGCCATCTCTGCACGGTTTGTAGCCTTGTGAATAGCTCTTGCCATGTTTATTCTTGTGTCGATGACCATGTGTGTGGCTCTCATTCTTACGGTGATGGTGACCACTTAGAACCAAACCAGTCGGGTTGTGTCGATGAAGCGCATAGTGGTAAGATGGAGTGCTACTTCTTCGCTTATGGTGCAATCGAGGAGGATGAGTTCTTCCCTTGTGATCCATTTTGTAATCTTCATCGTGGTGATAATGAATACGGGACTGACTAATACCTTTCCCATGCTTTTTAGGAGTTTCAATTTCTTGGCTTTCACCATCCCAGCAGTCGTAAAGACAATCAAAGAGTCCTTTTTAATGGAACAACCACAGGAGCACGATAACTACATTTCAAGATACAACTGCTGTTCAAATCGATCATATCGGAAACAGTACTAGATCCTAACTAGATTAATTGTAAATGAACAATATAAAGATAATATGAACCTGTTGGGAAGATAGCCAAGAGTAACCCGAAAAGTAATATCCAGCTCACGCATATATATTGTATGTGACAGCGGAAGTCAAAGAACCCCGAGCATTTATGTCTGCACGATGAATAGAAATTTAGGTGAGAGAAGTGCATCAAATAAAATTTACAAACTAACCAAAGCATATTATGAGAGTGTTTTCTAGATTAAACATGTAAGAGAAAACTACTACTTGATGTCTTTAAACATCGTATTTGATATGTATTTTCTTAGTCATTTATTTGATGTTAGATGGCTCTGTTGGCATATTCATTCCCAAATCGACATATAACTATGAGGTGCTCTTGCCTCTAACCCACCGCGCTAATGAATTCAATTTTCTTTTAGCCAAATGATAATTTAGAGTTCTATCTAAGAAGTATTATATATGATGAAGAATTCCTTTCAGATTAGTGTGGCAAGAAAATACAAATGTGAGTACACATACCTACATGTTTTACCTGTAAAAAAGTCAGCCAATCCATTCCATATTGTTTTCAACAGTTTCCTGATTGATTCAAAAAATCCATCTATGTCATTCTTCTTCGGTTCATCTGCAGTGACTATCTGCAATACTTGGACAAAAATTATATAGATGTGACGAGAATGGAGAAACACAACTTAAACTGACATATAAAAAACCATGCTACAGGATTATAAATTATCACAAATTCTAATTTTCAAAGACCCTCAAAAGAATCCACCCCAACTTCATCTTTCTCATTAGGTGAAACCATTCATACTGAGGAGTGTACACACTTGGAAAGAGAAAAACAAAAAGCTAAATAAGATCTATACTAAAGAAAAGCATTAGTACTTCATTTATCAACACGATAGAAATTAAGTGCTCTATTTTTCTTTTAAATTGATTTAACAACTCTAATTTATCATCAGTAATCAATGTTACCTTAACGACTCTGATTTAACAAAATTATCAATGTTGTCCAAGCAATAGGAATTGTATACAGAAACAAAGTTAGACTTTTACAGATAGAAGCAGGATTACACTGCCATAAGAAAAGAAAAAAAAAAGTAGTTTTCATTTCTAAACGAAAATATAAATCTCCAGTGTTCCTCTCTCTCCTTTTTCTTCCACATTTCCTCCACATTTCCTTGCCTCTATCAGGATTTATCTCATATGGATCTGATAATTTTTTGCTGGATGATCTTCAGCCAGCCATGGAAGCAGCAATGAAATACAATATATTAAATACAGTGCTTAATTAGAAATACTTTTCATGCCGCACACTAATTGCAGAAAAACAATAATTGCAGTTACACGAGAGTATGTTATTAAAGCCTTGCTATTGTTATGTTCTCATACGCAGATTTCTTTCAATTCAAGATCTAATTGTAAGTTTAATATACCTCATCAACAAAGAAGCAAAGACTACCAAAATTAACTTCGGAGGCACCTTTCAAGCAATTATATATGAAACTTACATTGCTTTCATCACCTTCAAGAAACAACTTCAACCGCTTCATAGACCTCTGCCCATATTCAAACAGGAAAGGAGAAACTTTATCCACTATGACTTCAATGTTCTTCTTAGGAAGGAATCTATAACAAAATGTCAACCAAAATCTAGTTAACACAAACAAAATGAAGTTTCCCTTTCCATCATTATACTTAAAACTTCGAGTCTATCAGTGATAAAAAAAGCTTAAAAAAACTTCGAGTCTACCAATATAAATTCGACAGTGTACCATCTCAACCTAAACATCAAGGTAGAAAAAATTCATTTCAAAAAGAAAAAGAAACATCATGACTAATAATTTGCGAAGAAAACATTCCAAAAATAACATGATTAATCAAATTAATTAAATGCTAATAAACTGCTAAGATCGGGATAAAATTAATGATAACAAGAATCCACTGCGACTAACTCCTCTAACCTCTACTAAATCAAATAAACAACAACAACAACAACAACAAAAAACACCAAATAATTCTAAATCAAACTAATGAGCAAATCAAACTCATATCATTATTGTAGCTCAATCAAACTAATGAGCAAATCCATACCTAGGGTTCCAGAAGGAGAGAGGACGACGGCGGTGGAAGCGAACAACGACGACGGCGGAAGCGAGATTGGGGGTTTAGCCAATCGAATTAGGGTTCGCGAGATTGGGGATTTAGCCAATCGGTAAAAATCGAATTAGGGTTTAGCCGAGAAGAATTGAGCGAGATTGGGGGTTTCGGAGAGAAATCAAAGAGGGAAATCGACGCGGATTAATAACGAAATCGAAGAGGGAAAAGAATTGAGCGCGAAAGCGAAAAGAGAAAGAGGGAAGTAGCGAAAGCGAAAAGAGAATGAGGGTGGGTGTGGGGTTTTATCAGATGGGATATATCCCCAGCGTTTGAAAGCGCCAGGGATTGTTAATAGGCCAGTGCAATTTACTAAGCGCCGGGGTTTCTTTGGATCCCGCTGGCGCTTTCGTTAAAGCGCCGGGGAATGTCCCGGCGGAATATTTAAGCGCCGGCATTGTTTTGCCGGATATTCCAGTACCTTTTGTAGTGATGAAAGCTGTGTTGAATTGTGCTTTGAGTCGAGATGTTGTGAAATAGCATATAGAATTATTATACCCTGTTAGAAGCGTGTGAAAGTCTAGTTTCCAGTTCCTTCGACGGATCATGATTTGCACACCTGTAGATCTTTGGATCACTGATTTTGTACAGACTGGTCTTGCTGTCCTGATTATAAACATACACTAAGTTGCTCGTATTAGTGATTGTTTGGTTCCTATACTTGCTGATCTAATTCCCTGATTATAACCTGTTAGTTTGACATCATTTAGTACACTCTCAAGCCTGTTGATGATCTTAATAATAAAAGTAATCAAGCCGGGGTTTAATGGGAAACATCTAGTAGTGGATAGTGCAGAAACGTGTACTCGGAAGGGGGCCCGTGTTTCCCATATTTGGAATTGGGTATATGATTTGGATTATTTGGAATTTGGTATATGATTTGGATTATTTGGAATTTGGTATATGATTTGGATTACTGTTCCTGTACCTGAGTATACTGCCCTTCTATGGTCCACTATGAAATCTAAAGCGAAACTGCATTGACTGTAACAACCATGTGATAAAAAGATGGCACATGAAGTGTTACCTAGATAGTAATAATACAAGATATTAATACATGATTACATGTTACCTGTATACCTATTACCTGATTATCCTGATATTCCTGTTACCTGATTTCCTGATACTGGATACATACTTACCTGACTACTGATTATCTGATAATTATACATGCTACCTGTTTACCTGTTGACTTTATATTTGACATATGTTACCCTTACCTGTTAGTATATCCTGTGGTTAGTTAGTTCTCTGTGCTTGTATCCTATTCTATTTTGTGACCCGAACTTGCCATTGACGGGTACTGTGTTTTCTCTTTTCCTTTTTCCTGCATTCGTTGTATTGCAGATTTTGGAGGACAGGTTCCTAAAGGTATTGGCAAGATGAGAGGCTAGAGGCTAAATTTTGCTAATTGCTATTCCTGTTACTTATTTTGGACAATATTGTATTTTGAACTTGTATTATTCCTTGTATTTGGGCAATGTGACCCAAGATTATTATGTAATTCAGATCATGAATATTTGAGATTAATGTGTTTTATTTCAAGTATTCTTGTTGGTATTTGGTTCATAAGTGCATGTGGTTGATCTTTTTCTGGCTTCCGACTCTGATTTTACTGTGATATGTTGTAAAGAATTCCTGAACAGCTTAAGGATGATTATATTCATTCGCTGGGCTTGTGTTACGTGCCCGTATTCTCTATTTTTGGGAAGCGGGGCGTGACATTTCTCTTCAATTTTTCATATTTCTCTCTTTCTCTCTCTCCCTCCCTCTCTCTCTCTTTCTCTCTCTATTTACTTACAAATTTAGATTTTTAGATTTCAGGTTTGTAAATTTTTAAAATTTTTATGTTTTTTATTGCTCATGTTATATTGAAAGGGTAAAAGGGATATCTTCTCAACAGTTAAATTTCATCATTTTCCACCCTCAAAGTTCTAAGAAGTTGGATTTTACACCCTCATTTATAAATATTTTTCAACATATACTAATGGAAAGATGGACTTTTATTTACAACTAATTATTGCCATACTATTCAAACTTGAGCTACATAATTGTAATTTTTATTGTTTACAAGACTTTTCGTATGCTGTATCATTCCGAAGATGTGCCGTAGGCACGTGTCCATGGGAAAATCTAATATGATAATATGAAGTAAGTGGGGTTGATAAACATATAATATTCGGTAGTTAAATAAAATGACATATATATATGGTGTTATGTTGTACTGACCAATATGGTGCATGTTTGTGATATGTATGAGTGATAATGATTTGTGATAAGATAATCAATGAAATTAATGAGTACGTATATGTAAATATAGTGATGTTCAAAGTGAAACTAATGGGCGGCAATATGATATGATCATCTACTTAATTTGGCATATGCATAAGATATTATAATGTGATTAAATAAATATTTTGGTGCGTTCATGATATGGAATAATATGAAGTAATACTCTTATAAATCAAATAACCAGGTGTATGTGAATATGTGATATAATGAGATAATAAATTGCGTGGTTAAAGTCAAAGATGTGACAAGTCATTGAAGTGAAAGATGAGATGCTATGTGGTGATAATATGAGATGAAAAGATGAAGTGAAAATGATAATAACAGTTAAATTTTGCTGACCAGTACCTACAGAAATCCTGGGGATTTGGGATAGACATCTAAACAACCAAGGACTGGCTTGGGGTGCGGTGTTTATTACCCAAACTATGTTTTGGGGTGCGGTATTTCTATCACCCAATGTCACGCCCCGCTTCCCAAAATACGGAATGCACGCACATGACGTTCGCCCAGCGAATGACTTGCGTCATTCATAAGCTGTTATCAATTCAACTCAACAATATAATTAGGAGCAATACAACCACGCATGCAATGAAAGGATAATCACATGAATAACAATACTTGAAATTTGAGCTCGAAATATCCAAATATAATAATAATCCAACACTGGAAACAACAATAACAATATTCGGGTCAAAAAGCCCACAAATACAAAGAAATAATAATGTTCAATTATTTAAGTCTTCATAACAAAATAATAATCAATTAAGCTGTGATGCTATCCATTCTTCACCATTGTAGTTCTCCTAATCCATCAGGCAAGTCTCATTGATTACCTGTAAGCTGTTCAAATAAAAAGAGGAAATAATATGTCTTTAGAGCAAGTCGTGGACAACAAGTAGAGAGAGCAATGAAACAATATCATTTACGATATAACATTGAATTCAATAAACAATAGAGTCAACGGCAGTGAACAATGGCAAAATGATAACGATGCATTGTGCAATGACAATGATCAATAACAATAACAATAAATGATATCAATAATCATAGCAATAACGATAACACTGTTCATTAACGATGACAATATGCAATGACGATGTGATGACAATCTTAAGTCTATTGTTCATTTTAATCCTAACTAATGTTCATGCATCCCATTTATTTACCACATGGTTGCTACTTGCAAAAAAGTTACATGTAGACTTAGTGGTGGATTTTATAGTTTATGTACTCAGCAATGATAATCAATATTCAATAGTTGCAATTCAATAATTACTGCACGATAAGATAATTGGCCCCGATACAATACATGATAGATTGGGTTACTGCCGTAAGCCACAGTCCATCGATAAAACAATAGCCATTAACAATATTTAGGAAAACACGAGCCCCTCCTCCGAGTACAGTTCATACATAGTCCACTAGTTAAGTCACCCTTAAACTCTGGCTTGTTAACAATTCTTTATTCAATCAATATGCAATAGTTGATGACAACATTAATCACAACAATACGTCTATGTGAACATGGTATTAAGATGTATAATGTCCATACTTTTACTAATTACAATAAACTAATACCCCAACATAAATCATGTGAACAATCAATATTAGCATACAATCTACAGTAGTTGTGTAATTTCATGACATGAATTACAATAATAATCTCTATTCCTGTATTCAATAATTAACTACATGAATGCACGCAAGATCTCCATAAATCGGAGGTAAAAAGGCGGCACGAAGTCAAGACTACTACTTGGATTCTCTCGTGTAAATCCGTAATATCTCAACGATAGATAACATTAGAAGATATACGAGAATCAACATTGATCTACCTGCGGAATTCAATAAACAATCTCGAATACGATACAATACAATTCAAGAGTGAGATGACTTGCCTTTAGAATGACGATTTTGAATATAAAGGAATAACGGGATTAGGATCTCGGGCGACACGTGCAACACATGTGCACAATGCGACAGCAACTCTGCAAACAGCAATGGGCAAAACAGCACACACCGAATCTGCCCAATCACACAGCAACAACACTAGGCAAATGATAAACAGAGATTGGCCAACACACCAAATACTGGTCTGATCCCCAACAGCAGATGGCAATCGGCCCAATCACAATAGCAACAACATCGATCCGAACAGCAATAGTGGCAAGCGCATCTCCGGTTGCAACTTCGACGACTGGCAGCAGTTCACAGGGCGTCGGTGGCGA
Source organism: Hemerocallis citrina (assembly GCA_017893485.1). Lineage (NCBI taxonomy): Eukaryota > Viridiplantae > Streptophyta > Magnoliopsida > Asparagales > Asphodelaceae > Hemerocallis > Hemerocallis citrina. The sequence continues at coordinate 56,304,136 of CM030367.1, read as the reverse complement.
GGAGAGGGAGGGGCTCGGTGGTCAACTGTGGAGGTTAATGGCGACTGAGGTGGTTGACGAAGCTGTCGACCGAAGGCGAGGTCGGAGGAGACGAACGGGGGGTTCTCTGTTTTCGTTGGGGAAACAGAGGAGAGAGGGGAATGGGAAGAGAAAGAGAGAGAGATTACGGGAGAGAGAGAACGGGGGGGGGGGGGTGTGGAGTTACGTAATGTGAAGAGTGGGGGAATGTGAGGGGTTTTATGGAGAAATTTGTATACCGGTAGCTGAATTTTGGTAGGGTAGGATAATGGGTTAACGGGTTGGGTATATAAATGTGGTTTTGGGTTAGTAGACTTGAGCTTCAAATTAAATGCTTAAACAATTGAATAATTGTATAGTGGGCTTTAGATGATAGTCTTCACATAAATCAAATAATCAACTAGATATTTTATAATGAATTAGGATCTTTGAGTTTTTCAAAATAATAATTGTAACCCCTGTTTTCGCAAATACGTATTTTCTGTGTATTTCGGATTTTTGATTTTTGATTTATGTAAATTTTTTTTTTCGCTCTTAAACTCTTTTTGTTATTTTTTTTTTTGAGTTCTTATTAAAGTCTATTTATGATCAATAGTTCTAATTGTAGCTATTTTTCTAATGAATTTTTATATTGTATTACTAACCCGTATTATTCATGTTATTATTATTATTATTATTATTATTATTATTATTATTATTATTGTTTCTACTATTATTATTATTACTGTTATTTTACTACTATTCGTATTATTATTTTTATTGTTATTACCTTTTAATTTTATATTAAAATCCTACTTTTATTTTTATATTTTTTTTCCTACCTCTTATTGGTTTTAAAAGCCTATAACCCATTAAAACCCTATATTACCTAAAAGCCAAATACTACGTACCCTGTTTAAACCTAATGCCCATTCCTCTTCAACCCATTATTATCCCTACCCAAACCCGTTTGATTTCAACCCGTTCACCCATATGAAACCTATCTATACTCATATATATGTAACCCATATTGCACCTGTTCATCTTCAAACTTCAGCCGCTTCTCTCTCTCTCTCACCATCTACCCTCTCCCGACCTCACCATCAAACCCATCCGGTTCCCTGTCTCCCTCTCTCTCTCTCCCCATCTCTGAGTGCCTTTCCCCCTCGTCACGACTGCACCACAGTGCCAACAGCCGTCAGCGCGTCTAGCCGCTGTGCCGTGCCCCTCGCGACCCCTCGTTGCGCCGCCCTGCTTCCGAAGATGCCAGCAGACCCCCTGTGCTCCTATCGTATCGCTGCAGCCAATCGCCGAGAGAAGCAGTCACCTGCAACAATCCCCCGGTGCCCCGTCGTGTCGCCCTCCTGTCAAGACAGCGACAGCCAGGGCGATGCAGCACCAGCCCCGGTGACCTTCCCTTTACCGTTCCCTCCCGATGCTGCAGTAGCAATGCCAACGACTGCCAGCACCCTGCATCGCGCCGCCCCAGCCTAGCGTCGCTCCCTCTTGCGTCAGCCTCCCTATGCTGCTCACCTAACGCCAGAGGAGCGACTGCACCCACTGTGCGCGGCCCCTGTGCCGACTCCGCTGCCTGGCCCTGTCCTCCCCCGACATCCTCGAAAATAGTAGCAACCACGGTTCCCCATGCTCCCTCCGCTACCGCAGCTACAACTTGATAGTGGGGACAGCGATGTCGTGCCGCTATCGTCTCCCCGTCCATCCCTCACTCTCTCTTTGAGTGCATGTTTTGGTTCATGTGTATTGTGTTCGTTGGATCGTGAGTATTGAGTTTGCATGCTCGTTAATGTGTTCGTGGGTTGTATTCATGTTTGGTTTCATCGTGTTCATGTTCGTGGTTCGTGGGTTGTGCAATCGTTGAGTTCGTTCCCGAGAATCCATTCCCGTTATTCTCTTTGCATTGTCGTTCCCATCGTCGTTTCTTACACAAGTAACTTGTATTAAATTTTTTTGTAAATACAAGTACTAAATACCGCTGATATGGCTAAAAATGGGGTTAAATCGGAACCGTCCAGATTGGGCACGAATCTTGAAGCTCGGGGGTAAAACGGTAATTTCACATACAAGCGGATCCAAAGCGGGCACTGGATCTCCTTTTCACATATCCAATAACCTACGAATGGATCCGCTCCAACTGGGTACGGGTCCCGACCCGAAGCGAGCCCAGACCAACAAGAGACAAATCAGGGCCACTGATTTGACCAAGTCAACGGGCCTGATTTGCTCTCACCGGGAATCAAGGGGTTAGTTTCCTAAACAGAGTGTGAGGATTTTTCTCCTAGCAGTTACACAGGGAACCAGGCCTCTGATCACTCCCCTGGCGACTATAAATACCTCCCCTCTGCCACTGTGACCAGGTTAATCACTTTTTCACCACTTTAAGCTCTTTCTTTAATCCCTTCTGATTACTGACAAGAGCGTCGGAGGGTGCGTCGCCGGAATCAACCCCGGTGTTTCGCACTTCCTTACAGGTTGCGGCAGGAGCAAGAAGGCTTGAATCAGCTGTTCAGGTTTTCCGAACTCACAAATCTTATCTGTTAACCCCCACACCGAAATCAGCAGTAACAGATTGGCGCCGTCTGTGGGAAACGACCGCACGAATAGCCTTAGCCCCTTCCTTGTCGTCCTCTCCATCCATGCCTCCAAAGAAGGTCAGATCTAGAGGGTCCAATCGCGGGACCAACCTCGCCGACCCTACAGAGGAAGCCCCTATCAATCCTATTCCACAACCCGATCTTCCTCCGCTGGCCCAACAAGGCCAACTTCCTCTTCCCAAGCAGCAACCCAACAATGGCCCTTCCGATCATAACGGTCGGAAGCAGAAGCAGCTCCTCAATCCGGACCATGTTTCGGTTCGTAATGAATCCTCGGATTCAATGGCTTCTCATCATCCCGACCTCCGCAACACAATGCTGAACCGCCAGAAAGATGAGGACCTCCGCACCCACCTTGATGAGAGGCGGCCCCGAGAGGGAGCCTCCCGCCAGCCTCAGGGCGAGCGGTCCCCTCACCGCCGAGACGGTCGAAGGTCTCCGGGCCACAGGGGCCGAGCGGTATCACCCGAGCGCCGAAGAAGGAGACCGCACTCCCCCGCGGATCGGCATCATTGGAGGAACAATGACGCACCGATCACTCGTGCCGAGTTCCTACAATTCCAAGACACCGTACTGCAGGCTCTCAACCTTCGACAGAACATCCAAAATGCCCAGAGGGCTCCAACGCCCCCGAGGGATCCCAGTCCTCGTCGCCAAACCCGAAGTCCTTCTCCGGCGCCCAGCCACCAGCAGCAGCGCTACATCCTCGCCGATCCCAGGACTACCGGCGCCGCAGTCCCCTCTCCCCTTCCTATGAAGAAGAGTCCCGAGGGTCGTATGATTACCAGCAGAGGGACGATGCCCTCAACCTCCGTCTCCATGAGGTGGAGAGGCGCATTGGTCGCATGGACAGAGAGGAGGAGTCCCGAGCAGGAACCGTCCGCCCCAGCAGACCCCCTTTCTCTCGGTCGATCATGGAGGCCCACATACCGAGGGGTTTCAAACCTCCGCAGTTTGAAACGAACTCAGGGGAATCCGACCCAGTTGATCACGTCGAAAGCTTCAAGACCCTAATGCTGATCCATCAAGCTTCCGACGCCGTGCTCTGCAGGACCTTCCCCGCCACCCTCAGGGGGTCGGCTCGGGAGTGGTATTCCAGACTCGCTCCCTCCTCCATCTTCTCGTTCGAGCAGTTTGAAACACTGTTCATAACTCACTTCGTGAGTAGCAGGCGAGCCGAGAAGACAAGCCTCTCCCTACTGAACCTGCGGCAGGAAAGGGACGAGAAGCTGCGGGACTATGTGAAGAGATTCACCGCAGAGGTCAGGTCTATCGCCTCCTTAGACCAGTCAGTGGTGATCGTGGCGTTCCAGTCGAACATCCTCAACGCCAACCTCCGATCGTCCCTAGCAAAAAAGCCCCCGCATAACATCGCCGACCTCCTCTTGAGGTGCGAGAAGTATATCCGAGCAGAGGAGGCTGAAGCCCTCCCGAGCTTCGGGGGGTCCTCCTCCTGGTCGAAGAGGAAGGCGACGGGGGAAGAGGGGTCCAAGAAGGCGCAGAAAGACAACGGCGGTCAGCGCCGTCCTCCCCCCAGGTTCGAGAAGTTCACTCCCTTCACCACTAACGTCTCCACCATCCTAATGGAAGTGGAGAAGGAGGGAGTCATCCCTCCAGCTCCGAGGATGCACACCCCGGCAAAGAGGAGGAACAAAGATAAATAGTGTCGTTACCATTGGGACCACGGCCACGACACGAACGACTGCCGGGCATTGAAAGATGAGATAGAAGCCCTCATCCGGAGGGGGCAGTTGGCCAAATTCGTAAAGGCTAACGATCGGGCGGATCGCAACACTCCTCCGCCTCGGGGAGCTAACAAGCGCTCCGAGCGACGCGAGGAGACACCCGAGTTCGAGGAAGAACGGGTCCTGCACCTGATCCACGGAGGCCCCATGGGAGGCCCCTCTAATTCCTCTCGAAAGGCCTTCGTCCGAGAGGTTAACTCGGTCCACAGCGCCCCTCCTCCCAAAGGTCCCGGCGTCCCTGTGTCTTTCTCTGATGAAGACCTCGAAGGATTCCGAACCCCTACACTGTGACGCCCTCATCATCGACCTCTGCATGGCCAACTTCAAGGTGTAGAGGATCTTGGTAGACAATGGGAGTTCGGTCAATATCCTCTTCCTCTCGGCCTTCCGAGGCCTGCAGCTGTCCCGGGACCGTCTCAAGCCGGCCGGTTATACACTCCACGGGTTCACGGGGGTCCCAGTAACTGTCGAGGGGGTGATAACCCTAGACGTAACTGCTGGAAGCACCCCTACTACCCGGACCGAGCCGATGGACTTCATGGTCGTCGACGTCCCGGTAGCGTACAATGTCATTCTAGGGCGACCCGGCCTAGCCGCCCTGGAAGCTGTCCCCTCGGCGTACCATCTTAAAATGAAGTTCCCCACTCGGTCAGGAGTAGGGGAAGTCAGGGGAAGCCAAGAAACAGCCCGGAAGTGCTACATGACTTCCACTGGGGGACCAGCGCTCTCGCTCGAGACATTAGAAATCCCCGAGCCGAAAGTTCAGCCGACGTCCGAGCCGGCGGATGAGTTAGAAGAAGTGCTCTTCTCGGACGAAGACCCGAGCCGAAAGTTCCTCATCAGCAAGTCCTTGCCGACCGCGCTGTGCTCCGACCTGATTAAATGCATCCGGGATAACCGTGACCTGTTTGCATGGTCGGCCGCGGACATGCCCGGCATTTCCGAGGAGTTGCTCGTCCACCGCCTAAGTGTCGAACCGGGGTGCAAACCGGTTCAGCAGAAGAGACGAAAGTTCGCTCCCGAGCGACAGCAGGCCATTAAGGATGAGGTGGATAAGCTTCTGAAGGCTAAGTTCATACAGGAGGTAAACTACCCCGAGTGGCTCTCCAATGTTGTAATGGTCAAGAAGTCCAACGGCTCTTGGAGAATATGTATCGACTTCACCGACCTCAATAAGGCGTGTCCGAAGGACCCATTCCCGCTTCCGAACATCGACACCCTCATTGATGCCACCTCGGGCCATGAGCTCCTCAGCTTCATGGACGCCTTCTCCGGCTATAATCAAATTCGAATGTTTCCTCCGGACATTCCGAAGACCTCCTTCATCACCGACCAGGGCCTCTATTGCTATCGGGTCATGCCGTTCAGGTTGAAGAACGCGGGCGCCACCTATCAGTGCCTCGTCAACAAGGTCTTCCAGAGCCAGATAGGTCGGAATATGGAGATGTACGTTGACGACATGCTCGTCAAAAGCGTCCGAGGCACTGATCACGTAGCCGACCTCTAGGAGGCCTTCGGCGTGTTGAGAAGGCACAGCATGCAGCTGAACCCGAACAAGTGTGCATTTGGGGTCTCCTCGTGAAAATTCCTCGGCTTCATGGTAAGCCAACGAGGAATCGAAGTTAATCCCGAGAAGATTAAGGCCATATTAGACATGGCCCCGCCTCTGAACATCAAGGAGGTGCAGAAGCTTACTGGTCAGCTCGCCGCTATCGGTCGGTTCCTCTCCAAGTCAGGGGAAAAGTGCATCCCCTTCTTCAAAGCACTACGGGGGGCTAAGGGTTTTGAATGGGGCCAACCACAACAGGAATCGTTCGACCAACTGAAGGCATACTTGGTGAACCCCCCCTCTGCTCAGCAAACTGGTCCCGGGCGAGACTCTCTTCGTTTACTTGGCTGCTTCCGAGCAGACCCTAAGCGTTGTCTTAGTAAGAGAGGAGGACCGGTCCCAAAGGCCCATCTACTACGTGAGCAAGGTGCTTCGGGACGCCGAGCTCCGCTATCCGAGGATAGAGAAGATGGCCTTCGCCCTGGTCATGGCAGCAAGGAAGCTTCGGCCTTACTTTCAATCACACTCGGTCGTTGTCCTCACCGAACAACCCCTAAAGCAGATCCTCCATAAGCCTGAGACCTCGGGCCGGCTGATGAAGTGGTCCATAGAGCTGAGTCAGCATGACATCTCTTACCAGCCTCGGAAGGCAATTAAGGCACAGGCCCTCGCCGACTTCATCGTAGAGTCCACGATCCCTGAGGTCGGCCACGTCTCGAGTGGACCCCCCATTTGGACAGTCTTCGTGGACGGATCCTCCTGTAACGAAGAAAGCGGCGCCGACATCATCCTGAACGGCCCTGACGACTTCGTCCTCCAATACGCGATCCGTATGAACTTCAAGGCCTCGAATAATGAGGCGAAGTACGAGGCACTCATTGCTGGCCTCGGACTCGCACGAAGTGCTGGGGCGCAGTGACCTCCGAATCCACAGCGATTCCCAGCTCGTCGTGAACCAAGTCTTGGGCGAGTACGAGGCCCGAGACGAGCGGATGGCAAAGTACCTCGCTAAGGTCCGGGCCCTCATGAGCCGGTTCGAGGAGGCGCTCATCCAGCGGGTCCCTCGTGAAGAGAACTCACAGGCCGATGCCCTCTCCAAATTGGCCTCGTCCTCCTTGCAAGGTCTCGAACAGACCGTACTGATTGAAGTCCTCTCTAAGCCGAGCATCGAAGACGAGACACCTGGCTCGGCGGAATCGTTGCCGGTAATGTTACAAGATAATTGGATGAAGCCTTTAGTGGAGTTCTTAAGGGACGAGCTCCTACCCGAAGACCCCAAAGAAGTGCGCTGAGTCCGAACCCAGGCCGAGCGGTATGTCTTGATCGAGGGCATCTTATACAAACGCACTTTCTCTCAAATAGACGGCCGACCATACCTGAGGTGCCTCTCTCCGGAGCAGGCCGAATATGCCCTACAAGAGCTCCACGAAGGCATCGCGGGGCACATTCAGGGTCCAGGTCCTTGGCCCGAAAAGCTTTGAATTATGGATACTTCTGGCCGACCCTCCTTCAAGACGCCGAGCGACACGTTCAGCAATGTAGCTCTTGTCAGAGACACTCCAGCATCCGTCGCCTCCCTCAGGCCAACCTTGCCTCCCTATCAAGTGCTATCCCCTTCGCAATGTGGGGCATGGATTTACTAGGGCCCTTCCCTCTGGCTCCGGGTCAGTTCAAGTTCTTGGTCGTGGCCATCGATTACTTCTCGAAGTGGGTCGAGGCCGAGCCCCTCGCCACTATAACCGAGAACAAGGTGGTACAGTTCTTCTGGAAGAGCATCATATGCAGGTTCGGCATCCCCCGTGTCCTCGTTACGGACAACAGAACACAGTTCACTGGCGCAGCATTCCGAGCTCTGTGCGACGACCTTGCCATCCAGCAGCGCTTCTCGTCCGTTTCCCACCCGCAGTCGAACGGACAGGCAGAAAATGCTAATCGGCAGATCCTCGCAGGCATCAAGAAGAGGCTGGACAAAAGTTCCAAAGGCTTATGGGTCGACCAACTCCCCAACGTCCTATGGAACTACCGCACGAGCAAGCGAAACCCCCACAGGCGAGTCCCCCTTCAACCTCACCTATGGGTCCGAGGCCGTGATACCTTCCCCTCGGCTCACAGCCTATGACGAAGAACAGAATGCCAGGGACCTCAGAGCATAATTAGACCTGATAGATGAACTGAGGAGAAAGAGCGGCGATTCGGCAGCAGAGTTACCGAAGAAGGGTTGAACTGGCATACAACAAAAAGGTCCGACCCGCCAACCTTAAGCAAGGAGACTTAGTCTTGAGAAAATTGGCCATATCCTTCCCTAACCAGAAGAGCAAGCTGGCTCCGAACTGGGAAGGGCCGTACAGGATCACGAGGGTAGTTCGGCCCGGAGCTTATCGTCTTGAAGACCTAGAGGGCAGAGAGCTTCCGAGGACCTGGAATGCCGACCACCTCCTAAAATACCAAGAGAGCGCTCCGGCGCCACTCTAAGTATCATAGGATATCGAGCCATTCTAGTCCTCTGACTTGTAACCTATTTTCATAAACTGTACTATGTAAAACGGTTCGCCGTCGATTATCAATAAAGAAAGCTCTTTCGTGTTTGTGAATTCGCATGTTTCTCTCCCCTCTCATCACCTGCTTTTTAAATCGTGATTTCAACCAATGGTTCGGAGTCCACGTTCGGCTCGACCTCACCTCCTCGGCTCGTCCCCGGACGAACCAGGGTAGACCGTCGTTCGGAACTGCTCCCACAACCGTTGAACTACACCGATGGTTCGGAGTCCAATACTCGGCTCGACTTTACCTCCTCGGCTCGCCTCCGGGCGAGCCAGGGGTAGATCTCCATTCAGAATTGCTCCCACAACCGTTGAACTATACCGATGGTTCGGAGTCCAACACTCGGCTCGACTTTACCTCCTCGGCTCGCCTCCGGGCGAGCCAGGGGTAGATCGCCGTTCGGAATTGCTCCCACAACCGTTGAACTACACCGATGGTTCGGAGTCCAACACTCGGCTCGACTTTACCTCCTCGGCTCGCCTCCGGGCGAGCCAGGGGTAGATCGCCGTTCAGAATTGCTCCCACAACCGTTGAACTACACCGATGGTTCGGAGTCCAACACTCGGCTCGACTTTACCTCCTCGGCTCGCCTCCGGGCAAGCCAGGGGTAGATCACCGTTCGGAATTGCTCCCACAACCGTTGAACTACATCGATGGTTCGGAGTCCAACACTCGGCTCGACTTTACCTCCTCGGCTCGCCTCCGGGCGAGCCAAGGGTAGATCGCCGTTCGGAATTGCTCCCACAACCGTTGAACTACACCGATGGTTTGGAGTCCAACACTCGGCTCGACTTTACCTCCTCGGCTCGCCTCCGGGCTAGCCGGGGGTAGATCGCCGTTCGGAATTGCTCCCACAACCGTTGAACTACACCGATGGTTCGGAGTCCAACACTCGGCTCGACTTTACCTCCTCGGCTCGCCTCCGAGCGAGCCAGGGGTAGATCGCCGTTCGGAATCGCTCCCACAACCGTTGAACTACAACGATGGTCCCGGAGTCCAACACTTAGCTCCCAGTCCCCCCAAGCTTGCTTCGCGGCAAACTGGGAGTGGTCCACCCCTCTGCTCTGTCAGTGGAGGGACACCGAAGCTACGTTTGGCCACATAATCCGAGCACACTTGCCTACCAGCCGAAGCCCGAAGCCCTACGCCTTCGGTCGGCTACCGAGCAAGTGCCATCCCGAGCTCGCAAACGGAGAAAACACACTTTCTCCTCAACTTTCGCGCATGATCTCGATCAGACGGCCCAGATCTTGCCACCGACGCTAAATGACAAGATAGCGTTTTCTTGGGAACTGAGCCGCCTCGAGATTCGTGCCTACGCTCAACGGCACAGATCTTGCCACCTACGCTAAACGACAAGATAGCATTTTCTTGGGGACTGAGCCACCTAGGGATTCGTGCCGTACCTTGTCAGAGTCACTAAACGACGAAGTACTGTACTCATAGGAACCCGTTCGGTTCAACACTCTCGCCGACGGAACTAACACGCTCGGTTCGAGGATCTCGGCACGACCAACATAGTTATAAGCAAGATAAATATGCAGAGCAACGAAAGATATTTTATTAAACAACCAGGCCATAATACAAAGCACATCTTTTTCATGGTTACAAAGTGTTGGCAAACAAAATGCATGCCGCCGACCCTCTACACTTGGCCCTCATATGGAAATATCTTCACTAGACTGTTCGGTCGCCTGTTCGTCCTCCTCGGCTGATAGCTCCCCTGCATCGTTCCGGAGCTTCACTACCACAGTCTGCAAGTGTCGAATCTCCGAGAGCAAATCGTCCCGCTCGGCTATAATCTTCGACTGGTTGTGCCGAATACACTTGACCCGAAGAGCATTGCTGAAAGCGGTTTGCGAATCTTCGTCCCCTCCTGCAGGGCTCAACTCGGCGATCCTATTCTCCAGGCGTTGGATCTCGGCTTCCCGTAGGTCGAGGACGGACGAAAGGTGGGCCCGCTCACTCTCAGCTCGGCGTAACTCTAGCTCGACGCTCCTGGGACTCAGAACCTGCCATCCCAGAAGTGCCCTCGGATTCAGAGTCACCATCCGAACCGTAGAAATCGGCATATGGGTCGGCTGCCCCGAGCTGAAAAGAAGGGAAAACGAACAGCAAAATTTTAATACACTGCCGAAGTCCAACGCTTGGAAATTTTCTAAAGAAACTCTCAGATTTGCATTCAGACATAATAGTGTTACATACGGCCGAGCCGACCCTACAATTAGGTTTTACAACAACCAGCAAAAATGAAAAACGACATGACTAGGGCCTCTTCGGAAGGGGAATGCTTCGGTTTAGGGAAACGCGAGGACGACGAGGCCTGCCCTCCGAACTCGATCCTAAACCAACGAAGCGCGACCCCCCTTCGCCGCTGGCTCTAATTGCGGCGCCGACCGAGGCTCCGCTCGACGAGACGGCCACACTGCTCTGAGCATCGGCTGGACTCCGCCTGGTCGTAGGCAAACGTGTCACAAGTTCGTAAAATGTAATCCCTCTCTCGCTCTCTTTGCGGGTGCACGATGTGCTCTGGACGTTGGCCCTCTCGGGCAGAGGCTTGAGCGACGCGACCTCCTCCTCCAGTTCAATGATTCTATCCCTCAGAGCATCGGCCTTTGCTAACTTCTTCAGTCGAGGGACCCTCGACGAGCCCGAGGCGTTGACGCTATCGGTCGCAAGCCGTCGGTAATGGGTGACCTCGATCCCCCTATCTATAGTAATCCTCCTAAGCCTGTCGACCTCGGCCAACAACCTCTTACGCTCGGTCGACGCCTTCTCTAGCTCGGAGGATAGCTTCTCTTCCGCCGCCGAGCATTCTTTCTCCGCTAATTCCATGTGTTGGACCTCGGCCAAAAGCTCGCCATTCTTCTGCTCGGCAGCAGTGAGTTCTCCACGAAGCCGCTCGACCTCGCCCTCGATAGCAGAGACCGGGGGACGTTTTCGCAGCTGCGCCAACTCACGACACTTCGCCCTGGCCAGCGCCTTTACCTCCCCCAGTTCCAAAAATAAGTAAAAGTGCTTATCACGGCTCAGTGACAGCTCTCGCTTCGTCTTGACTAACTCTTTACGGAGGTACGAAACCTCCGTGATCGGACCGAACTTCACCTGAAAAGCAGAGATAAATCCGATGGGGCGATACATGGAAACATCTACAACTAATCACATGCAAATCCGAGACTCAACACTTGGATAAATTTTGCCCAAACAAAATATTTTCATTCAAAACCGAGGAGAAAGTTTTACAAAAGCGGTGGCCAGTCCGCAGTTAGGCTTACAAAAAGAGACAAAGCAACAAAAGACTAAAAGAGACAACCGAGTCAGGGGTCGACCTTTTTGTCGCTCAGGTCCGTCGACCCCCCGGTCTTGCCCTCGCCCTCGCCCGTCGCCTTCGCTCCCGCTCTCCTCCTCGGAGTCGTCCTCCTCCTCGCCCTCGGCCTCGGTCTCTCCTGGGCCTTCGACACCCTCCGTTTCTCCCGCGGGGTCGAGCAACCCCTCGGGAACCTCCTCCTCCCCTTCCACAGGGTCGTAAAAACTGTAGGAGGACGTGTCGAAGCCGGGGTTCTTGGTGGCTACGTGGAGCAAGGCTCGATCGTAGGCATCCTCCATGTTCTGGAGCATGTGCTGCGCGGCCTCCTCCTGCACGGCCTTCTTCACCTTCTTCACCTTCTTCTGGTGTTTGGCCATGATCTTCTCGGCCCTCTTCCGAGCCCTCTCCGCTTCCGACCGAGCATTGGCCAGCTCCTCCTTCAGCTCGGCTACCTCCTTCTCCGACGCCTCAAGCTTGGCCGCCGTGTCCTTCGACAGCTGAATGGCGTCGGCCAGCTGATTCTCCAACCCCACCACTTCAGCAGCCCTCTTCGCCGAGAGGAGCTGCTCAGGCATCAAGCAGCTGCGTGGCCTTGACACGCTCCGCCCTCTCCCGTTCATTCTCCTGCTCCTTGCTCGCAAACTCCTCGAGCAGGAAATTGAAGTGGCAGAGGGTCTGAAAAAGAGCAACACATTAAAACCCGAACCCAAGGACTTAGAAAAATTCTAAGAAAGAAATTTTGATGAGGGAGAGCTCGGCCTACTTACTGACATAGTATTCCGAGCAATTTGCATCACGGCGTCCCCTGCTAGCCCGGCCTTCAGGGTCGCTCGATCCTTTGGGGTCGGCAGGTGCCTCACCGCCTCCATGCAGATGTTGCCGTCGCCCAAGAAGCCGTCGACGTTCATCACCTGCCAGTCAGGGACGAAGATCTGCTTATGATGCTCGGTCAAGATCTTCTCCGCCTCGGCAGTGAGGGACGGAACTTGGAGGGACAACACCTCCTTCACGCCGAACGCACCGCTCGACGAACCGGGAGCATCCCCCTTCGGGGTCGGTGTCGGTGCACCCGAGGCAGGAGGGTCGAGGACCATGACCTCCCCCTGCTCGAGGACCATGACCTTCGGCTGGTCGTCAGCCTTCGCGACCGAAGGCTTCTTCGAGGCTCGGACGTCCTGAGGCCCTGCCGAAGGCCTCTTCTTCCTCGCCTCCTGCTCCGACCTGCCCTTCGCCACCAGAGCTTTGTAATCCGGCTTCATCGTCTCTGCACAAGCCGAATGAAAAAACTTAGAAAAATTTTCATGAACTTTAAGCAAAGAGTATAAATACCAGAAGCTGTTAGGGTTATATACTGAAAGCATCACTTTTGTATTAACTTTATTTCCTTATTTTTTTGAATGAGAATCATATGGGCATATGTTTGCATATTGTGTTTATTATAATATTAATGCAAGTGTCTAATATTCTATAAGGTTGATAATATGGTGTGAGGTGACACACAGAAGATCATATTATCAGTTCCCTATGGAATATATAAATAGTTCACAACCTAGACGGACTTGGACAATCCATTGGAAAGGTTGTAGTGTAATCTGGAATTAGTCTGTCTTGACTATAGGTTTACACTAGTACACTTTGTGTGTATTGAACAGGACCACTTGAGGTTGTTCTCTTTGTACTGACTACAAAAGAGAACAAACACCTCTGTTATTATGGATGCTTATGCTCTTAATCCAGATATAATAACAGACATGTATATGCAGTGTGCATTACTCTGACTCATAAAAGAGTGAGATTCATTATGGATCAACAACCTCTATGAATTGGGTAATAGCATTGTATGTATGATGGGCTGTTGATTGTAAAAGGAATCCATGTCCCGATACGTCGGGTTGATGATGTCCCCTTAAGGAGCTCATAAGGATTGTCATGTAAACCCTGCAGGTGGATTACATCCGACATGACAAATAAAGTTGAGTGGTACTACTTAAGGATAAAAGATGTTGATCAATATAGTTGTCAGTAACTTAATTTGATCGACGGACATTCGATATCTTAACATGGGGAGTTGAACGAGCATATAATAAAAGGAGCCCATAAATATAATTTGGGATTAGGAAGGTAGTGCAACAATAGCTCCTTAGTGGACCGAGCTATTGTTAATGGGCCTGGGTTGTGTGTTCGGGCTGAACACGGGATACCCAGATTCGTTAGGAGACCTAACCCTAATTTCTCCTCATGGTGCCTGCCGTAGCCTTATATATATCCTCTATTCTCTGGCCGTCATTCACAATCTGAAATATAAGATTTTTTCTCTCAAAACTCGTGATTCACGTAAGGAGAAAAAGAGAAGTTAGCCAAGGAGAAGAAAGGTTGGGAGATCGTCGCCCACACGACGTCCAACCCGAGGAAGGAATACGTGCAGAAGATCTTGGGGTCGCTGTCGTCTTCTTCTCACCGCAGGTATAATTTGTGAACCCTAGATTCCGCTATATAGGGTTAGATCACATTTTTAATCTGTTTATATTTAACGATCGATACGCACACCAATCCGTAGTCCTGAGAATCATCTCAGTTCCTTCAGAAGCATACTAGGGTCGATCGGACTGAGACCCCCTCGGAACAGATCCCCCTCGGTAATTTCTTTCCAGCTTAGCGCTGCAGGGCGAGGAGCTTCTTCTGGACCTCCGCCTCCTCATCACTCAGTGCCGCCTCCTTCTTGGTCCGCTTGGGCAGACCATCCTTTGCCCAAACTGTCGGTATCACCCACGGCGCAGGGGCTCGGATAAGGAAGTACTTCTCCTTCCAATGTTTGATCGAGTCCGGATTCTCGATCAGCTTCACGCCCATCCGGGGCGAAAGATAGAACCTTTGTTCGTCTCGCCTTGGCTGACAAGGTCGGTAGAGGCTCCGAAAGAGGAACATACTCGGCTTGGCACCAACCTCTTGGCATCGGAGGACGAATGCCATGACGTGCCTCCATGTGTTCGACATCAGCTGGGCGGGGCTCAAACCGTACCATGTCAGGACATCGACCACGAACGGGTGGAGTGGAAAACGGAGTCCGGCAGTAAGAGAGTCAACCGGAAAGACGCACACATCTGACGAAGACTTTGTATTGGCTCGGAAACCCGGCCCGGGAAGGAGCAGTCCGTAGTCGGCAAGGATCCGGAAACCCTCTCGGATCAGGTGAAGGTCAGCCTCGGTAAGAGACGAGATGGTATGGTCCACCTCGGACAGCTCTATTGGCTCATTCTCCTCCACCAACTTAGTCGTACCTTGTGTCACTCTCTCCAAGGTGTCCTCGACGTAATCCCGTACACCTCCCACACTTGACAGAGCAATGGGTTGCCGACCGAACGCTCCCGCCGTCTTCGGCGTTTCCACGATCGTGACCACGGCCTTGCCCTCCCGGGACACCGCCGCAACCTCCTTAGGCAGCTCGACCACTTCGCCCTCTCTGTCCAGACGAACGACATTCTGGTCGCTCGGCTCCACTACCTCCTTCCCTTTATCCCCTCGGCCTACTGCTAGCTCCGAGGCGGGGGTCTCATCCGAGGACGTGATCTTAACCATTTTCTAAGAGAGAAGGGAAAGAGACTGACCTTGAAGTGATAGGTACGGTCGGAAAGTTCGCCGGAGACAAGAAACGCCTTGCCGCGTCAGCTAGCACCACCACCAAGGAGCTAAAAGCTTCGAAGGCGAAAAGTAAGAACTGAAGAGAGAGAGTAAAAGTGAAAAGTGAGACTTGGTCTGGGGGGGGTGAAGATTGATAGTAAAAAGGAACATCCCTTGGACTTCCAAACGAAAAAGTGCGACTCTTGGGCCGCTCCCCAAAACGTCGCGAAGGCCCAACACAGCTACCTTCTTTGCCAAGGCAGCCAACTCGGTATATCGAGACCGGGAACCGAACCTTACGCCATCCGACCATGCCAGCAAAAAGACCGGTCGGCTACCGAGCAAGTACCTATCCGAGCTGGCAAACGGGGAAAACTCCCTTTCCCCTCAAACTTCGCGTAAAATCTCAATCAGACGGCCCAGATCTCGCCGAGAACACTAGACGACAAGATAGTGTTTTCTCGAGAGATGTGCTCGTCTCGAGATGAACAACGCCATCCAACGGTACAAATTGCATCAAGCCGCTCGGATGCCCTACACTTCCTCCATACCCCGCCTCTGTCTGAAGAAACCAGAAAAAATTTTAATTTAAAGTTTTAAGGCACCGCCTTTGGCGGGCCCCCCAGGCCCCATGTCTCGGTCGGCATTTCGCCAACCCACGGGGCCCGGTCAAAAACAGATCGGCACACCCCCCATCTCTAACCCCTTCGAGCCGACAACCATCGGAAGCCGTCGGCCCGGAAGGAAGACAGAGATGGGAAGAGGTCCATCTTTCCGAAGCTGCTGCAGTCCCTCGGTTCCGGACTAGGGTCATCACCTATTCTACCATGATCTTCCCCGACCCTGACACCCATGTTAGAGCCCTCAGAATCGGGTGAAGATCTTGGTGGAAGAACGACCACCCGTCCTACCTGAGCAAAGTCGTCCCTCGGCTCCGGACTAGGGTCATCACCGCTTCTACCATGACCTTCCCCGACCCTGACACCCACAATGGGGCCCTCAGAATCGGGAGAAGATCATTGTGGAAGAACGACTACCCGTCCTACCGAGACAGATCGCCCCCTTCAGATCCTGACTTCGGCGGTCTACCCTTCGGCCCAAATCTCCCCTGACCCTGACACCTCCATCAGGGCCGTCAGAGTCAGGAGAAGATTCGGGCGGGAGAACGACCACCAGCCGTCCCGAAGCAAACCCTCCCCTCGGACCGGACTTGGGTCATCACTTCTCCTACCGTGACCCTCCGATTCTAACACCCACGCCGAGGCCGTCAGAATCGGGAGAAGATCACGGTAGGAGAACGACCACCCATCCAACCGAGGCTCGTCCCACAAATCCGGACTCCGTTCATCACCCCTTCTACCAAGATCACCCACGATCTTGACACCCGAATCGGGCCAGTCAAAATCGGGTGATGATCATGGTGGAAGGGTGACCACCCGTCCTTCCGAACGAACTCACTCCTCAGATCCGGACATGGATCGTCACCTCGTCCACCATGATCTCCGCCGACCCCGACACCTACTGTAAGGCAACCAGAGTCGGCAGAAGATCTTGGTGGAAGAACGACCACCCGTCCTTCCGAAGTAACTCACCCTTCGGGTCCGGACTACAGTCGTCACCACTTCTGTCTTATTCTCTCCCGCTCCTGACATCCCCTTTCGAGCCGTGAGGAACAGGAGAAGAACAAGGCAACAGGGCGACCACCCGTCCTTCCGAAGTAACTCATCCCTCGGGTCCGGACTATGGTCGTCACCACTACTGCCTCGTTCCCCCCCCGTTCCTGACATCCGCTTTGGGGCCGTCAGGAACGGGAGAAGAAAAAGGCAAAAGAGCGACAACCCCCTCGGACCTCGAAAGACAAGTTACCCAAGGCCAATACCTCCGAGGTTTGAAACTCTACATTTGTTGCGATTGAAATGACAAAGGGAGTGGAGTACTTATAAGCTCCCCTCCAAGGTCTAGCCATTATGACCCTCGAAGTTGAAACGCCACGCATTAATTGAAGGAGTTATCCTTAATGACCTTGGGAAAGTGGAACGCCGCGCAAACCCCGAAGCACCATTAATGCCCTTAGGAACAGGATCGTCTCGAGACAGAGTGCGCCACATCGCTCGACCTGCCGAGACCCCACGCCATCGGTCGGCTACCGAGCAAGTGCCTTTCCGACCCTGCAAACGGAGAAAACTCACTTTCTCCTCAACTTTCGTGCATGATCTCGATCAGACGGTCCAGATCTCGCCGAAGACACTAGGCGACAAGATAACGTTTTCTTGAGAAATGTGCCCATCTTAAGATGCGCTTCGTCATCCAATGGCTCAGATTGTACCACGTCGCTCGACTTGCGGAGACCCCCTGCCTTTGGTCGGCGGCCAAGCAAGTGCCTTTCCGAGCTCGCAAACGGAGAAAACTCACTTTCTCCTCAACTTTACGCCTGATCTCGATCAGACGGCCCAGATCTCGCCGAAGACATTAGGCGACAAGATAGCGTTTTCTTGAGAAATGTGCCCATCTTGAGATGCGCATCATCATCCAATGGCTCAGATTGTGCCACGTCACTCGACTTGCCGAGACCCCCTGCCTTCGGTCGGCGGCCGAGCAAGTGCCTTTCCGAGCTCGCAAACGGAGAAAAAAGACACCGAGCTACTACAACCGCTGGATCTCTCAAAAATTTGCCCCCGTCTATGATCAACGGCCCGGATCGATCCACGTCATAAATCAGTATTTAAAGGCATTTTTTATCTACTTTAATCGATTTATTTATTTAAAAATTGCGAAAAATTGCTAAAAATTCGGGGAAATTAACTAAAAATTCTGGAAAATAATTAGAAATTTGGGGGTATATTTTTGAGCCCCCGAACGAACAATTATTGCCTAGAAAGCACTGTTAAGGCCCCCGAACGACTAGTGGACACATCGCAAAATTAAATAAATAATCCGACAAAATAGATAAAAGCCGTCAAATACTCAATATGGCTAGGGAACAGCGCATGGCATCAAAAAATTACCTTACTACCCCCTTTGAGATTCAAAATCCTCCATTTGGACTCCGATACAACTCCACTAGCCACCAAAACAGTCAAACTACTCCTCAAAGGCTGATCACACTCAGTCTTTAGGAGTGGGGGCTCGTGATATGGCTAAAAATAGGGTTAAATCGGAACCGTCCAGATTGGGCACGAATCTTGAAGCTCGGGGGTAAAACGGTAATTTCACATACAAGCGGATCCAAAGCGGGCACTGGATCTCCTTTTCACAGATCCAATAACCCACGAATGGATCTGCTCCAATTGGGTACGGGTCCCGACCCGAAGCGAGCCCAGACCAACAAGAGACAAATCAGGGCCACTGATTTGACCAAGTCAACGGGCCTGATTTGCTCTCACCGGGAATCAAGGGGTTAGTTTCCTAAACAGACTGTGAGGATTTTTCTCCTAGCAGTTACACAGGGAACCAGGCCTCTGATCACTCCCCTGGCGACTATAAATACCTCCCCTCTGCCACTGTGACTAGGTTAATCACTTTTTCACCACTTTAAGCTCTTTCTTTAATCCCTTCTGATTACTGACAAGAGCGTCGGAGGGTGCGTCGCCGGAATCAACCCCGGTGTTTCGCACTTCCTTGCAGGATGTGGCAGGAGCAAGAAGGCTTGAATCAGCTGTTCAGGTTTTCCCGAACTCACAAATCTTATCTGTTAACCCCCACACCGAAATCAGCGGTAACAACCGCTTCTAGTGTAGTTGAGTTCTAGAGATAATTCGTGTGTGAAACCCTTATTAATATTATCACTATTGTGTTGATTCGACCATAGTTGCCTCATGACATACATGACAAGAATTAACCTAGGGTTGACCACTTTTTGGATGTACATATGCATGCTATTTTGTGATATCGTGAGCTTGATTTGTTATTCGTGCTATACTTGTCGTAGACATGCAAAATACCCTATACCATGTTGTTTGGACACCTAGTACACCATATTTCATATTTGATTATGATTTTGACAATTTCTGTATGACCCATGTTGATTTGTGTATGAAGAACAAATCTGTATTTTCTATTATCCCATTTTCATTCAGCATTTTACACCCTATTAAGGTTATTATATGAAAATATTTTGTGAACATGAACTGTAGAGAATTCTGTCTATTTTCTAACTCTATTGACGGATCTAAGTTTCGATTTACTAGTTGTGAGTTATGCCTATTTTACTACAGTGGTGTAGAAAGGTTTCCAGATTTTGTTTTCTATGAATTCTGAAGAGTAATCTATTTTTATCATGATGTTAAAGTATTATTTTGATCCAATATTTTGTACAGTACAACTTGACTTGATTGGGATTAACCCTGAATTTTTGTGAATTTATTTGATGAGTTTTACAAACTGTTCTATGTTTCCAAACAATTACTATACATGCAGAATTTTCATAGTGTTCAGTAAAGAACCTGAGCGACCTAATTCTACTTGCTGTTTGTAAAATATTTTTGAATATGAAAGTTAGCCTACTATTTCTATTTTATCACCCTTTGGGCGGATTTGGATTTTGACTTATGGTTTGTGAGATATTGCTGTTCTTGTACTACATTGTTTATAATTCCAGATTTACAAAACTAATGCATCTTAATGTTTTCTGATTTTTGTTGACTGAATTGTTTACATTGAAAAATTATGAAACTTTATATTCTGATGCTACACATATAGTGTAATATCCCAAATTGTTCGTAGATTTAATTAATAAGTTTTCATGTTGTTTTCCTATTTTTGAATACAAACTTCTTATTTCTAGCTGAACATGTTTTCTGGATACAAATCTGTTCTGAGACTTGTTGTGAAATACCACATGACATATATATATCCTGGATTCGGTAGATAGTCTATTTTTAAGATTCTCAGACGGTTTCAAATTTGCATGTTTGTGGCAACGGAAATCCTAAATTTTGTACAGTACTTTCTTGCTATCCTGGACTAGAATTCTCGTTGTCCTAATCTTTTATGAGTTGTCTTTCACCTGTACATGTTTATCATTCAACCTGAACCTGTTACATGTTCATACCATATTATTCTTGCCCTATTTTGTGCACGTATATGCCTGCTTGAGTAATAATAACAAATAACCAAGCCGGGGTTTAAAAGGAAAGATCTAATAGTGGAAAATATAGAAACATTTACACGGAAGAGGATTTATAGATTCTATTTGGTTATGTGGAGCTTGTTTGGAGTTTGTTATTTGGTTATTTAGAGCTTGTTATTTGGTTATTTGGAGCTTGACACGTTATTACTTGATACTTGCACTCTTGACACAGAGCTTGATATTTGGTATTTGGAGATTGATATTTGGTTACTTGGAGCTTGATATTTGGTATTTGGAGCTTGATATTTGGTTACTTGGAGCTTGATATTTGGTATTTGGAGCTAGATATTTGGTTACTTGGGACATGATATTTGGTATTTGGGGCTTGATATTTGGTATTTGGAGCTTGGTTATTTGAGAGCTTGTCCCTGAGTAGACTGCCCTCTATGATCCACTATCAAATCTAAAGCGAAACTGTTTGAATGTAGCAACCATGTAGTAAAAAGATGGATGCATGAAGTGCTACCTGGATAGGACTTAATACAAGACTTGAACATGACATAACTTGACATAAATGGTACCTGTTACATGCTTACCTGTTACATGATGCCTGTACATGCTACTTGACACCTGTTACCGGTTTACCTGCGTGCTTGACACTTACTACTTAATACTTGTACATGATACTCGATTCTTGACACTTGTTACTTATTACTTGTTTACATGATAGTTGTTCACTTGATACTTGATACATGACACTTGCACTTGTCATCTTGCCATACTAGTTGTTCTATTTTGTCATCATGCCTATTACATGTTATTAGTTAGTTATATTTTCCCATGGACTTGTATCCTGCACTACAACCAGCCTGTAACTTGCATTGACAGAAGTTTGTTTTGTTTTTCTTCTTCCTGCAATTTACTAAATTGCAGATTTTAGAGATCAGCTGCCAGATGGTGTAGGTGACATGAGATACTAGCTGCTGGAATTTTGCTATTATTATTTCTTGTTTCTTATCTTGAACAATTGTACTTGATTACTTGGATTTATTTGTATTTGGTCAATGTAATCCAGGATTATTGACTTATTCAGATCAGATTTATTTGAGATTATTATATTTAGGTTTGAAGTAAATTCCTATTGGTATTTTGATTCATATATGCATGCCTGGTTACTTCTTTTGCATCCGATTATGATTATTCTTGTTTTTTTTTAAAAGATCCTGACAGCTTATGGATGATGAAAATCATTCGATGGGCTTAGTCATATATCTGTATTCCGTATTCTCTTTTTGGGAAGCGGGCGTGACAAGGTTTTTAGTGGTATCAGAGCCCAGGTTTGGCTAATGTATTAGTTTGACTGATATATTAGACAAGCTTGGCTCAAACTGGAATCGGCTCAACATTTCACCAATCATGCATGCATGAATGAATCATAATCAACACTGATCGGGATACTAGTCTTGTGCCATTCATTTTGATCCCTTCTTATCCAATCCCTTGATTCCTTGTTCTTCTGTTTCTTTTAGTCATCCTCTTTTGTTGATTTCTTCTTGGATATGAATTCATTCTTATCGTACCCATAGTCTTTATGATTTTGGTGCTATCCATTCTTTTCTTTCTTGCTTGGTCCGTCAGTCGGCATCGATGGATGTTATTGGCAGAGTCTTCCTGATCAGAGTAGCGCAGCAGAAGCCTTGTGGACCCATAACCCACAGGTCCCAGGATTCTTTTGTTGTTTCTCCTTCTCTCTATTGTTTGCTTCTCTATTCCTTACATTAGTTTTCATCCGTTGACTAATTGCTTGGTTCATCTCTTCCTTGTCCATAATTTCTTCTATTCCAGCTCAATCTATTTCTTCATCTCTTGCTTTGTTATCTTGCAAGTCTTGTGTTGTTCCTTCTTCCTTTTTTATACCTGTTTGCTTTTTTTCTGGCATTCCATTTGACATCGTTGTAATCCACATCCTTCTTTTTCTGCTGTTGCAACTGCTTTGTTTCTTTCCCTTTAACCCCTTGTTTTGTTACCCTTCCCAAGTTTGTTTTGCCTTGTCCTATCTACCATCTAAGCAAATTTCGAGGATGAAAATTTATTTAAGGTAGCTAGGATTTGTAACCCCTGTTTTCGCAAATACGTATTTTCTGTATATTTTCGGATTTTAAATTTTTGATTTTTGTAAATTATTATTTTTTTCCCGCTCTTAAACTGTTTTTGTTAAAATTTGTTTTTGGATTTCCTATTAAAGTCTACTTATGATCAATAGTTTTAATTGTAGCTATTTTTCAATGAATTTTTTATATTGTATTACTAACCCTATTATTCTTGTTATTATTATTATTATTATTGTGATTTTACTACTATTAGTATTATTATTTTTATTGTTAATACCATTTGATTTTATATTAAAACCCTTTTTTATTTATATATTTTTTCCTGCCTTTTATTGGTTTTAAAACCCTACAACCCATTAAAACCCTATATTACCGAAAAGCCATATACTACCTACTTGTTTAAACCTAATGCCCATTCCTCTTCAACCCGTTATTACCCCTACCCAAACCCGTTTGATCTCAACCCATTCACCCCTATGGGCCCTAGCTATACTCATATATATGTAACCCATATTGCACCTATTCATCTTCAAACTTTAGTCGCCTTTCTCTCTCTCACTGTCGACCCTCTCCCGACCTCACTGATGAACACAATATTATTCACATTTTAGAGCAATAACTTTAGTGCAATTAGACATTTAAAAGCTCTATATGTGGTATTTAACTCTTATTTTCTCTTTTCCATAGGAAACAGTCTATAACAGCAAAACGAAGCAAATTCAGGATTGCAAGGATGAAACACAGGAAACTGCAGGAGATCAGTCGACTGATCATGCTTACAGATGACTGGGCTGATGAATCATGAAAATACTAAAGTCTCGACACAGTCGACTTACATCCAGAGGCAGTCGACTGATAGGCGGCAGAGTATACAGATAAGATATTCGAAGATTCATCCAAATCTAATTTCAAATCTATCTGAATCCAGATTTATGCAAATCAAATCTAGAGACTGGGGATTTCCAAGAGCACGTGGTTAACAGATAAGGAAGGAAAGAAGAAAAGAGAAAGAAATAAATCATCAAATCAAACAAAGAAGGAGTTTTCTGAAAAAAAGTGCAAAACCCCAATTCTCAGCCGTGTTCTATAAATATCAGAAAAGAAGCATCAATCCTCTCTCTCGGTTGGCACTCTTCCAGACATTCCAAAATCACCGAATCACAAGGGTTCTGAGCGTTCAAGTCATCAACAAGGATATCATTTTATCAACATCGAGAAAGGAGAGAGGAGATCCAGTATTCGAAGGCAGTCGACTGTGTGACAGCCAGTCGACCTTATTGCCGGACTCCATTAGTTTATTTCTCTTCTCTTTAGTCTTTAATGTTGATCATGTATTCGAATTTGTTGATTAATAAAAGTATTATTATGTGGAACTAAATTTCATAGTTGGGTAGATTGAAGCCGCAGTTATGTAGTACTATGTTCTTCTGAATTCTTCTATTTACTTATTGATTGAATCTGATTGAATTGATATAGGTTTGTGATAACCAAACTTGTTCTCGAAGCCTGAGAGCAGTCGACTGAGGTGAGAGCCAGTCGACTGACAAACAGAGCTTGAGAATATCAAGTTTGTGTTACCATTTATCTGAATCTGTTATATGAGCATATTGAGACGACCCGTATCTCGTGCCCGTAATTGTAACAAAGGAATCTTTAGGGGTTCCTGGTTCAGTCAACTTAAGGGATCTAGATCTGATACCAATTTCTAGAGCCTTGAGTGTTTGTTCGTTTCCACTGATCTTATGTTTTCCTTAAATACAACTTAGTAGACGCCATGCTAAGGACTTAATGAAAGAAACAAATTAGAGTTGATACCATGCCTAATTCTTGGCCTAGGGAAACAGTACTTTAAGGAGTAGATACCATGCCTAATTCTTGGCCTAGGGAAACAGTACTTTAAGGAGTAGATACCATGCCCTTAAAGTGAACAAACATGAGTAATAAGAAGAAGTTCAGAAGGTGACTTAGCATTACTGACTATTGGTGGAGATCTAAACCCAACTATTTCATAAATATTTGTGATTCACATTTCTTAATTTAGTTTTAATTTTTTTATTTCTTTTAGACTTCCAAAACAACTCTTTATGATTTTTATTATTTTCTATTGATTAGTTAGTTAAAGTCTACAATCTCTGTGGGATCGACCCTTGCTATTGCTACGATTTTCCAAATGATTCGTGCACTTGCGAGGTTTATAATTTGTGTCTAGTTTATCTGTTTATTTAGGTAGCTAGATTTCAACAACAAGTTTTTGGCGCCGTTGCCGGGGATTGTCTAGTATTTTAACTTACAGATCAGTAGGAAGTTTTTATTTTATTTCTTTTAGTTTATTAATAAGTTTTTCTTTTAGGTTACAGGATTTTGGTGGATGCACGGAAGGAGATCACTTCGTCCAGAGCTACTACCAATTGACGCAGAAACAGAACGCACCTTGCACAGGTTAGGTCGACTGATTGCGACCAACCAGTCGACTGCTGCACGAACCCAGTCGACTGCTCAGAGACCCCAGTCACATGAAATCATGGCAGAAGAAATACCCAATCGTGTACCAATGCAGGATAAATTTACGCCTAAGAACATTGAACAACCCTCCTGCATTGCGTATCAACCAAATGTCACAGGGAACATGCATCTATCTCCTCAGTTACTTAGTATGGTTCCCCATTTCAGTGGCAGACATGATGAAGAGCCTCATCTTCATTTACAAGATTTTTTCGATCTTTGCAGGACACAAAGCGTCCAAGGGCTCACCCCTGAGCAAATCAGGTTAATATTGTTTCCTTTTTCCTTAAAACTTAACGCTAAACTATGGTATAATTCTTTGGAACCAGGATCAATAAACTCATGGGAGCAATTGGCCACGAAAATTTTGAAAGAATTCTTTCCAGCCCAAAAGACCAAACAGCTGAAAAGGGAGATTCAACTCTTCCAACAAAAGGATGGATACTTATTTTTCGAAGCATGGAAAGATTTCAAGAACAAACTTCTCAAGTGTCCAACACACAATATGCCTAAAGATGATCAGGTACAAGCTTTTTATGAAGGTTTAAATGATACTAATAAGGCAATTGTGGATTCAGCTTGCAACGGGATCTTGATGAGGAGAAGCGGCGAAGAGGCCATAGAACTATTTGAAGAACTCAGCGAGAATTCACAACAATTCTCAACAAGGAGGGGCCCTTCGAAAAAACAGGGAGTTTATGAAATTTCTAGTAGCAATAACATTCAATTGGAAATGATAAACATGAATAAGAAAATTGATATGCTTGTTAATGCAATGTCTATGATGGGTGGAGTTAAAAATCAAACAAATGAAATTTGTGCAATTTGTTCTCATGTAGATCATACCACTGATACTTGTCCTATGTCTTCTTTCACAGATCAGGAGCATGCAAACTATGTAGGCCGAGGAGTTTTTCCACCAAAGAACAACCCATTCTCGAACACATACAACCCAGGGTGGAGGAACCATCCAAACTTCTCATGGAGCAATAATCAGAATAATCAAGGGACTCAATTCACACAAGGACATGCACGGAACTTTCAAATGGGAAGTGGGATTGATAGGCCAGTTCAAGAACAGAAAAAGTTGGATTTTGAATCCACTATTCTTCAATTGCTCCAACAACAACATCAAACAAGCAACCAACAAGGGCAAGCAATTCAGAAGTTGGAAACACAGATTGGCCAAATTGCTAAAGAATTAAGCGAACGAAAGGCAGGGGAACTTCCATCACAAACTATACCAAACCCTGGAGACCAAGAACAGCTCAAGGCAGTAACAACATTAAGAAGTGGTAAGATAATTGACAACAAAGTTGGAACACACACCGAAGAAAAAGAAGAACAACCATCAAAAATTGTGGGGTCCAACAAGGTAAGTGAAAAAGAAAGAACAGTTTTGCCACCATTCCCTCAAAGGTTAGTCAAACAAAAGAAAGATCAACATTTATTTGACATCTTTGAAACTCTCAGAAAGGTAGAAATTAATATCCCCCTACTTGATGCTATTAAACAAATTCCTTCTTATGCTAAATTTTTGAAAGAATGTTGTACTCACAAAAGAACATTTCAGGTTAGGGAGGATGTGGCCTTGACAGAAGAAGTGAGCGCTGTCTTATTAAGAAAACTGCCCCCCAAATTAAAAGACCCAGATAGTTTTACCATTCCTTGCAGGATTGGTGAGCACTTCTTTGAGAAAGCACTATTAGACTTGGGGGCAAGCATCAATCTTCTCCCATACACCATCTATGAAAAGTTAGGATTGGGGGAACTCCAACCAACATCCATCACGTTACAATTGGCAGATCGCAGTATCAAAAGACCTAGAGGTATTTTGGAAGATGTCCTAGTTCAGGTAAACGATTTCATTTTGCCTGCTGATTTTGTTGTGTTAGACATGGAGGAATCTTCAATGCCATCTTCTCTACCAATCATTTTAGGTAGGCCCTTTATGAGTACGGCTGATATAAAAATTTGTGTTAAAAAGGGTACCATAAGCATGAAAATAAATGGAGAGAAGGTTGAATTTAAAATGTTTGATACACTGAAATTTCCACATGATGATCATGAATGCTATAATGTTGATGTGGTGCACGATATTGTTGATCAAACATTTCAGGTACATAGTGTTGAACCACTACAAGCCACAATTACACAATCTCTAACTTTATCTAATGATGAACAGGAGTATGATGACTGGGAGATTGCAGAGACAATACATCACTTTGACACTTCACAGTCATACTCAGGTAAGTTTGCACCAGCATTTGAACAATTGGTGACTGATGAACTTTTTGTTTCTGCAGGTAAGTCGACTGGTGCACTGGACAAGTCGACTGGTGAAGGGGATCAGTCGACTGTCCAGACTGCTACCAGGGACCAGTCGACTGCACCAAGACTTACAGACCCAGAGCTTAAGCAGCTGCCCGATCATTTGAAGCACGCATATTTGGGAGAGAACCAGACGCTACCAGTGATAATTGCTGCAAACCTGAGTGCATAGGAAGAAGATAAGCTGCTAAGGGTACTATGAGAACACAAGAGTGCAATAGGATGGACCATTGCAGATATCAAGGGAATAAGTCCATCCAAATGCATGCATCGAATACTCCTTGAAAACAATGCAAAACCAAGCAGGGAGGCACAGAGAAGGCTTAACCCAAACATGAAGGAAGTGGTAAGAGCAGAGATTTTGAAGCTACTAGATGTTAGCATCATCTACCCTATCTCAGATAGCAAATGGGTAAGTCCTATACATGTAGTGCCTAAGAAAAGTGGAGTCACAGTGGTGACAAATGAAGAGAATGAGCTTATCCCTACTAGAGTGACCACAGGATGGAGGGTTTGCATTGATTACAGGAAATTGAATAATGAAACCAGGAAAGATCACTTCCCTCTTCCTTTTATTGATCAAATGTTAGAAAGATTAGCAGGATATAGTCATTATTGTTTCTTAGATGGTTATAGTGGCTATAATCAAATTGCTATTGCTCCAGAAGATCAAGAAAAAACCACTTTTACATGTGCTTTTGGTACTTTTGCATACAGGAGGATGCCCTTTGGATTGTGCAATGCTCCAGCTACATTTCAAAGATGCATGATGAGTATATTTTCAGACATGGTGGAAAGATTCATTGAGGTATTTATGGATGACTTTAGTGTTTTTGGATCTTGTTTTGATGAATGCCTTAACCATTTGCAGCTTGTGCTTAAAAGATGTGAAGAATGCAATTTAGTGCTGAATTGGGAAAAGTGTCATTTCATGGTACAACAAGGTATCGTGTTGGGACATGTGGTGTCAAAAAGAGGCATAGAGGTAGACAAAGCAAAAATTGATATAATATCAAAACTACCCCCTCCCACTACAGTTAAGGGTGTTAGGAGTTTTCTAGGACATGCAGGGTTCTATAGAAGATTCATAAAAGATTTCTCAAAAATCTCCAAACCCCTTTGTGACTTGTTGGCTACGGATGTTGAGTTTGTATGGACAGAAGAGTGCACAAATGCTTTTGTTACATTAAAAAATCTTCTCATTTCTGCACCTATTGTCATGGCACCAGATTGGAGCCATCCTTTCGAGATCATGTGTGATGCAAGTGATTATGCTTTAGGGACTGTGTTAGGTCAAAGAATCAATAAGAAACTCCATGTTATTTACTATGCTTCTCGAACTCTAAACGATGCACAGCTAAATTATTCCACTACTGAAAAAGAAATGTTAGCTATTATTTTTGCTATAGAGAAGTTTAGATCATATTTGATTGGTTCTAAAGTTATTGTTTTTACTGACCATGCTGCCTTGAGATATTTGTTTGCTAAAAAGGATGCTAAGCCTAGGTTGATCAGATGGGTGCTGTTGCTTCAAGAATTCGATCTTGAGATTAAAGATAAAAAAGGAAGCGACAATGTTGTTGCAGATCACATGTCCAGGCTACTGCAGGAGGAAGAACGAATTGTGCCGCCACTTAATGAGACTTTCCCAGATGAACATCTCTTTGAAATAAATTCATCCTCGGGACAGTCGACTGGTACCAGGACCAGTCGACTGGTATCTTACTGCTCAAATTTTCCATTGTTTGCTGACATTGTAAATTATCTAACCGCTCATGTTTTCCCTCCAGGTATGACAAGTCAGGAAAGAAAGAGACTGGTGGCTATGTGCAAGCACTACTACTGGGATGATCCTTATTTGTTCAAATTTTGCCCTGATCAAATTATAAGAAGATGTGTGGCAGAAGAAGAGCAATTGAGTATTCTACAACATTGCCACCAATATGCATGTGGAGGATATTTTGGACCAAAAAGAACAGCACTCAAGGTATTACAATCTAGATTTTATTGGCCTAAAGTATTCAAAGATGCTTTTTCTTTTTGCAGGACTTGTGACAAGTGCCAAAGGACAGGCAATATCTCTTCTAGAAATCAAATGCCACTGCAAAACATCCAAGTAATCGAGCTTTTTGATGTTTGGGGAATCGACTTCATGGGTCCCTTTCCTAACTCATTTGGTTATTTATATATTCTTGTTGGCGTAGATTATGTGTCTAAATGGGTCGAGGCTGTCCCCTCAAGAACTAATGATCACAAAGTTGTTGTCAAGTTTTTGCAGGAGAACATTTTCACTAGGTTTGGTACACCACGAGCAATAATTAGTGATGGAGGGAGCCACTTCAATAACTTCCCATTTGCTTCTTTGATGAAGAAATATGGGATTACACATAGAGTGGGAACCCCATATCATCCTCAAACTAGTGGGCAGGTGGAGATTAGAAACAGAGAAATCAAAAGCATTTTGGAAAAGACAGTCAACACAAGGAGGAAGGATTGGTCGTTGCGCTTGAACGATGCATTATGGGCCTATAGAACCGCATACAAAATACCCATTGGCATGTCACCATACCGCTTGGTGTTTGGAAAAGCTTGTCATTTGCCAGTTGAGTTGGAGCACAAAGCATATTGGGCCATCAAAAGGTTCAATTTTGACATGAAACAAGCAGGTGACAAAAGAAGACTACAACTAAATGAGCTTGAAGAGTTGAGACACGACGCTTATGAAAATGCAAAATTGTACAAGGAAAGGACAAAGTTGTACCATGACAAACAGCTAGCAAGGAAGGAGTTTTATGAAGGGCAGAAGGTATTGATATACAACTCAAGATTGAGACTTTTTCCAGGCAAGCTTATGTCAAGATGGTATGGGCCATACATTGTCACAAGAGTCTTTCCACATGGCGTTTTGGAGGTTCATAGCAAGGAAAAGAATCAAACATTTAAGGTGAACGGGCATAGAGCGAAGCCATACATAGAGACGAGCATAGGACCGCAAGAGGAAGATGTGAATCTTCAAACCGTTCAATACATGGCATGACCTCATCAAGTCTAGCTGAAGACAGAAAACACAGCGCTTATTGGGAGGCAACCCAATTTTTCAGGGGAGTATTTACACTTTCCCGTTATTTTCTTTCAGTTATTAATTATTATTTTTCTTTGAGTTATTATTTATTTTTCTCTCCTTACTAGATGTGACATATGCCTATTTTTAAATTTTCTTTCGAACATTGAGGACAATGTTCCATCTAAGTTTGGGGGTATTAAGGGTATTAGAGTCTTTTTATTTTTTTCTTTAGTATAAACAATTTCTTATAAAGTAAGAAGAAGGATACTTATTTACTTTAGGATTGTTGAGTTTCATAAATTCCCTACAAGATTATATGAGTCATGCGATTATACATAAAAAACAAATGTGATGCTTTTTCTGGTTATTATTCCCTTTAGATCTAGTCCTAAATTGAGTTTAAGTAAATAGAGTGATACAATATAAATATATACATATATTTGAATAAAGTCAATCTACTCCAATGTTTGAGTGCTTAGTAACTAGGGGTATTCATCACCAATGTTTACCTTTACGTCAAACGGCAACTTGAAATATGAGTATGCAAAGCACCTTAATGTTTGTGACTCGCTGAGTAACCGGGTGGATTCATCACAAATGTTTCGCATTCGCGTAAAAAGGCAAGTGACAACTTTAAAGAAGCGACTAAAAAAAAAAAAAAAAAAAAAAAAAAAACTCTAGTTTGCTACTCGGTTTGTAGTAGAGAGAAGGGGATAATTACAGATTGAGTAATTACATACTATAACTATAATTAATTGCATGACAAGTATGGTTGAGTTTGGAGTTATGAATAAACAATTGCACTAGAGAAAGTGGGTATGTTTAATTTTACTTTATCTGAAATTGTTTATACCTTTCTATATCGATGCCCACATAATAAGAACTCTTGGTGGTTGAGGCTGTTATTATTATTATACTCTTGTTCATAATTTTAGTTTGCTTGAGGACAAGCAAAATTCTAAGTTTGGGGGTATTTGATGAACACAATATTATTCACATTTTAGAGCAATAACTTTAGTGCAATTAGACATTTAAAAGCTCTATATGTGGTATTTAACTCTTATTTTCTCTTTTCCATAGGAAACAGTCTATAACAGCAAAACGAAGCAAATTCAGGATTGCAAGGATGAAACACAGGAAACTGCAGGAGATCAGTCGACTGATCATGCTTACAGACGACTGGGCTGATGAATCATGAAAATACTAAAGTCTCGACACAGTCGACTTACATCCAGAGGCAGTCGACTGATAGGCAGCAGAGTATACAGATAAGATATTCGAAGATTCATCCAAATCTAATTTCAAATCTATCTGAATCCAGATTTATGCAAATCAAATCTAGAGACTGGGGATTTCCAAGAGCACGTGGTTAACAGATAAGGAAGGAAAGAAGAAAAGAGAAAGAAATAAATCATCAAATCAAACAAAGAAGGAGTT
Source organism: Hemerocallis citrina (assembly GCA_017893485.1). NCBI lineage: Eukaryota > Viridiplantae > Streptophyta > Magnoliopsida > Asparagales > Asphodelaceae > Hemerocallis > Hemerocallis citrina. The sequence continues at coordinate 56,272,254 of CM030367.1, read as the reverse complement.
TTCTGAAAAAAAGTGCAAAACCCTAATTCTCAGCCGTGTTCTATAAATATCAGAAAAGAAGCATCAATCCTCTCTCTCGGTTGGCACTCTTCCAGACATTCCAAAATCACCGAATCACAAGGGTTCTGAGCGTTCAAGTCATCAACAAGGATATCATTTTATCAACATCGAGAAAGGAGAGAGGAGATCCAGTATTCGAAGGCAGTCGACTGTGTGACAGCCAGTCGACCTTATTGCCGGACTCCATTAGTTTATTTCTCTTCTCTTTAGTCTTTAATGTTGATCATGTATTCGAATTTGTTGATTAATAAAAGTATTATTATGTGGAACTAAATTTCATAGTTGGGTAGATTGAAGCCGCAGTTATGTAGTACTATGTTCTTCTATTTACTTATTGATTGAATCTGATTGAATTGATATAGGTTTGTGATAACCAAACTTGTTCTCGAAGCCTGAGAGCAGTCGACTGAGGTGAGAGCCAGTCGACTGACAAACAGAGCTTCAGAATATCAAGTTTGTGTTACCATTTATCTGAATCTGTTATATGAGCATATTGAGACGACCCGTATCTCGTGCCCGTAATTGTAACAAAGGAATCTTTAGGGGTTCCTGGTTCAGTCAACTTAAGGGATCTAGATCTGATACCAATTTCTAGAGCCTTGAGTGTTTGTTCGTTTCCACTGATCTTATGTTTTCCTTAAATACAACTTAGTAGATGCCATGCTAAGGACTTAATGAAAGAAACGAATTAGAGTAGATACCATGCCTAATTCTTGGCCTAGGGAAACAGTACTTTACGGAGTAGATACCATGCCCTTAAAGTGAACAAACATGAGTAATAAGAAGAAGTTCAGAAGGTGACTTAGCATTACTGACTATTGGTGGAGATCTAAACCCAACTATTTCATAAATATTTGTGATTCACATTTCTTAATTTAGTTTTAATCTTTTTATTTCTTTTAGACTTCCAAAACAACTCTTTATGATTTTTATTATTTTCTATTGATTAGTTAGTTAAAGTCTACAATCTCTGTGGGATCGACCCTTGCTATTGCTACGCTTTTCCAAACGATTCGTGCACTTGCGAGGTTTATAATTTGTGTCTAGTTTATCTGTTTATTTAGGTAGCTAGATTTCAACAACACTCACCTCCAAACCCATCTGGTTCCCCATCTCCCTCTCACTCTCCCCATCTCCGCGTGCCTCTCCCCCTCGCCACGACTGCACCACAACACCAACAGCCATCAGCGCATCCCGCTACTGTGCCGTGCCCCTTGCGACCCCTCGTCACGCTGCCTTGCTTCCGAAGATGCCAGCAGACTACCTGTGCTCCTATCGCATCGCTGCAGCCAACCGCCAACAGTAGCAACCATCTGCAGTGATCCCCCTATGCCCCGTCGCGTCGCCCTCCTATCAAGATAGCGACAGCCAGGGCGACGCAGTGCCAGCCATGGCAACATTCCCTGTGCCGTTCCCTCCTAATGCTGCAGCAGCAATGCTAAGGGCTGCCAGCCCCTTGCATCGCGCCGCCCCAGCGCCGCTCCTCCTTGCGGAAGCCTCCCTGTGCTGCTCACCCGATGCCAGAGCAGCGACTGCACCCACTGTGCGTGCCCCCTGTGCCGACTCCGCTGCTTGGCCCTATCCTCCCCCGACATCCTCGACAGCAGCAGCAACCATAGTTCCCCGTGCTCCCTTCGCCGACCGTAGCAACATCTTCACAGCTAGGACAATGCTGTCGTCCCGCTGTCGTGCCGCCATCGTCTCCCGGTTGTCCCTCTCTCTCTCTTTGAGTGCGTGTGTTGGTTCGTGGGTATTGTGTTGTTGGTTTGTGGGTACTGAGTTTGCCTGCTCGTTCTTGTGTTCGTGGGTTGTATTAGTGTTTGGTTTCTTCGTGTTCATGTTCGTGGTTCGTGAGTTGTGCGATTGTTGAGTTCGTGCCTAGGAATTTTTTCCTTTTATTCTCTTTACATCGTCATTCCCGTCATCGTCTCTTAGGCAAGTAACTTGTATTAAATTCCTTTACAAATACAAGTACTAAAAACCGCCTGTAGTGTAGTTGGGTTCTAGAGACAGTTTGTGTCTAAAACCTCTTGTTGATATTGTCTCTATTGTGTTGATTCGATCATAGTTGGCTCACGACATACATGACATGAATTAACCTAGGGTTGACCACTTTTTGGATGTAGATATGCATGCTATTTTGTGATATCATGTGCTTAATGTGATATTCGTGCTATACTTGTCGTGGACTTGCAAAATACCCTATAACATGTTGTTTGGACACCTAGTGCACCATATTTCATGTTTGATTATGATTTGGAGAATTTCTGTATGACCCATGATGATTTGTGTATGAAGAACAAATTTGTATTTTCTGTTACCCCATTTTTATTCAGTATTTTAGACCCTATTAAGGTCAGTATATGGAAATATTTTGTGAACATGAACTATAGAGAACTCTGTCTATTTTCTAACTCTATTGACGGATCTCAGTTTCGATTTACGAGTTGTGAGTTATGCCTATTTTACTACAGTGGTGTAGAAAGGTTTCCTGATTTTGTTTTCTATGAATTCTGAAGTGTAATATATTTTTATCATGATGTTAAAAGTATTATTTCGATCCAATATTTTGTACAATACAACTTGACTTGATTGGGATTAATCCTGAATTTTTGTGGATTTATTTGATGAGTTTTACAAACCATTCTATGCTTCCAAGCAATTACTATACATGTATAATTTTCATACTGTTCAGTAAAGAACCTAATTTTTGACCTAATTCTACTTGTTGTTTGTAAAATATTTGTGAATATGAAAGTTAGCCTACTATGTCTATTTTGTCACCCTTTTGGCAGATTTGGTTTTCGACCTATGGTTTGTGAGATATTGTTATTCTTGTATTACAGTGTTTATAATTCCAGATTTACAAAACTAATGCATCTTGATGTTTTCTGATTTTTGTTGACTAAACTGTTTATATTGAAAAATTATGAAACTTTATATTCTGATGCTACACATATAGTGTAAAACCCCAGATTTTTCGTGGATTTAATTAATGAGTTTTCATGCTATTTTCCTGTTTTTGAATAAAAAATTCTGATTTCTAGCTGAACATATTTTCTGGATACAAATCTGTTTTGAGAATTGTTGTTGTGAAATATGACATGACTTATATATATTTCCTGGATTCGGTCGAGAGTCTATTTTTAAGATTATCTGATGGATTCATATTTGCACGTTTGTGGCAACGGAAATCCCAGATTTGGTGCAGTACTATCTTGCTACCCTAAACTAGAATTCTCTTTGTCCTATGAGTTGTCTTTCACCTGTACATGTTTATCCTCCAACCTGAACCTGTTACATATTCATACCATGTTATCTTGTTCTGTTTTGTGCACTTATATGTCTGCTTGAGTAATAATAACAAAAACCATGTCGTGGTTTAAAGGGAAAGATCTAATAGTGGAAAATATAGAAACATGTACTCAAAAAAGGATTCATAGATCCGATTTGGTTATGTGGAGCTTGTTTGTAGTTTGTTATTTGGTTATTTGGAGTTTGTTATTTGGCTGTTTAGAGCTTGACACGTGATTACTTGACACTTGCACTCTTGAGACAGAGCTTGTTATTTGGTTATTTGGAGTTTGTTATTTGGCTGTTTAGAGCTTGACACGTGATTACTTGACACTTGCACTCTTGACATAGAGCTTGATATTTGATATTTGGAGCTTGATATTTGGTTACTTGGAGCTTGATACTTAGTATTTGGAGCTTGATTACTTAAGAGCTTGTTCCTGAGTACACTGCCCTCTACGATCCACTATAAAATCTAAAGCGAAAATGTTTGAATGTAGCAACCATGTAGTAAAAAGATGGATGCATGAAGTGCTACCTAGATAGGACTTAATACAAGACTTGAACATGACATAACTTCACATAAATGATACCTGTTACATGCTTACCTGTTACATGATGCCTGTACATGCTATTTGACACCTGTTACCTGTTTACCCACTTGCTTGACACTTGCTACTTGATACTTATACATGATACTCGATTCTTGACACTTGTTACTTATTACTTGTTTACATGATAGTTGTTCACTTGATACTTGATACATGCCACTTGCACTTGTCATCTTGCCATGCTAGTTGTTCTATTTTGTCATCATGCCTATTCCATGTTATCAAATATCTTTTCCCATGTACTTGTATCATGCACTACAAGCAGCCTGTAACTTGCATTGACGGGAGTTTGTTTTCTTTTTTCTCTTCCTGCAATTTATTAAATTACATATTTTGGAGATCAGCTGTCAGATGGTGTAGGTGACATGAGATACTAGCTGCTGAAATTTTGCTATTATTATTTCTTGTTACTTATCTTGAATAATTGTACTTGATTACTTGGATTTATTTGTATTTGGGCAATATGATCTAGGATTATTGACTTATTCATATCAGATTTTTTTAGATTATTATATTTTGGTTTCAAGTAAATTCCTGTTGGTATTTGGATTCATATATGCATGCTTGGTTGACTTCTCTTGCTTCCGATTCTAATTATTCTTTTTTTTGAAGATCCTGACAGCTTATGGATGATGAAAATCATTTGCTGGGCTTAGTCACGTATCCGTATTCTGTATTCTTTTTTTGAAAAACGGGACGTGACAAGGTTTGTAGTGATATTAGAGCTCAGGTTTGGCTAACATATTAGTTTGACCGATATATTAGACAAGCTTGGCTCGAACTGGAATCAGCTCAACATTTCACCAACCATGCATTCATGAATGAATCATAATAAACATTGATCTGGATACTAGTCATGTTCCATTCATTTTGATCCTTTCTTATCCAATCCCTCGATTCTTTGTTCTTCTGTCTCTTTTAGTCGTCCCCTTTTCTTGATTTCTTCTTGGGTATGAATTCATTCTTCTCGTACCCATAGTCTTAATGATTTTGGTGCTATCCATTCTTTTCTTTCTTGCTTGGTCCGTAAGTCGGTATCAATGGATGCTAGATCAGAATGGCGCAGCGGAAGCGTTGTTGACCCATAACCCACAGGTCCTAGGATTCTTCTGTTGTTTCTCCTTCTCTGTATTGTTTGCTTCTCTATTCCTTACATTCGTTTTCATCTGTTGACTCATTGCTTGGTTCATCTCTTCCTTGTCCATAATTTCTTCGATTCCAGCTCAATCTTTTTCTTCATCTCTTGCTTTGTTATCTTGCAAGTCCTGTGTTGTTTCTTCTTTATTTTTTATACATGTTTGCTTCTTTTCTGGCATTCCATTTGACATCGTTGTTATCCACTTTCTTCTTTTTCTTGTATTGCCACTGCACTGTTCCTTTCCCTTTAACCCCCTGTTTTGTTAACCTTCCCCAATTTATTCTGCCTTGTCCTATGTACCGCCTAAGCAAATTTCGAGGATGAAAATTTGTTGTAAGGTAGGTAGGATTTGTAACCCCTATTTTCGCAAATACATATTTTTGTGTATTTTCGGATTTTTTTATTTTTGATTTTTGTAAAAAAAAAAAAAAATCCGCTCTTAAACTCTTTTTGTTAAAATTTGTTTTTGGATTTCCTATTAAAGTCTATTTATGATCAATAGTTTTAATTGTAGCTATTTTTTCAATGAATTTTTATATTGTATTACTAACCCTATTCTTCTTCTTCTTCTTCTTCTTCTTCTTATTATTACTAGTATAATGCACGTGCGATGCACGTCTATAAAGGTGTGTAGGATTTTGAGGAAGGGACAAGTCACCGAAGAGAATCATGCATGCATTCAGACAGGTATGCACAATTTATTATTTTTTATATTTGCATGCATGTGTTAGATCTACTGCTTTGATAGAAGGAAACTTTCTTATGAATAAATTGTGCATGCAAGTACATGCAAATCTATACTATTAATTATTTCCCCAAATCTATGCAGACAGGCTTGCAAATCTATGTATGTTAATTATTTTTTCAATACAGGAAAATTACATTTTTGACCTCCGATATTAACCTTATATTTTTTTAGCCTTTTATGTTTATGAGGGCATGATAGTAAAAAGCCGCCAAAATAGGGCTTTGCTTAATAATAGTATAGATTATTATTATTATTATTATTATTGTTTCTACTATTATTATTATTGTTGTTATTTTACTACAATTAGTATTATTATTTTATTGTTATTACCTTTTGATTTTATATTAAAATCATTTTTTTATTTATATATTTTTTCCTACCTCTTATTGGTTTTAAAACCCTATAACCCATTAATACCCTATATTACCCAAAAGCCATATACTACTTACCCTATTTAAACCTAATGTCCATTCCTCTTCAACCCATTATTATCCCTACCCAAACCCGTTTTATCTCACCCCGTTCACACCTATGAGCACAAGCTATACTAATATATATGTAACTCATATTGCACCTATTCATCTTCAAATTACAGATTTTAGAGATCAGCTGCGAGATGGTGTGGTGACATGAGATACTAGCTGCTGGAATTTTACTATTATTATTTCTTGTTGCATATATTGAAAAATTGTACTTAATTACTTGGATTTATTTGTATTTGGGCAATGTGACCCAGGATTATTGCCTTATTCAAATCGGATTTATTTGTGATTATTATATTTTGATTTCAAGTAAATTCCTGTTGGTATTTTAATTCATATATGCATGATTGGTTGACTTCTCTTACTTCCGATTCTGATTATTCTTGTAAAATATTGTAAAGATCCTGACAGCTTATGGATGATGAAAACTATTCGCTGGGCTTAGTCACGTATCTATATTCAGTATTCTCTTTTTGGGAAGTAGGGCGTGACAATAATAATAATAATAATAACAATAAAAATAATCGTAGTAAAATAATAATAATTAGGAGTTAAATAATCAGATAGTGATAAATAGTGTAGATTGAAATTCGGGGTTCAAGCAAAATAGTCGGGTATTTAAATGAATGCAAAAATTTGGATTCAAAAGAGTAGAAAATTTTATATGGAAAAATTTAAATACAAGAATACAGGAAAAGAAAATAAAAATCTGTATAAACGAGAACGGGGGTTACACCCAAGCTATCGGCTTGAGGCCCAGTTATTACCCTGCTCAGCTGGGGTATGGTGATATTCCCTCGATGACAGATGTCACGAGAAAGTACCCCCAGTGAAACTAGGGGTGCGGTGTTTTCTTTTCCCTCGTTGGCTTTGCCACGATGAAGTACCCAGCTTTGTTGGGGTGCAGTGTTTTCTTTTCCCTTGTTGGTTTTGCCATGAGGAAGTACCCAAACTATGTGTGGGGTGCGGTGTTTCCCTCACTGGCATAGGCTGGGAGGAAGATGTAGCATCGGACGCGTAAGACTCCGGGGGGCAAAGGTCCACGTGTTTACTAGGTTGTCTTCTTTCAAATTGGGATACTATGGCTCACTAGTCGACAAATTAATAAAAAGTAAAGAAAGTGAAATGTGAATAAGACAGTAAAGAAAGTGAAATGTGAATGAGAAAGTAAAGAAAGTGAAATGTGAATGAGAAAGTAAAGAAAGAAATGGGAATGAGAAAGTAATGAAAGTGAAATGAGAATGAGAAAGTAAAGAAAGTGAAATGTGAATGAGAGAGTAAAGAAAGGAAAATGTGAATGAGAAAGAAAAAAAAATAAAGCAAGTGCGTGTATCGGAATGAATATAAAAAGTAAAAGAAAATGTATATATGAATGAAGATGAACATTGAAGAAAATGAGTCATGAGTATATAAATGAAGTTAAATGGTAAATGTAGTATGTGGTTAAATGAGAATCTCTATAACAAGAGAAGACCTATAAAAAGATGAATGGTAAATGTAATTATAAATATATAATAAAGACATTGTGCTATAAGAAGATCTATAAAAAAGAGAAGAAATTATGTTAAGTGATTAAATATGAAAAGTAACGATGTGGTGTTATGTTAATGAGTATGAAAAAGGTGAAGGAATTATGTATGTGAATAAATATCAATAAATTGAAGAAATTGCGGTATGAAATTAAATATGAGAAGTAAAGAAAATGTGTATGTATTATATGAATGAGAAGTAAAGTAATATGTGATATTAATATGATGCATAAAGTGTAACGCCCCGAATCCCAAAATACACTAAATTTGAGAGCTCTATAGAATCTTTCCACTTCATTTAGTACAATTTTACAAGAAAATTTGAACTTTTTACTTTACATCAGAGTTTACATGAAACTTTACACTTTACATTGCACATCGGAAGTAAATTTACAACATTTGAATAAATGTACAATAACATTGAATAATCTTTAAGCATCTGTTCCTCTTTAATCTTTATCATGTCATTACCATGCATACAAAACTGTGGGTACATCAGTTTATTCAACCGATGAACATTATACACGGCCATCCTCTCTATGCCGGAAATAGTATAACTTATTTTTCATATTTAACAAACACAAACTTGTCACATATCAAACTAAAGGGACTACACTATTGATGTCGTGTTGTGATTGTGCACTTAGTCCTTAATGCAGTTATTTATGTTACATGGCACTAATGCACACTTGTTCGGATTCTATGCATCCCATACTACATAGGTCCGAGGGCAAGCCTCTTAATCGTTCTTCATCTTTGTAGAGTTCAATCCCTCGTCATGACTTAATCTACTACTGTAACTACGATGAGTATCCTAGATGATCTATGAGTACAAGCTTGTGTACAGATAACCTGTAAGGGAATCCCACGCCATGTCTTAACTCATCAAGCATGCATTCTGTGGCAATTCAGCCTCCTTCATGGCACACGATCCGCTTGCAGTCACCAAACACCCCACAAGTGTGGCTAAAGTCCGATCATTACTGAGTAGTGCCCACGCCATGTCTTGACTCATCAAGCATGCATTCTGTGGCTTACACCCGCACCGTAAACTCTAGTTCTCATACTCGTGTTTTTCTCTCACTTTCATCACATCTCCACTATGTACTAATCCTTAGTTTTTATCGGAATCATGAACAAAATCAAAGCTCTAGAGTTAGCCTCTCCACTAAACCGGACTTATTCATTCATTCAAACAAGACAAACCTTGGTCATTCATTTCAAATTTTATTTCATTTCTTTCCAAATGCCGGGAAAAACTTAGCTACTCTTTTGTTTCAATTCCAATTCACAATTTCCTAAATTGAGCGTTTATAGCTCATAAGTTCATCTTCATAATCATAACAGATTTTCTTTTTTAAAAGCATGATTTCTACTTCATTCATGAGTCCATAGCTATACGTGGAATTCAATTATTCGTTATATATTTCATCAAATATCAATTTCACATTAAAATCACATCACTAAATGAATATTCACATTTCGTATTTTCACATTATTCTCCAATGAGAATAATTCACATCACATCACATAATATAATTTCTATTTTTATTCCACCTCTTTGCTAACATTTTATTCAAGTCTTTTTGCAAGGTGCAACTTTTATAACATACAAGTGTATAATCATAGTTCTAAATTATACATTTATTTTCAAAACATACTCCATTTAATGCAAATAATTCTCAAATTATTTTTTACAAGTCCTACATAATTTTAGGATAATAACCATATTTTTTAATAATTTTTTAATCATTAAAAATCCTCAAAAAATATTTTTTCCCCAAACAAAATACTGGCCGAACCCAGTATTCGAACCCACGACCACAGGGAAAACCGCCCAAGGCACAGACCACTAGGCCGAACGCTGTATGCGTTAGAAAGAGTGGCTGAGAGCATCTAATGCTCTCGGCCGCTGTACTTTATATATTTTTTTTCCACAAGATGCAAAAAAGTATGTTGCTAAGGGGATTCGAACCAGCATCTCATGAGACCCGAACCCTTACTGAAGCAAATAGAAGCATCCCAACCAATTGAGCTATGCGCTCAAGTTGTCAATAGTGAAAATCGAAGTTTATTTAAAACAATTCCCTCTGTTTATTAAACATTTCGATGTTCAACAAGCTCTCATTTTACTTTGCTTTTATAAAATTTTGCTGTAAATTTTTAGATTGACTAATATCATCATAAATTATACTCCAGTATATAGAAAATAATTTTTTCAATAATTAATACGTATTTTTCATACAATTAATACGAATTATAAACTAATGCAACCACATTTCTTCTTTTTCGACATTTCTTAACAATTAACGCCACTAATCTTTTTATTAGCAACTTCTTACTAATTCTCTATTTTTTTATCATTTCCCAAACATACAATCTATATCTTAATTCATTCATTTCAACATTATCACAAAGATCTCTTTAAACACATAAAGTAGCATTGTCATTCTACTAACTTTTGCATATAATTCTTAATGTAGATAATGAAATTTTCTTCAAACAATCCATGGCTTTAATCAATTCACACAAAATTTAGACTTTACTAATGGAACCACATACAATTTCATATCAACATTTCAACCAATCAATAGTTCATTTTTTTCAACTTAATGTATACCCTAATTAATCTTTTTCATGCATCATTCTTTCCATTCAAATCTAGCATGCATTCCTTAATTAGAAACATGGAAAATTTACCCACCTTATTTGGAGAGAAATACAACTAGCAACCTCCTAAACGAATGTCCTTGCAAACGGACGATCCTCCTCCTAGAAGCGCGCACTCGAGCCTTCCACAATGCCAAAACCAAGAGCCTCCCCTTGTTGATGCCGGCCTTCTCTTCTTGGATGCAAGCACAATCCCCACACAATCTCTCAATCTTTTACTCACTTAATAAACTACTAGATAATGTATTTTAAACTATAGGTTTGGAGGAAATAATAAGCACAATAATAACTAGGCTAGGGGGGGGGTATTTATACTAAAAATTTAGGAGGATGGAAGGCTAGGATTGAAGTAGGAGTTAGGAACAAATGGCTAGGATTTAAGGAGGAGTTACACTAACTACCCATGATCAAGTAACCATCATCACCATGACTCCACTTGAAAAATTCCTTTCCCTCCAAAAGCTTAAAACCGGCCTATACAAGTGTGCTTTTGAACGTGTACGTGCAATGCACGTGCATGCAACTTGGTCTCCATTTTTTCGTACATTATATTTTACAAAAAAAAAATGTATCCTACATTACAAGTTGTATTTAAAAATAAAATAGCTCATGGGCTTTAGTTTATAGGCCAAAATAATAACTTATAAAAGAAACTAAATAAATTCAATTTGGGCTTTTAAAAAGAAAGACTTTTGTCTATTTGAAAAAGGGCTTTATACAAAAATAATTAAAGAGCACATATTTAAATATCTATACTCATCATAAAGAAAATAATCATAACATTTAATATTACCAAAATATTGCACGTGCACACTACGTGCAAAAATAAAAAAAAATAATTTTCTTTAAATGAAAATCGGGGCATTACAACACTCTCTCCTTAGAATAGTTCCGTCCCCGGAACTACAGTCAAGATTGAGAAACACAATACAGTACTCATAACAAGCACAAGAAAAAAAAATACAAAGATACAAATCAAGTAAAAAGCTCAGGATAGTCCTTCAACATCCTCTCCTCAGACTCCTAAGTAGCCTCTGCAACCTAATGGTTTCTCCAGACTACCTTGACCATCGGTATTGTCTTATTCCTCAAGACTTTCTCTCGACGATCAACAATCTCGACAGGAGACTCGATGTAATTCAGATCCAACTGCAAACCTTTCGGCACTTCAGGCAAATGATGACTCGAATCTGGAATATAACCTCTCAGCATAGACACATGAAAGACATTGTGCACCTGAGATAACTCTTCCGGTAATTCAAGCCGGTAAGCAGTTTTCCTGATCCTTTTCAATATCTTGTACGGGCCTATAAACTTCAGGGCTAATTTCCCGCCTTTGCCAAATCGAATCACACCTTTACTGGCCGATACTTTCAGAAAGACGAAGTCACCGACCTCAAACTCAAGGTCCCTTCTTCGGTTGTCTGCATAGTTTTTCTGCCTGCTCTAAGCCTCTACCAACCTTTTCCTGATCAGATCAATCTTCTTAGAGGTTTGCTGTACAAGCTCAGGACCAAACAACTGATGCTCCCCAACTTCAAACCAACAAACAGGTGTTCTGCACTTCCTACCATACAAAGCTTCGTACGGCGCCATCCCGATGCTAGTTTGAAAACTGTTGTTGTAGGCAAACTCTACCAAAGGTAAATGCCTTTCCCAACTGCCTCCAAAGTCTAGTACACAACACCGAAGCATATCCTCAAGAATACGATTGACTCTCTCGGTCTGCCTATCGGTTTGCGGATGAAAAGCAGTGCTGAAATCTGTATTGGTACCCAAAGCTGTCTGAAGACTCCTCCAGAAATGCGAAGTAAACCGCGCATCTCGGTCAGACACAATAGTTGACGGAACACCATGGAGCCGGACGATCTCGCCAACATACAGCTCAGCTAACTTGTCCATCGAAGCAGTAAGTTTCATCACCAAAAAGTGAGCAGACTTGGTTAGTCGATCGACTATAACCCAAATCACATCATTGCCTTTAGGACTCTTAGTCAATCCCGTAATGAAATCCATACTGATGTTATCCAACTTCCATTCCAGAATAGGTAACGGCTATAATAGACCTCTGGGTCTCTGATTTTCGGCTTTGACTTGCTGACAAACCTCACACTTCGCCACAAATTCAGCCACATCCCGCTTCAAACCTGACCACCAGAAATGCTGTTTGATGTCTTTGTACATCTTAGTACTCCCAGGATGTACCGACAAAAGAGTAGCATGCACATCCTGAAGAATACTCTCTTTCAGGTCTGCCTGATTTGGAACACACAGCCTCTCTCCAAACCACAGCACTCCACCCCTGATCTGAAATCTGGGCAACCTACTAGCACCAACCTGCTCCTTCATCTCCAAAATATCAGCATCAACCTCCTGACTTGCAATGATCCTTGCATTCAAAGTAGGCTGAAACCTCAACTGAGTTAAAGATGCTCCCAATCCTTGCAAGACAACCTCAATACCTGCTCGGTCCAATTCCTCAATCAGGTGCTTCTGAGTTGTAATCAAACTGGATAAACTGCTCTTGCGACTAAGTGCATCATCAACAACATTAGCTTTCCCAGGATGATACTTGATCTCAGGTGGCATGTCCTCGAGCACTTCCAACCATCTCCGCTGCCTCAAATTCAGATCCTTCTGCTGATATATGTACTTCAAACTCTTGTGATCCGTGTACATGTTCAATTTCTCACCGTACACGTAGTGCCTCCATTGCTTCAGGGCAAAGATAATCACAGCCAACTCCAGATTATGAGTCGGGTAATTCATCTCATGCGGTCGTAGTTGCCTAGACCCATAAGCGATTACTCTTCCTTCTTGCATTAAGACACAACCAAGCCCACGATGTGAAGCATCGCTATAAACATCATACTCAACACCTGCTCTAGGCAAAGCCAAAATAGGTGCAGTAGTCAGTTTCTCTTTCAACTCCTGAAAGCTCGCCTCACATTGCTCAGTCCACTTGAAGTTCACATTCTTCTTGGTCAGACCAGTAAGCGGCATGGCTATCTGAGCATAACCTTGAATAAATCTCCTGTAGTATCCAGTCATTCCAAGAAAACTTCTAACTTCCTTCACAGTAGTAGGCCTAGCCCAATCTCTCACTGCCTCTATCTTCTGAGGATCAGTTGCCACTCCCTCCTTAGAAAGGATGTGACCTAGGAATGCCACTTCAGATTTCCAGAAATCACACTTGGATAGCTTGGCATACAACTTATGCTCTTCCAGCTTCTTCAAAACTGCTGCTAGATGCTCGGTGTGCTCCTCCTCTGACTTGGAGTACACGAGAATATCGTCGATAAACACCACGACGAAAGAATCAATGAACGGTCTCAGAACTCTGTTCATCAAATCCATGAAGATTGCGGGTGCATTCGTCACTCCAAATGGCATAACTAAGAATTCGTAATGTCCATGTCGAGTTCTAAATGCAGTTTTGTGCACATCTTCAGCTTTAACTCGAACTTGGTGATATCCTGATCGAAGATCTATTTTGGAGAAAACAGTTTCTCCTTGTAGACGATCGAACAAGTCATCAATTCGAGGAATAGGATACTTATTCTGAACAGTGACCTTATTCAGCTCTCGGTAATCGATACACATTCTCATCGATCCATCCTTCTTCTTTACCAAAAGCACTGGTGCTCCCCAAGGTGACGTACTAGGTTGAATAAAGCATTTCTCCAACAGTTCCTCGATCTGCCGTTTCACCTCATCCTGTTCCACTGGAGTCATCCTATACGGTGCCTTAGAAATGGGTGCACTTCCCGGTTGAATAGTGATGCTGAACTCCACATCACGATGCGGGGGTAACCCAGGAAAATCATCCAAGAACACATTCGGATAGTACCGAACCACAGGAATCCTTTGCACTTCCACAGGAATCTCTTCCTTGCGGATAGCTGCCACCAACCAAGAACATTTCTTCTTCCCTTGGAAAGTGACTTCAGGTCCACCTGAAGCCTTCACTGTTACCGTCTTGGTCTTACACTCGATGCTTGCACTATACACCGACATCCAATAAATGCCAATGATAACATCGACTCCCAAGATAGTCAGCTCGATCAGATCAATCCCAAAGATTCTGTCCCTAATCACAATCTCGCAATCCGCATAGTACCGATCAGTGGTTAAAGTTTCCCCTGATGGAGTAGCTACTACTAAGATCTTGCCTGGAAAAATCTTCGGTTCAACTCCCAACACTTTAGCAAATTTAGGAGACACAAAAGTATGAGAGGATCCAGTATCGAACAACACAACAGCTTTCATTACATATTCTGATGCAAAAGGTCCATCAAATTCGAAGTATGAAACATGAACTTTAAATCAACTTTGCATTTCATTAAATTCCAAACTTTATACATTCGAATTGAAAAGCATTTCTTGACATCAGAATGAAAACAGTAGAAGCTACAACAGTCTAACTCCTACGGTTCCTCTTCGCTTCTCGAAGTTCTCCCCGTAGTTCATCAACTTCTTCCTTCAGCACATCGGTCAGATTCTTCCTCTTCTCGAGTTCCCGTACACGATGACTGAGAACTGCAAAGTCGTCCTTACGCTTAGCCAATTGAGCCTCCAATAATCCGACTCTCTCTCGCAGTGTTTCTACCTTCCTCTGAAGAGAAGTCACAAGACTATTTGGAACTGGTTCTTCTTCTTTATCAGAAGAGTCATCAGATGAATCCGAAGGTGGGGTAATCTTTCGGGATTCAGGCCATTCTTCTCCATCAGAATCTGCTTTCCCTGGGTAGTACTCTTCCTCGGAATCTGCTTGTCCAGGATGGTACTCTTCCTCGATGATATGCCAGTCGTTGTCTCCAGCAGGATCGAAGTGATCAGCCATTTTAGAAATAGAGAGGAAGAAGCATAAGTCATAGAGCAACACAAATGTAAGTCACTTACATTTAAATCTCTAGACTCAAACACACACTCTAATGTCCACTTCTAGGGTGTCGTTCCTTATAACTTTGTACAAGTGTGAAGCGTGGATCTGATACCACTCTGTAATGCCGCGAATCCCAAAATACACTGAATTCGAGAGTTCTACAGGATCTTTCCACTTCATTTAGTACAATTTTACAAGGAAATTTGAACTTTTCACATTATATCCGAGTTTACATAAAACTTTACACTTTACATTGCACAGCAGAATTAAATTTACAACATTTGAATAAATGTACAATAACATTGAATAATCTTTAAGCATCTGTTCCTCTTTAATCTTTATCATGTCATTACCCTGTATACAAAACTATGGGTACGTCAGTTTATTCAACCGACGAACATTATACACGGCCATCCTCTCTATGTCGGAAATAGTATAACTTGTTTTCCATATTTAACAAACACAAACTTGTCACATATCAAACTAAAGGGACTACCCTATTGATGTCGTGTTGTGATTGTGCACTTAGTCCTTAATGCAGTTATTTATGTTACATGGCACTAATGCACACTTGTTCAGATTCTATGCATCCCATACTACATAGGTCCGAGGGCAAGCCTCTTAATCGTTCTTCATCTTTGTAGGGTTCAATCACTCGTCATGACTTAATCTACTACTGTAACTACGATGAGTATCCTAGATGATCTATGAGTACAAGCTCGTGTACAGAAAACCTGGAGGGGAATCCCACGCCATGTCTTGACTCATCAAGCATGCCTTCTGTGGCAATTCAGTCTCCTTCATGGCACACGATCCTCTTGCAGTCACCAAACACCCCACAAGCGTGGCTAAAGTCCGATCATTACTGAGTAGTGCCCACGCCATGTCTTGACTCATCAAGCATGCATTCTGTGGCTCACACCCGCACCGTAAACTCTAGTTCTCATACTCGTGTTTTTCTCTCACTTTCATCACATCTCTACTATGTACTAATCCTTAGTTTTTATCAGAATCATGAAAAAAATCAAAGCTCTAGAGTTAGCCTCTCCACTAAACCGGACTATTCATTCATTCAAACAAGACCAACCTTGGTCCTTCATTTCAAATTTCATTTCATTTCTTTCAAATGCCGGGGAAGACTTAGCTACTCTTTTGTTTCAATTCCAATTCACAATTTCCAAAATTGAGCTTTTACAGCTCATAAGTTCATCTTCATAATCATAACAAATTTTCTTTTTCAAAAGCATGATTTCTAATTCATTCATGAGTCCATAGCCATACGTGGAATTTAATTATTCCTTATATATTTCATCAAATATCAATTTCACATTAAAATCACATCACTAAATGAATATTCACATTTCGTATTTTCACATTATTCTCCAATGAGAATAATTCACATCACATCACATTATATAATTTCTATTTTTATTCCACTTCTTTGCTAACATTGTATTTCAAGTCTTTTTGCAAGGTGCAACTTTCATAACATACAAGTGTATAATCATAGTTCTAAATTATACATTTATTTTCAAAACATACTCCATTTAATGCAAATAATCCTCAAATTATTTTTCACAAGTCCTACATAACTTTAGGATAATAACCATATTTTTTTGTAATTTTTTAATCATTAAAAATCCTCAAAAAAATATTTTTCCCCCAAACAAAATATTGGCCGAACCCAGTATTTGAACCCACGACCACAGGGAAAACCGCCCAAGGCACAAACCACTAGGCCGAACGCTGTATGCGTTAGAAAGAGTGGCTGAGAGCATCTAATGCTCTCGGTCGCTGTACTTTATATTTTTTTTTCCACAAGATGCAAAAAAGTATGTTGCTAAGGGGATTCGAACCAGCATCTCACAAGGCCCGAACCCTTACTGTAGCAAATAGAAGCATCCCAACCAATTGAGCTATGCGCTCAAGTTGTCAATAGTGCAACTCAAAGTTTATTTAAAACAATTTCCTCTGTTTATTAAACATTTCGATGTTCAACAAGCTCTCATTTTACTTTGCTTTTATAAAATTTTGCTGTAAATTTCTAGATTGACTAATACCAACATAAATTATACTCCAGTATATAGAAAATAATTTTTTCAATAATTAATATATATTTTTCATACAATTAATACGAATTATAAACTAATGCTACAACATTTCTTCTTTTTCGACATTTCTTAACAATTAACACCACTAATATTTTTATTAGCAACTTCTTACTAATTCTCTATTTTTTATCATTTCCCAAACATACAATCTATATCTTAATTCATTCATTTCAACATTATCACAAAGATCTCTTTAAACACATAAAGTAGCATTGTCATTCTACTAACTTTTGCATATAATTCTTAATGTAGATAATGAAATTTTCTTCAAACAATCCATGGCTATAATCAATTCACACAAAATTTAGACTTTACTAATGGAACCACATAAAATTTCATATCAACATTTCAACCAATCAATAGTTCATTTTTTTCAAATTAATGTGTACCCTTATTAATCTTTTTCATGCATCATTCTTTCCATTCAAATCTAGCATGCATTCCTTAATTAGAAACATGGAAAATTTACCCACCTTATTTGGAGAGAAATACAACTAGCAACCTCCTAAACGAATGTCCTTGCAAACGGACGATCCTCCTCCTAGAAGTGCGCACTCGAGCCTTCCACAATGCCAAAACCGAGTGCCTCCCCTTGTTGATGTCGGCCTTCTCTTCTTGGATGCAAGCACAATCCCCACACAATCTCTTAATCTTTTACTCACTTAATAAACTACTAGATAATGTATTTTAAACTATAGGTTTGGTGGAAATAATAGGCACAAGAATAACTAGGCTAGGGGGGGTATTTATACTAAAAATTTAGGAGGATGGAAGGCTAGGATTGAAGTATGAGTTAGGAACAAATGGCTAGGATTTAAGGAGAAGTTACACTAACTACCCATGATCAAGTAACCACCATCACCATGACTCCACTTGAAAAATTCCTTTCCCTCCAAAAGCTTAAATCCAGCCTACACAAGTGTGCTCTTGCACGTGTACGTGCAATGCACGTGCATGCAACTTGGTCTCCCTTTTTTTTGTACATTATATTTTACAAAAAAAAAATGTATCCTACATTACAAGTTGTATTTAATAATAAAATAGCTCATGGGCTTTAGTTTATGGGCCAAAATAATAACTTATAAAAGAAACTAAATAAATTCAATTTGGGCTTTTAAAAAGAATGGCTTTTGTCTATTTGAAAAAGGGCTTTATACAAAAATAATTAAAGAGCACATATTTAAATATCTATACTCATCGTAAAGAAAATAATCATAACATTTAATATTACCAAAATATTGCACGTGCACACTACGTGCAAAAATAAAAAATAATAATTTTCATTAAATGAAAATCGGGGCATTACATAAAGTGATGTCTGTTATGTGATGAATATGGATTGATTTCAAAACTCGAGATAAGTTGTGATATGAGCAGATATAAGTAGAATACCTTGGAATTGTGTCGAGAAACTACTCGCCCGCTATTTCCATGGAAATGGTGGGAACTACCTGCCTTGAGACAACTCCAAGGGCGAATTGATGGGTTGTTGATATGATAGACGTATTGTGAAAGAGTAAAGAAAAATTTAAGCAAATTGTAAGATAAAAATAAAAATAAAGTAAAGTAACATCCGAGCTATCGGCTTGTGATGTGATGTTATATTACCCAAGATCTACTTGGGTTGCTGTGAGTATTACCCAGATTATCTGGGGTGCGGTGTAATATTACCCCAACTATGTTTGGGGTATAAACTATTATTTCATAAGAATGAAAGATCAAGTAAATTGTGATGTGAGATGTGAATGAATATGAATGTAATATATATTATTGATAAGAATAAGAAGTAATATAAGTTGTATGATGGAATGAGAATGAATCATAGAGTAAAGTATATGATAAAATAAGAATGAGCATTAAAATAAGTTGTATGATGAAATTAGAATGAAAAGAATGTCAACTGTAATATATAATGAGGATGAAGATTAATGTGTTGCGAGATATTATAAGCTCTGGATAAATGCAATAATATGAGATTGAATGGACTTGATATTATAAGATTGAATGGATGTGATGTTATGAGACTGTATGAATGTGATGTAAATGGGATATCATGAGATTAAATGCATGTGATGTTATGCAATGAAATGAATCTAAATATAACATGAGACTGAATGAGTGAAATATTATAAGATGGTATGACTGTGATGTTAGAAATAAGAATTAATGTGAATATATAATACATTGGAATTGTGTCGAAGAACTACTCGCCCGCTATTTACATGGAAATGGCGGGAACTACTTGCCGAGACACAACTTCAAAGTAGGAAGAGTGGATATGGATTTGTAGATGGGTTGAAGATTCAAAAGATTAATTCGATGCAAATTCACATTTATGATGTTTTTATAATCAAATTCCAGGTTCACTTAATTATCTTAATATTCGTAAGTTCTTTCAATTCTCTTTATATAGTTAAATTTATTTGCTAAACTAGTAAATTATACTCACACCAGATATGTTAAACCCCTTGTTGTTTTTTTGGGGTTAGGGAAGTCCCTTCCTGAGGGTGGACGAGCCTAACTCTTCTACAGGTTTGATAGCAGCGATGTGAGATAGTGTTGTGGTTTGGAAGTTATACTTTTACTTGTAGTAAATGGATTATATAGATATGTATATATTATATATAGAAATGGGGGTAGGATGATGTTTTATGTTGTATTATGGAAGATTATGTGTATAATTGTAAGGTATAATGATATATTTAGTGTTGTGATGAAGTATGAAAGCCCGTACCCACCTCGTTGTGGAGTATTGGGTTCTGTGGTTGGTTTTTGAAATGTTTTTCTAAAGTTTTTCTAAAAATCATATATGTTTCCAAAAGAATTTTTAGTTTTTAATTTGTATCTTTCTTGTTATGAAGAATTATGCCCCTAGAGCCATATATAATATTGTCTGTGTGATGTTGAATGACTTGACCTGGGAAGGATTAATATATATTACAGGTACATTAATTTCTATTATTGTTTGCAGATTTCCGTATGGAAAATCTGTATAAGGGCTAATATTTAGGGGAACTCTGGCGAAATTTTTATTAAAATCTCTATTAATATTATAAAATAGAAATGAAGATTTGAGTAAGTAGGTGAAAAATAATGGTTGAAAATTTGGGATGTGACATGGATCTCCAGTATTTTGAGTTAGAGCGACGCTTACGGGATGTTTGCACGATGAGGGTTCTGTATGGTCTGGCGGATGTACTCCGAGACTGGAACCTATACTCGTGGAATGTCTAAATCTTGTTTCGTCACCGTAGTACGATTTCATAACGAAGGATCGAACCCTATAATGTGGAGTATGCTAAGAGCTTGCCCTCGGACCTATGTAGTATGAGCTGCATAGAATCCGAATAACTGTGCATTGTGTGCATTTGTTGCTTTCTTGGTACTTATTTTATGCATTTGATTTCTGTTTCATGGCATACACTTATACACTTACATTAGATTCACTATCTGTTTTTATTCGTCTTCGTCATTATTGTTTTTGGTTTGTATATCAAGTTTGTGATTGTTAAAGTTGAGGATTGCTGTTTTACAGGCTTGCATAAGTTGCATTCAACTGACGTGCCCACAGTTTTCTAGTTTCAGGATTGGACTTGGCATGGACATGAAGTCACTATGATGGGTTGTCACAAGATTGAAGAGATTTCATTATCATATGTATATTGTACTTATTTATTTCTGCTCTGCAACTGTAAAGAATGATGTTGTAAATGAAAAATTTTAAATTCCTTGTATTTTTGCACAAATTTGAAGTAAAAGATCATATTTGTGCTACGAATTATATGTATTTGGAATTCGGGGCATTACAGAGTAGGTATCAGAGCCGACTTCAACAAGTAGTGCAAAACTATATGGAAAACACATTGGGGTGGACATTAGAAGTGTGAGTGTCAGTTTGGAGTCATGAATGATGTAGTTATTGAACTTGCATTCGTGAAACTCTCCCGTATACATTGATGTGATATTGTGTGCGAGCATGTTTTCTTTAGTATCACGAGTGTTATGGTTGGTTTGAACCCACATTTGTGATACCTTATACGTAGACTACTTTTCTCTTTAATTTTCTTCGTGGATTTTCCTCGTAGTACTTTTCATCTTTAACGTTTAATATTTTTTTTCAAGAATTATTTTCTTATACTATTAATTCACTTGGATATTTATTATTCTATCTATCTTCTTTAGTCTTAATCTTTTAAGTTTGACTTACTCATTTTTCTTTCTTGATGTTTTTATCCTTCTTACTTTCATGCGCTTTTACGTTACTCATGTATTTTGCTATTACTTTTACGTATAACATTAAGTTTTAAAAAACTACGTATTAAGTTACTATTGCTACTACTATTTTCTTTCATTATTTCTAGTATATTATATAATTTGATTTTTGCATATTTACTTTTATTTTATATATGCTTTGATTTTAGGATGCTATAATTTTTCTGTTATTTTAAATTGTCTTAATCATTTTAGTATATTTATAAATATGACATACTTCTATACATTATAAATCTTCTTTTCCTACTATTTTTGTTTTATACCCTATATTCGATACTATTGTTACTATATAATATTTGCTAATTTGTTTTGTAATATTTACTTTTCACTATTAATAGCTACTTATTAATTTTGTCGCTTTATACTTCTCTAAGTACAATGTACACTCACTACTTATATTTTTACATTCTTGGTTACTACATATACTTTCCACTTATTTCTATATATATAATATATTTCAACATACTTACTATATATATCATTTTACACTTATCCTAATACTACATTACTATATATTTTT
The DNA here is from genome assembly GCA_017893485.1 of Hemerocallis citrina. NCBI lineage: Eukaryota > Viridiplantae > Streptophyta > Magnoliopsida > Asparagales > Asphodelaceae > Hemerocallis > Hemerocallis citrina. The sequence continues at coordinate 56,249,934 of CM030367.1, read as the reverse complement.
TTATATATAATTATTTATTCTTATTATCCTAATTTACTACACTACATTATTATTGTTCTCATTCGCATTTGTATTTAAGCTCATGCATATATTTTATTGTATTTTTTTCTTAATGTTATAAGTCTCTTTCATTACTACTAATTTTATATATTCGATATTTAAAATCTATAATTTTTTGTCATTGTAATTTCCTATTTCATTCCCTACTTTTACTCCTATTTTATATCATAATTTTCTAAAACATAGCGTCATACTTAAAACTAAACATTCCAAGTACATATGGAAGATTACATCATTCCAATCATCATTTTGGTGCAACCTGATGTCGAGAGGGAAACTCTGCAGCTCGACATCAATGGAAGCAAACTGCAACTGGAGATCGGGGAGGCAAAATCTGCAACCAAATGACCAGAAAGCAAATTGCAACCAAATGTCGTGGAAGCAAATCTACCACTTGATGTCAAGGAGGCAAGCCTGCAGTGGGACACCAACGAGGCGAACTCACAACAATAGATATTTTTCTACTTTAATAACCTCCACTTTTATTTCTATATATATCTACCTACCACTATTACATTTTTGTACTAGTTTATACCATTTTATAATGTTTTCTTAGCCTATATTACTTCATCTTTATTATTTATAATACAATTATACCTATATACACCTTTCTAATTAATTACCATATTATTTATACTTGTTTCTATATCTATCATATATACGTTACTCTATTTTTCATCTTATATCATTGCTGCTTACTATTAACTGTTTTTGCTACATTCCTATTATTATTTTGTACATATAGTTTATCTGAACATGTATTAGCCTTTTTGTATTTTTATACCACTTCATCTTTTTTTTATTTTACTGCTAACTTATCGTATAATTCGTGGCTACTCATATAATATAACTTTTATTGTTTACACTTTTGTCTACTATTTACATTTTACTCCAATGCAATTATTATTATATATTATTTCAATAATGTATTTGTAACACCTCGGATTTTAAAATACCGAAAATATTTGTTTTTATATTTTGTAGGGGTGAGAATTATTTTTAAGTCATATCTTATTTTATTTTAATTTTAAAATATTGATATTGGTATGGATATTTGTGGTAGATGGGTATTATTGATATATTGGGGCCATGAGTTGAGATTTTATGTGAATAAATATTGTTTATTTTATTTTTATAATTTTGGGGGATTATTATAAGTTAATTTTAATGTATTTTGTATTGTTCGTATTATCATAGAAAAGAGTTGGGGTTTATTTGTAATATTTCGGATTTGGAGGGCTTATATGTAAATATACCTTATTATTATTAATATATAAAATATATTTTTTAAAACCCCCTCCTCCCCATTTCCTTCTTTCTTTCTTTCTTTTCCCTTTCCCGTTTCTTCCTCCCGACACCCACTCCGGCCTCCCTCTCCCTTTTCAAATTAAATTGAGGAGATGGCTCATTGAAGGGTGCTTTAGCTCGTGGCGGTGTTGGTTTTTCAAGAAGATTTCAAGAAGGTATGAGAGATTGTATGTTAGTTTATTACTAGAAATCGATGTAGGGAGGTGTAGGGAGCGCATAGAACATGCTAGGAGTTGAAGATTTGAATTATCATGAGGGAAATGTGAAGTTCTAATTTTGGCATAAACTCGGATTTTAGGGTTTATGAAATCGGTAGGAAACTCAATTCTAAAAATTGTAGAAAATGCATTTGAAGGTGAAGAATATTATGAAAGTATTAATATGAATTTAGGATGAGTTTGGTAGGCTTAATTCTCTATCAAATCGAATGAGAAAGAGTGCATGTGTATTGTGCACGCCGGGTGTTCGGTAAAATGTACGGGCGAGATTTAGAAGAAAATTTGTTAGATTCGGAGGTGTTATTGAGTTTTATTACTATTATTTAACCCTAATTCTCAAATTAGGAGAATTGGATGAACGCAAGTAGGTATTTGGGGATTTCCCTTAAAGGGCTCCTCCGATCGATGAGTAAGTTTTTGTATGGGACCCGAATTCGAAATCTATCGATGTAGCTCACCTACTTATGTCATTTATGACGTGTGGGTGAAGACGGATTCAAATTTCGAGGTCTGTAGGTCAAGTTTTGAGTTTTATGCTAATCGGTCCTATAATTTTCCAATTCGGTGGAAAAAGTCGAACTTCGACTGGCTACCGGGCGGACGTGGGACATCGTTTGATCGATCCATCAGGTGAGTATATTGTATCTATAAATATTTTATATTGTGGCCAAATTTCATGGCTTTTTGATATATTTTGTATAAGTTATGCCAAAAATTGATTTTCAATGAAAATACGGATTTTTAAGGGTCTGAAAACGGGTTTTTGAGATATTTGATGAAATTAACTATTTTAAGTTTATAAAATCTATATTATGGGTTAATGTGATGTGTTGATGTATAAAAGCTAAATATATTGAATTGTTTATGCATATTTTATCCCATGCATGTTTCGTGCATGTTTTTGGGTATAAAGGCCGATATAGGTAATTTGGTATATGCGGAACTTTGTGTATGGGCTAGCATGCTGTGGATGGATGTTATAAGATGTAATTAGATGAAATTAGTGATTGTGATCATGTTTTGGAAACCCGTGTATTTATAGTGCATGTCTTGTGCATGTTTTGGGACATATAGGCAGTTATAGGTGATTTTACTTACATGGAACATGGTGTATGAGATAGTATGATATAATTGGATATTATGAGATTTAATTAGAGAAAATAAGTGATTTTGGCCCCTTTTCTTGGAAACCCGCATGTGTTGTGTATGTTTGTGATATATATATATATCATGATATGGACTCGTGATGTGATAATTGATGAAATTAGTAAGTGGGTATATGTTTGCATTATAATTATGTTCGAAGTGAATTAATGGGTAATAATATGATATTATAATGTGATGAAGTATACATTTTGATACTTTTACGATATGGAATAACCTAATGTAGTTCTCTTATTAATGTTATAACTTGGCATATGCCTATATATGGTACAGTGAGGTAATGAATAATATGGTATTCTTAATGTGGGATGTTATGGCAAAATAAATATCTTAGCGCATTTATATTACGCATTAATATGATATGATGAGTTTATGTGTTGAATAACAGGGTGTATGCATAATGTGGTATGATGATATGAAGATAAAGGATAAGATGGTACGTGCTAATAAAATGTGTTACTAATTCACGTGGTTAAAGTCAAAGACATGACTAGTTTGTGAATCAAAAGTGAAATGCTTGTGTGATAAAGTAAGCTGAAAAGATGAAATGATTAATGCTAATAACAGAAGGTTTTGTTGACCAGTACCTACAGCAATCCTGGGGGTTTAGGCTAGACCTTCTAATACCTAAGGATCGGCTTGGGGTAAGTGGACCCAAACTATGTTTGGGATCAGTGGTTCCCTCGCTAGTTCGGCTAGGAGGAAGACGTAGCCTCGGACGAGTAAGACTCTGTGTGAGCATTGGACCACGTATTTACTGGGCTATTGGCTTTTAGTATGTTGGGATACTGTGGCTCACTGGTCGATGGATTTGTTGACCAGTACCTACAGCAATCCTGGGGGTTTGGGCTAGACCTCCTAACTCCCAAGGACCGGCTTGGGGTAAGTGGACCCAAACTATGTTTGGGGTAAGTGGTTTTTATCGCCCAAACTATCGGCTTGAGGCCCGGTTATTCCCTCGATGACAGCCGTCGCGAGGCAGTACCCAGTTTATCTGGGGTCAGTGGTTTTTCCCTCTTGGCTTTGGCTGGGAGGAAGTACCCAAGTTCTACTTGGGGTTAGTGGTTCCCTCGCTAGTTCGGCTAGGAGGAAGACGTAGCCTCGGACGAGTAAAACTCTGTGTGCGCATCGGGCCGCATGTTTACTGGGCTGTCGGCTTTCAGTATGTTGGGATACTGTGGCTCACTGGTCGACAAACTAATAAAATAACTAAGTGTAAATAAAAATGTGAGAGTAAAGAAAGTGGAACGTGAATTGTGAATGTGAAAGGAAGTGAATTGTGAATGTAAAAGAAAGTGGTTGTGAATAAAAATGAATATGAAGGAATACGAGTGTATTTGGTTAATTTAAAATGAAAAGTAAAAGAGACGTGTGTTAATATGAATAGTATGAAGTAATTAGGTCACGCTCCGCTTCCCAAAAATACAGAATACGAGCACGTAACACAAGCCCAGCGAATGATTATAATCATCCTTAAGCTGTTTCAGAAATCCTTGCAACACATCACAGGCAATATATCAGAGTCGGAAGCAAAAAGTGGAACCACCATGCAACATTAAAACAAATTTACCAACAAAAGTTACTTCAAATCAAATATCATGTTCTCAAATAAAACAGAGTCTGGAAAAACAATTATTCTGGGTCACATCGCCCAATACAAATAATACTCAAGTCTCAAAATACAAATATTGTTCTAGCATGAAACAGAAATAATAATAATAGTAAAATTTCAGCCTCTAGCCCCTCATTTTGCCAATACCTTCAGGAACCTGTCTTCCAAAATCTGAAATTCATAGAATACAGGAAAAAGGAAAAGAGAAAATACAGTACCCGTCAATGGCAAGTCTGGATCACAAATAGAGTAGGATACAAGCACATGGGGAAACTAACTAATAACAGGTCATAATGCATCAACAGTAATATCTCGCATGGTATCCAAACAGTACAGTTGTTTTATGTCAAGGCAGTGTCATAAGATATTTAACAGTCTCTAGTAACAGTATCTCAGTATATCAGTGAATCAGAATGACAATATATCAGTATCACTAGCAGTATATGAAGTGTATCAGTGTAACAGTATCAGTCTCACAGTGTCAGTCTAACAGTCTCAGTTTATGTTCTTTCAGTCTTATGTATATTACTAGCTAGGTAGCACTTCATGCATCCCATATTACATGGTTACTACAACAAACAGTTTCTCTTAGTAAGATATCATAGGGGACCATGATGGGGCAGTGTACTCAGGTATCAGTAACAGAAGCAGTAACAGTAACAGTCAGAACCAATAGGTCCTCTTCTACTCTATACCTTCTTACAGAAGAAGCAATGTAGACAGGGTCAGTAAACAATAACAGTATCAGTATGGAATACTAGTTCCCTTCCAAGTACACGTTTCCATATTATCCACTACTCGATCTTTCCTTAAACCCCGGATTGATTACTTTTAGTTATTAATGTCCAACATGCATGTTTACGTGTAAACTAGTGTCAAATAAGCATGGTAGGATCAGGTATAAGTTCAGGTTATCAAATCAGCATGCAAGAGTAATATAGATTCACATATACGAGCATAATGTACTAGGGTCATAATCAGGACAGCAAGACTAGTCAGCACTAAATCAGTGATTCAGAGAGCTACAGGCATGAAAATAATGATCCGTCGAAGGATCTGGAAACTAGACTTCCACATGCTTCTAACGAGTATAATAAAGATCTATACTAGTTCACAACATCTCGTCTTAAAAGTCATTTCAACACAGATTTCATGTACAGCCAGAAAACAGGGGAATGACTTCCAACACATAAAAACAGCATGCAAAGTCATCAAATAAATCCACGAAAATTTCTGGGGTAATACCCTATATATGTAGACTCAAAATAATAATTTTCCAGAAAGTATAGATATGTTACCAAAAATGAAAAGTAACACAAAACATGGTTTTGATGGATCTAGGAACTTCTCAACACTGCTGTACGAAAACAAACATATCTCGCAAATAGCGCATCGAAATCCAGTTACGCCAAAACGGAGTGAAAGTAGATAAAATTCTCCAACTTGCTTATATCACATAATATTTCCATACAGTAAACGAAAATAGGGTGAACACGGCATTCAACATAAAGCAACACACAATTTACAGCAAAAGTGCATTATAGAAAAAGGTATAAGACATCGCTCAAAACTTATATTTAAAATACCACATAAATCTGGGAACTACCTAACATCATGGTGAACCACTGAACAAAATATTGTGGCATGATATCATGTATAACTTGGATCTTGAAAATAAATGGATAATAAAATCTACCCCGTACTGAATCTGGAAACTACCGATACACAGTCACTAAAATAATCATAAATAATTCATACGAACTCCAAACGGGGTGAAACCAGTGGGGTTAGAAAATAGATTCATTCATCTACAATTTACTCAGAAATGTTCATGTTGAGATTCGGACTCTGACCCAGGCAAAAACAGCAATCAATCCAGTACAACCCGAATTTCCAGATTTCTCACATCATCTTAGATTCGTCATAACTTCTTCAAAAATGAACCAAACTTAACCAAACTCGAAACGCAGCCTACCCATTGTCTAAATATCATATCTAAGGGTTTCTAACATATCAAAACCTAATAATTCTCACATAGGCAATCAATCAGACACATGGTATACAATATGTCACATACGCGATTAAAATCGAAATTGCGTGAAACCTAAGGCATAAACCTATCAAACTCCATGTCCTAAATCATCTATAGCCTGATTTACACAATAGAGACGAAACCCACAAATAAAATTATCATCTTTGGCCGTCTCTAGTCTCAAACTACCCTATGTGTGAACTTTCGACTTGTATCAACCTAATGAAATTATATACAAGTTACTTGCCTCTTTTTGACGATGAGTGCGACGCTACGAAGCCTAGCAATGAAAACCCACGAGCGAGACGCCTTCTTACGCGATTCCAAGCGGAACCCACGAACGAAACGTGCCAACGATTGATCTCCTTGACGCACGAACAAAAGTGGGAGATGCCCACTTCACAAATCAGCGAGGGGAGATGAAGGGGGGCTGTTTTGAAAGGTTGGGTGCTGCCTTGGGTACTGGCCGGCCACAAAAAGGAGAGGAGAGACGAGTTTTTACTTATGTGGAGTTGTATAAAGAAGGATGGGATGATATATGTGGTCGGCAATGGCTTGGAGGTATGAGGGGGTGTCGGCCTGGGTATAGGAGATGCAGGCCGGGATGATGGAAGGAAAGGGGGAGGCCGGGTTACAATAGGAGAGGGAAAGAAAGATTAGGGTTATATATAGGGGATCAAATGTGGGTTAATGGGTAGTGGATATCAATATGAATTAATAGGTATACAATTGGGTAATGAATATTGGGTAGATTTCAAATGGAGATACAACATGCAATGAATCCTATGGCTCCTAAAAATCTCCTTAAGGGCCAAAAATCTCAAATTGACCAAAACACTTCTAAAACTCCATCATGACCCAAAAATAATTATTAAATATGAACGGGACCAAGAAAATGAGAAAATATCTCAAAATGGCGAAAAACGGACGATCGGCGCACAAACGGCACACGTAGGTAAAAAATGCAAGAAAAATAATATAAAATGAAAATAATCCAATAAGAAAATTAATACAATAATTAATAAATATAATTTATGAAATAATCTAATTTTAACAATAAAAATAATTATGCAAATAACCGCACTAGCAAAAATAATACGGATAGTAACAATATTAATAATAATAAAATGATAAAAATAATAAAGGTAATAATAAAAATAATAAGATCCGTATTAAATACAAAATCATAGAAAATTTGTTACAGCTAAAATTATGGATCAATGAATATATTTTAAATGGAAAAATCCAATAATACGTTTTGACAAAAGAATTTGAAAACCGGAAAAATAATTTGCGAAATTTTTTTTAAAATACAGAAAATACACAAATATATATTTTTTGGAAAAATAGGGGTTACAATCCTACCCACCTTACAACAAAATTTCGTCCTCGAAATTTGCTCAGGCGGTACATAGGACATGGCAAAAGCAGACTAGGAAAAATAACAGAGAAGAATTGAATCAAACAATAAGTCAACGGATGAGAACGAATGCAAGAGATAGGAGAAACCAAAACAGTGCAAGAAAGGAGAAGCAACAATATGATCCTGGGGCCATCATCCGAGTACAATCTCCATATCATCAACTACTCTAGTCAATCCCTTAAACCCTGGCTTGTTAAATTATTTATCTACAATATGCAATTTGAGACATGATATGAACAACAATATCAATAGTAGATCAATAAGATGGTGACATGAAGTAGGACAATTGGAATGATGACAACAACTCATTGGGATCATGCAATGCAACATACACACCTTAATTCAATGCAATACTATGATATAGGAATAATTAATCTATTAAAATCTGAAATATAAAATTCTAGACAGCAAGAATAGTCTATACAAAAATATAATTTCCTACTACTACAGAAATCTAAAACTGAATCCGTCAGAAATTATAGAAACTAGACTTCCCAACGAATCCAACGCATATTTAAAGTTCAAAAATCGACAACAGTAGCTAGGTCAACGACACCATTCTTTACAGATTTCATGTTTAGACAGAAATTTGACATCATGTTGTTATAATTTTAGAAACGGCAAAAACTTGATAATAAATTCATTAAAAATATTTATTAGACTCCTAAACATGTTAAGTAACAATCTGAAAATTTCCAGAGAAATATTTTATCATTTGTTCAGCCTTTTAACCGTTTAAACATCAAATATAAAAGAATATGGAAATCTGGAAATAAAAAACACGGCTGTAGTAAAACGGGAATAACTTTTTCTACAACTCGGAATTCAGAAACTCAAGATGTTCTGGAAACTATAAAGATAAGGCTACAATTCTTATTCAGAAAGTTATTCATTTTAAGATCATTTACTCAGTCAAAAATAACAAACAATATACAGCCAGCAAGCAACATACAGGTTTTTTGGTATTTATCATGAAATAAATTAATTAAACTTGATGGGTATCAATTCTATTAGTCAATAAAGTTCGTAATTCGCATGTTGGGTATAGAACATGATAAATAAAATTAAGAACACACAAATACACAAATTTAACATCAACCAAACAATAGTCGATCAATCCAACATACAACCGAGCAATTAGTTCTACAATAATCTAATTGTGCCGTGACCATATGCATAAACTTGTTAACGATACTATAAGAATACATGAAAGATACAATCTTTCGAGTCAAAAGTTGCACGAAGTCAAGAATATTGGGGTTAGTTCGTGTAAACCCTCAATAGACCCAACGAAAGATTATCATTACAACGATATGATAAAGAATAGGATCTACTTTCAAGAATTTCAATAAAACTTGAATTTGATATGATGTTCAATTCAAGGGGAAAGTGACTTGCCTTATAGACGACGAATTTGAATACCAAGAATAACAGGATAAGGATCCTGGAACAACGAACCCAAGCAAAAGAAGAACCAAAGCACAAGCAGCAAGAGCAACGTGCAATCAAAAGTAATGGGGGCCACGGGATCTGGCCGACGTGGCTCGACGGTGGGAGGGCATCGAGCAGGGAGGGTGGCGACGCAGATCGATGCAGGGGCGGCGTCGGGGTGCAGCTGGTCAATGGGAGAGGTCAAGCGGTGCGACTAAACAGGGCAGCTCTGTTTTGGCGAGAAAAACAGAGGAGCAGCAGTGGGACGTTGGGGTTGGGATCGAGCGAGAACAGGGGTGTCGGGATGAGGTCGGGGGTCGACGACGGGGAGGGTCGCCCTAGGACGACGGTGCTCAGGAGGGCGCTGGAAGGGGGTTGGGAAGATGGTGAACAGTAGAGGCGTTGGGTTCTGATCGGGGAGAGAGAAACAGGGAGGAGAGAGAGATTAGATGGCTATTATGGTTTGTATTGTGCAAATTTTAGGGTTTGCAATCGAATTATATTTATAGATTGTAATTAGAATGTTGGGTTAGTGGTTTAGGATCCAATAATAGTGGTTCTGGGTCAAGAATAATTGAAATTGGGTTTTAGGGTTCATTAAGAGATGAATCTAAAATAATAGGGTTCAAATAAAAATACCAACAATTTAATCAAAGAAAATAGGATCAACAAGATTAGCTCAATCAAGAAGAACGAAGAATTTATTGAACAAGTTTAAATAAAATCATCAAGAAAGAAAATATGGTATTTTAGTCAATTACAAATAAAATATTACAAAAAGGGGCAATTAAAAAGAACAAAAACGGTAGTTACAATCCTACCCACCTTACAATAAAATTTTATCCTCGAAATTTAAACAAATGGTAGTAAGGTAACCCCGTAGAAAACAAGAGAACAAGAACTACTCAAAAAGATGGGGAAACTTCTTCCGAATCTCATTCTGAAGCTCCCAAGTCGACTCACCAGGCGCGTGAGGATTCCAAGCAACATGAACAAACTTGATAACCTTATTCTTCAAAATCTTCTCCCACCGGTTCACAATCGAAACCGAATTAATCTCACATGACAATTCTGGTCGAACCGACAACTCCGAATAGTCAATAACATGACTATCATCCCTTACATACTTCCTAAGCTGAGAAACATAGAAGACGTCATGCACTCCAAATGTAGTTAGCAGCAGCGCGAGTCTATAGGACACCTTGCCTACTCGCTCCATCACATCGAACGGACCAACGAATCTGGGGCTCACTTGCCCCCACCACCAAACCGAATCGCACATTTCCATGGAGACACCTTGAGGAACACATGATCACTCACTTCGAACTCTAACGGTCTCTTGTGTATGTCTGCCCATTTTCTCTGGCTGTCTTGTGCGTCTTGCAAATGCTTCCTGATCTGGGCCACTACATTAATAGTCCTCGTGATCAACTCTGTCCCCAAAAGCTTCCTCTCACCAATGTTGTCATACCCCGCTTCCCAAAAAGGAACATGGAATACGGATACGTGACTAAATCCAGCGAATGATTTTCATCATCAATAAGCTGTCAGGATATTTACAACATTTCACAGAAATAAACAAGAGATAACAAGGCGAAATCAACCAAGCATGCATGAATAAATAAATATACCAACAGAATTTACTTGAAACAAAACTTAATAAATCTCAAATAAACCAGATCTGGAAACAAGTCAATAATCTTGGGTCATACTGCCCAATACAAATAATCCAAGTAGTAGATACATTTATTCAAAATAAGCAACATGAAATAATAATAATAGGAAGAACTCTAACATCTAAAAAGTCAGATAACCTACTCCATCAGGCAACTGGTTACCATAATCTACAATTAACAAATTGCATGAAGAGGAAAAAGAAACAAAACTCCCGTCTATACAAGTTACGGGCCGCTTCTAGTGCAGGCACAAATACAAAAAAAATAAACAGATGTAGAGTAACAACGGAAACAAACATAGCATGGAGTAGTGTCACGCTCCGCTTCCCAAAAGAGAATACAGAATACGGATACGTGACTAAGCCCAGCGAATGATTTTCATCATCCATAAGCTGTTCAGAATCTTTACAACATCTCACAAGAATAATCAGAGTCGAAAGCAACAGAAGTCAACCAAGCATGCACATATGAATCAAAATACCAAAAAGAATACTTGAAACCAAAATGTTATAATCACAAATAATCCAGGTTTGAATAAGTCAATATCCTGGGTCACACTGCCCAAATACAAATAAATCCAAGTAATCAAGTACAATTATTCAAAATAAGCAACAAGAAATAATAATAGCAAAATTCCAGCAGCTAGTATATCATGTCACCAACTCCATCTGGCAACAGTTCTCCAAAATCTGCAATTTAATAAATTTCAGGATAAGGAAAAAGAAAACAAACTCCCGTCAAAGCAAGTTACGGGCTGCTTGTAGTGCAGGATTCAAGTACATGGAAAAGGGTAAACAACATAGCATGTAATAGACATGATAAAAAAATAGAACAACTAGTATGGCAAGATAAACAAGTATAAGTAGCATGTATCAAGTGTCAAGTGAAACAAGTATCATGTAAACGAGTAACAAGTAGCAAGTATACTGTGTCAATTATCAAGTATCATGTAATCACGTACAAGTAATCAAGTATCAAGTATCATGTTCAAGTGTCATGGTCAAGTCTTGTACTTATTACTATCTAGGTAGCACTTCATGCATCCCGTTTTTTACTATATGGTTGCTACATTCAAACAATTTCGTTTAGATTTCATTGTGGATCATAGAGGGCAGTGTACTCAGGGACAAGTATCAAGTAATCGAGCCTCCAAGCTCCAAGTATCATGTATCATGTATCACGTGTCAAGTTGTGCAAGTGGCAAGTAATCATGTGTCAAGCGTGCAAGTGTCAAGTAATCACGTGTCAAGTATCAAGTATCAAGTCATCACGTGGGATCTGTGGATCATCTTCCGAGTACACGTTTATGTACTTTCTACTATTAGATCTTTTCCTTAAACCCCGGTTTGGTTATTTATTATTATTATCCAACAGACATATGCGAGTACAATACCTTGGCAAGAATAACATGGTATGAAAAAGTAACAAGTTCAGATTACAAGATAAGCATGCACGGGTAGAAAACAACTCATAAAAGGGTGGGACAATGAAAATTCTAGTTCAGGACAGCAAAACAATACTGCACTAAATAAGGATTCCCGTTGCTACAAACATGCAAATCTGGATCCGTCAAAGATTCTAGAAAATATACTCCTGGCCAAATCCAACAAATATATATAAGTCATATAGTATTTCAGAAAAACAAGAGTCAAAACTGAATTGAAACCAGAAAACATGTTCAGCCATAAATCAGAAGATTGTATTCAAAGTCAGGAAAACAACATGAAAGCTCATTAAATAAATCCACAAAAAATCTATGGTATTTCTCTATAAGTGCAACTTCAGAATATAAAGTTTCATAATTTTCCAATATAAATAGAGTAGTCAAGTAAAATCAGAAAACGTCAAGATGCAGTAGTTTTGTAAATCTGGAATCACAAACATTGCAGTACGAAAACAGCAATATCTCTCAAAACATAAATCGAAATCCAAATTCTTTAAAAGGGTGATAAAATAGATACAGTAGGCTAACTTTCATAATCACAAATATTTTGTAAACAGCAAGTAGAATTAAGTCGAAAATAAGTTTCTTTACTGAACACTATGAAATTTCTGCATGTATAATAATTGTTTGGAAACATAGAACGGTTTGTAAAACTTATCAAATAAATCAACAAAAATTCTGGGTTAATCCCAATCAAGTATAGTTGTACTGTGCAAAATTTTAGATCAAAATAATACTTTTAATATCATGATAAAAATATATTACTCTTCAGAATTCATAGAAAACAAAATCTGGAAATCTCTTTACACCTCTGCAGTAAAATAGACATAACTTACAAAACATAAAACAAAACTGAGATCTATCAAAAGGGTTGGAAAATAGACAGAATTCTCTACAAATCATGTTCACAAAATATTTTCAAATACTGATCTTAATAGGGTCTAAATTACTGATCAAAACAGGAAATCACCAAAACATAAAATATCCTTCATGCATAAATCCACTAGTTCATATAAAACTCATCTAAAACACAACCAAACTTGCAATATAGTGTACTAGATGTCAAAGCTACATGGTATAGGGTTTAGAAAAGTAGGTGGTGGTGACACAGTAAAGGTGCAACGGGTCGGGTGTAGTGGGGAAGTGGGTTTCGGGTGTGTTTATATATGTGGAGTTTAGGTTAGAAGAAAAAAAATGTAATAGGGGAAATGATGGGTTTAATTAGTGTAACTGGGTAAGGTAAGTGGATAATTAATGGGTTTGAAATAGGACAAAATTTAAATTGGGTATTAATGAATTAAAAACAAATGGTTGTAAAATAATTAGGAACCCAAAAATCAAGATAGCACCAAAGTGAACAATAACGAAATAGGACAGGAATAGAATAATTAGGTTGGAACAAATAAGAAAATTTGGGGATCAAAAATAAAGCTCGAGCGACAGCAAAAATCAAGAGCTCAAATGAGACGATGAATCAACCAAATGAATATATAGAGGAAAAGATCCAAAATACGGTCCAAAAGAGATACAAGCTGAATCAAATACAAGGAAGAAAAAAAGAAAAAAATACACTCAAAATACATAAAATGAAAAACAGGGGATACAAATCATACCAACCTAACACGAAGAATTTCATCCTCAAAATTCAACAAGAAGATACATAGGGTAACCCCGAAAACAAACAAAAAGAACCAAACTTAAACTACTCAAACAAATGAGGAAACTTCTGCTGAATCTCCTCCTCTAGCTCCCAAGTTGACTCACCGGGCGAGTGAGGATTCCAAGAAATACGAACCAGCTTGATGACCTTGTTCTTAAGCACTTTCTCACGCTGATCCACAATAGCAACTAGAAGAATCTCACGGGTCAAATCCAGCCAAACGGTCAACTCAGAATAGTCGATCACCTGGCTCTCATCTCGGATATATCTCCTGAGTTGTGAGACATAGAAAACATCGTGCACTCCTGATAAAGCTGGAGGCAATGCAAGATGATAGGCCACCTTGCCTACTCGCTCCACAATATCAAACGGTCCAATAAACCTAGGGCTGAGCTTGCCCCCACCACCAAACTGAATGACACCGCACCAAGGTGATACCTTTAGGAAAACATGGTCACCGATCTCAAACTACAAAGCTCTTCGATGGACATCAGCCCATCGCCTCTGCCAATCCTGAGCTGCCTGCAAATGCTTCCTGATCTGAACCACCGCATGAATTGTCCTGGTGATCAACTCCGGACCCAACAACTTCCTCTCACCATTGTCATCCTAGCACATTGGTGATCTGCACTTCTACCCATAAAGTGCCTCGAACGGTGCAGCTTTAAGACTGACTTGAAAGTTGTTATAGTACAAGAACTCTACGAGATGCAAATGGTCTTCCCATGATCCACCGAACTGAAGCATACAGGACCTCAACATGTCCTCAAGAATCTGGATAGTCCTCTCTGACTGTCCGTTAGTCTGGGGATGAAAGCTGTACTGTACTTTAATTTACTCCCCAAACTGTCCTGAAGACTCTCCCAAAATTGAGATTGCTCGTATCCCTGTCGGATACAATTCTGACTGGAACCCCATGAAGTCTGATAATCTCTTGCATGTATCTCTCAGCTAGGCTCTCAGTAGACTGTCTGACACGGAAGGAAATGAAGTGAGTACTCTTCGTCAATCGGTCGATAATCACCCAAATGGCATTATGACCCTTAGGACTCATTGGAAAAGCGGTCACAAAATCCATAGTGATATGCTCCCACTTCCACTCCAGAATGGGAAGCAGTTGAAGAAGTCCGGCGGTCCTCTAATGCTCTGCCTTAACCTGCTGGCAGATCAAACATTGAGAAACAAACTGAGCCACAACCCTCTTCATACCATGCCACCAGAAATGAAGCTTCAAATCTCGATACATCTTAGTACTGCCAAGGATGGATAGAATACGAAGACTGGTGGGCTTCCTCAAGCAACCTCTGACGAACTTCACCCTTCGGGACATACAACCTAGACCCAAAACGAAGCGATCCATCAGCATGAATAACCATGTCCGTTCTGGATCCAAACTCAACCTCAGCTCGAAAACCCTTCAACTACGCATCACCAGCCTACTCCACTTTGATCTAATCAACAAGAGACAACTGAAGCTGGAGCACCAAACAACTCCGATCAGAACTCGACAACAAAACATCCAACTCCAACCTCTGCATCTGCTCAATCAGATCCCTCTACTGAGTAAGGAACATAACTGCCGGTCTCCTGCTCAAAGCATCTGGCACCAAGTTTACTCTACCAGGATAGTATTACAAACTGATGTCATTATCGGCCATAAGTTCCAACCAACGCCTTTGCCTCATGTTTAACTCCTTCTCGGTGAAGACATACTTGAGACATTTATGGTCTGTAAAGATCTCCACTCGGATCCTAAGTAAATAATATCTCTATAGCTTCAATGTATAGATCACTACCGCTAACTCCAAGTCATGAGTCAGATAGTTCTTCTCATGCAGCCTCATCTGCCACGATGCATACGCAACGACTTGGCCCTTCTGCATTAGAACTGCTCCAAAACCCTTACCAGAAGCATCACAGTGAATTACAAATCTGCCTGAACTATCTGGAATAGTCAACACTAGGCGCTGATGTCAACCAGCTATTCAACTCAGCAAAAGCCTTACCGCAAGCCTCAGAGCAACAAAACTTCTGATCCTTCCCAGTCAGCTTAGTCAATGGTTCGGCCATCTTCGAAAAATCTTGGATGAATTTCCGATAATAGCAAGCTAAACCAAGAAAACTCCTGACCTCTGAAACTTACTTGGGAACAGGACAATCCTTCACAGCCGCAACCTTAGCTGGATCCACAGAAATACCATTGCCCGAGATAATATGCCCCAAGAAAGAGACCCTGTCGACCCAAAACTCACACTTGCTAAGTTTCCCATAGAGCTGATTTTCTCTCAAAGTCTACAAAACCAACCTAAGATGCTAAGGATGATCATCCTGATTCTGAGAATACACCAAAATGTCATTAATGAAGACCACCACTAATCTATCCAAGAACTGACAAAAGACCTGGTTCATAAGACTCATGAATACAGCAGGTGCGTTCGTGACCCCGAACGGCATCACAAGATACTCATAATTGCCATATCTAGTCCTGAATGCAGTCTTCTGTACATCAGTCGCCTTCACTTTGACCTGATGGTACCTAGAACGGAGATCCAATTTCGAGAAAACAACAGCCCCACTCAACTAATCAAACAAAATAATCGATCTTGGGCAACGGATACCGATTCTTCACAGTAACACTATTCAGTTTCCGATAATCCACGCACAGTCGATGACTACCATCCTTCTCGTTGAAAAAACGGACTGGAGCACCCAAAGGTAAAACACTGGGTCTGATGAACCCCAAATCCAACATCTCCTGAATCTACACCTTAAGCTCTGCTAACTCAACCGGTGCCATCCTGTAAGGACTCTTCGATATAGGCACTGTACCTTGCTGAACTTCAATACCGAACTCCACATTCCTATCAGGAGGTAAGCCAGGCAACTCCTCTAGAAAAACATCCAGGAAATCTCGCACTACTAGAGGCACAGCCTCACACCCTGAATGCAATTCCATCGTACAAACCTCCTTATCAACTGCAATCTCAGCTCGGCCAAGTAACATCTCCCCGACATGGAACTCAAACTCTATGCGATTTGGGATCCAGAACACAACTTTCTTGGCACGACAAACAATAATGGCGTGAGTTTCACTTAACCAATCCATACCCAGAATGACGTCAAATCCCGATTTTCCAATTACAATAAGGTTGGCTTTGAAATTTGCGCCACCAATAACTACGGGACACTGCCTGCACTCCCGGAACAAATGATAACTCTACCACCAATTTAAATATTCCATGCCTCTAACATGTTGCTGCACTGCAACTGATGGTGAGCCATAAATCGAGAGGAGACAAAAGAATGGGTTGCCCCGGAATAAGAAAAACATGAACAGGAAAAGAGCAAACAAGGAAGACACCTAAGGCATAATCAAAAGAGACAGAATAAAAAAGGATGAACAGGGGTGAGGAAAAACAAAATACAGAAAGATAAATATGAAAGAAACAATGCAAGAGAAATGGAAAGAAGCAAAAAGAGATACAAAAAACCAATAAAACAATAAAAGCAAATATACCTGCAATAACACCCTCTGCTGACTCAGCATCAGCAGAAGTCAGGTTGAAAGCCTGACCTCTCCTGGGGGCAGCGGTCCTCTGACCGACAATCTAGCACTACGGAGGAAGCGCTGGCCAGACTGGACTACGAGCTGGGGCAACCTGTTGAACTGGACCTTTGGCTGGAAGAGCCAACTATGGGTAGTCCCACACCTGAATGGTCAGCATCACCACTTCCAAAATAGCGACGATTAGCATGCCTGCAGTCCTTGCACTCATGCCTCGAAAGTCGACAAAAGTCGAAAAACCAACCCTCTGAGGACCTGCAAAAAAGTAAGGAGCTGCCTTGACCAGAGGGGCTGGGACAGACCTCCGAATAGGCCCACCAGAAGACCTAGCAACAGAGTACGGAATAGGTCCGCTGAGAAGGAGCCAATCCACCATGAGCCTGCTCCTAAGCTCGAGCTGCCTCGAGAGCCTCAGCATAAGTACGCAAGCGGAGTGAGACAAGCTGCACCTTAATGTCTCGCTCAAGCCCTAAAATGAACCTACGAGCCCTGTCCTATTCGTTTGCCACAAGAACGGCTACGAAGTGGCTAAGTCTCGTAAATTCAGCTGCATACTCATCCACAGACCTGGAGCCCTGTTTCAAGAAGGTCTAATATTACAACATTGCATGGACAATATGTAACAAAATTTCAATATTACAAATAACGACCAACCTGTTTCAAGGGCTAGTAATTTTTGCTCTATCACAACTCTAGTGATTCTAGGGAAGAACTTCCCCAAGAAGCTCCTAGTGAAAGTGGCCCAAGTGATCGGTCGTTTGAGCCTTTCAGACTCGGACCTTTACCAAATATCAGCCAGATCCACCAGCTGGATGGCTACCTCATCCACATCCACTCCATCTTCATCTGCCACTCTTGCCGCCAAAAGCAGTTGCTTAGTCCGAATCAGCCACTATTCTGCCTCCACAAGCATCTCAGTACCCGAAAACATGTCGGAATGCAGCCTTATGAAGTCTGTGGTTGTACCCGGACGAGGAGGAAGCGCTGCTTGTATAGGCACAGCAGGCGGCGGGACACGAGAATTTTCTAAAGCAGCCATCACCAAGTCACTGTGGTTCTGCTGCATATTAATCAGCCATTCCAACACAGTGGTGATAGCCTCAAGCCCAGGCTGATCTTCCTGGGGACGAGAAGTAGAACTTCTACGAGTCATAGTCTGCACAAAACCAAAACCAATTATCATCCAGATCAAAGTTGATTTATAATTCATTTATGTATGCATGGTTGGTGAAATGTTGAGACGATCCCAGTTCGAGCGAAGCTTGTCTAATATATCAGTTAAACTAATACATTAGCCAAACCTGGGCTTTGATAGCACTGAAAACCTTGTCACGCCCCGCTTTCCAAAAGAGAATACGGAATACGGATAGTGACTAAGCCCAGTGAATGATTTTCATCATCCATAAGCTGTTCAGAAACATTACAACATCTCACAAGAATAATCAGAGTTGGAAGCAAAAGAAGTCAACCAAGCATGCATATATGAATCAAAATACCAACAAGAATACTTGAAACAAAATCATTGTAATATCAAATAATCCAGATCTGAATAAGTCAATATCCTGGGTCACATTGCCCAAATACAAATAAATCCAAGTAATCAAGTACAATTATTCAAAATAAGCAACAAAAAATAATAATAGCAAAATTCTAGCAGCGAGTATCTCAGGTCACCAACTCCATCTAGGCAACTGTTCTAAAAAATTTGCAATTTAATAAATTGTAGGAAAAGGAAAAAGAAAACAAACTTCTGTCAATGCAAGTTACGGACCGCTTGTAGTGCAGGATACAAGTACATGGAAAGGGTAAACAACATAGCATGGAATAAACATGATAACAAAATAGAACAACTAGCATGGCAAGATAAACAAGTGTAAGTAGCATGTATCAAGTGTCAAGTGAAACAAGTATCATGTAAACGAGTAACAAGTAGCAAATATCATGTGTCAAGTATCAAGTATCATCTAATCACGTACAGGTAATCAAGTATCAAGTATCATGTTCAAGTGTCATGGTCCAGTCTTGTAGTTATTACTATTTAGGTAGCACTTCATGCATCCCAGTTTTTAATACATGGTTGCTACATTCAAACAATTTCGTTTAGATTTCATAGTGGATCATAGAGGGCAGTGTACTCAGGGACAAGTATCAAGTAATCGAGCTCCAAGCTACAAGTATCATGTATCATGTATCACGTGTCAAGTTGTGCAAGTGGCAAGTAATCACGTGTCAAGCGTGCAAGTGTCAAGTAATCACATGTTAAGTATCAAGTATCAAGTCATCACTTAGGATCTGTGGATCCCCTTCCGAGTACACATTTCTGTATTTTCCACTATTAAATCTTTTCCTTAAATCCCGACATGGTTATTTATTATTATTATCATAAAGGCATGTGCGAGTACAAAACATGGCAACAATAACATGGTATGATCAAGTAACAAGTTCAGATTGCAAGAAAAGCATGCACGGGTAAATAACAACTCATAAAAGGGTGGGACAACGAAAATTCTAGTTCAGGACAGCAAGACAGTACTGCACTAAAACAAGGATTCTAGTTGCTACAAATATGCAAATCTGGATCCGTCATTGAATCTGGAAAATAGACTCCCAGCCGAATCTAGCAAACATATATAATCTATATAGTATTTCACAAAAACAAAAGTCCAAACTGAATTGAAACCAGAAAACGTGTTCAGCAAGAAATCAGAAGATTGTATTCAAAGTCAGGAAAATAGCATGAAAACTCATTAAATAAACCCACGAAAAATCTGGGGTATTCCCCTATATGTGCCACTTCAGAATATAAAGTTTTATAATTTTTCAATATAAATAGAGTAGTCAAGTAAAATTAGAAAACGTCAAGATGCAGTAGTTTTGTAAATCTGGAATCACAAACACTGCAGTACGAAAAGAGACATATCTCACAAACCATAAATTGAAATCCAAATCAGTCAAAACGGTGATAAAGTAAATACAGTAGGATAACTTTCATATTTACAAATATTTTACACAGAGCAAGTAGAATGAGGTCGAAAATCAGTTTCTTTACTGAACAGTTTGAAATTTCTTAACGTACAGTAATTGTTTGGTAACATAGAACGGTTTGTAAAACTCATCAAATAAATCCACAAAAATTCAAGGTTAATCCCAATCAAGTATATTTGTTAGTGCAAAATTTTAGATCAAAATAATACTTTTAACATCATGATAAAAATAGATTACTCTTCAGAATTCATAGCACACAAAATCTGAAATCTCTTTATACCTCTGTAGTAAAATAGACATAACACACAAACCATAAAACGAAACTGAGATCTGTGAAAAGGGTTGGAAAATAGACAGAATTCTCTGCAAATCATGTTCACAAAATATTTTCAAATACTGACCTTAATAGGGTCTAAAATACTGATCAAAAAGGGAAATTGCCAAAACTGAAAATATCCTTCATGCACAAATCAACTAGTTCATATAAAACTCATCCCAAACACAACCAAACATGAAATATTGTCACGCCCCCCTTCCCAAAAGAGAATACAGAATACGGATATGCGACAAAAGCCCAGCGAATGATTTTCATCATCCATAAGCTCTTCGAGAATTTTTACAACATTTCACAAGAATAATCAAGTCGGAAACAAAAGAATCAACCAATATGCACATATGAACCAAAATACCAACAAGAATACTTGAAACCAAAATGTATTAATCTCAAATAATCATGATCTGAATAAGTCAATCCTTGGGTCACATCGCCCAAGTACAAAATAAATATCCAAGTACAAGATACAATTGTTCAAAACAGGAAATAATAATAATAGCAAGAAATCATGAGAGCAAAACTCCAGCATCTAGTATGTCATCTCGCATATTCCATCTGACAGCTGATCTCCAAAATCTGCAATTTAATAAATTGCAGAAAAGAGGACAAGAGAAAACAAGGTACCCGTCAATGCAAGTTACGGGCCGCTTGTAATGCAGGATACAAGTACATGGTGAAAACTAACTAAGAACATGAAATATACATGATAACAAAATAGAATACTAGCTTGACAAGATGAACATCTACAAGTGGCATGTATCAAGTGTCAAGTGAACAAGTATCATGTAAACAAGTAACCAGTATCAAGTGTCAAGCGAACAAGTATCAAGTATCATGCGAACAAGTATTAAGTACAGGTAACATGTGTCAAGGATCAGGTATCAAGTAAGCATGTATCATGTTCAAGTGTCATGTATCAAGTCTTGTAGTGATTACTATTTAGGTAGCACTTCATGCATCCCAGCTTTTACTACATGGTTATTACAACAAACAATTTTCACTTTAGATTTCATAGGGGACCATATAGGGAAGTGTACTCAGGGTATTCACAAAATCACAGAACCTGGTCGGTAAACATGATCGGTAACTTGGTCGGTAAACTTGATCGGTAAACTTGATCGGTAACAGAAATTAACTTGATCGGTAACTTGATTGGTAAAATTGATCGGTAACTTGATCGGTAACAGAATATTAACTTGATCGGTAACTTGATGGGTAAACTTGATCGGTAAATATGTAATACAGGAAACACAAGTCTCCTTCCGAGTACACGTTTATGCACTATTCACTACTAGATCTTTCCCATTAAAACCCCAGCTTGATTATTTATTATTATTCTCAAACAGGCATGTATAAGCATGAAACAGTGTCAAACTAACATAGTATAATCAGTATCGGGTCTAGGGTAACAAATAAGAACGCATAAATGATAGACAGTCACATAAACGAGCAAAACAGTGTATGTTCATATTCAGGACTGCATGACAGTACAGTACTAAAATACAAAAATCCAAATCTGAATCCGTCAGAGAATCTAGAAAATAGACTTTAACTCGAATCCAGAGAATTCATATAAGTCATATAGTGTTTCAGAAAAACATGAGTCAAAACTGATTTGAATCCAGAAAAAACGTTCAGCCAGAAATCAGGAAATCGTATTCAAAGTCAGAAAAATAGCATCAAAACACATCAAATAAATCCAGGAAAAATCTGGGGTAATCCCCTATATGTCTATCAGAATATAAAGTTTCATAATATTCCAGTAAAATTAGTTTAGTAAACAAAAATCGGAAAACCTCAAGAAACGATAGTTTGTCAAATCTGGAATTCCCAACACTGCTGTACAAAAACTGAAATATCTCGCAAACTGTAAAATGAAATCAAAATCTGCCAAAGGGAGACGAAAATAGACAAAATAGTCTAACTTTCATAATTTATAAATATTTTCCATACAGTAGAAGAAATAGGGTGAAAATACGATTCTTTATATAACAGCGAGCAAAATACAGCAGGTATAGCTTTCATAAACAAGCATGAAACGGCATATAAAGCTCATCAATAAAATCAACCAAAATTCTGGGTAATCCCTAGATAGATATAGAAATATGACCAATATTTCAGATCAAAATAATATGTGTAGCACAATTATCAAAATAGTTTAGTCATCAAAATCATCAAGAAACGAAATCTGGAATAGATCTACATCTCTGTAGTAAAACAGTCATATCTCACACATACGAAAACGAAATCGAGCAAGGTAAGAGAGGTTGGAAAGAAGACGAATTTTTCTACAAATCATGTTTTATACTGAAATTAAGATTTTGACCTTAATATGGTCTAAATTATTGATCAAGACAGATTATCGGCAAAACACAGAATTTCCTCAAAAACAAAAATCAACATAGATTCAACAAAACTTGATCCAAACACAACCAAATATGAAATCGAGTCTACCAAGTGTCCAAACATTATGAAATAGGATAATTAACATATCCAAAGCAAGTCTATCACATGGATCTCAACAAATACCCAAATTCTCACAAAATTCCACTTACATGATCAAATCAAGAACGGGCAAAACCTAAGTTGTTTCATGTTAATTTTGTGTCGTGAGTCAACTATGGTCAAATAGCACTATAGAGACAAACTCATCAATCATACATCACGCACGAGTTGCCTCTAGAACCCAACTACACTACAAGCAGAATTTATGACTTGTATCATACAACGGAATTTGAGTACAAGTTACTTGCCTGAAAGACGACGACGGAAACGAAGCAAAGAGAAAGAATAATGGGAACGGATCCAGGCACGAACACAATACCAACGAACGGAAGCACGTGCTCTCTACGTGCACACCAAACAGCAAAACAACTCCAACAACAACTCTACCAACAACACACAGCAACTTAGTTAAAACAGTGGATCCCAACCCGAAGACCAAACACCAAAAAACATAAAATCTGCCCTAGTTGATCCTTCACCTGAACACCAAACCGTAACAGCGAAATGAAGAAAGAGCGGCGACTGACGGCGGGGCTGCACGCTGTGTTACTGCTGACTGGCGGCGAGTAAGGACAGCACTGGGAGACGGGGTCCGCGACACTGTGGATGCTGCATCATCGAGAGGAGGCAGGGAGATGCACAGGAGGTGCGGCGAAAGGCTGGCACGCTGCTGCAGGAGGGGCAATGGCCCAGGGGTGCGACGGGGATGGACGAAGATCGGAGGGAGGTGCAAGAGACAGAGCTAGGGGCTGCCGAGGTAAGCAAGGAGGTCGGGATCACAGCGCGACTGCGGCGCTGTCGAGGCATCTCGGCGTCATTGCTGTCAGTCGCGACAGGAAGGTGGCGTCAGGAGATGGTTGAAGAGGAGAAGATCGGGAGGGATGAGATGTAGAAGATAGGAGTTAGGGTTTCGGAAGGAAGGCAAAGGAACAGGGATGAAGAGATAGGCAGCTGAGTTTTTGGAAGAGTAAGGGTTACACAATAGAGATCTAAATATATCTCGGGTTGGGTTTACGTAACCGGGTTATGGGTATTGGGTGTATACTGAGTTGAGGGTAGATTTGGTATAAGGTAACGGGTTTTAGTATAATGGGTAATGGATTTGGGCTTTATGTAAATTGGATTTGGGGTTTATATAAAAAAAACCAATAGGAATAGGATTAAGTCAAATGGGTATTTGGGTTTAAAAATACAATAGGAAAGTAAAATAACCAATAAAATGTATGATTATATATCAAAATATATTGTACTACAATATGAAATTTATTTGAAATCACTACAAATACAAACAACAATAGAAATAGATTTTAAGTCAACACTCAAGATAATAATATTAATAACAATAATAAAAGTACAATACAATAATAACAATAATAAGAAAAATATTTTCCTGAATAATCCAAGCATAATAACAATAATAAAAGATTTGTAATACAATATTAGAATCATTGGAAGCTAGTTACAAAAAAAATTATTGATTAATAATAGACTTTAATATGAGATCCAAGAATATATTTTATCAAAAAGAATTTGAAAGCGGAAAAAAATGATTTACAATAATTTTAAATACAGAAATTATACTGAAAAAGAAAATACACCCAAAATACAATAAATGGGAAATAGGGGTTACAAATATAGTGTACAAGATGTCCAAGCAACATGGTATATGGTGAATCACAAGTCCACAACAAGCCTACTACGAATAACACGAACAAGCACAAGATAACATGAACAAAATGCATATATACAACAAGAAGTGATCAACCCTAGGTTATTTCATGTCATGTATGTCGTGAGGAAATTATGGTCGAATCAACATAATAGAGACAATATCAATAAGGGGATTCACACAAAAAAAAGTCTCTAGAACCCAACTACACTACAGGCGGTATTTAGTACTTGTATTACACAAAGAAAAGAATACAAGTGACTTGCCTGAGAGACGATGACGAAAACGATGCAAAAGCAAGAATAACGAGAACAGATTCCAGGAGCACAAACAGAACGAACGAACGAGCAAACCACACGAACCCAACAACGAACACAATAACGAGCACACAACCATACTAACCTAAACATGCAACAAAGAGAGAGTGGCGTGGGATGATGGTGGCCAAGAAGTGGTTGCCGCTATCGCTACGGTCTGGCATCGAGGTGGAGGTGTAGCACCTCGGTGTTGTTGCTGTTGTTGTCAAGGGAGCAGCGGGAAGAGGAGGAGGATGCATGGCTGTTGTCGCTGGCATCGAAGGGCGGGGAATGGAAGGAGGTGAGGGAGATGAACGGGGGAGCAGGGGCTCGGACGGAGATGGTGAACGGGGGTAGGCTTGGTGGTCGGGGGTGCAGCAGCTCGGGAGAGAGAACGGGAGAGAGGCACAGGGGGTTTGAGAGCGGCT
The DNA here is from genome assembly GCA_017893485.1 of Hemerocallis citrina. NCBI lineage: Eukaryota > Viridiplantae > Streptophyta > Magnoliopsida > Asparagales > Asphodelaceae > Hemerocallis > Hemerocallis citrina. The sequence continues at coordinate 56,224,124 of CM030367.1, read as the reverse complement.
GCATGGGTAGGAGGGTATATATATATATGGGTTAAAGAAAAATGTTACGGTTTAGAAAAGTAGGTAGACGCGGCACAGCAAAGGTGCAACGGTCGAGTGTAGTGGGGAAGTGGGTTTCGGGTGTGTTTATATATGTGGAGTTTAGGTTAGAAAAAAAATTTGTAACAAGGGAAATGATGGGTTTAATTAGTGTAACTGGGTAGGGTAAGTGGATAATTAATGGGTTTTAAATAGGATAGAATTTAAATTGGGTATTAATGGATTAAAAACAAATGGTTATAGAATAATTAGGAACCCAAAAATCATGATAGCGCCAAAGTGAATACTAACGAAATTGGACAAGAATAGAATAATCAGGATGGAACAAATAAGAAAATTTGGGGATAAAAAATAAAGCTCGATCAATCATGAAGGAAAGAATAGACCGATAACAGAAATCAAGAACTCAAATGAGACGATGAATCAACCAAATGAATATATAGAAGAAAAGATCCAAAATACGATCCTAAAGAGATACAAGCTGAATCAAATACAAGGAAGAAAAAAAGAAAAAAAAAATACACTCAAAATACATAAAATGGAAAACAGGGATTACAAGTAGATATGAAAGAGCAAAACAGAATGTCTAACATGAATCAGAAAACAGAATCAAGTAACATGGTGTGCTAACATGTACAGGTAATATGTAACAACTGTCAAGCATCATGCAAAAAAATAAACAGATAACAGATGTCAGGTTTCATGCAAACCGATAAACAGATAACAGATATCAGGTAGAATGTAACAGGTGTCATGTTAAGTCAAATCTTGTATTTATTTCTATCTAGGTAGCACTTCATGCGTCCCATCCATTTACCACGTGGTTGCTACATTTAAACAAGTTTGCATTTAGATTTCGTAGTGGACTGTATAGGGCAGTGTACTCAGACATCAGGTAAATAGGTACAAGAACAGGTATAGGTAGAACCTACTGGACCTCTTTCGTGTATACCTTCCAATAGAGAAGTGTGTCGTCAAGTAATCAGGTAAACAGGTATAGGGAGAACCTACTTGTCCTCTTCCGAGTACACCTTCCTATAGGAAAGTGTGTTGTCAGGTAATTAGGTTAACAGGATCGTGTATCATGTACTCATCAAACACATAACAGGTAGGGACAGGGCCCCCTTCCATGTACACATTTCTATATATTCCACTACTAGATCTTTCCATTAAACCCAGCTTGATTATTTATTATTATTATCAAACATGCATGTACGTGTCGCAAGACAGGGCAAGAATAACATGGTATAACAAGTAACATGTTCAGGTTGAAAGGTAAACATGTACAGGTGAAAGATAACTCATAAAATGATAGGACAGCAAGAGATCTGGGATTCCCGTTGCCAAAAATATGCAAACCTGGATCTGTCGGAAAATCTGAAAAATAGACTCTCGGCCGAATCCAGCAAATATATATAAGTCATATGGTATTTTACAAAAACAAGGCTCAAAACAGAATTATATCCAGAAAATATGTTCAGCCAGAAATTAGAAGTTCGTATTCATAAACAGTAAAATGGCATAAAAACTTACTGATTAAATCTAAGAAAAATTTAGGGTATTCCCTAGTATTTTAATTATTAGCAAATAAATTTTCATAATTTTCCAACATATATAGTATACTCAAACAAAATCAGGAATCAACAAGATATAGTAATTTTGTAAATCTGAAATCATAAACACAGCAGTACTAGAACAACACTAGAGTACAAAATATAAATTGAAATTCACATCCATCAAAAGGTTTAAAATAGATACAGCAGGATACAATTCATATTCACATAGTTTTTATAAACAACAAGTAGAATCAGGTTGAAATTAAGGTTCCTTACTGAACAACACGAAAATTCTGCAAGTATAGTAGTTGTTTGCAAGTATAGAATAGTTTATAAAAGTCATCAATTAAATCTACAAAAATTATGGATTAATACCAATCAAGTCTAGTTGTACTCAGCAAAATATCGGATCAAAATATTATTTTTAGCATCTGTATAAAAATAATTAACCATACAGAATTCATATAAAACGGAATCTGGAATTTTCTACACATATGTAGTAAAACAGCAATAACTTACAACTCACAAATTGAAATTGAGATCTGTAAGATATTTTTAGACAGAATTCTCTTTGATTCATATTCACAAAAAAATTTCATATACTGACCGTAATAGGGTCCAAAAAACTCAACAAAAATGGGGTAACAGCAAAGACAAAAATCTTTTTTATGCATAAGATTAACTAGTTTATATGTAACACATCCAAATCATAGTAAAATACGAAAGATGGTATACTAGATGTCCAAGCAACATGGTATAGGGTGTTTAACAAGTCTACCACAAGATACTACAACTAACACATCAAGCATGTAAGATTCACACAACATATCATGGATCACGAACAACATACATACATGCATCAAGTCTAGATTATTTCTAAATTATTTTTATGTCATGTGTGTAACAAGACAACTACAGATGGATCAACAAGTAGAGACAAGATCAAATAAGGGTTTCATGAGAATAGATCTTGAAGAAACTATATTATAGGAGGTATTTAGTACTTGTATTACACAACAAAAAGAATACAAGTTACTTGTCCGAGAGACGATGATTAATCCGACGAAAGAATAACAGGAATGGGGGCACAGATCTTGATGATCGAGATGGTGATGAAGATGTGATAATGATGAAGATCTGTAAATCAAGATCTTGATGATGATCAAGATCGGGATGATCATGATGATGATCAAGAGAAGATCGGATGACCCACATCAAAGTGAACAAATCCAATATCAACTGCAACTACAAAGGGTTGCACTGGCGGATGGTGGTCGACGGCGGCACTCGGTGGGAGAACGTCGACAGCGAACAGGGGCAGCTACATTGGAGGGGAGGTTGCGCTGGTTGACTCTTGCCGCTATCCGGTGTCGGAGGGGAGGCACAGCGCAGGGGAGCAATGCTGGGTGTCTGCTACTACGGCTGCTGTCGCTTGCCGTCGGGGTGAAATGACAGGGAAGGCACCAGAGAGATGCGGCACTGGGCTGACATCGCTCGGGAGGAGGCAGGACGACGGGGTCACTCTGCGGTTGCTGTGGGTGGCGCGACACAGGAGGTAGGGCACGCAGCGACCGGTGATCGGCTGAAGGCACAGCGCGACAGGGAAGCTACGTTGCGGAGGCTAGCTTCATTGGCGATGCAGGAGGGCGGTATAGGGGTGAGGTGTGGCGCTCAGGATGTCGAGGAGAGGGGACAGGGGATGATCGAGAGTAGGTTAGGTCGGAGGGGGATCATGGTGTCGGGTAGGTCGGGGAGAGAGAGAGGAGAACGGGAGGTCGGGAGGTAGGGTATGACAGGGGGTGTTTAGGCGGCTATTTGAAGGGGATTAGGGTAAATACACAGCAAGGGTTAATATATGGGATGAGTTAGGGTTTTAGGAGTGTAATGGGTTCGGGTATATTGGGTTGTGGGTACGGGTAGAATCCAATAAGGTATAGAGTTATAGGGTAATGCGTATAGGGTATGAATCCAATGAAAAGTGGGTTTGGTTAATAAATGGGTTTAAATCCAATATAAAACTATTTGAATTTAGGTTAAAAGTTGAACAATTAAATCAAGGGTAATATATATAACATTTAACTCCAATAATATGCATTATATAAATACTCAAATACTACTAAATACCATAGAATGTATGGGTTCACAAAATATACAAGATTGGGTTTGAATTGAGCTAAAATAAAATAAGGAGCAAAAATAATATTACATATCAATTAATTAAATCAAATAGTTTAGAAAAAATCCGTACTACAATAATAATAAAATATAGATCATGATCTATAGACTTTCAAATATTAATAAACAATATATGTATAATATTTAATAATAATAATAATAACAGAAATAATATTGATAATAACAATAATAGTAATAATAATAGTATCAATAATAATAATAGAAATCAAAGTAATAATAACAATAGATTTGTATTACAATATAAAAATCATTGGAAATTTATTAAAATTAAATCATTGATTAAAAATAGACTTTAAAAGAAGATCCAACAGTACATTTTAACAAAAATAATTTGAAAGAGGACAAAAAACAATTTTAAAAAAATCGAAATACCGAAAATACACAAAAAATACGTATTTGCGGAAACAGGGGTTACAATTGTCATCACAGCACATTGGTGATCTACACTTCCGACCATACAAGACTTCCTACGGAGCTACCATATGACTAGCTTGGTAGTTATTATTTTATGTAAACTCCACCAAGTGTAGATGATCTTCCCAAGATCCTCCGAACTGAAGCACACAAGACATCAACATATCCTCTAACGTCTGAATAGTTGTAAACCCTATTTTTCTATTTTGGATTTTTATTGTATTTTTATTTCCTTTTCTTGGTTATTGTATCTGAATTCTTTCTAGTATATAATTTTCGCTCTTATTGGGTTCTTTTATTCCCTTTGATCATTCTTTACTCTTTTCTCCTATTTTTGGCTCTTTGAAATTTTTTTCTCTTCATGTTTTGAGTTTGAGTTGTTCTGCTATATGTTCATCCCGTATGATTTATGCCTGTTCATCTCTTTTTGGAGCCTAAATCTGTACCCTAAACCCATTAACCCATTAACCCGCAAACCAGAACCCCAACTCCTTAATCCCCTATAAAAACCTTATTAATTAAACCCTAATTTATTATATCCCCCCCTCTCTCTCTACAACCACCGCTTTCTCTCTGCCCCTACCCCCGACTTTCATCTTCTCTCTGTTTCGCCTAAAAAACCCAAACTGCCAAACCAAGCCACCCTGTCCGCTTTCCGATCCAGTCTCCGACCTCCACCCCGTCGCCCTAGCCCTCCACCGACGTCCTTGCTCAGCCCTCACCACCATCCCGTCGCCTAGTCCCCGTTGTCTTCATCTAACCCATCGACCTCCGCACCCAAACCAATCTCCTCGCCACCACCGCTTCGTCAACCACCACATTCCCTCTCCGTTGTCCCCCTGCATCCACTGCAGAACCCTCGCCTCCTCGTCATCGTCCAGAGCCCCACACTTTCCCTTGCTGTCTCCTCCTCTGTTTTGCCGAAAAACAGAGTAGCCACCGAGCGTCGAAGCTCTGTTCACTGCCGTCGCTTCTCGACCATAGCACCGCCGTCATCGCCTCATCGTGGGTGTCGCTATCGCTAGTTGCCATGCCCAGCGCCGTTGGCCGTTGTCGTCCCCTACCATTCTTTCTCTCTCTCGCTGTAGTGAAGAAGGAGGGAGTTGTTCTTGGTGCTTGCTGTTTGGAGGTAGGGGATCGATTGTGAGTTTGCTATTTTGTAAAGAGGCAGGATTGGTTTTGCTGTCTTGTGTTATTTTATTCGCTGTTTTGCACGTAGCTCACACGTGTGATCGTGGTTCATCGCCCGGGATTCTCATCCCCGTTATTCTATATATTGGAATATACTAATTGAAAGGAAAGACTCTTCTTGAACTAATTATTTGTTTTGTTCAAGATTTCTTTGATATCTGCAAGTAGATCCAAATCTTTTGTCATCATACTACTATTGAAATTTCCGTTAAATTTATTGAGGGTTTACACGAGCTAACCCGAAATATTCCTAACATCGTGCCTACATCTTTGATTTAAAATCTGGTTCCTCTTGAATCTTGCATATGTACAATTACATGAAAAATAACAAGATTCATGTGATAGGCTTGTTTGATGAATTGCATACATTAGATTGAATGTGATTACTGAATTGATTACCATGCCTGTGAAATTGCACCTTAAAACTGAAATTATGCATGTTAAACATCTATCATCACTTTGATTATTAATTAGCATGGACTATATGGTTGTATGGCTAAATTGTTGCCTATTCATATCAAAATAAATTCTGGACTGCTGGTTGTTTCTTGTTGTATCAGATTTTCGACCATGTTACTGTTGTATTTTGAAATAACTTTCTGAATATAAATTATAGCCCCATGAATCTATATTCCAAAACTTCTAACGAATCTGAATTCCAAGTTATAATGTGTTAGATATTAGTATTTTAGTACAGCTATATCAAAATTTCCAGATTTACAAATTCATGCGTATCTTTCTGTTTCAGAATTTAATTGAACATGTTAACAGTAATATAAAAAAATAAAATAAATTTGGCTGAGACTAGACATGTGTAGGAACTACCCTGAATTTTTGTAGGTTTAATTGATGAGTTTTCTGATCTGTTCCATATGTGTTTACACAATTTACAACTTACTACCTGAACATAAAATCTGAAAAGAATATAGTTTTCACCCTAGTTTCTGTAATTTTTATATATCGTATATATATTTGCTGGAATCGGCAGAGAGTCTAGTTTCTAGAATTTTTTACGGATCCAAATTTTCTTTTCTGTAGTAGCGGTAATCTATGTTTTTGTACAGCAAAGTCATGCTGTCCAGATTGTGTAATTTGTGCTTAATTAATATGTTTGCTTCTTGATTGGTCTGTAACGAGTAGAATTAGTCACACCTATCATTATAAAACATTGACACCTTCTTGCATGCTCACATAGGATGAAATAAAATGATAACAAATCGGGGTATTATGGGATGACTTGGTAGTGAATAATTGGAAAATATACTCGGTCGAGCCCTACTGCTTGACTGGTACTGACTGATGGCCAAAAAATACTGCTTGATAATCACTGTCACTGAACATTAAACACTGATTACCAGGACGAGTACACGAACTATGAATTCACCATCAGTCTAAAGCGTACATTGTGTGCTTGTGCCAAACCTGTGGAATGGGACGCAGTAGTACGTGCATTAGATAGGCTAATAAAATGATTAATAACCTGCATTTGACATTTCATGCTTGATCCCGTATACTGTCACCAATATTGAACATGAATTGGAACTATTAATTAAATGCAAGAGTAAATATAGACCCCTTGACATTATTGCCATTCCTTGTCTTTGCTTTTGACTTTGATCCTGTCCCTTTTTCTTTGATATACATGCTCCCTATTATTCTCTGTTTTCCTTAACATGTTGTCCCTGACTTATTCTAAGGAAATTATTTTCTTTCTTTTTTGATCAAGAGTTTACAGGTATTGGAGGAACAATACCAGAAGCATTTGGTGAGCAACGATTCTAGAAAATGGAGTCCAAAATTTGATTGCTTGAATTAATTTATTGCTAGACTTATTTTATTTGCACACTGTCTTGATATTATACTTTGTTTTTGGGCTTTATGACCCGGAGTTTGTTTTTATCCCAGATGTTGGATATTATTATTTGGATTATTTCATTTATTATTGAAGTTTATCTTTCTTTATGTGATTGTTGTTTCATATTGTTGAGTTAGTCTAATACAGCTTATGGATGGTGTTTACATCATTCGCTGCGCCTATGTTATGTACTCGTATTCCGTATTATGGGAAGCGAGGTGTGACAAGTTTTTAGTGGTATCAGAGCACTAGGTTTGGATAATATATAAGTCAAACATGACTATGTTTATGAAGGTTTGGCTTTGATTGATAGATTAGTCAAGTTGGCTCTGGCCGGGTTAGCTCAGTAATGTGCACACCACGATGATCACATGAATTCATATAATAACCAACATATAATCTTGGTACTGACCATATTTGCTCATGTTTCAGGCCATGGCTCATGGGAATTCTTCTTCTTCCCGTCCAAGGGATGAGCAGCTGAACAAGGCTGCTATTCTTCACACGATTCAGCAGATGAAGGCTCTCTAGCATGAGCACAATGAATTGATGAGGGCCACTTTGGCGGCCAATGGGACTGCCACTGGACTTGCACCTGGACCATCACCACCGAAGCCCGGTACAATAGCAGATTTCATGAGGCTGCACCTGGATAAATTCTCGGGTATTGAGTCGCCGCTGGAGGCCGAGCAATGGCTTATCCGGACGGAGCAACTGCTGATGCCGCCCGTGTTGCTGATGTTGATCGTGTGGATGTGGTTAGCATCAAATTGGTGGATCTCGCTCACATATGGTGACGGGATGAAACCGAAAGGATGGCGAGATCCATCGACTTGGCCAATTTCTCAAAGAGCTTCATGGCAAAGTTCTTTCTCAGTGTTAGCAAGGCAGAGATGGAACGACAATTTCTTTTCCTAACTCAGGCTAGCTTGATAGTGTTCTTAAATGTCATTGTTGTTGCCTACTTTGCCTGTGACAATATTAATTTGAGCATTGTCTTAACCAAGGAAATCGTTCCGTGGATGAGTTTGCTGCAGAGTTTACTCGGCTCAGTTGCTCCGCTCCTACCCCTCGTAGCCACTGATGAGGATAGGGCTCGCAGATTCCAGTTGGGCTTGAGTTTTTCCGTCCATGACCGCTTGGCTGCTCTTCGGCTTCGAGTCTATGCCGATGTTCTGGATGCTGCTCGGATCCAGGAGCAGACCCTCAGCAGATCAGGTGTTCCCTAGCGAACTGTTCTGCACCCTATTGCAGTTCGGCCTACCGGAGGACCTATTCGGAGGCAAGTTCCACCTCCTCCCGCAAGGGCACAGCTGTACGGACCTGTTGTTCCGAGCACTGTCAAGACTTGTGGCTATTATCATAAGGTTGGACTTTCACAGTGGGACTGCAGGATAGCTAATCGACTATGCCTTACTTGTGGCAGTAGTGATCATATGATTCGGGACTGCCTCAGGAGTAGGGCAGCTGTTCAGGCTCGAGGTACCGTTCAGCAGGGAGCACTGGCTCGTTGTCAGGGTACACCGCCTCTTCCACCGCAGAGGCAGACCTTTGAGCAGAGGCATGTGGCTTCTAGAGGAGGCAAGACTGGGAGTCATGGACAGGCTTATGACCTGACAGCTAGGAAAGCGGAGGTAGCTGTTGGAGTGGTTGCAGGTATATCACAGTAGTTGTACTTTTCTTTACTTCTTTTCAGTTTTCTACAAGTTATTTTTCTTCTTTGAACAATTATTCATGCATATATTCTGAATTCACCTTATTCTTTTGTTTGATCTTCTTCTAGGTGTTATTTTAGTCTTCTCCCTTCCAGTTCAGGTTTTCTTTCATTCTGGTGCTACCCACTCTTTCATTTCCTCCCATTTTGTTGATTAGCATAGTTTGGCAAGTAATGCTATGCCCGCAACTTGGGACATCTCCACAGGTGGAGGTATCTTTGTCTGTTCTAGGGTATGCAAGCAAAGCCCTTCGCTGATTGGTGGTGTGGAATTCTTTGCTGATTTGATTGTGATTCCCAATTCCGGTTTTGATGTCATTCTAGGCATGGATTGGTTGGGTGTTTCTTGTGTTGTGATTGATTGCTGAGAGAAGAATGTGACTTGGGCTTTCTGGTCAACCAGAATTTGTGTTCCATGCGGGTGAGACACCGTCAGGGCGTGTCAAGAACTCAATGGATCCCAAGGCTGTTTCGTTTGTGTCATTGTGCTCTGATGGGATTGTTGCACCCTTTGTTGTGCAGGATTTTCTTGATGTTTTTCCCGAGGATTTTCCTGGCTTACAACCAGACTGAGATGTGGAGTTAAGCATTGTTGTTCAGCCAGGTACGGTGCCTATTTCCAAGAGTCCGTATCGTACGACACTAGTTGAATTGGCGGAACTAAAGGTGAAAGTTCAGGAGCTGCTTGATAAGGGTTTTATCAAGACTCGTGTTTTGCCTTGGGGTGCCCCAGTTCTGTTCGTCAACAAGATGGATGGAAGACACAGGCTTTGCATTGACTACAGAGAGTTGAACAATGTCACTGTGAAGAATCGGTATCCATTGTGAGGATTGACATTTGTTCGACCAATTGGGAGGTGCTTTGGTGTTCTCGAAGTTGGATCTTCGTTCCGGGTATCATCAAGTTAAAGTGAAGTCATAAGATGTTCTGAAAACGGCTTTCCGAACGAAGTACGGGAATAACGAGTTCTTAGTGATGCCTTTCGGAGTTACTAATGCATCGGCTGTGTTCATGATTATGATGAACTGGGTGTTCTCGCCGTTCTTGGATAAGTTTGTCGTGGTCTTCATTAATGACATATTGTTCTATGCTCAGAATAGAGAAGATATATTGTTCATGATTATGATGGAACGGGTTGCTTTTCTGGGCCACATTATTTCTGGTGCTGGTGTTTCTGTGGATTCGTCGAAGATCTCTGGGGTCAAGGATTGGCCGATTCCGAAGTCTGTTCCTGAGGTGCGAAGTTTTCTTGGTTTGGCCGGCTATTATCGGAAGTTTGTTCGGAATTTTTCGAATACTATTGGGCCTTTGACCAGTTTGACGAAGGAGCAGAAGTCTGATTGGGATGGAGCTTGTGATGAAGCTTTTACCGAGTTGAAGAGTCGATTGATGTCAGCGCATTACTGACTATACCCGACCGTTTGGGTGGTTTTGTGATCCATTGTGATGCATCGTGTAGAGTCTGAGAGCAATGCTGCTGCAATGAGGTAGGGTTGTCACTTATGCATCGAGGCAGTTAAGACCTCATGAGAAGAACTATCGCACGCATGATCTGGAGCTTGCAGCCGTGGATTTTGCCTTGAAGTTGTAGAGGCATTAATTGCTTGGGAATAGAATGGAGATATTCACAGATCACAAGAGCCTCAAGTATGTGTTCACGCAGAAGGAGTTGAACATAAGGCAAAGAAGATGGTTGATATTGATGGCAGATTTTGACATCAATTTGCAGTATCACCCGGGCAGAGTGAACTTGGTGGCTGATGCTTTGAGTAGGAGGCCTGCTGCTATGTTCCTACCAAGCTGAAGGAATTAATGGAGGATATGAGGAGGCTGGAGTTGGATGTACTACTTCCTGGATCAGATCGGCAGTTCATGATGTTGCAGTTGCAGTCTTCATTGATTGAGCAGATTAAGGAAGTGTAAACTCTGTTTTCTATTTTATGTATTTTGAGCATGTATTTTCTTTCTCCATGTATTTTATTCTTGTTGTATCTCTTTTTGTACCGTATATTGGATCTTCTTTTCCAATATATTCCATTTATTGTTTCATCATCTTTATTTGGGTTGTTGATTCTTTTGTTTCCTATTATTTTCATCTCTGTTTGATTGGGCCGTAATTTTGATCCCCATTATTTATTGTTCATGTCCTATTATTTTTAGTTGTTCCTATTTCATTCTTGTTCAGCCTATTTGGATTCTATTGGTTTAACCCATTTGTTATTATACCCTATAACCCTATAAACTACCCAACTCTATTATACTCAACCAAACTACCCCTTTACTCAGACCCGTTACTATGCTCCCACCTATACCCAACCCATCTGCATGCATTAAACCCTATTCTTAACCCATTAATACCTATCCTACCCATTTGCACCCGAAACCCATCTCACTCTCATCTGCTGCCTACCCCAACCCTAATAACCCCTATATATACACCCATACATTCTTTACCCATCCACAAACCCTATTCGGCCGCTGCCCTTTCCCGACCCCCTATATCCTAGCCTCCTCCTCCTTTCTCTCTCCCGCTCTCTTTCTCTCCTGCCTTGTCTCCCCCGTGCGTCCGCCGACTGCTCGCGACCCACTCAGCGATGCAGCCCTGTCAACCCTTCCTCCGGCCAGTCGTGACTCCACAGCGCAGCCGCTTCCTCGGCAACGACCCCCCTGGAACTCTACCGTGCTCCTCTTTCGGCGCTTCAGAACACAGATCTGTGCTGTATCCCCCTCCCGCCTGCAGCAAGTAGTAGCAACAGCACTGTGTTGCACCATTTTGCCGACCGCAAGCTCTGCCCTCCGCTGTCTCTCTTGGTGTGTGGGTGTGCGTGGGTTCTCGTTTGGTTCGTGTAGTTGTGCTTTCCTGGCTCATTGTTCATGGGCGTGTTTCAAAGTTCGTCGTTGTGTTCGTGCTCCAGGAATCCGTTCCCGTTATTCTCTTTGCATCGTCGTTCTCGTCGTTGGCTATAAGGCAAGTAACTTGTATTCTTTTCTTTGTGTAATACAAGTAATAAATACAACATGTAGTGTAGTTGTGTTCTAGAGACAATTCTTGTGTGAAACCCCTGCTGTATCATTTCTCTATTGTGTTGACCCGCCCGTAGTTGCCTTCCTACACACATGACATGAAATAACCTAGAGATGACAACTTCTTGTTGTATACATGCATGTTGTTCATATGATATCGTGTGCTTGGTTGTATTAGTTGTAGTATACTTGTTGTAGACTTGTGAAATACCATATACCATGTTGCTTTGACAACTAGTACATCATATTTCATGTTTGGTTATGTTTGGACGAGTTTCGTATGAACTAGTTGATTTTGTGAATGAAAGATATATTCTATTTTGCCAGTTTTCCTGTTTTTGTTCAGTAATTTAGATCCTATTCAGGCCAGTATATGAGAATATTTTATGAACATGAATTATAGAGAATTCTATTTACTTTCAAGATTTTCTGACAGATCTCAGTTCCGATTTATGAGTTGCGAGTTATGACTATTTTACTACATATGTGTTTAAAATTCCAGATCCAGTATTATATGAATTCTGTATGACTGTTTATTTTCCTATTGATGCTAAAGATAATATTTTGATCTATTATTTTGCTGGTTACAAATATACTTGATTGGGAATAACCCCTAATTTTTGTGGATTTAATTGATAACTTTTATACACTATTATATGCTTGCAAACAACTACTATACTTGTAGAATTTTCTTGCTATTCAGTAAAGATAAATAATTTCGACCTGATTCTATTTGCTTTCTATAAAAACTTTGTGAATATGAATTATAGCTTATTGTATCTATTTTATCACCCTTTTGACGGATCTGAATTTCGATTTGTATTTCGTGAGATATTGCTATTTTAGTACTGTTGTGTTTATGATTCAAAATTTGCAAACTTTATTATATCTTCCTGTTTTCTGATTTTACTTGACTATTCTATCTATGTTGGAAAATTATGAAACTTTATTTTCTGTTACTAAACATACTAAGGAATACTCCATATTTTTCTTGGATTTAATCAGTGAGTTTTTATGCCATTTTCCTATTTATGAATACAAACGTCTGATTTTTGGTTAAACATGTTTTCTGAATTCAAATCTGGATTCGGCCAGGAGTCTATTTTCCAGATTCTTCAACGGATCTAGGTTTGCATTTTTCGGCAATGGGAATTCTAGATTAAGTGCAGTACTGTCTTGCTGTCCTGAACTAAAATTTCCGTTGTTCCTACTCTTTTGTGTGTTGCCTTTCACCCGTGCAGGTTATCTTCCAACCTGAGCTTGTTACTTGATCATACCATGTTATTCTTGCCATGTTTTGTTCACACACATGCCTATTTGATAATAATAATAAATAACGAAGCCGGGGTTTAAGGAAAAAGATCTAATAGTGGAAAATATAGAAACGTGTACTTGGAAGGGGATCTATAGATCCTACATGATTACTTGATACTTGATATTTGGCGCTTGACACGTGATAACTTGCCACTTGCACAACTTGACACGTGATACATGATACATGGAGCTTGGAGCTCCATTACTTGATACTTGTCCCTAAGTACACTGCCCTCTATGATCCACTATGAAATCTAAAACAAAACTATTTGAATGTAGCAACAATGTGGTAAAAGTTTGGGACGCATGAAGTGCTACCTAAATAGGACGTAACACAAGACTTGAACATGAGCACTTGGCACTTGTTACTTGTTACTTGTACATGATACATGATACTCGACACTTGTTGCTCGTTACTCGTTTACATGATACTTATTTTACTTGACACTTGCTTACACTTGTTTACCTTGCCATGCTAGTTGTTCTATTTTGTTATCATGTCTATTCCATGCTATGCTTGCTTCCGCCGTTATTCTATATTTGTTACCCTATACTTGTTTATCTTCCCTATACTTCTGCCTACACTACAAGAAGCATGTAACTTTCATTGACGGGCATTTTATTTTCTTTTCATCTTCCTGCAATTTATTAAATTGCAGATTTTGGAGATCAGCTACCAGATGGAGTAGGTGATATGAGATTCTAGTTGCTGGAGATTTTGCTATATCTATTTATTTTACTTGTTGCTTATTTGAACAATTGTACTTGATTACATGGATTATTTATATTTGGACAATGTGACCCAGGATTATTGACTTGTTCAGATCTAGTTTATTTAAGATTAATATATTTTGTTTCAAGTAATCCTGTTGGCATTTTGATTCATATATGCATGCTTGGTTGACTTCTCTTCCTTTCGACTCTGATTTTTCTTGTAAAATGTTGTAAAGATCCTCACAGATTATGGATGATGAAAATCATTCGCTAGACTCAGTCACTTATCCGTATTCCATATTTCCTTTTGGGAAGCGGGGCATGACAGGAAGCCCAAGTTGGTGACCAGCAGCTTCAGCAGTTTTGGAGTGAAGTGAAAGCCGGTTTGAGATCTGATTTGGTCGTTCATGCTGATGGGTCGCTTCGTTTTGGCTTTAGGTTGTGTGTACCTATAGAAGAAGTTAGGCAGATGCTACTTGAGAAATCTCATCGGTCTCTGTATTGTATTCATCCAGGTGGTACCAGGATGTATAGGGACTTGAAACAATATTTCTGGTGGCATGGCATGAAGAGGGATGTGGCTAGATATGTCTCTCAGTGCCTGATTTGTCAGCAAGTGAAGGTAGACCATCAGAGGACCGTGAGACTTTTGCAACCCCTTCCAATCCTAGAGTGGAAGTGGGAGCATATAACGATGGATTTTGTGACAGGTTTTTCAAGGAGTCCCAAGGGTCATAATGCTATCTGGGTGATAGCGGATCGGCTGACGAAGTGTGCTCACTTCATTCCTTTCTGTGTAGGCTATTCCATGGAGTGTTTGGCCAAGAAGTATGTTCAGGAGGTTGTTCGTCTGCATGGAGTTCCTGTCAGCATCGTATCGGATAGAGATACGAGATTCAGGTCTCAGTTCTGGGAGAGTCTGTAGAAGAGCTTGGGTACTAAATTGAGCTACAGTACAACATTCCATCCTTAGACGGATGGGCTGTCAGAAAGGACAATTCAGACCCTAGAAGACATGTTGAGATCCTGCATTCTTCAGTTTGGAGGTTCATGGGAAGATCATTTTCACTTAGCCGAGTTCTCTTATAATAACAGTTACCAGGAAAGTCTCAAGGCTGCTCCATTTGAAGCTTTGCATGGGTGCAAGTGTAGATCGTCGGTCTGTTGGGATGATATCGGCGAGAAGAAGCTTTTAGGTCTTGAGTTGATTACGAAGTCAGTTGATGTCGTGGCTCAGGTTCGGAAGCACCTGCAGGGAGCTCAGGATAGGCAGAAGAGGTGGGCTGACTGTCGCCGTAGACCTCTAGAATTTGTGGTAGGCAACCATGTGTTCCTCAAGGTATTGCCTTGGAAAGGTGTTATCCGTTTTGGAGGTGGGGGCAAGTTGATTCCTCGGTACACGGTCCATTAGATATTGTGGAACATGTAGGCAAGGTAGCATATAGGCTCGCATTGCCGCTAGATTTAGCAGTGTCCATGATGTATTCCATATTTCTCAGCTCAGAAATACATCAGGGATGACAGCCATGTGATTGACTACTCATACTTGTCTGTGTGGCTGGATTTGTCCTATGAAATTCAACCAATTTCTATCTTAGACCATCGAGAGAAGGTGATGAAGATAAAGTCATCAAGTTGGTTCCAGTTTCTTGGGATCCTCACTCATCAGGTGAGTCGACTTGGGAGTTGGAGGAGGACATTCTGGAGAAGCTTCCTCATTTCTTTAAGTAGTTGTTTTGCTTTGTTTTGTTTTGTTTCGGGGTTCGCCTGATGTACCACTTGTATGAATTTCGAGGACGAAATTCTTATTGTAAGGTGGGTAGGATTTGTATCCCCTATTTTCCTATTTTGGATTTTTATTGTATTTTTTTCTCTCTTCTTGATTACTGTATTTGGATTATTTCTATTATATAACTTTCGCACTTATTTGGTTCTTTTATTCCCTTTGATCATTCCGTACTCTTTTCTCCAATTTTGGCACATTGCAAATTTTTCCTCTTCATGTTTTGAGTTTGAGTTGTTCCGCTATATGTTCATCCCTTTGATTTATGCTTGTTCATCTCTTTTTGGAGCCTAAATTTGTACCCTAAACCTATTAACCCGCAACCCAAAACCCCAACTCCTTAATCTCCTATAAAAACCCTATTAATTAAACCCTAATTTATTATATTCCTCACTCTCTCTCCACACTCCGCTGCTTTCTCTCTCCCCTACCCTCGACTCTCATTTTCTCTCTGTTTCGCCTCAAAAACCAAAACCGCCAAACCAAGCCACCCCATCCGCTCTTCGATCCCGTCTCCGACCTACACCCTGTCACCCTAGCCCTTCGCTGACGTCCTTGCTCCGCCCTCACCACCATCCCGTCGCCTAGTCCCCGTCCCCTTCGTCTAACCCATCGACCTCCGCACCCAAACCCATTTCCTCGCCACCAGCGCCTCGTTAACCACCGGAATCCCACTCTGTTGTTCTCCTACATCCACCGCAGAGCCCTCACCTCCTCGTCGTCGTCCAGAGCCCCGCACTTTCCCTCGCCGTCTCCTCCTCTTTTTTTTCGAGAAACAGCGCAACCATCTACCATCGAACCCCTGATCGCTGCCGTCATTTCTCGACCGCAGCACCGTCGTCAGTGCCTCGCCGTGGGTGTCGCTCTCGCCATTTGCTGTGCATAGTGCTACTGGCCGTTGCCATCCCCGATCGTTCTCTCTCTCTCGTTGTGGTGAAAGAGGGAGTTGTTCTTGGTGTTTGTTGTTTGGAGGTAGGGGATCGATAGTGATTTTGCTGTTTTGTGAAGAGGCAGGATTGTTTTGCTGTCTTGTGTTTTTCTGTTCGCTATTTTGCACATAGCTTGCACGTGTGATAGTGGTTCATCGTTCGGGATTCATATCCCGTTATTCTATACACTCGAATCTACTAATTAAATGTAACACCTCGAATTCCAAATAAGATCGTATTCGAAGTTCCACATGATCTATACACTTCTCTTCGTACAATTTTACAAGGAATTTAAAACATTATTACATCAGAGTTACATTTTTAAACAGCGGAAACAATGTTACAACAATTACATGAATGAAATACAACAACACTTGAGTAATTCTTTAAGCATCAATTCCGCCATAGTGTTTTTCAAGCACTTTATCCTGCGATGAAATATTATACATGGCCATCCTAGCTATGCCGAATAGTATAACGATTCTCAAATACTTTAACAAACCACAAACTTGATCACATACAAAGCTACAAAGGGACAATCCTATTGATGTCATGTTGTGTTGTGCACTTAGTCCTTAATGCAGTTATTTATATTACATGACACTAATTCGCACTTGTTCGGATTCTATGCATCCCCTACTACATAGGTCCGAGGGCAAGCTCTTAATCATTCTTCATCTTGTAGGATTCAATCCCTTGCCATGACTTAAAATACTACGATAACTACGGTAAGTATCTTAAATGTTCTATGAGTTACGAGCTCCTGTCTAGACGGCCTGGAGGGGAATCCCATGTCATGACATGACGCATCGTGTAGAACCTATGGACAATTCACCCTCTGTCATTGGACATGACACCACCCGCAGTCACCAAACACCCCACAAGCGCCGCCTACGATACGGACTCCTGGAGACGTATCCACGTCATGACACGACGCACCGTGTAGACAGCCTGTGAATACTCTCACGCCGTATCTCTGAGGCCCTCATACTCGTATTTTTCTCTTACTTTCATCACATCTTCACAATGTATCTAATCCTTAGTTATTGAATCATGAATAAATCAATACTCTAGAGTCAGCATTTTCTCTATACCGGTCTTAATCATCAATTCAACAATACGACCCAAACATGGTCTTTTCTTTTCAATATCTCATCTCGAAAATATTCTTTCAATGCCGGTATGAGGCTTAGCTACCCTCTAGCTTTCAATTCTATTTCATGTTCATAGCATTTGTGTATTCATATTTATAAGATCTTTCGTAATTCATCATGATATTTTATTTCACTTTCATGTGCAATTTCATGTATAAGACAATAAATTCATTTTTCAACTTGTCGTATTCACAATTCATTTTTCCCACATAATTTTCTTATTCTCATGTTATCAATCTTACGTCAAAATTTCACACTTCGAATTTTCCATTACCCAATCTCATTTCAAAATTCTTTTCAACAAAATATTTATTTTTCTTTAGCCAAAGACAATTTAAGTTAATAATTTATAACAAGATCTTTCTAGGAAAATAGTTTGAAATTCTCACTTATACTAAGCCAAAGGTTATGGATAATTCTTTATGAAGTCTAGACATTATTTGAACTTTTAAAATAAGTCTAACATTTTTTGTTTCTCAATTTTTAGAACACTGGAATTTTTTTATTTTTATTTTTGGAATAATTCATCAGTCGAAAATCGTGATAGTCGACTGTTGAGATAGGCCAGTCGGCTATTCTACGAGGATTTAAAACTCGAAAACCAATAGTCAGGGCAGTCGACTGTTCAAACATAACCGGTCGACTGTTTTGCGAGGATTTAAAACTCGAAAACAAATAGTCAGGGCAGTCGACTGTTAAAACATAGTCGGTTGACTGTTCTGCAAGGATTTAAAACCCAAAAACAAATAGTCAGGGTTGTTGACTGCTAAAACATAGCCGGTCGACTGTTCTGCGAGGATTTGAAACTCGAAAACAAATAGTCAGGGCAGTCGACTGTTAAAACATAGCCGGTCGACTGTTCTGCTACTAAAATCCGAAGTTTAATGTTTATTATCTGATAGTCGATTGTCGACACTAGTTCGGTCGACTATCGATTGCACCCGGTTGCAATTTAAAGTAGATCATGGATATATTTTTGACATTGAGAACAAAAATAAAGTTTTCACATTATTTATAATCAAAGTTTCCACAAAAGATTAATTTTTCTCTTTATTTTTACTTGTTATTATTAAACATTAATTTTAGAACATAAACTCCTCTTTCTACATTAGTAGTAAATTAATTTCATCAATAAGGTTTCCATTGTGCATTCAATCAACTAGTCATCTAATAAAAACAAATTTCTCAATTTAGCATGGCTTAAATATATATATATTTCATGGTAACCTGATCAAATTTAGCATGGAAATCACAATTTTATCAACTAGCAATCAATTTGTCAAGCATTCTCTTAGCTACAATTTTTCTCTAAATAAGTAACAATGAGGCCAAATTGCTTAGTTTTTCTTTAGCAATTCTATCAATTCATACCCTAGCATGATGTCTAATGTAGAAGCATGAGAATCACCCACCTATTGGAGAAAACGAATAAAAAACTCCTAGAAATCTCCTAGAATGCACGAATGGGTCCTTCTCCTCCTAGTTTGTGCCACCAACGCGTCTCCTCCTTCTTGTACTAGCAACTCGAACCCTCTCTCATGGTTCTTGAAGTAGGCCGGCCAACTCCTTGGATGAGCACACACACACAAAGACTCTCACTCTTTTAATCTCACAAATACTCTTAATTTTTTTCTCACTCTAATTCCTTTCTTTCTTTCTTTTTATCAAATTTCTATTGTACTAAATGAGAAGGGTGAGGGGGGTTATTTATACTTTTTTTTAGAGAAAAATAGATGGCTAGGATTATATCAAATGGTTAAGAATAGAAGGCTAGGATGTGTTAGGGAGTTGTAGCAACTACCCATGATCACATAACCACCTTATCCACTGCACCACTCTCTCCAACTCTCCCTCTCTCTTGTACCATCCGGCCACCCCCTTAGGCACACTAGACACGTGCTGGTGCAATGCACGTGTCTCCCATAGTACCCCCTATTAATAAGTTGTACATGATTAATTAGTTTATTATCTACTAAATGTGTCTACACTACATGTTATACCAATTAAAAGGTAAATTAATTAGTGGGCTTCAAGCTAGTTGGCCTTAGACCCATGGATTATTAATAAAACACTCAATTAATTAGGATGGGATTAAACTAGAAAAATAGGCCTTAGGCTTTTTTTAAAATAGACTTTTAGAAATTAAAAAGAAGAATTTAAAATGATCATTTGTTCATGTTATAAAAGAGATAATTTTAAGGGAAAATGTACAAGAATTTATACGTGCAAAACACATATTTTCAATAAATTCTCAATTAATTATAAATAGAAATCTAGGATATTACAACACTCCCTCCTTAGAATTGTTCCGTCCCCGAAACTACGCTTAAAGAGTGAGACAAAGAAACACATTAAGAAGAAAAAAAAATTAAAAGAAGATACAAATAAAGCAAAGAGCTCAGGATGATCCTTCATCATCCTCTCCGCATATTCCCAAGTAGCCTTTTCAACCAACTGGTTTCTCCAGACTACTTTGACCATCGGTATCGTCTTGTTCCTCAAGACTTTCTCCCGACGATCCACAATCTCAACCGGGGAGCTTAATGTAACTCATATCCAACTGCAAACCGTTGTAACGCCCCGAATCCCAAATCACTGAATTCGAGATATTCTACAGGATCTTTTCACTTTCTTTGAGTACAATTTTACAAGAAAATTCAAACTTTTCTTTTTACATCAGAGTTTACCTCATATTACATTTACATTTGCACAGCGGAAGCAAAATATACAACATTTACATAAATATACAACAACATGATAAGATCTTTATGCATCCATTCCTCTTTACATGTAATTTATCCTGCATACAAAACTGTGGGTATGTCAGTTTATTCAACCGACGATAATTATACATGGCCATCCTCTCTATGCCAGAAACAGTATAACGAATCTCATTTCTTAACAATCACAAACTTGTTCAATATAAGCATGTAAATCAAAAGGGAACTCTTAAAGATGTCGTGTCGTGATTGTGCACTTAATTCTTAATGCAATTATTTAATTTTACATGACATTAATGCGCACTTGTTCGGATTCTATGCATCCCATACTACAAAGGTCCGAGGGCAAGCCTCTTAATCGTTCTTCATTTTCATAGGTTTCAATCCCTCGCCATGACTTACTCTACTACTGTAATTACGGTAAGTATCTTAGATATTTTCCGACCTACGGACTCGTGTCTAGGCACTCTGGAGTAGTATCCTCACCCAGACTCGTCATGGGAATTCCTGGGATACGCTCTCACCATAAACATGACACCACCCGTAGTCTTCGAACATCCCACGAGCGTCACCACTGGGACGGTACTCTGGAGTAGTATCCTCACCCAGACTCATCATGGGAATTCCTCGGATACACTCTCGCCATTACCCAATAGCCCTCATACTCAATGTTTGTCTCTTACTTTCATCACATCTCCACTATGTACTAGTCCTTGTTTTAATAGAATCATGAATAAAATCAAAGCTCTAGGGTTAGCCTCTCCCTAAACCGGACTTACTCATTCATTTCAATACAAGACC
Organism: Hemerocallis citrina; assembly: GCA_017893485.1. Lineage (NCBI taxonomy): Eukaryota > Viridiplantae > Streptophyta > Magnoliopsida > Asparagales > Asphodelaceae > Hemerocallis > Hemerocallis citrina. The sequence continues at coordinate 56,202,719 of CM030367.1, read as the reverse complement.
GACCCTGGTCTTCTTTTCAATTTCAATTCCATTGCCGGGGGAGACTTAGCTACTCTTTCGTTCTAATTTCAAATTCACAATTTCCAGTTTGAGCAAATCTAACTCATGAATTCATTTTTCAGTGCTTCAGCATATCATGTTCTTTAATTTCCATATTCATGTAATTCTTTATTCAAGCATGACTCATTTCATGTAAGTTTCTCAATTCAGAAATACGATTCATTTCATATACATTCATGCAACAGCAGAATAGATTCTAACAACATCAGTCACAATTCTTTAACAGTAATTAAAATAAAACTTCTGTCATATCAAATTCCACTCTGTACAGTCGACTTGGAAAAGGACCAGTCGACTGTTACAGTCAAATCAGATTCTTCATAAAAATACTCGGGAGAGTCGACTGCTGCACTTGGCCAGTCGGCTGTCCCGCAACTTTTCATGTTCACAGTATTATCCTCGTGACAGTCGACTGTTATCTCATCAGTCGTCTGTCCTGGGGTTTTTAGCAGTTCAGCTCAGTCTACTTGCTACGCGCATTCGGTCGACTGGACAGATCCATACTTCAAATTAAGAGATTATCTAACAGCTCTTACATGCACTTGCATCATGATATCAACTTACAATATACATATATTCATGTTTCATAAACAGTGTCTCTTTTTGTTCAGTAACATCACAACCATGAAACTTCAAGTTACAAATGTTATCTCTTCTTCGAGGGAATATTTTCAAACTTGCATTCGCACTTATTCATGACTTCCTTACGAAGATGAAGATATAATTCTCAATTCATTACACTAGGTCAACATGATGGAATATCTCATTACATGGAATTTCCAAATAACCATAATTAAATTGAAGCACCAGTCGGCTGAACACAGTGTCAGTCGACTGCTCCGACAGTTCTTAATTTTATTAATCATCGCTAGTTCTTTTCATTCATTTACCTTCCCTCCATCATATGTGTCATAGGGAAAATACAAACTTAGTAATCACACCATTAGGTCTATCTGCACACATGTTTATCACCACATCACAAAATAATTGTCTCGTACCAGTCGACTTGTCTACACGACAGTCGACTGTACCGACGCAATTCATCTTTGTTTTCCGTGCCATTTCTACACTATTATTCCTCCATAATTATCAACAATAAACATGCTCAAGCATTTCTATTACGTACTATCTTACTCCTTAAGAGTAAAGTAACAAACATTATATTTACGGCATGTTTTCTACATTAGAAGTCCTGAGAAACACCCACCTTATTTGACGAAGTAATCGAAACCAGCAAGGTCCTCAATGCGGTGCAGCACTTCTTGCTCCTTGCTCCTTGTTCCTCACTGAAATCCTTCAGAGTACTCTTTCGGCCTCCACAGAAAAACTCCCACACACAACTCTCACAAAACCTCTCTTATAAAATTAATCTAGTGTAAAAGAAATAGAGAATAAGATGGGGTATTTATACTAGAATATAGGTGGAATGGAGGGTTAGGATGCACTAGGGAGTTGGATGATCAAGGGCTAAGATTTACTAGGAAGTTGTGAAAACTACCCACACCTTGCATAACCGCCCACATCTCATCCCCACTACTCACCCAATCCGCCCATACTTGTGTGCTTGTGCACGTGTACATTGAATGCACGTGCACACACAAACCACTCTACAAAATTGTACATCAAATACCCGGAAATAAAAGAAAAGATGCTACACATACAAGTTGTAGGAAATAATACAAGAGGTTTAAATCCATGGGCTTAAATTAATTGGGCCAAAAATAAATATTTTTAAAAGAAGATAAGTAAATTAACCTTTGGGCTTTAGGGAAAATCCTTATAGAAAACAATATGTTTATTCATCATGTTGAAAAATAATAATAAACAAATATTACACATGCATACCATATGTAAAAAATAAATAATCTTTATATATTAGGAAAATTCAGGGTATTACATCACTCCCTCCTTAGAATAGTTCCGTCCCCGGAACTACATCCAAGAGCGAGAAAACAGAAAACAAAACAAGAAAACAAAAGATACAAGGATACAATCAAGCAAAAAGCTCAGGGTAGTCCTTCAACATCCTCTCCTCAGATTCCCAAGTAGCCTCTTCAACCAAGTGGTTTCTCCAGACTACTTTGACCATCGGTATCGTCTTATTCTTCAAGACTTTCTCCCTACGGTCAACAATCTCGACAGGAGACTCGATGTAATTCAGGTCTAACTGCAAACCTTCCGGCACTTCCGGCAAATGATGACTCGGATCTGGAATATAACCTCTCAGCATAGACACATGGATGACTTTGTGCACCTGAGACAACTCTCCCGGTAATTCAAGCCGGTACACAGTTTTCCCGATCCTTTTCAATATCTTGTATGGGCCTATAAACCTCGGGGCTAACTTCCCGCCTTTACCAAAACGAACCACACCTTTACTGGGCGATACCTGTAGAAAGACGAAGTCACCAACCTCAAACTCAAGGTCCCTTCTCCGGTTGTCTGCATAGCTTTTCTGCCTGCTCTGAGCTTCTACCAACCTTTTCCTAATCAGATCAATCTTCTCAGAAGTTAGCTGCACAAGCTCAGGACCAAACGACTGACGTTCCCCTACTTCGTACCAACAAACAGGAGTCCTGCACTTCCTGCCATACAAAGCTTCGTACGGCGTCATCCCAATGCTAGCTTGAAAACTGTTGTTGTAGGCAAACTCTACCAAAGGTAAATGCCTTTCCCAACTACCTCCAAAGTCTAGTATACAACACCGAAGCATATCCTCAAGAATACGATTGACTCTCTCGGTCTGCCCATCGGTCTGTAGATGAAAAGCAGTGCTGAAATCTGTCTTGGTACCCAAAGCTGCCTGAAGACTCCTCCAGAAATGCGAAGTAAACCGCGCATCTCGATCAGACACAATAGTTGAGGGAACACCATGAAGTCTGACAATCTCACCAACATACATCTCAGCCAACTTGTCCATCGAAGCAGTGAGTTTCATCGCCAAAAAGTGAGCGGACTTGGTAAGTCGATCGACTATAACCCAAATCGCATCATTGCCTTTAGAACTCTTAGGCAATCCCGTGATGAAATCCATACTAATGTTATCCCACTTCCATTCCGGAATAGGTAACAGCTGTAATAGACCTCCGGGTCTCTGATTTTCGGCTTTGACTTGCTGACAAACCTTACACTTCGCGACAAATTCAGCCAAATCCCGCTTCAAACCTGACCACCAGAAATGCTGTTTGATGTCTTTGTACATCTTAGTACTCCCAGAATGTACAGACAAAAGAGTAGCATGCGCCTCCTGAAGAATACTCTCTTTCAGGTCCGCCTGATTTGGAACGCACAGCCTATCTCCGAACCACAACACTCCATCCCTGGTTTGAAATCCGGGCAACCTGCCAGCACCAACCTGCTCCTTCATCTCCAAAATATCAGCATCAACCTCCTGACTTGCAATGAGCCTTGCATTCAAAGTAGGCTGAAGCCTCAATTGAGCCAAAGATGCTCCCAATCCTTGCAAGACAACCTCAATACCTGCTCGGTCCAGCTCCTCAATCAAATGCCTCTGAGTTGTAATCAAACTGGCCAAACTGCTCTTGCGACTAAGCGCATCAGCAACAACATTGGCCTTTCCAGGATGATACTTGATCTCAGGTCGCATATCCACGAGCACTTCCAACCATCTTCGCTGCCTCAGATTGAGATCCCTCTGTTGATATATATACTTCAAGCTCTTGTGATCCGTGTACATGTTTAACTTCTCACCGTACACGTAGTGCCTCCACTGCTTCAGAGCAAAAATAATCGCAGCCAACTCCAGATCATGAGTCGGGTAGTTCTTCTCATGCGGTCATAGTTGCCTAGACCTATAAGCGATTACTCTTCCCTCTTGCATTAAGACACAATCAAGCCCACGATGTGAAGCATCGCTATAAACATCATACTCAACACCTGCTCTAGGCAAAGGCCAAAATAGGTGCAGTAGTCAACTTCTCTTTCAACTCCTGAAAGCTCGCCTCACTTTGCTCAGTCCACTTGAAGCTCACATTCTTCTTGGTCAGTCCAGTAAGCGGTATAGCTATCTGAGCATAACCTTGAATGAATCTCCTGTAGTATCCAGTCATCCCAAGGAAACTTCTGACTTCCTTCACCGTAGTAGGCCTAGCCCAATCTCTCACTGCCTCTATCTTCTGAGGGTCAGTTGCCACTCCCTCCTTAGAAAGGATGTGACCTAGGAATGCCACTTCAGATTTCCAGAAATCACACTTGGATAACTTGGCATACAACTTCTGCTCTTCCAACTTCTGCAAAACTGCTGCCAGATGCTCGGTGTGCTCCTCCTCTGACTTGGAGTACACGAGAATATAATCAATAAACACCACGACGAAAGAATCAATAAACAGCCTCAGAACTCTGTTCATCAAGTCCATGAAGATTGCGGGTGCATTCGTCACTCCGAATGGCATAACTAAGAATTCGTAATGCCCATGCCGAGTTCTAAATGCAGTTTTGTGCACATCTTCAGCTTTCACTCGCACTTGGTGATATCCTGATCGAAGATCTATTTTGGAGAATACAACTGCTCCTTGTAGACGATCGAACAAGTCATCAATTCGAGGAATCGGATACTTATTCTGAACAGTGACCTTATTCAGCTCCCGGTAATCGATGCACATTCTCATGGATCCGTCCTTCTTCTTTACCAAAAGCACTGGTGCTCCCCAAGGTGATGCACTAGGTTGAATAAAGCCTTTTCCCAACAGTTCCTCAATCTGCTGTTTAACCTCATCCTGTTCCACTGGAGCCATCCTATACGGTGCCTTAGAAATGGGCTGCACTTCCCGGTTGAACAGTGATGCTGAACTCTACATCACGATGCAGAGGTAACCCAGGAAAATCTTCCAAGAACACAGTCGGATAGTCCCGAACCACAGGAATCTCTTACACTTCCACAGGAGTCTCTTCCTTGCGGATAGTTGCCACCAGCTTAGAACACTTCTGCTTCCCTTGGAAAGTGACTTCAGGTCCACCTGGAGCCTTCACTATTACCGTCTTGGTCTTACACTCGATGTTCGCACTGTACACCGACATCTAATCAATGCCAATGATAACATCGACTCCCAAGATAGTCAACTCGATCAGATCAATGCCAAAGATTCGATCCCCAATCACAATCTCGCAATTAGCATAATACCGATCAGTGGTCAAAGTTTCCCCTGATGGAGTAGCTACTGCTAAGATCTTGCCTGGAAAAATCTTCGGTTCAACTCCCAACACTTTAGCAAATCTAGGAGACACAAAAGTATGAGAGGATCTAGTATCGAACAATACAACAGCTTTCTTTCTATTAAGATAGAGTTTGCCTGTTACATAATACACACCATTACATAACAGTTTCACAATATAAACGGGAAGGAGAAATGACAAAACCACTAAACATCAGCCCTCGTACCAGAGATGACCTGATCTGCCTCATCAGCATCAGCTTCTGTCAAAGCAAATACTCGCCCTGACTAGTACGACCTCTTCCCAGTCTGCTGTATTGGCACATTGTGATTGCCAGCCCGTGGTTGAAGACATTGAGATTTGTAATGTCCAGTCTCACCACGGTTGTAACAGGTGACTGCAGAAGGTCTCCCCACATTGTTTCCAGGTCCTCCAGCTACACTAACAGCGTTCGCCCCTGTTGGTTTGAACCTCTGTGCAGATGGTTGGCCCTTGAAACTCCCCGAATGTGCAGGCCTCTTACCAGACTGCCAGTTGTTCCTCCGGTTCTGAACAACTTGGAACTACTCCATATCCGCCTCCGTCGCTGCTGCCCTCTTTGCCAACTTGTCGAATCGCCTGATACCAAGGGGTATCATACGGGACCTCAAGCTCGGCCTCAGACCATGCTCGAACTTGCGAGCCTTCTTAGCTTCATCCATCACCAGTTTAGGCGCATACCTAGAGAGCTGAGTAAACTTAGTCTCATACTCCCTCACTGACAAGCTGCCTTGCTGAAGTGACAGAAACTCCATTGCCTTCTTCTCCTGGACGTCGGAGGGGAAATAGTGGCTCCGGAATTCTTCCAGAAATTCCTCCCAGCCGAGCAACAAGCCTCCCATAGTCCTCTTCATCGACTGCCACCAAACAGCCGCATCCTTCTCCAACTTGACCTTGCTGCCCTCCGGTGTCTCCAACACCTCAAAGATCGTTTCCACTTGCCGAATCCAGTTGTCAGCCGCATCTGGGTCTGACTTTCCCTCGAACACTGGTGGTTTCATTCTCTTGAACGATTCCACTAGCTTAATTGCCTCAGGTACTGGATTCACCGGCCCCCTTCCTTGGTTTCCAGCCACTGCATTCAGCGTCTGGTAGACCCTTGCAAGTTCAGTCTCCAGGTCCAAACCTTCACCATTCCTTGCCCCTCTTCTCGACATATTCTGATGCAAAAGATCCATCAAATTCGAAGTATAAGACAAGAATTTAAACCAACTTGCATTTCATTGAATTCCAAATTTTATACATTCGAATTTAAAAACATTTTTGACATCAGAAATGAAGAAAATAGAAGCTACAACAATCTAACTCCTACGGGTCCTCTTCGCTGCTCGAAGTTCTTCCCGTAGTTCATCAACTTCATCCTTCAGCACATCAGTCAGGTTCTTTCTCTTCTCAAGTTCCCACACTCGGTGACTGAGAACAGAGAAATCGTCCTTCCGCTGCGCCAGCTGAGCCTCCAAAACTCCAACTCTCTCCTTCAGGGTCTCAACTTGCCTCTGAAGAGAAGCCACAGTGCCACTCAGAGCTGGTCCCTCTTCTTCATCGGAAGAAGAATCGTCAGATGAATCCGGCGGTGGGGTAATCTCTCGAGATTCAGGCCACTCCTCATCATCAGAATCTGCTTGCCCTAGGGTAGTACTCGTCCTCGGAATCAGCCTGTCCAGGATGGTACTCTTCCTCAATGATATGCCAGTCGTCGCCTCTGGCAGGGTCGAAGTGATCAGCCATCTTAGAAATAGAGAGGAAGAAGCATAAATCTTAGAGCAACACAAATGTAAGTCACTTACATTTAAATCTCTAGACTCAAACACACACTCTAATGTCCACTTCTAGGGTGTCGTTCCTTATAAATTTGTACAAGTGTGAAAAGTGTAGAAAGCCTGGCTCTGATACCACTCTGTAACGCCCCGAATCCCAAATCACTGAATTCGAGATGTTCTACAGGATCTTTTCACTTTCTTTGAGTACAATTTTACAAGGAAATTCAAACTTTTCTTTTTACATCAGAGTTTAACTCATATTACATTTATATTTGCACAGCGGAAGCAAAATATACAACATTTATATAAATATACAACAACATGATAAGATCTTTATGCATCCATTCCTCTTTACATGTAATTTATCCTGCATACAAAACTGTGGGTACGTCAGTTTATTCAACCGACGATAATTATACATGGCCATCCTCTCTATGCCAGAAACAGTATAACGAATCTCATTTCTTAACAATCACAAACTTGTTCAATATAAGCATATAAATCAAAAGGGAACTCTTAAAGATGTCGTGTCGTGATTGTGCACTTATTCTTAATGCAATTATTTAATTTTACATGACACTAATGCGCACTTGTTCGGATTCTATGCATCCCATACTACATAGGTCCGAGGGCAAGCCTCTTAATCGTTCTTCATTTTCATAGGGTTCAATCCCTCGCCATGACTTACTTTACTACTGTAATTACGGTAAGTATCTTAGATATTTTCCGACCTACGGACTCATGTCTAGGCACTCTGGAGTAGTATCCTCACCCAGACTCGTCATGGGAATTCCTGAGATACGCTCTCACCATAAACATGACACCACCCGTAGTCTTCGAACATCCCACGAGCGTCGCCACTGGGATGGTACTCTGGAGTAGTATCCTCACCCAGACTCATCATGGGAATTCCTGGAATACACTCTCGCCATTACCCAATAGCCCTCAAACTCAATGTTTGTCTCTTACTTTCATCACATCTCCACTATGTACTAGTCCTTGTTTTAATAGAATCATGAATAAAATCAAAGCTCTAGAGTTAGCCTCTCCCTAAACCGGACTTACTCATTCATGTCAATACATGACCGACCCTGGTCTTCTTTTCAATTTCAATTCCATTGCCGGGGGAGACTTAGCTACTCTTTCGTTCCAATTTCAAATTCACAATTTCCAGTTTGAGCAAATCTAACTCATGAATTCATTTTTCAGTGCTTCAGCATATCATGTTCTTTAATTTCCATATTCATGTAATTCTTTATTCAAGCATGACTCATTTCATGTAAGTTTCTCAATTCAGAAATACGATTCATTTCATATACATTCATGCAACAGCAGAATAGATTCTAACAACATCAGTCAATTCTTTAACAGTAATCAAAATAAAACTTCTGTCATATCAAATTCCACTCTGTACAGTCGACTTGGAAAAGGACCAGTCGACTGTTACAGTCAAATCAGATTCTTCATAAAAATACTCGGAGAGTCGACTGCTGCACTTGGCCAGTCGGCTGTCCCTGCAACTTTTCATGTTCACAGTATTATCCTCGCGACAGTCGACTGTTATCTCATCAGTCGTCTGTCCTGGGGTTTTTAGCAGTTCATTTCTACGTTCAGCTCAGTCGACTTGCTACGTGCATTCGGTCGACTGGACAGATCCATACTTCAAATTAAGAGATTATCTAACAGCTCTTACATGCACTTGCATCATGATATCAACTTACAATATACATATATTCATGTTTCATAAACAGTGTCTCTTTTTGTTCAGTAACATCACAACCATGAAACTTCAAGTTACGAATGTTATCTCTTCTTCGAGGGAATATTTTCAAACATGCATTCGCACTTATTCATGACTTCCTTACGAAGATGAAGATATAATTCTCAATTCATTACACTAGGTCAACATGATGGAATATCTCATTACATGGAATTTCCAAATAACCATAATTAAATTGAAGCACCAGTCGGCTGAACACAGTGTCAGTCGACTGCTCCGACAGTTCTTAATTTTATTAATCATCGCTAGTTCTTTTCATTCATTTACCTTCCCTCCATCATATGTGTCATAGGGAAAATACAAACTTAGTAATCACACCATTAGGTCTATCTGCACACATGTTTATCACCACATCACAAAATAATTGTCTCGTACCAGTCGACTTGTCTACACGACAGTCGACTGTACCGACGCAATTCATCTTTGTTTTCCGTGCAATTTCTACACTATTAGTCCTCCATAATTATCAACAATAAACATGCTCAAGCATTTCTATTACGTACTATCTTACTCATCAAGAGTACAGTAACAAACATTATATTTACGGCATGTTTTCTACATTAGAAGTCCTGAGAAACACCCACCTTATTTGACGAAGTAATCGAATCTAGCAAGGTCCTCAATGCGGTGCAGCACTTCTTGCTCCTTGCTCCTTGTTCCACACCGAAATCCTTCAGAGTACTCTTTCGGCCTCCACAGAAAAACTCCCACACACAACTCTCACAAAACCTCTCTTATAAAATTAATCTAGTGTAAAAGAAATAGAGAATAAGAGGGGGTATTTATACTAGAATATAGGTGGAATGGAGGGTTAGGATGCACTAGGGAGTTGGATGATCAAGGGCTAAGATTTACTAGGAAGTTGTGAAAACTACCCACACCTTGCATAACCGCCCACATCTCATTCCCACTACTCACCCAATCCGGCCATACTTGTGTGCTTGTGCACGTGTACATTGAATGCACGTGCACACACAAACCACTCTACAAAATTGTACATCAAATACCCGGAAATAAAAGAAAAGATGCTACACATACAAGTTGTAGGAAATAATACAAGAGGTTTAAATCCATGGGCTTAAATTAATTGGGCCAAAAATAAATATTTTTAAAAGAAGATAAGTAAATTAACCTTATGGATTTAGGGAAAATCCTTATAGAAAACAATATGCTTATTCATCATGTTGAAAAATAATAATAAACAAATATTACACATGCATACCATATGTAAAAAATAAATAATCTTTATATATTAGGAAAATTCAGGGTATTACAACCATCCGGTACTTCGGGCAAATGGTGACTCGGATCTGGAATGTAACATCTCATCATAGACACATGGAAGACATTGTGCACCTGAGATAACTCCTCCGACAATTCTAACCGATAAGCAGTTTTCCCAATCCGCTTCAATATCTTATACGGGCCTATGAACCTTGAGGCTAACTTCCCTGCATCTGCCAAAACGAATCACTCCTTTACTAGGTGAAACCTTCAGAAAGACAAAGTCACCAACCACGAATTCAAGGTCCCTCCTCCGATTGTCTACACAGCTTTTCTGCCTACTATGAGCATCCACCAACCTCTTCTTGATCAGATCGATCTTTTTAGAGTTCTGTTGCATAATCTCAGGCCCAAACATCTGCCGCTCCCCCACTTCAAACCAACAAACAGGGGTTCTGCACTTCCTACCATACAGAGCTTCGTACGGTGCCATGCCGATACTAGTCTGAAAACTATTGTTGTAGGCAAACTCTACCAAAGGTAAATGCCTTTCCCAACTGCCTCCAAAGTCTAGTACACAACATCGAAGCATATCCTCAAGAATACGGTTGACTCTCTCGGTTTGCCCATCAGTCTTAGGATGGAAAGCAGTGCTGAAATTCGTCTTGGTACCCTAAAGCTGCCTGAAGACTCCTCTAGAAATGCGAAGTAAACCGCGCATCTCGATCAGACACAATATTCAACGGAACACCATGAAGCCTGACGATCTCTCCAACATACAGCTCGGCCAACTTGTCCATAGACAAAGTGAGTTTCATCGCCAAGAAGTGAGGCAGACTTGGTTAGTCAATCGACTGTAACCCAAATTGCATCATTGCCCTTTAAACTCATAGGCAAGCCCGTAATGAAATCCATACTGATATCATCCCACTTCCACTCCAGAATAGGTAACAGTTGCAGTAAACCTCCGGGTGTTTGACTCTTATCTTTGACCTACTGACAGATCTCACACTTCGCCACAAATTCAGCCACATCTCGCTTTTGACCTGACCACTAGAAATGCTGCTAAATGTTCTTATATATTTTGGTGCTCCCTGGATGCACAGACAAAAGAGTAGCATGCGCATCCTGAAGAATACTCTCCTTCAAGTCTAACTGATCTGGAACCCACAGCATCTCTCCAAACCACAACACTCCATCCCCGATTTGAAACTCGGACAACCTGCCTGCACCAACCTTCTCCTTCATCTTCTGAATCTCTACATTTTCCTTCTGACTTGCAATAATTCTTTCATTCAGTATGGGCTGAAGCCTCAACTGAGCTAAGGATGCTCCCAAGCCATGCTGAACAACTTCAATACCAGCTCGATCCAACTCCTTTGCAAGATGCCTCTGAGTTGTAATCAAATTAGCCAGACTGCTTTACCGGCTAAGTGCATCAGCAACAACATTAGCCTTCCCAGGATGGTACTTAATCTCTGGGCGAATGTCCTCAAGTACATCCAGCAATCTCCATTGCCTCAGATTCAGGTCCTTCTGCTGATAGATGTACTTTAAACTCTTATAGTCTGTGTACATGTTCAATTTCTCACCATATACGTAATGTCTCCATTGCTTCAAAGTGAAGATAATTGCAGCCAACTCCAGATCTTGAGTCGGATAATTCTTCTCATGCGGTCTTAGTTGCCTAGACCCATATGCGATCACTTTCCCTTCTTGCATTACGACACAACCAAGCCCACAATGTGAAGCATCCTGTAGACATCATACTCAACACCTGCTCTAGGCAAAGCCAAATGGGAGCAGTAGTTAGCTTCTCTTTCAGCTCCTGAAAGCTTGCTCTGCACTGCTCGGTCCACTTGAAGTTCACATTCTTCATGATCAGACCAGTGAGCAGCACGGCTATCTGAGCATAGCCCTGAATAAACCTCCTGTAGTATCCAGTTAGCCCAAGGAAACTCCTAACTTCCTTCACTGTAGTAGGCCTCACCCAAACTCTCACTGCCTCTACCTTCTGAAGATCAGTTGCCACTCTCTCCTTAGAAAGGATGTGACCTAGGAATGCCACTTCAGATTTCCAGAAATCACACTTGGACAACTTGGCATATAACTCCTGCTCTTACAACTTCTTCAAAACTGCAGCCAGGTGCTCTGTGTGCTCCTTTTTCGATTTGGAGTACACAAGGATATTTTCGATAAACACCACGACGAAAGAATCAATAAACGGCCTTAGAACTCTGTGCATCATATTCATGAAGATTGCAGGTGCATTCGCTACTCCAAATAGCATAACTAAGAATTCGTAATGCCCATGTCGAGTTCTGAACACAGTCTTATGCACATCTTCAACCTTCACTCGAACTTGATGATAACCTGATCGAAGATCTATTTTGGAAAAAACTGCTGCTCCTTGTAGACGATTGAACAAGTCATCAATTCGTGGAATAGGATACTTATTCTGAACAGTAACTCTATTCAGCTCTCGGTAATTGATGCACATCCTCATTGATCTATCCTTCTTTTTTACCAAAAGCACCGGTGCTCCCCCGGGCGTTGCACTTGGTTGAATAAAGCCTTTCTCCAATAGTTCCTTAATCTGCCGTTTGATCTCATCCTGCTCCATAGGCACCATCCTATACGGTGCCTTGGAAATGGGTGCACTCCCTGGCTAGATAGTGATGCTGAACTCTACATCACGATGTGGCGGTAACCTAAGCAAATCTTCCAAGAACACAGTCGGATAATCCCGAACCACAGGGATCTGCCGCACTTTTGCAGGAACCTCCCTTTTGCAGATAACTGCCACCAAATCTGAACATCTCTTCTTCCCTTGGAAAGTGACTTCAGGACCACTTGGATCCTTCACTGTTACTTCCTTGGTCTTACACTCAATGTTGGCACTGTACATCGACATCCAATCAATGCCAATGATAACATCGACACCCAGGATATTCAGCTCGATAAGATCAATCCCAAAAATTCTGGCTCCAATCTCAATCTCGCAGTCTGCGTAGTACCGATCAGTGGTTAAAGTCACCTCTGATTGAGTAACTACTGCTAATACCTTGCATGGAAATACCTTCGGTTCGACTCCCAAAACCTTAGCAAATTTAGGTGATATAAAAGTATCAGAGGATCCAGTATCGAACAAAATAATAGCTTTCGTTCAATACAAATAAAGTTCTGCTGTTACATAACACACTCGTTACATAACAGTTCACTAAATACACAGGGAAAAGAGAACAACAGAAAGAAAACACTTCAAAACATCTCCCCCGTACTAGTGATGACGTGATCCACCTCATCAGCGTCAGCTTCAGTCAAGGCAAATACTCGGCCCTGCTGGTATGGCTTCTTCCCAACTTGCTGCGTTGGTCTACTACGGGCAACATTATGCACCTTGGGGCATTGAAATTTGTAATGTCCCGTCGCACCACAGTTGAAGCAAGTCACCACAGGAGGTCTTGCCCAATTATTTATGGGTATCCCAGCTATGTTGACAGCATTCGCTCTTGCGGGTATGAACCATTGAGCTGACGGCTATCCCGTAAAATTGTCAGAACTGCGGGCCTCTTTCCAACTTGCTAAATGCTCCTCCGGTTCTGAGCGGCATGAAACTGCTCCATGTCTTCCTTCGTGGCTGCAGCTCGTTTGACCAACTTGTCAAACCTCTTGATACCAAGGGGTATCATCTTGGATCTCAAACTTGGCCTCAACCCATGCTCAAACTTCCGAGCTTTCTTTGCCTCGTCCATCACAAGTTCGGGTGCATAACTCGAGAGCTGAGAAAATCTTATCTCATACTCTCTAACCGACATACCGCCCTGCTGCAGCACCAGGAATTCCATAGCCTTCTTCTCCTGGACATCCGATGGGAAATAGTGACTGCAGAATTCTTCCCAGCCAAGAACAACATCACCCATCGTCCACTTCATGGACTGCCATCAAATAGCTGCATCCTTCTTGAACTGTGTGCAGCCAATTTCACTTTGCTGCCCTCTGGGGTTTCCAAGACTTCAAAAATAGTCTCGACCCGCCTGATCCAATTGTCAGCCGCATCTGGGTATGATTTCCCCTCAAACACGAGTGGTTTCATCCTCTTGAATGATTCCACGAGTTTGATTGCTTCAAGAACTGGATTCGTAGGCATCCTCCCCTAATTCTGATTCATGACAATGGCATTGAGTGTCTGATAGACTCTCGCTAACTCTGTTTCCAAGTCCAGCCCTTCTCCACTTCTAGCTCTTCTTCCAGCCATATTCTGATGCAAAGGATCAATTAAACTCAAAGTAGAGAACATGAATTTAAATCAACTCTTCATTTCATTGAATTCAAACTTTATCCATGCAAATTTAAAACATTTCTGACATTAAATGAAAGTAGTAAGAAGATACAATATTCTAGTTCCTACGGTTCTTCTTGGCTTCTCGAAGCTCTTCCCGTAGTTCCACCACTTCTTCCTTCAGTACATCATACATGTTATTTCTCTTCTCAAGATCCCAAAAACGATGACTAAGAATTACAATATCCTCCTTGCACTTCACACGTTGGGCCTACAGTAGCTCTGCTTACTCTCTCTGAGTCTCTACTTGCCTCTGAAGAGACACAATAAGACTGCTTAGAACTGGTTCTTCCTCGTCGGAGGAATCATCAAATGAATCCGAAGGCGGAGTGATCTCTCGGGACTTAGGCCATTCCTCCTCAAATTCTTCAGGATCTTCTTTGTCAGAGTCTGCTTGTCCAGGGTAGTAGTCCTCCTTAACTATGTGTCAGTCATCACTGCCAGCTGGGTCGAAGTGGTCTGCCATCTTAGAAAGGGGAGAGAAGAAACATCAATCATAGAGCAATACAAATGTAAGTAACTTACATTTAAATCTCTATACTCAACATGCTAATGTCCACTCTAGGGTGTCATTCCTTAAAAATTTGTAAAACTTGGAAGCGTGGCTCTATACCACTCTTTAAGACCCCGAATTCCAAACAAGACCGAATTTGAAGTTGCACAGGATCTTTACACTTCTCTTTGTACAATTTTACAAGGAATTCAAAACTTTATTACATCAGAGTTACATTTTTAAACAGCGAAAGCAAAGTTAAAACAATTACATCAATGAAATATAACAACACTTGAGTAATTCTTTAAGCATCAATTCCTCCTTAGTCTTTTTCAAACTTTTTATCCAGCATAGAAACTGTGGGCATGTCAATTGCTTACAACCGACGAAATATTATACCCGGCCATCCTTACTATGCCGAATAGTATAACGATTCTCAAATACCAAACCATAACCTTGATCACAAACAAAGCTCCAAGGGGACTATCCTATTGATGTCGTTATGTGCTGTGCACTTAGTCTTTAATGCAGTTATTACACTAATGCACACTTGTTAGGAATCTATACATCCCATACTATAGAGGTCCGAGGGCAAGCCCTTAATCGTTCTTTATCTTGTAGGGTTCAATCCCTTGCCATGACTTAAACTATTACGGTAACTACGGTAAGTATCCTAGATGTTCTATGAGTTACGAGTTCATGTCCAGACAGCCTGGAGAGGAATCCCATGTCATGACACGACGCATCGTGTAGAACCTATGGACAATTTAGCCTCCGTCATGGGACATGACACCGCCCGCAGTCACCAAACACCCCACAAGCGTCGCCTGCGGTACGGACTCCTGGAGACATATCCACGTCATGACATGATGTATCATGTAGATAGCCTGTGAATACTCTCTCGCCGTAGCTCCGAGGTCCTCATGCTTGTGTTTTTCTCTTACTTTCATCACATCTTCACTATGTATCCAATCCTTAGTTATTGAATCATGAATAAAATCAATACTCCATAGTCAGCAATTCCTCTATACCGGTCTTAATCATCAATTCAACAATACGACCCAAATTTGGTCTTTTCTATTCAATATCTCAAATCAAAAATATTCTTTCAATGCCGGTATAATGCTTAGCTACCCTCTAGCTTTCAATTCCATTTCATGTTCATAGCATTTGTGTATTCATATTCATAAGATCTTTCATAATTCATCATGATACTTTATTTCACATTCATGTACAATTTCATGCATAAGACAATAAATTCATTTTTCAACTTGTCGTATTCACAATTCATTTTTCCCACATAATTCTCTTATTCTTATGTTATCAATCTTACGTCAAATTTCACACTTCGAATTTTCCATTACCCAATCTCGTTTCAAAATTCTTCTAAACAAAATATTTATTTTTCTTTATCCAAAGAAAATTTAAGTTAATAATTTATAAAAAATTCTTTCTTGCAAAATAGTCTCAAATTCTCATTTATTCTAAGCCAAAGTTTATGGAAAATTCTTTATGAAGTCTAGACATTATTCCAGCTCTTAGAATAAGTCTAACATTATTTGTTTCTCAATTTTTAGAACACTTGAAAACTTTTTTTTTTTTGGAAATACTTGATCAGTCCAAAAATGTGATAGTCGACTGTTGAGATAGGCCAGTCGACTGTACTGTGAGGATTTAAAACTCGAAAACCAATAGTCAGGGCAGTCGACTTTTAAAACATAGCCGGTCGTCTGTTCTGCGAGGATTTAAAACTCGAAAACAAATAATCAGGGCAGTCGACTGTTAAAACATAGCCTGTCGACTATGCTGCGAGGATTTGAAACTCGAAAACAAATAGTCAGGGAAGTCGACTGTTAAAATATAGCCGTTCGACTGTTCTACAACTAAAATCCGAAGTTTATTACCTGACAGTCGACTGTCGACTCTAGTTCGGTCGACGATCGATTGTACCAGGTTGCAATTTAAAGTAGATCATGGATATATTTTTGGCCACCAACGCGTCTCCTTCTCTGTAGCTCCCCGATTTCCAACACTGGGAAACCGTGACACGAGCCAAGACCTTTTCTTCAATTAGTCACAATACACAGAAAAATAGGAGAATTTAGAACTTTTTATTCAATACACAATGTGTTACAAGTTTGAATATTGTACACTGTAATACCTTACAATAGAGTTACAATATTACCTTTACATTTCCAAGTATTACAACCTTCAACATCTTACATCAGAGTACCTCTCAACTAATAGATAATCAATACATATACTGTAGCGGAACAAAACATAACACTGACTCCTTGCTTTCCTTGCCTTGAGTCCTCCTGAATCTCGCCTTTGTACTTCGGCGATCCAGTACCTATGGAAGTGGGGACATCAGTATTCACTGACGCTTAAAGGCTGATCATATAGCAGCGAATCTCCCAAACAATATACAAAATATAGCAATGGTGTTGGTGTAGTTTAAGTGTTCGTGAGTGCTAAGACTAGACTCTAATGTGATATTTAAATAGAACTAGGATGCTTCCTATTCTAATGTCAGCAAGTCTCCGAAAGCAACATGCAGCCCATACTACATGCGACTCCATCTCAAGCCGTTTCGCAATATGTAGGGATTGAACCCGCGTTATGAACTCTAATTGTACACAACCTGTTCCTGACAATACTCCATGAATCTGTGAGGTTGCAGAAGGGGTCAAGTCCCCCCATGTAGTCTGCTTATGGTGTCTCCGTTTTCCACTACTACCCGGCATGCCGGACCTCACTCGATCCCAGTATATCGGGCCTCATTCCAAAATCAACTATAGGGTTTCGCAAGCGCAGGATAGCTCGAAGCCTACCCTGTGGCACCCTCTGGGGTCTAGCAAGCGCAGAACTGCACCATGCATCCCGTGGCACCCCAGCCACGGTATTTCAGGAATTAACAGAGCGAGATACGCAACCCGTGTCCTCAACTTGTGAGACGGTACCGTGCGTATCCCTTTGATGGGAAGGTACAACCCAATACACCACCTATGATCTGCCTCAAGGGACGAGTTAGTGTAAAGGGGCCCCCTACCACCGACTCCACTCCCCCGGCAAAAGGGTTTAAGTAAAATGATCCTTGTAAGTCGCTATCCTAATGATGTCCCTGACTCTAACAATCCTAGGGATGACAATATTATAAACTCAACATGCTAGGCCTTTAAAGTAGACTTCGCAGGACAACTCTACTAGGCTGCTCAACCTAGACTTACCAGAATCCCTCAGGATCCGGTTCGTGGCTCATCGATCCAAGACTTGGGCCGTGCGAATATACATGCATGCCGCTACCATAGACTTGGATTTCGTCTATACTCCGGTCCTCGATTAACCTACCCTGGTTAAGATTCGACGGTACACAAGGAGTGACTCCTCCACAATTTCTTAGGGTAAGAAAACATATGTCTTGACGGTCGATAGCCCTTAGGGTGGTAATATCACCCTAGACGAGCACAACGAACTGTATACTAGCTAACAAGCTATACACGAGTAACAACCACATACGAGCCAATAAGCTGTGTATGAAACAATAACTACCTACAAGCCAGGCGGGCCTCGTAGGAGACAACAACATACATACCAGCCAAATAAGCCGTGTATGAGACCAACAGCTACGCACGGACCGGTCGAGTCGCGTACGAGACAACAACCTACATACGAGCCAAGTAAGCTACGTATGAGACCCACAGCTACGTACGGGCCAGTCGAGCCACGTACGAGCACAACCATATGCAAACAACCATATAGGTAATCAATCTTAAAAGCAACCAAACGTGCTTACTAGCAAACTTAATCTTCTATTATTAGAAGCAACAGAAGAATCTACTAGTAGCCTATGATTGGTATTCTACTAAGGAAGAACCGAAGGTGACAAAACAGCCTTTATCAACTAAATACTACTAGTGGTCTTCCCAATCCTTATTACTTCAACCTATAGTGCCTTAAGCATGGCATACAATCGCAAGCATCTTCCTACGACAATCTAATTATATAACAGAACCATTCACCATAATACTCCTAAGTACGAATATGATTAAGCATGTGCTTATATCAATCTTAGCATGAAAATCACTATGATCTAGACATGAAGTCCACTTTGGTCAAGCATAGGTTATAACTTGAGCGTGAATGCTTACTACTTATCGTGACTAATCACCACAACCCTAAGCATGGATATATAACTAATATAAACATACAACGTTCCAAGGCATGGTAGGTATTCTAACATTGACCCCACAACATTCTAAGCATGTATTTGAACCTTAGCATGGTATAGAACATAACATAAAAATCACTACAACTAACCATGGCTAGTTTCTTTAATCTAAGCATGAATATCATAGTATGGATATCATTAGCTTAACGTGATCAATAATTAGCATGACACCTACTTACTTAGTATGAATAATACTTAAGCATGATCGTCTACTAACATAGCATGAACAAATACTTATCTAGCATGGGTATCATGTAAACATGAGTATTCATTTAATCTAGCATGGTATACATCTCACTTACAATTTAAACTAGCATGGCATACAACTTACTTGCAATTAAGCTAGCATGGCATAGATCTTACTTATTATTAAAACTAGCATGGTATATCACTTACCTACAATTAAACTAGCATGGTATATCACTTACCTACAATTAAACTAACATGGTACATCACTTACCTACAATTAAGCTAGCATGGTATACAATTTTTCTACCACTTATCTAGCATGGCATATGACTTCCTTACAATTAAACTAACATGGTGTACAACTTTTCTACTATCATCCAAGCATGAATCTTTATTAAGCATGAATAGCTACTAAACATGAATATCTTACTAAGCATGGGTAACTACTAGTATGAACATTCAACATTCCTAAGTATATATGTATATATATACCTCTAACATGGTAAGTACTTTTATCATGGATCCTACAATATTCTAAGCATAATTAATTTAATCTAAACATGGTAGGAAACTCTTAGAATGAATCCTACAACATTCTAAGCATAGATAGACTAATCTAAACATGGTAGGAATTTTAGAATTAATCCTACAACATTCTAAGCATAAAATTGCATTCCTAAAACATGATAGGTAATTTTAGAGAGCATCCTACAACATTCTAGCATGAAAACATGATAGGTAAATTTTTTAGAAAGCATCCTACCACATTCTAGCATGAACACATGATAGGTAAATTTTTAGAAAGCATCCTACCACATTCTAGCATAAACACATGATAGGAAATTTTTAGAAGGAATCCTACAACATCCAAAGCATAAAGCATGATAGGAAACTTTAGAAAGAATCCTACAACATTCTAAGTATAAAACATGATAGGATATTTTTAGAAGAAATCCTACAACATTCTAAGTATAAAACATGATAGGAAACTTTAGAAAGAATCCTACAACATTCTAAACATGATAGAATATTTTTAGAAGAAATCCTACAACATTTTAAGCATATCTAAATCAATCTAATGTAATCTTAGCATAGTATTTACTTCATGAACACAAAATAAATATCTACAACTATCTACTACTACTACTACTACTCTATTTTAATCAAAAACTTAACACACAACTGTCTACCACTACTACTACTTTATTTTAGTCAAGAACATAACACCCAATTATCTACTACTACTACTACTTCATTTTAATCAAGAACACAACATACAACTATCTACTACTACTACTACTTTATTTTAATCAAAAATACAACATACAATTATCTACTTCTACTACTACTTTATGGACATAAAACATTTACAACTACTTACTATTACTTCTTTATTTTAACAACATACCACTACTACTTTATTTAACCAACATACTACTACTTTATTTTAACATGCTACTACTTAGTTGCCTACTAGTCTTTATTATCACTAGTGATAAAAGAAAAGATCCTTTTTATTTATTTTACAACTAGTGATTAAAAGAAAAGATCTTTTTATTTATTCTACATCTAGTGATTAATAAAGAAAAGATCTTTTTATCTATTCTACAACTAGTGATTAAAAAGAAAGGATCTTTTTATTTTAAGAAAGAAAAACTACAATAAAACATATGCTCATTATTATTTAGTCCAAGTTCAATAAAGGTCCTACAACCAAAATGGTTGTATAAGAGTATTCATATGCTTATGTATTCCAAGTCCTTACAAGTCCTACAACCCCCAATCGGTTGTATGTTCAAGTTCATATGCATTATGCCTTCTTTTTGTCCAACAACAAACATAAACAACAACTTACAATTTTAAGGATGTGATCTTTATATGTTTAGTAGTTACTACTACTACTTTCTTTCTTTTATTCATTACCACATTCACAACAACAACAATACACCATCACAAGAACACCCCAAAAACAAAAGAAAACAAAACAAGAAGATAAGAAGAAGAAGTCAAACAACAAAACAAACAAACAAACAAGCAAACAAACAACCAAACAAAAATGTGGAGAACCCCCACCTTGGTTCACTTGTAGGAAGAACTAGCTAGCTCAACCTTCTCCTTCCCCTAGCTCTTAGAACTCCTAGGAACCCTACAAATAAAACTCTCAAGTTAGCATGGTGATCTCTCTTTCTTTTCCTTTCTTTCTTTCTTTCTTTCTTTTTGATCTTTCTAAAATGAGACTAAGGTGAAGGAAGGGGGTATTTATAGGAGGGGAGAAGGGTGGAAAGTGTAAAATGGCACTCACACATTTTCACAAAAGCCCTCCCACAAAAGGTGGGCCGGCCATACTCCTAGGAGGGTAGGGGTGAGGTGGAGGAGGTGTTATGTGGGGGAGGTGTTATGTAAGGGTTTCTAGAAGGGTTTTCTTAACCTTCTCATGCATACTTAACCTAGGTTAAACACTTATAAACCCTAATAATCTAATAGGTTTTGTCATAACAAAACAAGTGTTGTCCAAAAATACACAACACACAATTTGTATAACGTACTAATCGACATACTACACGTATGTGCACATATATGTCTGTATACTGAAAATCTTCGCATAATCCTGTATAAAATAATTTAATCTCGGAAATAATAATAAAATAAATTATATTATTAGTTCGGAAGGTCACGGTACCAATTTGATACAATACGGATGTATACTGACCGATATCTGAATACAGATAATGTCTATGAATAAACCGGGTGAAAATCACCAAAATAATTCAATTTTAGAATTAAAACAAAATAATAATAAAATAATAATAAAATAATAATTTATACACGGTAATATCCGTCCGGGATATTACATTCTCCTCCCAGTTTAAGCCACCAACGCGTCTCCTTCTCCTGGTACTAGCAACCCGAGCCATCTCTCTTGCTTCTTGAAGTAGGCCGGCCACCTCCTTGGATGAGCACACACACACAAAGACTCACACTCTTTTTATCTCACAAATACTCTTAATCTTTTTCTGACTCTAATTCTTTTCTTTCTTTCTTTTTATCAAATTTCTAATGTACTACATGAGAAGGATGAGGGGGGGTATTTATACTTTTTTTAGAGCAAAATAGATGGCTAGGATTATATCAAATGGTTAAGAATAGAAGGCTAGGATGTGTTAGGGAGTTGTAGCAACTACCCATGATCACATAACCACCCCATCCACTACACCACTCTCTCCATCTCTCCCTCTCTCGCTTACCATCCAGCCACCCCCTTAGGCATACTAGACACGTGCTAATGCAATGCACATGTCTCCCTTAGTACCCCCTATGAATAAGTTGTACATGATTAATTAACTTGTTGTCTACTAAATGTGTATACACTACATGTTTTACCAATTAAAAGGTAAATTAATTGGTGGGCTTCAAGCTAGTGGGCCTTAGACCCATGGATTATTAATAAAACACTCAATTAATTAGGATGGGCTTAAATTAGAAAAATAGGCCTTAGACTTTTTTTTAAATAGAATTTTAGAAATTAAAAAGAAGAATTTAAAATGATCGTTTGTTCATGTTATAAAAGAGATAATTTTAAGGGAAAATGTACAAGAATTTATACGTGCAAAACACGTAAAATCAATAACTTCTCAATTAATTATAAATAGAAATCTAGGATATTACATTAAAAGTTAAGTCTCTTCTTGAACTAGTTATTTGTTTTGTTCAAGATTTCCTTGATCTCTACAAGTAGATCCAAATCTTTTGTTATCATACTGCTATTGAAATTTCGTTAAGTTTATTAAGGGTTTACACGAGCTAACCTAATGTATTCTTAACATCGTGCCTACATAAATGATCTAAAACCTAGTCCCTCTTGAATCTTGCATATGTACAATTACATGAAAAATAACTAGATCCATATGATAGTCTTGTTTGACGAATTGCATACATTGATTGAATTTGATTACTGAATTGATTACCATGCCTTTGAAATTGCACCTTAAAACTGAAATTATGCATGTTAAACATCGTGCATCACTTTGATTATTAATTAGCATGAACTATATGGTTGTATGATTAAACTGTTGCCCATTCATATCAAAATAAATTCTGGAGTGCTTTTTGTTTCGCTTTGTATCAGATTTTTGACCATGTTGCTATCGTATTTTGATATAAATTTATGAATATGAATTATATCCCCATGATATATATTCCAGAACTTTTAACGGATCTGAATTCCGAGTTATAATCTGTTAGATATCGGTATTTTAGTATAGCTGTGTCAGAATTTCCAGATTTACAAATTCCTGCGTATCTTTTTGTTTCAGAATTTAATTGAACATGTTAATAGTAATATAAATATATGGAATAAATATGGTTGAGACTAGAAATGTGTAGGAACTGTCCTGAATTTTTGTAGATTTAATTGATGAGTTTTCCGATCTGTTCCATATGTGTTTACACAATCTACAACTTGCTGCATGAACATAAAATCTGAAAAGAATAGAGTTTTCACCCTAGTTTCTGTAACTCTTATATGTCGTATATATCTTTGCTGGAACCGGTAGAGATTCTAGTTTCTAAATTTTCTGATGTATCCAGATTTGCTTTTTTGTAGTAGCGGTAATCTGTGTTTTTGTACAACAACGTCATGCTGTCCAGATTGTGTAACTTGTGCTTAATTAATATGTTTGCTTCTTAATTGGTCTGTAACGAGTAGAATTAGTCACACCTAGCATTATACAACATTGACACCTTCTTGCATGCTCACATGGGATGAAATAAAATGATAACAAGCTAGGGGTGTTATGGGATGACTTGGTAGTGAACAATCGGAAACTGTACTCGGTCGGGCCCTACTGCTTGACTGGTACTGACTGATGGCCATAAAATACTGCTTGATAATCAATGTCTCTGAACATTAAACACTGATTACTGGGCCGAGTACACGAATCGTGAATTCACCATCAGTCTAAAGCATGCATTATGTGCTTGTGCCGAACCTGTGGAATGGGATGCAGTAGTACGTGCACTAGATAGGCTAATAAAATGATTAAGAACCTGCATTTGACATTTCATGCTTGATTCCGTATACTGTCACCAATATTGAACTTGAATTGGACTATTAATTAAATGCATGAGTAAATATAAACCCCTTGACATTATTGTCATTCCTTGTCTTTGCTTTGACTTTGATCCCGTCCCTTTTTTTTTGATATAAATGCTCCTTATTATTCTCTGTTTTCCTCTACTTGTTGTCCATGACTTTCCTTAAAGACATCATTTTCTTTCTTTTTAGATCAAGAGTTTACAGGTACTAGAGGAACAATACCAGAAGGAATTGGTGAGCAACGATTCTAGAAGATGGAGTCCAAGATTTGATTGCTTGAATTAATTTATTCCTAGACTTATTTTATTTGAACAATGTCTTGATATTATACTTTGTTTTTGGTCTTTATGATCCGGAGTTTATTTTTATCCCAGATGTTGGATATTAATATTTAGATTATTTTATTTATTATTGAAGTTGATATTTGTTTATGTGATCATATCTTCTTGCGTGGTTGTGATTGTTGTTTCATATTATTGAGTTAGTCTGGTCTAGCTTATGGATGGTGTTTACATCAGAATTTTTTTCCATACTAACCACTTTTTGAAAATATTTTGCGCTCTAACCCACTTTCAAAAACATTTAGAGATCTGACCTAGTTTTGGACACGTCAGCAACAAACGTTATATGGAAAAACGACATAGGTTATTTGCAAGTCGTTTTTCCCAATAACGGCATCTATTTTTAAAAAAAGTGTCATGCCGTTTTTTGGAGTAACGACATAGGTTATTTTTATTTTCGACAGCTTGTATTCTCCATTTTGAGAAAAATTGTCAAGAGAGAAAACCTTATAACAGATGTCATTGTTTGAAAGAACGACATTCTTAATACTGATTCCGTTATTTTGAATAACGACAACAATTATTAACTTTGTTTGCCTATAAACAGTGGCCCCCTCTTCTCACTTTCCCTTTCTCAATCGATCTACTCTCTTCTCTCTCTCTCTCTCACTCTCGAAACCCACAAACCCTAGATCCCTAAAACCGAAAATCCCAAGTATTGGAGTGCTCTCAAACTTCATATATCCTACCTCCTCACGCTCACTCTCATCTCATTCCTAATCCACGATGTATTTTCAAGCTATCCAAGATACAGTCTAATTTGAAGGTATTATTATAACCATATGTTTGATATATATTCATAGGTTATGCTTATAAGTAGTTAATGACTTGAATATATTTGAATCTTTATGTTTAGGTATGGAATATGATATCCCTATTTGGTTATATTTTTTGGGTGAAATAATTAAAGATCAGAAGATTGGATATTGTTATAGTGATGTTGAACCGGTCATTATTTGGCTTCCCACAACATTATATACTCACAACTAATAGATAAGATATTTGAAGTCACTAATTGGGATATAGGTAAATTGAGTTTCAAAGTCAAAGCCCGTTATGCTGCCGGTAAAGGGGAAGGACAATATTTCATGGTGGTTCCCGTAGATAATGATAATTCTCTGAGATCCATGATTGGTAGGACACTTGATCTAAAATGTAGTTGGAATACATTGGAGTTATATATTGACCAAATGAGGCTTCTAAATACTAGGCAAGTTGTTATTGAAAGTCCAAGGCACACCGCAAGTTTGAAACCATCTACTGAGTCACATGCAAGAAAACCAAATAAAGAAGAAGACATTAGTACAACTCCAACAGAACCTATTACCACTGAATATGAGCAGGTACATTCGTTGACCTTGAAACAAAATATTGTCCAGACCGACATGGTATTGCAAGATTTTGACAAAACCGTTGTAAATAACGATTTGGTAGAAGAGGACGAAAATGAGGATCAGAGTCTTCAAGTTGATGAGGTAGAGGATGCCGATGAAGCTCCGGTTAATGATGTCAACTTCGATGTGCCGGTTAACAATGTGTTGTTGCCAAATCAGTCCGCTAGTGCAACTGTACATGAGGTTCAATCGAGTTAATGGATGTCTCATGGGACCATACATGAACTTGCACAGTCTTCCGTCGACTCATCCAACACGGATCAACTATACATAGGTCAAAGATTTCCAAATAAAGATTCTATACAACATCAAGTGAAGATGTACTCCGTGAAGAACCATCGAGAATTCGTGACGGTCAAATCGACCATCGGTTTATACTATGTCAAATGTAAATACGCACCCATCAACCATTCAGCCGAGGAGATTGCAGAAAATCCGGCACTTCTAAATGTAGTGGGTTGTCCTTGGCTATTGCGTGCAATTGTTCCAAAAGGCAGTGCATATTTCGTGGTAAAGAAGCTTGAAGGTCCACACACATGTGTAAATACAACATTGAATCAAGATCACAGGAAAATTGATTCTACGATTGTATCGATGGTCATATTGAATGTTGTGAGGGCCTTCCATCGAGGGTTTTAAGGCATGTAAACCAGTTATAAGTGTAGACAGAACTCATTTATACAGAAAATACAAAGGTTGTTTGTTAATTTCTGTTTTACCGGATGCAATCGGTCAGTTGTTTCCATTTGCATTTGTAATAGTTGATGTTGAGAGCATAGAAACATAGATATGGTTCATGAACTATATTGGGTGCTTTGTCACAGATCATGCAGGTCTATGTTTCATTTATGATTGTCATGCAGGCATTTTATCAGCAATGGAAAATGAGTTCGGAACATGGAAGGAACCACGTGCTTATTATCGTTATTGTATGCGGCATTTTGCTAGTAATTTCTACAAAAAAATTGGTTGCATGTTTATGATGAACAAGCTGAAGGTGATCGCGTGTCAGAATCAGTTGAAGAAGTTTGAGAAAAAGATGGCACAGCTTGAAGCTGCTAATATTGATGGGGCTAATTGGTTGAAGGAGAAATCGATTGATAAGTGGGCACTGTCTGCCGATGGAGGTTGTAGATATGGTATGATGACAACAAATCTATCAGAAGTTTTTAATTCGGTTCTAAAAGGTGTGCATAGCTTGCCCGTCACCGCAATTGTTGAAATGATTTTTTTCTGTCTCAGCATGTACTTCAATGACCGTCCAGAAGCGGCACAAACCATTATCAGTGAAGGGAAAATATGGGCACCACGTGTTCAGGATATTATTTATTTACGCCGTGAGAAATCCAATTTGAATGAGGCAATAATGTTTAATAATCAGCCTGGTATTTTTGGGGTTAAAACCGGCATTAGAATGGATAATGGACATCAAAAGGGTGGATATTGGCACACAGTTGACCTCGGGGGGCATACTTGTACTTATGGAAAATTCCAACTCTATCACATTCCATGTTCTCATGTATTGGCCGCTTGTGCCTCCCGTGCAATTGATTATCAACCTTACATTGATGCCTTTTATTCTACAAGTTTATTAGCACTAACGTGGGCACCAACTTTTACTCCTATTCCAGACGAATCTTATTGGCCAACACAAAGTGGATCGATACTCATCGCTAATACGAGTCTATGTCGGTTGAAAGGTCGACCTTGGAGTACTTGTATTTGCAACGATATGGATGCTCGAGAGGGTTGGAGCACTGACAAAGTTTGTTCAAAATGCGGATTAAGTGGACACCATAGGCGTAGATGTAAGAATGTACCCAATGCTTGCACATCCTAATCTACCAATATTTGAAGTTTATCCCAATGTAGGCTTTATTTTGTAAGATATTTAAAGTGGTATCCCAAATTTTCAACATGTGTAAAATCTATCCATATAGTTACCACGTGTTTAGACGTTGTTGAATTTTATGAACATTTGATGTAATATATGGTAATGTATTAGTTGAATCTGAGATATATGTTTGTGATGTTCAATTTTTTGTGGAATGACTATGCATGTTTTGAATTGTTGTGCATTTGATGAATAGCCATGCATGTTTTGGGTACAAATGATATGTAAGAGATGATGTTTATCAAAACGTGCACAAAACATGCACAACTGATTACTTAAGAGATGTCGTTTTTCATAATAACGACATCCTTAAGAGATGTCGTTATCCACAGAAACGACTGAGAAGTTAGATGGCTTGGCAGAGTTTAATTTTCCTCGAAATAAAAGGCTCAATTGGTGCCATTTTTCAGAATAACGACATCCTTAAGAGATGCTATTATTCAGAGAAACGATTGTGAATTTAGATGGTTTGGCAGAGATTCATTTTCCTCGAACCAAAAGATTCAACTGGTGCCATTTTTCCGAATAACGGCATCCTTGAGAGATGCCATTATTCTGAATAACGGCATTCTTAAGAGATGTCGTTATTCAGAGAAACGACTATGAAGTTAGATGGTATTGGCAGAGCTTCATTTCTCTCGAAATAAAAGACTCAACCGATGCCGTTTTTCGTAATAACGACATCATTTTCGTTGGTGCCGTTGTTCTGAAAAACGACATCAGGTTATATTATAATACAGACCAACTTGTACATGTTTTGTATCGATGCCGTCGTTGCAAATAATGTTAAAGGTAACAGATGCTGTTATTTGCAATAACGGCATCTTTTAGTTATAAATTATAACTAAATCATATGCAATACTTCATAACTCGAATGTTTTCAGACATCAATTTTACAATGAACAACATATACAATGACGACCCCAAGATAATATATATATATAATTAATACATCACTCGAATTGCATCATTTCTTCCGAGTTTGCTTCAAAAGATAAAAGCACAAAAAATTACAAAATATCCTATACTTCATAACATTCAAAATGTATCCGGTGTATCCGATGTGTTTGGGCCATTCAATGCTTAGAAAATTACAAATTTAAACATTCAACACTAACTAGGTGTATAGTGTTGCGGCTCCCTCCTTTTCCGAGCTGGGACTTTCCTCGTACGTTCGGCAATTTCTTGTGTTGCAGGTACACTGGGCCCGACATCTTCTTCGTGCCCCGCTTATACTTCTTCAATCTCTCTTGATGCTAATTGACTTCCTGAAGGAGGAAAACGAACACTCTTACTCCGTCGTGGCAATTGTGAAATAGAAGCTCCTGAATGTGTAGATGACCTAGGTGGAGATTGAGGTTGTTTTTGGGGTGGTGTAGTAGGAGGTTCGACTTGTCTTGTTCGTGTTGGTGGAGGTTGAGCTCGGGTAACACTTACTCAGGGCAGTTGCAGTGGGAAGTTCGAATGAGGGTAAAAGAGTAGCGAAGCGCGGACCGTCACCAACCTCTTCAAGTGAGGTACGACATGGATGGAGGATTCCTCTTGCTAACTCCTTGCAAGCCTTCGAAGCGTTTCTCTTCAACACACGAGCATATTTCCTCGCAATATCCCATGTGTTGTCAATCTACAATACCAACGAAATAAATTAGTAGTAAACCAAAATTTTTTAAACAAATAAAAAAAAATGTGTATAAAAAAAATTAAATTCATATTTGTTAACAATAACCAAATTTTACCATTAGTTGGTACGCGGACGCTTTGGGTTGATACATAGGTTGCAATGTGGAATGTGCCAGTGGTGGTTCTACTTGGTGCCTAGGTATCGGCATTTGGATACCTGCGGGGATATCCATTATTGGGGCAATATACAACCGTGTAATACGATGGTACCATGCCATGTAGGCTGTTTGCAACGACCCGTCGTACGGTGCAATTCCTTCTACCACCAAATCGTACTTCCTTTCATTCCAGCATGCTACATGAGAGCCGTGGTGATCGGCCTAATCCATATTTGGCAATCGACCTTGACCAGTAATATTGTGAAGTCTTCGTTCGTACCTTGTCTTTTATGGGATCGACTGTTGTGCATTGAATTGGCGGAGGAATCGGTCTGCATAATAGAACTCCACGATTGAGAAATTTAAAAGTGGAGCTCGTGTAAACAAAAGTTGATTATTAGCCGTGGACAGTGGAGGTAGACATTGTAGCCTTTCGTCCTTGTACGGTGTCCAATTGACATTCTCTTCCCTAAGCTGGTCAAGTTCTTCCTTGTAATACATCAACACACCACGTGGGTTATCTTTCCATGTGAGTTTACCCGTCCAGTACAAACCTAAAGGAGCCATAAATACTGGATTCTCATGACGCACACTCCAATTATTTGAAAGAACAGTTACTCACTGCTAGCCATGATATATTCGTTCCCAACACCAAAGTTGCAATAACCCCATTGGCCCCGTCATTTGGATCGACCTCATCGAACAATTGCACAGGGCACGGTAGAGAGAGGCCAATGCCACACTTTCCCAACTATATCACCTGGCTGTATGTATATCGGCAATCAAGGGAAGGTACATTAAATGGACTACATCACCGGAAGAATTAGGAAAGAGAATACCTCCAATCATCGACAAAAGATGCCCGCATGTAACATTGAAGATCGAAGTCTGTCGATTTGTCTACCAAACTATTATTGAACTCTGTAAAGAGACATGAATGACGGATTGATTCCCCGACGAATACACCTCTATCATCCTCGTCAACCTTCTTCCCAAGATAATCTCTAACCAACATCACTTTATTGAAAAACAGGTTTCCGGTGACCGCCACCTCATCGATTAGAAGACCTAATATGATGGCTACATCTTGTAGCGTGACCGTCATCTCACCAACGGGTAGGTAGAACGTGTGTGTCTCCGGCCTCCATCATTCCACAAGAGCGGTAAGTAATGAATGGTCACATTTCACATTTGCCAACATGGACCTTCCATAAAACCCACAATTTACCAAATAATTTCGTATTCGAGGGTGCGTCGGCAATATGGTGTGCATTCGGAAACTCATTTTCTCGCCATCTCCATTCCACACCGCCTGCAACCTATGATCTTCTTGCAATTAGAGTACGAACGGGTATAAAGGACCCAGATGTCCTTGTAGTGTTTGCGAAGATGACGATGAAGCATCCACATCATGGAAACAAAATGGTTGTGTAGGATCCATTTATCTATGAACATCAAAAATATTGTTTCAAGAACAATATTAATAAATGATGATGTATGGAGATAATAAAATTTATAAGCCATGTTTCTTTAACAGAATTAATAATCGATGTTTGAAGATAACAACTTCTCAATACTTTTATCGAATTACTACTCATAACAATCACCACCACAACATCTGCACACACTAATATCTATGTATATAAACAAATCTCATATCAATATCCATTCATTCATACCGAACTATGAATATAATGATTTATCACGCCCTGCTTCCCAAAAAGAGATACAGAATACAGATACGTGACTAAGTCCAGCGAATGATTTTCATCATCCATAAGCTATCAGAATATTTACAATAAGCACAAGTATAAACAAGAGAGATACAAGAAGAATAGTCAACCACGCATGCATAACTGAATCAATATAGTCAACAAGATTACTTGAAAAGAAATAAGAATACTGAATTTCAAATAATCATGTCTGCAACAAAACACATGTCTGGGACACAAAGCCCAATACAAATAATCCATGTTTCAAATTACATTTATTCAAGATAAGCAACAAGAAATAAATAGATATAGCAAAAACTCCAGCCAACTAGAATCTCAGATCATCTGCTCCATCGGGCAGCTGATCACCATAATCTACAATTTTAACAAATTGCAGGAAAAAGGGAAGAGAAACAAAACTTCTGTCAATGCAAGTTATGCGCTGCTTGTAGTGTGGCAACAAGTACTGGAAGAGAGAAATAGACAAGAATAGAGTAACAGCGGAAGTAAGTATATCATGAAAAAGATGTAACAAAAAATAGAGCAGCTAACTCTAAGTCAAGAACAGAGACAACTAGCATGGAAAAATGAATGGATGCAACTGGCATGTAACAAGTGTCAAGTATCAAGAAAACGAGTAACAAGTAACAAATGTCAAGGATCAAGTATCATGTACAAGTAACAAGTAGCAAGTGGCAAGTGTCAAGTGTCAAGTGATCATGTTCAAGTCTTGTATCTAGTCCTAACAAGGTAGCGCTTCATGCGTCTCAGATTTTTACCAAATGGTTGCTACATTCAAACAATTTACGTTTTAGATTTCATAGTGGATCATAGAGGGCAGTGTACTCAGGGACAAGTATCAAGTAACAAGTATCAAGCATCAAGCTCCAAGTACCAAGTATCAAGCTCCAAGTAACCAAGTATTACGTGCCAAGTGTGCGAGTGTCAAGTAATCACGTGTCAAGCTCCAAGTATCAAGTATCAAGTAATCACATAGGATCTATAGATCCCCTTCCGAGTATACATTTCTGTATTTTCCATTATTAGATCTTTTCCTTTAAACTGCGGCTTAGTTTCTTATTATTATTATTCATACAAGCATGGACGTGTACAAACAAGTCAAGAAACATGGTAAGACGATAAGGAACAAGTGCAAGTTGAATAACGAACACGAATGGGTGACGAATGACTAAAAATAGGCTAAGACAACGAAAATTCTAGTTCTGCACAGTAAGATAGTACTAAACCAAATCTGGGATTCCCATTGCCACAGACATGAAAATCTGGATCCGTCAGAAAATCTAGTAAATAGAATCCCTGCTGAATCCAGCAAATATATATTTCATATGGTATTTAACAAAAACAGTATTCAAAACAGAATTGTATCCAGAAAACATGTTCAGCCAGAAATCAGAAGTTTGTATTCATAAACAGGAAAACAGTATAAAAACTTACTGATAAAATCCAAGAAAAGTCTGGGGTTTTCCCTAGTTTGTTTAGTATCAGAAAAAAAGTTTCATAATTTTCCAACATAGATAGAATAGTCAAGTAAAATCAGAAAACAACAAGACACAATAATTTTGTAAAACTGAAACTCTAGACACAGCAGTACTAAAACAACAATAGATTATAAAATATAAATTCAAATTCAGATTCGTCAAAAAGGTGATAAAATAGATACAGTAGGGTACATTTCATATTCACAACGCTTTTATCAACAGCAAGTAGAATCAGGTTGAAACTATGGTTCTTTATTGAATAGTATGAAAATTCTGAATGTGTCGTAGTTGTTTGCAAGTATAGAATAGTTTATATAACTCATCAACTAAATCCACAAAAATTTGGGGTTAATCTCAATCAAGTCTATTTCTACTCAGCAAAATATTGGATCAAAATATTATCTTTAGCATAGGTATAAAAATAAATATTATCTTTCGCATTCATATAAAACAGAATCAGAAATTTTCTACACATCTGTAGTAAAACAGCAATAACTTGCAACTCACAAATCGAACGTGAAATCTGTCAGAAATTTTGGAAAGTCGACAGAATTCTCTATAATTCATATTCAAAAATAATTTTCATATACTGACCTTAATAGGGTCTAAAATACTGAACAGAGATGGGGTAACAACAAAAACTGAAATATTCTTCATGCATAAAAACAACTAGTTCATTTGATACTTATCCAAATCATACCAAAGTGTCAAACATGGTATACTAGATGTCATGCCCCGCTTCCCAAAAAGAATACGGAATACGGATACGAGACAAAAGCCCAGCGAATGATTTTCATCATCCATAAGCTGTTCATGAATCTTTACAATATTCACAAAATAATCAGAGTCGAAAGCAAAAGTATCAACCAACGAGTACATATGAATCAAAATACTAATAAGAATACTTGAAACCAATTATATAAATCTCAATTATCTTGGGTCACATTGCCCAAATACAAGAGTAAATCCAAGTAATCAAATACAATATTGTTCAAGTAAGCTACAAGAATTAAAAATAATAAAATGCAGCACTAATACTTCATGTCACCAATACCATCTGGAACCTGTTCTCCAAAATCTGGAATTCAACAATTGCAGGGAAGAGGGAAAGAGAAAACAAGTACCCGTCAATTGCAAGTTATGGGCCACTTATAATGTAGGATACAAGTACATGGGGAAACTAACTAGCAACATGGTATAAGCATGATGTCAAAATAAACATCAAAAATACATAAAAAAAATACGAAGATCGAGAAATAAGGGTTTCACTAGATGTCTAAGCAACATGGTATTGGTTATTTTACAAGTCTACCACAAGTCATACTACTACCAAAAGGTGTCACGCCCGGCTTTCCAAAAATACGGAATACGAGTACATGATATTGGCCCAGCGAATGGCAAACATCATCCATAAGTTGTTCTGTTGGTCAACTCAACAATATAATCAATACAGAACAAATGCGTAGGCAAAAATAACAATCTCTTGAACAATAATACTAGGAATGAGACAATATAATATCCAAATACAATAATAACAATCCAACGTCTGGAAACAATAATAAAATCTGTTACATAAGCCTGAAACAATAATAATCCAATCCAAAATAATAACTAGTCTCAATACAATAAGTTTATTAAAGCGATAAGCAATTTAAAAACAGAAAACTTCAAAATGTCTATTCTCCAATAGAGAAAAGTTGTCCATAGAGCAAGTCATGGACAGCAAGTAGAGAAAACAGAAAACAATGGAATAACGATACAACAATGAATCAATGGATCAATAGGAATCAATAACATAGCACGATGATAATAATCAATAATATGCTAACTAATGCAACGGTGTAACAATGATTCAATATTTGGTAACGGTAATCAACAGTTAATATCAATATCATTTAAACAATATTGAATACAAATAGGAACAATGATGAACAATATGCAATGTCGATGATGTGTCAATCTTTATGTCTATTATTCATTTTAACTCCTAACTAATCCACGTACTACTGTGTCCCATGTGTGTCGTACCACAGGTTCGATGTATACAATCAATTTCGTTTAAACTCAAGTGGTGCACTCGGTAGATCATGTACTTTTCAACAGTAATGGTAAACACTATTCACCTTTCAGTGTATGAAACGGTCATCGGCAACAATACGGTACACGATAGATTGGGTTACTAGCATAACCACAATCACACGATAAAACGGTAGCCGGAATGGTAGTAGGAAAACACGGGCCCCTCCTCCAAGTACAGTCACTACTTTGTTCACTACTCAAATCTCCCTTTAAACCCCGACTTTTTAATTATTTTTCAATGCAACAACACCATATGAAATTAGTGGACATTTCGGTGAACGATAGTATCAATAGGGAAACAATAGGTTGATAATATGGACAGGACGGTTAAAATAGTGACAATAACTCATTGGGAACATGCAATGCAACAGTCATTTATTAATTCATGCAATAGTACAACATAGGAATTATTAATTCATTAAAAAGAGGAATCTGAAATTCTGGACAGCAAGCGCAACCTATACAAAAATATAGTTTCCTGTTGACTTATAAATCGAAATGTTAATCCATCAAAAACTCTGGAAACTAGACTTCCATACGGTTCCAACGCATATTTAAAGATAAAATTCCGACAACAGTAGCTAGGTTAAACACATGTTTCTTTTCAGGTTTTATGCTCAGGCAGAAATTCGACATCTAGTTGTTTTAATTTTTGAATCAGCAAAAACTCAGTATTAAATTCAGTAAAAATCTACTCTCGGCTCCTAAACATGTTAAGCAACAATCTGGAAATTTTCAAAGAAAAATTTTATCATTTGATCAGTCTTTTTACTGTTTGAACATGAAAGGTACGAGAATCTGAAAAACTGAAATGTAAAAACATAGCTGTAGTAAAACGGGTATAACTTTTGCAACAAAACTCGGAATTCAAAAATTCTGGATGTTTTTGGTAACTAGATACTTAGGTCTATATTTCATATTCAGAAAGTATTTCATTTTAAGGCCATTTACTCATTCGAAACAGCGATCAAAGTTCAGGTTAGCAAGCATGTACAGTTCTTAGGGTATTTTTCTTGAAAATAAATTAATTGAACATGTTGGGTATCGATTCTAAAGTCACTAAATTGTGTAACTAGTATGCTAGGTGTCCAAACATATAAAAATTTAGAACACACACATATACAAGTCTAACATCAATCAATCACCAAACAATCAAACGACACACAACCTAACGATTGTCTTTACAATAATTTATTTGTGTTGTGACTTGTATGAATAACCCTATTATCAATTCTATATGCATTCATGAAGATACAAACTTTAGGGTCAAAGTGGCACGATATCAAGAATATTGGGGTTAGCTCGTGTAAACCCTTAATAGACCCAACAAAGAGATTAACAATGGATAATACGATAACAAAGAGATCTACTTGCAAAAATTTCAATAACACATGAATTTGATACAATTAGCAATTCAAGAGGACGGTGACTTACCTGTTAATCGGTGAAAACGAATACCAAGAATAACGAGATAAGAATCCCGAAGCAACGAACTCACGAACTAGTAAATCCCCAAAGCAGCACGTGCAAAATACGTGTAGTCAAGTTCAAAAGCAATAACAACACACAAAAGAGTCAGCAATAGCAAGAATCAACCAGACAGCAACAACTTCAGCAATGGCCAGGGCTAAGGGCGGCGCCAGAGACCAGGTGCGTGGGGGTAAGGCAGCTCTGAGGCATTGCCGGCGATCGAAACAGGGAGCAGAGTGTAGGGTTTCGGGGCACAAACGCAGCGAAAAGAAATGAAAAACAGATCCGAAACCCTAACCCTAGGATCCGTGTACAAGACATGGCTGATAATGGAGAAATAAAATTTTACCTTTCGGAGCTTTACGAAGGCTGAAAGATGGAGGTTACAATCACCACGCAGCCCTAGTAGCTAGATCCGCGTCTCTAAGGCAGTCCACACGAACGTCCGATCGTCCAACGATCAAGGGAGCCGGTACTAGCCGATGATGCTTGCCTCTCTCTCTCTCTCTCTTGCCTCTCAACAGTTGAGCGGCTAGGGTTTTTTGTGGAAAACGGATTTGTCAAAGATATTCTGAACCAATACATCTCTATGTATTTATAGGGAGAGAATGAGGTGGGCTTAACCATAATCAGTTTGGCTTCTGATAAGACCAATCTGATTTGGTTTTATCATTTAAATTCAAATTATCCTTTAATTAATTAAGTCCAACTCAATTAATTAAATAACTAATTTCGAATCATTTAATTTAAATTCCGAATTTAAATTAATACTCCTTTTAAACGTTCTAAGTGTGTGACCCTTTAGGTTATTATTACGTTGGCAATAATTTTATTATCTAATAATAAAATTTTAAACAATGAGCGACATCTAGTAATACATCATTGCTACCCAAGTAATAATAATAATTGGTGATTCAATTAAACCTTTCGTGACTAATGTCTCCATATAATATAATCCTTTTAACCTTGATATTATAGATTAAACTAGAGGCATGGTACGTGTCATCCTCTTAATAATTTAATCTTTATTTTCTTGATCGATGAGTAGACTATTCAAACAAATCAATATTTGAGCATGGCCATGCATTTCATAGTCTCACTCAAACAAGAGGCCGATAATATCGCTCCTAAAATTAGGAGGGTTAAATTCCTTCAAGATCATTCACATTTCTCACACGATTCATAATGAACCCAATACTATCTTTATCATTACCCGATTAAAGATAACTTTTGATAGAATCAAAGTACATTAATTCTCGTGTCGAAATATAATGATTTCAGGTCAGAGGACCATTACACCATTATCACAGTGAGATTACTTATGACACTTATTTATTCATTCCATGTTGAATCTCACAGTGGGTCTGTCCAGTACAATGTACTCTTACATTTACCTATGTATTGATTTTAGTATCTCTATACTAATGACCCATGAGAGGTGGTCATCAATCAATCAACATACTAGTCTCAATGTATTATTACTGTCCTAATAATAATAATACTCGACTAGGGACATTTAAGATTATTATACTATATATAATCTCATGTTCATATAGTTCGTATTAATAATCTAAGGACATTTATCATGCTAATATTTATAACGCAGTAAATATGAAGCATAATAAATTATTAATATAATCAAAAAGAACATAATGTCAATAATACTGATTACATAATATCATTGTATTGCCTCTAGGGCACCTACACTAACACAGAGGTGAGGGTCAGGTTTCGGCTCTATTAACTGGTGCGGCAGAGAAAGGGGAGGTTGGGGGTTTGACTGGTGGCGCGGAGAGGTAGCGCCAACTGGGAAGGGGGTGGAGACTGGGATAGGGAGTCGCCGGAGGAAGGGGTAGCCAGAGTTTGGCTGGGGAAGGTGATCGGGAAGTGGGTTTGGGGAATTCTGGCAGGAAAAACAGAGATGGCGGAGAGAGAGAACGGGAGGAGAGAGAGAGAGGGCGGCTAGGGTTTCGATTTGTGTGCAAAATTAGGGTTTGTATTAAAGTTGTATTTATAAGGTACAATTAGGGTTCAATAATAGCGGTTTTGGGTCAAGAATTCATCAAATTGGGTTTTAGGGT
Organism: Hemerocallis citrina; assembly: GCA_017893485.1. Lineage (NCBI taxonomy): Eukaryota > Viridiplantae > Streptophyta > Magnoliopsida > Asparagales > Asphodelaceae > Hemerocallis > Hemerocallis citrina. The sequence goes on along the minus strand of CM030367.1, from coordinate 56,164,086 downwards.
TCAATTGGGAGGTAGATCAAAACAACAAGGTTCGAAGAAAAATACCCACAATCAATTAAAAGATAATAAGCTCAACAAGAAAACTCTAACTAGGAGAACAGGAAATTTTCAAGAAATTCTTAATTAAAAATAATTGAGAACGAAAGAAAATAGGGTTTTTATTCAATTGAAATTAAAATATTACCAAATGGGAAAAATTGGAAAATTACAAAAACGGTAGTTACAATCCTACTCACCTTACAATAAAATTTCGTCCTCGAAATTTAAGCAAGTGGTAGTAGGGTAACCCCGAGGAAAAGAAAAGAACAAGAACTACTGAAAAAGATGGGAAAATCTCTTTTGGATCACACTCTCAAGCTCCCAAGTCGACTCACTAGGCGAGTGAGGATTCCAAGCAACACGAACTAACTTGATAACCTTATTCTTCAGAACCTTCTCCCTCCGATCCATAATTAACACTGGATGAATCTCGCAAGACAAATCTGGTCGAACCGACAACTCTGAATAGTCAATAACATGACTATCATACTGAACATACATCCTGAGCTGAGAAACATGGAAGATGTCATGCACTCCAGTAAGAGCTGACGACAACGCGAGTCCATAGGCCACCTTGCCTACTCACTCCACCACATCGAATGGTCCAATGAACCTAGGGCCCAACTTGCCCCCACCACCAAAAAAAATCACACCCTTCCATGGAGACACCTTGAGAAGCACATGATCACCAATCTCGAACTCTAACGGTCGCCTGTGCATGTCTGCCCATTTCCTCTTCCTGTCCTTTGCGGCATGCAAATGCTTCCTGATCTGGGACAACTCATCAACAGTCTTTGTGATCAACTCTGGCCCCAAAAGCTTCCTCTCACCAATGTCATCCCAGAACACTAGTGATCTACACTTCCGACCATACAAGACTTCATACGGAGCTGCCTGAAGTCTAGCTTGATAGCTATTATTGTATGAAAAGTCCACCAAGTGTAGATGATCTTTCCAAGAACCTCCAAACTGAAGCACACAGGACCTCAACATATCCTCCAAGGTCTGAATAGTCCTCTCTGATTGACCATCTGTCTGTGGATGAAATGCAATAATGAACTTCAACTTACTCCCAAGACTGGTCTGAAGACTCTCCTAAAATTGAGATCTGAATCTAGTATCTCTGTCTGATATAATACTGACTGGAACACCATGCAATCTCACAATGTCCTGCATATACCTTTATGCCAGGCTCTCTATAGACTGTCCAACTCTGAAAGGAATGAAGTGAGCACTCTTCGTCAAGAGATCCACAATCACCCAACTGGCACTATGACTGTTGGGACTCCTAGGCAAAACAGTCACGAAATCCATTGTGATATTCTCCCACTTCCACTCTGGAATAGGAAGCGGTTGGAGAAGTCCCAGCTGTCCTCTGATGTTCTGCCTTCACTTGCTGACAAATCAGACACCGAGCAACAAATATTACAACATCCCTCTTCATACCATGCCACCAGAAATGCAACTTCAAATCCCGATACATCTTCGTACCACCGGGTTGAATAGAGTATGACGAGCAATAAGCTTCTTCAAGTAACTTTTGCCTGACTTCTGCCTTCAGAACACAATGATGAGTCCCAAAGCGAAGAGATCCATCCTCATGAATCACCATATCAGTTCGTGAACCAGCTTCACCCTCAGCTTGAATCTCATGCAATTGCACATCACCAGACTGTGCCTCCTTAATCTAATCCACCAAAGACGACTACAACTGAAGCACCAAACAACTCGGCCCAGAACCAGGCAATACCACATTCAAATCCAACCTCCTCATAGCTTCCACAAGTTCCTTCTGCTCAGTAAGAACCATGGCAACATGTCTTCTACTCAAAGCATTAGGCACTGAATTAATCTTTCCAGGGTGATACTACAAACTGATATCATAATCCGCCATCAATTCCAACCATCGTTTTTGCCTCATATTCAGTTCCTTCTGAGTGAACACATACTTGAGATTTTTGTGGTCAGTAAAGATCTCCACTCAGTCTCTAAGTAAATAATGTCTCCAAAGCTTCAAGGCAAAAATCACTGCAGCAAGCTCCAAATCATGTGTAAGATAATTCTTCTCATGCAACCTCAATTACCTAGATGCATAAGCAACAACCTTACCTCGCTGCATCAGAACAGCACCCAAACCTCTACCTGAAGCATCACAGTGAATTAAGAAACCTCCTGATCTATCTGGTATAGTCAACACAGGTGCTGATGTCAACCAATTCTTCAATTCAACGAAGGCTTCCCCACAAGACTCATCCCACACAAACTTCTGATCCTTCCTAGTTAACTTGGTCAATGTCCTTGCAATTTTCAGGAAAATCCCGAACAAACTTCCTGTAGTAACCCGCTAGACCAAGAAAACTCTGAACCTCTGATACAAACTTCGGTGTCGGCCAATCCTTAACTGCAGAAATCTTGGACGGATCGACGAAAACACCTTCACCATAAATAATATGGCCCAAGAATGCCAAACGATCCAACCAAAACTCACACTTGCTAAGCTTCCCATACAACTGATCATCCCTCAAAGTCAGCAAAACAACCTTCCAGTGCTCAGCATGCTCATCCCATTTCCGAGAATAGACTAGAATATCATCAATGAACACCACCACAAATTTGTCCAAGAAGGGAGAGTAAACCCGATTCATCCAGCTCATAAATACAGCTGGAGCATTAGTAACTCCAAAAGGCATCACCAAAAATTCATAGTGCCCATATCTCGTTCGAAAAGCAGTCATTTGTACATCCTCGGCTTTCACCTTAACCTGATGATAACTAGAATGAAGATTCAGCTTTGAAAATACAGAAGCGCCTCCCAGTTGATCAAATAGGTCATCAATCCTTGGCAATGGATGCCTTTTCTTCACTATGACATTATTGATCTCGCGGTAGTCCATGCACAACCTCCGCCTACCATCCTTCTTATTGACGAACAGAACTGGAGCTCCTCAAGGCGAAACACTTGGCCCGATAAACCCTTTATCCAACAACTCCTGAATCTACTCTTTCAACTCAGCTAGTTCAACAGGAGCCATTCTGTATGGACTTTTAGAGATTGGAGTTGTACCCAGCTGAACAATAATACTGAACACCACTTCACGATCTGGTGGTAATCCCGGCAATTCCTCAGGAAAAACATTCAGAAAGTTCCGCACAACTAAAGGTGAGACAACATCATCAGCATACACTTCTTCCATAACTCCAACTTTGGCCAACTTCTCAACACAAGCCAACGGCATCTCACCGGCACAGAATTCAAATTCTTGACATTCTAGCATTTGAAACACCACCTTCTTCTTGCGGCAGTAAATCACAGCATGAGTGACACCAAGCCAATCCATCCCTAAAATAACATCAAAGCCAGAATTGCCAATGATAATCAGGTCGGCAATAAAATCCATACCACCAATAACCAAGGAACTCTGCTCACAAATCTGAGAACACACGATAACACCTCCACCTGTAGAAATATTCCAAGCCACTGGTACAGCGCTACTAGCCAAAAGATGCAGATTGACGAAGCAGGAAGAAACGAATGAATGAGTTGCGCCAGAATCAAAGAGAGCATGAGCAGGAAAGGAATGAACAAGGATAATGCCTAGCAAGAAGTCAAAGTGAAAACACAATGCAGAAGCAAACATAAGAAACAGACATAAATGGAAGGCAACACGAACAACAACACAATAGAAGAATAAAAATAACAAGGGAAATCAAAATGAAATACAAAATGAAAACAACAAATGGTATACCTGCAACAACACCCAAAGTAGTCTCAGCATCCTACGTAGTCAAGTTGTAAGCCTGACCATAACCTGCAGGAAGATTACCCCGAGGAGCGGCTCTCCTCTGCGGGGGAAGTGGTCCACCCTGACCACGAACAAGTGCTCCTTACGGAGCGAAACCTCCAACTGGTGCAAGAGGTTTTTCTTTAGGGCAATCACGAACCATGTGGTCCACTCCTCTACATGCAAGGCACTAGCGGTTGGCTACCCTGTAGTCTTTGTGCATATGGCCCACCTTGTGATAGTAATCACAAATCAAAACCGACCATGGAGTGACAGGTGGGTAAGGCAATGCCCTGACAGGAAGTCAAAGTGAAAACGAATACCAAGAATAACGGGATAAGAATCCGGAAGCAACGAACTCACGAACTAGCAAATCCCCAAAGCAGCATGTGCAAAATACGTGCAATCAAGTTCAAAAGCAATAACAGCACATAAAAGAGATAGCAACAGCAAGAATCAACAAGACAGCAACAACTTCAGCAATGGTCCAGGCCAAGGGCGGCGCCGGCGACTAGAGGGCAGCGCCGGCGACCAGAGGGCGGCGCGACGGCATAGCATGAGGGGGCAGGGCAGCGCTGGGGCGTCGCCGGCGATCGAAATAGGGAGCAGAGGTGAGGGTCTCAGCTCTGTTAACTGGTGAGCCAGAGAAAGGGGAGGTCGGGGGGTTCGTCTGGTGGCGGGGAGAGGTGGCGCCGACCGGAAAGGGGGTGGAGACAGGATGGGGGGTCACTGGAGGAAGGGGTAGCCAGAGTTTGGCCGGGGAAGGTGATCGAGAAGTGGGTTTGGGGAATTCTGGCTGGAAAAATAGAGATGGCGGAGAGATAGAACGGGAGGAGATAGAGAGGGCGGTTAGGGTTTCGGTTTGTATGCAAAATTAGGGTTTGCGTTAAAGTTGTATTTATATGGTACAATTAGGGTTCACTAATAGCGGTTTTGGGTGAAGAATTCATCAAATTGGGTTTTAGGGTTCAATTGGGAGGTAGATCAAAACAACATGGTTCGAATAAAAATTCCCACAATCAATTAAAAGGTAATAAGCTCAACAAGAAAAACTGCAACAAGAAGAAAGGGAAATTTCCAAGAAATTCTTCTTAGAAAAAATAATTGAGAACGAAAGAAAATAGGGTTTTTATTCAATTGAACTTAAAATATTACAAAAAGGGGAACATTGGAAAATTACAAAAACGGTAGTTACAACAATATGCAATTTGAGACATCAGATGAACAACAGTATCAATAGGAGATCAATAAGATGGTGACATGAAGTAGGACATTTGGAATGATGAAAATAACTCATTGGGATCATGCAATCCAATGTACACACTTTAATTCATTGCAATACTATGATATAGGAATAATTAATCTATTAAATTCTGGAATATAAAATTCTGGACAGCAAGAGTAGTATGTAAAATAATGTAATTTACCACTGCTACAAAAATAAAAAATTGAATCCGTCAGAAATTCAAGAAATTAGACTTCCTAATGAATCCAACGCATATTTAATGATAAAAAATCAACAACATTAGCTAGGTCAACCACACAATTCTTCACAGATTTCATGTTCAGACAAAAATTCGACATCTTGTTGTTATAATTTTAGAAATAGCAAAAACTCAATAATAAATTCATTAAAAATATTAATTAGACTCCTAAACATGTTAAGTAACAATCTGAAAATTTTCAGAGCAATATTTTATCATTTAATCATCCTTTTAATAGTTTTAACATCAAATATACAAGAATTTGAAAATCTAAAAATAAAAACAAATCTGTAGTAAAATGGACATAACTTTTGCTACCCAACTCAGAATTCAGAAATTCAAGATGTTCTGGAAATTAGAAAGATAAGGCTACAATTCTTATTCATAAAGTTATTCATTTTAAGAACATTTACCGGGTCGAAAATAACAAACAATATACAGTTAGCAAGTAACATACATGTTTTTTTTGTATTTTGCATGAAATAAATTAATTAAACATGATGGGTATCAATTCTATTAGTCAATAAACCTCTTAATTCGCATGATGGGTATAAAACATGATAAATAAAATTAAGAACACACATACACTAATTTAACATTAACCAAAAAATAATCGATCAATCCAACATACAACCAAGTAATTAATTCTACAATAATTTAATTATGTCGTGACCATATGCATAACCCTATTAACGATATAATATGAATACATGAATGATTCAATCTTTGGAGTCAAAAGTGGCACGAAGTCAAGATTATTGCGGTTAGCTTGTGTAAACCCTCAATAGACCAAACGAATGATAATCATTACAACGATATGATAACGAATATGATCTACTTGCAAGAATTTCAATAAAACTTGAATTTGATACGATGTTCAATTCAAGGGAAAAGTAACTTGCCTTATAGATGACTAATTTGAATACGGGATCAAGGAGCAATGAACCAACGAACTAACACAAATAACACGCAAAAGAAGAACCAAAGCACAATAGCAATAGCAACGTGCAGTCAACAGTAATGGGGGCCAAGGGATTTGGCCGACGTGGCTCGACGATGGGAGGGCGTCGAGCAGCGAGGGCAACAGGGTGTAACTGGTCGACGGGAGAGGTCGAGCGGCACGACTGGATAGGGTGGCTCTGTTTTGGCAGGAAAAACAGAGGAGCAACAGTGGGACGTCGGGTTGGGATCGAGCGGGAACAGGGGCATCGGGATGAGGTCGCGGGTCGACGACGGGGAGGGTCGCTAGAGGAGGGTGACACTCAAGAGGGTGCCGGCGAGGAGTTGGGGAAGACGGTGAACAGTAGAGGCATTGGGTTCTGATCGAGGATAAAGAAACAGGGAGGAGAGAGATTAGACGACTATTATGGTTTGTATTGTACAAATTTTAGGGTTTGCAATAGAATTGTATTTATAGATTGTAATTAGGATTTTGGGTTAGTGATTTAGGATTCAATAACAGTGGTTCTTGGTCAAGAACAACTGAAATTGGGTTTTAGGATTAAATAAGCGATGGATCTAAAATAATAGGGTTCAAATAAAAATATCCACAATTTAATAAAAGAAAATAGGATCAACAAGAATAGCTCAATCAAGAAGAACGTAGAATTTCATTAACAAGTTTAATTAAAATAATTAAGAAAGAAAAATAGGATGTTTTATTCAATTACAAATAAAATATTACAAAAGTTGGTTAATTTCTGTTGTGCTATATAAAGAAATTGTAATTGAAGGTGATGTAAGAAAATTTTGCTTAATTTCCATTGTGCTATATAAAGAAATTGTAATTGAAGGTGATGTAATTGAACGTAGAATGTGTTATAAAAAGAAAGAAATTGTAATTGAAGGTGCTTAATTTCCGTTGTGCTATATAAAGAGATGATGTAAGAAAAGTTACAAATTTTGCTGCGTTTTGCTATGTTTACTATTACATTGAGGTAGATACTTGGAATTGTGTCACATATTTTCATATTTACTTATTGAAAATTCAGGGCGCTCCACTTCTAGCTCTCAGTTTGCACCTTCCAAGGTCGGTGGTCACTCCTTCCTTAGATAAAAGTACACGGCCAAAAAATGTGACTCAGCATGAGGATAGCGTCTCTTAAAATTTTTGCTCTTGCAGACTATCAATACTTCCATTAATGTTGACATGATCTTCTTTAACCTCAGTGCTCCTCACGACAGAGCACTAGACTAAATGAATCCTTATGTATCAACTTTAAATGGTGTAGCCACCTCCAAAGATTAAGGTAGAAATTGCCTTATGAGTGCAACTCAACCTTTAGCAAAAGTTTTGGATACAAGTAAGAGATGAGCCACTACCAACAAAATTCTTGCTCTAAATTCATTAACATTTCAAATATCCTGTTACATAAGGAAAAATTACATAGTTCCTTTACTTCCATCAAAAAGATCAAATAAACCACTCTAAATCTTCCATGTCAGTGATTGCTCCTTCAGCTTCATGCTTCCCCTTCAGTCAAGATGAAACTAATCTCGGACGAAAAGGTTTCTTTCCTTTACCGATTGCTTTCTATGTTTGGTTAATGGGGCTCCCTTGCTGTTGTAGACAGTCCGACTTCTTATGCATGGCCTTTCGACAATTATTACAAGTACTTGACTTTGCTTTCTTTGGGAATTGACTTTTGAAATGTCCTTGTTCTCCACAAAAAGTAATAAGCTACAATTTTGGTTCTTCCCTCCCAGATGTTGGATTTCTTCAATTTCTGAGCTGTGTTTTGCCTCTTAAAGCTCGTTGCAGTTGCGGGTATCTTTACTTCGTTCTATGTTTCGGTCTTTGTAACGCCGTGAATTCCAAATACATGTAACTCGTAGCACAAACATGATCTTTTACTTCAAATTCGTACAAAAATACAAGGAATTTAATTTTTTTTATTTACAACATCGTTCTTTACAGTAGAACAGCGGAAATAAATATGTACAATACACATATGATAATGAAAACTCTTCTATCTTGTGCCAACCCATTATAATGACTTCAAGTCCATGCCAAATCTAATCCAGCAACTGGGAACTGTGGGAACGCCAGTTGAATGCAACTGACGCAAGCCTGTAATACAACGATTCTTAACTTAAACAATCACAAACTTGATGCACAAAACAAAAGCAATAATGACGAATATGAATAAAAATGGATAGTGAATCTAATCTAAGTGTATAAGTGTATGCCCAGAAATAGAAATCAAATGCATAAAACATGTATCCAAGAAAGCAACAAATGCACACAATGGACACTAATGCACACTTGTTCGGATTCAATGCATCCCATACTATATAGGTCCGATGACAAGCCCTTAGCGTACTCCACATTATAGGGTTCTATCCCTCGTTATGAAATCCTAATACGATGACAAAACAAGATTTATACATTCCACGAGTACAGGTTCCAGTCCCAGAGTACATCTGCCCCACCATACAGAACCATCATCATGCAAACATCTCATAAGCGCCGCTCTAGCTCAGAACACTGGAGATCCATCTCCCTTCTACCCGACTATTCATAATCCGAGAGTACATCCGCCCGATCATTCATATTCCTGAAAATAATTGAGACTTGTCTCCTATGAAAAACACAGTTCTGGAATACATCTGCCCGACCATGTTGAGCCTAGTCTCGGAATACATCCGCCCGATTGTAACTATATTCCCGAAATACATCTGCCCGACTATATAGAGTCATCTCACACACGTTTTGCTCAAGCTTCATTACATCTCTTTTTTTCTAGTGCTTGTCCTTAAGTTCAAACATAAAATAATATCACCAAGAGCTAGCATACCCTCCTACCGGACTTAAATCAACACACGAGAACATTAGCCCACACTGAAATTTTCTTAAACTTTCATAATCACAAATCTACCAGTACCCTAGGTCTCGCTCAGCCTCTAGAATACACACATTACAAAATATTCACAATATTTCCAGGTTATCCATAGCTTCTTTTATAATCAATTGCAAATTTTATTCATTTATATGCTCAATTCATCTCTTATTCACTCCATCCAATTAGTCATCCTCAAATAACTAGATACAATCTTCCAAACTGTTACAATAGGACTTCAAAAGTCTCAATTCAATGAACATCATCTTTGTTCTAATTTCTGAAATCTAATAATCATATATGTACAAAAATTGTTAATTCAAATTTGAAATTTATTCCAAAGTATTAGTACCGATTTCCATCAACTCTTAATTCTCCAATACACTAATATCCTTTAAAATCATCTTTATTCAAATCCCTCAAATCTAATCACCAAATATGTGTTTAATCCTATATCTAAGTGGGGCAATTAACTCAAAATTATTTGTATAAATTACCATCAAAATATTTTCCCTGAATTCAATTTATATTTTCAATTTACTCAAAAACAGTTAATACAACCAAATTCGAACTCACCAAGACTCAAACCTATAATCTAAGAGATCCTAGGTCACATGCACTAACCAATACACCAAGCCTATTTCTATAGCAACTTCTTTTCAAGGTAACAACATATATATTGTAACACTCCGTACTTAAGCGGGTATATATATATAACATTATATAGAAATATATATATATATATATATATATATATATATATATATATATATATATATATATATATATATATATATATATATATATAAAATATGAGATGAGAAAGTGGTAGGTTGGCTCATAGGGGTTTCTACGGGGGCTATGGATTAATGGTTTAATCAAGGAAGCCTATAGAAAGAGATTATGGGGCAAAGGCTTTAACGGCACAAAAAATGAAATGAATGGAGACAATAACCCAATGATATTGTAAAAATCATATAAATTCCAATACTACTCCAAAAATAAATTTCTTAGTTCCATAGAAAACATAAATGAGTCCACTACAACTTTGTAGTTAAGATCATCTAAATTCATCCTCAATTATTTCGTTTAAATTCATTTGCAAAACAGTAGGTTCAAAATTTAGTTCATGCTACTTGTAAAAATCACAGAAAATTCTATACTTCATGAAACTTTGTGTTATTTAGCTTGAATTAAAGGTATACAAGTCTACTATAACTTTATAGTTATAAGTTTCTCCAAAATATTGTGTCAATAATCCTGAATTCTTTAAAATCTATAGTCGGGTCGAAATGTTATACAGATTGCCACTTGTTCAATCTTGTAAAATTCATTATAAATTCTATTCTTCAGGGAAAAATGATTTCTTAAACTCCAAAGAAAGGTTAACGAGTCGATTTCAACTTCTTAGTTTTGTACCATTCTCAAAATACTTCATCTAGAATGCGAAAATTATAAAAATCCGAAATGTATACAAATTTTCAGCAACTAGCCAACTGCCAACCAGTCCTAAGTTTGTATTTTATTAAAATAGTAAACGACATCCATATATTATGCAATTTTAAGAAGATGTTCCGGACATATACGAGATGCTCCTATGTAATTTTTAGCTCTAGATTCCATCTAGTTAAATAAATATGATTTTCTGAAGGGAAACTAAAATAGAAATTTATTAAAATGCCCCCAAATCAATCATGTTATAATTTCACACCTTCAATCAACAACACATAATCTAAACATAAATACTCGATCTATTTAAGTTATCATGCATCTAACAATTCACACATATATTCTAAAAATCTAGCATTCTACTAATAAAATTATATTAGAAAGTTTGAGAAACACCCACATGCATAAAATATATACATGTACAATCTAGCATGAAAATTACTACAAAAGTTTAGAAAGTTAAGGAATGCCGACCCAAAAGATTTCCGAAATTGATTGCTCCTAGATTCCCATGAGAAAGCTCCAAATTTCGAGATGAAGTGGAGTAAGCATATAAATGCACATATATTTATATATTTATATATATAAATGTAGTAGTAGTATAATTGTATATATGTATATAGGGTGAGTGAGTGGATGAAAGAGAGAGGTAGTGAGGGCTCGTGACACAAAAGAAAATGGAGTCAGTAAAGAGAAAGAGGAAGAAATGGAGTTATGAATTATATGTATACTAGATTTGCCCGTTGCTATATGCCTACGGCACGTCTTTAGAACGATATAGCATATGAAAAGTCTTGTAAACAGTAAATGAACAATTATGTAGCCGAAGTTTTAATAGTATGACAATAATTAGTTGTAAAAGTCCATGTTTCCATTATTATATGGTGAAAAATGATTATAAATTGGGGTATAAAAGTCCATGTTTCCATATATATATATATATATATATATATTTATATATATATATATATATATATATATATTTATATATATATATATATATATATATATATATAGAGAGAGAGAGAGAGAGAGAGAGAGAGAGAGAGAGAGAGAGAGAGAATTAAATAAATAAATGAGTTTTTTTTTTTTTTGGGGGGGGGGGATTTGAATTTGAGTTTTGGAGGAAAACTTTTGGCGGGAAAATGTGTTTTGTGAGGTTAGATCTGGGTCTTTGATTTTGGGGGGATTGAAGGAGAGCCACTTGATACCTTTCTTTGTGTTTTACAAATATATATATATATATATATATATATATATATATATATATATATATATATATATATATATATATATATATATATATATTTATACTCATAGTTTGGCTTAATGAATGAGGAGAGAGGGACTGGTGGTGTCTCGTGAAGTGGGTGAGTGGGGTAGTTAGGCTGTTTGGGTTAGTGAGTTGAGAATGGAGATAATAAGATTTGTGTGTGTGTGAGAGTGTGTTTATATATATATATATATATATATATATATATATATATATATATATATATATATATATATATGAGGTTTCTTTTATTGCAAACGCAAATATAGCGTTTGCAATTCCAAACCACTTAACCCGTCATTGGCAATGACGGGATAAGGCAAAACATAAAATTCTGCCTTATGCCTTAACCCATCATTGCGATTGACGGGTTAAGTGGTTTGCACGCGTTTACACAACGTTTATGTTTGCAATGGAACAAAACCCCTATATATATAGTTATATACATAGATATGTATATATATTTATATAAGGGAAAATAATTGGAGTTGAATGAGAAGAAGAAACGAGTGTATACGTGTATGTGGGTGTACGGGTTTTTATTTGTGTACCAAATAATGTGTTCAATCATTCAAATGAAGTAGTATTATCTTAAAAATGAGTGCAATTTAAAAATAGAATGATTTTTCATTCTAGTCTCCCATATGTTAAAATTAATTACAAATAAAAATAAATATACACACTTCATTAATTTTAATTTTTTTTTAAAATACAGCCAACATGTCCACTGCAAACACGTGCGTTGCACGTATCAATAAATATTTAAATACAAAAGGGATTTGACCAACGGAAAAATGTTCATAAACAATCTAAATACAACATACGTAAAATATTTATATTGATAATATTACGGATATTTCACGTAATGATAAAATATACGTAACTGACACATGCATTGAAAGCACGTGCAATTCATGTAAAACACAACGATTAAGATTAATATTTGATTTGGCCCAAAATAAGATAAATTGAATTTTGAAAGGATGAAAAATATGTAAGTAATCAAAATACAAAATGTGTAGGATATTTATATTAAAATACGTCATGGATATTTTTCGTAACAATACAAAACACAAGTATGTACCTTGTGTGCTGCAAAATTGTAATAACTCAATTTTGTGAGGTGTTACACTACCCCCCGAAAAGGTTATATCCTCAGAACTTGCTAGCGTAATCTTGAACACACCATATATTGAATTTGAAGAATAAATATATTATAAGTACATTATGTAGTGAAACAATGTTGACTTAAATTAAGGTAGATATAAAATGATGGAAATATGAGTATTAAGTAAGATATACGAAGTTAATAAGCATATAAAGGAAGAAAGATTAATAATGGACCAAAACACGAGAGTATTAAACAGCTAGAAAATTTAGTAGAATAAAAGAAATTTGAGAGTGAAAGATAATGTAGATTGAAAATACTCTTCATTCAAAATGATAATAGGTTATGTATTAGAAAATATAATAAAATATAAATGAAGTGATGATGGTAAAAATTACAGAAAATTAGGGTTGTACGATTCCAGCACAGATCTTAAAGCTTCTGCAAGCAGATTAATCATAACAGACCTCTTTAATTGGTCTGGGCCTTCACCAGGCTCCTCCACAAGACATGGACTTCTTCGAAGCCCATAAAAAGTGATAGGCTAGGCCCACTAGGAGAGACACCCAGCCCATGAAGGCTAGGAGTCAAATCTCTTATTCCCTAACACGAGAGCTTATCTCTTGAGGGGTGAAACAAAAAGGAGATAAGGAATTCTTATCGATCCAACAAATTCAGTTCGATCTCTTGATATATTTCTCAGGCCTATAAATACCCTCCCCCCTCCACAATCAAAAGGTAAAAAACAAATCGCCAGTTTCTCTCTCAAACTCTCTTTCTCTTTCGAGTTCTGACTTGAGTGTTGGAGGGTCTGTCGCAGGGGCCACCCCCCGGTGTTTCAGGCTTTTTGTAGGCCGATAGGCCGCATCAGCAACCGCCAGATTCAGACTACAATGGTCAGTCAACAATCCAGATTCAATCTCAGGAGCTCTAACCGCATTTCACAACAAAGATCAAAGGTCATATTTTTAGTAGTTTTCATTAACTAAGAACTCACCACATGTTTGCTCCCACACCAAAATAAGTAGCAACAGATTGGGACCGTCTGTGGAAAACTACACAAATCAAAGATTTGTAGCCATTCCACCAAGACTAAGATGTAGAGGGGCGGCCTCAAGCTGTTGCACCAACTCTTTTCATCAACCAGCTCCTCCTATGGAAGATCTGATTCCTTCTCAACTGTCGCCTCGTCAGTCTAGTCAAGCTCCTTCTAACGGTGAGGCACCGGGGGTCTCTCGATGAAACTGTCAAGAACAACATCCTCAGTACAACCTCATCTCAATCAATAATGCTTCAACTGATTCAATGGCCTCGCGAGGCCGCCGGGGGTCTAGAGTTCTCCGCCAGATCATCAGTGCCAGGAAACAAGGAATTTTTTTATGAATCCACTTGGATGAGAGGTGCACCCGAACTGAGGCCTCCCACTCGGGACATCAAGCAAACCAGAGAACCTATTTTCCTAGACGAGATCAAGGCAATCCTCCTCTCACGAGGGGCAGACCACAATAAGGAGCCCAACTCATGAGAGTCAAAAGCTTCTTGTGCTGAACAACGGGAAAAATGCCCCACTCACTAGGGCCGAATTGTATAAGTTCAAGCTCAAAATCCTCCAAGCTATCCAAAGAGGTCATGATCTGGGATAGCCCCCGAACGAAGGATCCGCCAACTTAACTGGGTACCAGGGGAAGGATGAACAAGTCCTTCACCGTATCCAAGAAGTAGAAGATCATCTTGAATAGATGAAGAATGAGACAAACTGCTCCAGCAGGGTCTACCGCCCTAGTTGACCTCCTTTCAGCAAAGCCATCCTCAATGCACCCATCCCAAGGGACTTCAAAGCTCCTCAATTTGAATCCTACAATGGATAATCAGACCCGAAGAGACAAAAATAAGTGGTGCGCATTTGACAGAGATCATGGACACACTTTTGACAACTGTCGAGCCGTTAAAGAAGGACTAGAAGTCCTAATTCGCAGGGGCTATCTCTCGAACTTCGTTCGGAAAGATAACGACGCTGGAAATCCTTTACCGCGGGGGGCTAATAAGGGTCAAGAGAGGTCATTCGAATCGCAAGACTCTGAACACATGGCCGTTTTCCACTCTAATCACAGAAGCCTGATGGAAGGAAATTCCAACTCCTCCTGCAAAGCTTTCGTCAGGGAAGTCCACTTCATAAATAACATCACACCTGCCAAGAGCACCGGGGTCCCGATATCTTTCTCCGACAAGGACCTAAAAGGTGTCCGAACACCTTATTGTGATGCATTGGTCATAAACATTTGCATGGTGAATCATGAGGTACACCACATCCTGGTGGACAACGACAGCTTAGTAAACATCCTCTTCATGGCCACATTCGAAGCTCTCCCGAGACCGACTCAAGCTAGCCGGTTATACACTCCACGGACTCTCCGGTGTCCCCGTTCAAGTAGAAGGAGTCGTCAAAGTTGATGTAACAGCAGGAAAAGCCCCTGGTATTCAAACAAAAGCACTGGAATTTATGGTAGTTGATGTCAAAGCCGCATACAACGTTATATTCGGCTGTCCCGGCCTAGCAGCCTTCCATGCAATTGCTTCCACCTTCCACATGAAATGAAGTTCCCAACAACGGTTGGCGTAGGCCAAGTTGTTAGGAGCCAACAGGCAGCACGAGCATGCTACACCGCTTCAATGGGGGGCTCGGCTCTCCCCTTCGACACCATAGAGCTTAGCACAAGCATGCTATGCTGCATACAACGCCATATTCGGCCGTCCCGGACTAGCGGCCTTCCATGCAGTTGCTTTCGCCTTCCACATGAAAATGAAGTTCCCAACAACCGCTGGCGTAGGCCAAGCTGTTGGGAGCCAACAGGCAACACGAGCATGCTACACCGCTTCAATGGGGGGCTCAACTCTCTCCCTCGATGCCATAGAGCTACCGCCAGTAAGCAGTCACAATAATTTTAAAACTGTAAACAAGCTTGAAGCCACTGCCACCAACAATTCTACGAAGAACTTCCAAACCTGCCAAATCATCTCTCACCAAATCCAAACTGGTTCTCATCATAACACAGTAAAAACCCTGAATCCCTCGCCCGAAGCCACTCAACTAATTCAATGGAGACAAATAGTCATGCCTAAACACATTGGTACATCAGAAGATTTCTCTTTCTCTATGCAAAATAATGGTGGGCTTCCTCCAAAACAGGCAAGTCCAGGCAAGGTCTACCAAGTTGTTCGCCTAACGGCTCATCAGCTTGAAGACCCGAGGGGCAAGGAGATATCAGTAGAGACTTGGAAAGTTGAACTCCTTGCCAAGGTGAACGAGGGCGTCTGAAACGTCCTCTCTTGGTAGTAGTAGCAAATTTTCTCAATTTGGAATAACGGCCAGCCACTAGAGCAGCCGCTTAGTTTTACTTTCGATTAAAATGAAGTATGAATTTTTGGATAAATTTTCTCAATTTGTAATGACGGCGTGCGACCAGAGCAGCTGCTTAGTTTTATTTTCCAATAAAATGTAGTATGAATTTTTGCAAAATTCTTTTAGAGGTCAGCAGATGTATAAAATGAGTTGAGTGTCAAACTTATACATAAAAATGACACCAAAAACTCTTTAAAAGCTTCCAACAAGATGGGTACGGAGTCCATACCCATGGTTCGAAGTTAATCTAGCAATTTGCAATGAAGCAAGTTCAGAGTGAGCTTCACCATTCAATCTGCACCTGCAACATCTTAATACTTAATCAAACAACGAGCTAAATGGCCAACTTATGCCTAGAGCGGTGCTAAAAACTCATTACCAGCTTTCCATAAAACTGTTTTGGAGTCCATACCCTTGGTTCGATGTTACACTACCAATTTGCAATGAAGTAAGTTCAGAGTTCGCTTCACCATCCAATCTGCTCCTGCAATCCGTTAGCACCTCCATGACCGATTCAGAATCCATACCTACAGCCCGGAATTACTTTAGCAACCTGCAATTAAGCATGTTCAAAGTTTAACTCGTCATTTGATCTGCTCCTGAAACTAGTTAAAATTCCTTGAAGACATATTAGGCAGTCCAAAATCGTGGATCGCAGTTACTCCAATATCACTTGTAAAAGCAACACCTAGAATTCAACTCTCCACTCGATGTGACTCACAATTTGTCAGAGGACCCATATAGAAAGTTTGGTAAACAACCCTCCCTTAGAGTTGCTCCTTCAACTTGCTAAGTTCAAGGCGGCGAAGTTCTAAATTCCATCACAAACCATCAACGGTTCGTTAGCTATATGCAACAGACTTGAGGCACTGTTATTTAGATACAAAGAACCCAGTCGATGGCGCATCAACCTTGACAACAAGGATCAAGCATATGAAGAGATTTCATAAAAAATCACAGAACTATCGCAAACCCATATGTTCAGATCCAGTACCACTAAAAATATCTACAAATACAAAATGGCAAGTCCAGAGTCTAACTCTCCCTAAGAGCAGCTCATACGACTAGCCAACCCCCAAGACGATGAATCACAGGACAAGACACTGGCATGTAGAAGACTTCTTATTCCATAAACTACAAGTCTCATTACAACAACATAATTACAATAAGTCTATGCTTCATGTCTAGAAATCGCTACCAAAAGTCATGTGAACACCATAGAACAAACTATCAAGCAAGTTGTTTTTCCAGCTACACACTGGAGATATGCTGTACCTGAGAGAAACAAACCTCTTCATCGGCCTCCTACCAGCTAACAGCTCCATAAGGCCGCCTCAACTCTTGATGATGAAATTCAAGACAAGTCTTCCTTAGGCAGGCAAGCTCTAGGTTTATCCGATCATCTTCACCTGAATAAGCTCCAACTCTGTCTCGCTTAAAGCATTGTGCAAACGGAAGAGTCTCAACTCCGTCAAGCACCGCGTATCGTGAAGGAGAGCAAGCTCAATACACCGACGACCTTGTTCGATGTACACAACTATTTGTCAGCAAAGAGTAGAATGGAACCACTTCAACGCTGAACAAACACAAGTGACTTCACTTCCATATTAAGAAGATTCAGAACACCCACAACTCATTCGCTCTAAAAATGAGTTCGGCGCTACGCACACCACTTAAGTTCCTCTGACCGACAACTTGTCAACATCGAGCAACGAGTTCGACGCTTTGCGCTTCGCTCAAGCACCGTCAACAACTCGTTGGCTCCAAACAACGAGTTCAATGCTCTGCTATCCGCACAAGCTCCACTAAATACCTCATTGGCTTTAAACAACAAGTTCAACACACTAATTGCAACTTGAGCTACATTAACAACTCGATGGCTCCAAACAATGAGTTCAATGCTCTGATCACCACTTGAGCCCCATCTAACAACTCGTCAATCTCGAACAATGAGTTCAATGCCTTTGTCACCACTTAAGCTCCATCAACAACTCGTTGCCCAAGCAACGAGTTCAACGACTTGGTCTTCGCTTAAGCTCCTTCAAATGGCTCGTTGGCTTCAAATAACAAGTTCAATGCTCTGCTCACCGCCTGAGCTCCATCAATAACTTGTTAGCACCAAACAAAGAGTTCAACACCTTGGTCTTCACCCAAGCTGCACCAAACAACTTGTTTGCTCTAAACAATGTGTTCAACGCTCTGATTGCCACTTGAGCTCCAACAACAACTCATTAGCTCCAAACAATGAGTTAGATGTCCTGCTCACTGCTTGAGCTTTATCAACAACTTGTTGGCTCTAAGCAACAAGTTCAATGCCTTTCTCTTCGCTCAGGCTTCGTCAACAACTCGTTGGCCCCAAACGAGTTCAACGCTGTGCTCTCCTCACGAGCTCCATCAACAACTCGTTGACCCCAAAGAACAAGTTCAATGCTCTGCTCACTGCTTGAGCTCCCATCAACAACTCGTTGACCCCGACCAACGAATTCAATGCCTTGGTCTTTGCTCAAGCTCCACCAAATGGCTCGTTGGCTCCAAATAATGAGTTCAATGCTCAGCTCAATGCTTGAGCTCCATCAATAACTTGCTGGCTCCAAACAACGAGTTCAACACCTTGGTCTTCGCTCAAGCTCCACCAAACAACTAGTTGGCTCCAAACAACTAGTTCAACACTCTGATTGCCAGTTGAGCTCCATCAACAACTCATTAGCTCCAAACAACAAGGTCAATGTCCTGCTCACCTCTTGAGCTCCGTCAACAACATGTTGGCTCCATGCAACGAGTTCAACGCCTTACTCTTCGATCATGCTTCGTCAACAACTCTTTGGCCCCAAACAACGAGTTCAATACTCTGCTCTCCGCACGAGCTCCATCAACAACTCATTGACCTCAAACAATGAGTTCAATGATCTGCTCTCCGCACTAGCTGCATCAATAACTTATTTGCTCTAAACAACGAGTTTAACACCTTGGTCTTGCTTGAGCTCCATCAACAACTTGTTGGCTCCGAACAATGAGTTCAACGCCTTGCTCTTCGCTCAAGCTTTGTCAACAAGTCGTTGGCCCTAAACAATGAGTTCAATGCTCTGCTCTTCACACGATGTCCATCAACAACTCATTAACACCAAACAACAAGTTCAACGCCTTGCTTTTTGCACAAGCTCCATCAACGACTCGTTGGCCCAAAACAACGAGTTCAATGCCTTGGTCTTCGCTCAAGCCCCACCAAATAGCTCATTGGCTCTAAACAATGAGTTCTACGCTTTGATTGCCACTTGAGCTTCGTTAACAACTTGTTGGCTCTAAGCAACGAGTTCAACACCTTTCTCTTCACTCAAGCTTTGTCAACAACTCGTTGGTCCCAAACCACGAGTTCAATGCTCTACACTCCGCATGAGCACTTTCAACAACTCGTTGATTCCAAACAGCGAGTTCAATGCCTTGCTTTTCATTCGAGCTCCCTCAATAACTCGTTGACTCCAAACAGCGAGTACAGCACCCCGTTACTTGCTCGAGTCCTTCCAATTACCCCTCATCTTTGTGTAATAGGCTCTGCGTCGAATGCCAGCCTAAAATTGTCTCTACAAAACTTGCTGGATGCAAACAGTAAGTTTGACGTCCGACTCAGTCTCCGAGTTACCTCTACAAGCTTGCTGGACGAGAATAGCAAGTTCAAACATCCGAATTTGTCAGTGAGCTGCCCCTCCAAACATGCCAGAATTAAACAATAGTTTTTATATCAACTCAATCGCAGAGTTGTCTCTAAACTTGTCGGGATCAAATGGTAGTTTCTACATTAACTCTATCTCAAAGTTGTCTCTAAACTTGCTAGGATCAAACAACAGTTTTTACATCAACTCTATCTTAGAGTTGTTTATAAACTTACCGGGATCAAACATAATTTTCTACATCAACTCTGTCTTGAAGTTGTCTCTCGCCGGGATCAAATGACAGTTTATACATCAACTCTATCTCAGAGTTGTCTTTAAACTTGTTAGGATCAAACGTCAGTTTCTACATCAACTCTATCTCACAGTTGTCTCTAAACTCGCCAGGATCAAACGACAGTTTCAACGTCCAACTCAATCAAAGAGTTGCCACTCCACAAACTTACTGTACGCAAACAGCAAGTTCAACATCCAACTCCATCGCAGAGTTCTCTATAAACTTGTCGGGATCAAACGACAAGCTCAACGTTCGACTCTGTCACAGAGCGGTCTTTCCAAACTTGCCGGGATCAAACGATAATTTCTACGTCCAATTCCATCAAAGAATTGCCTCTACAAACGTGTCAGGATCAAACGGCACAAACTCGCTTGGATCAAATAGCATGTCTGCAACAGCTCTTCTAGGTCAACTATATATCTAAGATCCAATGATCAAAAGCACTGTGTTTTTAGACTGACAGAATGTCCGTCCAACGATAAAATGCTTGATCGACAAAATAAGCTACCAACACAATGCTTGGTCGACAAGTGTGGTTCATCAAAATGAACAATGAGATGATTGATCGACCAGCACAACATCGACATCGACAAAAACTCCTACTTCAAAGCCTGAAAAAAGATTCAATTTCTCCCACAAATCGAGTGATATGAAGTTAAAACTTGCTACACACATATAAATAATTAAATATATACACATATGTATACAATCATATGCAAATCCAAGTCCCAAAAAAATCCCTAACAAATTCTCACGGGTTTAAAAGAAGAGCAAAAGAAGAATATGGGTTCGGGTCAAGTTCAATTTCGTAAACCAAACCCACAAAAATCCAAGAGTTTAAGGCAACGGGTTGTGGGTACGGATCCAAACCCGAAACCCGCGACCCTCCTCCATCTCTTCTTCTTCTTCTCCAAAGAAATAGAGTTTTCAAGTGCCAAAACTCCAAGACTTCGCTGCTCGCTCACCTCCACAACTCAACGGCGAAGCCCCTCCTCACATTGTCGCCACACTAGCCCCTCACGTCATCGCCACGATCGCCAAAACCAACAACCAAAACTCAGCGAAATGACCAACTTCATAGCTCCGGCCGAAACACATAACTCGACGAGAAGTTTGAGAAACCATAGCTCATAGCTCGCCAGTGCTCAAAGCTCCATAGGTCGGCAACTGATGTGCAAATCCCTATAGCTCGATGAGTTCGTAACTCAACCAAACTTGAGAAAACAGAGCAGTTCGACCAAAACAGAGTCGATAGCTTGAGCCCATAGCTTGATTCCCATAGCTCGACTGAGAAGATTTATAGCTCAACGAGGGTAGTAGCTTGCAAGCTCATAGGTTGAAGACCGTCGCTCGCCCTCCATAGCTCGACGAGGGTGGTAGCTCGACACGTTCATAACTCGACTGAATGGAGCTTCATAGCTCGACGAGCCTCAAAGCTCCATAGCTCGACTGTATGAAGGAGCCCATTGTTCGACGAAGTAGCTTCATATCTCGACGAAGCTCATAGGTTGATGACAGAGTAGCTCTATAGCTCAACAGCTCCGTAGCTCGAAGAGGCTCAGAACGTCATAGCTCGACGAGAATGCAACGCCAACAGCTCGACGAGATGAAAGCAAAGTTCCATAGCTCGACCAAAGCTCGAAGCCCGATAGCTTGACTGAAAGAGTAGCTTAACGACAAGGAGGTATAGCTCGACTGAATTCAATCAAGTAACTCATAGGGTAATCCCTGTTTTCCCAAAAACGTATTTTCTGCATATTTTCGAATTTTTGATTTTTGTAATTCTTTTTTTTTGGTTCTTAAATTATTTTTCTTAGAATCTTCTATTAAAATATGAATTCAATCAATAATTTTAATTGTAACTATTTTTTATGATTTTATATTGAAATACAATTCTTATTTTTGTTATATTACTCTTATTATTATTATTATTACTGTTATTATCGTTATTATTGTTATTAATTTTGGCTGGTTATTGAAAATCCAATTCTATGTGCTCATTGTATTTGTATCTATTTTAAATAAATTCTATTTTTGTAGTGCAAATTATATTTTTTATTATAAACAATCTTTTTATTTGCTATTTTATTTTGTTAATGAATTTTTAAAAATCCTAATGGATTTTTAACCCAACTACCCTATATTCTATTTAATTATTTTTTAAAAGTCCCTAATACCCATTTCACTTATTACTCCTACCCAATATCACCCCAAACCAATTAGCCCAACCCGTTTACTATTGAACCTACCAGTTGCACTGCCTATATACCTAAACCCATTATTAAAAACCCCTACCCTGTTCATTAAACCCGTTAAATACCCTAACTGAAACACGTTTGCTTAACCCACCCGTAATACACATAAACCCTATCTCTAAACCCTATATATATCTAACTTTATCCCTATTTTATTTAAACATAGCCGCCTATTTAACCCAACCAACCGTTCGTCTCCCTCGTCTATCTCCCCACCTGTTCGTCTTCCACCTCTTCTCGTTCACCCCAGCGTCTCCTTTCTCCCGTCCTCCCTTGCACCGCCCTGCGCTCCTCCCTGTGCTCATCCTGCTGTGCGCGCACTGCAGCAGCCGCAGTCGCGACTGCACCTCTCTAGCACCACTCCACCCCGCCGACGACTACAGCCCCTTATGCTCGTCTTCCACCATCAGTAGACCACTTCTCCCGATGCCCTCGCATCGTGCCACCCCGCGACCCTGACAGAAGCACCCACCGCTGTGCGCGCCCCGTGATTCGATGCCCCCTCACCGGTGCTGCCCCTACACACTGCCCACCGTCAAAGCCAAGACAGTGCACCACTTTGGAGTACTGTTTGATTGGGGTTGTGATCTTTTGGAATCCTGGCCGTCAGATTATTTCTTGATCATCATGATCATCATGGTTCCTTGATTACTTTGATCCTAGCCATCCGTTTGAGTGTGAGCATGATCTCTTGATCTTGATTTTGATTGATTGATTCTTGGCCGTCCAATCGTCGACCTCCTCTTGATCATCTGATTAGATCCTAGCCGTCTGATCTCTTCTTGAACGTCACGATCATGATGATCATCAACTTCCTTTGATTGTAGTCGTTCGATCGATCAATCTTGATCTTCATCATTATCTGCACCATCAGGGAAATCTGACCGTTCGATCTGATCCGATCATCTTGATCTTGATCATCGATCTTAGCCGTCCGATTGTGTTCGTGATCTCAATCGTCTTCATCTTGTTCGTGATCCGTTCGTTGTGATCGTGCCCGTGAATCTGTTCCCGTTATTCTCTTTGCATCATCATTTCCATCGTCGTCTCATAGGAAAGTAACTTGTACTCAAATTCCTTTGTATGATATAAGTCATAAATTCTGCTTGTAGTGTAGTTGGGTTCTAGAGACAACTCGTGTGTGATGTATGATTGATAAGTTTATCTCTATAGTTCTATTTGACCATAGTTGACTCATGACACAAAATTGACATGAAATAACTTAGGTTTTGCATGTTCTTGATTTGATCATGTATGTGGGATTTATGTTAATTTGGATATTTGTTGAGATCTATGTGATAGACTTGCCTTGGATATGTTAATTACTCTATTTCATGATGTTTGGATACTTGGTAGACACAATTTCATGTTTGGTTGTGTTTGGATCAAGTTTTGTTGGATCTAAGTTGATTTTGGTTTTTGAAGAAATTCTGTATTTTGTCGATGATCTGTCTTGATCAGTAATTTAGACCATATTAAGGTCAGAATCTTAATTTCGGTAAAAAACATGAGTTTTAGAGGAATTCGTCTTCTTTCTAATCCCTCTAACCTTGCTCGATTTCGTTTTCTTATGTGTGAGATATGACTGTTTTACTACAGAGGTGTCGATCAACTTCAGATTTCGTTTCTTGATGATTTTGATGACTAAATTATTTTGATACTTGTGCTACACATATTACTTTGATCTGAAACTTTGGTCAGTACTTCTATATCTATCTACGGATTACCCAGAATTTTGGTGGATTTTATTGATGAGTTTTATACACCATTTCATGCTTTCTTATGAAAGCTATACTTGCTGGATTTTGCTCGCTGTTCTGTAAAGAATCGTATTTTCACCGTATTTCCTTCTACTGTATGGAAAATATTTATGAAATGTGAAAGTTAGATTATTTTTTCTGTTTTCATCTCCCTTTGGCGGATTTGGATTTCGTTTCACGGTTTGCGAGATATTTCAGCTTTTGTACAACAGTGTTGGGAATTCCAGATTTGCCAAACTATCATTTTTGAAGTTTTTCCGATTTTTGTTGACTGGAATAATTTTACTGGAACTTTATAAAAATTTCTATTTTGATACTAGAAATGTAGGGGATTATCCCAGATTTTTCCTGTATTTATTTGAGGAGTTTTAATGCCGTTTTTCTGACTGAGAATTCGTTTTACTGATTTCTGAATTCAAATCAGTTTTGAGTTATAATTTTGTGAAATACTGTATGACTTATTTATAATCTTTGGATTCATGTGGAAGTCTATTTTCTAGATTCTTTGATGGATTCAGATTTGGATTTCTTTTGTAACGGGAATCATTGTTTTAGTACTGTACTGTCATGCTGTCCTGACTATGAACATACACTGTTTTGCTCGTTTATGTGACCGTATATCATCTATGATTATTTATTTGTTTTCCTGGACCAAATGTTGATTATACCATATTAGTTTGACACTATTTCATGCACTATCATGTATGTTGATAACCATAGCAAAAGTAATCAAGCCTGGGTTTATGGGAAAGATCTAGCAGTGGGAAAGCATAGAAATGTGTACTTAGAAGGGGGCCCGTGTTTCCCATATGATTATCTGTTATCTGTTATTTGACCTTGTCTACATCACTTCTTGTAGGAAGGTGTAGGGAAGAAGAGAACCACTAGGTTCTATCTGTCTGTCTGGATATGTTATCTGACACTGTCTACATTACTTCTTATAAGAAGGTGTAGAGAAGAAGAGAACCACTAGGTTCTATCTGTCTGATCTAATTAATTGATATCTGTCTGAACCCTGAGTACACGGCCCTATATGATCCTCTACGAATTCTACAAACGTAACTATTTTGTATTTAGCAACCATGTGATAAAAGGATGGCACATGAAGTGCTACCCAGTTAGTAATTAATACAAGACTTATACAAATCTGAAACTGACATCTATTTCTGAATCTGAATCTGAATCTGAATCTGTTATCTGTATTTGCTATGTGGCTATCTGATTATCTGATTATCTGTTATCTGTCTGACACTATCACTTGACACTATTATTTGACACTATCTGTATATCTATGTGCATGCTATTTGACTTTGACACTTGACACATGTTAGTATACCATACTAGTTCATTCTGCTATACCATGCTATATTTGTTTCTGCTATTATTTAGATTTGTTAGTTTTTCCATGTACTTGTATCCTGCATTACAAGCGACCCGTTACTTGCATTGACGGGTACTTGTTTTCTTTTTTCTTCTTCCTGCAATTTGTCAAATTGCAGATTTTGGTGATCAGCTACCCGATAAAGTATGTGATCTAAAGTTCTAGTTGGCTGGAGCTTTTGTTATCTTCATTTATTTCATGTTGCTCATTTTGAATAATGTATATATTACTTGGATTCTTTGTGTTTGGGCTGTATGACCCAGGATTTTTGAGTTGTTCAGATCTGATTTATTTGAGATTAATACATTCTGTTTTAAGTAAATTCTGTTGGTATATTGATTCAATTATACATGTGTGGTTGATTCTCTTGCTTCCGACTCTGATGATTCTTGTGAATGTTGTAAAGATTCTTGAACAGCTTATGGATAATGAAAATCATTTGCTGGGCTTTTGTCGCGTATCCGTATTCCGTATTCTCTTTTTGGAAGCGGGGCGTGATAGGATTTTTAGTGGTATTAGAGCCCGGTTTGGCAAATGTATTAGTTTGACTGATATATTAGACAAGCATGGCTCGATCTGGGATCAGCTCAACATTTCACCAACCATGCATACATGAATGAATTATAATCAACTTGATCTGATACTAGTCTTATTCCATTCATTTGATCCCTTCTTATTCAATTTCCTTGATTCCTTGTTTCTTCCGTCTCTTTTAGTCGTTCTCATTTGTTGATTCTTTATTGGGTATTGTTTCGTTCTTTCCGTACCCATATTCCTTTGATTCTTTCATCCATCTTGCATTATTCTTCATATTATCTTTCTGCATTGTGTTTTCCTCATCCTTGATCGTTGATTCTTTTTCTCTTGCTTTTGATTCTATCTTAGTGTTGTCCTTGTTTGTTTTTCCCTGCTCATGTTCTCCTTGATTCTGGTGCAAGCAATCTCTTATTTTCTGTTTGCCTCGTTGATTCCCTCTTATTTCAGCTTGTGTACTATTCATTGCTATCTGTGCCTTGCTTTCATCCACATTTATTGATTCATTTTGCCGTATCTACTTCAAATTCTGCTTGTGCCCTATTTTTCCTTTTCCTTCATATTTAATTCTTTGATTCCTTATTTTCTTTCGTCCCTTGTAGTCGTCCTCCCTTATTGACTCTTTATTGAGTATAAAATTCATTTTTCTCCTGCCTATATTTTCTTTATAATTTTTTTCCGAATATTTTGTGTATTTCGATTATTATTTGTTATATTTTGGATCTTCTATAAAATTGTTTTCTAAAACAAAAATTTTGTTATTTCGAATAATTGTGTATTTTAATATCACAAATTTCAAAATGTAACTTCGTACTTAAATTGAGCAGTCAATATCTAAGTACGCATGGAAGATTGCATTATCTCGTTCATCGTTTTGTTGCAACTGGATGTCGAAATGGCAAACATGCAACTAGGCATCAATGGAGGCAAATTGCAACTGTATATCGGGGAGGAAAAATGTGCAACCGAATATTCAGATTGCAACCTGCAACCTGATGTCGTGGAGACAAAGCTGCAACTTGATGTCGAGAAGGCAAGTCTACAGATGGATATAAATGAGGCAAACCCACATCAGTGAATTTTTACTACCTTATTATTGTTGTTTTCTTTATTATTATTATTATTATTATTATTATTATTATTATTATTATTATTATTATTATTATTATTATTATTATTGTTATTACTATTACTATTTTTATTATTGTATTTTTTTTTACTATTTTGTTTTTATTGTTAATATTGAATTATTTTCACAAAAAATGATGAACCCCAAATTATTTTATGTCTTTCATTATTATCCTTACCAGTATTGTTAATATTTTTATTATTATTTTTACCAGTAAGATTATGATGATTATTATTGTTATTATTATTTTTATTATTTTTGTTATTATTATTTTATTATTAATATGTGTTGATTTTTGTATTATTAATATTATTTTTGTTAACACCCATTAGTTTTGACCTAATTATTTAAATTAAAGTCATCATCTAAAACCCAATTTTATAGTGGTATCTCATTCTTTTCTTCCTGCTCGGATAGTCACTTGGTGTCACGTGGTCCACAACGACATGTCTGCAGCTTGGAACATCACCATCAGAGTGGCGCAGCGGAAGCATGGTGGACCCATAACCCATAGGTCTCAGGATCCTATTGTTGCTTCTCCTTTCGTGCATTATTTGCTTTTCTCTATCTCTTGCATTTGTTCTCATCCGTTGACTTGTTGCTTGGTTCATCTTTTCCTTGTCCATCCCTTCTTCGATTCTGGCTCTTTCTATTTCTTTATATCTTTGCTTTGTTATCTTGCAAGTCTTGTGTTGTTTTTTATTCATTTTTTATACCGGTTACTTCTCTCTTGCATTCCATTTTGCCATCATGCACCCATTCATTATTTGATTCAATCATTTCCTGTCATTTCTCCCTTTGATTCAAGTTCTACCTACTCTCTATCTTGCTTTGTTATCCTGAGCTGTTTCTCTCCTTTTGATACTGTTTGTTCTCTTTCTTGCACTCCATTTGACCTCATTGTTATCCACTTCCTTCTTTTCCTGGTGTGGCCCTTGCTTTGTTTCTTTTCCCTTTTATCCTATGTTTTGTTGCCCTTCCTTAAGTTTGTTTTTACCTTATCCTATTTATCGCCTAAGCAAATTTTGAGGACGAAATTTTATTGTAAGGTGGGTAGGATTTGTAATCCCTGTTTTCCCAAAAACATATTTTCCGTATATTTTCGAATTTTTGATTTTTGTAATTTTTTTTCGTTCTTAAATTATTTATCTTACAATCTTCTATTAAAATATGTTTTTGATCAATAATTTTAATTGTAACTATTTTCTATGATTTTATATTGAAATACAATTCTTATTTTTGTTATTATTACTCTTATTATTATTATTACTGTTATTATTATTGTTATTATTGTTATTATTGTTATTAATTTTGGCTGGTTATTGAAAATCCAGTTCTATGTGCTAATTGTATTTGTAACTATTTTAAATAAATTCTATTTTTTTAGTGCAAGTTACATTTTTTTATTATAAACAATCTTTTTATTTGCTATTTTATTTTCTTAATGAATTTTTAAAATCCCTAATGGATTTTTAACTCAACTACCCTATATTCTATTTAATTATTTTTTTAAAAATCCCTAATACCCATTTCAACTATAACTCCTACCCAATATCACCCCAAACCCATTAGCCCAACCCGTTTACTTAAACCTACCAGTTGCACTACCTTTACACCTAAACCCATTAGTAAAAACCCCTACCCTATTCATTAAACCCGTTAAATACCCTAACCCAAACCCGTTTGCTTAACCCACCCGTAATACACATAAACCCTATCTCTAAACCCTATATATATCTAACTTTATCCCTATTTTATTTACACCCAGTCGCCTATTTAACCCAACCAGCCATTCGTCTCCGTCATCTCTCTTCCCACCTGTTCGTCTTCCACCTCTTCTCGTTCACCCCAGCGTCTCCTCTCTCCCGTCCTCCCCTGCACTGCCATGTGCTCCTTCCCGTGCGCATCCCCTACTGCGCGCACTGCAGCAGCCACAGTCGCGACTGCACCTCTCTAGTGCCGCTCCACCCAGCCGAAGACTGCAGCCCTCTATGCTCGTCTTAAGCCATCAGCAGACCCCTTTTTCCAACGCCCTCATGTCGTGCCACCCCGCGACCCTGATAGCACCACCCACTGCTGTGCGCGCCCCTTGTTCCGATGCCCCATCGCCGGTGCTACCCTTACGCTCTGCCCGCTGTCAGAGCTAAGACAGTGCACCACTTTGGAGTACTGTTTGATTAGGGTTGTGATCTTTTGGAATCCTGGCCGTCGAATTCTTTCTTGATCATCATGATCATCTTGGTTCCTTAATTGCTTTAATCCTAGCCCTCCATTTGAGTGTGACCATGATCTCTTGATATTGATCTTGATTGATTGATTCTTGGTCATCTGATCGTCGATCTCCTCTTGATCATCCGATTAGATCCTAGCCTTCTAATCTCTTCTTGATCATCACGATCCTAATGATCATCAACTTCCTTTGATCGTAGCCATTCAATCGATCGATCTTGATCTTCATCATTATCTGCACCATCAGGGAAATCTGACCGTCCGATCTGATCCGATAATTTTGATCTTGATCTTTGATCTTAGCCATCCGATTGTGTTCGTGATCTCGATCGTCTTCATCTTGTTCGTGATCGCGTGTTCGTGATTGGTTCATAACCCATTCGTTGTGATCGTGCACGAAAATCCGTTCCTGTTATTCTCTTTGTATCGTTATTTTCGTCGTCGTCTCTCAGGCAAGTAACTTGTACTTAAATTCTTTTGTATGCTACAAGCCATAAATTTCGCTTCTAGTGTAGTTGGATTCTAGAGACAACTCGTGTGTGATGTATGATTGATAAGTTTGTCTCTATAGTGCTATCTGACCATAGTTGACTCACAACACAAAATTGACATGAAACAACATAGGTTTTGCCCATTCTTGATTTGATCATGTATGTGGGATTTTTGTGAATTTGGGTATTTGTTGAGATCTATGTGATAGACTTGCCTTGGATATGTTAATAACCCAATTTCATGATGTTTGGATACTTGGTAGACTCGATTCCATGTTTGGTTGTGTTGGGATCAAGTTTCGTTGAATCAATGTTGATTTTGGTTTTTGAGGAAATTCTGTGTTTTGTCGATGATCTGTCTTGATCAGCAATTTAAACCAAATTAAGATCAGAATCTTAATTTCAGTATAAAACACGAGTTTTATAGGAATTCGTCTTCTTTCTAACTCCTCTAACCTTGCTCAATTTTGTTATCGTATGTATGCGATATGACTGTTTTACTATAGAGGTGTCAATCAATTTTAGATTTTATTTTTTGATGATTTTGATGACTAAATTATTTTGATACTTATGCTACACATATTACTTTGATCTGAAACTTTGGTCAGTACTTCTATATCTTTCTAGGGATTACCCATAGTTTTTGTGAATTTTATTGATGAATTTTGTATGCCGTTTCATGCTTGCTTATGAAAGCTATACTTGCTGAATTTTGCTCGCTGTTCTGTAAAGAATCGTATTTTCACCCTATTTCCTTCTACTGTATGGAAAATATTTATGAAATATGAAAGTTAGATTATTTTTGTTGGTTTTCATCTCCCTTTATAGGAATTGGATTTCATTTCACGGTTTACGAGATATTTTAGTTTTCGTATAGAAGTGTTGGGAATTCCATATTTGCCAAACTATCGTTTTTGAGGTTTTCTGATTTTTTTTTACTGAACTAATTTTACTGGAACTTTATGAAACTTTATATTTTGATACTAGACATAAAAGGAATTACCATAGATTTTTCCTGGATTTATTTGAGGAGTTTTAATGCCGTTTTTCTGACTGAGAATTTGTTTTACTGATTTCTAACTGAACGTATTTTCTGGATTCAAATCAGTTTTGAGTTATGATTTTGTGAAATACTATATGGCTTATTTATAATCGATGGATTCGTGTGGAAGTCTATCTTCCAGATTTTTTAACAGATTCAGATTTAGATTTCTGTAGTAACGGGATTCACTATTTTAGTACTGTACTGTCATGCTGTCTTGAATATGAACATACATTGTTTGCTCGTTTATGTGACCGTATATTATCTATGACTATTTATTTGTTTCCCTGAACCAAATGCTGATTATATCATATTAGTTCAAAACTATTTCATGCACTATCATGTCTGTTGATAACCATAATAAAAGTAATCAAGCCGAAGTTTATGGGAAAGATCTAGTAGTGGGAAAGCATAGAAATGTGTACATAGAAGGGGGCCCGTGTTTCCCATATGATTATCTGTTATCTGTTATCTGACCCTGTCTACATTACTTCCTATAGGTAGGTGTAGGGAAGAAGAGAACCACTAGGTTCTATCTGACTGTCTGGATCCATTATCTGACCCTGTCCACATTACTTCTTATAGGAAGGTGTAGAGAAGAAGAGAACCACTAGGTTCTATCTGTCTGATCTGATTATCTGATATCTGTCAGAACCCTGAGTACACGGCCCTATATGATCCCTTACAAAATCTACAAGCGTAACTGTTTTGAATGTAGCAACCATGTGATAAAAGGATGGCACATAAAGTGCTACCTATTTAGTAATTAATACAAGACTTATGAAAATCTGAATATGACATATGTATCTGAATCTGAATCTGTTATCTATATCTGTTATCTGCTATCTGATTATCTGATTATCTGTTATCTGTCTGACACTATCACTTGATACTATTATTTGACACTATCTGTGTATCTGTCTGAATGCTATTTGACTTTGATATTTGACATATGTTAGTGTATTATACTATGATTCTGCTATACCATGCTATATCTGTTTCTACTATTATTTAGATTTGTTAGTTTTTCCATGTACTTTTATCCTGCATTATAAGCGGCCCGTAACTTGTATTGACGGGTACTTGTTTTCTTTTTCATTCTTCTTGCAATTTTTCCAATTGCAGATTTTGGTGATCAGCTACTCGATGAAGTATGTGATCTAAAGTTCTAGTTGGCTGGAGCTTTTGTTATCTTCATTTATTTCCTGTTGCTCATTTTGAACAATGTATCTGTTACTTGGATTCTGTATTTGGATAGTATGACCCAAGATTTTTGACTTGTTCAGATCTGATTTATTTGAGATTAATACATTTTGTTTCAAATCAATTCTGTTGGTATATTGATTCAATTATGCATGTGTGGTTGATTCTCTTGCTTCCGACTCTGATGATTCTTGTGAATGTTGTAAAGATTTTTAAACAGCTTATGGATGATGAAAATTATTTGCTGGGCTTTTGTCGCGTATCCGTATTCCGTATTCTTTTTTGGGAAGTGGGGCATGACACTTAGCATGACGGAGGTAAAGGTCGACGAAGTTCCGAAATTCGAAGCAAATTGGCCATAGCTCGACGAAATGGTTAGTTGAACTACGGATCGCTCACAGCGCTCGCGTGTCGGATCGCCCCGGCATTCGCGTCTGCTCGAGATGCAGGCTCAAGGTTGAGCCACGTCATCTCATTTTTTCCCCAAGGCTCTGCTCAATCCTCCGCTATTCGATCTCACTCAGCGGTCGAGCTCCTCCCTAATGAGCACTCCATATTAAGCCACATTTGCCTCCTTCTTCCTCAGCACTTTGCTCTCCTTCTCTGCTATCTGATCCTACTCAGCGCGAGAGCTCGTCTTGATCAACGAGTCTGATCGTGCCAAAATTCGCACCATGGTTCGATTATTCACAAAAAATCCCGAAAAAATATTTTAAACTTGAAGTAATAATTTAAAAATATAAAAAAATTTATTTCAATTCTGAAAATTAATTAAAATTTCCGAAAAATAATTTAATATTGGGTTTGTTAATTATATAATTCGAAAAAGTGATTTTAAAATTGGGAAAACTCCAGAAAATTCCATAAAAATTTAGAAAAATTCAAAAAAATATGGAAAAATCGAGGAAGATATTCAATGCTTTCAGAAGTCACTGATTAGTTCCAGGTATCTCCAAACACCCTGACAACTAAGATTGCCCTCCAGAGTCCAAAAGTAAGAGTACTACTCCCCGAAAGCCAAGAAATTTGATTTCTGGGAGTGGGGGGCTTATGATGATGGTAAAAATCGAAGGAAATCAGGGTCGTACGATTCCAGTACATATCTCAAAGCTTTTACAGGAAAATTAATCCTAAGGAGCCTCTTTAACACGTTTGTGCCTTATCTAGGGTCTTCCATAAGACATGGGCTTCTTCCAAGCCATAAAAGTTACAGACTAAGCCCGCTAGGAGAGGCACCCAACCGATGAAGGTTAGGAGTCAAATCTCTTATCCACTAACAAGAGAACTTATCTCTTAAGGGGGAGAAACAAAAAGCAGATAAGGAATTCGTATCTATCCAACGGATTCAGATCGATCTCTTGATATGTTTCTCAGGCCTATAAATACCCTCCCCTTTCCACAGTCTCAAGGTAATCAACAAATCGCCAGTTTCCTCTCAAACTCTTTTTCTCTTTCTGGTTCTGACTTGAGCATCGGAGGGTCTGTCGTCGGGGTCACCCCCGCCATTTCAGTCTTTTGCAGGTCCATCGGCCGCATCAGCTGTAGCACCCCGAATTTCCAATAATAAAAAATTAGAAATACTTGGCACAAATTTCAAAATCTACTTCAATTGTAATAAAAAACATGGAACCAAATACTGGAAAATTTAAAACTTTTTATTACATCAATTCTTTAAATAGCATAGTAGAAAATTAACACCTTGAATTACATTTTCTTTCTTTTACAACCCATTTTTTTACAATTTGCATAAGACAAATTACCATTCTACCACAAGCATCCAATTCCAAGCTAACGGTACCCACCTGTAAAACATGAGACTAGAGATAACCATAATCCCCAAAACTACAGGGGTCAGCTATTATGGTGTGACATAAAAAGAAATACAATATAAATAAAACATAAAGAATAAATTCATAACCAACACATTCCCACAGTAGTAACACGTGGATAATGAAATAACGATAAATAAAGCAAGAAAATATCAAGTGAAACTAGACTAAGTGTCAAGTGAAAAAAAACAGGAAAACATCCTGCATAATACCTGTCAAGAAAACACAAATGCAGTAATGCATATTTGTCGGATTCTATGCATTCCATACTACATAGGTCGGGTGCAAGCCCTTATCGTTCTTCACTTTATAGGGTTTAATCTCTCGTTATGCAACTAATCATACTACGGTGATAGAAACAAGATCTAGAATACTCTGCGAATAGGCCTGATAACCCTCGACGCGCAAGCAAAATGTAAGCATAGCTCTAAAACCGGATAATCAGCTCCCTGCCGTGTACCCCACGAATAGGCCTGTCGATCCTCAATGTGGAGATACATAGTACATCCTGTGAATAGGCCCGCCGACCCTCGACACGCGAATGCACCGTATGTTCCGGAATAGACCTACCGACCCTCGATAAGCGAACATACCAACTGTCCTCTAGGGACACAACAACACACAATCCTGGAATACATCCATTGGACAAACAATAGAGCCCATACTTACATTTGCCAAAATCTACCACATCTCCACTAGTGCATGTCCTTAGCTTGATTATTATTAATTAAAACACAATTTCCCCCTCCCGGACTTAATTCCACAAAAACAAAATTGAGGCCCCAACTGACCAAGATGCACAAAATCACATTTGCCGGTTTACAGGAATCCCACTCAATCTCTCGAGACTCACAAATCGAACAGTCAACACAAAGCTCACAATAAAATTTCTTAATTTCGACATCAAACCATTTATATTAAGGAAACTTATTTAAATCAAATAAAACCATATTTCACTAAATACTTCACAAATTTCCAGAAATTAAATATGAAATTAAATCTTTTTAAACAACTGAGTTTCACATTTAGAAGTCGTGGAAAAATCGCAAAACATCAATTCCTTCCAAATCCGTACACAGTTCACTTTCTAAAGTCATAGAAATACCAATTACATTCTGTTAAAATTGAAATATAAACCTCTATAAAATTCAGTAATCTGTAGCAAAAGCTTCATCTAAAACAGTAAATCAATAATCCATATGTTCGAAGAAATAATCGTTCAAGAAATCGGCAAGAAAACTCTGCAGAACAGTAAGAACAGCAGGTGTCGGTCGACCGACATTTTAGTTCAAAATTGAGATAGTCGACAGCACATGCTGTAATACCCTAAAATTTCATTTTTATAAAAATATTATGTTTTACGTGTTGTGCACGTGCAAACTTCATGTGTTTATTTTATATGAAATCTCATTTTGTATGAACAATTATTTTCCTTCATTTTTCTAAAAATTCTATTTCCAAAAGCCTAAAACACTAATTAATTGTTTTAGCCCACTTTAATTAATTATTAATTTGTTGTCTTGGCCCACAAGCCTAAGCCCACTATTTATGAAGCCCACCAATTTAATTAATCATTAAATGGTCACCTTGTCATGTAGAGACAAAATGTGAACAATTTGATCAATTAAAATTGTACAAACTTCTACATAGAGGACTAGGTGCACGTGCGAGCACGTAGTGTGCAATGCACACTAGATTGGGGCCGGTTTGTGCTTGGAGAGATGGAGAGTGTGGGTATGTGTTCATGGGTAGTTATTTTGTGTGTGGGTGGTTGCTACAAAGTCTACTCCTATCCTAGCCCTCCATTCCACAACTATCCAATCAATTCTAGCCCTCCAATCTATTTCAAAACTAGTATAAATGCCCCTTTTCCTACTTGTATTCTACACTTAAGAAAATATTAAAGGAGATTTGTATACATATTAGTGTAAGTTGAGTGTGAGTGTTCCCCCATTGGAGGCCGGCCATCCCTACAAGAAGAAGCTCTCGGTTTTTGGCAAGGAGCAAGGAGATGGAGTTCGTTGCACTGCAATCTAGGAGGAGAAGGCACTCGCTCGCAATCTAGGAGGCTAGGGTATTTTTCTTAATTGGTTTTCTTCAAAAGGTGGGTGTTTCTCATGACTTCTAAAGTAGGAATCATGCTAGGGAATGAAATTGAATTGTTATTATGAAATACTAGTTGAAATGAAATGCATGCTTGCCTAAATAGAAGGGAATTGAGAAATTAGCAAATATGTGTTGATTGATTACTATATTTATAAATTATGAGTAAAGTGAATGTTCTCGTTAATTCTAATGTTAGTATGCAAAATATGTCCTAAATGTGAACTATGTGGTTTAACTAGTAAAAGACTAACATCATGTTTATGGATTAAAGTGCTAAAGTAGAATGGTGTGTTAAACATGAATTGATAGAATAAATTATAAGAAATGATTGGTAATAGATGTCATAAAATTTCCCGTTGCTATTTGTGCCATTAGAAAAAATGAAAAGGAATGTATTTTTGAAAACAAATGATCGAATGCATCATGTGTAATTAATAAAACAGAAGTTCTTATAAAGCAAATTTTTAAGTAGATTGTGATCTGGAAAGTTATGTTTCAAAAAGATAAGAAAATATATTTTTAGACTTGAAAAACATCGCAGAGCAGCCGACTGATCACATTTAACAATCGACTAGCTGATCGTTTATTTTTTAATTTAAAAATCATAGCGGAACAGCCGACTGTCCATAAAAGACAGTCGACTCCTCTGAGTATTTTATTGTCGAGCTTTAGAAACTCGCAGGACAGCCGACTGGTCATGGTAATAGTCGACAACCCTGGACATTTTTATTTTTGAGTTTAAAAACATCGTAGAACAGCCGACTGGTGATCTGTGACAGTCAACTTCCTCGAAGTTTTAATGTAAATCTGTATTCTCTTTATAAGATAATTTCAATGACCTATGTCTTAGTATAAATGAGATTTGAGATGGTTTTTACAAAGAGGAACTCATTTTGATTATTAACCTTTTATATAAAGGAAATTGAAGGGATTATTGAAGAAATTTAAGATGAGATTTTGGTAGTGAGAAATTTGAAAGGTATGAATTGTGAAACCTATTGAAAATGTGAACTGTGGAATTAGAATGGATTGAAATAGAATTATGTGAGTTTATAAACTAGTGAATGTGACATGTTTGAAGAATTTCAGTTTTTCAAGTATTTATGCATTGAATTATTGATTGTGATGAATTATGAACGATGTGAATACATGAATACTATGCTTTTGAAACATGAATGGTGATAAATCATGAAAAGGTCTTATGAGCATGACATTGTAATTATGAGATGAAATTGAGAATTAGGGTATAGCCAAGCCTTATACCGGCAGAGAAATGAATTGAAATGGAATTTGAAATGAAATGACCAAGACTTGGGTCATGTTGAATAAATGGATAAGATCGGTATAGTAGGAGTGCTACATTCTAAGAGAATGATTTTATTCATGATTCAATTAAATTATGGATTAGATACATAGTGAAGATGTGATGAAAGTAAGAGAAAAATATTGAGTATGAGGGCCATTGGATTGGCGGAATGAGAGTATTCACAGGATGTCCCTTGATGAGTCATGATAGGGCATGGATACTCCTCCAGAGTACCGTCCCGGTGGCGACGCTCGTGGGGTGTTTGACAACTGCGGGTGGTGTCATGTCTATGGTAGGAGCTGAACTACTACAGGATGCCTGCATGATGAGTCATGTGTCAGTGCGTTGGGATTCCCTCCAGGGCGCCTAGACATGAGTTCGTAGGTCAGAAAACATCTAGGATACTTACCATAGTTACAGTAGTAGACTAAGTCACCTAGTATACTTACCATAGTTACAGTAGTAGATTAAGTCATGGCGAGGGATTGAACCCTATAAGATGAAGAACGATTAAGGGCTTGCCCTCGGACCTATGTAGTAATGGATGCATAGAATCCGAACAAGTGCTCATTAGTATCATATAATATAAATAATTGCATTAAGGACTAAGTCACATTCACAACACGACAACAATAGGATAGTCCCTTTAGCTTTGTTTGTGACAAGTTTGTGTTTGTTAAGAAATGAGAATCGTTATACTGTTTCCGGGATAGAGAGGATGGCCGCGTATAATATTTCGTCAGTTGAATGAACAGACGCGCCCACAGTTTTATATGCAAGGTAAAGATACTTGACTATTGAAGTATACATGCTGTGCAGGATTGAGTTAAATATTGTTTCATATAATTTATTGAAATATTGCTTCCACTGTGATAATGTACAAGTGTAATTGTAACTCTGATGAAAGAAAAGTTTTTATTTCCTTGTAAAATTGTACGAAAGAAGTGTAAAGATCCTGTGGAATCTCGAATTCAGTTATATTTTGGAATTCGGGGTGTTACAATGTGTAACATCCCGATCTATTATATATATACTTTCGTATATATTTCATTTTATGAGGATTTGAGACCGTATGTATTATTTTGCATACATAATTTCATATGTTTTCTAGAGTCCAATATTTTTCTTCATAGCCTAATAGACTGATTATTCTCTTTGTTTCCTACAAGAGTTATTTTAAATCCTAAAGAACATCCTAGGCCTAGTTCTAGCCCATTATAATTAATTTAAGTATTTCTCCTTGGGCCCATGATTTTTGGCCCAAATAGTAAACCCATTTAGTTTAATTCTCTTTTAATTATGATGACTTGTAGTGTGGACTCAATTAATAAATTAGTGCATGAACAAATGTAAGAATGGGGACACTAGGATGGCACGTGCATGCAATATGGTGTGCATCACACACTTTTTGGGGCCGGTTTTGATCCAAGAGAGAGGGAGAGATGAGAGTAGTGGTGAGGTAGTTTCTCAAGTCATGGGTGGTTATGGCAACTTCCAAACTCATCCTAGCCTTTAATCCCTAACTAGTTGATCTAATCCTAGCCATTCAATCCACCCAAAATTATGTATAAATACCCCATAGTTTCTTCTCATCTTAGTACATTAGAAAATTTATTAAAGAGAGAAAAGAATTAGAGTGAGAAAAGATTGAGAGTTTGGGGAGAAAAAGATTGAGGAAATTCTTGTGTGAGTGTTCATCCAAGAGAAGGTCGGGAATCACGCTAGGAGAGGTTCGGTTTTGCTACACCTAGGAGGAGAAGGATCATTTCGTGCATTCAAAAGGATTTTTCTAGGAGCTTTCTATTTCATGTTTCTTCAAAAAGGTGGGTGTTTCTCATGACTTCTAATTTAGATATATACCATGCTAGGTCTTGTGCTAATTATGCAAGAATAAATAAGTGACGGTATTGCTCCTTGTTAATACGATGATTAAAGTGAAAATGGAACGCAAGTGAAATTGTATAAAATGAATGGGTGAACTTAACGGAATGATATGATTAATGTTATGTTATTCTTGATTTCTTTTATCTAGCATGCTAAATTGGAATAAATGTTTATCTCTATAGAAAAATGATGATTAATGGAAAAATACTTTTTTGAAGTCGTGGTTGTGTGGAAAATACTAGTCGTAAGAATCCCTACATTATTTAGTAAACTATGCATGTTGCGAGGGTAGTCAAATAAAGTTGCATGTTAATTTTGAGAGATGAACATATTCTAGTCTAAACTAAAATGTTGTGTATTAATCGAAAGGAAAGAAGAAACGATTCTATATTTCAAGTTTTGTTACTATTCAGTCGACCGAATAGGTATAGTTAGTCGACTGACCTGGTTATTGAATTCTTCGAGTTAAAACCCTGTAGAACAGCTGACTGATCTGAGTAACAGTCGACTGCCCTGAATCCTTCGAGTTTTAATTCTTTTCTTTGAACAACCGACTGACCAAGTTTAGCAGTCGACTGTCCCGACCATTTTTCTTGAGTCTTTTAAATTCTTAATGAACAATCGACTGGCTATGTTTTGATAGTCGACTGTCCAAATTATTTTGATGTCTCAGATTATTATTTCTGTCTCCTGATAAAAATGAATATATATATATATTGTTTGAAAGAGATTTGATGGAGATTGGAGGTAGTTTCTCATCAAATCAGGATAATATGTACATATGTGTATATGTGTGCATGTATATCAATAAAATTTTCAAGAATGCCTGTGTTCGAGTAGTATATTGATCAATTCAAACTCAGTATCAATAGAAATCAAGGATCCAATCGAAAACTTATAAAACACAAAAAAAAACAACTTTCAACTGAACACTATCAGACCCAAAAAACATACCCAGTTTAAGCCGTTCAAAACTTGATTCTTTTGATCCCAAAATCTCCTTACAAACTTATTGAACACATATACAAACTAGTTATATCAATATAAATTCAAAATCCATTGGAAACTTCGAAAAACTCAAACAAATCAAATTTTGGCCGAACAATGTCAGACCCGAAATCAAAATCCACTTCAACTCATGAAAGCTTGATCTTTTTGACTTCAAAACCACTCTTGCACTTTGTTAAGCACACATACAACTAGTTACATCAGTTCGCCCATGATTATATGCAATTCCAACATGTATTTAGTCAAGTTCTTCTGATAAAAAAATATCAAAATAGAGTATATACATACCTACACAGTAAGAAAGTCCATCTTATTCACTTTTATGCATTATCAGTCGTGCAAACCCAATATATGTCATCAAATCAGCAAAACATGAAGGAAAACAACATACTCATGATTCCTACAAAGTTCTTAACATTATTAAGTTATCCATCCAGTAGATTTTATTATCCATTGCATATTATTCATAAAAGTTCTATTTTTAGACATCCATCCATCAATAATTTATTTTATCATGATACAATAATCCATCATGCATAATACTAAACAAATCATCATATTTAACATACATAGATCAACAAGAAATCAAACATATGTCACTCACCTCAATGAAGAAATCAACTGAACCGAATTATTAAAGAATAAGAAAAAATCATTTCTTTCGCAAAAATCCAAGATCCTTATTTCGAAACTCCAAGAAATTAATAATAAAAAATAGTTGTTTTGTTTTGTGCAGAGGGGAGGCGGCTGTAGCCGTCAATAAATAGCCGGTATCTTGATTTAATTAGCTTTTTATGAGTTTCATAGAAACATCCCTCAATAATTTATTCATTTACATGTATAGACCTTTCTTTAATAAATTAGTTAAATAAGTTAAATAAATTTAAATAAAACCAAATCCCTTTGCTACTGAGTTAGCCGGCCATCAAGCATAGCTTAGAAATTGAAATTTTTCTGATTTGTACTCCACGTGGTAATTTTGCACAAAAGTCACTCTCTTTGTAATAGTTGTAAATATATCATAAAATTTTCCTAAAAATCCAGAAAATTCAGAATTATTATCTACTAATAAATATTAGATTTTCCAAATAAAATTTCTGACTTTTAGTTTCCAAGAATTTTTTTTTCACAAGGTCCAACTTAAATTTCATATTTGCAAAAATATCATATTTGTTTAAATATTTACAAAATCAACTCTAAATAAATTTTAAATAAATTTTATCTTCAATGATGACCATGGCCAGCCCAAAAAGCAACATAAACTAATTTTCATTATTTGTTTGACTTCCAATCGGGTTTTTACATAAAAGCCACTCTCTTTCGAAGTATTTATAAAATATAGTTTCTTTATTCAGAAAAATCTAAAAATTTAGGATATACTCAATTATAAATAGGAGAATTTATTCAGAAATTTAAAAGTGGTTATTTGCAACAAAAAAATATTTGCACATGTTTTGCACTTGTAAAATCGATAAATTCATAAAATAGCCCAAATAATTTAAAAAAATCTGGAAATAAAAATATCATAAATAAATTAGGAAAACCACTCATTAACCATAAAGTTTTCAAAATTCAAAATTTTCTAAATTGCAAT
Source organism: Hemerocallis citrina (assembly GCA_017893485.1). NCBI lineage: Eukaryota > Viridiplantae > Streptophyta > Magnoliopsida > Asparagales > Asphodelaceae > Hemerocallis > Hemerocallis citrina. Next base: position 56,122,019 of record CM030367.1, on the reverse strand, counting down.
TTCAAGCAAATAGTCAAAATAGTCAACTTTATCAATTTAATATTATTTAATAATGCAAAATAAATCATTTTATTTTGTAGGGTGTTACATCACTCCCCTCTTAGAATAGTTCTGTCCTCAAAACTACTCTATGCAAAAGAAAAGTAAAATACAAAACATACAAGACAGTTTAGAAAAATTACTCTATCATTATTTTATAGTTAGATTTAATTACCAAGTAAAACAAAAATAACATATAATTATAGCTCAAGAGTAAAAGGTGGAAACTGACATGGCAAAAGTTTAAGAAATCTAATTGAATACACAGTTAATCCCAAAACGTGAGAAAATAGTAAGACTATTCTTATAGAATAAGAAGTCAAAAGTGAAGAGATAAAACCCAAATATAAAAAGGTTGATAACCATAAAAACAACGAAGGACTACAAACTTAAGGTTAAAAAAAATAGTTTTGGAAAAAATAACCAGTCAAGATACATAGAAATACGAACAAATTTAGATAAGTAAAGAAAATATTAATAATAATAAATGTACAAGACAAAGAATAATGAGTATACTAGTGAATAATTTTTTTTTTTTTAGGTTAAAGGTGGAATAAGTATACTAGTGAATGTTGACATTATAATCAATAGTATAAAAGCACATTAAAGTGTAACGAGCAAAATAGACGAAAATATATATGCAAGAAGACTTAAAAAAAGTTCATTGAATATTACAGAATTGGAAACAAAAGTAAGCGAGAAATCATTAATTAGGACGTGGAAACAAAAGTAAGTGAGAAATCTATAATCCTACAGAATTGAAAACGGTTGCAATAAATAGTAATTACAAAAGATCGAAAGCTTAGACCACAGTTGATGTACTCAATCTTGACATAAATGAAGAAAAAAAAATTAGTAAACCCAAAATAGAGTAAAATCAACTATACTAGTTCAGATTACATGGAAACATAAAGTGTAATTGTATAAACAAATGTCATAAAGAAAAGATTTCTTTTACCATTAGTATCATTATATAAGTAAAAGTCTTGAAATATCAATTAGCAAATAGGTAGAAAATCTCTTTTATTGTGAGTTCGCCTCACTGATGTCTAGCTACGGACTTGCCTCCTTAACATCAAGTTGCAGATTTGCCTCCATGACATCAGGTTGCACCGAAATGGTGAAATAGAAGATGTAGCCTTTATGCACATGGATATTGGACATTTAATTGAAGTATATTGTTATGTTTTGAAATTCGTGATATAAAAATTGTAGTGAAAGTAAGGAATGGAGTTGGAAGTCAGATGATTGAATATTAAAGTAGATGTATAGATTATAAATATCAAACACAATAGTACAAATTAGTAGTAGTGAAATTGATTTTTAAAAGTAAGGAGAAAACGGGATGAAATACATGCAAAAGCATAAATGCGAATGTCAATGAGAAAATAAATATGCAGTGTAGTAAATTTACATAATAAATATATCATAAAATATACATTAATGTAGGAATTAAACAAGTGTAAAGTGATATGCATGGTAAGTATGTTGAAAAATATGGTGCATGTATAGTAATTAGTAGGAAGTACATGTAGAAATCAAGAATGTAATGATAATAAAAATTGAAATAAGGTAAAATATAAGTAGTGAGTGCATATAGTACATTCGAGAAATATAAAGCAACAAAATTAATAAGTAGCTATAAATGGTGAAAAGTAAATATAACAAAAGCAGTAAACAGTAAGTAATAATAAATGTATTGAATATAAGGTACAAAAACATAATTAATAATAAAAATTTAAATGTTCAGAGATATATCAGATTTATATGAGTAAAATATTACAATAAGTTTAAATGCTCTGAAATAAATAAGACAATACAAAATAATTGAAAATATAATATCGAAAAATCCAAGTTTATATAAAATTAAAGTAAATATGAAAAAAATCAAAATTTATAATATAGTAAAAATAATAATGAAAGAAAATAGGAGTAGCAATAATAACTTAACACGTAGTTATTCCAAACTTAATGTAATATGTAAAAGACATAGCAAAATATACGAGTAATGTAAAAGCACATGAAAGTAAGAAGTATAAAAATGTCAAGAAAGAAATGAGTAAGAGTTGCAAAATAAAAATGAGCTTGTGAAATGCTGAAGGATGCACTGTTGAATTACAACAAAAGTTGCTAAACAATAATTTGGACAAAAGTATAAAAAGTAAGAACCAATTGTAAAGTCATAAAACAATTTTAAGAGAAAAACTAGACGATTAGTGAAAACTTAATGATTGTACTAATGAATATAAATTATATAAACTCAGTTAGAGATATAGAAACTAAAAATAAAATCAATCACTAACAATAAAAGAAACCGAATAAAAAGTAGAAATAAGTTAATTACACTAAAGTTCTCTAGTAAGCAAACAAATGTAAAACAGTAAAAGTGATAGGATACAAGAGTGAGAACTACAAAACTAAGGAACTTTTAAAAAATATGAGAGAATAAATAATTAAAAGAATGTACCAGATGATAATTAAATCTAATAACTTTAAAGAAAAAAAAATTACTGGCGAAAATCATACAATCCAAAAATTATTCACATTGAGTAAAATAGAAAAAGATATAGTGAACATTAGTAAGTATGATAGAAAAGATATGAGTTGAAGGGGTAATACCTTACATAATAAAATATCAAATGCATAAAACGAACAAAAGAGGTAAAAAATACTAGTGCGAAAAGTATATGCTTGATGCAAAAATAACTAATACACTTGCGATAAAGGAATTTTATTTGAGTCTAGGCATACAAACAGTCTAAATCTCACCACAGGCCTTCATGATCTAACAATCAAGTTACATACATCAGATGTCCACCAAGGTACTCACACTTCTAATGTCCACCAAGGTATTGATACATTTAATGTCCACTTGTGTATTCATACATCTAATTTCCGCCTAGGTTCTCACACATCAAATGTCCATTTATGTTTATTCCTCATACTATGTTTAAAATTACAACTTGAACCATGCTCTTATACCAAGTTGTAGTGCCCCAAATTTCCAATAATTAAAAATTAAAAATACTTGGCACAAGTTCCAGAATCAACTTCAATTGTAATTATACACAGAAACCAAATACAGGAAAATTTAAAACTTTTTATTACATCTATTCTTTATATAGCACAACGTAAAATTAACTCCTCGAATTACATTTTCTTTCTTTTACAGCTCATTGTTTTACAATTTGCATAAGCCATTTTATCATTCTACCACAAGCATCCAATCCCAAGCTAACGATATCTACCTGTAAAATATGAGGCTAGAGATAACCCTAACCTCCTGTTGCCGCTGAAATCGGTGTGGGGGCAAACAGATAGATTTGTGGATTTGAGGGAAGTTGAATAGTCAAACCTGGACACACCTTCATCAGAGTTTGACCGTGATCTCCCTGTCGTTGACCTGCAAAAAGTGCGAGACACCGGTGTTGATTCCGGCGAGGCACCCTCCGACGCTCTAGTCAGTAATCAGAAAGATTATGAAAGAGCTTTGATTGGCAAAAGATTGATTACCATGTAACAGTGGAGGATGGGGGTATTTATAGCTGCCTTAAGAACCAGTTTCGGGATAAGATCAAATCTCTACTTCGCAGTGAATGGATAGAAGTGATCAGGACAGTTTATTAAGGTTAATCATAAACCCTAATTTTCCTATCCAGCCGGATTGGGCTTCTTGCGGGTTGGAATCCACGCCTAGTGAGATGGACCCGTTTATGGGTTATTGAAAAAGGCCCAGTTCCCATTTCAGACCCGTTTGTGGTATAATTACCATTTTACCCTCGAGCTTTAAGATTCGTGTTCGATTTGGACGGTTTGATATTTAACCCTATTTTTAGCCATATCACGAGCCCCCCACTCCCGAAGACTGAGTTTGATCAGCCTTTGAGAAGTAGTTTTATTGTTTTGATGGCTTGCGGAGTTGTATCGGAGTCCAAATGAGGGGTGTCGAATCTTTATATGAGGAATTATGGTGATTTTTGGTGTTGGTTCCACGCTCAAGGTTGTTCTTGAGCTCTCCTGGACTTTTGGTGACTTTTCTTAATTTTTATTTATTTTTTTGATCAGTTATTTAATTTTGTGAAGCGGTGATTTATCGTTCTGGGGCATTAATTAACTATTCTAAGCAATAATTATTTATCCGGGGTTCAAAAATAGATCCCCAAATTTATAATTATTTTTTAGAATTTTTAATTAATTTTTCTGAATTTTTAATCATTTTTTTTGCAATTTTTAAATAAATAATTCGAATTTAATAAAAAAAATTAATTTTTAATACCATTTATGACGTGGTGCAATTTGGGCCGTTCATCAGCCAACAGCGTGAATATCTGAGCGATCGGACGGTCGGAGTGGCTCGACGGCACTTTTCCCCGCTTGCGAAGGTCGGTGCCTCGGTAGCTCGGCCATAGCTCGGTAGCTTCATGCTTCATAGGCTACCGAGCTACATGGCAGGCCTGGAGCATCCATCATGGCGCGAATCACGAGGAGGAGGCACAGATCACGAAAAAACGTGATCTTGTGGTTTGTGGGCGTGGCATGATCTGAGCCGCTCATCATCTTTTGGCACGAATTTTGAGACAATCTGACGGTTTGAGTAGCTCCGCAGCATTTTTCTTCAAATGTGGAGGTCGATGCCTCGGTAGCTCAGCCATAGCTCCTCAGTAGCTCGGTAGCTCGGCGATGCATGAGCTGTCGAGCTACGTGGCTGAATCTGGAGCATCCATCATGGCGCGAATCACGAGGTAGAAGGATCAGATCACGAGAAAACATGATTTTGTCGTTTTGTGGGCGTGTCTAAATCTGAGCTGCTCATCAACTTTGGGCGCAAATCATGGGACAATCAGACATCCCATAGAGTTCGGCAGCATTTTTCTCCAAATGTGGAGGTCGGTGCCTCGGTAGCTCAGCCATGGCTCCTCGGTAGCTCTGTAGCTCGGCACTGCATGAGCTGCCGAGCTACGTGGCTGAATCTGGAGCGTCCATCATGGCACGAATCACGAGGTAGGAGGCTCAGATCACGAGAAAACGTGATTTTGTCGTTTTATGGGCGTGTCTGAATCTGAGTCGCTCATCAACTTTGGGTGCGAATCTTGGTACAATCAGACGTCCCATCGAGTTCGACAGCATTTTTCTGCAAATTTGGAGGTCGATGTGTTGGTAGCTCGGCAGAGTGCTTCGGTGGCTCAGCTCCACCTAAGTCATTAAGACGTGGCAACATCTGGAGCGTCCATCAAGGGACGGATCACGATCTAGTCGGCTCAGATCACGAGAAAATGTTATTTTGTCATTTTGTGGGCGTGGCGTGATCTGATCCGCTCATCATCTTTTGGCACGGATCTTGGGACAATCAGACGGCCCAAGGAGTTTGGCAGTATTTTTTTCCAAATATGGAGGTCAGTGTCTCGGTAGCTCGGCAGAGTGCCTCGGTGGCTCGGCTCCTCTTGAGTCGTTGAGCCACATGGCTACATCTGGAGCATCCATCGGGGCACAAATCACGATGCAGCCGGCTCAGATCACGAGAAAATATGATTTTTTCATTTTGTGGGCGTGTCTGAATCTGAGCCGCTCATCAACTTTGGGCGCGAATCTTGGGACAATCAACCGTCCCACAGAGTTCGGCGGCATTTGTCTCCAAATGTGGAGGTCGGTGCCTCGGTAGCTTGGAAGAGTGCCTCAGTGGATCGGCCCATCATGAGTCGTTGAGCCATGTGGTGACATCTGGAGCGTTCATCACAGCACGAATCACGATGCAGGCGGCTCAGATCATGAGAATACGTGATTTTGTTGTTTTGTGGGCATGTCTAAATCTGGGCTGCTCATCAACTTTTGGCGCGAATCTTGGGACGATCTGATGTCCCATAGAGTTCGACAGCATTTTTCTCTAAATGTGGAGGTCGGTGCCTCGGTAGCTCAGCAGAGTGCCTCAGTGGCTCGGTGTTTCGTGGATTGCTAAGTTGGGTGGCTAAGACCGAACCGTCGCCGCCCTTCTCTGAACCATCGCTGTCCTTCTTTATTTTGTCGTTTAGCCTTCCTTAACGGGCTAGAGGGGGGCTAAGAGTCACTTCTTTTACTATAAGTTTTCACCCCCCTCCCGCCCCCCACTCTTTCTCTCATTCTTTCACTTTTCACTCTCAGTTCATTTCCGCTCTCGAGTTGCTTTACTAGCTGAGATTTGAGCTCAAGGGTGGTTGTGTTAGCTGTCACGGCAGGCCAGGCAATTTTTGGCGAGCTATTTCCGACCGTAAACATCACGTCAAAGTTATTTTATATATCCTTAATCTCATATATATATACTACGAGATGTCACGAGTGTCCTCGGGTAGTGAGGCTTCTTCCTCGGGGGGTCGCAGTGACGAGCGGTTAGTTGATGAGGAAAGGGGAGAAGTGGTGAGCAGGAGGAAGGGGAAGGAGATAGTAGGGTCATCGGTGGCCGAAAAGGAGGGGAAGGAAGTGGTCCGGTCTTCGGTTGTTGAAACGGTGGTGGAGACGGTGAGACAAGCGGGTGAACTGGGTCGGCTGCCGACCGTAATATCCAGGTCACGAGGGGATCAGGCAGTACTCTGGCGAGCAGTTGACTAAGGCCGTCTACGGATGCTCGGAGACATACGAGGAGAACGAACCGAGGGAGGTTACCGAAGTCGACGATATCCCCTCGGTTATAACTGAACGAGATATGCTTCGGATTCGGAAGAGCTTCATCATTCCTCCGGAGTACACCCTGATTCTCCCCGGTCCCGGGGTGCGAGCGTGCACAGCCTTCATGCCAGATACTTGCATCTTCGCCTACGACGTGTTGAACATCGGACTGCGTCTCCCCCTCCATCCCTTCGTGACCGAAGTTCTCCGATGGTATGGACTGAGCCCTATTCAGTTCATGCCGAACATGTGGCGACATGTGCTCGAATTTCTGCTCCAATGCAGAACAACAAAGGTGGAGCCCTAGCTCGTCGTCCTCTGGAGTTTGTACCGGATCAATAGGATGAGCAAGACTGAACACCGGTACTACCTGTCCCCTCGGAAAAGGCATTAGCTGATAGAGAACCCTGACTCGATCAAGTCGTGGAAGAGTAAGTATTTCTTGATCCGAGGTCCCTTCGGCATGGGACTTCCCGACCCGATGGAAGGAGGACGTGCCGAAGTATGCAAAGAGCGAGCCGGTGTTGACTCCGGATGAAGCAAAGGTTGCGACGAAGTTGGTTGGTCTTCCGATGTTGAGTTGGAGAGACATGACCGAGGAGGTGCTTCATGGGTCGGGCCTTAGTCCGATCGACCCAAGTACGCTCCGGACATCTCTATTTCTTGTTTACTTTCTGTTATGCCTTGTATTTTCTAACTTTGTTTTCTTTATCTGACAGAGGCTCTGAGCATGGACTTCCGAGCGATTATGGCCGAGCGGAACAAGGCCTCCGACGCTAAGAAAATGAAGAGGATGAGTGCGGGGCCTTCGTCCGACCAACCAGCCAAGGTCCCTTCGGCTACTGTTGTAGATCTGGCCTCTCCTCGCCGATCGTCCTCGGCTGTGGGTCTTGTTCAGCCGACCCCCACTGGTCCTGAAGGCTTCTCTGTCTCGGTGGCTCTGGCACTCGAGGCTTCGCCCCTTACCGAGCAGGCAGAGGCCACACTGACCGAGGCCCACAAGATGTTGTTCGTTCCCGACTGGCGGGTAATGAACCATGACGGTTTCTTGGGGGACTCGGCGATGTGTATGCAGGCCCTTTGTCACCTTCCGACCCCAAAAGACGAAGCGCACTGAAGGTGGGGACAATAGGTGATGACACTCTAGAGGTAGCTCGGTCATTTATGTCGGTGAGTCTTCTTAGTTAATTTCGATAACGTTTTGAAAATTTTCTAAGTTTTTAGCTCTGCTCTAATTGCTTCTTCTTGCAGGGCACATGCCACTTCAGCCACCTTCTTGAGCAGTTTGCCGAGCAAGAGAGGGAGTTGAAGGCCGCTTGTGACAAAGACCGAGCAAAGAGGGCGAGGGCCGTGAAGCAGTTTGAAGTGGAGCAGTGCCGCTCGGATGCTTTGGCAGCACAGGTCGCTGACTTGGAGGCGGCCTTGGCACAGGCAAGGGAGAATCTCGCCTCGGAGGTGGCCAAGGCAGCCGAGGAGAAGGCCGAGGAGCAGAGGACCCTGGAAAGCGGTGATGCGACAACAAGCCGAGGCCGTGGAGGCGGCAAGGACAGACATTAAGGCCGAGGCTAAGAAGCATATGATGGCCAACATGGAGCAATCTTATGCAACCGTGCTTGAGCATGTTAAGGCTCGGGTCCCCGACTTTGATAGGTCGGGGTACGGGCTGTGGGGTCCGGTCGGCGTGGAGGACCTGGAAGCCGAGGAAGAGGCCGAAGGAGAGGAAGGGGACGAGCCATGGGGCGACGAGGTCGTGGTGAAGGGAGGGGGCGACGAGGCTGCGGCCGACCTCCCAGCCATAGTGGCAGAGGAAGGGGAGCCGTCTACCGAGGTGCCTGTCACTGAGCTACCAGCCTAAGGTGGCCCCTTGATCTTTGTTGTTTTGTACTTTTTCTTCTTCTTCGTGTATTGCCTTGTAGCGGACTATGGCCACCACTTTTTGTTATAAATAAAATTTTTCTTTCTTTGACTAAGTGTTGGGGTTGGTCTTGATTTGAAATCTTTCTGAAAATAATTCCATCTAGAAATCGAACTACGTTTTGAGCATTGTTCACATTAAAATCTAGCTAAGTGTTGAGAACGACTCGCTTTGACATCTTGCTAAGTGTTGATAACAACTTTGCTTTGAAATTTAGCTATGTGTTGCTCGAGCTTAGTGTTGTTGTGTTCTTCCAGGTCGCTGAGTTGCATCTAGCGGAGGCATCGCCAAACACGGTAGTAGCTGAGGTCTCCCATCTCCGAGCTGACTTAAGAGCGACAAAGTTGGCCCTTTCTCGCAGTCGAGAGTATTTTCTCAAAAGCGAGTTGGATTTGGACCACCTCAAGCTAAAGTTGTTGAAGCATCTTTCCGAGCTGAAGCAACTAAAGAAGGCGCTATCTGATGTCTCAGTGGAGAGAGACAAACTGTTAGCTGAGGTCCACAAATTGTTGATAGTCGAAGACGAGCTTTTGGCGGAGAGAGAAGAATTAACAGCAGCGATGGGCAAGTTGATGGCCAAGCGAGATGAGATGTTAGCAACCGTGAGCAAGGCGACGATGGAGGTTGATGAGCTGAAGAGGGTTACGGTCGATAAGAGCATCGAAGTTACTCATCTCTGTCGAATTATTGCAGACTGCTCTGGTGCTGCAGGCTCCACTCGGCTCCCTCGTTTCAAGATAGCCGTGAATGATGACTCTCTGAAGGATCGAATCGTCGAGCTCGAGGAGGAGGTCACTCGGCTCAAACCCTAACTTGAACGGATTAACGTTAGAAGCAGGTCGTGTACTCGTGAAGAGAGCGAGAGAGGGATTTCCTTTTACGAGCTTGCGACTCGCTCGCCTGCTGCTTGGCAGAGCCCTGTTGTCGCACAAAGTTGGGTAGCTGCTTCGTCGAGCGGAGCGTCCGTTGGCGCCACCGTTAGAGGCACTGCTGATGATGCGTCTTAGTTTGCTGGTCTAGAGACGAGCTCCGAGGTTAGGCACCGTCGTACCCGGGTGTCTTTAAACCGAAACATCCCTGTCCCGAAGAAGCGTTGAAAGAATTGTTGTAATTTTAGCTTTTTCGAACTTTGTTAATCGTTGTAGAGAACTGAGTAGCTGGTATTGTAATCTGGGTTTGCCCGAACTTTAATCTTTATGGAAGTGAAAGCTTTGTTTATTCTTTTGCTCTTGTGTGTTTGCGTGTTTGGTTAATCATCTATGGTTGTGAGAGTACTTCTAAAGGGTTACCACTTCTTATTCGCTTATGAGCGAGGAGTAGAAGCGGAGTCGAGCCAAGCTTTGAACTCCGAACTCATCGTTTGGGTATGTTTCAATGGTTGTGGGAGCAGTTCCTGAATGGCGAACCACCTCTAGCTTGCTTAAGAGCGAGCTCGCAAAGCAGAATCGAGCCAAGTTTTGGACTCTGAACACATTGTTTGAGTAAGTTTCAACGGTTGTGGGAGCAGTTCCGAATGGCGAACCACTTCTAGCTCGCTTAAGAGCGAGCCAAGTTTTGGACTCCGAACACATTGTTTGAGTAAGTTTCAATGGTTGTGGGAGCAGTTTCGAATGGCTAACCAGTTCTAGCTTGCTTAAGAGCGAGCCTGCGAAGCAGAATCGAGCCAAGTTTTGGACTCCGAACACGTCGTTTGAGTAAGTTTCAACGGTTGTGGGAGCAGTTCCGAATGGCGAACCACTTCTAGCTCACTTAATAGCAAACTTGTGAAGCGGAATCGAGCCATGTTTTGGACTCCGAACACATCGTTTGAGAGAGCACAATTAGGATTTTAAACAGAGAGATAAAACAATCACAAGAGAATTACCAGGCGAAAAAAGTTCTTTATTGATAACTGCTAATCGGCCGCTTCTAAGTTGCAAGCCGTTATTACAATGGGAAAATAAAGAAGCAAGTACAAATAAAAAAAAGATAGGAATGGCTGGACATTTGAAGGTACTCGGAGAGGCGTTCAAACACCCTCTTGGTACTTCAGTAAGTGGTCGGCATTCCAAGTTCTTGGTATCTCTCTGCCTTCGAGGTCTTCAAGACGATATGCTCCTAGCCGAACTAGTTTGGAGACCATGTCTGGTCCTTCCCAATTCGGGGCTAGTTTGCTCTTTTGGCTGGGGAACGAGATGGCTAGCTTGCTGAGGACTAAGTCCCCCTCTTTGAGATCTGTGGGACGGACCCTTTTGTTGTAGGCCTGCTCGATTCTTCTTCGATAATTTTGCTGGCAAATTGAAGCTCTTTCACGGAGCTCATCGATCAGGTCCAAGTTTGCTTGGAGCTCTTTTGCGTTCTTCTCTTCATCATAGGCAATAAGGCGAGGGGACGGCAAGCCAACTTCAAAGGGAATTACGGCCTCGGACCCGTAGCTGAGATTGAAGGGTGACTCTTCTGTGGGGGTTCTTTTTGTAGTGCTGTGGTTCCACAATGCGTTAGGAAGTTGATCTACCCATAAGCTTTTGGACGATTTGTCTAATTTCTTCTTGATGCCTGAAAGGATCTGCTTGTTAGCATTCTATACGTGACCATTGGACTGAGGATGGGAGACGGAGGAGAAGCGTTGCTGAATGCCGAGGTCTTCACATAAAGAGCGGAATGCTGCCCCTGTAAACTGTGTTCCGTTATCTGTTACTAGAACTCGAGGTATGCCGAACCTACAAATTACATTTTTCCAGAAGAACTGCAGCACTTTGTTCTCGGTAATGGTAGCCAGTGGTTCGACCTCGATCCATTTGGAGAAATAGTCGATCACCACGACTAGGAACTTGAGCTGGCCTGGAGCTGGTGGGAATGGACCTAGCAAGTCCATCCCCTACATTGCGAAGGGAATTGGACTAGAGTGGGATGTGAGTTGTGCTTGGGGTAGGCGGCGAATGTTGGAGAATTGTTGTCAGGGGCTGCATTGCCGGACATGCTCCTCGGCATCCCGAATTAGGGTAGGCTAGAAGTACTCGTAGTTCAAAACTTTCCTGGCGAGGGATCTTGATCCTGAATGGGCCCCGCCTATACCTTCGTGAAGTTCTTTCAAGGCATACAAGGCCTCTTCTGGAGAGAGACATCTCAAGTAGGGTCTGCCATCAACTTGGGTATAGGAGCGTTTGTACAAGATTCCCTCAACGAGGGTGTACCACTCCGCTCTCCTTCGAATTCGATGGGCTTCTTTAGGATCTTAGGGGAGGCTCCTATCCCTGAAGAACTCAATCAAAGGCTTCATCCAGTTATCCCTGAGTTGGGACCGGTAGCGACTCCATCGAGTCGGGGACTTCTTCTTCTATGCTTGGTCTTAGGAGTACTTCGATTAGGACAGTCTGCTCGAGACCTTGGATGGAGGAGGAGGTCAACTTCGAGAAGGAATCTGCTTGGGAGTTCTCTTCTCTAGGGATCCGCTGGAGTTGAGCCTCTTCGAACGAAGCCATGAGACTTTGGACCTTGGCTAGGTACATGGCCATTAGGTCGTCTTGCGCCTCGTAGTCTCTTAAGACCTAATTCACCCCCAGCTGTGAGTCACTAAATACTCGGACACATTGCGCTCCTGCCTTGCGAGCCATACCCAGGCCTACTATTAGGGCTTCATACTCAGCTTCGTTGTTGGAAGCTTTGAAGTTGATGCGGAGGGAGTATTGGAGAACGAAGTCGTCTTGGTATGCCAGAATGAATCCGGCTCCGCTCCCTTCGGCGCAAGAAGACCCATCTACATACACTATCCAGATGGGCAGGCCCATTTGCAGCTTGACTCACTTCTAGGATGGTGCTTTCCACTATAAACTCAGCCAGGGCTTGTGCTTTGATAGCAATCCGAGGCTAATAAGATATGTCATATTGACTTAGCTCGATCGACCACTTCATCAGAAGCCCGGAGGTCTCGGGCTTGTGCAGGACTTGCTTGAGCGGCTGGTCAGTATGGACGACCACCGAGTGGGATTGAAAATAGAGGCGGAGCTTCCTGGCTGCCATAACCAAGGCGTATGCTATCTTTTCCAATCTCAGATAGTGATGCTCGGTGTCTCTAAGGACCTTGCTCACATAATAGATAGGCTTCTAAGCCTTGTGTTCTTCCCTCACTAGGACAGCAATGAGGGTTTGCTCGGAGGCAGTAAGGTAGAGGTAGAGTGTTTCCCCGGGAGTAGGCTTGCTGAGGAGTGGGGGGTTGACCAGATAGGCTTTCAGTTAGTCGAACGATTCTTGCTGCTGCGGGTCCCACTCAAAGCCCTCAGCCCCCTGAGGGCTTTGAGGAAAGGACGACACTTCTCCCCTAACTTAGACAGGAAGCGCCCTATAACCGCGAGGCGTCCTGTGAGCTTTTGAACTTCTTTCACATTTGTAGGAGGAGCCATATTGAGAATGGCTTTTATCTTCTCGGGATTAGCCTCGATCCCCTTTTGACCAACCATAAAGCCCAGGAATTTACCCGATGAGACCATGAATGCACACTTATTCGGGTTCAGTCTCATGTTATGCTTCCTCAGCACGTCGAAGGCTTCTTGTAGGTCGGCAACATGGTCGGACCGATGGATACTTTTTACTAGCATATCATCGACGTACACTTCCATGTTTCGGCCGATCTGATTCTGGAAGACCTTATTGACGAAGGCACTGGTAGGTGGTACTGGTATTTTTTAGCCCGAAGGGCATTACTCTATAGTAATAGAGACCTTGATCGGTGACGAAGGAGGTCTTCGGGATATCTGGGGGGAACATGTGGATTTGGTTGTAACCGGAAAAGGCATCCATGAAGCTCAAAAGTTCATGGCCTGAAGTGGCGTCGATCAAGGTGTCAATGCTGGGGAGTGGGAAAGGATCCTTAGGGCATGCCTTGTTCAAGTCCGTGAAGTCGATGCAAATCCTCCAACTTCCATTGGCCTTCTTAACCATAACAACATTAGAGATCCACTCGGGATAATTGACCTCTTGGATGAACCAGGCTTTAAGAAGCTTCTCTACTTCTTCCTTTATAGCCTGCTGGCGCTCAGGGGCGAATTTACGCCTCTTCTGCTGGACCGGTTTGAACCCCTGAGCAACATTTAAATGATGAACGAGGAGGTCTTCGGAAATCCCTGACATGTCGGCAGCAGTCCATGCAAAGAGGTCATGGTTCTTCTTGATAAACTGGACTATGTCGAAACAGAGGGCAGAAGGGAGGGTCTTGCTGATGAAGAAATTGCGGTTCGGATCTTACTCTGAGATTAGCACTTACTCCAGCTCATCTACCAGTTCTGACATAGGCTGGGTGTTCCCCTGGGGAATTTCAAGAGTCTTGAGGGAAAGGACGAGTCCTCCGGTCGAGGTCATGTAGCATTTGCGGGCCATCTCCTGACTTCCCCTTACTTCCCCTACACCTGCCTTGGTGGGGAAATTTATTTTCAGATGATAAGCTGACGGGACGGCTTCTAAAGCAGCTAGGCCAGGTCGACCTAGGATCACATTGTAAGCAGGCTGGGACATCGACAACCATGAAGTCCATTGGCTCCGTTCGGGTAGTAGGAGTTTTTCTCGCGATTACGTCGAGGGTTATAACACCTTCGATCGTCACTGGCACTCCCGTGAACCCATGGAGTGTATAGCCAGCGGGCTTGAGCCTGTCCCGCGATAATTTGAGCCCTCGGAAGGCTGCCAGGAAGAGGATGTTCACCGAACTGCCGTTATCCACTAAAATTCTTTCCACTTTGAAGTCAGCCATGTGGAGGTTAATTACCAGTGCATCACAGTGGGGGGTTCGGACACCCTCTGGATCTTCATCTGAGAAAGTAACAGGGACTCCGAGACCTTTGGGAGGGGGTATGCTGTGCACCGAATTGACTTTCCTGATGAAAGCCTTTCGAGAAGAGTTAGAGGTTCCTCCCATTGGGCCTCCGTGGATGAGGTGCAAGATGCGCTCATCATCAAATTCGGGAGTCTCGTAGCACCTCTCGGGCCACTTGTTCGCCCCCCTGAGGGGTGGAGGAAGGTAGACCCGGTCCTTTCTTACAAACTTGGAGAGCTGCCCTCTCTGAATAAGGGCTTCGATTTCATTCTTCAGGGCCCAACAGTCATTGGTGTCGTGACCGTGGTCTCGGTGGTAGCGACACCACTTCTCCTTGTCCCTCTTCTTCCCTGGAGTATTCATCTTCGGGGCAGGAGGTAGGATCCCTTCTTTCTCTACCTCCATGAGAATGGTTGAAACATTGGTGTTAAGAGGGGTAAACTTTTCAAATCTGGAAGGTAGACGATGCTGACCCCCGTTGTCCTTCTGGAGCTTTTCAGCTCCCTCATCTTCAACAGCCTTCCCTTAATTTCCAGAAGAGGATCCCTCGAATGTGGGGCGATGTTCAGCCTCCTCCGCGCGGATGTACTTCTCGCTTCAGAGAAGAAGGCTCGGAGAAATCACACGGGGGATTTTTAGCCAAGGAGGACCAGAGGTTGGAGTTGAGGACGTTGGATGGGAAGGCAGCTGCAGCGACCGATTGGTCGAGGGAGGCGATGGACCTGGCCGCCACGGTAAACTGCTTAACATAATCTCTTAGATTTTCGCAATTCTTCTGATTGAGGAAGGGTAGTGAAATACTTGTCTTTTCGGAGCGGCGGCTACTCAAGAATTGGGTTATGAAGAGGGTCTCAAACTGTTCAAAAGAGAATATAGAGGATGGAGTGAGGCGGGAGTACCATTCCCGAGTTGGGCATTTGAGAGTGGTTGGGAAAGTCTTACATAGGAGGGCATCGGAGGCCTGATGAATCATCATTACAGTTTTGAAACTCTCAATGTGATCCATGGGGTCTGACTCCCTCGTAATTGTCTCGAACTGCGGGGGCTTGAAGTTTACCGGAATGGGTGCCTCCATGATGGTTCGAGAAAATGGGGGTCTGCTCGGACGGAGGGTCCTTCCTCCCAGTTCCTCGTCTCTATCCAGTTGGCCGAGGCACCTCTCCATCTCGTGGAAACGGTGGTAGACAGCATCCTCCCTTCGACGGTACTCAGGTGAGCCTCTGGACTCGTCTTCGTACGAAGGGGAGCATGGGCTACGGCGTCGGTAGCTCGGAGACGGGTGAGGGCTAGGAATGTGATGGCAGGTGGCTCGGAGCTTGAGGAGGACTAAGGGACCGATAGCGAGGGCTGCGAATTGGCAAGAGGAGTGGGGACCCTCTAAACATTATTGTTGTTGTTTGGCTGGAGATTGAGGGCCTGCAAGATTGTTGCCTGGAACTCTTGGAACTCTGCTCGGGTGATAGGCCCGTTCTGATCCCTCTGGGGCTGTCGACCAGTGGGATAATAATGCCTTCTTCGACAGTACTCCTGTGACTCTCTCCACCTCCTATGAAGAAGGGACCTCTTGTGGTCGGAACGGCGATGAGATCGCACATTTGGACGTTCTGAGCGGGGGACTCCCTCACGGGCCCTGCCTTTCATCCAAACGGTGGTGAAGGTCCTCTCCTTTCTACCGGTTGATGATGACGTTGCTGAGGTCTTCTAAGGGTCGAGGGTTATGAGATGCCATGGAGTTGGTTGAAGGGTTATGTACGGAGATATGGTCACGGTGAAGAGGTTGCTTCTGAGGGTGAGGACGAGAGGTCCCTATACCAGCGTTCTGGGGCCCGAGTGGAGCCTGCTGGTGTTGAAGATTTGGGAGAGGAGGCTGCAACTGCTACAGCAGCTAATCAGGTTGAGGAGGGAGCTGTCCCTGAGGTTGGATGGGTTGGAGGGGAGCCTCTGGTTGTGGTTGAGGAGGAGTGGGTCCACGGTTGGACCCTCTAGATCTCAACTTCCTTGGTGGCATGGCTGGAGACGGTGTTGACCGGTGGAAGAGGTTGGACTGCTATTCGTGATTCCCACAGACAGGTGTTAATCTGTTGCCGCTGAAATCGGTGTAGGGGCAAACAGATAGATTTGTGGATCCGAGGGAAGTTGAATAGTCAAACCTGAACACACCTTCACCGGAGTTTGACTGTGATCTCCCGCTGTTGACCTGCAAAAAGTGCGAGACACTGGGGTTGATTCCGGACGATGCACCCTCTGACGCTCCAGTCAGTAATCAGAAAGATTACGAAAGAGCTTTGATTGGCAAAAGATTAATTACCTTGTAATAGTGGGGGATGGGGGGGTATTTATAGCCGCCTTAAGAACCAGTTTCGGGATAAGATCAAATCTCTACTTCCCAGTGAATGGATAGAAGTGACCAGGACCGTTGATTGAGGTTAATCATAAACCCTAATTTTCTTATCCAGCTGGACTGGGCTTCTTGCGGGTTGGAATCCGTGCCCAGTGAGATGGACCCGTTTATGGGTTATTGGGCCTTTGGAAAAAGGCCCAGTTCCCATTTCAGACCCGTTTGTAGGTAATATTACCATTTTACCCCCAAGCTTTAAGATTTGTGCCCGATTTGGACGGTTCCGATTTAACCCTACTTTTAGCCATATCACCCCCAAAACTACATGGGTCAGCCATAACAGTGTGAGTGACATGAAAAGAAATACAATATAAATGAAACATAAAGAATAAATTCATAACTAACACATTCCCACAATAGTAACACATGGATAATGGAATAACAATAAATAAAGCATGAAAATGTCAAGTGAAACTAGACTAAGTTTCAAGTGTAAGAAAATAGGAAAACATCATGCATAATACAAGCCAAGAAAACACAAATGCAGTATGATGACTCTCTAATGCATACTTGTCGGAATCTATGTATTCCATACTACATAGGCTCTAGTGCAAGCCCTTATCGTTCTCTACTTTATAGGGTTTAATCCCTCGTTATGCAACTAATTCTACTACGGTGATAGAAACAATATCTAGAATACTCTGCGAATAGGCCTGACAACCTTCGATGCGCAAGCATCGTGTAAGCATAGCTCTAAAACTGGTGAATCACCTTCCTGCCGTGTACCCACGAATAGGCCTGCCAACACTCGAAGTGCGGATACACAGTTCATCCCAGGAATAGGCCCACCGACCCTCGACATGCGAATGCACCATATGTTCCGTGAATATGCCTGCCGACCCTTGACATGCAAAGATACCAACTGTCCTCTAGGAACACAACAACACACAGTCCTGGAATACATCCATTGGACTAACAACCGAGTCCATACTTACTTTTTCCAAGTTCTATCACATCTCTACTAGTGCCCGTCCTTAGGTTAATTATTATTAATTAAAACACAAATTTCCCCTCCCTCGAGTTGGTGTACCCTGCCGAACTTAATTCCAGTAAAAAAACACTGGGGCCCCAACTGGCCAAAATCCACAAAATCACATCTGCTGGTTTAGTGGAATCCCACTCAACCTCTAAAGACTCACAAATCGAAATATCAACACAAATCTCACAATTAAATTCCTTAATTTCATCATCAAACCGTTTGTATTAAGGACAATTCTTTAACTCAAACAAATCCATTTTTATCCAAATACTTACAAATTTTTAGAAATTAAATCTTAAATTAAATCTCTTTAAGCAGCTGAGTTTCACATTTTGAAGTCATCGAAAAATCGCAAAACATCAATTCCTTCGAAATCCATACATAGTTCACTTTCGAAAGTCATAGAAAACCAATTAAATTCTGTTAAAATCAAAATATAGCCCTCTACAAAATTCAGTAATCTGTAGAGAAAACTTCATCTAAAAAAAAGATCAATAATCCATAAGTTCGAAGAAATAATCGTCCAAGAAATCAGCAAGAAAAGTCATCAGAACAGCAGGTGTCAATCGGCCGACATCTCAGTTTAAAATTGAGACAACCGACCGCACATGCCAAACCCAAAATCCCAAAATGAGAGTCGACCGACATCCTAGTTCAAAAATAGGATGGTCGGCCGACATCTGGTACACGCCAGCTTTTAAAATTGTGCACTTTACGACTGATACGTTGTTTTAAATCTTTGAAAGGATGAATTTGTGAAATAAAAAATCCTGAGATGATCAAATACAACTTGTTTAACATACTAGAGTTTATAAATCAAATCAAACTCTCATCAAATTAATAAAAGGTCAATTTTTTTACTAAACTCATCAAATCAGGATAATATGTACATATGTGTATATGTTTGCATGTATATCAATAAAATTTTCAAGAATGCCTGTGTTCGAGTAGTATATTAATCAATTCAAACTTAGTATCAATAGAAATCAAGGATCCAATCGAAAACTTATAAAACACAAAAAAAACAACTTTCGACTGAACACTATCAGACCCAAAAAACATACCCAGTTTAAACCGTTCAAAACTTGATTCTTTTGATCCCAAAATCTCCTTACAAACTTATTGAACACATATACAAACAAGGTATATCGATATAAATTCAAAATCCATTGGAAACTTCGAAAAACTCAAACAAATCAAATTTTGGCTGAACAATGTCAGACCCGAAATCAAAATCCACTTCAACTCATGAAAGCTTGATCTTTTTGACTTCAAAACCACTCTTGCACTTTGTTAAGCACACATACAACTAGTTACATCAGTTCGCCCATGATTATATGCAATTCCAACATGTATTTAGTCAAGTTCTTCTGATCGAAAAATATCAAAATAGAGTATATACATACCTACACAGTAAGAAAGTCCATCTTATTCACTTTTATGCATTATCAGTCTTGCAAACCCAATATATGTCATCAAATCAGCAAAACATGAAGGAAAGCAACATACCCATGATTCCTACTAAGTTCTTAACATTCTTAAGTTATCCATCCAGAAGATTTTATTATCCATTGCATATTAATCATAAAAGTTCTATTTTTAATGTAACCCCTGTTTTCTATTTTCTCTATTTTCGGGTGTATTTATTTTTTTTTGTGTGTATTTTTTCTCATTGTATCTATTTTGAACAGTATATTGGATCTTCATTTTCAATATAATTTTTTTTTATGTGTCGTCTTCTTATTTGAGTTCTTGATTCTATTGTCACCGATTATTTCATCTTTGTTTGATCAAGCTTGTATTTTTTTATTCCTTGTTATTCATTTGTTCGTGCCTTATTTTATTTATCTACTTTGTGCCCATCTCATTAATTTTGTATCATCTCATTTCTATTTGGAGATATTTCTAACCATACCCAAAAATCCACTACCCTATTTAAAACCCTTTAACACATTATCTACTACTCAACTCGAAACCCAAACACCTAACCCAAATCCCTTGTTCACCTAAAATCCCTTAACCGATTACATTTCACCCAAACCCTATAACTACCTACCATGTACTCGTTACCCATTACATATGCAACCCGTTTACACCCCTATACCTACCTGTCTTCACACTGAAACCCTAAAACTCTCAACTCTTATATATTTACCCACCTGTTCATCCCCCCTAACTCCATCTAAACCCTAGTCGCTTCTAAACCCATCCCTGCATCTCTCCCGACCTCCCTGTTCCCCTTTGCCCTGTGCTCCGCCCTACACCGCGGCACCCGATCACCTCATACCCTGCCTCCTCTTCCTTGTCGCGACCAGCAGCAGCACTCCCGCTGAGCTCCCCTGCTCCTTCCTTCGCGATGCCAACACCCCTCGGCAGCGCGACCCCCTGTGCTGCTCTACCCCAACGCCACCGTCAGCCTCGCCCGGTGCCCCGTGCCCTGTCGCCGACATCGACAGCCCCGGAGCTCTTCTCCTCCTCCTCTTGCTCTTCCGATGCCAGCACCCCCTGTGCTTCCCCATTGTTGCCACCGTCATCTTCTCATCCGTCTCACCTGCTGCCTTCTCTTGGTGTGTGTGTAATTCCGTTGTACTCGTGGTTCGTTATTTGTGATTTGTGGTTCGTGTTTAGAGTTCGTCGTTGAGTTGTTTGTCTGGGAATCCGTTCCCGTTATTCTCTTTGCATCGTCATTCTCGACGTCGTCTCTAAGATAAGTAACTTGTATTTTTTTCTTTGTGCAATACTAGTACTAAATACTGCCTGTAGTATAGTTGTGTTCTAGAGATAATTCTTGTACAAAACTCCTATTATATATTGTCTCTATTGTGTTGACCCTCCTGTAGTTGCCTCATTACACACATGACATGAAATAACTTAGGGATGACCACTTCTTATTGTATACATGCATATTGTTCGTGATTCATGACTTGTTGTGTGATCTTGTATGCATGATGTGTTCGAGGTAGTACAACTTGTTGTAGACTTGTAAAATACCCTATACCATGTTGCTTGGACATCTAGTACACCCTATTTCATATTAAGTTATGTTTTGGATGAGTTTCATATGATCTAGTTGATTTTGTGCATGAAGGATATTTCCTGTTTTGCCGCTTTCCCGTTTATTTTAGTATTTTATACCCTATAAAGGTCAGTATATAAAAATTATCTGTGAATATGAATTATAGAGAATTCTGTCTACTTTCCAGATTAAGCTCCGAGTTGTGACTATTTTACTGCATATGTGTGTAAAATTCCTGATCCAATTTTATACAAATTCTGTATGGTAATTAAATTTTCTACTGATGTTAAAGATAATATTTTGATCCAATATTTTGCTGATTACAACTAGACTTGATTGGGATTAACACCTAATTTTTTTGGATTTAATTGATAACTTTCATACACTATTCTATGCTTGCAAACAACTTACTTTACATGCAGAATTTTCATGTTGTTAGCAAAGAAACATAATTTTGACCTGATTTTATTTGCTATCTATAAAAACTTTGTGAATATTAATTGTAACCTACTGTATCTATTTTATCACCCTTTTGACGGATCTAGATTTCGATTTATATTTTGTGAGATATCGCTGTTTTAGTACAGCAATGTTTAAGATTTCAGATTTACAAAATTTCTGTATCTTGCTGGTTTCTAATTTTACTTGACTATTCTATCTATGTTGGAAAATTATGAAACTTTATTTTCTATTACTAAATATATTAGGGAATACTATATATTTTTTTTGGATTTAGTTAGTAAGCTTTTTTGCCGTTTTCCTTTTTATGAATACAAGTTTTGGATTTCTGGCTGAACACGTTTTCTCGATTCAAATCTATTTTGAGACTTGTTTTTGTGAATTACCATATGACTTATATATACTTGCTGGATTCGGCAGGGAATCTGTTTTCTAAATCTTCTTACGGATCTAGATTTGTATTTTTGTGGCAACGGAAATCCCAGCTTTGGTGCAGTACTGTCTTGCTGTCCTGAACTAGAATTCGCGTTGTCCTAATCTTTTATGAGTTATCTTTCAAGTGTACTTGTTTATCCTCCAACCTGAAAATATTACATGTTGATACCATGTTATTCTTGCCATGATTTGTACATGCACATGCCTGTCTGATAATAATAATAAGAAACTAAGCCAGGGTTTAAAAGGAAAGATCTAATAGTGGAAAATACAGAGACGTGTACTCGGAAGAGGATTCATAGATCCTACATGGTTATTTGGAGCTTGATACTTGGTTATTTGGAGCCTCTTCTTTGGTTATTTGGAGCTTGATATTTGGTTACTTGGAGCTCGATACTTATTACTTGGAGTTTGTCCCTGAGTACACTGCCCTCTATGATCCATTATGAAATCTAAATGAAATTTTTTGAATGTAGCAACCATGTGGTAAAAATTTAGGACGCATAAAGTGCTACCTAGATAGTAATAAATACAAGACTTGAATATGATCACTTGACACTTGCTACCTGTTACTTGTACATGGACACTTGTTACTCATTTACTTGTTTACTTGACCCTTGTTACACGTTTACTTGATACTCGACACTTGTTACTCGTTAATTGTTTACATGATACTTGATACTCGACACTTGTTACTCGTTACTTGTTTACATGATACTTGTTTACTTGACACTTGTTACATACCACTTACACTTGTTCATCTTGCCATGCTAGTTATTCTATTTTGTTGCCATGTCTATTCCATGCTATGTTTGCTTTCGCTGTTACTCTATATTTGTTTATTCTTTTTCCTGTACTGATGCCTGCACTACAAGCGGCCCGTAACTTGCATTGACTAGCGTTTTGTGTCTCTTTCCTTTTTCCTGGAATTTGTTAAATTACAGCTTTTGGAGATCAGCTTCCAAATGGACTAGGTGATCTAAAATTCTAGTTGCTGGAGTTCTTACTATTATTATTATTATTATTATTATTATTATTATTATTATTTTTTGTTGCTTATCTTGAATAATTGTATCTGTTACTTGGATTATTTTGTATTGGGCAATGTGACACAGAATTATTGACTTGTTTCTAGATCTGGTTTATTAGAGATTATTATATTCTGTTTCAACTAATCCTGTTAGTATTTTGGTTCTTATACGCATGCATAGTTGACTTCTCTTGCTTCCTACTCTGATTATTCTTGTGCTTGTCGTAAAGATCCTGACAGCTTATGGATGATAAAAATCATTCGCTAGACTTAGTCTCGTATCCGAATTTCGTATTTCCTTTTTGGGAAGCGGCACGTGACAAGGTTTTTAGTGGTATCAGAGCTCAGGTTTGGCTAATGTATTAGTTAACTGATATATTAGACAAGCTTGGCTCAATCTGGGATTGGCTCAACCGAATGCAAATCATGCATACATGAATGAATTATAACCAACTTTGATCTGGATGCTAATTATTTTGATTCTTCTGCAGACCATGGCTCGTAGGGGTTCTACTTCTCCTCAGAAAGATCAGCCCGGGCTTGAGGCCATTACCAATGTGTTAGAACGGTTGATTAATAAGCAGCAAAACCACAATGACCTTGTGATGACTGCTTTGGAAGCTACTCGGTTTTCGCCTCCTGCTGTGCTTATGCAGGCAGCTCTTCCTCTCCGTCTGGGTACAGTAACAGATTTCATGAGGCTGCATCTCACAAATTCTCCGGCACTGAGACGCCTTTGGAGGCCGAACATTGGTTGATTCGCACTGAGCAGTTGCTTTTGGTAGCAAGAGTTGCAGATGCTGACATAGTGGATGTGGTAGCCATCTAGCTAGTGGACCTGGCTCACATTTGGTGGATGTCCGAGTCCATAAGACTCGAACAACCGATTACTTGGGCCACATTCACTAGGAGCTTCTTAGAGAAGTTCTTCCTTAGCAACACTCTAGTGGAAATGGAGCAACAGTTCCTGGCCCTAAAACAGGTTGGTCATTGTTCTATTATTAGAATTTTGTTACATATTGTCCATTCAACGTTGTAACATGCGACTTTCTTGAAACAGGGCACTAGTTGTAACATGAGACTTTCTTAAAACAGGGCTCCAGGTCTGTGGATGAGTATGGAGCAGAATTTACCAGACTTAGCCACTTTGCTGCCATTCCTGTGGCGAACGAAGGTGACAGGGCTCATAGATTCACACTGGGACTTGAGCGAGAGATTCGGGTGCAGCTCATTTCCATTCGCTTATGTACTTATGCTGGAGCTCTTGTGGCAGATCGAGCTCAGGAGCAGGCTCGTGGTGGGTTGGATCCTCCCCAGCGGACTGTTCCACACTTTGTTGTTGCTAGGCCTTCTGGTGGGCCTATTCGGAGGCCTGTCCCATCCCATCCTGTCAGGACAGCTCCTTACTTTCCTGCGGGTCCTCAGAGGGTTAGTTTTTGCGACTTTTGCCGACTTTCTGAGCATGAGCGCAAGAACTGCAGACGTGCCAATCGCCGCTATTTTGGATGTGGTGATCCTGATCATAAGTTGAGGGATTGCCCGCAGCAGAGGATGGCTTTTTCAGCCAGGGGTCTAGTTCAGCAGGTAGCCCCAGCTCATGGTCCTGTCAGGCCACCACTTCCTCCTCAGCGCCAAATTGTCAATCAGAGGACAGCTGCCCCCATGAGAGGTGAGACTTTCAACCTGACTGCTGCAGATGCTGAGTCAGCAGAGGGTGTTGTTGCAGGTATATTTTGTTGTTTTTTTCTTATTGTTATTTTCCTTTACTTCTTCTTTCTCTTGCATTATTCGTTCATGTTATCTTCTGCATTGTGTTTTCCTCACCCTTGTTCAACCATTTTTTTCCCCTTATCTTTTGATTCTATCTTAGGTGTTGTCCTTATTTGCTCTTTTCCTGCTGTTGTTCTTTTTGATTCTGAGGCAACCCATTCCTTCATCTCTTCTCGGTTCGTGGCTCGCCATCAGTTGGAGTGCAGCATCATGTCAGAGGATTGGAACATTGTGACAGGTGGCGGAGTTGTCATTTGTTCTCGGGAGTGCAGGCAGTGTCCCGTGATTATTGGCTGCACATATTTCAAGGCCGACCTAACTGTAATTGGGAATTCAGGATTCAATGCTATTCTTGGTATGGATTGGTTGGGTAAGTCCCATGCCATTATTGATTGCCGTGCCAAGAAAGTTGTAATCCGGATCCCAGGTCGCGCAGAGTTTGAGTTCCATGTCGGGGAGATGCCCCTTGGCCGAGTTGAGACTGCAGTCGATCAGGAGGTTTGTGCAATGGAATTGCATTCAAGCTGTGAGGCTGGGCCTCTAGTAGTGTGGGATTTCCTGGATGTTTTTGCAGAGGAGTTTCCTAGCTTACCCGCTAAAAGGGATGTGAAGTTCGGTATTGAAGTTCAGCCTTGTACGGTACCGATATCGAAGAGTCCCTAAAAGATGGCACCGGTTGAGTTAGCAGAGCTTAAGGTGCAGATTCTGGAGTTGCTGGATTTGGGTTTCATCAGACCCAAGGTTTTGCCGTGGGGTGCTCCAGTCCCTTTTTGTCAACAACAAGAATGGTAGTCGTCGACTGTGCATGGATTATCGGGAACTAAACAGTGTTACGGCGAAGAACTGGTATCCGTTGCCCAGGAACGATGACTTATTTGATCAGTTGAGTGGAGCAGCTATTTTCTCGAAGTTGGATCTTCGTTCCAGGTATCATCAGATCAAATTTAAGGCAACTGATGTACAGAAGACTGCATTCAGGACCAGATATGGGTACTATGAGTATCTTGTGATGCCATTCGGGGTCACGAACGCGCCAGCTGTATTTATGAGTCTTATGAACAGGGTCTTTTCTTAGTTCCTGGATAGATTTGTGGTGGTCTTCATTGATGACATTCTGGTATATTCTCAGAATCGGGAAGATCATGTTGAGCATCTTAGGTTGGTTATGCAGACTTTGAGGGAGAATCAACTTTATGGGAACTCAGCAAGTGTGAATTTTGGCTCGACACGGTCACTTTCTTGGGGCACATTATCTCGGGAGATGGTATTTCTGTAGATTCGACCAAGGTTGAGGCTGTGAATGATTGGCCAGTTCCCAAGTCAGTTTCAGAGGTGAGGAGTTTCCTCGGTCTAGCTGGCTATTATCGAAAATTCGTTCAAGATTTTTTGAAGATAGCAGGATAATTGACGAAGCTGAATGGGAAGGATCATAAGTTCTATTGGTTTGAGGCTTGCAATAAGGCTTTTGCTGAGTTGAAGATGCCAATGTTGACTATTCCAGATGGTTCAGGAGGATTTGTAGTTCACTGTGATGCTTCTGGTAAGGGTCTTGGAGCAATTCTAATGCAGAAGGGCCGAGTCATTGCTTATGCATCGAGGCAGTTGAGGCCGCATGAAAAGAAATATCCGACTCATGACTTGGACTTAGTGGCAGTGATCTTTGCTTTGAAGATGTGGAGAAATTATTTACTTGGAGATGAGATCTTTACAGACTACAAAATTCTCAAGTACGTCTTCACCCAGAAGGAGTTGAACATGAGGCAAAGACATTGGTTGGAACTTATGGCCAATTATGACATCAGTTTGCAATACCATCCTAGTAGAGTGAATTTGGTTCTAGATGCTTTGAGAAGGAGACCGGAAGTTATGTTCCTAACTCAGCAGAGGAAGTTGGTTGAGCTGATGCGGAGGTTGGAGATGGATGTGTTTTTGCCGAGTTCTGGTCGAAGTCGTTTGGTTCTCCAGCTTCAGTTGTCTCTTCTCTTGTTGATCAGATCAAAAAGGCTCAGGCTGGTGATGTGCAGTTGCAAGGTTTCAGGGCAGAGGTTGAGTCTGGTTCCCAAACGGATATGGTTATTCATGCTGATGGATCACTTCGTTTTGGGTCCAGGTTGTGTGTCCCGAAGGGTGAAGTTCGTCATAGGTTGCTTGAGGAAGCCTACTAGTCATCGTATTCTATCCATTCTGGAGGTACTAAGATGTATCAGGACTTGAAGCTTCATTTCTGGTGGCATGGTATGAAGAGGGCTATGGCTCGGTTTGTATCTCAGTGTTTGATCTGCCAGTAGGTAAAGGCAGAGCATGAAAGAACTGCCGGACTTCTTCAACCGCTTTCCATTCTGGAGTGGAAATGGGAACACATCACTATGGATTTTGTGACAGCTCTGTCGAGGAGTCCTAAGGGTCATAATGTCATTTGGGTGATTATCGACCGACTGACGAAGAGTGCTCACTTCTTTCCCTTCTGTGTCGGACAGTCTACTGAGAGCCTAGCTGAGAACTACATGCAAGAGATTGTCAGACTTCATGGGGTTCCAGTCAATATTGTATCCGATAGGGATACGAGGTTCAGATCTCAGTTTTGGGAGAGTCTTCAGAGTAGTTTGGAGAGTAAATTAAAGTACAGTACAACTTTTCATTCCAGACTGATGGACAGTGGGAGAGGACCATCCAGATTCTTGAGGACATGTTGAGGTCCTGTATGCTGCATTTCGGTGGATCATGGGAGGACCATTTGCATCTTGTAGAGTTCTCGTACAATAACAGCGTTATGGACAGAAGTGCAGATCAGGCCAGTCTTAAAGTTGCACCGTTCGAGGCACATTATGGGCAGAAGTGCAGATCACTAGTGTGCTGGGATGGCATTGGTGAGAGGAAGTTGTTGTGTACGGAGTTGGTCACCAAGACAGTTGATGCGGTGACTCAGATTAGGAAGTACTTGCAGGCAGCTCAGAATAGGGAGAGGCAATGGGCTGATGTCCATCGGAGTGCTTTGGAGGTTGAATTTGGTGACCCTGTTTTTCGAAAGGTATCGCCTCAGCGCGGTGTCATTCAGTTTAGTGGTGGGGGCAAGCTCAGCCCTAGGTTTATTGGACCGTTCGATATTGTGGAACGAGTAGGCAAGGTGGCCTATTGTCTTGCATTGCCGCCAGCTTTATCAGGAGTGCATGATGTTTTCTATGTCTCACAACTCAGGACTCATATCCGAGATGAGAGCCACCTGATCGACTATTCTGAGTTGACCGTTCGACCGGATTTGACTTGTGAGATTCCGTTAGTTGCTATTTTGGATCAGCAGGAGAAAGTGGTTAAGAACAAGGTCATCAAGCTGGTTCGGGTTTCTTGAAATCCTCACTCACTGGGTAGAGTCGACTTGGGAGCTGGAGGAGAAGATTCAGCAGACGTTTCCTCATCTATTTGAGTAGCTTTTGTTTTGTTCATTCTTTTCTTTTCGGGGTCACCCTATGTATCTTTTGTTTGAATTTCGAGGACGAAATTCTTCTTGTTAGGTGGGTAGGATTTATAACCTCTGTTTTCATTTTCTGTATTTTTTAATGTATTTTTTTGTGTATTTATTCTCATTGTATCTCGTTTGGACCATATATTGGATCTTCCTTTTCAATATATTTATTTTTTTGATGTGTCGTCTTCTTAGTTGAGTTCTTGACTCTATTGTCCCCTATTATTTCATCTTTGTTTGATCGAGTTTGTATTTTTTTATCCTTATTATTCAATTGTTCGTGCCTTATTTTATTTATCCAATTTGTGCCCATCTCATTTCTATTTGGATTTATTTCTAACCATACCCAAAAATCCACTACCCAATTTAAAACCCTTTGACCCATTATATATTACTCAACCCGAAACCCAACACACCTAACCCAAATCCCCTGTTCACCGAACATCCCCTAACCCATTACATTTCACCCAAACCCTATAACTACCTATCCTGTACCTGTTACCCATTACATCTGCAACCCGTTTACACCCCTATACCTACCCATTTGCACACTGAAACCCTAAAAACCCAAACTCTTATTTATATACCCACCTATTCATCCCCCCTAACTCCATCTAAACCCTAGCCGCTTCTAAACCCATCACTGCATCTCTCCCGAGCTCCCTGTGCTTCGCCCTACACCACGGCACCCGATCACCTCATCCCCTACCTCCTCTTCCTTGCCGTGACCAGCAGCAGCACTCCCGCTGTGCTGCCCTGCTCCTTCCATTACGATGCCAACACCCCTCAGCAATGCGACCCCCTGCGCTGCTCAACCCCGACGCTGCCTTCAGCCTCGCCCTGTGCCCTGTGCCCTGTCGTCGACATCGACAGCCCCGGAGCTCTTCTCCTCCTCCTCTTGCTCTTCCGATGCCAGCACCCCTTGTGCTTCCCCGTCGTTTCCGCTATCGTTTTCTCATCTGTCTCCCCCGCTGCCTTCTCTTGGTGTGTGTGTGATTCTGTTGTGCTCGTGGTTCGTTATTCGTGATTCGTGGTTCGTGTTTTGGTGTTCGTCATTGAGTTCGTTCCCGGGAATCTCATTCCATTATTCTCTTTGGATCGTCATTCCTGACATCGTCTCTAAGGCAAGTAACTTGTATTCGTTTCTTTGTGTAATACAAGTACTAAATACCGCATATAGTGTAGTTATGTTGTAGAGACAATTCTTGTACAAAACCCCTATTATATCTTGTCTCTATTGTGTTGACTCGCCTGTAGTTGCCTCATTATACACATGACATGAAATAACTTAGGGATGACCACTTCTTGTTGGATACATGCATGTTGTTCGTGATTCATGACTTGTTGTGTGTTCTTGTATGCATGATGTGTTCGAGGTAGTATAATTTGTTGTAGACATGAAAAATACCTTATACCATGTTGCTTGGAGATCTAGTACACCGTATCTCACGTTTGGTTATGTTTTGGATGAGTTTCGTATGATCTAGTTGATTTTGTGCATGAAGATTATTTTCTGTTTTGTCGGTCCCCTGTTTTTTATCAGTATTTTAAACCCAATTAAGGTCAATGTATGAAAATTATTTGTGAATATGAATTATAGAGAATTATGTTTACTTTCCAGATTTTCTGACAGATCTTAGTTTCGATTTATGAGTTGCGAGTTATGACTTTTTACTGCAAATGTATTTAAAATTCCAGATTCAGTTTTATACGAATTCTGTATGGTAATTTATTTTTCTACTGATGTTAAAGAAAATATTGTAATCCAATATTCTGCTGGTTACAAATATACTTGATTGGGATTAACCCCTAATTTTTGTGGATTTAATTAATAACTTTTATATATTATTCTATGCTTGCAAACAACTACTTTATATGAAGAATTTTCATGTTGTTTAGCAAAGAAACATAATTTCAACCTGATTCTATTTACTTTATAAAAACTTTGTGAACATGAATTGTATCCTACTGTATCTATCTTATCACCCTTTTGACGGATCTGGATTTCGATTTATATTTTGTGAGATATCTCTATTTTAGTACTGCGGTGTTTATGATTTCAGATTTACGAAATTTCTGTATTTTACTGCTTTCTGATTTTACTTGACTATTCTATCTATGTTGAAAAATTATGAAATTTTGTTTTCTATTACTAAACATACTAGGGAATACTCCAGTTTTTTTGTGGATTTAATTAGTAAGTTTTTATGCCATTTTCCTATTTATGAATACAAGTTTCTGATTTCTGGTTGAACATGTTTTATGGATTCAAATATGTTTTGAGACTTGTTTTTGTGAAATACCATATGACTTATATATACTTGCTAGATTCGGCTGGGGGTCTATTTTCTAGATCTTCTGAAGGATCCTGATTTTCATGTTTGTGGCAATGGGAATCCCAGATTTGGTGCAGTACTGTCTTACTGTCCTGAACTAGAATTCTCGTTGTCCTAATCTATTATGAGTTGTCTTTCACCTGTATATGTTTATCCTCTAACCTGAACCTGTTACATGTTCATACCATGTTATTCTTGCCATGTTTTGGACATGCACATGCCTATCTGATAATAATAATAAGAAACTAAGCTGAGGTTTAAAGGGAAAGATTTAATAGTGGAAAATACAAAGACGTGTACTCGGAATATGATTCATAGATCCTACTTGGTTATTTGGAGCTTGATATTTGGTTATTTAGAGTATGATATTTGGTTATTTGGAGCTTGGTATTTGGTTATTTGGAGCTTGATATTTGGATACTTGGAGCTTGATACTTGTTACTTGGAGCTTGTCCCTGTGTATACTGCCCTCTATGATCCACTATGAAATCTAAACGAAATTGTTTAAATGTAGCAACCATGTGCTAAAAGTTTGGGACGCTTGAAGTGCATCCTAGATAATAATAAATACAAGACTTGAACATGATCACTTGACATTTGCTACCTGTTACTTGTACATGATGCTTGATTTTTTGTCACTCAACACTTGTTACTCATTTACTTGACCTTTGTTACACGTTTACTTGATAATCGACACTTGTTACTCGTTACTTGTTTACATGATACTTGTTTACTTGACCCTTGTTACACGTTTACTTGATACTCGACACTTGTTACTCGTTACATGTTTACATGATACTTGTTCACTTAACACTTGTTACATACCACTTGCACTAGTTGTTCTATTTTGTTGTCATGTCTATTCCATGCTATGTTTGCATCCGCTGTTACTCTATATTTGTTTTTTTTCTCTCTGCTTGTGCCTGCACTACAAGCGGCCCGTAACGTGCATTGACGGGCATTTTGCTTATCTTTTTTTTTCCTGCAATTTGTTAAATTGCAGATATTGGAGATCAGCTACCAGATGGAGTAGGTGATTTGATATTTTAGTTGCTGGAGTTCTTACTTTTGTTATTATTATTATTATTTCTTGTTGCTTATCTTGAATAATTGTATTTGTTACTTGGATTATTTTGTATTGGGCAATGTGACCCAGAATTATTGACTTGTTTCTAGGTCTGGTTCATTTGAGATTATTATATTTTGTTTCAAGTAATCCTGTTGGTATTTTTATTCATATATGCATGCGTGGTTGACTTATCTTGCTTCCTACTCTGGTTATTCTTTTGCTTGTTGTAAATATCCGGACAGCTTATGGATGATGAAAATTATTCGTTGGACTTAGTCACGTATCCGTATTCTGTATCTTCTTCTTCGGAAGCGGGGTGTGACATTTAATCTTCCATCCATTGATAATTTATGTTATCATCATACAATCATCTATCATCCATACTACTAAACAAATCATCATATTTAACATACATAGATCAACAAGAAATCAAATATATGTCACTCACCTCAATAAAGAAATCAACCGAATTAATAAAAAATAAGAAAAAGCTCTTCTTTTTGAAAAAATCCAAGATCCTTGCTTCGAAACTCCAAGAAATTAATAATAAAAAATATTTCTTTTGTTTTGTGCAGAGGGGAGGCGGATGTAGCTGTCAATAAATAGCCGGGATCCTGATTTAATTAGGGTTCTATGAGTTTTATAGAAACATCCCTCAATAATTTATTCTTTAACATATATAGACCTTTCTTTAATAAACTACTTAAATAAGTTAAATAAATTAAAATAAAACCAAAGCCCATTACTACTGAGTTAGCCGGCCATCAAGCATACTCCAAGTGGTAATTTTGCACAAAAATCCCTCTCTTGTAATATTTGCAAATATGTCATAAAATATTCCTAAAAGTACAGAAAATTCAGAATTATTTTCTTCTAATAAATATTAGATTTTACAAATAAAATTTATGACTTTTAGTTTCCAAGAAAAATATTTGCACAAGGTCCAACTTAAATTTTATATTTGCAAAAATACCATATTTGTTTAAATCTTTTCCAAATCAATTCCAAAAATATTTTAAATAAATTTTATCTTCAATGATGACCATGGCCAGCCCAAAAAGTAGCAGAAACGAATTTTCATTATTTGTTTGAGATCGAATTGGCTTTTTACATAAAAGCCCCTCTCTTTCAAAGTATTTATAAAAAATAGTTTCTTTAAAAAATAGTTTCTTTATGATGAAAAATCTCAAAATTTAGGATATACTCAATTATAAAAAGGAGAATTTATTCAGAAATTTAAAAGTGGAGATCTGAAACAAAAAAATATTTGCACATGTCAAATCGACAAATTCATAAAATAGCCCAATTCATTCAAATAAATCTGGAAATAAAAATATCATAAATAAATGAGAAAAATCAATCATTAACCAAAAAGTTGTAAGAATTCAAAATTTCCTAATTTTGCACGTGTGTTGCACATGCAAAATTGCAATTTCAAACAAGTAGTCAAATTAGTCAACTTTACCAATTTAATATTATTTAATAAAGCAAAATAAATCATTTTATTTTGCGAGGTGGTAAATCAGCAACCGTCGGAATCAGATTATAGTGGTTAGTCAACGATCCAGATTCAATCTCAGGAGCTCTAACCGGCAAATATCAATGGTCAGATTTTTAGTAGCTTCCGTTAAATAAGAACTCACTGTCTGTTTGTTCCCACACCTAAATAAGCAGCAACATTAAGTAATAGATTGTAAAAGAAATTGGAAAATAAAGTAAATTGGAAATGATAAAGAGGAGCATAGTAAATAGATGCTTAAATTATTAATAAGCATAGTAAGCAAAATTTATTAAAGTAATAAGAAGTAGAATGATTAAAATTGTAAACAAAATTAGTATTATGTATTACGAGATAAAAACGAAGTAGCAATTTAAGAGAATACCGTTGGATAAAAATTCAAAAAATATGTTAGTGTTGAATTCAGTTAAAGTGTATGAATAATATAAGATAAGTATAAATGAATGATGTATACGAAAAAATAATATTAAACGAATTTCCTTTGTAAAAGTTATTTAATAACTATATATAGGATTTAAAATTGTATATATAGAATAGTGATTAGTATACATCAAAATATTTACAAATTATCAAGTGTAGCAAGAAGTTAACATATAATATTTATACGTAGATAAGTGTGAAAACTATATGACGAAACAACAATACTATAATATGAATGTAATAAGCAATTGGAGAAACAAAATAAAGTAGTAGTAAAAGTGTAATACTATAACACCCCAATTTTTTTTTTGACAAAACTAAACCTCTAAATTCAATTCTATCAATTTCTCGATCACTTTAAACATAAAATAAGATAAGTATATTTCAAATAAAATTTTGGCAGAGTCTCCCCTGAAATTTCTGCCCCGAAACACAAAAGGCTTACGGAATTCTGCTCTAAATTCCGTAGCTCACAACACAGGCAAATATAATCATAGGCTCCCCAGGCCAAAATGAGTAGAATCACACAGGCATTTAAATATCATGCACTGGGGGCCAAACTCATAACAAAATATCAAATAACAAATAAAAACCATAAATTTCTTTGAAAACGAGGTAAAACTTTTGGAAAAACCTTTGTAAAACCTACCACAGGGCCCGGTACACCACAACGAGATGGGTACGGATCAAGAACTTACCATACTACCCCACACTATACTCACTGTCGTCATCCAGGTACTTATACATTCAAATTACAATTTAAACCACAAATTTCACTATTCACCTAACTAATTTTATACAAAAATTTTAAAATAAAAACTCCACCATACAAATCTACGCTTCACCTCTGCACTGCTAAGGACCTGTAATAGTAGGGGATCTAAGGTAGTCCAGAGACTCCCTAATCCCCAAACATTAAGGGGTCAGCCATTTCTGGTGTGAGTATAGTTATTAATCTAATAAATAAATTAAAATGGTATAAAGAAAATAATTTAAACTTACAAACATCAAGTTAAGATGATGCAACCTGAATTCTGAACATAACAACATCACCAATACGATGTTATATCAAATACTTTTCCAACCTGCTTTCAACTATATAATTATCCATAACTTCACACATTTCACTATATGCTTCACATCAACCTCGTATATATCCTTATTTTACATTCGCATAGTATGAATATTTATCTTTCCAAAATTATCATCATAACAGCATTTCGTTATTTATGTGAATATCACCATTTTCTGAATGCATACATCGCACGCATCCAAACAACAATACTATCTACCTCATCATAACATCTCATTACAAGTATTTATTTCATTGTATAACATCATGTTTATCTGTTTTTATTGTTAGGGTTATATACTGAAAGCATCACTTTTGTATTAACTTTATTTCCTTATTCTTTTTGAATGAGAATCATATGGGCATATGTTTGCATATTGTGTTTATTATAATATTAATGCAAGTATCTGATATTCTATAAGGTTGATAATATGGTGTGAGGAGACACACAGAAGATCATATCATCAGTTCCCTATGAAATATATAAATAGTTCACAACCTAGACGGACTTGGACAATCCATTGGAAAGGTTGTAGTGTAATCTGGTATTAGTCTATCTTGTCTATCTTGTCTATCTTGACTATAGGTTTACACTAGTACACTTTGTGTGTATTGAACAGGACCACTTGAGGTTGTTCTCTTTGTAGTGACTACAAAAGAGAACAAACACCTCTGTTATTATGGATGCTCATGCTCTTAATCCAGATATAATAACAGACATGTATATGCAGTGTGCATTACTTTGACTCATAAAAGAGTGAGATTCATTATGGATCAACAACCTCTATGAATTGGGTAATAGCATTGTATGTATGATGGGCTGTTGATTGTAAAAAAAATCCATGTCCCGATACGTCGGGTTGATAATGTCCTCTTAAGGAGCTCATAAGGATTGTCATGTAAATCCTGCAGGTGGATTACATCCGACATGACAAATAAAGTTGAGTGGTACTACTTAAGGATAAAAGATGTTGATCAATATAGTTGTCAGTAACATAATTTGATCGACGGACATTCGATATTTTAACATGGGGAGCTGAACGAGCATATAATAAAAGGAGCCCATAAATATAATTTGGGATTAGGAAGGTAGTGCAACAATAGCTCTTTAGTGGAACGAGCTATTGTTAATGGGCCTGGGTTGTGTGTTCGGACTGAACACAGGATACCCAGATTCGTTAGGAGACCTAACCCTAATTTCTCCTCATGGTCCCTGCCGTAGCCTTATATATATATCCTCTATTCTCTGGCCGTCACATGATTATCAGAGATAAGAAGTTTTCTCTAAATTCGTGATTCACGTAAGGAGAGAAAGAGAGGTCAGCCAAGGAGAATAAAGGTTGGTAGACCGTCGCCCACACGACGTCCAACCCGAGGAAGGAATACGTGCAGAAGATCTTGGGGTCGCTGACGGCTCGAAGTTGCTAGAAACTATCGTCTTCTTCTCATCGCAGGTATAATTCGTGAACCCTAGATTCTGCTATAAAGGGTTAGATCACGTATTAAATCTGTTAAGCTTCTATGATCGATACGCACACCAATCCGTGGTCCTGGGAATCATCGCAGTTCCATCATTTATAACATCATAAACATATGCATTCATTCCTAGAATATCGCACTCATTTATGTCGTATAACACGAACATCACATTTCATTTCACTTTGCGAGGTACTTGCATTTCATCACATCATTAACACATCACTAATTAGAATGCTTATTCTCATTGCATCAAAAGCATGGTTTATAGCTCATTCTTATCTCATTATATCACTTAGTTACTACTCAATCATATTGAGAATTAAACTTACTACTCATTAACACTTCACCAACCATGCATGCATAATTGAAACATAATACCAACTCAGATTCTGGATGCTAATTGTTTTCGGTTTATGCAGACTATGGCTCGCAGAGGTTCTACTTCTCAGTCTCAGGCTGATCCGATTGAGGCTGTCACTGCTGTGCTTGAGCGGCTGATTAATCAGCAGCAAAACCACAGTGATCTGGTGATGGCTGCACTTGAAGCTGCTCGGGTTCTGCCTCCTGTTGCGCCTATGCAGGCGACTCTTCCGCCTTGCCCAGGGACTGTTACGGACTTTATGAGGCTGCATCCCGATCGTTTTTCCGACACTGAGACGCCTTTGGAGGCTGAAAGTGGCTGATCCGGACCG
The DNA here is from genome assembly GCA_017893485.1 of Hemerocallis citrina. Classification (NCBI taxonomy): domain Eukaryota; kingdom Viridiplantae; phylum Streptophyta; class Magnoliopsida; order Asparagales; family Asphodelaceae; genus Hemerocallis; species Hemerocallis citrina. Next base: position 56,085,510 of record CM030367.1, on the reverse strand, counting down.
AGCATTTGTTGGCAGCAGCTCGCGTTGCAGAGGCTGGTCGGGTGGATGTCGTTTCCATCCAGCTGGTAGATTTGGCTCACATCTGGTGGATGGCTGAGTCTGAACGTCTTGAGAGGCCTATTGCTTGGGCTACTTTTACTCGGGGATTCTTGGAGAAGTTCTTTCCCAATAGTACTCGGATTGAGATGGAACAGCAATTCCTGGCCCTAAAACAGGTTAAGTCTTTGTTCCATTTTGGATTTATTACAATATTGCATGAACAATTATGAATGTGGTAACATGGACTTTCTTGCCACAGGGTTTCAGGACAGTGGATGAGTATGCTGCTGAGTTTACGAGCTTAGCCGCTTCACTGCCGTTCTTGTGGCAACCGAAGAGGATAGGGCTCGCAGGTTCACAAATGGGCTTGAGCAGGATATCAAGAGGCATCTGGTCTCTCTTTGACTGTGTACTTATGCTGAGGCCCTTGAAGCAGCTCGAGCTCAGGAGCAGGCTCGTGGTGATTCATCCTTTTCTCAGCGGACTGTTCTGCATTCTGATGCTAGGTCTTCTGGTGGTCCTGCTCGGAGGCCTGTCCCAACCCATCCGGTCAGGGCAGCTCCGTATCCTTCTGCTGGGTTACCGAAGTGTTGTTTTTGCGACTTCTGCCAGATGTCTGGGCATGAGCGTAAGAATTGTTGGCACATCAACCGTCGGTACCTTAGGTGTGGCGCCGCTGATCATGCAGTGTGAAATTGTCCCCAACCATTTCAGAGGATGACTATTCCAGCCAGGGGTCCTGACCAGCAGGCAGTTCCAGCTTATGGTCAGATCCAGCTTGTAACCACCTCCACCACAACGGCAAGCCTATGGTCAGGGAGCTGCAGCTCCTGGGAAAGGCCAGGCTTATAACTTAGTTTTGGAGGAGGCAGATCCAGCAGAGGAGGATGCTCCAGGTATATTGTGTTTTGTTTTATTGTTGTTCTATTGTTTCATTGCTTTATGTATTTCCCTGCATTCTTTTCTTATACCCTTCCATGCAACAACTGTTATTTGATATCATCGTTATTGGATGTTCAACTCCTTGATTTCTTGATTCTTCCGTCTTATTCAGTCATCCTCTTTGATTGATTTCTTTTTGGGTATGAATTCATTCTTTTCGTACCCATATCCCTCTGATTTTGGTGCCATCCATTCCTTTGCTATTTTCTGCTTGGTTCATCTGTCGGCATCACTAGATGCTATTGGCAGAGTCTTTCCGATCAGAGTGGCGCAGCGGAAGCGTGGTGGGCCCATAACCCATAGGTGTTATTATCTTTATCATCATCGTGTAAGAAATTACACCATGGCCCGTGTTATTATCGTTATCGTCATTGTGCAAGAAATTTTCTCAATAGCCCGTGTTATATTGTTATCGTTATCATACCCAGTTCATGAACTGTAGAATCTGCCACTATAGTCTAAACGAAATTGACTGTATAAATCGAACATGTGGTATGGAACATATGGAACACAGTAGTGTGTGGATTTGTTAGGATTTAAAATGATTAATAGACTTAAGAATTTGAATCACATCGACATTGCATATTATTCATCATTGTTCTGTTGATATCGAATATTGGCTTAGTGTTATTGAAATTGATCATTGAATATTGTTATCGACTATTGAATCATTGTTTATAGCTATTACATCGATTATCATGATATTGATTATTGCTATTGTCCCATGTTGTTGATTCTGATTGATCAATTGAATTCACTGTTGTATCGTTATTCCATTGTTCCTTGTTTTCTCCACTTGTTGTCCCTGACTTGCTCTAAGGACAATTTTTCTTCTCCTTTTAGATCAAGTGTTCACAGGTAATGTAGGAGAATTGCCTGCTAGAATTGGAGAACAAACTTTCTAAAGAATTATTGCTTTATAATTGAATGTTATTTTATTGAACTTATTGTATTGAGACTTAGTACTATCGTTTTCAGATTTATTATTGTATTGGGCTTATGACCCAGATTTTATTATTTGTTTTTAGACGTTGGTTTATTGTATTTGGATATTTCATTTTGCTTCATTCCAAATATTATTGTTCATGAGATTATTGTTGTTTCCTGCGCAATTATTCTATATTGATTATATTATTGAGTTGATTGGATAAACTGCTTATGGGTGACGTTAGTCATTCGCTGGGCCAATGTCATATACTCGTATTCTGTATTTTTGGAAAACAGGGCATGACATATAATATAAAAGAAACATACATAATAAATTCATAATTAACTTATTCCCACAGTAGTAACAAACGAAATATGAAATAATGGTAAATAAAGTATAAAACATCAAGTGAAACTAAGCTAAGTATCAAGTGTAGGAAAACAGAAAACATCATGCATAATACAAGTCAAGAAAACACAAATGCAGTATGATGAATCTCTAATACAAACTTGTCAAATTCTATGCATTCCATACTACATTGGTCCGGTGCAAGCCCTTAGCATTCTCCACTTTATAGGGTTAAATTCCTCGTTATGCAACTAGTCCTACCATGGTGATAGAAATAAGATCTAGAATACTCTGCGAATAGGCCTAACAACCCTCGACGCGCAAGCATCATGTAAGCATAGCTCTAATACCGGAGAATCACCTCCCTATCGTGTACTCCACGAATAGGCTTGGCGACCCTCGACATGCAAATATATAGTACATCCCGTGAATAGGTCTGCCGACCCTCGACAGCGAATGCACCGTATGTTCTGTGATAGGCACGCCGACCCTCGACACACGAACATACCAACTGTCCTCTAGGGACACAACAACACATAGTCCTGGAATACATCTGTTGGACTAACAACAGAGCTAATACTTACATTTCCCAAGTTCTATCGCATCTCCACTAGTGCCTTAAGAAAACTCCTTTAAATCAAACAAATCCAAATCTATCCAAATACCCACAAATTTCTAGAAGTAAAACTGTGAGATTATACCTCTTAAATAACTGAGTTTCACATTTTTGAAGTCACAGAAAAATAAAAAACCATTAACCTCTCAAAATCCATATATAATTCACTTTCTAAAGCCATAGAAATATGAGTTAAACTCTATTATAAGCAAAATGTAAATCTCTGTAAAATACAATAATCTATAGCAAAAACTTCATCTAAAATAGTTGATCAATAATCCATAAGTGAGAAGAAATAATCGTTCAAGAAAATAATGAAACTCAACAAAAGCAATCAGAAGCACAGCTGACGGTCGACTATCATGCTGGTTCAAAAAAAGACGGTCGACTGTCAAGCTAAAAATCCAAGAAAATCCAAGACTGACAGTCGACCGACACTTAGTGTGTTAAATGGGTGCGGTCGACTGACAAGTTAAAAAAATGCAGCTTTAATATTCGTGCACCTCTCAATTGATACATGGTTCGTAATCTTTAAAGCATGAATTTGTGAAATAAAAATCCTGAGATGATCAAATACAACTTATTTAACATACTGGAGTTTATAAATCAAATCAAACTCTCGACAAATTCACAAAAGAGCAAATTTCAACAAAATCTTCAAATCAAGGAAATATATGTATATATATTTGGATATATGTGTATATGCATCAGTAACTTCATCAAAATTCATCGTATATGAGTAGTATAATGTTCAATTCAATCTCAGTATCAATATAATTCAAAGATTCACTTAAAAACATCACAAAACTCAAAATCCAAGTTTTCGGCTGAATACCATCATACCCGAAATGAACCCCATTTCAAAACATCCAAACTAGATCTTTTGATTCCCAAAGCTCTCTTACCAATTGATTAAACATATATACAACTAATTAAAATAAATTTTCCCTTGAGTATATGGATCTACAACATTCATTTATCAAGTTCCATCCAATTAAAACATCGAAACAGGGTGTATACATACACACACAGTAAAGATCCATCTTTATTCACTTTATGCATCATAAGTCTTACAAGTCATTATATATCATCAATTCAGTAAAAACATGAAGCAAACAACGTACTCATGATTCCTACTAAGTTCTTAACATTCTTAAGTAATCTATATAGAGATTTTATTCATCCATTGCATATCATCCATGAAAAGCTACCCTTTTAATTTTCCAACCATCGATATAGTCAATATATCATCATGCAATCATCTATCATGCATTCTACTAAACAAATCATCATATTTAACATGCCTAAAACAAAATGAAATCAAACATATGTCACTCACCTTATTGAAGAATCAACCGAAGTAATAAAGAATGAGAAAAAGCTCCCCCTTTTGCAAAAATCCAAGATCCTCGCTTCGAAACTCCAAGAAATCAATAATAAAAATATATTTTTTTGTTTTTTGCAGAGGAGATATGGCTCTAGTGCTACCTATATTGGTCGAAATCCAAATTTTTAGGGTTTTGAGAAGATTTTCCAAAATATTCATTTAAAATATATCTTTATATATATCCTTTGTACTAGGTAATTAGACTAACCAAATTAGTTGAGATTTAAAACAAAATAATCCTCTCCAGATCTGGCCGGCATCCACAACAAACCAAAAAACATTTTTTTGTAATTTTTGCCTCCAGTGCAAATTTGCAAAAAAAAACCCTTCTTTAGTAAATTAGCAAAATAAACCAAATCTATTAGAACAAAATTTAAAATATTTACCTCTGAGTTGGCTAGCCATCATGATCAGCGCAGAAAACTAAAAATTTGGAGTTTTTCCGCCAAGTGGTCATTTCGCACAAAAGCCCCTCTTCTTTTAATATTTGTAAACATGCCATATAAATATCAAAAAAATACAGAAAAATCATAAATAATACCTACTAACAAATATTAGGTTTCCCCAAAATATTTTCTGACATTGAGTTACCCAAGAAAATATTTACACGTGTTTTGCACGTGCAACAGGATAAATTTCAAAAAAATATTTATTAAATCACCAAAAATTACTTTAATTCATTTATTAATCCCAAAAACATTATTTAAAATTCTAGGGTGTTACATCACTCCTGCAATACCCCAGATAAGATAATACTTTGTGTACATATATATATGAATGTTGTAGTGTGATTAATTTGCTTGATTGTTCGTGTGGATGGTTGCGTACATGGTGGTGCACGAGAGCGAGAGAATCGACACTAGTACATACACTAGTTTTGAGTGTGATACATTTGCAAATATTTAATTGTGTGTTACTACAATGGATATTTTTGTCATGCACTCAAATCCCACCTCTCATCTCTCATCCTCCATGATCAATGGCTAAAAAAAATTCAGCCATGCAAAATATCTCCTTCAAAACCATGAGGTAGAGCACTTGTTTTGGAGAATACAACCATGCCACCCCACCCCCCCACCCACCCCCCCACACCACACCCCCCCCCCCCACTTATATGTCTGGCCACCCCCATTGCACCCCTCACTCTTCTCACTCATTGTAAACCCCTCTCTTCACTCTCATTTAGTTTTGAAATTTTTAGAAAAAAAAACAGAGAAGGAGAGAGTGAAGGAAAACAAGAAAAGAAGATCTAGAGCTTTTGAGGAGGATTAAAGGATGAAGGCCAAGCTATTCTCATCTTCTCAAACTATACTCAAGGGTGGTGAGTTCTCTAAACCTTGTTCTTGTTCTTCTTGTTTGATTTTTCTACATGAAATGAGGAATAGTAGTATGAGGATAATTGATTAGAACTAGTTTGTTTAGAATATGAAACTGAAAAAGAAAAACATGATCTGCATGCTATATTCCCAAATTTGCAGAGAGCAATATAGATGGAATTTGATCATGAAATTTTATAGAATGATCTTATGCATATTTATAAGCTACATGACTTATTTCAGTTTTTTTTTATATTTTTTGGTATTTTAATAAAATTAATTTTCATGACTGGGTCGTAAGGTAGAGACTGGTTCTGTCTATTGTAAAACCTGAACTTGTGAAAATTTTTAGAATTAATTGATACATGATCTATTTCTGAAATTTTTACGACAATATCATGCTTGAAGCTAGACCCTATAGAAAAATATTTGAATTATTTGGACGACATTTGATGCATGTTCAAAATTAATTAAGTAAGAGTATTCATGACAGTGACTGAAAAACAATAGAACTTTTATACATGATTGCAATAGGTAGAACTGATTGAATACTTGGAATCTGGATGTGATCTTTTATGTATGCTATACATGGTGATGTCTAGTTTCTGAAAATACAAGTTTTATAATCATTGTCCGTGCATGTGATTTATTGTGAGATTTTAAGTAAGCACTGTGCAAAACTTAGTCAGAATTAACACCCTGATAAGATTGTAACTTATGGCTCTGTAAGAGCAGAATTTGAGGAAGTGTACAACTAGGAAGTTATCGTAGACATCATGAGCTTTCCAAAAAGCCTTATGTCGAGAAGTTCTTGTAAGTAGAGTAAAAAATATGATTTTTGCAAGTTGGAACAGAACCCAGATTTTGAGCTATAGGCTCTTTTTGTGTAGTGCATTATATGAAACAATTTGGATTGGTGATCAACTAGGAAGTTTTATAGGACATTCACATATTTTCATAGAACCTGGATTTGTATCATTCCGATGAGCTAGTAGATTTTTATGCTATCAGTAAGGTGCAGCCAGCATACAGGAAGTACACAGGCTGAGAGGGTTGTGAGGCTATTTTGAGCAAGTAGATGATTGAATCCGAGGTGATAATCAACTAGAGAGTTGTAGACTAGGTTCTTAGCTTTGCAGAATGGGCTACAACACCCCAATCCGAGTTATTTTGTCGGAGTTATGACCTTTCTAAGTTTCAGGCAGAAGCACCACAGTTTGGATTAGTCATGATTTTTGACTAAGTGTTAGTACTCTTCCCCTCTTGTGGAAAGAGTTAATAAACTTGTTGTTAGGGATGACTGTTGATCAATACTGGTCTTACTGGTGTCTGACTCCTGTTGAGGGTGTTGTGACTCAAGTTATTCAATAGGGTAGGGTGATACCCTACGTTTATCGACTCTAAGGTTAGAATTTCTGCCAAGGCGTTGGACGTCCGATTGGTGCCATCAAATTGTGTTCATGACAGTTAATAGTCAACGCAGGCCGTGGTGATGGACGAATTCCAAGCTAGGGGAAGTGGCGAGCAGGATATTGTGTCGCCGGAGCCGCGAGTCGATAGGCAAAATTTTGGAAGAAACCCTTTATTTACCTGAATGATTAGAGTGATGTATTAGGTGTATGAACATTGCATTAGTACAAGCAGACCATAGTCGGGTGTTGTACTTTTTCTATCATAGGAATACAGATTTGGTTCTCAGGTTTTGAGTTCACGGGTCTCGTATCTCGATCTGTTAATTCTCAATGACCTGGAGTAAGGAACGGGGAGAGAAACTCCTGTAGGATAGGGGGATTTGACCGTCGAGTCCATCGTGTTCCTATGCAAGTGGGTTTTGTTTTTATATATATATTATCTTGATGTCATGGGTACATGGTTTTGTACTAGAAAGTTTTTCACGGCTTTTTGAGTGAGGTCCGTGCGTGGGTACTAAGTGACAAACGCGTCAACCACTTTAGGGACTGCAGTAACGTACTAGACCGAATGACTACAACCTCCTCAGATACGGTAAATTAAAATCTATTGGGAACAAGATGAGTACAAGAATAGGATGCATGGTGATGGTTCGAATCCCTAAAATTGGAGAAAGACTGCTATTATTGGAGGTGTATGTAGTATGCGATGCATGCATTTCCAAAGTCTTGCTTGCATTAGAATAAGACATGTGATTGATGCATTTAGTTGTTAGATCATGGCATACAACAACACTATAACCCGAATCCATTAAACCCTATTTCACATCACTTTTCTCTTTTGCATATATTATGGTTGTGGTTGCTAGTTTGGAGATCACTGTTATTATCAGCTTTGCGTCAGTCGAAGTACTGACGTTCCCCACCATGTACGTATCCGGAGCTAGTTCACAGGTACCGCAGTGCTCGAGTTGGTCCAACCATCCAATGGACATATTCAAGTGTTATTTGGAAATTTGTAAATCTTGTAAAAATTCTATTGTCCATTATAACACTTGTAATTGTAACAATTATATGGAATACAAGTTTTAATTTCCCTATATTTCTCTGTGATTGTGACTATTTGAAGTTCGACTCCGTGAGTAGTGTCTCAGATTTCCTGTATAGGGATTTGGGGCGCTACAACTCCCTCCTTATAATAGTTCTGTCCTCAGAACTACTACTAATAGGGACCAAACAATATAAGCAAAAGATGCAATCACATAAATGGAAATATAGTTTAAAGAATGTAATCATATAAAAGTAATACCAAAAGAATACAATCATACAAAGAGCTCATGAAAATACTTCTGCATGCGATCCTCCGGCTCCCAAGTAGCTTCCTCAAACTTCTGGTTCCTCCACAATACCTTGACCATAGGTATCACCTTATTCCTAACCACCTGCTCCCAGCGGTCAACAATCTCTACAGGCTGCTCCTTGTACCTCAAGTTCAGCTGTAGTCCTTCGGGCACTTCCGTCAGCCGATGACTCTGATTTGGCACATATTTCTTCAACATCGACACATGGAACACATCATGCACTTGCACCAATTCTTCCGGTAGCTCAAACTTATATGCTATCTTACCAATCCGCCTCAAAATCATGTATGGCCTAATGTACCTTGATGCCAACATGCCTCCTTTTCCAAACCTGATCACTCCTTTAGTTGGAAATACATTTAGAATGACTGCATCCCCAACATCAAACTCCAAGTCCCTTTGTCGAGTGTCTGCATAACTCTTCTGCCGACTCTGAGCCTCGAGCAACCTCTTACGAATCAGTTCAATCTTCTCCGTTGTCTACTGCACAATCTAAGGCCCAAACATCTTCCTCTCTCCAACATTGTACCAACAGACGGGTGTCCTACACTTCCTCCTGTACAGAGCTTCATACGAAGCCATACCGATACTTGCATGGTAACTTTTGTTATAGGAGAACTCAACCAATGCCAAGTACCTTTCCCAACTGCCACCAAAATCCATAACACAAACCCTCAGCATATCCTCCAATACCTGATTCACCCTTTCAGTCTGACCATCGGTCTGCTGATGAAAAGCAGTACTGAAATCGGTTCTGGTACCCAAAGATGCTTGCAAACCCTTCCAAAACCTCGATGTTAACCTTGCATACTGTCGGAAACAATCGACACAGGAACCCCATGAAGTCTCACAATCTCATCAATGTACAGCTCTGCCAGTTTTTCTAACGACCAAGTAATCCTCATAGACAGGAAGTGAGCTGACTTGGTTAAATGGTCCATAATAACCATAACTGGGTCATTGCCCTTCGGACTTCTCAGCAACCCAGTGTTGAAATCTTTGCTGATATTCTCCCACTTCCACTCCGGAATAGGCATTGGCTGTAACAAGCCTCCAGGCCTCTGATTCTCAGCTTTGATCTGCTGGCAAGTCAGACACCTTACCACAAAGTCTACCACATCTCTCTTCATACATGACTAACAAAAGTGTTGTTTGATGTCCATGTACATCTTCATGCCTCGAGGATGCACTGACAACAAGGTACTGTGTGCCTCCTGCAAGATACTCTCCCTCAAATCTGCATTCTTCGGTACACACAACTTCTCACCCATCTATAGAACTCCATCTTGGACATGGAACTTTGATAACTTGCCTTCAGAAACCTGTTGCAACAACATCTGTATTTCTGCATCTGATTTCTGACCCTCCAATATCTGCTCTCTCAATGAAGGCTGCAGCCTCAACTGAGCCAAAGATGCTCCCAAACCCTGCAGTTCAACCTCAATACCTGCCTGATCTAACTATGCTACCAACTCTCTTTTGGTAGTGATCAAACTCGATAGACTGCTCTTCCGACTAAGCCCATTGGCCACCACATTTGCCTTGCCCAGACGATACTTTATCTCAAGACGAAGGTCTTCCAACACTTCCCAACACCTTCTCTACCGAAGATTTAGATCCCTCTGCTAGTAAATATACTTCAAGCTCTTGTGGTCGATATACATGTTGACCTTTTCTTCATACACAATTCCTCCACAGCTTCAATACAAAGATAATAGCTACCAATTCCATATTGTGCATCGGATAGTTCTTCTTATGCGGACGCAACTGTTTCAAACCATATGCAATAACCTTCCCTTCCTGCATCAAGACACAACCCAAACCCCTGAGCGACACATCACAGAAGATATCATAGTCCTTTCCAGCTTCCAGCAAAGCTAAGATAGGCGCAACCGTCAACTTCTCCTTTAGCTCTAGGAAACTCTCCTCACACTTATCACTCCATGTGAAAGTCGCATTCTTTCGAGTCAACCCTGTCAAAGGAACTGCGATCTATGCATAGCCTTGAATGAATCTCCTGTAATACCTTGCTAATTCCACGAAACTCCTGACTTCCTTCACTAAAGTCGGCCTGGGCCAATTCTTCACTGCTTCAACCTTCTGAGGAACGGTGGCTACTCCCTCCTTAGAAAGGATATAACCAAGGAAAGCTACCTCGAACTTCCCATACTCACACTTCGACAGCTTGGCATACAAGTTATGCTCCTGTAACTTCTTCAACACCTCTGCCAAGTGTTTAGAGTGCTCTTCCAACAACTTCGAATATACCAGAATATCATCAATGAATACCACCACAAAGGAATCAACAAACAGACGCAAAATCTGGTTCATCATGTCCATAATCACTGCTGGTGCATGCGTCACTCCGAATGGCATCACCAAAAACTCATAGAGCCCATGACAAGTTCTGAAAGTTGTCTTGCTCACATCTTCCTCCTTAACTCGGACCCGATGATACCCTTATTACAGATCTATCTTCGAAAATAGCTGCTCCCCGCAGGCTATCAAATAGGTCATCAATCCGTGAAAGCAGATACTTGTTCTGAATGGTCACTATTCAACTCCCAATAGTCAATGCACATCCTCATTGACTCATCCTTCTTCTTCACTAACAACTCTGGTGCTCCTCTCGGTGAAGTACTTGGCCTGATGAATCCCTTACTCAGCAGTTCCTCAATCTGCATCTTAACTTCATCTTGCTCTATAGATGCCATCCTGTATGGAGCCTTAGAAATCAGAGAACTTTCCGGCTGAACATTAATACAGAACTCAACATCTCATTGCAGCGGCAATCTCGGCAAATATTCCAGGAATACCGAAGGAAAATCCCTAAAAACTGGATTGCTTCTGACTTCATCTGGAATCATCAACTTAGATACCATTGCAGCCACTTTCGGGTCCTTCTTCCCCTCAAAAGTCACTGTGGGACCTCTTGGTGCCTTCACCAACACCTTTTTCTTCTTGCATTCAATAGTGGCATCATATATTGCCATCCAATCAATGCCCACGATCACATCCACACCCAAGACTTGCAATTCGATGAGATCAATGCCAAATAATCTCCCACTAATCTTGATATCACAGCCCTCATAATATCGATCAGCAACCAATTCTTCCCCTGATGGCATTGCTACTAACAAAACTCTGCCTGAAAATACCTTAGGTTCGACACAAATGTATGTGAAGAACCAGTATCAAATAAAACTTTTGCTTTTATTCCATTAATCAAGACAAATCCTGTTACATGAAGAATGATACTCAAATGTCCAATTTATTCTTAAAAAAAGTTTTACTTAATACATAAAATAAATGAATTTAAAATTCTTGCATACCCTGGATCACATCTTCTGAGTTACCCACATCCTTCTTAGTTAATGCGAACACTCGCCTCTATCTCTGGAATTTGCCTCGGCTTGCACCTTCCTTCTTCAAATGCAGACAGTTTGGTCTGATATAGCCTTTACGAGTACACTGATAACAAAACCGTACCTTAGGTGGTTTGGTGCATGCTGACAGATAGTGGCCTGCCTCTCTACAGTTGAAACAAGTCAAGCCTTGAATTGCGGGTGCCTTCTACTTTGGCCTACTAAACTGGCCCTGCTTCACTGGGAACTTCTTCCTACTCTGACTTGCTGCGACCTCTTGTTACTATTCCAGGTCTCCTGCTTCTTCTGGAACTGATCAATATCTTCTTCTATCATAGCTGCTCTCCTGACCAGCTTATCAAACTTCTTGATACCCAACGGTATCATCCGTGACCTCAAATTCGGCCTCAAGCCCTGCTCGAATTTCTTCGCCTTCTTCACTTTATCAACTATCATCTCTGGTGCATACCTTGATACCTGAGCGAACTTAGTCTCATATTCGTACACTAACATGCTGCCTTGCTGCAGATTTAAGAATTCCGTTACCTTCTTCTCCTGAATATCCAGAGGAAAGAAACGATCCCTGAACTCCTCCAAAAAGCCACCTAAGTCACCTATTGATCCCCAAAATTCCTCTTCACTGACTGCCACTAGACGCCAGCAAGGGGTGGGCATCGGTAGGTATCCGACCTAATATGGAACATCCACCACCGATCCAAAGAATGTCGGTTTTTTAATTTTCTCATCCGCAACCAATCCGAACCTTAATTGGATCGGTTTCCATTCAAGCCGATTAAGCTCAGTTTGGATTGGATTGGATGGTCGTTTTGGCGTGCTACTTTTCATCTTCAACATCATTCATAATTTTGTTGAAATTTAAAAGATCAACTTCAATCAAACTTAAGAAACAACCTGCTTTTTGTTATTCAGAAATAAATTTAAAATGAAGATTCATAAAACCACAAATTGTTAATAAATTTTGCACTAATTGTTTGAGATTATGATGTTTAAATGGGTAAGATAAACTACTTTTTCACTTGCATACTTCTGTAATCTTAGTTTATTATCATAAGAGAAATATTAAATAACCATAGCTAATTGAATTTCAAGTACAATAAAAAAAAGATTTAGATTACAATTTTCACTTGACTTGATTAAAGTAACTACTAAATGTTACATCAATTTCATGATTCTATTATGTTGGGCCACACTATAAATCAAGCATTTCTCAACAACATAACACACATGATTATGGAGAATCAAAACATAGGTAGAACAATTGCTTGGTTTGTATTAAAGAAATTAAAGAAGACTGTTTGTATCTCCAAGAAAATGAGAAATGACTATTTTTATATTCAAGAAATTAAAGGAGACCTATATTTTTTATGGACTTATGCATAGAGGTATGGTCGGTTCGGTTTCATCGGTTATTTGAAAGCCTCATCCAACAACCGAACCGGTCCAGTTGATTATTGAAGATCAAGAACCGAGCCAATCTAAACTCCCAATTGGTTCAGTTAAAAATCGGTCGGTTCGGGTTGGATTGGTTCGGATTGGTCGGTTCGGATAATAGTTGTCCACCCCTAACACCAGCATCCTTTTCTAACTGCATTGTAGCTAATTTCACCTTATTGGCTGCTGGGGTTTCCAAAACCTCGATGACTACTTCCATCAGTCCAATCCAATCATCAGCCTCATTTGGATCAGACTGCCCTTCAAAAATAGGCGGCTTCATCTGCTTGAAGGACTCAACCTGCCCCTTGATTCTGACTCCAAGTAATGTTGGCTGCCATGAATGTGTTCAAGGTCTGATACACCCTGGCAATTTTCCTCAGCCCCATCACCATTTATACCATTCCTGGTTCTGGGTTCTGCCATTATATTGAATACTACAAAATGAAAGAAAAAGTTAGAGCATCACAATACAATTCATACTCACACCAATACCTTATGGTTAAATCTCATTCATGCCTCAAACCATTTCATCTTGTTTTAATCCCATGTGATACTCACACTCTAATATCCACACCTAGGTACTCACGCTCTAATGTCCACCTAGGTTTATTCTTATACCATGTTTATCATTATTATTGAAGCATGCTCTGATACCAAACTCTGTAGTGCCCCAAAGTTCCAATAAATAAATATCAGAATACGTGTCACAATTTTCAGTATCTACCTCAATGTAATAGTAAACATAGCAAAACACAAAAAAAATTTTACTTTTATTACATCAATTCTTTATATAGCACAGCGAAAGTTAAACACTTTGAATTACAATTTGTTTCTTTTTACAACACATTCTTTTACAATTTACATAAGTCATATTTCATTATAACACATGCATCCAAATCCCAAGCTAACGGTACCTACCTGTAAACCTGAGACTAGAGATAACCCTAACCCCCAAAACTACTGGATCAGCCATTAACGGTGTGAGTGACATCAAAGGAAATACAACATAAAAGAAACATGTAGAATAAATTCATAATCAACATATTCCCATAGTAGTAACAAACAGAATATGAAATAACGATAAATAAAGCATAAAACATCAAGTGAAACTAAGCTAAGTGTCAAGTATAAAAAAAGGGAAAACACCATGCATAATACAAGTCACGTAAACATAAATGCAGTTTGATGACTCTCTAATGCATACTTGTCGGATTATATGCATTCCATACAACATAAGTCTGATTCAAGTTCGTATCGTTCTCCACTTTATAGGGTTAAATCCCTCGTTATGAAACTAATCCTACTACGGTGATAGAAACAAGCTCTAGAGTACTTTGCGAATAGGCCTAACAACCCTCGACGTGCAAGCATCATGTAAGCATAGCTCTAATACCAGAGAATCACCTCCCTGCCATGTACCCCACGAATAGGCCTGCCGACCCTCGACGTGCAGTTACACAATACATCCCGTGAATAGGCCTGCCGACCCTCGACACGCTAATGCACCGTATGTTCCGTGAATAGGCCCGCCGACCCTCGTCACGCGAACATACCAACTGTCCATTAGGGACACAATAACACACAGTCCTGGAATACATCCGTTGGACTAACAATAAAGCCCATACTTATGTTTCCTAAGTTCTATCACATCTCCACTAGTGCTTGTCGTTAAGTTGATTATTTTTAATTAAAACACAATCACCCCCCCCCCCCCCTCTAGAGTTGGTGTGCCCTGTCGGACTTAATTGGACCAAAACAATCCCAATGCCTTAATTGGCCAAATCCACAAAATCTTATCTGCGGGTTTACAGGAATTCCACTCAACCTCTAGAGACTCACAAATCAAATATCAACACAAAATCTTTCTTTAAAACCATTAATTCCATAATCAATTCGTTTATATTAAGACAATTCCTTTAAATCAAACAAATCCAAATCTATCCAAATACCGAAAAATTTTCAGAAGTAAAATTCTTAGATTAAACCTTTTAAATAACTGAGTTTCACATTTTTGAAGTCACAGCAAAATCACAAAACCATCAACCTCTCGGAGTCCATATATAATTCACTTTCTAAAGCCATAGAAATATGAGTTCAACTCTATTATAATCAAAATGTAATTTTCTGTAAAATACAGTAATCTGTAGCAAAAACTTCATCTAAAATAGTAGATCAATAATCCATAAGTGCGAATAAATAATCGTTCACGAAAACAAAGAAACTCACCGAAAGCAATCAGCAGCACAGTTGACGGTCGACTGTCATGCTCGTTCAAAAAACGACGGTCGACTGTCAAACTAAAAATCCAAAAAAATCCACGGTCGACATTCGATCGACACTTTGTGTGTTAAATGGGTGCGGTCGACTGACATGTTCAAAAAACTCAGCTTTAATATTCGTGCACCTCTCAATTGATACATAGTTTGTAATCTTTAAAAGCATGAATTTGTGAAATAAAAATCCTGAGATGATCAAATACAACTTACTTAACATACAAGAGTTTATAAATCAAATCAAACTCTCGACAAATTCATAAAAGAACAAATTTCAACAAAATCTTCAAATCAAGGAAATATATGTATATATATTTGGATATATGTGTATATATATGCATCAGTAACTTCATCAAAATTCATCGTATATGAGTAGTATAATGTTCAATTCAATCTCAGTATCAATATAATTCAAAGATCCACATAAAAACATCGCAAAACTCAAAATCCATGTTTTTGGATGAATACCATCACACCCGAAATCAACCCCAGTTCAAAACTTTCAAACTTTATATTTTGATTCCAAAAACTCTCTTACCAATTGATTAAACATATATAAAACTAATTAAAATCAATTTGCCACTGACTATATGCGTCTACAACGTTCATTTATCAAGTTCCATCGAATTAAAACATCAAAATAGAGAGTATACATACACACACAGTAAAGATCCATCTTTATTCACTGTATGCATTACAAGTCTTACAACTCATTATATATCATCAATTCAGCAAAAACATGAAGGAAACAACATACTCATGATTCCTACTATGTTATTAACATTCTTAAGTCATCTATATAAGGATTTTATTCATCGATTGCATATCATCCATGAAAAGCTCCCCTTTTAATTTCCATCCATCAATATAGAAAAATATATCATCATGCAATCATCTATCATGCATTCTACTAAACAAATCATCATATTTAACATGCATAGAACAACAAGAGATCAAACATGTCACTCACCTTATTGAAAAATCAACCAAAGTAATAAAGAATAAGAGAAAGCTCCTCCTTTCGCAAAAATCCTAGATCCTCGCTTCGAAACTCCAAGAAATCAATAATAAAAATATCGTTTTTTTTTACGGAGGAGAGACGGCTCTAGTGCTGCCTATATAGGCTGAAATCCAAATTTTTAGGGTTTTGAGAAGATTTTGCAAAATATTCCTTCAGAATATATCTTTACAAATGTAGATCATTTATACTAGGTAATTAGATTAACCAATTTTGTTGAGATTTAAAACAAAATTATCCTCTCTAGATCTGGCCGGCATCCACATCAAACCAAAAAATAAATTTTTGTAATTTTTGCCTCCAAGTGGAATTTTGCAAAAAAGACCCTTCTTTAGTAAATTAGCCAAATAAACCAAAACTTTTAGAAAAAAATTTTAACTCTTTACCTCTGAGTTGGCTAGCCATCATTCTCAGCCTAGAAAACCGAAAATCTGGAGTTTTTACTCCAAGTGGTAATTTTTCACAAAAGCCAATCTTTTTGTAATATTTGCAAACATGGCATATAAATATGAAAAAAGTCCAGAAAATTTATAAATAATACCTACTAAAAAATATTAGGTTTTTCCAAAATTATTTCTCACTTTGAGTTTCCCAAGAAAATATTTGCATGTGTTTTGCACGTGGAACAAGATAAATTTCAAAAAATGTTTATTAAATCATCAAAATAACTTAATTCATTTATTAATCCCAAAAAAATTATTTAAAATTCTAGGGTGTTACAAGAAAACATGCCGAAAGCTTGTGTCGGGCACTCGAAGGGAGATCTAGTGAAGCAAGAGCAATGTGAGTTGATAGATTCTGAACTGCGAAGTGAGATAATCTCAAAATTTTCAAGACGATAGATGAAATAGGCTCTAGGATGATCCACAGATAGAGATTGATCTCTGGTATTCTAGGATGATAGCGACACTCACAGGGAGTTCGTGTGATGAGGGCTCCAGGATAATCTGCGGAGTGAGATAATCTCCTGTATTCCGTGACGAGGGATTAAATAGGCCATAAAATGATCCACAGAGTGAGATAAACCCTAGTATTTCAGGAAGATGGATGAAATATGCCAAAAAATGATTCACCAATAGTGATTGATCTCTAGCATTCCGGGACGAGGGATGAAACAGGCCCCGGAATGATCCACGGAGTGAGATAAATCCTAGTATTCTGAGATAAGGGATAAAAAAGGCCCCAGAATGATCCACGAACAGTGATTGATCTCTAGTGTTTCGGGACGAGGGATGAAATAGTCCATAGAATTATCCATGGAGTGAGATAATCCCCAGTATTCCGGGACGATAGATGAAATCGGCCCCTGAATGATCCAGGGATTGAGATTGATCTCCGGTATTTTAGGAGGATAACCAATACTCACAAAATGGTCAAATTTTGGAAGTTTTTCACGGAGAGGGGAATGTATAGTGAGGGAGTGAACCCCATTATGAGAAAATATGTTCCCGAGTGATTTAAATGACTCATGTACTTCCTCCTTACCAGGTTAGTTCCGGGGATAGTACTATTTTAAGAATGGAGTAATGTAATACACCTAAATAATTAACAAAAATTTGTGTAATTAAAAATGCATATAAGGTTGTTGCCCGTGTTAATGATTTTTTGTCTCAATTAAATTGTGTGTGTTGTCCCAATTATAATATTTTAATCGAGTAAAGACAAACCAAATTTTGGTATTGTGTTATAACCTGACACATATTGGTTTGTATGGCTGGGCTCAAGCCAACCTAACACAAACTAAATAAGACTAGACCATACTAACAACTTGTATATTTGTTCACACAAGTTATAACTTGTTATACAACAACAAAAAAAAGGAAAAGGGAATATGAAGGGGTGTTAGCTGGCCTATGGCTTTGGAGGGAAGGGTTGTTTGATTTTATCCTTCTTGGGTGTAGGATAGGGGAATCATCACTTTGTGAGGTCCCAAGAAAACACATGAGTGTTTTTGGAACCCCAAGCATCACCACACCTTCACTCTTTCTCTCCTTGGCTAAAATACAAGTATGGGAGCTTGGGGTGATGCCCTAGCTCATTTGTCACTCTTTCTCCACCTTAAAAACTCTCTTCTTCCAATTAGTTGTTGTTTTGGGTGAGGACAAGAAGACAAGAGGCTTGGCGGCAAGCTTGGAGCTAGGAGGAGGAGGAGAATAGTTAGGACGACAATTGTGTTGGCTAGTACTCTCCAAGCAAGGTGGGTTCCCTCCAAACCTTGTTGTTGTGTTAGAATAGGAGTAGTGTAGTTCTTTCAATATATGAATTGATTGCAACTTGAAAATGGTGTATGATGACTGCTAAATTATATTTTTGATGGCATGCGAAGAAATACAACAATTCATGAGTAAAGAATAGTTGTTGTTTTGTCTCAGTAAAGAATCATCTTCTAAATTGAGTATCTTATAAATGTCCTTTGAAATTCAACTAACATCATGCTAAACATTTTAGGATTGTGGATTTCAGTTTTGAATAAGAAAGATGATAATGAGTAGAAATTTACTAGCTCAAAGTAAAGAATGTAAGATAAGTTTTCTTTTTGTGATTGTTCATGATTGTTGTTGGAATTTGACAGACAAATTTTGGTTTAATGATTTAATTCCGTGCTAGGCTGTGCTAGATATTCTCATGAATCATTTTAATCTATTATCAAGAAGTTTGAGCAAGTTTCTACGTCACAAAATCGAAATAGATAACACATGGTTACTGTTTTTGCACATGAAGATCACTCGTTTAGAGTATCATAATGAGCGACAAAAACACACTTTTAAGATTTGAGAAGCACGTCATAAGATGTTGCTAAACATAAGCATTAAAAGATTTTAGTTTACATGTAAATGTACCAATTGAGTTGTATATGCTCACAGTTTTGAAACATAAGTTCATTTCATTAACTAGATGTTTATGATGTTTATACATGTTGTTTAAGGGATGTAAATACCCAAATTTCATGCGTATTGTTGCTGTATAATGTGTGTATTAGTTTGGAGCATGTTCTGGCTCAAATAACCCTTGAGTCGAGTTCGAAAAGAACTCATAACTGCAATTTTGCCATTTTTGTGCTTGCTATTTTGAACTATATATTCATTGTTTAAAGACCTTTGTTCACTTCTTTTGTATGTCTATCATGTTGTTCAAAGTCCTATAGTGTAATCCTCGTCTAGGGTTACATAAACATTGTTTTGATCGCCAAATCGAGCTAAAAAAAAGTAGATGTATTCGCAGTTTTGGGCTGTCGTTGTTGGCTATTTTTTGCTCACTGATTTTGGGCGTTTGCACACTCATTTAGAGCACTAATAACACTCTCTAGGACCCTAACTCACTGTCTAATAGTGTAAAAATACGTACACTAGGTCCTAACTTGATAACACTTGATTTCGGATAGAATAGGAGCTCGTATTGACAAGAACGCGCCAGTTGTAGACTGTTTTCGTGTGTTGTCTTTGCTCACTGTCCAAGGAGGTTTCGCTTCCTATTTTGGACTATGAATCGTCAAGGGAACCATGAAGGAGTTGGAAATTAGTAGTACTCAAGGAGAGTTTGGTTGCGGCCGAGGGCGTGTTCAAAATGTCAAGAAAGTCTGTGAAACAGCAACTGAGTGGGAGCTCGATTCCCAGTTTTTATTGGGGCAGTTTTGGGCCAAGTTTGGACCAATTCTTGGGCCTATTTTAGAAACTAAGTTGGACCCTATTTGGGTCGGGTTAAATCTTGATTCATTTAACTAAGTTATTTAATTGAGGCTAGGCAATGCCCAGGTTACCGGTAGTGCAAAGTTTTTAAAATGAAGGGTTGGCCAAGTTTGGCGAGATTACTGCTGTTGTTTACAAAAAACTAGTAGGGTACGTTAGCTCTAGGAGGCATTGCTATTGTGTTAGGGCAGGGACTAGTTGGGCATTTTACTTATCTGTTAAGGGGACACGTGCGACGTCGTCTCGACTGTTAATTTATGAGATTTGTTGTAAGAACATGAGGCGAACATATGGCCGCAAACTCCTATCGGAACTAGGGGGATCAAACCATATAATTAGAAGAATGTTTAAGGCTTGTTGGTAAATATGTAGTGTGGGCTGCATATGTTTCCAATCAAATGTGCATTAGCATAGGCATCGTGTGCATCTGGATTTGTGCATTAGATTCTAGGGTCTTGGAATACACCAACACTTCTAGTTTTGTATGACTTTCACATTTTTGTATTAATTTGATTATTGAACATTTTTGGGGATCACTGGTATTGTCAGCATTGCGTCAGTTTCATTCAACTGACGTGCTCATACTTGGTTAGTTGTAGGACTATCCGATCGTGGGAGCAGGGGATTGGAGCTGTGTGGAGCATCCAAGTGAAAAAAGGAAAGTGGAAAGAGACATAAAAATTTGTATAATGTAATTGATGTTGTAAATTCTTGTAAATAAATGTACATTGTAATATCATTGAAGTAGTAAAAGTTTTAATTTTCCTGTTGATTTCTGTGTTGTGTACTCATTTGAATTAGGATTCTGGATTGTGTCACAAGTTTCCCATATACTGAAATCGTGGCGCTACAACAAGGGCTATGAACGAGCCCTCGAACATTTCAAGGAGAGACACCCTGACCTCGATCTCCATGGCCTTTCCTTCGAGCCATAGATCGGTAATACCCCTCTAACACCTATAGAGTTGCCTGCGGGAAAAAAGAGATTCTTTCGTCGGAAGCTAATTTTCAGGAGGACGGGACCGAGGTTCCTCAATGTCACACCCCGCTTCCCAAAAAGGAGATACGGAACACGGATATGTGACTAAGTCTGGCGAATGATTTCATCATTCATAAGCTACTAGGATCTTTACAACATTTCACAAGAATAACAGAAAGTAAACAAGGAGAAATCAACCACGCATGCATGAATGAATCAATATACCAACAGAATTTACTTGAAACAAAACTTAATAAATCTCAAATAAACCAGATCTGGAACAACTCACAAATTTCTGGGTCAAACTGCCCAATACAAATATCCATGAAGCAAATTACAATTATTCAAGAATAGCGGGAAAAGAAATTATAGCAAGAACTCCAACAACTAGAACCTTAGATCACATACTCCATTGGGCAGCTGATCATCATAATCTGCAATTTAACAAATTACAGGAAAAGAAAAGAGAAACAAAATGCCCGTCAATGCAAGTTACGGGCCGCTTGTAGTGCAGGCACAAGTACAGGAAAAGAATAAACAACATAGAGTAACAGCTGAAGCAAACATAGCATGCAATGGACATGGCAACAAAATAGAACAAGTAGCATGAATGAACAGAATCAAGTAATGTGGTGAGATAACAGGTGTATATAACATGTAACAGGTAATAGGTATCTTGCAAGTAAGTAAACATGTAACATGAGTCAGGTGGCATGTACAGGTAGCAGGAATATGTAGGTGATCATGTTATGTCAAGTCATGTATTTATTTCTAACTAGGTAGCACTTTATGCATCCCAAATTTTTACCACATGGTTTCTACTTAGATGCAATTGCGTTTAGACCTAGTGGTGGATTTCTGTAGGACCGTATACTCAGGCATCATGTAACAGGTAACAGGAACAAGTTCATGAATTAAATAGTAAACAGGTATACGAACCAACGGGTTCATGCATCAACAGGTTCATGAATCAACAGGTAACAGGTACACGAATCAACAGGTTCATGCATCAAAGCATAAAGTACAACAGGTTCACGAATCCACTGATTCATGAATCAAACATAAAGTGCAACAGGTTCATGTATCAACATGAATCAAATATAAAAATTGGAACATGGGCCCCCTTCTGAGTACACACACCTATATTGTCCACTAGTAAGGTCTTTCTCTTAACCCCGGCTTGATTACTTGTTATTATTATCACACAGGAATATACGTGCACAAAATAGAGCAAGAGTAACATGGCATGAACAAATAACAGGTTCAGGTTGGAAGATAAACATGCATAGGTGATAAACATGCACAAAAAAGGGTAGGACAACGAAAATTGTAGTTCAGGACAGCAAGACAGTACCGCACCAAATCTGGGATTCCCTTTGCCACAGCCATGCAAATCTGGGTCTGTCAGAAAATCTGGAAAATAGACTCTCGGCCGAATCCAGCAAATATATATAATTCATATAATATTTCACAAAAACAGGACTCAAAACAGAATTGTATCAAGAAAATATGTTCAGCCAGAATTCAGAAGTTTGCATTCATAAACAGGAAAACGGCATAAAAACTTACTGATTAAATCCAAGAAAAATCTGGGATATTCCCTAGTATGTTTAGTAACACAAAATAAAGTTTCATAATTTTTCAACATAGTAGTATAGTCAAATAAAATCAGAAAACAACAAGATAGAGCAAGTTTGTAAATCTGGAATCATAAATACAGCAGTACTAAAATAAAAATAGATTACAAAATATAAATCAAAATCCTGATCCGTCAAAAGATTGATAAAATAGATACCGCAGGCTACAATTCATATTCTCAAAGTTTTTATTAAGAGCAAGTAGAATCAGGTTGAAATTAAGGTTCTTTACTAAACAATATTAAAATTCTGCAAGTATAGTAGTTGTTTGCAAGCATAAAATAGTTTATAAAAGTCATCAATTCAATCCACAGAAATTTGGTGTTAATCCCAATCAAGTCTAGTTCTACTCAGCAAAATATTGGATCAAAATATTATCTTTAATATCAGTATAAAAATAAATATCCATACAGAAAATATATAAAACAGAATCTGGAATTTTCTACACATTTGTAGTAAAATAGCAATAACTTGCAACTCATAAATTGAAACTGAGATCTGTCAGAAATTCTGGAAACTAGACAGAGTTCTCTATGATTCATATTCAGATATAATTTTCAAATATTAACCTTAATAGGGTCTAAAATACTAAACAAAACGGGATCACAACAAAAACAGAAATCTTCTTTATGCATAAAATCAACTAGTTTATATGAAACACATCCAAATCATAATAAAATATGAAATATGGTATACTAGATGTCCAAGAAATATGGTATAGGGTATTTAACACGTCTACAACAAGTTATACCACTCCTAACACATCAAGCATACAAGATCACACAACACCTCAGAAATCACGAGCAACATGCATTTATATATCAAGAATTTACTATTCCTAAGTTATTTTATGTCGTCAGTGTAATGGGACAACTACGGGCGGATCAACACATAGAGAGAAGATATAACAAGGATTTTCATGAGAATAGATCTTGAAGCAACTACACTACACGTGGTATTTAGTACTTGAATTATACAACAAAAAGGAATACAACAAACATGCCTTGCAATGACGATGGGTCCGATGGAAGAAATAGAATAACGGGAACAGATTCCCAGGCACGAACACAATAACACGATCAAATGGACACGAACACCATAATACGAAAACACAGAATCACGAGTGAACTACGTGCAACCCACACAGCCGATCAAGCCCACACACAAAACAACATACACCAGATCTTTAATCCAACCATCAAACACCGGAACTCAAATCCCTTCTCTTCTCAACAACACAGCAACCACGGTTTCCCTACCCAAACACCAAACAGTGATCGAGAAGGGAAGGAGAGCAGCGGAGCGGATCGCCGACGATTGCGGTGGACTCGAGGGGCTTGAGGGGCGATGGCAGTCGGGAAGTTACGGCGCTACGAGGGACGATGGCTCGAACGGTGAAGGGAAGCCAGGGGGCTGCGGTGCAGAGGTGTAGGAGCTTCGGAGTGTTGTCAATGGTGCTCTGCATTCGGTGACAGGGGGCATCGCGAAGGCGGTGGACAGATGTCTAGGATGATGGTGACGAAGAGAGCAGGTAGGGTGAAGGGGGAGGTGATCAGAGGTGGTGCAGTCGAAGGTCGGGGGGTGCTCTGTTTCGATGGGTAGTGAAGTGCACAGTGCTGTCGTGCGGTGCTCGAGGGGAGGACGGCACAACGAGCTCGTCGAGGCAGGGAAGGAGGAGTGGTCGACGCTGGCGTCGAGTGGCAGGGCGGCAGGGCGGTGCGACTGGTGATGCGCGAGGGTGACGACGGTAGAGGGAGAGGATCGGGGGGTTAGGGGTGATGAAACATGGAATGCGGTTTGGCAGCTAAGGTTGTGCAGTAGGGGGTAGGGTTAATCTAGATTAGGGTTAAGTGAATATATATATAGGGGATTAGAAATGTGGGTTAATGGGTAGGGGATGGGGGTATAGGGTGGATCCAATAAGAATTTGGGCTCATGGGTTTGGGTTTAGAATCCAATAGGGGAAAGGAAAAATATATAAATAAAAAAATGATTTTTAATATACACTCTAAAGGTAATAATAATAAAAATAATAATACTAACAGTAGTAATAACAACATGAATAATAATAATAATAACAATAACAATAATAGTAACAAGAATAATAGGGTTTGTATTAAAATATAAAAATCATTGGAAAAATAGCTATAATTAAAATTACTGATCAGAAATAGACTGTAATAGGAGATCCAACAACAAATTTTAACAAAAAGAGTTTAAGAATGAAAAAAAAAATACAAAAAATATATATTTAATACAGAAAATACACAGAAAATACGTATTTGCGGAAATAGGGATTACACTCAATCTTCCCCTCTCACCCAAGTAGAAGGATGTATTAATTTCTTATTTTTGTGTTGATGCTGAACGCGAACCGGCTACCACCCCTATATCTTTTTTTTCTAATGAGAATAGTTAGGTTTTTTAAATATTTTATATTTGCGTCTTTGTCTGAGCTTTAATACTTATGATTTTGTTGATCAGATCGTGAGGTATGAGCTTCGGAGGAGTGGGTATGAAGAAAAGGTCTGAATCTTCAAAGGCCAGTTACTTTAGGCATAAAATACCATCACCTATCTTTGGAAGGAAGTGAAAAACCGAAAAGGGGTATTTGGCTACCATATTCGAGGGTCGCAAGAGGTGACCTAGGATCTAGCTTGTCTGAAGGCGTTTGTTCACAATATCAACTTAGCTCCTGTCTGAACTGAGGAGGATACACTCTCTAGTTCGGTTGGGGAGCGGTCATAGGATTTTGTCCTCAAGCGTAAGCTCGTGGAGAGGGACATGGAAATATATCGGCTGAGGGTCAAGCTCAGATAGGCGGGCCCGGCGTCTACCTTTTCGAGTCCGTTCTCAAGGCGAGTTCCTTACACAGGGACCCGTTCCGGATTGTGGGCTCTCGGGGATGCTAAAGTGGAGTGTACGGGTCTTCTAGTGTTGCTAGTGTCCGAGAGGGCCCCAATTTGTTAGGTCTAGGCATCCGTCCCTCAGGAACCGATGTCGCAAACATAAGGCCAGACATTGCAAGGGAGACCCCGGGGATCAGGCCTATATGCCTTGAACTTGTAATATCCCATGTATCATTGCGATTGTAACCTCGAAGTGTACTTTTCAATGTGATGAAATTCCCGGCCAACTTGTGAAGCAATTTGCGAGGAACTCAGAATAGTATGTAGAGAAAATAGTGAGTGACCCAGGGAATTTGGGAGTGGCCCGAATTACCCTGCTGAGGGGTGAGGTCCGGGACTGAATGATTTTGGGAGGAAATTTCACGAGTAAACCGGAGTGCCACACCGAGGGGCAAGGGCCGGGACTTAAGGACTTATTGAGGAAAACTTATGAGTGACCCGGAGTACCTCACTGAGGGGCAAGGTCCAGGAATAACTGGCTTAGCAAGGAAAAACTCGTGAGTGACCCAGGGTACCAGGCCGAGGGGCAAGGTCCGGGACTAAATGGATTTGTGAGCTAAACTCACGAGAAACCCGGATTACCATACCAAGGGGTGAGGTCTGGGACGAACTACTTAGCGAGGACGACTCTCGAGTGACACAGAGTACCATGCAGAGGGGCGTGATCTGGGCGAAGTTGACCCGAATTTGACAAAGTTCGAAAACTTGTTGAATTGAAATGAATTTTTTTTCATTGATTATCAACAAGCTAGCACTTATTACATCTGCCTGCTTTTCAGAGCTTTACTAGAAGGTTAGAGCATTAAGAGCTCACATGAAACTTCATCAAGTGTTCTGCGTTCCAAATTTTCTTGAACACCCTGTCCCCCGGGTCTTCAAGTCCGTAAGTCCTGTAGCAAACCACTCCGAAAACCCTGTATGGGTCTTCCTAGTTGGGAGAAAGTTTTTCCTTCTTGCATGGTTCAGAAATTCCAAGCCTTCTTAGTACCAGATCAACCTCTTTGTTATTTGCCGACCGAACCTTCTTATTGTGGAACCGCTTAACCCTCTGCTAGATGTTCTCCTGATGGTTGACCTTTCATGCACTTCATCAGGGAGTTCCAGGTTGGACCTGAGGACATCTGAGTTCAAGTTCTTAACGAAGCTCATTATTCAAGGTGAAGACTGTCTGACCTCCAGGGGATGATCGCCTCGATTCTGAATGTGAGGTTGAAGGTTATTCACCGGTTTGATTTCTTTTGGTCGTTCGATATAACCAGAGCACGCTAGGCAGCTCATTGACCCACAATCCCTTGGGGGATTTTTCTAATCACTTTTTACATCCTTCTAGGACTGGCAATTGGTGTTCTCGGCCCGCCTGTTTGATTGGGGTGCGAGATAGAAGAGAACCTCTGTTTGATCCCCAGATCTGCGTAGAACTTGCAGAACCCTTTGCCCATGAACTGAGTGCCTTTGTTAGTGATTATAATCTAGGGGATCCCAAACCGGAAAAGATTATGCTTCTAGAAGAACTGCTGGGCTTGATGTGTAGCGCCCCCGGATCCCACTAACGGAAATCCGTGACACAAACCAGAATCTTTTCCTTCAAATGCATCTCAACATAGTGATAACATGGAAATTTAAAAACTTTTTATTGCCAAATAAAATCATTACATCATCAATTACAATCATTATCTTGTTCTTGAACAATGAGTACACATTACATTAAAGTATTACAAATATTTGTCTGCCTTTCAGATTGGTAGTCAACTGATCTTTCACTGGAACTCCACTGAGTGTTCAACCTGCTTCCCTGAGATGCGCCTTGTAGCTTTAATCTTCTGCTCTAATACCCCTGCACCTGCTCGAATGGTAGATAGGTACATTGCCACTCCACTTGGATGCCCTACTTGCCTTGAGTCCTCCTGCACTCGTGAGCCGGTATCCAGGACCTAATTGAGTGGGCACGCCAGTACATATACTGACACAATGCTGATAAGAAAATAGCAATCTCCAACAAGCAATCTCAATCAGTCTTTGAATGAAAAGAGAAACGTGCATCCTAATTTCCTAGTATCAGTGTATGCCAATGACCTGAAGTCTAATGTACGGTAGACAATGTATAGAAAATAGATGCATTTAGTCTAATGTCAGCAAGACTTTGGACATGTATGCATCCCACACTACATACGCTCGAAATCAAGCTGTCTTCTCCAGTTTTAGGGTTTCAAACCCTCGCCATGCAATGCATTCTACTATTGTACTCAACCAGTTCCTGATAGATACAACGTGGCTAGTGAATCCTATAGTTAGTACTGCTAAACACAGCGGTGTCCCCTTTTCCCACTAGTGTCCTAATTCAGTCTGGATCACACCAAATGCCATGACGATCTTACAGATACACAATCGCATATCTATGGCACCGAAGATCCATGGGACACAGCCCCATGATCCGTTCTTGTCCACTCAACATAAGAACATAACGGCCTCGAGGGTCTAATCCCCATATCCGACAGGAACTCTCCTATTCTTACCATGGAACTTCAGGAATTAACAAGTGAGAATGGGTCTCATATCCCATTGAAAAGAAGAGACGACCCTGGTTATCATCGCCTAGTGCTGACCCTTAGAACAAGTCAAATTATAGGGAATCACCCCTAATATGAACTCTGTCTTTAAGTGGAATGTAAAGAAACTTAATTAAATAACAATTTGCTGAAATTACGTTTGTCACCAAAAATCATGCACGAAGTTTTATCCAACAATTGATCCCTAACTGGTTTGTCAAATTAATAACCCAACGAGTCAATACTCATCGGCTGCCACACCCATGTTGGTCCTCGACCAAATCCCTAGCCCGTGACCCTAGGGAAGCCTTACACCCGGAAATTGAGGTAAACATGCATAAACATCAACACTTGACTTATTGACAGACCTCGGTTACTAATACACTGATCACAAAACAGTTTCAGTAATACCTAGGTCAGAAATATATCTGACCTGGTAAATTAACTCAAACACTGGCGACCCGATCTCCATCGTTTGCCACCACCTGTAACGCACCGCTTCCCAAAAGGAATACGGAATACGGTATGTGACTAAGCCCAGCGGATAGTTTTCACCATCCATAAGCTGTACGGATATACTTGAATCATCACAACAGTAAATATAACAATATACTCAATCAGGCATGCATAAACAATTATAACTCAACAGTATTTATTCGCAACAATAATGAATATCCCAAACAAATACGAGATCTGAAACAAAATAATATTCTGGGTCTACAAGCCCAATACAAGTCTCAATACAGTTCATGAATAAAATAGTTCAACACAAAACATTAAGCAAATTTTTCCAATGCGCAACTCAAAATTTTTGCTCACCAACTCCAGTAGGCAATTGATCAGCAAAACCTTCTCATATAGCAATTACAGAGAAAAAGGAAGATAGGAAAACACAATGCCCGTTAGATGCAAGTTCCGGGCCACAAGCAGTGCAAGCAAGAAAAAGGAAAGGGAAAACTAAAACAAAACAAAAATACTGACATGGAGATAAGCCATAGAGGATGACAGTCTACAGATAACAGAGATAGCAGGATAACGATAAAGTGTGTCGTAATAACAGTAACAGTGAAGTCAACAGTTACAACAAAGTCAATGGTAATAGTGAAGTCAACAGTAACAGTAACAGTAACATGATGTGACAGTGAAGCAGTTTTTCTGATGTCTAATGTTTATTACTATCTACGTAGCACTTCATGTGTTCCAAATTATACCACATGGTTGCTACAACAAACAGTTTCGTTTTAAGATTTCGTAGTGGAACCTATATGTCAGTGTATTAAGACAAACAGTAACAGTATCAGTAATAAAAAAAGTGTCATGGATCATGCCCTTATGCATCCAGAGATAAACGGTGGATACCACAGTAAACAGTGGAGAAAACGAGTTCCCTTCTGGATACGCAATTTTATATTGTCCACAACTAGATTTTTCTCTTAAAACCCCGGCTTGATTAGTTTTCATTATTATTAAACAGGTGTGAACAAATACAACAGTGCTAAATTATGGAAAGAAAAAAGGACAAGTCTAAGATGAATAGAAAACAAAACGGGTGATTAAACAACCTATAATAGTCAAAACAACGAAACATTTAGTTCTGGACAGCAAGACAATACTGTACCAAACCTGAGATTCCCGTTGCTAAAGAACTGCAAATCTAGATCGGTAAGAAAATTGACAACTAGACTGTCTGCGGAATCCAACGCATAAATGCAAGTCACACATCAGCCAAAGAAACAGGGTTGAAAACAATTCTTAATACAGAAGTTATGTTCAGCCAGAAAATACAAAATCTTGTTTATAGCCATGAAAAGGATTTGAAAACATTATAATTTATTTTGAGAAAAATCTGGATGATTCCCTAACATATCTAGTCTTAAAATATAAAATATCATGAATTTATATTACAGATAGTATAGTCAATACAATTGGGAAAACAGAGTAATGCAACAAACTTCGAATCTGAAAGTTCAGACACAGCAATACCAAAACAGAGATAATTTAAAAAATATAATTTAAAATCCGGATCCGTTAAAAGGGTGCTAAAATAGATAAATCAGGCTACAGTTCTTATTCACAAAGATTTTATCAAAAATGAATGGAATCAGGTTGAAAACATAATTCTTTACTGAACAGCATGCAGTTTGGATATCAATTGGTTTCATAAGCATGAAATGAGATACCAAATTCATTAATTAATTCTATAAAAAATAGGGATTGATCCCAGTCATGTCTTAACGTACTCAGCAAAATATACAGTTCAAATTCTACTTTTAGTATCAGTTTTAATATAATAAGTCATACAAAAACATATTGTTCAGAATCTGGAATATACGATATGGTTGAAGTAAAACAGCAATAACTCATGCATCGAAAATCGGAATTCAGATCCGTTGAAAGTTCTAAAAACTAGAAAACAAAGGCTACAAATCATGTTTTTATTTCTTTTACTGATGTTAACATGGTCGAATTTACTGTACAAAGATAGGGCAGCAGCAAAACAAAAATTCTTTTATGCATTTTATCGAATAATTTCATTGGAAACGATCCAACTAAGATGGCATACAAACCATGATATATAGGTAACTCAAATCAGCATGACATGTGTATTAATGGTCTAAAATAAGATAATACATCGTAATAGCATCCATGAAGCAATCATCTACAATATACATAAAGTCACAACAAGCATATACATCCAAGATATCCATCTAATCTAATTGTTTTCATGCAACGGGTGTCAATTTTTATGAACTACTTGTGATCAAGAGATGAAGGAACGGATCAACTAGCAAAATATGGTCATCATGAGGGTACTAACAATTTCATGCGAGAATAATTACGGTATTTAACTTGTATGACAAAAAATAAATACAAGCTATTTCCCTAAAAACGACGATGAAGATGAAGAACAGAATAACGGGAACGGATCCCGAACAATGAACAAAACACCGACAGCACGAACAAAGAGCGAGAATCCACACCAACACAAACACGTATTGTGTACGTGGTCACACGCACACAACAAAACAGCGGCAACAGCAAGGGGGCACGGCAGCAACACGGCATGACGACGACAGCACTCGGTGTAGGCCTCGGCAAGAGAGAGGACGATGAAGGCTAGGGTAAGCGGCGCAGTGCTGCAGCACTGTCGACCACACACGACAATAGTAAGCAAGGGAGGGGGCCTGGTCGCTGCATCTTGAGCGGGGGATAGGGATAGCGGGGGTGTGCAACAGAGAGGGGATGAGGAAAGGGGGCCTACAGTGGGGTCTGCCGGTGTCAAGGAACAGGACGACGACAGGGAAGGAGGAGAGAGAGGGATCGGGATCGGGGGCTGGTATAGGGCAGAGGACGGCTAGAGGAGAGAGAATAATTAGGGTTTTGGTAATTAGGGTTAGGGTACAATTAGTGGGTTATATAGAGTCGATATGGGTTTGGGTAACTAGGCAGTATCCAAATAGGAAGAAAAGAGTCCAACAAGAGACAATTAAGCCATAAAATAGGTTTAAACAATAACAAGGACAAGAACAAATTTGCAGATCAAACGAATGAGAATATAAAGACTGGATCAAAGCAAAAATGAATCACAAGGAGAACAACACATAGTCCAAAGGAACGAAAATCAACAAAATTAGAAATAAAATAAAATACCCATGAATTTAATTAAATACAAATAAAAAAATACAAAAATGAGTAACAAGGGTTACATCACCTCTGACTTGGATCGCATCCAGTATCCCGATCTGAGAACAATTACCCATTGGGTAAGAGTTCGTCGGTACACGAGGGATGACTATCTAGTTCTCGAGGCGGAAGAATTCATTTACAATATTTGCCGACTGGGTTGATAGTCCTAGGGTATCAACAACCCTAGACTAGCTCTAAGCTATACTAGCTACATGCACCACAATTCAACAAATCTATCATATAGCTATTACCCTAAACTTACTCATGTGTCCACCATGAGTACTAAGCACAAAAATCTTATCTAAGTTCCAAATGAAGTGCTTAATAGGGATAATTATTCAACGTCTTAAAACTAAATCAACTCATAGTCATAATCCTGTAGCGTGTAGAAAACTCCATATCAATTCATTTATTATCCCAAATTTGATGATTCAAGATCCTATAGCAAGGTATAATCCTCTACTTCACTCCTCTAGTTGACAACGATCCCAAATTATGCCAACTAAAGAGAGAAAATCCCTTAGCAATATACTAATAATAAGCAATTCAAAGAAATGCAGTTGCTGCACCTTGAAAAATTCATAACTTTTAAAATACAACTTGGAATTGCATGATCTTACCCATTCTGGAAAGCTAAGACTCTATAATACAAGTCTTGAGTTAACCATTTCTTTAGATTCAGCCATCTAGATACTATAAAAACCCTATATGTTCTCAGCTATACACTTTTTCATTGCATTTGCTGCATCTTACTAATGACATAAAAACTTGGTCACTTATCCGAATTGCGCGATCTTGGATTCTATAGAAAGTGGGAGTGTCTACTACAACTACCAAGTTGATCACATCTCAGATTCACCCATTAGAACACTGGAAAACCCCGGTTTCTCACCAGGTGTACACAAGAAATGAGTTACTCTACAAAACAAGGTCCTTTTATTAGGACTAATTCTGCCCCAAACATAGAAAAATCATATCTTTTGCTATACAAACTGGAATTTCATGATTCAAGATGTTCTGGAAAACTAAGACTCTCTACTACAAATATCTAGTTGATCATTTTTTCAGATTCTCAAAACACAAATCCATAATTCGACAAATTCACTGACTAGTTTAAATCTGAACTGAACTGAACATGCTGCATTCAAAAATTAATATCAATGTAACCATACCTCTAATTATTATGAAAGTTAAGATTCATGAACTACACATATAGGTTCATTATTCCCAAAAATCTCATCAAGATCCAAAACACTCAAAGAGTTATACCCTTTTGAAATTAGTAGAAAATCAGTTATGTTCTCCAGGCAGTGTGCAAACACTCTCTTGCAATACAATTTTTAAAGAGCATCAAGGGATGTCTAACAATTTTGATACTTTAGAAACATGATCTAGACACATAGAAGAAGCTATAAAAATTTTATTACAAGATTATACTCCATGATTTAGTTATGATTTATCAAACTTCATTCTTAAGACAGAACAAAGACAGTTCTGGGCTCTGGACCAGTTGTCAAAAACTGAATTTTTAAATATAGCAAATAAATTTAGAAAAATCTGAAATTTAGAATGACTGTTGTTAACACATCCAAGTACCTCCAGTAAAATATTCTGCTCACATTACCTTACCAATTTCATGTTATTATTTTACAAACTCCTCTTCACAACAAGGAAAAAACACAGTCTTTTTACTGCTCTCTGTTCAGAAAGAGAACTATTTGGTGGAGCTACTAATTGAACCCAAAAAAAATATGAAAATTTTTGAGGATACTCTAAACTCAACCTAGAACATGCCATTAAAAATTTATGACCAGATTCTAAGTCTTTTGCCCAGTAGAAAATCCTAAGTCAGCATACTACATAAGTGTTCTTCAACTTGAAACATGGTGTAAATTTTACTAACATACAAGGTTAATTTATCTAGCATATCAAACACTTATACATGGTAACCATGCCCTCTTAGCTACTACTACAAACCAATTTTCACACAAAAAAATTACTAATTTAGAGTTGGAAAACACCCACCTCCTAAAGTTGAGAAAAGCCTAGTCTTCAACTTCTCCTTCTCTTTGCTTGCTTGCCTCTTCTTCACCTCCAAGAACTCCAAGCATGAACCTACAAAATAATTAAAAAGCTCTCTCTATCTCACACTCTTTCTCTTCTTCTCACTTTCTTTTATTTTTATTTTTTTGAACCAAGAAGAAGTGAGGAGAAGATGAAGAAGAAGATGAAAAGTTGAAGAAATGGGAAATGGGAGGGGGGGCTGGGGGGGGTGGGGGTGTTATTCATTTCCAGAAATTGATGGGTGGGGGTGGGGGTGGGGTGATAAGGTAAAGGGTGATGATGGAGGGTGGGTGGGTGGATGGGAGCCAACACAAAAAGAGAAGAAGCTTCAAGAGCATTCTCATGTGTACATGAAAATCACAACATGGCAATCTCTCCACCCCTGGATCTCGTTAAGATTTAAGCTATGATCAATCATGATGCTAGGGTTTCCTAACCCTAGTTTAAGTCAAGTAACCCTAACCCTAAGTTAAACAACCATAACCCTAATGAAAAACAGTGTATGGTTATTAATAATTCAAATTAATATTTGATATCCATAGTAAAATATATTCTCATATTTATAGAATATATACGGGCATACTCATATTCAAAACAATTAGAGATCTTATATCATTTACGATCCAGTATGATCTAATCAAATATATATATATAGATATATATCTATATACTTAAAAATGAAATAATTTGAATTTATAAAAATAAATGTTTATGAAATTGATTATTTTCTCGAAGATTGTCTTGTTAAAACAATTGGGGCAAAACCACAATTTAATTAAGAAGATATCCCGAATCTATCTCATCGGTTCAGAATAGCTATATCTGAAATTTCTCAATTAAAACTAATTATTTATTAGAAAAATACATAATTGCATACATTTCTCAACTGTGCACGGATTACAATGCAAAATGGTTATATACATTTTGTGGGGTGTTACATGATGCTCGGTGATGGAGGCTAGAGGCTCTGCTTTGACCAACTTCATGAAGTAGTCAACAGCAACAATCAGGAAGCGCAGTTGACCCGTCGCTTTAGGGAAGGGCCTGACTAGATCCATTCCCTACATGGAAAAAGGAGCTGGGCTTACCAACGATTTGATATTTGCTTGGGGAATGTGCCTGATGGTGGAAAACCTCTAACATGGGCCACATTTTTGGACGAGGTCTTGAGTGTCCTGTAACCGAGTTGGTCCGTAATATCCATAGTTGAGGATCTTCCTTGCGAGTGATCGACAGCCCATGTGGTAGCAATCGACTCTCCCGTGCATTCTTCCGGTCTATATCGAGAATTCTCGAGGGTCAGACATCGAAGGTAAGGCCATCCGTCAGCCTTTGAGTACGATCGCTTGAACAGTACCCCGGTCAGATTTCAGAGGTAAGGCAGTTCATCGGCCTTTGTCTACGATCACTTGAATAGTACCCTTTCGATAAGCACAAATCTCTCAGCTCTGACTTGTATCTCCTCAGCTTCAATTGGTTCCTGTAGCATTTCAGCATTTTTCAAGAAGTTGCGGATTGGTTCCATGCATGTCGCTAACTGTGTAGGATGTTTGATGTAATGAGTATTAGGGTTCTCCATGTCAATGCTGGGTCAGACGAGGACTTCTACCAGCACTGTGTGATCAAGACACTCAAAGGAGGAGGATACTAACTTGTAAAATGTGTTAACCTAACTGCTCTTTTCTTTAGGGATTTAGACGAATGAAGCCTCCTAGAATATTGCAAAGTGTAGCCTGGCGTGGGCCAGGTACTGAATCATACATTTGTTATAAGCCTTATATTCCTGTCATGCCCCGCTTTTCAAAATATGGGAATACAAGTCCATGATGAAGGCCCAGTGAATGAAATTAATATCATCCATAAGCTGTACCAATCTTAACTCAAAACATGAAAAGAATAATCACAACCACGTAGGAAAAACATAATCACATAAACAAAGATACTATGATAAAACATGCAGTAGTCCAAAGTAATTACCAACAACTAGAAAATAAACTAATATGGGTCAACAAAGTCCGGGATACAAGGTTCAAAATGGTAACAATACGAATATAAAAATTAACATCAAAGAAATAGTTTATTGCAAGGCAAGGTCCTGCTCCAATCCTAGAAGAACTGCTCACCAATACCTTCTAGCAATTCTCCTTGTGCACCTGTAGTTTGATCAACTAGAGTTGGGGAAAAATGTCCGTTAGAGCATGTACGGACAGCAAGTAGTGAAAACAAAGAGTAAAGGATCATGGTATATCAAAAAATATGAGGCAAAAATAAAATCAAAAGCATTAACAATGTCGATAAACGATTTTCAATAACCATAATCGATAAACAATGTCGATGTCAATAGTCATGATCAAGTGTACAAGTGTCAACTTAGGTTTATTAGCAATTTATTATCCTTTCTAATGCATGTATTACTGTGTCCCATACCACAGGTTTGGTATATGCAAAGATTGTTCGTTTTAGACCATAGTGGTGGGATGTACAGAGCGTGTATTCGATAGAACAAAATAACATGATAACAAGATAACAAGCATTTCTCCACCTTCCATGTCAATAGTCCATGTAAACAAGAAGGGCCCTACCGAGTGCAGTTTCCGAGATTATCCGCTACTAAGTCAACCCTTACTGCCCCAGCTTGTTAATATTTTATTATGACAATCATGATTATGGAAGTGTGTATGAAAGTGTCAAGGCGATGATAAGAATGCAGCAAAATGATGTGATGTGTGGTATAAATTTGATTCTCATTCATCAGATGGAAGTTTAACACATTTACATGCAATACTAGGAAAGTGCACGTTTTGGACAGCAAGATGTTGTTGTACAAAAGTGAACTTTCTTGCTGCTACAGGAAGGCAAATATGGATCCGCCAGGGATTCTAGAAACTAGACTCTTTGCCAGTTCCATGTAATATACACACTATACATAAAAATCATAGAAAGTAGGTCGAAATTCCTATTCCTTTCCGATTTTATGTTCAGGCAGCAGGTTATAGGTTGTGTTCACAGGTATGTTTCAGGTCAGAAAACTCATCAATTAAATCTACAAAAATTCACGGTGACTCCTACACATATCTAGTCTCAGCAAAATTAATTTAATTTTTCTATTTTACTGTTGACATGTTCTTTTAATTAACAAAGTATGGTGATACACATATTGAATCTGGAAAAAGCAGACCTAGCAGTACTAAAAGTCTAATCACTTGCAGATTCTGAGAGATGTTCTAGAAAATAGACACATAGGGCTACAATTTATATTTATTAAGTTTCAATTGATTCTGACTATGGTTAGGTCGATTACTCTACTCTTTACAGTTTAAGGGTTCTGCCAGCAGCTTATAGTCAAATCTCTATGTGTAAAATCGAGGTGTAAATTCAATACAAAAATCTATAAAACTTAGAAAGTGAACCCTAAGCATGTCTATTAATTTTCTGGAGAATTTCATGTCATTATTATACTGTTAATATTGTGTTTCAATTAGAAGTTGTGTAGATGTTCCACTAAACAGCAAATCTGAAAATACAGACCAACAGTGACAAAAAGTGTGATATCTAACAGCTCACAAGTCGGAATTTGGATTCGTAAGATGTTCTGGAAACTAGATTCATCAAGCTACAATTTCTTTTTATGTAGTTCTAGCTTATTTTAATAGTAACAGGTTCGAAATCTTTGTACAAGATAGCACAGGCAATGGGATAGGATGAAATGCAATTATATACATTCATCAAAATGAACTATCTACTTGCTCCTATATCATGGTATGCCCTAACATTATTATGCAGCAATTAAGATGAATTTTTAAAGCCAAATTATCATGTTACGATTCGAGTCTTAAGATCACAATCGATCATCACGCATTCAAATCACCATACATTTCTTAATGCAAGTTTCTAGTCAAAATATTCATGTCGTGTGTGCATGCAAGCTTGGGTTTGAATCTAAGGATATTGGCACGAAGTCGAGGATACTTCGGGTTAGCTCGTGTAAACCCTCGATATCCTCAACGGAAGGTATACTATATAACAATATGATAATCGAAATAGAACTACCCTCGATATCCTCAACGGAAGGTATACTATATATCAATAATCTTGAACTAGAATAACAAACGAGTTCAAGTAGACTTGCCTTTAAACGATGATTAGATTAATCTGAATATGCAAAAAATAACGGGATTAGAATCTCAGTGACATAGCGGTGAGAAAACAATCCCAAGATCATGATCGATCGGTCGAGATGAACAATGCTGATCTTGATGTTGATTTGATGATGATCAAGTGATTGGGTGCTAATCTTGTAACATCCTAAATTTTAAATTATAATTATAATAAGAGTTTGTTGATTTCACATGTTTTGCACGTGCAAATTTATGTGCATTTTACCCTAGAAAGTTATTTATTTTCATACCATGAACAAGTATTTTATTTCTTCTCTTTTTTTATTTTAAAAGCCTATTTAAATTCTAGGCCTAATTTTTTATTCTTAGCCCACACTAATTAAATTAACTTTTTTTGTAGAAGCCCATAGACTTTTAGCCCACTAGATTGAGCCCACTAATTTAATTCTCTTTTAATTGTCAATACTTGTAGGGCAGACTAGTTTTGTAAACAATTAATTAAATGAATATGTACAACTAGTAACTAGGGGTGTAGTGTGTCACACGTGCATTGCACTACCACGTGTCTTGAGTTGTGCATGGGGGTAGGCTGGAATGGAGCAAGAGAGAGTGGGAGAGTTGGTGTAGTGGGGAGGTGGTTTTGAGTTCATGGGTAGTTGCTTTAACTCCCTAGTTCATCCTAGCCCCTAATCCCCAACAATCTAGTTCATCTTGGCCCTCCATTTCACTTAAAAAAATGTATAAATACCCCATCCATCTCTTCATGCAATACACTTGAAAATTTGGTAAAAAGAAAAAGAAAGAAAGAAACAAAGAGTGAGAAAAGATTGAGAGATTATGAGTAAAAAGATTGAGTTGTGTCTTGTGTGTAAGCCGGCTATCATCAAGAGGAGCAAGAGGAGCTCGGGTTCCATCCAGTACAAGGAGAAGGCAACTTGGTGGCACAATCTAGGAGGAGAATGATCGTTTGCGTGTTTAAGGAAATTTCTAAGGGTACTTTTTCATTTGTTTTTCTTCAAAAGGGTGGGTGATTTCTCGAACTTCTACATTAGATACCATGCTAGGAATTGACATTGTGATTATGTTAAGAATGAATAGAAAAATTGCCAATCATTTGTTTAAGGACATTAAGAGGAAAAGAACACCAAAGTAATCTGCATGAAAAAGTGGTAGAATAAATAGAATGTGTAATTGAGTATGTGTATAATGACTTGGTAGTTTATTCGCATGCTAAAATGGATGAATTATGATTTTTGTGAAACATTGTCTATCCATGAAATGAAAGATACAATATATGGAAATTGTGCTTATGGATAAATTATGGAATTTAAATTGGCTTGCATGGAATATTAAATAGATGTAACTGTGATAAAAGTGTGTTTTTGTGCCTTATACAAGTAATATTTTGATCACTTGATTTATTTAGCACTATTTGTCTCATAAAATATGTAGCTGGGAAATAGGAATAAATTGATAAATTAAATCTTTAGTAAGGAATCGAAGAGAGAAAATTTGTATTGAACTCATTATGAATAAGGGAAATTGTTGATAAAAGAATTTTTATAAAAATCAATGTTTCTATATCGAAATGTGTTAATTTGATCCACTGTTTAATTCTAACTAAGAGAGAAATAGTTTTCATGCTAAAAAAAATGAGTTCTATAAGAATTATGAAAATACAAGCTATTGTATTCTTTTAGAAATTATACTCAGGAAAAATCTATCCTTTTATAAGAACCATTGAAAGAGAAAAATCGAGTTTTCTATAATAAACTAGAAACAGTACAGTCACAAATAAAATAGTTTTAACAAGAATTCTTTACGGGTGAGTCACTTGGAACTACTGGTCATCGGGTGAATTTTAAGAACGTTGCTGTAGCAAGTGGAGTCTTGGGTCTTGGGTTCGAGTCTCGGCAGAAACATTGTTTTTCCAAAAATCTAATTTTATTCAAAACCCGAACGCACAACTTAAGTATAATTTAAGTCACGCTTTTAACAGCTAAGTGCTGTGGACTTTTTGTTCTTCGGTGGCGCCTCAGGGACGTCACTGTAGCACGGGCAGGCCTGTAGTGTGTGGGTTTGATCCCAGGCTTCGGTCATTTTTTTAAAAAATTGATT
The DNA here is from genome assembly GCA_017893485.1 of Hemerocallis citrina. Classification (NCBI taxonomy): domain Eukaryota; kingdom Viridiplantae; phylum Streptophyta; class Magnoliopsida; order Asparagales; family Asphodelaceae; genus Hemerocallis; species Hemerocallis citrina. The sequence goes on along the minus strand of CM030367.1, from coordinate 56,045,309 downwards.
TTTTGGGGTAAATTATTATATTTTTGAGAATTTAAGTATTTTAAAAATTAAGAAAAATTATTAGAAATATCAGAAAAATATCTAGACTTTATGGAAAATTTTCTACAACATTTTGACTTATTATAATTCGGTTTAGAAGCAAATTTTGGGAAAAGTGGTTAATAAAATTTCTTTAAAATATAATTCTTTTGTAATTAAAGATGAGAATATTTTTGTTGAACATAGAAAATTATAAGGAGTCCAAAATGAGTTTCTGACTTATAAATTATTGAGTAAAATTTAATGCGAGATTGCTTAAGATTATGCAAGTTGTGCATGAGAAATAAATTGAAAAGAAACATGATGTAATGTGAAATTTTGGAACATGTTTACTCTATTTTAATGAGCATGAAAAGAGAATTGAGACTAGATATTTTGTGAACAAGTATACTCTTATTTTAATGACCATGAAAAGAGACTTAAGACTAGCATTTTAGCTAAGTCCTCACGTCGGCAAAAATGAAAGTTTTGAAAATAGAATTGTGATAAATTGAAACCAAGTTTGGGTCACGGTTAATGATTGATATTTCAAGACCGATGTAGATGTAATGCTAAATTCTAGTACTGATTTTTATTCATGATTCAATTATCTAAGAATTAGACACATAATGGAGATGTGATGAAAGTAAGAGAAAAATATAAGTATGAGGGTCATTGGATTGGAGGTGTGAGAGTGTTCACAGGATGTCCTCATGATGCGTCATGATTAGAGCATGGATACTACTCTAGGATATCATCCCGGTGGCGACGCTTGTGGGGTTTTTTGGTGACTACGGGTGGTGCCATTGTCCATAACGGAGGTGAATTGTCCGCAGGATGCCTGCATGATGCGTCATGTGCCAGTGCGTGGGGTTCTCTCCAGGATGTCTGGACGTGGGCTCGTAACTCATAGAACACCTAGGATACTTACCGTAGTTACTATAGTATTTTAAGTCATAGCGAGGGATTGAACCCTACAAGATGAAGAACGATTAAGGGCTTCCGCTCGGACCTATGTTGTATGGGATGCATAGAATCCGAACAAGTGCACATTAGTGTTATGTAAATATTAATAACTGCATTAAGGTCTAAGTGCATTCACATACGACATCAATAGGATAATCCCCCTTAGTTTTGTTTGTGACAAGTGTGTACTTTCTAAGTAAGAGAAATTGATGTATTATATTCTAGCATCAATTGTATGCAACTGATATACCCACAGTTTCTATGAAAGATAAAGTGATTGACAAGACTAAAGATTGCTTGCTGCTTAAAGAATGTTCAAGTTATTAATTCGCTTCCAATGTGTAAAATGTAATCCTTGTTGTAATAAAAGTTTTCAATTCCTTGTAAAATTATACGAAGTGAAGTGTAAAGATCCTTTGAAACTTCAAATTCAGTCTTATTTAGAATTCGGGGTGTTACAGAGTAGTATCAGAGCCACGCTTTCAAGTAGTAAAAATTTATAAGGAACGACACCCACGAGTGGACATTAGAGTGTGAGTTGGGTATAGAGATTTAAATGTAAGTTACTTACATTTGTGTTGCTCTATGATTAATGCTTCTCCTTCTCCCTTCCCCAATATGGTGAACCACCATGACCCAGCAGGCGATGATGATTGGCACATAATCAAAGAGGACTACTACCATAGACAAGGAGATTCCGACGAAGAAGATCCCGAGGCATATGAAGAGGAATGGCCCGAGTCCTGAGAGATCACTCCCCCTTCGAACTCATCGGACCTTTCATCTGACGAGGAGGAGCTAGGTCGGGGAGATCTCATCAAGACCCTTCATAGTCAAGTGGAGACTCAGAGGGAGAGAGCGGAGCTGTTGTAGGCGCAGTATGTGAAGTGCAAGGAGAATATTGCAACCCTCAGTGATTGTGTTTGGGAACTCAAGAAGAGAAAGAACATGTATGATGTAATGAAGGAAGAAGTGACAGAACTACGAGAAGAGCTTAGGGAAGCCAAGAGGAACCATAGGGATTAGAATGTTGTATCTTCTCTATGCTTTTGCTTGATATCAGACGATGTTTTAAATTTGAATGTACAAAGTTTGAATTCAATGAAATGAAAGAAGTTGGTTTAAATTCATATTTTATACTTCGAGTTTAATGGATCTTTTGAATCAGAATATGGCAGAAAGAAGATCAAGGAATGGTGAAGGTCCCAGCTGTGGACTCGACTTGGAAACAGAGTTGGCTAGAGTCTATCAGACCCTTAACACCATTGCCATGAATCAAAACCAGGGGAGGATGCCTGTGAATCCAGTTCCTGAGGCGATCAAACTCGTGGAGTCATTCAAGAGAAAGAAGCTGCTAGTGTTTGAAGGGAAGTCAGATCCAGACACAGCTGACAATTGGATTCGACAAGTTGAGACTATCTTTGGAGTCTTGGAAACTCCAGAAGGTAGCAAGGTGAAGTTGGATACTTTGCAGCTTGAGAAAGATGCGACTGTGTGGTGGAAGTCGATGAAGCGGACTATGGGAAATGGTCTTATTGGCTGGGAGGAATTCTTGAAGGAGTTTTGCGGACACTACTTTCCATCTGATGTTCAAGAGAAGAAAGCAATGGAGTTCCTTGTGTTGCAGCAGGGAGGCATGTCTTTCAGGGAGTATGAGACAAGGTTTACTCAATCCTCGAGGTATGCAACCGAACTTGTGATGGACAAGGCGAAGAAAGCTCGGAAGTTTGAGGATGGTTTGAGGCCGAGTCTGAGATCAAGGATGATACCCCTCAGTATCAGGAGGTTTGACAAATTGGTCAAGCGAGCTGCAGCCACTGGGGTGGATATGGAGCAATTCCATGCTGTTTAAAATCGGAGGAACAACTTGAATGCGGGAAAGAGGCCCGTAGTTTCTGGGAATGTCAGAGGGCAGCCACCGGCTCAAAGGTTCAAACCTACTGGGGCAAACACTGTCAATGTGGCCGGAAGACCCAGGAATGGTTGGATGAGACCTTCTGTAACCTGTTTCAACTGTGGAGAGACAAGTCACTACAAATCTCATTGCTCTAAGCTGCGAGATGTCGTCCACAATGGACCAACGCAGCAGGTCGGTAAGAAGTCGTACCAGTAGAGGCAAGTATTTTCCTTGACTGAGGCTGATGCTAATGAAGTGGATTACGTTATTACTGGTATGAGGGAGGATGTTTAGAAGTTTTTTGTTGTTGTTTTTTCCTGCTTTATTTAGTTAAATTGTTATGTAACAAGAGTGTGACAGAAGAACTTTATTTGAATAGAAAGAAAGGTGTTGTTTTGTTCGATACTAGATCCTCTCATACTTTTGTGTCACCTAAATTTGCTAAAGTTTTAGGAGTTGAACCGAAGGTCATTCCAGGCAAGGTCTTGGTAGTACCTACTCCATTAGGGGAGACTTTAACCACTGATCGGTATTATGTGGACTGCGAGATCGTGATTGGGGACAGGATTTTCGGGATTGTTCCTGATCGAGCTGAATATCCTGGGGGTCGATGTTATCATTGGCATTGATTGGATGTTGGTGTACAGTGCGAACATCGAGTGTAAGACCAAGGAGGTAACAGTGAAGGCTCCAGGAGGTCCTGAAGTCACTTTCTAGGGGAACAAGAGATGTTCAGATTTGGTGGCAACTATCAGCAAGAAGAAGGTTCCTGTAGAGGTGCAGCAAATTTCAGTGGTTCGGGATTACCCGACTGTGGTTTTGGAAGATTTGCCCGGGTTACCCCCACATCGTGATGTAGAGTTCACCATCACTATTCGGCCAGGGAGTGCACCCATTTCAAAGGCAACGTATTGGATGGTGCCTGCAGAGCAGGATGAGATCAAACGACAGATTGATTAACTGTTGGAGAAAGACTTTATTCAACCGAGCGCGTCACCTTGGAGAGCACCGGTGCTGTTGGTAAAGAAGAAGGATGGGTCGATGAGGATGTGCATCGATTACCGAGAGTTGAATAAGGTCACTGTTCAGAACAAATATCTAATTCCTCGAATTGATGACATGTTCGATCGTCTACAAGGAGTTGCTGTTTTCTCCAAAATAGATCTTCGATTGTGATACCATCAGGTTCGAGTGAAGATTGAAGATGTGCATAAGACTGCATTCAGAACTCAACATGGGCATTATGAATTCTTAGTTATGCCATTCGAGTGAAGAATGCACCTGCAATCTTTATGGACATGATGAACAGTGTTCAGAGGCCGTTTATTGATTCTTTCGTCGTGGTGTTTATCGACGATATTCTTGTGTACTCCAAGTCGGAAGAGGAGCACACTTAGCATCTGGCTTAAGTTTTGATAAGCTTCAAGAGCATGAGTTGTATGCCAAGTTATCCAAGTGCGATTTCTATAAATCTAAAGTGGCATTCCTGGGTCACATCCTTTCTAAGGAGGGAGTGGCAATTGATCCGTAGAAGATAGAGGCGGTGAAGGATTGGGAAAGTCCTACCATAGTGAAGGAGATCAGAAGTTTTCTTTGGTTAACTGGATACTACAGAAGTTTTATCCAAAGCTATGCTCTGATAACCGTGCCGCTCATTGGTCTGACCAAGAAGAATGTGAACTTGTCACGCCCCGCTTCCCAAAAAGAATACGGAATACGGATACGCGACAAAAGCCCAGCGAATGATTTTCATCATCCATAAGTTGTTCAAGAATCTTTACAACATCTTACGAAATAATCAGAGTCGGAAGCAAAAATATCAACCATATGAACCAAAATACCAACAATAATACTTGAAACCAAAATATATTAATCTCAAATAGTCATGATCTGAATAAGTCATCAAAATCTTGGGTTACATTGCCCAAATACGAGAATAAATCCAAGTATCAAAATACAATATTGTTCAAGCAACTACAAAAATAATAATAACAAAATCCAGCACTAATACTTCACGTCACCAATACCGTCTAGAACCTGTTCTCCAAAATCTGAAATTTAACAATTACAGGGATAGGGAAAAGAAAACAAGTACCTGTCAACTGCAAGTTACGGGCCGCTTCTAATGCAGGATACAAGTACATGGGAAAACTAACTAATAACATGGAATATGCATGATAACAAAATATAACAACTAGCATGGTAAGGTGAATAAGTACAAGTATCATGTATCAAGTGTCAAGTAAACAAGTATCATGTAAACAAGCAACAAGTGTCGAGCAAGCAGGTAAACAGGTAACAAGTGTCAGGTATCAAGTACAAGTCTCATGTGTCATGTAGTCAAGTATCAAGTAAGCATGTATCATATTCAAGTAGCAAGTGTCATGTATCATGTAATCAAATCTTGTAGTTATTACTATCTAGGTAGCACTTTATGCGCCCCAACTTTTATCATATGGTTGCAACATTCACACAGTTTCGTTTAGACTTCGTAGTGGACCATAGAGGGCAGTGTACTCAGGGACAAGCTCCAAGTAAACAAGTATCAAGCTCCAAGTAACCAGATAAACAAGCGTCAAACATCCCAAATAACAAGCTCCAAACAAGCTCCACATAACCAAATAACAAGCTCCAAACAAGCACTAAATATCCAAAATATATCAAGCTTTGTGTCAAGTGTGCAAGTGCAAGTAATCACGTGTCAAGCTCTAAATAACCAAATATCAAGCTCCAAATATCACAAAGAATCGAAAGATCCTCTTCCGAGTACAGGTTTCTGAATTATCCACTATTAGATCTGTCCCTTTAAACCCAAGCTTGGTTAATTTATTATTATTGTCAAACAATCATGTATGTGTCACGAACAGGGCAATTATATCATGTTACAAACAAGTAACAGGTTCAAGTTGTAAGATAAACATGTACAGGTGCAAGATAACATATAAAATGATAAAATAACCATATTTCCAGTTTAGGACAGCAAGACCATACTGTAGTAAAACTAAAATTTTCGTTGTTACAAACATGCAAATCTAAATGTGTCAAAACGTCTAGAAAATAGACTCTCAACCGAATCCAGAGAGTATAAATAAGTCATATAGTAATTCACAAAACATAACTCAAAATTGATTTGAATTCAGAAAACACGTTCAGCCAAAAATCAGAAAATCGAATTCACAGTCAGATAAACAACATCAAAACTTCTCAAATAAATCCAGAAAAAATCTGGGGTATTCCCCTATATGTCTAGTATCTGAATATAAAGTGTCATAATTTTCCAGTAAGATTAGCTTATCCAACAAAAATTAGAAAACATCAAGAAACGTTAGTTTGGCAAATCTGGAATTCCTAACACTACTGTACGAAAACTGTAATATCTCGCAAACCGTAAAACGAAATCCAAATCCGCCAAAGGGAGATGAAAACAGAAAAAATAAGCTAACTTTCATATTTCATAAATATTTTTCATACAGGAAAAGGAATTAGGGTGAAAATACAAATCTTTATAGAACAGCGAGCAAAATCCAGAAGGTATAGTTTTTATTCGAAAGCATGAAACGGTATGTAAAACTCATCAATAAAATAGACCAAAATTCTGGATAATCCCTAAGTAGATATCGAAGTACTGACCAAAATTTCAAATCAAAATAATATGGTTATAACTAGTATCAAAATAGTTTAGTCATCAAAATCATCAACAAACAAAATCTGGAAATGAAATACACCTCTGTAGTAAAATATCCATATCTCACACACACGAAAACGAAATCGACTAAGGTCAGAGAGGTTGGAAAGAAGACGAATTTCTCTATAAATCATGTCTGATACTGAAATTAAGATACTGACCTTAATATGGTCTAAATTACTGATCAAGACAGATTATCGGCAAAATACAGAATTTCCTTAAGGAACAAAACCAACATGAATCACACGAAACTTGATCGAAACATGACTAAACATGAATTAGAGTCTACTAACTACCAAAAAACGTGAAACTGGGAATACGACATGTCCACAACAAGTATATCAAATGGATCTCACAAGCACACGAGTTCTCATAATTGTTTTATATATAAATCATATCAAGAATGGGCAAAACCTAAGTTGTTTCATGTCAAATTTGTGTCGTGAGGCAACTATGGTTAAAAGCAATATAGATACGATACTCATCAAAATACATCGCACACGAGTTGTCTCTAGAACCCAACTACACTATAAGCAAAATTTATGACTTGTATCATACAAAGGAATTGAGTACAAGTTACTTGCCTGAGAGACGACGACAAGAACAGAGCAAGAACAAGAATAATGGGAACGGATCCCCGGGCACGAACACAAATACAACGAATGTATCAGGAACCAATCACGAACACACGATTACGAAAAAGATGAAGAAGATCGAGATCACGAACACAATTGGACGGTTGAGACCGAAGATCAAGATCAAGATGATCGGGTCAGATCGAACGGCCAGATCTCCCTGATGAAGAAAATGATGATGATGATCAAGATCGATCGATCGAACGGCTGCAATCAAAGGAAATTGATGATCATCATGATCATGACGATCAAGAAGAGATCAGACGGGTAGGATCTAATCGGATGATCAAAAGGAGATCGACGGCCCACATCCAATCAAGCATGATGATTAAGATCCAACGGACGGCCAAGATGACCCTGATGGTGATGATCAAGATCAAATCAACTGACGGCTAGGAATCAATCAATCAAGATCAAGTTCACAATATCGGACGGTCCAGAATCAACATGATCAAAAGCCCACTTGATCAAACCCATGCACAACCATAATGGCTGCACTGGCTCCGATGGCGGATGGCAGTAACCAAGGGGTTGCGCTGGCTGTGGCAAGGCTGAGGACTGTGACGGTACAGGCTGTCGGCGCGGCTTGCTGGCACACACGGCAATGCCGGAATCGGGAGGATAGGTCGGAGGGCTACTGGGCTATTGTGGTGGTGTAGGGCAACAAGGTGGCAGCCAGGGGGCTGCCGCAGGTGGCTGCCACGTAGGGGAGAAGATGCATAGGGGACTGTTGCGGGGTGGCGCGCTACTGGGGAAGAGATAGCACGAGCACATGGTGGCATCGAGGCAGAGGTAAGGGAACTAGCTGAATCTGTGGGGAAAAGCACCGGGTGCAGTCGGTGATGGGGCGATGCACGGCTGCCGCTACTGGGATGATGCGTGGATGGCATACTGCGGTGGCTGCAAGGTTCTGAGCAGCATTGCGACTGGATGCGAGGCTACCGAGGGGATCGCCGAGAGGAACGGGAGCCGAAGATGAGGTCGGAGGTGCACACAGGTAGAGGGAGAGAGAGAGGGAGGAAGCTCATGGATGGGTTAGGAAGAGGATGGTGGATATCTGTCGAGGTTGCTATCGAGGTGGCTCGCGATAGGGGGCCGCAACAGGAGGAAACAGGGCTGGAGGGTGAGGATCAGGATGAGAGGAGACGAAGCGGCGCATGGGTTAGGGGAAAGAACAGATGGGTTTAGTTATATATAGCTAGGGATAGATGATTAGGGTTGAAACGGCTGAATATGTAAAGTGGGTTTCGGGTCTGGTAAAGGGTTTTAATGGGTTAGGTTGATAGGTTTTAGGTTGGGTATTAGATAAACGGGTTATAGGGTTGTAGGATGACGGGTTCTTGGGTTTATAAATGAACAAGGTATGGGTATTTAGGCTTAATGGGTTTAGGGGTTTTTAATAAAAAGGAATCCAATAAAATAAAAAAGGGTTTTGGGTATTAGGAAAACACACTAACTAATAAAAATACAAATTTTGGATTTTATAGATTTATTAATAATAATAATAAAAACAATAACAATAATAATAGTAACAGTAATAGTAACTATAAAAGAAATCAAATTAATAATATCAATAATAAGATTTGTATAAAAAACATAAGAAATAGTTACAAATAAAATTAGATTGAAGATAGTTTTCAATAGAAGATCCGACAGTAATTTGAAAGCGGAAAAACTAATTTTCAAAAATTTAAATACCAAAAATACGCAGAAATTAAATTTTTGGAAAAACAGGGGTTACAAATCCTACCCACCTTACAACAAAATTTCGTCCCCGAAATTTGTTTAGGCGGTACATAGGAAAATGAAAAAGCAAACTGGAGGAAGGGTAATAAAACAGAGGGTAAAAGGGAAAGGAACAAAGCAGTGGCAAAACCGGAAAAAGAAGGAAGTGGATAACAATAAGGTCAAATTTGATGAAAGAAAAGAAGCAAACGGTATCAAAAGTAGGGAAACCGCACAAGATAACAAAGCAAGATAGGGCGTAGGCAGAACTGAAATCAAAGAGAGAATGGACAGGGAAGAATTGAATCAAATAATGAATGTGTTCATAATGGCAAAATGGAATACAAGAAAGAAGTAAATGATATTAAAAATGAAGAAGAAAAAACACAAGACTTGCAAGATAACCAAGCAAAGAGATGAAGAAATAGATAGAGCTGAATTTGAAGAAAGGATGGACAAGGAAGAGATTAACCAAGCAAATGAGTCAACGGATGAAGACGGGTACAAGGGATAAAAAGGAGCAAACATTACAAAGAAGAAGAAGCAACAAGGAAATCCTGGGACCTGTGGGTTATGGGCCCACTACGCTTCCGCTGTGCCACTCTGATCGGGGAAGACTGCCAATAGCATCCAGCGATGCCGATGGAGGGACCAATCAGAAAACAGAAAAAGAATGGATGGCATCAAAATCAGAAGGAAATGGGTACGAGAAGAATGAATTCATACCCAACAAGAGGTCAATTAAAGAGGACGACAGAAAAAGACGTACGAAACAAGGAATAAGGGATCAAAGAAATAAGAAAGGATAAAAAATGGATGGAATAAGACTAATATAAAGATCATAGTTGATTATAATTCATTTATGCATGCATGGTTGGTGCAACGTTGAGCAGATCCCAGTTCGAGCCAAGCTTGTCTAATATATCAGTCAAACTAATATATTAACCAAACCTGGGCTCTGATACCACTAAAAACCTTGTCACGCTCCGCTTTCCAAAAAGAATACGGAATACAGATACGTGACAAAAGCCCAGCGAATGATTTCATCATTCATAAGCTGTTCAGGAATCTTTACAACATCTCACGAAATAATCATAGTCGGAAGCAAAAATATCAACCAATATGCACATATGAACAAAATTACCAACTAAAATATACTTGAAACCAAAATATATTAATCTCAAATAGTCATGTTCTGAATCAGTCAATAAAATCCTGGGTCACATTGCCCAAATACAAGAATAAATCCAAGTATCAAAATACAATATTATTCAAGCAACTACAAAAATAATAAAAACAAAATCCAGCACTAATATTTCATGTCACTAATACCGTCTGGAACCGATTCTCCAAATTCTGCAATTTAACAATTGCAGGGATAGGGAAAAGAAAACAAGTATCCGTCAATTGCAAGTTATGGGTCGCTTGTAATGCATGATACAAGTACATGAAAAAACAAACTAATAACACGAAATATGCATGATAACAAAATATAACAACTAGCATGGTAAGGTGAACAAGTACAAGTAGCATGTATCAAGTATCAAGTAAATAAGTATCATGTAAACAAGTAACAAGTGTCGAGCAAGGAGGTAAACAGGTAACAGGTGTCAAGTTTCTAGTACAAGTCTCATGTGTCATGTAGTCAAGTATCAAGTAAGCATGTATCATGTTCAAGTAGCAGGTGTCATGTACATGTAATCAAGTCTTGTAGTTATTACTATCTGCTAGCACTTCATGCGCCCCGTCTTTTATCACATGGTTGCTACATTCACATAGTTTCGTTTAGATTTTGTAGTGGACCAAAGAGAGCAGTGTACTCAGGGACAAGCTCCAAGTAAACAAGTATCAAGCTCTAAGTAACCAGATAAACAAGATCCAAATATTCCAAATAACAAGCTCCAAACAAGCTCCACATAACCAAATAACAAGCTCCAAATACCTAAAATATATCAAGCTCTCTGTCAAGTGTGCAAGTGCAAGTAATCACGTGTCAAGCTCCAAATAACCAAATATCAATCTCCAAATATCACTTAGAATCAAAACATCCTCTTCCGAGTACACGTTTCGGAATTATCCACTATTAGATCTGTCCCTTTAAACTTCGGCTTGGTTAGACTATTATTAATGTCAAACAATCATGTATGTGTCACGAACAGGGCAAGTATATCATGTTACAAACAAGTAACAAGTTCAAGTTGCAAGATAAACATGTACGGGTGCAAAATGACATATAAAAGGATAAAATAACCATGTTTCAAGTTCAGGACAGCAAGACCATACTGCATTAAAACTGAAATTCCCGTTGTTACACACATGCAAATCTGAATCCGTCGAAACGTCTAGAAAATAGACTCCCAACCAAATCCAGCGAGTATAAATAAGTCATATAGTAATTCATAAAACATAACTCTAAACAGATTTGAATTCATAAAACACGTTCAGCCAGAAATCAGAAAATCGAATTCACAGTCAGAAAAAAAAACATCAAAACTTCTGAAATAAATCTAGGAGAAATCTGGGGTATTCCCTTATATGTCTAGTTTTCGAATATAAAGTTTCATAGTTTTCCAGTAAGATTAGCTTATCCAACAAAATTGGAAAACATCAAGAAATGATAGCTTGGCAAATTTGGAATTCCCAACACTGCTATACGGAAACAGTAATATCTCGCAAACCGCGAAACGAAATCCAAATCCGCCAAAGGGAGATGAAAATAGACAAAATAAGATAACTTTCATATTTCATAAATATTTTTCGTACAGGAAAAGAAATTAGGGTGAAAATATAAATCTTTACAGAACAGTGAGCAAAATCCAGCAAGTATAGTTTTTATTTGAAAGCATAAAACGGATGTAAAACTCATCAATAAAATCCACCAAAATTCTGGTTGATCCCTAAGTAGATATAAAAGTACTAACCAAAATTTCAGATCAAAATAATATGGTTAGAACTAGTATCAAAATAGTTTAGTCATCAAAATCATCAACAAACGAAATCTGGAAATTAAATACACCTCTGTAACGAAACATCCATATCTTACACACACAAAAACGAAATCGACCAAAGACAGAGGGGTTGGAAAGAAGACGAATTTCTCTACAAATCTTGTTTTATACTGAAATTAAGATACTGATCATAATATGGTCTAGATTACTAATCAAGGTAGATTATGGGCAAAATACAGAACTTACTTTAGGAACAAAACCAACATAAATCACACGAAACTTGATCGAAACAAGACTAAACATGAATTAGAGTCTACTAAGTGTCCAAACAACATGAAATAGGGTATACGACATGTCCACAACAAGTATATCAAATGGATCTCACAAGCACACGAGTTCTCATAATTGTTTCACATATACATCACATCAAGAATGGGCAGCATCGCGATTGGATGCGAGTCTACCAAGGGGATCGCCGAGAGGAACGGGAGCCGAAGACGAGGTCGGAGGTGCGCACAGGTAGAGGGAGAGAGAGTAGGTGGAAGCTCAGGGATGGGTTAGGAGGAGGATGGTGGATGTCTGTCGGGGTTGCTATCGAGGTGGCTTGCGAAAGGGGGCCGCAACAGGAGGAAGCAGGGCTGGAGGGTGAGTATCACGATGAGAGGAGACAAAGCTGCTCATAGGTTAAGGGAGAGAACAGATGGGTTTAGTTATATATAGGTAGGGATAAATGATTAGGGTTGAAACGGCTGAATATGTAAAGTGGGTTCCAGGTCTGGTAAAGGGTTTTAATGGGTTAGGTTGATAGGTTTTAGGTTGGGTATTAGATAAACGGGTTATAGGGTTGTAGGATGATGGGTTCTTGGATTTATAAATGAATAGGGTGTGGGTATTTAGGCTTAATGGGTTTAGGGGTTTTTAATAAAAAGGAATCTAATAAAATAAAAATGGGTTTTGGGTATTAGGAAAATACAATATGTCACGCCCCCCTTCCTAAAAAGAATACGGAATACGGATACGAGACAAAAGCCCAGCGAATGATTTTCATCATCCATAAGCTGTTCAGGAATCTTTACAATATCTCACAAAATAATCAGAGTCGAAAGTAAAGAAACAACCACATGCACATATGAACCAATTGCCAACAATAATACTTGAAACCAAATATATATATCCCAAATAGTCATGATCTGAATAAGTCAAAATCCTGGGTCATACTGCCCAAACACAGAATACAAGTAACAGATACAATGTTCCAAATGAGCAACAGCAAATAAATGATGATAGCAAAAGGCTCCAGCCAACTAGAACTTTAGATCACAAACTCCATCGGGTAGCTGACCATCCTGATATGCAATTAGTGAATTTACAGGAGAAGGAAAAAGAAAAAAAGTACCCATCAATTGCAAGTTACGGGCCACTTATAATGTAGGATACAAGTACATGGGGAAACTAAACAAATCTAAAAAATAGCAGAAACAAACCTAGCATGGTATTGCAGAATAAACTATCATGGTATACTAGGATGTGTCAAGTGTCAAAAGTCAAATAGCATGCAGACAGATATACAGATAGTGTCAATTAATTGTGTCAAGTGATAATATCAGACATATAACAACTAATCAGATGATCAGATAATAGATAGCTAGATACAAATAACAGATTCAGATTCAGATTTCAGATACAGATACAAATGTCATCTATATAATAAAACACAAATAAAGCTATCAAGTGACTCTCCATCAATCCCCTAAAAAGTCAAAGGTCCAGATCTAACCTCACAAAACATATTTTCCCTCCAAAAGTTTCCCCCCATAACTCAAATTCAAATCCCCCACTCAAAACAACTCATATATTTATTTAATTTTTTTCTCTCTGTCTTTCCCTCCGTTTTCTATTTAAAAAATTAAGAAAATAAAAAAATTTCAAAAATTTTAAAAATTAAAAAACTAAAAAAATTAAAAATTTAAAAACTTTAAAAATAATTCAAAAAAATCAAAAAAAAATCATATAATATGTTTTTTCCGGACCCCCAAAAGTTTCTCATATAATATGTTTGCTACTTCAATTAATTTGCTGGACCTCCAAAACTATTTTATATGATCAAACAAGGTGCACCGTTCTGCAGACATGATGTAGGCACGTGTCAACGGGCAAACCTAGTGTTCTTATAAGTCTTGTGTGATTACTATCTAGGTAGCACTTCACGCCCCCCAAAAACATAATACATGGTTGCTACAACAAACAATTTCGCTTTAGATTTCGTAGGGGATCATATAGGGTCGTCTACTCAGGGTTCAAACAGATATCAGATAACAGATCTAGACAGACAGATAACAGACGATCATACAATAGATAGGAATAGGTCTCCTCCAAGTACACCCTCCTGTTGGCAGTATGTAGTTGGGTAACAGATGGGAATCACGGGCCCCTTCTGAGTACACCCTCTCATAAGGAAGTATGTAGTCAAGAATCAGATAATCAAAATCTTGCATGATCTCATAACAGATAATAGATAATCAGATGGGAAACACGGGCCCCCTTCTAAGTACACATTTCTATGCTTTCCCACTACTAGATCTTTTCCTTAACCCCGGCTTGGTTACTTTTATTATGGTCATTAAATAGACATGAATGTGTACGAAATAGTGTCAAACTAATATGGTATAATCAGTATTAGGTTCAGGGAAACAAATAAACATGCATAGATAATATACAGTCACATAAACGAGCAAAACAGTGCATGTTCATATTCAGGACAGTAAGACAGTATAGTACTAAAATAGTGAATCTCATCGCTAAAGAAATCCAAATATGGATCCACCAAAGAATCTGGAAACTAGACATCTACACGAAACCAGCGAATATAAATAAGTCATATAGTAATTCACAACATCATAGCTCAAAACAGGTTTTAATCTAGAAAACATGTTCAGTCAGAAATCAGTAAAAAAAATTCTCAGTCAGGAAAACCGCATCAAAACCTCTCAAATAAATTCAGAAAAAATCTAGGGTATTCCTCTATATGTCTAGCATCAAAATATAAAGTTTCATAATATTCCAGTAAAATTAGATCATTCATCAAAAATAAGAAAGCATCAAGAAAACATAGTTTGGCAAATCTGCAATTCCCAACACTGCTGTACGAAAACTAAGCTATCTCGCAACCAGTGAAACGAAATCCAAATCCTCCAAAGGAAGATGAAAATAGACAAAATATATTAACTTTCATATTTCACGAACATTTTTTATTCATTAAAAGGAATCATAGTGAAAATAGGATTCTTTACAGAACAGCGAGCAAAATACAGCAAGTATAGATTTCATAAACAAGCATGATTTAGGGTTATTAGCATGTCCACACTAAATATATCACATGGGTCTTAACAAAAACATGGATTCTCACAAAAGTTTTACATACACGATCAAAATCAAGAATGGGTAAATCCTAAGTTAATTCATGTCAAGATTGTGTCGTGAGGCAACTATGGTCAAGTTTTCACAATAGAGACAAAATCCATCAAGGAAATCACAAACAAGATTCGTCTCTAGATCCAACTACACTATAGGTAAACTTTTTGACTTGTATCAAAAAAATGAATTGGAGTACAAGTTACTTGCCTTAACTGGGGATGAAAGCAACGAAAACCAAGAATAACGGGAACGAATTCCCACGCACGATCACAACGAACGGACAACGAACCCACTAAAGAGAATTCACGAACGAACTCGAGAGCACACGAACCAAGAACGGCACTCACACACCACCATGATAACGCGTGCACGGATGAGCACGTGCACACCACCACAAGACCAATTGGCAAGAACACGAAGGAAGGGACGGCACAGCAATGAACTACGACCTCAAGCACATGGACACCACGTATACCCAAGATCCAACACACGCACACCAACACACTTGC
Organism: Hemerocallis citrina; assembly: GCA_017893485.1. Lineage (NCBI taxonomy): Eukaryota > Viridiplantae > Streptophyta > Magnoliopsida > Asparagales > Asphodelaceae > Hemerocallis > Hemerocallis citrina. The sequence goes on along the minus strand of CM030367.1, from coordinate 56,029,512 downwards.
ACACACCCTCAACCCCGAGAGCACGAGGAAGAGAGGGAGAGAGGGTTCGGCAGCGGGCTGTCACTGCGGTCGGCGGTGGCTGGCCTGGCAGCCAGGGGGTGCGACACGACGGAAGAGTAGCCTAGGGCGGCGCACACAGGGAGATGGGGAGATGCAGGGAAGCTGCGACATCGGGGTGTTTCCATCGATGCTGAAGACGGCGGGAGAAGCACAGCGGATGCACGGAACGAGGTGGAAATGCGCAGTCGCACTGGCTGCGCTGCAGGGAGGCATGCCGACGGGTCGCGATGGGAGGCTGAAGGTTATGAAGGGTCGGGAGGGAGACGTGAACGGGAAGAGGAGGGAGACAGGGCTGTATGGGTTTAGGCGGCTGGGTAAACACAGGGGTAGACGAAAAGGTAGGGGGTATTATATAGGTAGGGTTACAACCGGGTGTGGGTAAATAACTGGGTTGGGTTTAGTTATAAAATGGGTACGGGTATTTTACTGAGTTGTGGTATAAACAGAGAATGGGTTTAATTTAACGGATATGGGTAGTACAGGAAAATGGGTAGTTAGGTGGGTTATGGGGATAGTGAACGGGTTGGGTAGTTAAATATAGGGTAACTGGGTTTTATAAAATCCAATAAAAAAATAGTATGACATTATTAGATAAATTAGATTATGATAAAATAATAATAATAATAATAATAATAATAATAATAATAATAATAATAATAATAATAATAATAATAATAATAAAATAATAATGCAAATAATAACACTGACTAAAATAATACTAATAAAAATAATTATAGTAATAATAATAAGATTTGTATAAAAATCATAGGAAATAATTACAAATAAATTATTGATTGAAGCTAGATTTTAAATAGAAGATCCAAAAAAAAGAAAAAAAAAATACATTTTGACAAAAGAATTTGAAAACCGAAAAAAATAATTTGCGAAAATTTTTAAAATACAGAAAATATACAAAAATACATTTTTTGGAAAAATAGAGGTTACACAATAACTAATAAAAATACAAATTTAGGATTTTATAGATTTATTAATAATAATAATAAAAACATTAACAATGATAATAGTAACAGTAACAGTAACTATAAAAGAAATCAAAATAATAATATCAATAATAAGATTTGTATAAAAAACATAAGAAATTGTTATAAATAATATTAGATTGAAGATAGTTTTTAATAGAAGATCCGACAATAATTTCAAAGTGGAAAAACTAATTTTCAAAAATTTTAAATACCAAAAAATACACAGAAAATACATTTTTGGGGAAACAGGGGTCACAAATCCAAATCATACCCACCTTACAACAAAATTTCGTCCCCCAAATTTGTTTGGGCGGTACATAGGAAAAGAAAAAAGCAAACTGAAGGAAGGGTAATAAAACAGAGGGTAAAACAGAAAGGAACAAAGCAGTGGCAAAACCGGAAAAAGAAGGAAGTGGATAACAATGATGTCAAAATGGATGCAAGAAAAGAAGCAAACGGTATCAGAAGTGGGGAAACAGTACAAGATAACAAAGCAAGATAGGGAGCAGGCAGAATTGAAATCAAAGAGAGAATAGATAAGGAAGAATTGAATCAAATAAAGAGCGGGTGCATGATGGCAAAATGGAATGCAAGAAAGAAGTAACTGATATTAAAAATGAAGAAGAAAAAACACAAGACTTGCAAGATAACCAAGCAAAGAGATGAAGAAATAGATAGAGCTGAAATTGAAGAAAGGATGGACAAGGAAGAGATGAACCAAGCAAATGAGTCAACGGATGAAGACGGGTACAAGGGATGGAAAGAAGCGAACAATACAAAGAAGAAGAAGCAACAAGGAAATCTTGGGACCTTTGGGTTATGGGCCCACCATGCTTCCGTTGTGCCACTCTGATGGGGGAAGACTCTACCAATAGCATCCACGATGCCGACGGAGGGACCAAGCAAAAAACAGAAAAAGAATGGATGGCATCAAAATCAGAAGGATATGGGTACGAAAAGAATGAATTCATACCCAGCAAGAGGTTAATTAAAGAGGACGACGGAAAAAGACGGACGAAACAAGGAATAAGGGATCAAAGAAATAATAAGGGATAAAAAATGGATGGAATAAGACTAGTATCCAGATGATTGTTGATTATAATTCATTTATGCATGCATGGCTGGCGAAATATTGAGCAGATGCCAGTTCGAGCCAAGCTTGTCTAATATATCAGTCAAGCTAATCTATTAGCCAAACCTAGGCTCTGATACCACTAAAAACCTTGTCACGCCCCACTTCCCAAAAAGAATACGGAATACGGATACGCAACAAAAGCCCAGTGAATGGTTTTCATCATCTATAAGTTGTTCAAGAATCTTTACAACATCTCACGAAACAATCAGAGTCAGAAGCAAAAATATTAACCAACATGCACATATGAACCAAATTACCAACAAGAATACTTGAAACCAAAATATATTAATCTCAAATAGTCATGTTCTGAATAAGTCAACAAAATCCTGGATCACATTGGCCAAATACGAGAATAAATCCAAGTATCAAAATACAATATTATTCAAGCAACTACAAAAATAATAATAACAAAATCCGGTACTTATACTTCATGTCACCAATACCGTCTGGAACCTCCTCTCCAAAATCTACAATTTAACAATTGCAGGGATAGGAAAAAGAAAACAAGTACCCGTCAATTGCAAGTTACGGACCGCTTGTAATGCATGATACAAGTACATGGGAAAACAAACTAATAATATGGAATATGCATGATAACAAAATATAACAACTAGCATGGTAAGGTGAACAAGTACAAGTAGCATGTATCAAGAATCAAGTAAACAAGTATCGAGCAAGCAGGTAAACAGGTAACAGGTGTCACGTATCAAGTACAAGTCTCATGTGTCATGTAGTCAAGTATCAAGTAAGTATGTATCATGTTCAAGTAACAGGTGTCATGTATCATGTAATCAAGTTTTTTAGTTATTACTATTTAGGTAGCACATCATACGCCCCATCTCTTATCACATGGTTGCTACATTCACACAGTTTCGTTTAGATTTCTTAGTGGACCACAGAGGGAAGAATACTCAGGGACAAGCTCCAAGTAAACAAGTATCAAGCTCCAAGTAACCAGATAAACAAGATCCAAATATCCCAAATAACAAGTTCCAAACAAGCTCCAAACAAGCTCCAAATACCCAAAATATATCAAGCCCTGTGTCAAGTGTGCAAGTGCAAGTTATCACATGTCAACTCCAAATAACCAAATATCAAGCTCCAAATATCACATAGGATCAAAAGATCCTCTTCCGAGTACACGTTTCTAAATTATCCACTATTAGATCTGTCCCTTTAAACCCCGGCTTGGTTAATTTCTTATTAATGTCAAACAATCATATATGTGTCACGAAGAGGGCAAGTATATCATGGTACAAATAAGTAACAAGTTCAAGTTGTAAGATAAACATGTACGGGTGCAAGATAACATATAAAAGGATAAAATAACCATGTTTTAAGTTCAGGATAGCAAGACCATACTGCAGTAAAACTGAAATTCTCGTTGTTACAAACATGCAAATATGAATCCGTCGAAACTTCTAGAAAATAGTCTCCCAACTGAATCCAACGAGCATAAATAATTCATATAGTAATTTACAAAACATAACTCAAAACTGATTTGAATTCATAAAACACGTTCAGCCAGAAATCAGAAAATCGAATTTACAGTCAGAAAAACGGCATCAAAACATCACAAATAAATTCAGGAAAAATCTGGGGTATTCCCTTATATGTCTAGTATCCGAATATAAAGTTTCATAATTTTTCAATAAGATTAGCTTGCCAACAAAAATTAGAAAATATCAAGAAACGATAGTTTGGCAAATCTGGAATTCCCAACACTGTTGTACGAAAACTGTATTATCTCGCAAACCATGAAACGAAATCCAAATCCGCTAAAGGGAGATGAAAATAGACAACATAAGCTAACTTTAATATTTCATAAATATTTTTCATATAGGAAAAGGAATTAGGGTGAAAATACAAATCTTTACAGAGCAACAAGCAAAATCCTACAAGTATAGTTTTTATTATTAAGCTTGAAACGGTATGTAAAACTCATCAATAAAATCCACCAAAATTATGGATAATCCCTAAGTAGATATATAAGTACTGACCAAAATTTCAGATCAAAATAATATGGTTAGAACTATTATCAAATAATTTTAGTCATCAAAGGATCCTCTTCCGAATACACGTTTCGGAATTATCCACTATTAGATCTGTCCCTTTAAACTCCGGCTTGGTTAGATTATTATTAATGACAAATAATCATGTATGTGTCACGAACACTGCAAGTATATCATGGTACAAACAAGTAACAAGTTCAAGTTGTAAGATAAACATGTACGGGTGCAAGATGACATATAAAAGGATAAAATAACCATGTTTCAAGTTCAGGACAGTAAGACCATACTGTAGTAAAACCGAAATTTTCGTTGTTACAAACATGCAAATCTGAATCCGTCGAAACGTCTAGAAAATAGACTCCCAACCGAATCCAGCAAGTATAAATAAATCATATAGTAATTCACAAAACAAAACTCAAAACTGATTTGAATTCATAAAACACGTTCAGTCAGAAATTAGAAAATCGAATTCACAGTCAGAAAAAAAAGCATCGAAACTTCTGAAATAAATCTAGGAGAAATCTGGGGTATTCCCTATATGTCTAGTTTCCGAATATAAAGTTTCGTAATTTTCCTGTAAGATTAGCTTATCTAACAAAATTAGAAAACATCAAGAAATGATAGCTTGGCAAATTTGGAATTCCCAACACTGCTGTACGAAAACTGTAATATCTCGCAAACCGTGAAACGAAATCCAAATCCGTCAAAGGGAGATGAAAATAGACAAAATAAGCTAACTTTCATAATTCATAAATATTTTTCATACAGGAAAAGAAATTAGGGTGAAAATACAAATCTTTACAGAACAATGAGCAAAATCCAGCAACTATAGTTTTTATTTGAAAGCATGAAACGGTATGTAAAACTCATCAATAAAATCCACCAAAATTCTGGCTGGTCCCTAAGTAGATATAAAAGTACTAACCAAAATTTCAGATCAAAATAATATGGTTAGAACTAGTATAAAAATAGTTTAGTCATCAAAATCATCAACAAACGAAATCTGGAAATGAAATACACCTCTGTAATAAAACATCCATTTCTCACACACACAAAAACGAAATCGACCATGGACAGAGGGGTTGGAAAGAAGACGAATTTCTCTAAAACATGTTTTATACTGAAATTAAGATACTTACCTTAATATGGTCTAGATTACTAATCAAGACAGATTATCGGCAAAATACAGAATATACTTTAGGAACAAAACCAACATGAATCACACGAAACTTGACCGAAACATGACTAAACATGAATTAGAGTCTACTAAGTGTCTAAACAACATGAAATAGGGTATACGACATGTCCACAACAAGTATATCAAATGGATCTCACAAGCACACGAGTTCTCATAATTGTTTCACATATACATCATATCAAGAATAGGCAAAACCGAAGCTGTTTCATGTCAAATTTGTGTCGTGAGGCAACTATGGTCAAAAATACTATAGAGAAGATACTCATCAAAATACATCACACACGAGTTATCTCTAGAATCCGACTATACTACAAGCAGAATTTATGACTTGTATCATACAAAGGAATTGAGTACAATAACTTGCCTGAGAGACAACGATGAGAACGGAGCAAGAACAAGAATAACCGAAATGGGTCCCGGGGCACGAACACAAACACAACGAACGGATCACGAACCAATCACAAACACACTATCACGAACAAGATGAAGACGATCGAGATCACGAACACAATCGGACGGTTGAGATCGAAGATCATGCTTAAGATGATCGGATCAGATCGGATGGCCAGAATTCCCTGATGATGAAGATGATGATGATGATGATCAAGATCGATCGATCGAACGATTGTGATCAAAGGAAATTGATGATCATCATGATCGTGACGATCAAGAAGAGATCAGATGGGTAGGATCTAATCGGATGATCAAGAGATCGATGGCCCACATCCAATCAAGCATGATGATCAAGATCCGTTGGGCGGCCAAGATCACCCCGATGGTGATGATCAAGATCAAATCAACGGACTGCTAGAATTCAATCAATCAAGATCAAGATCACTATATCGGACGGTCGAGAATCAACAAGATCAAAAACCCACTTGATCAAACCCATGCACAACCGTAATGGCTGCACTAGCTCTGACAGCGGATAGCGGAAGCCAAGGGGTCATACTGGCTGTGACAAGGTGGAGGACGGCGATGATATAGGGCTACCGGCACGGCTTGCTAGCGCACAAGGCAACATAGGTATCGGGAGATTAAGCCAGAGAGCTACTGGGCTATTGCGGTGGTGTAGGGCGATAAGGCGGCGGCCAGGGGGCTGCCGCAGGTGGCTGCGATGCAGGGGAGATGATGTACAGGGGACAGTTGCGGGGTGGCACGCTGCTGGGGAGGAGATAGCACGAGCACAGGGTGGTGTCGAGGTAGAGGTCAGGAAACTGGCTGCGTCTATGGGGAACAACACAAGGGACAGCACCAGGTGCAGTCACCGTGCTGGTCGGCGACGGGGCGATGCACGGCTACCGCGACTGGGACGATGCGAGGAGGGGATACTGCGGTGGCTACAGAGTGCTGGGTGGCATCGCAACTGGATGCGAGGCTGCAGAGGGGATCGCCGAGAGGAACATGAGCCGAAGACGAGGTCGGAGGTGCATGCAGGGAGAGGGAGAGAGAGCGGGAGGAAGCTCAGGGCTGGGTTTGGAGGAGGATGGTGGATGTCTTTCGGGGTTTCTATTGAGGTGGCTTGCGACAGGGGGCTGCGAAATGGGAAGCAGGGCTAGAGGGTGAGGATCAGGATGAGAGGAGACGAAGCAGCGCTTGGGTTAAGGGAGAGAACAAATGGTTTTAGTTATATATAGGTTGGGATAGATGATTAGGGTTGAAACAGCTGAATATGTAAAGTGGGTTTCGGGTCAGGTAAAGGGTTTTAATGGGTTAGGTTGAGAGGTTTTAGATTGGGTATTAGATAAACGGATTATATGGTTCTAGGATGATGGGTTCTTGGGTTTATAAATGAACAAGGTATGGGTATTTAGGCTTAATGGGTTTAGGGGTTTTTAATAAAAAGGAATCCAATAAAATCAAAATGGGTTTTGGGTTTTAGGAAAATAAAATAATAATAAAAAAACAAATTTAGGATTTTACAGATTTATTAATAATAATAATAATAACAATAACAATAATAATAGTAACAGTAATAGTAACAATAACAGAAATCAAATTAATAATATCAATAATAAGATTTGTATAAAAAAATATAAGAATAGTTACAAATAAAATTATTGATTGAAGATAGTTTTTAATAGAAGATCCGACAATAATTTTGAAAGCAGAAAAACTAATTTACAAAAAATTTAAATACCAAAAATATACAGAAAATACATTTTTGGAGAAACAAGGGTTACAGAACTTCAACTGGACTGAGCAATGTGAGGCAAGCTTTCAAGAGTTGAAAGAGAAGCTGGCTACTCTCTCATTTTAGCTTTGCCTAGAGCAGGTATTGAGTATGATGTTTACAGCAATGCTTCACATCATGGGCTTGGTTGTGTCTTGATGCAAGAAGAAAAAGTGATCGCTTATGGGACTAGGCAACTAAGACCGTGTGAGAAAAATTATCCTACTCATGATCTGGAGTTGGCTGCGATTATCTTCGTCTTAAAGCAATGGAGACTTTATGTGTATGGTGAGAAAATGAACATGTACATAGACCAGAAAAGCTGAAGTACATCTGTCAGCAGAAGGACCTGAATCTGAGGCAACGGAGATGATTGAAAGTACTTGAGGACATTCATCCAGAGATTAAGTACCATCATGGGAAGGCTAATGTTGTGGCTGATGCACTTAGCTGTAAGAGCAGTCTGGCTAGTTTGATTACAACTCAGAGGCATCATGCAGAGGACTTGGATCAGGCTGATATTGAAGTTGTTGTGCAAGGCTTGGGATCATTTTAGCTCAGTTGAGGCTTCAGCCCACGCTGAATGAGAGGATTATAACAAGTCAGAAAGAAAGATGCAGAGATTCAGAAGATGAAAGAGTAGGTTGGTGCTGGTAGGTTGTCAGAGTTTCAGATCAGGGATGAAGTGTTGTGATTTGGAGAGAGGCTATGTGTTCCAGATCAATCAGAATTAAGGGAGAGTATTTTTCAAGAGGCACATGCTACTCTTTTGTTTGTTCATCCTGAGAGTACCAAGATGTACAAAGACATAAAGCAACATTTCTGGTGGTCAAGTTTGAAGCTTGATGTGGCTGAGTTTGTGGCGAAGAGTGATATCTGTCAGCAGGTCAAAGCCGATAATCAGAAGCCCGGAGGTTTATTGCAACCGTTACCCATTCCGGAGTGGAAATAGGATAACATCAGCATGGATTTCATCACGGGTTTTCCCAAGTGTTCGAAGGGTAATGATGCAATTTGGGTCATAGTCGATCGACTAACCAAATCAGCTCACTTCTTGGCTATGAAACACACTTCGACTATGGACAAGTTAGCCGAGCTGTATGTTGGGGAGATCGTCAGGCTTCATGGTGTTCCGTTGACCATTGTGACTGATCGAGATGCGCGGTTTACTTTGCATTTCTGGAGGAGTCTTCAGACAGCTTTGGGTACTAAGACGGATTTTAGCACTGCCTTCCATCCTCAGACGGATGGACAGACTGAGAGAGCCAATAGAGTTCTTTAGGATATGCTTCGGTGTTGTATTCTATATTTTGGAGGCAGTTGGGAAAGAAATCTAGCTCTTGTAGAGTTTGGCTACAACAACAATTTTTAGGCTAGTATCGGGATGGCGCCATATGAAGCTCTCTGTATGGCAGGAAGTGCAGAACACCTGTTTACTGGTGTAACCCCTATTTTTTCATTTTTGGTATTTTTGAGAGTATTTTTTATTTTTGTGAATTATTATATTCCTTGTATTTTTCTGGACCACATACTTGATTATTTTCTTGCATTTTTGACCTCCTTGTGCTGATTGTGCGTCGTTTGTCCGTTTTTCGCCATTTTGAGATCTTTTCCTCATTTTCTTGGTCCCGTTCATATTTAATAATTTATTTTTGGGTCATGATGGATTTTTAGAAGTGTTTTGATCAATTTTAGATTTTTGGCCCTTAAGGAGATTTTTAGGAGCCATAGGATTCATTGTATTTTGTATCCCCATTTGAAATCTACCCAATATCCATTACCCAAATGTATACCTATTAATTCCTATTGATATCCACTACCCATTAACCCACATTTGATTCCCTATAAATACCCCCTAAAACTAATTATCCCTAACCCTAATTTACTCTCCCCTCTCCTATTCCAAACCGGCCTCCCCTCCTTCCTTCTCTCTCCCGGCCTGCATCTAAAACCCCAGGCCGACACCCCCTCGTGGCTCCCAAACCATTGCCGATCCCATATATCATCCCTATCCTCCATTATACGACTCCATACATCCAAAAACCTCGTCTCTCCGCTCCTTTTTGTGACCGGCCTGCACCGAAGACATCACCCCCACTTCAAAATAGCCCTTCTACAACTCTCTTCACTGTTTTGGAAAAGTGGGCATCGCTCGTTTGAGTTCGTGCATCAAGGAGTTGATCCTAGGCGCGTTTCGGTTCGTAGGTTTGCTTGGAATCGCGCGTGGAAGGACTTTTCTCGTGGGTTTTTGTTACTAGGCTTCGTAGCGTCGCGTGCATCGTCAAAGAGGCAAGTAACGTATACATAATTTCATCAGGTTGATACAAGTAGAAAGTTTACCTAATAGGGTAGTTGAGACTAGAGACGGCCAAAGATTAGATTTTATTTGTGGGTTTCATCTCTATTGTTCAAAACAGGCCATAGATGACTCTGAACATAATTTTTTATAAGGTTATGCCGTAGGTTTCACCCAAATCGCGATTTTGATCGCGTAGGTCAAATAGCGCATGAGACATGTTTGATGGATTGTCCATATGAAAATATTAGGTTTTGACATGTTAGAAACCCTTAAAAATGATATTTAGATGATGGGTATGCAACGTTTTGAATTTGGATGAGTTTGGATCATTTTTGTAAAAGTTATGATGTTTTGAAGTTTAGTTGTGAAATCTGGAAATTCGGGTTGTACTGAATAAATTGCTGTTTTTGCCTAGGTTAGAGTCCGAATCTTAACGTGGACATTTCTGAGTAAATTGTAGAGGACTGAATATATTTTCTAACCCCATTTGGAGTTCGTATGAATTAGTTATGATTATTTTAGTGATTGTATATCGGTAGTTTCCAGATTCAGTTTGGGGTAGATTTTATTATTTATTTATTTTCAAGATCCAAGTTATACATGATATCATGCCACAATATTTTGTCCAGTGTTTCACCATGATGTTAGGTAGTTCCCAGATTTACGTGGTATTTTAAAAATAAGTTCTGAGCGATGTCTTGTACCCTTGTCTATAATGCAGTGTTGCTGTAAATTGCGTGCTGTTCGATGTTAAGTCCAGTTTTCACCCTAGTTATAATTACTGTATGGAAATTTTATGTGAGATATGAAAGTTGGATAATTTTAACAACTTTCACCCCGTTTTGGCGGAAGTGGATTTCGATGCGCTGTTTGCAAGATATGATTGATTTCGTACAGCAGTGTTAAGAAATTCCAGGTCCATCAAAACCATGTTTTGTGTTACTTTTCATTTTTTATAACATATCTATACTTTCTGGAAAATTATGAAAATTATTATTTTGAGTCCAAATATATAGGGGATTATCCCAGAATTTTCGTGGATTTATTTGATGACTTTACATGCTGTTTTTATGTGTTGGAAGTCATTCCCCTGTTTTATGGCTATACAGGGAATCTGTGTTGAAAAGAGTTTTAAGCTGAGATGTTATGAACTAGTATAGGACTTTATTATATTTGTTAGAAGCGTGTGGATGTCTAGATTCCAGTTCCTTCGACGGATCATGATTTGCATATCTGTAGCTCTTTGAATCACTGATTTAGTGCTGACTAGTCTTGCTGTCCTGATTATGAACCTTGTATATTTTGCTCGTATACGTGAACCTATAATACCCTTGCACGCTGATTTGATAACCGGAACTTGTACCTGATCCTACCATGCTTATTTGACACTAGTTTACACATATTCATGCATGTTGGACATTAATAACTAAAAGTAATCAAGCCGGGGTTTATGAGACAGATCTAGTAGTGGATAATGCAGAAATGTGTACTCGGAAGAACCTGGTTTGGTTTGGAGCTTGTTTACACTTGGAGCTTGACACGATTCACAATTTGCATGTCACGTGCTCACATAACACTGGAGCTTGTTTTGGTTGGAGCTTGTTTACATGATATTTGGAGCTTGTTTACATGATACTTGGAGCTTGTACCTGAGTACACTGCCCTGCATGGTCCCCTATGAAATCTAAAGTGAAATTGTTGTGTTGTGGCAACCATATAGGATGGGTTGCATGTCGTGCTACCTAGATAGTAATCACACAAGACTTGAACTTAATACAAGAACATGATACATGACATGATACCTGCTTGCTAGATACTTGACTACATGATACATGAGACATGATATATGAGACATGAACTACATGAAACATGATACCTGATACAAGTTTACACGATACTTGACACTAGACGCATGTTTTTAGGATACTTGATTTATGTCGTGCCACCTGACACTTTTGCCATGCTAGTTTGTCTAGGCTGACTTTATACCGATACCATGTGCTAGTTAGTTACCCCATTCCATGTGCTTGTATCCTACTCTATTTTGTGACCCGGACTTGCCATTGATGGGTACTTGTGTTTTCTCTTTCCCATTTTCCCGCATTCTATGAATTGCTGATTTTGGCGAACAGGTTCACGATGATGCTAGAGACTTGCAGTAGTAGTTGCTTTTGGATTATTACTATTATTTCTGTTTCATGCTACAACAATGTTGTATTTGTGAGACTTGTATTACTTTTGTGTTTGAGACTTGGTTATTAATTTGTACTTGGGCAATGTGACCCAAGATATTTATATTGTTTTCCAGACTCTGTTTATTTGAGAACATGATATTTGATTTCAAGTAATTTATGTTGGTGAATTTGATTCAATATTGCATGTTGGTTCCACTTTTGCTTCCGACTCTGTTAAACTCTGTGATGTGTTGCAAAGATTTCTTGAAACAGCTTAAGGATGATTATAATCATTCGCTGGGCTTTTGTTACGTGCTCGTATTCTGTATTTTTGGGAAGCGGGGCATGACAGGGTTTTTAGTGGTATCAGATCATCAGGTTTGGCTAATGTTTTAGGCAACTAATATATTAGACAAACTTGGCTCGAACTTGGATCTGCACAACACTTCACCAACCATGCATGCATAATTGAAACATAATACCAACTCAGATTCTGGATGCTAATTGTTTTTGGTTTATGCAGACAATGGCTCGCAGAGGTTCTACTTCCCAGTCACAGGTTGATCCGATTGAGGCAGTCACCGCTGTGCTTGAGAGGTTGATTAATCAGCAGCAAAACCATAGTGATCTGGTGATGGCTGCACTTAAAGCTGCTCGGGTTTCGCCTCCTGTTGTGCCTGTGCAGGAAACTCTTCTGCCTTGCCCAGGGACTGTTACAGATTTTATGAGGCTGCATCCTGATCGTTTTTCCGGCACTGAGACACTTTTGGAGGCTGAACAGTGGCTGATCTGGACTGAGCGTTTGTTGGCAGCAGCTCGCGTTGCTGAGGCTGATTGGGTGGATGTTGTTTCCATCCAGCTGGTGGATTTAGCGCATATTTGGTGGATGGCTGAGTCTGAGCGCCTTGAAAAGCCTATTGCTTGGGCTACTTTTACTCAGGGATTCTTGGAGAAGTTCTTCCCCAGTAGTACTCGGGTGGAAATGGAACAGCAATTCCTGGCCCTGAAACAGGTTAAGTCTTTGATCCATTTTGGATTTGTTACAATATTGCATGAACAATTATGAATGTTGTAACATGGATTTTCTTGCATCAGGGCTCCAAGACAGTGGATGAGTATGCTGCTGAGTTTACCAGGCTAAGCCACTTCGCTGCCATTCTTGTGGCAACCGAAGAGGATCGGGCTCGTAGGTTCACCAACGGGCTCGATCAGGATATCAAGAGGCATATGGTCTCTCTGCGTCTGCGTACTTATGCTGAGGCACTTGAGGCAGCTCGAGCCCAGGAGCAGGCTTGCGGTGGTTCATCTTCTGCTCAGTGGTCTGTTCCCGCTGCTGTTGCTAGGTCTTCTGGTGGGCCTATTCGGAGGTCTGGTTCCGCTCATCCAGTCAGGGCAGCTCCGTATCCTTCTGCTAGAGTTCCTAGCGGCAATTTTTGTGACTTTTGCCAGATTCCGAGGCATGAGCGCAGGGAATGCAGGCGAGCAAATCGCTGTTGTTTACAATTTGGGTTCGGAATTATCTTGATTACAATTATTTTCTCATTTGTGGTGCACATGAGGTGTTTATGAAAATGTTCAAAAGACCTTAATAATTAATTGCCATTATTTTCATTCAATTCAGTCATTGAATTACCTTCTTTCAGGTGGTCTTGCCGATGGATTTTGGATGGCTGACGAATGTGAGTATAGAAGGTAAAAGCCTGCTACTTAGCAATTATGTTTTTCGTGTTGGATGGTTTCCTCTGTAGTGTTTTATCAATGCTGATGAACTTTGTCATATACTATATCTTTTGATCCATGCTCCAGTTTTATGGCGAGCATCTGTTGCCATTATGTAGGAGTGTAGAAAGGGGCTGCTTCATCATGCACATTGTATAATAAGGATTGATGTAAGTCTCTTAAACTCAAAACAATACATATGTTTGTATTTTTTCTGACTAGCATTAGCATCTTACCTGTAGCGCCCCGATTTTCATACACTGGGAAACCGTGACACGAGCCAAGACCTTTTCATCAATTAGTCACAATACACAGAAAAACAGGAGAATTTAAAACTTTTATTTTCAACACCCAATGTATTACAAGTCTGAATATCATACAACTGCAATACATTATAATAGTCTTACAATAATACCTTTACATTTCCAAGTATTACAACCTTCAACATCTTACATCAGAGTACAAGGAATGAAAAATAACACTTGGTAACTCTCACTTGAGTACTTCTCAACTAATAGATAATCAATACATATACTGCAGCGGAACTAAGCATAACACTGACTCCTTGCCATCCTTGCCTTGAGTCCTCCTGAATGTCGCCTTTGTACTTTGGCGATCCAGTACCTATGGAAGTGGGGACGTCAGTATTCACTGACACTTAAAGGCTGATCATATAGCAGCGAATCTCCCAAACAATATACAAAATATAGCAATGGTGTTGGTGTAGTTTAAGTGTTTGTGAGTGCTATGACTAGACTCTAATGTGATACTTAAATAGAACTAGGATGCTTCCTATTCTAATGTCAGCAAGTCTCCGAAGTCAACATGCAGCCCATACTACATGCGACCCTTCTCAAGCCGTTTCTCCATACATAGGGATTTGAACCCGCGTTATGAATTCTAATTGTACACAACCTGTTCCTGACAGCTACACGTGACTTCTGAGGTTGCAGATGTGGTCAAGTCCCACTAATGCATTTCGCCAGTGGTGTCTATGTTCGCCACTGCGACCCGGCTAACCGGACCTATCTCAAAATATACGAACCCAATGTATCGGGTGTCATTACAAAATCAAACTATAGGGTTTCGCAAGCGCAGGGTAGCACGAAGCCTACCCTGTGGCACCCTCTGGAGTCTCGCAAGCACAGGACTGCACAATGCATCCTGTGGCACCCCAACCACGGTACTTCAGGAATTAACAGCGCGAGATACGCAACCCGTGTCCTCAACTTGTGAGACGGCACCGTACGTATCCCTTTGACGGGAAGGTACAACCCAATAACACCACCTGGTCTGCCTCAAGGGACGAGTTAGTCATAAGGTGCCCCCTACAACCGACTCCTCTCTTCCGGCAAAGGTTTTAAGTAATGATCTTTATAAGTCACTACCCTAATAATGTCCCTAGCCCTGAACACTCCTAGGGAGGACAATATTATAACCACAACATGCTAGGCCTTAATTTAGACTTTGCAAGACAACTCCACTAGGCTGCTTAACCTAGACTTACCGAATCCCCTCGGGATCCGGTTCGTGGCTCATCGATCCAAGACTTCGGGTAGTGCGAATATACATGCATGTCGTTACCCTAAACTTGGATTTCGTCTATACTCCGGTCCTCGATCAACCTACCATGGTTAAGATTCGACGGTACACAAGGAGTGACTCCTCCACAGTTTCTTAGGGTAAGAAAACATATGTCTTGATGGTCGATAGCCCTCAGGGTGGTAATATCACCCTAGACGAGCACAACAAACTGTGTACTAGCTAACAAGCTATACACGAGTAACAACCACATACGAGCCAATAAGCTACGTATGAAATACTAACTACCTACGAGCCAGGTGGGCCTCGTAGGAGATAACCACGTACATACCAGCCAAATAAGCCGCGTATGAGACCAACAGCTACGCACGGGCCGGTCGAGCCGCGTACGAGACAACAACCTATATAAGATCCAAATAAGCTACGTATGAGACCCACAGCTACATACGGGCCAGTCGAGCCACGTACGAGCACAACCATATGCAAACAACCATACAGGTAATCAATCTTAAAAGCAACCAAACGTGCTTACTAACAAACTTGATCTTCTATTATTAGAAGCAACAGAAGAATCTACTAATAGTCTATGGTCGGTATTCTACTAATGAAGGACTGAAGGCGACATAACAGCCTTTATCAGACTAACTATTACTAGTGGTCTTCCCGACCCTTATTATTTCATCCTATAGCACTTTAAGCATGGCATACAATTTGCAAGCATCTATCCATGACAATCTAATTATGGTACATAACATAACCACTCACCATAATACTCCTACAATGTTCTAACATGGTAGGTCAATTAAACATCAATCCTAAAACATTATAAACATGTATAATGATTCCTACTACAATCTAAGTATAGATAAATGAATCTAGCATGGTATACAACTTTCCTACAAGCATGTAAGCATGGCTGAATTTATTTAGCATTATATACCACTTTCCTACAATTATCTAAACATAGATAAATTAATCTAGCATTATATGCTTTCCTACAATCATCTAAGCATAGATAAATTAAGCATGAATAACTACTAAGCATGAGTATCTTATTAAGCATGGATAACTACTAGTATGAACATACAACATTCCTAAACATGGTAGGTAAATTTTTAGAATGAATCCTACAACATTCTAAGCATAAATATACTAATCTAAACATTATAGGATTTTTAGAATGAATCCTACAACATTCTAAGCATGAAACATGATAGGTAATTTTAGAATCGATCCTACAACATTCTAAGCATATTTATACTAATCTAAACATGATAGGAATTTTAGAATGAATCCTACAACATCCTAAGCATATTTATACTAATCTAAACATGATAGGATTTTTAGAATGAATCCTACAACATTCTAGGCATAAATATACTAATCTAAACATTATAGGATTTTAGAATGAATCCTACAACATTCTAAGCATGAAAATATGATAGGTAATTTCAGAATGGATCCTACAACATTCTAAGCATGAAAACATGATAGGTAATTTTAGAATGGATCCTACAACATTCTAAGCATATTTATACTAATCTAAACATGATAGGATTTTTAGAATGAATCCTACAACATTCTAAGCATATTTATACTACTCTAAACATGATAGGATTTTTAGAATGAATCCTACAACATTCTAAGCATAAATATACTAATCTAAACATGATAGGAATTTTAGAATGAATCCTACAACATTCTAAGCATGAAAATATGATAGGTAATTTTAGAATGGATCCTACAACATTCTAAGCATATTTATACTAATCTAAACATGATAGGATTTTTAGAATGAATCCTACAACATTCTAAGCATAAATAAATTAATCTAAGCCTGGTAGGAATTTTAGAATGAATCCTACAACATCCTAAGCATAAATAAATTAATCTAATACAATCTTAGCATGGTATTTACTTTATGAACATGAAATAAACATCTACACTATCTACTACTATTACTACTCCAAGAACATAACATACAACTATCTACCCACTACTACTACTTTATTTTAGTCAAGAACATAACACCCAACTATCTACTACTACTACTACTACTTCATTTTAATCAAGAACACAACATACAACTATCTACTACTACTACTACTTTATGGACATAAAACATCTACAACTACTTACTACTACTTCTTTATTTTATCAACATACTACTACTACTTTATTTTAACATGCTACTACTTAATTGTCTACTAGTCTTTATTAGTATTGATTTATTACTAGTGATCATAAAAAGAGAGATCTTTTTATTCATTCTACAACTAGTGAGTTAGGTTAGTTTCTTTTCCATTAATCAAAACTAACATCTAATTTTAGGTTCTTTTACTTAAGATTATCAAAGAAAATAACAATAACAAAATAAAGTAAGAACCCTTATTTGGTTCAACCAACCATATGCTTATCTTTTAGTCCAAGTTTAATACAAGTCCTACAACCAAAATGGTTGTATAAAAATGTTCATATGCTTTATGTATAGTTCATATCAAGTCCTACAACCCCAAAATGGTTGTATGTACAAGTTCATATGCATGTGTCATCTTTTGTCCAAGTAGTTAATTCTTTTACTAACATTATTCAAATAGGAAACTCCTACAACCATACTACTTCAAACCATTCATACCAAAAAGAAAAATAAACAAGGAGGGTAAGAAGAAGAAGAACATCAAAATAACCATAAACAAACAAACAAACAACCAACAAACAACAAACAAATATGGAGAAACCCCCACCTTGGTTCACTTGTAGGAAGAACTAGCTAGCTCAACCTTCTCCTTCCCCTAGCTCTTAGAACTCCTAGGAACCCTACAAATAAAACTCTCAAGTTAGCATGGTGATCTCTCTTTCTTTTCCTTTCTTTCTTTCTTTCTTTTTGATCTTTCTAAAATGAGACTAAGGTGAAGGAAGGGGATATTTATAGGTGGAGAGAGGGGTGGAGAATGCAAATATGCATGCACACAAGTGCAAAAAGGCCCTCCCTTAATATTGGGGCCAGCCATACCCCAAGGGGAGAAGGGGTGAGGTGGAGGGAGGTGTTATGTGGTGGAGGTGTGATGTGGGAGAGATATTTTCTAGTAGGGGTTTTTACTTAATCTTCTTATGCATACAAAAACCCTAGATTAAGCCTCCTAATCAGACCCTAACCCTCTAATTAGGTTGTTATAACAAGATAAACACCTAATCCAAAAATACACAACACACAATTCGTATAATGTACCAATCGACATACTACACGTATGTGCGCATATATGTCTGTATACCGAAAATCTTCGCATAATCCGTATAAAAATAATTAATTCACGGAAATAATAATAAAATAAATTTTATTATTAGTTCGGAAGATCACGGTGTCAATTTGATACAATACGGATGTATACTGACCGGTATCTGGGTACAGATAATGTTTATGAACAAATCGGGCAAAAAATCGCCAAAATATTTTAATTTTGGAATTAAAACAAAATAATAATAAAATAATAATAAAATAATAATTTATATATGGTAATATCCGTCCGGGATATTACATTACCAAAGTTTATTGAGGGTGTTTCCGAAAAGAAAACCTATATCTTGATTAAAGTTGCTTTACTGTTTTACTTCAATTTTGATTAAAGGCTTTCTTTGCTGCAATCTCAGTAATTTTTCTACTCAACATTGATCTATTGTATAATCACTGTATTGGATTCTTACTTGATAAACTATGAAGATATATATATCGTCCGATCCAATACTGTTTAAATTAATTAGTTTTTAAAATTATGCATACTATTATATATATTATACTATTATGAGAGAGAGTCGTTCATCTATAAAAATGAGCAAGAAGAGGAAAAGCAGAAAACTAGCACGGTTTAACACATGATTAAAAAAAACGAACATGTACTAACACATGCAGTCAATTTACAAAATAAAATAAAATAAAATAATAATAAAAACAATGTCTCACCTTTGATGTTGATTATGTTTAATCTGAGAGGGAATGATATAAGATGGAAGGCTTTATTTGAGAGGGAAGGTAGTTGAGAAGCACATTGTGCAGAAGGAGATAGCAGAGTACATCAAGGAGGAGTCTAAGAAGAGCCACATCCCCACCTATTACTGCATTATAAGCTCAACTTCGGTAATCAACTTTTTGACTTTGTTTTAGAAATATAGAATGATGTTGGTTGATTTGAAAATGTGAATTT
This sequence comes from Hemerocallis citrina, assembly GCA_017893485.1. Classification (NCBI taxonomy): domain Eukaryota; kingdom Viridiplantae; phylum Streptophyta; class Magnoliopsida; order Asparagales; family Asphodelaceae; genus Hemerocallis; species Hemerocallis citrina. Next base: position 56,010,018 of record CM030367.1, on the reverse strand, counting down.
GTTAATTTGTAGATTTTTCATCTTTTAATTATATTGTGATCGAAATAATTAAGGGCCATCTCTAAATTTAGGAATCTATGGTTTAATTATGTCTTAGTGTTGTATCGGTGATGAATATGGTCACCTTCGTCCTTTAATGATTTTTATATTTTTTAAAAAAACTAAAGTTACTGTGCATGTACATGATATTAAAAGAATATAAACTAATGAAATCTCGCTTAGTGGTTTCGTAGAATATGACCGAAATAGATAAAAATATCATTATTTGGGTTTTCCAGACAAGAGTAGCACATGTTATTAAATAAGATAAACTGGAAAAAAAAGACGGTGCATATTATCATTGTATTATTTAAGTTCCATATAATTTTATGAGTTTGTTAAATGTATTTTAGTCTGTGCAATTTGCACAGGGTAACACTAGTATCTAATATTATAATATCTCTAATCTCTAATATTGTAATGGGAGAAGGCCTTAGTGTCATTTGTAAATCTATCAAACGTGTAGTACATGTGCAGAACTAATATGAAGGAGGTCTTAGGTTCAAGTCCTCACTATATCAGATTTTTTACTTTAATTTTTTAAAAAATATATTAAATGTGTATCACATGTGTAAATTATTATCTATCTATCTATCCATCTATTTATAATATATAATAACTATTATAATGGAAAAGTTAGAGTTGTAAATCCACCTACCTACGTGCAACGCACGTGCAACTCCAACTCTCACATTATAGTCTTCACATTTACTTTAAAAAATATATAATCATATTTATTAAGATATGCATCGCATGTGTAAACCAGAGTTTTTACTTTAATTTTTTAAAAAAAATAATACGTGCATCGCACGTGTATATTACTAGTCTTATACTAATAGGAGAGAGAGTCTACCCCTCCTTTCTCTATTTAGAAATAGAGAAATGAGAGAAAACATATAGATTCATATTTAACTAACACGTGCACTATGCACATTTTTATAAAAAACTAAAACAGAAATGAAAACCCCAATCTCTCAAACACAGTCTTTTCCCTTCTCACTTTCTCAATCTTACAAATTCTCACGTCTCTTCCCAAACCCACATCATCCCCTAACTTAGAATTAGAATTTTAAGCAAACAAAATTCATGAAATTATTTTTATATAATTTTCTTAGTCTATTATCTTTACCCTAACCTGTACTATAATGCATTACTTATAATGTATTGTCAATTTACTGAATGTTAATGGCTTTATAATATATCTGTTAACAAAAATTAGTTGAATTTGCAACATCTTTTTATTGCATGCATTTTTTAACTTGAGTAATATTCAATTGGATAACATTATGGTTGATAGTGATTCTCCAAACCATCTGCTAATATGAGAATGATAATGAAAATTTCAGTAATCACTGTAGGGATGATATTCATAAGTTTTCTCCCATTTTTTTCAAACTTTTTTTGGAGTTTTATATAATTTTATGAGTCATTCAAAACTATTATAGGTTGTGCAATTTGCATAGGGTAACATTAGTATTATATATTACTAGTAATTTATACGTGCAATGCATGTCTTAACAAATATAGTTTTTTTAAAGTAAAAATTCAGATGTAGTCTGAGTTTGAACATAAAACCTCCTTTATAATAGTTATGCAGGTGCATTGCACGCGTTGATAGATTTACAATTGACACTAAGGTCTTCTCCCATTATAATATTAGAGATTATATCTATATATTATACTTGATATGGCTAAAAATAGGATTAAATTGGGAACACTCAAATCGGGCATGAATCTTAAAGCTCTCAGGGGTAAAACGGTAATTTCACCTACAAATAGGTCCAAAATGGGAACTGGGTCTCTTCTTCAAAGCCCAATAACCCATAAACAGATTTGTCCTATTGGATACGGGTATCAACCCGTTACAAACAAATTCAGAAGGATAAAGGGTAATTCAAATTCGTGATTATTCCTAAGAGCCGGTTTTAACCACTTCTTACCATGAAATGAGTTTAAACTCCCCAGCTTATCCTTCTACACCGGGAAGTATAGATTTATCCTTATCTCGAAATGGGTCCCTAAGGCGAATTCGAGACCTCTTCGCCTGGACTGTGACTGACATGCCAGGAATCTCCGAAGAGCTCCTCATGCACCACCTCAGTGTCGCTTCAGGGGTCAAACCTATTCAGTAAAAGCGATGCAAATTTGCTCCCGAGTGCCAGCAGGCTATCAAGGAGGAGGTTGAGAAACTCCTTAGGGCTTGGTTCAGAATGGCTGTCCAATGTCGTGATGGTCAAGAAAGCCAACGGGAGCTGGAAGATCTGCATTGACTTAACGGATCTAAACAAAGCCTGCCCCATAGATCCATTCCCGCTCCTAAGCATCGACGCCCTGATTGATGCAACCTCGGGCCACGAACTTTTAAGCTTCATGGATGCGTTCTCTGGGTACAATCAGATAAGAATGTTCCCTTTCGACATTTCGAAGACCTTTTTCGTCACCGATCAGGGCCTATATTGCTACCGGGTCATGTCCTTCGGGCTTAAGAATGCCGGTGCCACCTATCAACGCCTTGTTAACAAGGTCTTCAAGAAACAGATTGGATGGAACAAGGAAATTTATGTAGACGATATGTTGGTGAAAAGCGTCAACAGATCAGCTCATGTCTCTGATTTCCAAGAAGCTTTTAACGTGTTGAGGAGACACAATATGAGACTGAACCCGAACAAGTGTGCGTTCGGCATCTCATCTGGCAAATACTTAGGGTTCATGGTCAGCTAAAGGGGCATAGAGGCCAACCCCGAGAAGATCCAGGCCATACTCAACATGGCTCCCCCTCCAGTGTTAAAGATGTACAGAGACTCACCGAGAGCCTCACGGCGATAGAGCGTTTTCTTTCCAAATCCAGAGAAAAGTGCCTCCCGTTCTTCAAGGCCCTCATGGGGGCTAAAGGCTTTGAGTGGGGGCAACAGCAACAAGAGTCCTTTGATCAGCTCAAGACCTACTTAATCAACCCTCCACTCTTGAGCAAGCCAGATGTAACAACCCGAATTTTCGAATGAATATATGTATGTTTTATTAAGCACTAAAATGCTATAGTTATTTATTTGTTTTTCTTTTGGAAGCTTTTAGTATGGAATTAACTCTTAAGCTTCAACTAGACTCACCATGAGCTAAACATGGACTCAAACCATGTTCTTTTGACCTGTGAGCCATGAACACACACTTGTAGTGTGGCATGTCTTGTAAAAAAAAAGAGATGAAATGAAGTCCAAAGACTACATGAGAAAAGAAGGGGAAAAAGAACAAGGGTTAGGGTTTTTTGAACTCAAATTGTCTCATGATGAGTTCTTATCCAATCTTACACTCCACCTCCATTCTCCCCCAATGCAGCCCTCTCACTTTCTCTCCCCCCCCCTCTCTCAAAAACACATCCACATTCATTCCCCATCCTCTATTAAAACACCCTCATCTCATCCTAGCTCCATTTCCCATCTTTCCCTACAATTAAGCCATCTTCTACACCTCTAAACCTTACCCTATACACCCTAGTTACTGATTCGGAAGGAGAGAAACCAAGGAGAAGAAAAGAAGCCAAGGAGAAGAAGAGAAGCCAAGGAAGAGGAACCAAGGAGCAAGAAGGCTAATCAAGGAGATAGGAGCTTATAGGATCTTTTTTTTCCATCAAACTCATCAAGGTTGGTGTTTCCAATCTCTTGTTTTGTTTTTGGATGGTTGAATGGTGTTTGATGACTGAAAAAATGACATGCATGCCATAGGAATGAACTTAAACAACCCGTTTTGTGTTATGTAGTCCAAAACAGAAAATCCTGTTAAAAAGACTGAATTTTTGTTGTCAGTCCGTAGCTCAAAGCATGAACACTACTTGGTATTTTGATCTGAAATTTCTATAGGATGATCATATAGGTGTCGTACACCTTCAGTATATTTTACAGATTTTTGTGATTTTTTCTGCTATTAAAATAAATTATGAACTTGTATCTCACTGCATGACTTGAAAGAAGCAGTTTTTATTGTTACTGTTGTGGAAAGAATGACTTGTATCTCACTGCATGTTTATGTGAATGATCTGAAATTTTAGTATGTCATTTTTGGATGTATCTAAGACCTATGTTTCAAATTTCATGAAATTTGGACCACTGTAGCCATGTCAATAAAATCATGCAACTGAACTAGAGATTTTAGTAAACAGAACTGTTGCTGTTACTGCCCTATTTTTGGATGAAATTCAAAATGACATAATTAGAAATCTACTTGGTACAATCACCTGATTTTTGGGAGTGTTGTAACATCATGTGTCAGGGACTAGATTCTAAAATTTCATGATGATCTGACACCATATGATATTTTAAATAGATTTTATTCTATGACTGTGTTGATCTGATCTGCTGTTCTGGATGTCTGTACACTTGTTAAAGACGAACCCGAAAGAGTGTCTAAAAGACCTTATCTGAAGAGCCTTATAACTAGGAACTTTTAGTAGACACATAGAATTTTCTGGAACGACCAACAAATTCTGATTTGGACAAGTATTCCATTTTATATGATTTTTGCAAGTGATGACAGAAACACAGTGAAACATAGAGCTCACTTGTTTGCACCATGTTCATAGAAATGGGTTTGAACTTGTACTTTACTAGCTTAGGGTTGCTTTTTGAGGATAAGATTCATGTCAGGGATGTGAATATGAGTTAGGACTTATGTGATCTAAAGTTTCTTACTAAGAGTAGCCCATAGTTGCTTGTAGACCCCAATATAGACAATGGTGTTCAATGTTTGAAGTGAAAATTGTATTGGACATTGGGGTATTATTATAGACCACTTTGGGATGAAATTCATGCCCATTGTGTGCTCGTACTTGCTATCTACTTTGGGTAGAAGAATGGGGAGCATGATCACGATCCTTCAAGGGAACGGGACCGGGAATGACTCCGTTTTGGCATAAATGCCAAGTGTGTGCTTCCTGTTTGGAATCTTAAATTGTCGTTTTTAGGACTCTTAGGACCCCTATTTGAGTATTCATGGGTTAGGACTTACTCCTAGTGTGGTGTATCTTGTTGGGGTACGTTAGTTAAGTTTTGAGACTCTGGGACTAAGTCTTGTTAACAAACCTAGACGGGTATAATAAGACCCGTGTCGCATCGAACGCGTTGAAGGAGATGACTCATGCGCCGACGTACTCACTGTGCATGGATGGATTCCATGGTTTGTGTTTGGAGCTACCACTTTTCGAGGACCATGGAGCGTTAAGTTTAGCGGGAGTTACTTGTTGGTCGGGCCAAGGTTGCGATCGAACTCCAAGCATAGATAACGGTTACGGCAATCGACGGAGTCGGTTCGTACCAAGTGTGGGCCAAGGCGGGTCAACCCTTGGGCTGGACTTGAGGGCTAGTTGATCCCTAGTGAGGGATGGGTTGAGATCCATTAATGATAAGGGTGACTAATTAGAAAGAGTATGCAAATGGAACTGAACTAGTTGATCATGGCAAGCAAATTGATTATAGAGTTAGAGATTTGGAAATGGTAGATAGATCGCCGAACTAAAAGAATTAGAGTTGGCTAGAGTGATGGTTCGAGTAGTCGGTCGATAAAACAAATCTTGATTTCAACCTTAACCTTTAATCTTAGAGGGGGGTAGCCTTGATACTTTGGTAGGACTAGATCGAGTCTTGTTTGAATGTAAGGACAGGCACTAGCGAGGGTGTTCTCTTGTCAGGGAGACACATGGCGTCATCGCCCCCGACCGAATCCTAGGTTTGTTTAATGCAGACAGGGACCCCGAGCTGCCCTGGGAACGGTGACACTGTTGGGGGACTCATCTGTCTCGGCAGAAATGCCTTTATGATATCCGTAACAATCATTAAAATTTTAGAGTATTGACGTCGTCTCGACTGCAAGTTCTATTCTAGTGTAAGGACGAGCATAGCGGAGTTGGAAAAATCTTATATTCGTCAGGTTCTTTGTCGATCAATGTAGATAGACGGATTAGACGATGTCTCGGAGAGCTAGACTCAATCGGGAGTTGCTCTAATCACTCAGTAATGGAGCCCTTATGCCCATATATTGGCTTTTGGTGAGATCCAGGGAGACGTAGATACAGCAACATATCGGGTAAGCAAATTTAATTACAGTCACGCAGGGTAAGTCTGCGACTGAGATCTCGGGCATAGTGGATAAAACTAAGCGGATTGGACACCACTATTGACAGCAGTGACTGGAGTCACACCAAGGGCCTGCAGCCTCACCATCACTGGAATTAGAAACCGGAGAGAGCACATGGTTAGGATGCATAGCAGGGGATCGAGCCCCATTAAATTGAAGAACATCATTTGGTTGGGGGGGTGTGTAATATGGGATGCATATTTTTCAACCAAGCATGCATTAGCTTTAGGAGCATTGTGTGCATTAGTTTAGGCCATGGCATAAACCGACACTTGTTTGACATCACTTTTTCTTTGCATCAAATATTTGTGGTTGTTGAGGTTGGAATCGTTATATTATGGAGTAGAGAGGATAGCCAAATATAGCATTTTTTCCAATTGTAATCAACTGACGTGCCCATAGTTATCAGTGCAGGACCGCCGACTTTGGATCGTGGGGAAAGCTCTAGCAGGGGAAAACATCCAAGTGAAAGTTACTGTCCAAGTTTATTGTACATTCTTGTTGCAATAATTAATTTGTAATTGTTGTAATCATTGGATATTGTAATAACAATCTGATGTAATAAAAGTTTTTAATTTCCTGTGAATTTTTTTGTGTTGTGACTCATTTGAAGGAAGATCCTGGAGTGTGTCACGAGTTCCTATGTTAGGAATTCGGAGCGCTAGACCAAAATCTGGGGAAGTCCTCTACTTATCCCTCGCCGCTTCGGAGCAGACCCTCAGTGATATTTTAGTAAGAGAAGAAGACAAGACGGAGAGGTCTATCTACTACATGAGTAAAGTCCTCAGGGACACTGAACTCCGTTATCTGAAGCTTGAGAAGATGGCCTATGCCTTGGTCATGGCGGCCCGAAAGCTCCGCCCCTACTTCGAGTCTCACTCGGTGGTTGTTTTTACCGACCAACCGCTCAAACAAGTCCTCCATAAGCTCGAGACCTCAGGGCACCTTATGAAGTGATCCATTGAGCTGAGCCAGCATGATATCAGCTATCAGCCTCGAACCACTATCAAGGCTTAAGCCCTAGCGGAGTTTATAGTAGAGAGCACAATTCTCGACGCTAGCAAAGCGATATAGAAACTCCTTTTCTGGACAGTGTATGTTGATGGGTCCTCGTGCACCGATGGGAGTGGAGCAGGAGTCATACTGGCTGGTCCAGATGATTTCATCCTTCAATACTCACTCCGTATCAACTTTCGGGCGTCCAACAACGAGGCTGAGTATGAAGCCCTTAGAGGCGGCCTGTGCATGGCTCGCAAGGCCGAGGCCAAACGTGTCAAGATATTTAGCGACTCGCAGCTGGTGGTGAACCATGTATCAGGGGAATACGAAGCACAATACAGTCGCTTGGCCAAGTACTTTGCCAAAGTCAAGGAACTGATGTTCTCTTTCAAGAATGCACAACTGTAGCGAATTCCCCGAGAAGAGAATGCACAGGCGAATGCCCTCTCAAAGCTAGCTTCCTCTTCACTTCAAGGGCTCGAAGAAACTATCTTAATAGAAGTTCTACTAAGGCCCAACATCGAGGAAGAAGGCCCAGAGCCAATGGAGACACTGCCCTTACAACTCGGGGAGAATTGGATGAGGCCTCTGCTCGAGTTCTTGAGGATGGGATCCTTCCCTTAGACCCTAAAGAGGCTCGAAAGATTCGAACCAGAGCCAAGCGGTACACACTTATCGAGGGAGTCTTGTACAAACGCTCTTACACCCAAGTAGACGGTGGACCTTACTTGAGATGTCTTTCCCCCAATGAAGCCCAGTATGCTTTGAAGGAGGTCCATGAAGGAATATGTGGCCCGCACTTGGGAGCAAGGTCCCCAGCTCGCAAAATCTTCAATTATGGATACTTTTGGCCTACTCTTCTTCACGATGCCGAACAACATGTTTGCCAGTGCTGCCTATGTCAAAAAATTTCAACAATCCGCCGCCTACCGCAACTTTAGCTCTCCTCTCTGTCCAGTCCTATCTCCCTTGCAATGTGGGGAATGGACTTGCTCGGGCCTTTTCCTCCAGCACTGGGCCAGCTAAAGTTCCTTGTTGTGGCGATCGACTATTTTTCTAAATGGATCGAAGCTAAGCCCCTAGCAACGATCACAGAGAACAGAGTGCAACGCTTCTTTTGGAAAAATGTCTGTAGATTTGGCATGCCCCGAATCTTGATAACGGATAATGGAACTCAGTTTATGGGGATAGCCTTCCGCATTTTGCGTAGACCTAGGCATTCAGCAATGATTCTCCTCGGTCTCCCACCCTCAGTCCAACGGTCAGGCAGAGAATGCCAATCGGCAAATTCTCTCCGGCCTGAAAAAAAGACTGAGCGGGTCAGCTAAGGGGTTACGGGTATAGCAGCTCCCCAATGTGCCCTGGAGCTATCGCACTATGAAGAGGACCCCCATAGGAGAATCTCCCTTCAACCTCACTTACGGCTCCGAAGCCGTTATCCCTCTAGAGGTGGGTCTACCTTCTCCTCGCTTAATAGCCTACAATGAAGAGCAAAATGCAAACGAGCTTCGCGGCAACTTGGACCTCATCGATGAGATCCGTGAGAGATCCTCCATTCGGTAAGAAATTTATCGACGTTGTAACACCACGAATCCCAAATACACTGAATTCGAGATGTTCTATAGGATCTTTTCACTTCTTTCATACAATTTTACAAGGAATTTAAAACTTTTGTTTCAACAATAATTACATCAGAGTCTTTTGCATCAATACGCAGCGGAATCAATAAAATACAACAATAATAAATGTACAATTGTTACAACTTTAACATTTAAGTAATCAACAGGATCAAATCATCTTTATATCTTCATGTAACTCCAAACCCTGCATATAAAACTGTGGGCGCGTCAGTTGCTTACAACTGACGAAATATTATACACGGCCATCCTCTCTATGCCGGAAACAGTATAACGATTCTTAAATACTTTAGCAAACACAAACTTGATCACAAACAAAGCTACAAAGGGACTATCCTGTTGATGTCGTGTTGTGCGGTGCACTTAGTCCTTAATGCAGTTATCTATATTACATGACACTAAAGCACACTTGTTCGGATTCTATGCATCGCATACTACATAGGTCCGAGGGCAAGCCTCTTATTCGTTCTTCATCTTGTAGGGTTCAATCCATCGCCATGACTTAATCTACTACTGTAACTACGGTAAGTATCCCAGATGATCTATGAGTGCAAGCTCGTGTACAGAAAACCTGGAGGGGAATCCCATGCCATGTCTTAACTCATCAAGCATGCATTCTGTGGCAATTCAGCCTCCTTCATGGCACACGATCCTCTTGCAGTCACCAAACATCCCACAAGTGTGGCTAGAGTCCGATCATTCTGAGTTGTGCCCACGCCATGTCTTGACTCATCAAGCATGCATTCTGTGGCTCACACACCTGCACCGTAAACCCTAGTTCTCATACTCGTGTTTTTCTCTCACATTCATCACATCTTCACTATGTATCTCTCTATAAATTCGGTAAGTATCACAGATGATTTATGAATACAAGCACGTGTACAGAAAACCTGGAGGGGAATCTCGTGCCATGTCTTGACTCATCAAGCATGCATTCTGCAGTAATTCAGCCTCCTTCATGGCACACGATCCTCTTGCAGTCATCAAACATCCCACAAGCGTCACCAAGATCCCGATCATTCTGGAGTATTGCCCACGCCATGTCTTGACTCATCAAGCATGATGCATTCTGTGGATCACATCCGCATCGTAGACTCGAAGCTCTCATACTTATATTTTTCTCTTACTTTCATTCCAACCTTACAATGTTTGTTTTAAAAGAAAATCATCACAACCTAGAGCTAGCTTACCCTATCGGACTTAAATCAACAACAGAGACAGTCAGCCTACCTGGCTACTTCTCAAGAGATGCTCAACCCTCAACGGTTAGCTCTCAAATCATAAATAAAACTGCCGGTCACTAGGGTCTCGCCTAGCCTCTAGATTCCAACAACTATCTCTTTCTAGAGATTAACAATATTTCATAATCAATCTCAACAATTCCATTTCTTTTGTTCACAAACTCTTTCTCAAAATATTTCTTTTATAATCTCATAACATGAGAACAATTCATTTTGATTTCTTTATCAATTTCATCTTTCATATCCTGGTGTGCATTTCACAATAAACTCAATCAAATCTTAATAATCATAAAAATCTCGTATTCAACTTATTTAACTTTCATTTGTCAAAATCAAATCAAAACTCAAAACCAAAATAAACAGTTCGGTTCAGCCGACTGGTGACAGTATCAGTCGACTGTTCAGCGAACATCAAAACATCTCAGTCTGTTCAGTCGACTGTCGACAAAGAATCAGTCGACTGTTTTATGAAACTTTAAAACATCAATAATGACACAGACGGTTCAGTCGACTGTCGACCAGGAATCAGTCGACTGTTCCACGAATACTTTGAAAAACTCAAACATCAATATTCAGTACAGCAGCAGTCGACTGTGAAAGTAGTCCGTCGACTGTCCTGCCGACGAAAACCCAATTTCTTATACTTACCAGTCGACTGTGGAAAGTAAACAGTCGACTGTCAATCACACAAATTGCAGTCTGCATATATTTTTCGACCTTTTAATTGATTTGTACTCCCATATAAAAATATAGATCATTTCCAGAATATATTCCTTTTAAAAACAATATCGTATATGTTCTCAATTTCACAAGTTTCTCATTTTTCAATGAAATCCTTAAAATGCATCAAAACATATTTTCCAATCAATTTTCCAAATAAACTGTTGTCTTTTATCAAAATTTCTTTACAAAAACCTCTATACTCGTATAAATAACATTTTGAGGTTATAATCACACTTCTTTGCCATATTCTCAACAAACAACATATTTGCATTATTCAAATCATGTCTCAACATGCATCGATTTCATGCCATCACTTCAATTCTAGCAATTCAACTAGCAATCATAACAATTTAAGGAATAGCACAGCAATTTGCATTTACCACAATCAATCAAAATTTAACGATTCATTAATTTGCATGTATTCAATTCAATTTCAACCAAATGAATCATCTATCATCTATCATGCAATATCTACTCCTAAATTAGAAAGCATTTAAGAAACACCCACCTAAATTGAAGATTTGTACTCAAATGAACTCCTAGAATTAGGAGCTCCTAGAGAAAGCTTCAATTGCAAACTCCTCGAAATCCGCGCACCAAGGCAAGCCTCCAAGCTCCACATTTTGGCAAGCATCCATCATCAAGAGCATCTCCATCCCCACTCTATTTCGGCAACAACAAGGACAAACTCCCATCTTCTTTCATATACACATACTATGTATGTACATATATATACATTAGTATATGTATATAGGCAAGTGGAATGGTGATTTAGGTGGAGAAATGGGCAAGGCTTTGCTGGCTTGTTTCTTTCGGCATAGGCAGGAGAGAAGAGAGAAAAGAGATGAGAGAATGAGAGACTAAGGGGGTATTTTTATAAGAGAGTAGTAGGGTAGTTAGTATAACTACCTCCCACATAAACACCACTAACCCCATATTCTACAATTCAAAAACTTGCTTTCCCTCCTTCTTTCAAAATCAAACTCCAAATTTTTCCCTCTTCTAAAACAGCCCGGCCCCAAAATTTATGCACATCGCACGTATGCACGTGCATGTGCTTTGATGTACAAAACAATTTATTTATTCAATCTCTTTAAAAATAATTATTTATATATGTAATAAATATATAAAATTAACTTAAAAATTATACTTTTCATGCACAGCTAAAATAGAAAGAAACATTTCATGAAAATTTATCTTGAAGGAAGAACGCGCTTAAACACGTGTACCGAAACACGTGCGTCGCCCGTAACATCTCAAAAATACAAAAATTGATTTTATTAACCGAAAAATATTTATAATTAATTGGAATGCAACATAAAGAATATATTTAATATACATATATGATAATGTACTGAAACATACAGAAAACACGTGTATTGCACGTAGAAAAGTTTATTTTAATAAAGATAGTCAAAAATTGAATTTTCGTTTACAAAACAAATTCAAACATGTTTATAAAAATAAATGATTGAAATCCACTGAAAACTTTGCACGTAACGGTGGAATACCTAAAATCGACACGTGCATCGATAATACGTAAAAACTCAAAGATTGAGATTTAGCATTTGAGTTGTCTCAAATAGGATTTTAAGAATACGAGATTGTATAAATAATCAGAATTCAAAATACATATCAAAATGCGTTATGGATATAATCAATAACGGTACAAAATGCACGTGCGTAACACCCGAGGGCAAAATTGTCTATTAAATTTTGCGGGGTGTTACAGACGTAGAATCGAGAAATCCTACAACAAGAGAGTCCGCCCTACTAATGTCAAAGAAGGAGATCTGGTTCTTAGAAAGCTATCAATTTCTTTCTCTAGCAAGAAAGGCAAGTTGGCATCCAACTGGGAATGACCATACAGGATCTCCAAAGTTGTCCACCCTGGCGCTTATCAACTTGAAGATCCGGGGGGCAAAAGGGTGCCGAGGACATGGAATGCAGAGCACTTGTTGAAGTACCAAGAGGGTGTTTAAACACCGCTCCAAGCAACTTCTCCTAGAGCGTTCTCCTTAAAGCATTTTAATGTTTGTTTCTTTTCTTTATGAAGTATAATAATGGCTCGCATCTTAGAAGCAGCCACTTAGTTGTTTTCAATAAAAGTAATCTACCCCCTGAAAATTCTCCATTCTAAATTTCTGGTTGTACTACCTTTGGGCTTACAAAAACTCATTAAACGACAAGTTCGGAGTCTAACACTTGGTTCGATGCAACTTTTACTACTTGCGAACGAGCAAGTACAAAATAGCTCACCATTCAGAATTGCTCCTACAACTGTTGATAATCTCTAAACAACAATTTCGGAGTCCAACACTTGGTTCGATGCAACTTTTGCTACTTGCGGACGAGCGAGTACAAAGTAGCTCACCATTCGGAATTGCTCCTACAACTGTTGATACTCTTTAAACGACAAGTTCGGAATCCAACACTTGGTTCGATGCAACTTTTCGTACTTGCAAACGAGCGAGTATAAAGTAACTCGCCATTTAGAATTGCTCCCACAACTGTTGATACTCTTGCGAACATTAATGAAACACAAATTCTCACAAGAAGCTCGAGAAATGGGTATATTATTTCATCAAAATTTGAGGTACAAGTCTAATTCTAGACCAAAAACTCACATTATTTCATCAAAATTTGAGATGCAAGACTCATATGAAACGAAGACTACAAAATTTTAAAAAATTTCCCTAGCCCCTCCTAGGGAACGGGAGGCTTCTATTAAGCAATACATAGGGTTGGCGAGCGCCGTATTGTTGTCGCCTCATTTCCATAGAAGTCTCTAAGCCGGCGAGCCGAGTGGTGTCATCAGCACCTAGGAGTCCAACAGTCACCGCGACAGATGCTCTGCTTGATGAACCGGCGACCCCACTTTGTGCATCCCCAGGGTGTCTCAAGATGGGGGGTGAACAAAGCGCTAACTCATGGGACGACCTTTCTTGGGCATACTCACCACGAGGGTAGGAAATGCTTCTGACGTTACTCCCCTCAAAAGCCGTCGCAGACAAAGGTTCTCTGCCTCTAGCACCACGATCCGCTCCTTCAGCGAGTCGTCCATCACTTTGACCTTCAGGCGAGGCATTCTGCTCGAGCTGCCCCCATGAGAAGCCTCGGTGATAGTCCTTCGAAGGTTCGCCGCCTCCAGACTCTTCTCAAGCACCACGTTCTTCAACTCGTCTCTCTCATACCTTGCGTCGAATAATGATTGACAAAGCAACTTGAGTCTCAGGCCTTGGCTGACGGCCATCGACGGACATGTCTCCTTACCTTCAGGGGGCACTTCGTGAAACCTCTCCTCGAGGCGCCTCATCTCGATTTCTCAACAAGCCAAGGTCAGCTTCAGATGACCCAACTGCCTCTCGGCTCTATAGAGCATCTCTTGAGACCAAGCTAGCCCCAACATGGTGACACCCAGATTAGACCAGAGATGAAACATCTCGCTAATCTGTGAAAGTCGAACAAAAAATAGAGCGTGAATCTTTAAGTCCAAAGAACCAACATGACCGTACTGCGCCTAAAGAAAGCTACTATGATAGCTCGGAAGTAGAGCAAACCCACAAAAGTTTCGAAGCATCACAACACTTGTCAAAAAAGGGGTGAAGAAGAAAATCTTTTCATTAAAATTCAACGAGTACAGGAAGCGGTGGCCAGTCTGCGATTAGGCTACAGTTCATAAAATTCAAAACAGAAGTATGAAGTACAACAAGGTCAAGGGCGGGCGCCTCTTTAGAGTGATCCCCGATCGCCAAGGGCTCTGATCCCTGTGTGGTAGCGACGATCGCTAGGGGCATAGCCTCCGCATCGGCCTCTACCTCTCCCTCGTCGACCCCTACATCGACCACCTCAACCTCGTCATCTTCTTCATCCTCCTTAGAGGCATCGTCGAACCCAGGGACAGGGTCGGGGAACAGGCACCATCCGGCGCAGTCTACCTCCGTGTAGGCCTCCTTTACCTGCTCGATTGCGCGAGCATAGACCTTCGCTATATTGATGGGAAGGTACCCTTTCACCCTCTCCATCACTTCGGCCTCGGCCTCCTTAGCCGCGGCGACCCTAGTGGCGGCAACGGCGTCCTCCTTGTCCTTCGCCGCCAGCTCTTTTTGTTAAAGCATTAGTGCGTTGTCAGCCTCGAGCTTCGCCACAACATTCTCGAGATGCTCCAACCTTGAAGCCTTTTCCTCGGTTTCAACCCTCAACTGCTCGAGGTCCTTGGCAATCCGAGCCTTTTCTGCCTGAGCACGATCGGTCTCCAGATTCAGATCTTTCTCTAATTCAGTCATCTTCTCCGTCAGATGACCGAAGCGGCAAGTTATCTACGTAAAGAAAGGAGTACCATGACAAACTTGGAAAGAGTAATTTATAAGAGGAGAAAACCACAAGTCAATACTAGACTTACCGACACCGCCACTCGTGCGATCTCAAGCGCGTCATCACCAACGTCGCCGATGTCCATGGCTGCCTAGTCCTTCGGCGTAGCGAGGTGCCGAACTGCTTACATGCTGGATGACGAGTCACCAAGAAACCTGTCGAGCTTGTGGACTTGCCAGTCCGGGACGAAAATCTTCTTATTCTCCTCGGTCAGGAACACCTCGGTTTCGGCCCTCAATGGCAGGGTCTCCAAACCCAATGTTGCTGCTAAGGGGAAGGCCCCAGTCTCAGCCGAAGCCAACGTCGCTACGGGGGTCGGCGGCCACTGAACAACTACGGCCTGCACCGCCGACTGCTCCATGGCAGTGGTGACAGTCCTCACCCTCGGCGAGAATACCTTGGATACCATCCTCTTCCTCTTCCTCGGGGCCTTGCTTCCCAAGACCCCACACTGCGCCAGCATGTCCTCAAAGTCCATAGCTTCTGCAACAAAAAAAAGGGAGTTAAGAACAAGTAAAGCCAGACTTAAGAGGAAGGGGAACACGAGGCTAAAAATAAACCGCATACTAGGGTTTATAAGGCTGAGATCCCCCCTGAAAAGTACCTTTTCGGTAAGATCCCTCCAATCAAACTTTGCCCGATCGAGGAGCGTCCGAACTATCTCGTCTTCTTCGGGGCTGAGCACCGGGCTCTCTTTCACCTTCTTCGGGACTTCTTCGTCCCAAGACATTGTGATGACCCACGGCTCTCGACTCCGGATAAGGAAGTACTTGTCCCTCCAATGCTTTATCGAATCGGGGCAGCTAACGAGCTTGACGCCATGCCTCGGAGCTAGGTAAAATCAGAACTCTGACTTCTGCTATTGATGAACCTGGTATACGGTCTGCATCACCCTCAACTCCGGCTTGAGCCCCGCCGTTTGGCAGTGAAGGATGAATCCGTTGATCAACCTCCACACGTTTGACATGTAATAGACGGGGCTGATCCTAAACCATCACAATACTTTGACAAAGAAGGGATGAAGGGGGAGCCATGCACGGCTATGAAGGTGTCAATAGGCCAGAAGCACATGTCCATTGGCATCAGAGAACTATCTCTCACTCTGGGCCCAGGCAACATCAGGTCGTACTCTTTCGGGATCTGAAAACATTCCCGGATTGATGCCAAACCCGCCTCGTTAAGTATGGAGATCATCTCGTCGACCTCCGAGGTTTCTCTGGAGGCATTCTCCTCAAAGCTCCGCCCCATGCCATACATAATGCACTCGGCCTGTTCGTCCGGAAGGTCTCGAACCCTCTGAAGTCCGGTTAGCTCCCCTGGCAGTCTGCCGAACTCCCCCATTATCTGTTGGCTTTCAACCATTGTCTCCACTATGAACAAAGAGGACCCTACCACGGCCTTGCCTTTGTCGATTGGAGGAACTTGGCTCGAGGTCGGCTCATGGGCGAGAGTAGGGGAGGCCTCCTGCCTCGATAGAATGCTAGACATTCTCTAAAAATAAACTAAGTATGAAATTACCTTGATTTGACAATGACTGCCAGAAAAGATCGCCGGAAGGAGAAGATTCTCGCCTGAAGCTCCAGTAAGAGAAAGATATCACCTGAGTAAAAAACTAGAGAGTGAGAAAATGAGAAGGGGGTGGAGTTTTATAGAGAAGGGCACATTAACCGAGACTAAAAGGCCCTTAAAAGCTTGTAGGCCCGGCCCATTTACCACAAAACGACAGAAAATATGGAAAACTCCAAAGACCTTTGACTGGTCAACAGTCAACGGTCAGCGTGCCATGTGTCACTCTCTTGGACTTCGGCAACTTGTGCTGAGCACTCTTGCCACCGACGTCCAAATGCGAGAAAAAATTATGTTGGACTTCGGCAACATGTGTCGAGCACTCTTGCCACCAATGTCCAAATGCGAAAAAAATTTGTCCTGGACATCGACAACCTGTGCTGAGAACTCTTGCCACCGGCGTCCAAATGCAAGAAAAAAATTCTCCTGGACTTTGGCTACCTGTGCCGAGCACTCTTCCCACCGACGTCCAAATGCAAGAAAAAATTCTCCTGGACTTCGGCAACCTGTGCTGAGCACTCTTGCCACCGATGTCCAAATGCGAGAAAAAATTTTCCTGGACTTCGGCAACGTGTGCCGAGCACTCTTGCCACCGACGTCCAAATGCGAGAAAAAATTCTCCTGGACTTCGGCAACCTGTGCCGAGCACTCTTGCCACCGACGTCCAAATGCAAGAAAAAAATTCTCCTGGACTTCAGCAACCTGTGCTGAGCACTCTTGCCAACGACGTCCAAATGCGAGAAAAAAATCTTCTGGACTTCGGCAATGTGTGTCGAGCACTCCTGCCACCGACGTCCGAATGCGAGAAAAAATTCTCCTTAACATCGACAATGTGTGCCGAGCACTCTTGTCACCGATGTCCAAATGAGAGAAAAAATTCTCCTGGACCACGGCAACCTGTGCCGATCACTCTTTCCATCGATGTCCAAATGCGAGAAAATATATTGACTGGTCAACCGTCAACGGTGAATGCGATACGTGTTGCTCTCCTGGACTTCACAACGGATGCTGAGCGCTCTTGCCACCATGTAACGCCCAGAATCCCAAATACACTGAACTCGAGATGTTCTGCAGGATCTTTTCACTTTCTTTAGTACAATTTTACAGGGAAATTTAAACTTTTCATCTTAAATCAGAGTTTACATCAATATTACACTTTTCTTTTGCACAGCGGAAATAAAATACAACAATTAAATAAATGTACAACAACATGGTACAATCTTTCAACATCCATTCCTCTTTAACATGTCATTTACCTGCATATAAGACTGTGGGTACGTCAGTTTATTCAACTGACGAACATTATACACGGCCATCCTCTCTATGCCGGAAATAGTATAACTCACCTTTCCATATTTAGCAAACACAAACTTGTCACATTTCAAACTAAAGGGACTACCCTATTGATGTCGTGTTGTGATTGTGCGCTTAGTCCTTAATGCATTTGTTTATGTTACATGACACTAATGCGCACTTGTTCGGATTCTATGCATTCCATACTACATAGGTCCGAGGGCAAGCCCTTATTCGTTCTTCATCTTTATAGGGTTCAATCCCTCGTTATGTCTTAATCTACTACTGTAATTACGGTAGTGTCTTAGATGTCCTATGATCTATGAGCCCATGTCCAGACAGCCTGGAGGGGAATCCCACGCACTGACACGACGCATCGAGCAGGCAACCTATGGATAATTCAGTCTCTGCCATGGAACCATGGCACCACCCATAGCCACTCGAACACCCCACGAGCGTCGCCACCGGGACGATAATTCTGGAGTAGCGCCCACGCCATGTCTTGATGCATCAAGCAGGCAGCCTGTGGATCGCTCTCACACCGCTATCCGATGGCCCCCATACTCATGTTTTTCTTCTACTTTCATCATGTCTTCACTATGTGCTAATCCTTAGTTTAATTAAAAATCATGAACAAAAATTAATCTCTAGAGTTAGCCTCTCCACTAACCGGACTTATTCATTTATTTCAACATGACCAACCTTGGTCTAATTTCATTTCATTTCATTTCTCAATGCCGGGGGAGACTTAGCTACTCTATTTCAATTTTCATTTCACAATCTTCAACTCATAAAATTTTCATGTTGAGTTCTCATACACACATGCATATTCTCTTTCCAATTCATGATTTTCAATTGTGTTCACAAGTCCATCATTGCACATAAATTTGCATATACTTTATCAATCATCACATCACATTAATTCCACATTACCAAACAATATGCACACTTCATATTGTTCCACAAATGAGAAATAATTACATCATGTCACACAACCACATTTCTTTTTGCCAAATCAACTCTTAATCCTTTATTTCACTTATTCCTTCAAGTTATAATTTCATATCAATAATCCATATAGAACCATATGTCTATTTATGCATTTTAACTCCAAACCATAGTTAAATTCATTCAAATAATCCCCAAACCATTTTTAGAAAGTCCCTTACATTTTTAGGAGAATAACCATATTTTTTTCATATTTTTTGGAAACTTAAAAACCCAAAAAAAATAATTTTTTCAATCTTGCCGATAGCAAGATTCGAACCCAGCACGCCACCGACAAAGCCCAAGGCACAGACCACTAGGCCGGTTTGTGCCACAGTATAAAACACGACTGAGAGCTATAAATGCTCTCGGTCCGCTGAATGAATTGTTTTTAAAAAGAAACCAAACAAAACATGGTTGATCATGGGGTTTGAACTAGTCACGGCAGAGAACCCAATGCAACACAGTGACCACTTGAGCTACATGCTCAGGTTGTTACAGTGTGCGTTAAACTCCTTTTGGACCAATTCTCACTGTTATAAAAAAATGTTTTGATGTTCAACTAAACTTTTGTTTCTTACTGCTTTTGTAAAAATTACTGAAAAACTCCAAATCAACTTTCATTCAGATGAATTTCATATCAGTATGATAAAAATAATTTTTGTACTAATAAAATATATTTCTTCACACAAACCAATGGATTATTCATTAAAACTACTATATTTTTCATTTTCGACATTGCTTAACAATTGGTCTTCTAATCTTTTTATTCAAATTTTCTTATAATAATTTACTGTTATTAACTTTTTATTCAACATACACATATATTTTGAATTTGTCCATACCCATATCAACATAAAGGTCTATTTAGCACAACTCAACTACTAACTTTATGAGTAGTAGTTTCATTAATCAATCTATGTCACAATGAATATAATCACTTATCAATTTGCATAATCACATCTCAATCATTCAAGAAAGTCACTCTTTTCAAATTAAAGTGTGCTCTTTCTTAATCAATTCCATGTTTCAATTTTACAATTAACAAGTGTTCTTATTGGAAATTTTCATGCATCATGTCTCAATATCATACTAGCAACATTCTTAAGGGAATTTAACCACCATCATTAATTCATGCTAATAATTATGGAGAATTCTACACACAATTTAATTTAATACTAGAATCACATGCACGTTAATCACAACATTTCAATCAATTCATAAACTAACTTCTCAATTAAAGTGTATTCTTATTAGTATTTTTCATACATCGTTTTGATAGTTGAATCTAGCATGGATCCCTATATTAGAAATATGAAAGGTTACCCACCTTGTATGGAGAGAAAACAACACAATAGCAAACAAGGTCCTTGCGAATGAATGCACCTCCTCCTAGACGATGCGCGCACACCTCCAAGCCCAAGCACAAAAAACTGAAAGCTTCCCCCTTGCACTAGCCGGCCTCACCTCCTTGGACAAATGCAAGCAATCCCACACAAACTCTCACTCTTTTTTAACTCACACTATTATTAAAATAAGACTATAGTTTGGAAAGATATAATTGCATATGAATAGAGCCATGAGGGGGGGGGGGGTATTTATACTAGAAATCAAGTGAAATGGAGGGCTAGGATTGGCTAGTTGGTTGAAAGATGGAAGGCCAAGATTAGAGTAGGAGTTATAAAAACTACCCACATCCACAAAACCCCCTCCATGAACACCAGGACCAATTTCAAAACTCCCTCCAAAAGAAAATGCCAACCGGACAAGAAAAGGTGTGCAATGCACGTGTACGTGTAGTGCACGTGCATGCAACTAGGCCTAAAAATTGTACATTTTAATTTTGTATAAAAATAAAATAGTTATAAAATAGTCTTCTACATGACAAGTTTAAATAAAAAGATGATTAATCCATGGGATTTATTTTGGGCCAAAATTGTTATTAAAATAAATAAAATAAAATACATTTTGGGCTTTAAGAAAAAGGCCTTTTCATTAAATTAAAATAAGGCTTTCTATTTATTAAAGAAAAGCTTTTGTATAAAATAACTTGAGAACACATATTTAAATATTTATACACATCTAAATAAAAATAATTCAACCAAAATATTGCACGTGCACACTACGTGCAAAATAAAATAATTTTTCATTAATTGAAAAATCAGGGTATTACAGCACTCCCTCCTTAGAATAGTTCCGTCCCCGGAACTACAATCAAGAGCGAGAAAACAGACAAAATACAACACACACAACAAGAACAAAAAGATACAAAAATACAATCAAGCAAAATGCTCAGGATAGTCCTTCAACATCCTCTCCTCAGATTCCCAAGTAGCCTCTTCAATCATGTGGTTTCTCCAGACTACCTTGACCATCGGTATCGTCTTATTCCTCAAGACTTTTTCTCGACGATCAACAATCTCGACAGGAGACTCGATGTAATTCTGGTCTAACTGCAAACCTTCCGGCACTTCAGGCAATTGATGACTCGGGTCTGGAATGTAACCTCTCAGCATAGACACATGAAAGACATTGTGCACCTAAGACAACTCTCCCGGTAATTCAAGCCGGTAAGCAGTTTTCCCGATCCTTTTCAATATCTTATACGGGCCCTATAAACCTCGGGGCTAACTTCCCGCCTTTGTCAAAACGAACCACACCTTTACTGGGAGATACCTTCAGAAAGACGAAGTCACCAACCTCAAACTCAAGGTCCCTTCTCCGGTTGTCTGCATAGCTTTTCTGCCTGCTCAGAGCTTCTACCAACTTTTTCCTGATCAGATCAATCTTTTCAGAAGTTTGCTGTACAAGCTCAGGACCAAACAACTGACGCTCCCCAACTTCAAACCAATAAACAGGAGTCCTGCACTTCCTGCCATACAAAGCTTCGTACGGTGCCATCCCGATGCT
The DNA here is from genome assembly GCA_017893485.1 of Hemerocallis citrina. Taxonomy (NCBI): domain Eukaryota; kingdom Viridiplantae; phylum Streptophyta; class Magnoliopsida; order Asparagales; family Asphodelaceae; genus Hemerocallis; species Hemerocallis citrina. The sequence continues at coordinate 55,988,126 of CM030367.1, read as the reverse complement.
AGCCTGAAAACTGTTATTGTAGGCAAACTCTACCAAAGGTAAATGCCTTTCCCAACTGCCTCCAAAGTCTAGTATACAACACCGAAGCATATCCTCAAGAATATGGTTGACTCTCTCGGTCTGCCCATCGGTTTGCGGATGAAAAGCAGTGCTGAAATCTGTCTTGGTCCCCAAAGCTGTCTGAAGACTCCTCCAGAAATGCAAAGTAAACCGCGCATCTCGATCAGACACAATAGTTAACGGAACGCCATGAATTCGGACAATCTCACCAACATACATCTCAGCTAACTTGTCCATCGAAGTAGTGAGTTTCATCGCCAAAAAGTGAGCGGACTTGGTAAGTCGATCGACTATAACCCAAATCGCATCATTGCCTTTAGAACTCTTAGGCAATTCCGTGATGAAATCCATGCTGATGTTATCCCACTTCCATTCCGGAATAGGTAACGACTGTAATAGACCTCCGGGTCTCTGATTTTCGGTTTTGACTTGCTGACAAACCTCACACTTCGCAACAAATTCAGCCACATTCCGCTTCAAACCTGACTACCAGAAATGCTGTTTGATGTCTTTGTACATCTTAGTACTCCCAGGATGTACAGACAAAAGAGTAGCATGTGCCTCCTGAAGAATACTCTCCTTTAGGTCTGCCTGATTTGGAACACACAGCCTATCTCTGAACCACAGCACTCCATCCCTGATTTGAAATCCGGGCAACCTGCCAGCACCAACCTGCTCCTTCATCTCCAAGATATCGGCATCAACCTCTTGACTTGCAATGATCCTTGTATTCAGTGTAGGCTGAAGCCTCAACTGAGCCAAAGATGCTCCCAATCCTCGCAAGACAACCTCAATACCTGTCCAATCCAACTCCTCAATCAGATGCTTCTGAGTTGTAATCAAACTGGCCAAACTGCTCTTGCGACTAAGTGCATCAGCAACAACATTAGCCTTTCCAGGATGATACTTGATCTCAGGTCGCATATCCTCGAGCACTTCCAACCATCTTCGCTGCCTCAAATTCAGATCCCTCTGCTAATATATATACTTCAAGCTATTGTGGTCCGTGTACATGTTCAACTTCTCACCGTACACGTAGTGCCTCCACTGCTTCAGGGCAAAGATAATCGTAGCCAACTCCAGATCATGAGTCGGGTAGTTCTTCTCATGTGGTCGTAGTTGCCTAGACCCATAAGCGATTACTCTTCCCTCTTGCATTAAGACAAACCCAAGCCCACGATGTGAAGCATCGGTATAAACATCATACTCAACACCTGCTCTAGGCAAAGCCAAAATAGGTGCAGTAGTCAGCCTATCTTTCAACTCCTGAAAGCTCGCCTCACATTGCTCAGTCCACTTAAAGCTCACATTCTTCTTGGTCAGTCCAGTAAGCGGCACGGCTATCTGAGCATAACCTTGAATGAATCTCCTGTAGTATCCAGTCATCCCAAGAAAACTTCTGACTTCCTTCACTGTAGTAGGTCTAGCCCAATCTCTCACTGCCTCTATCTTCTGAGGGTCAGTTGCCACTCCCTCCTTAGAAAGGATGTGACCTAGGAATGCCACTTCAGATTTCCAGAAATCACACTTGGATAACTTGGGATACAACTTCTGCTCTTCCAGCTTCTTCAAAACTGCTGCCAGATGCTCGGTGTGCTCCTCCTCTGACTTGGAGTACACGAGAATATCGTCGATAAATACCACGACGAAAGAATCAATGAACGGCCTCAGAACTCTGTTCATCAAATCCATGAAGATTGCATGTGCATTCGTCACTCCGAATGGCATAACTAAGAATTCGTAATGCCCATGTCGAGTTCTAAATGCAGTTTTGTGCACATCTTCAGCTTTCACTCGAACTTGGCGGTAACCTGATCGAAGATCTATTTTGGAGAAAACAGCTGCTCCTTGTAGACGATCGAACAAATCATCAATTTGAGGAATCGAATATTTATTTTGAACAGTGACCTTATTCAGCTCCCGGTAATCGATACACATTCTCATCGATCCATCCTTCTTCTTTACCAAAAGCACTGGTGCTCCCCAAGGTGATGCACTAGGTTGAATAAAGTCTTTCTCCAACAGTTCCTCAATCTGCCGTTTCACCTCATCCTGTTCCACTGGAGCCATCCTATACGGTGCCTTAGAAATGGGCACACTTCCCGGTTGAACAGTGATGCTGAACTCTAGATCACGATGCGGGGGTAACCCAGGAAAATCTTCCAAGAACACAGTCGGATAGTCCCGAACCACAGGAATCCCTTGCACTTCCACAGGAGTCTCTTCCTTGCAGATAGTTGCCACCATCTTAGAACATTTCTTCTTCCCCTTGGAACGTGACTTCAGGTCCACCTGGAGCCTTCACTGTTACTGTCTTGGTCTTACAC